>JAOWLH010000001.1:5952500-7407500 GCA_027405865.1 Salix purpurea
AAAAGTAATCTCAACTGTACTTTCAAACATGAACGAAAGATTGTAAAAAAAACTTAAAATTTATAGTGTATGCAATAATGTTTTAAAGCAAAACAAACTGTTTAATTCCTATAAATAAAAACCTATACTTATAAAAGCATATTTTTAAATATATTGGTTTTAACTATAGAAAACACTGGAAGTCATATTTTTTAAAATACAAATTTACTTGTTTTGTTTAACTAAAAACAAAATTAAAAAGATCTAAATCACACAAATATAAAGCACCACATGTTTTGCCTCGATGGACAGTTTCCATGTTAGTTTTAATCATTTGATTTTTATGAAAGTATTTTTATAACCACAAAAATATAATCATTAAAAGTTTGTTGTTTCAAACAATATCATAATATATTATCAAATAATTATAGTCATAATATAACATATAATCTCACAATTAAACAATTTAATATCTTGAATTTTATAAAATATTACAACACAACACCCACATCAAAACACAATGATAAAAAACTTTATCTCGAGCAATTAATTACATCTCTGAGAGTGTTGTTAATGTTGTTTTTAAGAATATGTTTTATAAAAAAATGCATCAAGATGATGTATTTTTTTTAAATATTCTTGACATTAATATATATAAATAATTTAAAAATACCAAAAAAATTAATTTAAAAAAACTTTATTTTTAATTTTATTTCAAAAGTATTTTTAAAATGCAATTTTAAATAGAGACTAAATGATGCAAGGGCTCACATATAGTTTATTTCCAAGGCTACTTTGCATTGTAGTTGAAATGGAACATTTTAATTTGTTTTTATTTTATTTTTAAAATTATTTTGATGTTTTTTTTTTTAATGTTTTATTTTAATATATTTATAAAAAAATATATTAGAACGACAACATGTACCGATGTACCTCTTGCCGAGCGATCTCACCAATGGTTGAACAACAGATAGCTCTTTCTTAAATCCAATTTCATGGGCCCTTCCCATCAAGCAAAACAGAGAGAGGGCAAGATAACACTGACACATGTCATAAAGCAATTGGATTAATTACCCAAGAGTTTTACCGTCACAAGATACACGCTACAGACAAAAAAAACTCTCACCTTCACACTTTCTCTCAAGGTACAACCTCTGGAGCACACAATCACGAACAAAAGGGCACATTTAAACCTTCCTCGTCTGGGTTAACCAAACTTAAACCCGAAAAAACGCAAAAAATGAAAAAGTAAATAAAAATAGAAAAAAAAAACGAACAAACACATCACTCTCTTCTCACAGCACAAACAAACACAGAGAAAGAGAGAGGAGCGAAGCCAAAGTGCAAAACGTCTATACAGAAAAATAATAATAAATCCCTTTTCTCTCAAATCTAGATCAAACCCTTAAACAAATTCAACCTAAATCCATTTCTCTCATTTCTTCATTTATCAGATCCAATTATCGATTGGTGTTTTTGCAGTTATATAGGAGCGAATTATGGCGTCTATCAAGTCTGTAAATAGATCGGCGTCGGTGGCGTTAGCCCCGGACGCGCCCTACATGGCGGCGGGGACGATGGCGGGGGCAGTGGATCTGTCCTTTAGTTCGTCTGCGAGTCTTGAGATATTTAAGCTTGATTTCCAATCGGAGGATCGTGATCTCCCTGTTGTTGGTGAGTGTCAGAGTTCCGAGAGATTTAATCGTCTCGCTTGGGGCAGGAATGGATCCGGCTCTGATGCTTATGGTCTCGGACTTATTGCTGGTGGCCTTGTTGATGGCAATATCAATATCTGGAATCCTTTGTCCCTGATTAGGTACTATTTTTAAATTTTGGTATGTATTATATATTTTGAATTTATCTGGCTCCGGCTCTTGCTGACAACTCGGCCGCGGTGAACCTCCATCATTGATTGAGATTAGTTTGTTAATTGGGATGGATTTTCAGTGAAATTGCGAGTGAAAGAGAGGATTTTTCGGAAGTATAGTGAGATCTGATACTAATTAGGCAGTGTCGTTGGTTTTGTCTGTGCGTGGATTGGTTTTGCGTTGAATGTGACTTGAATTGAATAGAATTGTTTTGATCAGAGTTGTTTTCTAGGTGTTGGGAATACAGGGAGAAATGGGAATTTGGCAAGATTGTGTTCTGAATTAAAATAGTAAAGTTGGTATATTAGGGAATGCTCTAGCCTGATTTAAATTGAGTTTTATTTATGATTTTATAGGTGGGAATGTGGAAGTTTATGTGGTCTGTACGAAATTTTTATTATCGTGAACTTTATATTCATACTTTTTTTCTGCACAATTGATTGTTTTCAAATTGAATTTCGGATGAAACCTAATTTTGAGTTGAGTGTAGTAGAACTTCTTGGCAAGGAATTTCATTTGGTTGTTGGAATGCCTGTTTCGATGGTGATTGTATCTCATTTTGATCTGGCATTGAAATGAATTTTTCATTATAAAATTTGAAATGAGAGCTTTTCTCCTTTCTTTTCTGTTTTGGTTTTTATTCTTGTGCCTTGATCTTTTGGTTGTTTTTTAACCGTGCTTTGAAGTTTGAGTTATCTGTAAAGTTGGTAATGTATAAAAGTAGAGGATTGATAATTTATATGGGTAATGAGTTGCTGGACAGATGATACCAGTTGAAATTATACTTTGCAGTGACGTGGATAGATTTCTTTGATGGATTTTGAAGTTCCTCATTTTCTTGCATTTAAGCAATATAATACAGCTCTGCGTATAACTTTTTGCAAAAAAAATATTTTTTTTATGTTGAATATGTTATAGAAATCTACACTGTAAATCTTGTCTAAACTCCTTTTCTTTTGTTTGATGAAGCCCTTATTTTTATATTCTATTTTTTGTTCCCAGTTCTGAGCCAAATGAAAGTGCTCTTGTTAGTCATCTTTCACGACACAAGGGACCTGTAAGTTTATTCTTTCATAAAAAACCTTTTCTTGGATCTTTTTTTTGCTGGCACTCTCATAGTTTAGATGTTTGATGGTTGGATTTTATGCCTGTCACTTTTCATCCCTGTTTCAGGTTCGTGGCCTTGAATTTAATTCCATCAACCCTAACTTACTTGCATCTGGTGCTGATGATGGTGAAATCTGCATATGGGATTTGGCTGCACCTGCAGAACCTTCACATTTTCCACCTCTCAAAGTATGCTTCATTTGACACTGAACCATTTTAAAGTTTCTTTGCGCTTGTACTTTGTCTTTGCCATGTTCACTCTACTGAACTCTTATCGATGAAGAAATTTATAATAAAGTGCTCTTTATTTCTAGATATATACATCCAAAGAGGTGTTTGGGATAATTTTTTCTCCTTTTTTCCCGAGACTCCTTTCTTTTTTTCCAAGACTCCTTTCATGTATCCATTAATCTATGCGTGCTACCCAGCAGGTCCAGCTGGTGCCTACTTCCTTTTAAGTCTTTTCTTACTAGTAATTGAGGAGACCCATTGCAATCCATGATACTTCTCCAGTGTGGTTTGTCTATGTGCTACATTGGAGTTATGCAATCTTATTGTAATGAGCAATGACTGGTGTTTAGGTTGAGATTTTGTATTTACTCATTTATGGTCTATGGAAAACAATGGAACACTTGGCTTAGGCTGTGTTTAGTTTTGATATGAGATCCTTGGAAGCTTGCTGAAATATCTTGACAGGAGACAGAAAATATGATTTTTTGTTGGTTATTAGATTATTAGAGAGGGCAGAATGGTAGGGACATCTGTTAATAAGTCAATGATACCTCTGAAAAGTTACAAAGTGGTTCAAGGAGATATTTTTTATTGGCATTGTTATGAAGATTTGATTGGATTGAACATGATTTTGTTGGAGTTTTAATCCCTCAAATCTCTTTCAGGAGCTTTCTGTAAGGTAAAAGTGATGAGATTGGAGGTGTATGATGTTCGTTAATTACCTCCCAGTCTCCTACAACCCAGTAATAAATCCTGAAACAAAATCTTGGGGAATTGGTATTTAAAATAGTTACCCATGTTTGGAAATTGACCTTACAGTCTCCTTCTTCTCACATTGCTGGAATGTTTGTTCAATTTTGTACTTTCTTATGTGTCTATTCTTCACTACCTAACTAACCATACGGAGCTTGTATGCCCAAGAAGGGGAAGTATTGACTACTCAATACTTAGTCTTCATTTTCCTTCTTTTTTATATAGTGTTTGAATCCAACATTGTTTTTAGAAAAAAATTATGTAGAAGATTTTTTAGTTTTTCAATATTACCTTGAAGTAAAGATAACATGGACCTGTATAATTTTCCTAATCAGAAAATCCAAATTTAACAAGGAAAAGCTTTAAAATAATTGGATAAGGACTTAAACTATGCGACAACATGTTTATTTGTGCTGAAAAAAATCCAATTATTTGTTTCATTCTGCAAATAGCAATTAGACTTTATTGCCTGATTCTTTTCTTTCTCAGGATACGCTCCACAGACTTAGCTAATAGATGTGGTATCACCATTTAGTGAGGTAGGGTGGTTTTGGAAGGAAGAGGGAAAACCTGGCAAGTTTGATAATCATCATTGGCCCAAAGTGTCATTCCTTGCATTTTCTTTTAGTTTCATGCCCACATTTATAATGGGAGTTAGATTTTGAGGCTGGCAAGAATTTGATTTCATCCTTTATCAAAGAAAGCTTGTACTTTGTTTTCACTTCTGTATTTCTGAACTTCCTAAAATTTTAAATTAATTTTAGTTGTTGGTGGAAGCCTAATTCTTAATAGTGTTTTCTCAGATCAGTAGCAGTAGGGTTTCAACTTAAAGAACCCCTCTGTCTACCTCCTTTTCTCTCCCTTTCCTGTTCTCTTATCGCTACCTGCTGATTTTTTGTCTGTTTTTTGTGCTGTGGGATCTTTTTGTAGGGTACTGGTTCTGCTGCCCAAGGAGAAATTTCTTATGTTTCCTGGAATTGCAGAGTTCAACATATATTAGCATCCACTTCTTCCAATGGAATAACTGGTGAGATAGCAAAATGGCTTCTCTAACAATTGATCACTTAGTTATTTCCTTCAGTTTGGAAGGCTGACCATTTCATTCATTTGTAGTGGTTTGGGACCTAAAGAAGCAGAAACCAGCGATTTCGTAAGTTTCTGCTTTCTAAACCTTTCTGATTCCATCTTTTAAATTTTTATTCTTCTAAGCTGATTCTAGACATCTACTTAAACAGCTTTGGAGATTCAATTCGAAGACGTTGCTCTGTTTTGCAGTGGCATCCTGATGTTGCCACTCAGCTTGTTGTGGCGTCAGATGAAGATGGCTCTCCTTCTCTGCGGGTAATGTCTTCACTATTGCTAGAGTTTTTCATTCAAGTTTTGATATCCATTGAGTTTCCTAGTTCATAATGCTGTTTGCTCACAGCTTTGGGATATGCGAAACATACTTGAACCTGTGAAGGAGTTTGTGGGACACACAAAAGGTACAGCATAATATATGATATTTCAATTTTTTTTCTTAGGTTATGAGGAGAGAAAAAAGAAAGACAAAAAGAAGACAAACATAAACAAAATGTGGCTATGTTTGTGTTTTATCATCTTTTTGAGAGGTACACCATAAAGAAGCCAGAATACTATTCTATCGCGCAAAGCTGCTTTTAGAGGATAGTTTTTGAAGATGCATTAGCTATGCAGACCCCAAATATTCCAAAAGTCCAAGCCATAGCTAACAAAGCACCCCTCCTTAAGACTTAAGAATCCTTTTCCTCCCAAAACTTACAAACGACTGGGAAGAAATTCTTACCTTACCCGGATCTTGTTTCTGCTTAATTTTTAATTGGCAGATGTTTTACAGATTTCTATATAATCAATAGCAGTTTCAGATTCTTTTTTTGTTTCATTATCCTTTGTTCGTGTGGTATAAAATCAATTAGGCTCACTAGAAACAATGATCCAGCTTCTCTGATTTCATGATCCCTTGTAATTTTGGAGGCTGAAAGGATATGCTGTGTTACAAAAATCATCTCTGACCTAGAAAAATGCTTTTTTTTATGTATGTGCACCAATCAGGGTTTACATTTTATGTGATGTTTAGTTAATATCTTTAGTCTTCATCCTTAATGGCCCTTCCTTTCTTATCCTGGCAGTCTTCAATGGGCTGATTCTTACACTGAGGCTCAATAATTCTGTTCTTTTAAAACCTTTAGTGATAATATCAGTTTATTTAAATACTTTATTTGCGGCTTATTATTTTTGCTGTCTCATCTCTTGCTACCAGGTGTAATTGGCATGTCATGGTGTCCCAATGACAGCTCATATTTGCTTACCTGCGCTAAAGATAATCGAACAATCTGCTGGAACACAGTAACTGAAGAAGTAATCAAACAATCTTGAGTTTTTCTGCCTCTTTTCTTTTTATGAATAGAAATTTGATTTATAACATAAACTCAGCAGGAAATTGCTGCTACAAAACTCGTACAACTGAAGCAGTATAAGTTTAGTCATATAAGTTTCTGTTTTGGTAGCTATGAGATTATTTTAATTTGAATGTTTTATCGTTTTTTTTTTTTCTTGCAAGCTCTCACTTGCCTATGCTTTTCTTGCACGTGGTTGATGCTTATTTTTTAATTTTGGTGTAGATTGTCTGTGAATTACCGGCTGGCACCAACTGGAACTTTGATGTTCACTGGTATCCCAAGATGCCCGGAGTTATATCAGCATCTTCTTTTGATGGAAAGATTGGCATTTACAACATTGAGGTGAGCATTTATGTTATGCTGCTACCAAATTTGTTGTCTTCCTGTTGGCCAGCACGTAGTAAGTAAGGGAAGGGAAAATGCACTCATGATAAAATTATGTTGCACATCAAGAAAAAAAGAAGATAAAAAAAGAAATGATACACTGGATTGAAACTGTATGATGTTGGCTTGGAAGAGTAGGTTGTATAATGGAATGCTTACTTAGAAATTAATAGTCTATAGAAATGTGATATAATATCATTGGCATTATTTTTTTTATAAAAATCATCTCCATTATAGAGGTCATTTGTTTTGGATCTTTCTTTGCAGGGATGCAGTCGATATATTGCTGGGGAGAGCGATTTTGGAAGAGGTAATGTAGTTAATAGACAAGAGGTGTTGTCAAATTTGTCATCTGTTTTCTGTGTAATTTATTATAATCTTACCATTAACTTTAGTGGTTGATTTGGTGCAATTCAATTTGCTTTTGTGAAATAATAACATGCCCAAAATCCTGGCTGGGATGTGTTCTTTGAACCTGATAACCTACACAGAAACAATTTGATTTCATTACAACACCAACTTCTTCCTTCTATATTTGATTTTAAAATTTCTCTTTTTGGACATTGATTGCCATAAAATATTGTTTTGGTATCAAGCCAGGCATGGTTTTAGGCTGTCTTTTAATTCCAAGGCTGGACAAAACTTTGACTGAGCTAAGCTAGTTTAATTTGTGCCATTGTTTTTACTTAGCTCAAGATGTCCTACTTGATATATCAACATTAAAAGTTGTATCTTCAATTTTTTTCTTTGAGATTGAAATAGTATACAGGTGATTATCTAATGGAAGAGTGGGATAAAGTATCATTTTTGTGTACCCTGCAAGCATATTAGGGTTTCAGGACTTTGAAGATTGAGCATTTCATATATGCTCCTTTTTTATTTTTACTATTTTGTGTTTCTTTTATTCTTTGAAGCCTGTATAGTCTATTTTGAGTTTCATTTCAGAATATCTATTTTACTGTCTTTCTTGTGCAGCAAAATTAAGAGCTCCAAAATGGTATAAGCGTCCTGTTGGGGCTTCTTTTGGCTTTGGAGGAAAGCTAGTATCATTTCGCCCTAGGTCATCTGCTGGTGGTGGTTCTGAGGTAGCTTTTTTGGATGAAGGTCTTTCTCATAGATTTTCAACTTGTCCTTTGTGCTTACTCTTTTCAGTGTTTCTCACAGGTTTTTTTGCATAACTTAGTTACGGAAGACAGTTTGGTGACTCGGTCATCTGAATTTGAAAGTGCCATACAAAATGGGGAGAAGTCATTATTGAAGGCTTTATGTGATAAAAAATCTCAAGAATCTGAGTATGCATCTGTATATTAAGCAATCTTTTCTTTTCAGGACAAAAAAAGGAGTTGATTACTCTTTCTTTTTTTCCTTTTCTTTAATTAAATAAATGTTTTGCCTGTCTGGTCAATCATCCTTGCAGATCACAGGACGATCGAGAAACTTGGGGTTTCTTGAAGGTTATGTTTGAAGAAGATGGAACCGCAAGAACCAGGATGCTTGCCCACCTTGGTTTTAACATACCAGTCGAAGAAAAAGATGCTGTACCGGAGGACAATCTCACCCAGGAAATAAATTCCATCCGGCTTAATGATACACCTGCTGATGAAATGGGATATGAGAATAATCAAGAGGCCACCATATTCTCTGCTGATGACGGGGAAGACTTTTTTAACAATCTTCCAAGTCCAAAAGCTGATACTTCTTTGGTACCTTCTGGTGATAATGTTGGTCTTGAGAAATCTGCTCCTAGTGCAGAAGAAATATCACAGGAAACAGAGACACCAGAGGAGATTGCAGACCCATCATTTGATGATAGTATACAGCGTGCTTTGGTTCTGGGAGACTACAAAGAGGCTGTTGCACAGTGCATATCAGCAAATAAACTGGCTGATGCTTTAGTTATTGCTCATGTTGGTGGCACTTCATTGTGGGAGAAGACACGAGACCAATTTCTTAAATTGAGTTCTTCACCGTACTTGAAGGTAGCATAACTTACATTTTCCCCTTTTCTGTTTTTCTTTTTTATTGCACCAAGGATGTTAATGTCTTTGCAAAATACATGTATCTGAATTGCAATGTTGTATTCTTTCCCCTATTATCAATCAGTTAGAAGTTGTCACCTCACTGTCAACTGTTTTCATTTTCAGATTGTTACTGCAATGGTGAACAATGATCTAATGACCCTCGTAAACACCAGGCCACTCAAATACTGGAAAGAAACACTTGCACTCCTTTGTACAGTAAGCTCCTCAAATCCTGAAGAAGTGAATATCATTTATAAAAACTGATGTAATTCAGTAGTAAATTGTTTATGCCTAATGCAAGATATACTGTTGTTATTATCTAATTGTTGATTGATGATTATTTGTCTTTTGCTTTTTCTGTTGGAATTAAATTTCTGTTCATGACGTTGTGCCTGCATGTACATTTATTTGCAAAAAATATTGATATATTCTTACATCTGCATTTTTATATTTGAACTGAACTGTTTGTTAGATTATGAAATATCTGATCCTGCAATTTGTACACTTGAATTCTATGTGAACCTGTGATGAGAAGAGGTTTTCACATGGAAATGTTTCTGAAACCAGATGTGCAAGACACTGTTTTTGCTCCATATTGATTTACTTTCATCTTAATTAACAGTTCGCACCGAGTGAGGAATGGAGTGTGCTGTGCAATTCTCTTGCTTCAAAATTAATGGCTGATGGTAATACGTTGGCAGCGACTCTTTGTTATATCTGTGCGGGCAATATTGACAAAACAGTTGAAATTTGGTCAAGACGTCTAATGGTCGAGAGTGAAGGGAAATCATACATTGATCTTCTTCAGGTCAGCTTGCAGTGAAGTAGAAACTCATTAGTATTTTATATGTTTGTCATTGTGGAAGTTTGATTTATATTCTTTGTTTGGCTAGGATTTGATGGAGAAGACTATCGTACTTGCTCTGGCGAGTGGCCAAAAGCAATTTAGTGCCTCCTTGTGCAAGCTTGTTGAGAAGTATGCTGAAATTTTAGCCAGTCAGGGCCTTTTAACAACAGCGCTGGAGTACCTGAAACTTTTGGGGTCTGATGAATTGTCTCCTGAACTTACAATCTTAAGAGACCGTATTGCTCTCTCCACAGAAACTGGTATGTCCTTTGTTCTTACGCATAATTATAAAACTTCACGGTTTTCAATCCTTAATCTTAGTTTATCACTCAAGTTCCCGACATTATGATGTTGAGAGATCATCTATTATTTTCTATTCCAACAACAGTTACATTGACATGGGATATTATCTGGATCAAGGTCATTGAAAAACACAATCTCAATTTCCAAATATACAAGTATTATTTTTTGTTGGTTTTAATTTCTTAATACAACTATATAAACTGAGCTAAACAAAATAAAGGAAATAGGAAAACTAAGGGAGCAAAAATCTTGTCTATGTTATATACAAATACTTTCAGTAAGTGCTAAAACATGCAATGTTACAATCTCTTTCCTTTTACCCTCTACCATTCCAATGGGAAATTTAGGTTTAAATGCATAGCATGCAGACCTGGCAGAAATCTTGATTTGAATTTGATGCCTGCTATGTTAGCTCCATCAGTCAGCTAAGATGCTTTTCTTTTCAGCCTTGCCCATACCATCTAGTGCAGGGTTTCCCTTACCCCTGGTGTAGCTCATTCTTAGTGGACTGACAAAACAATGGATTGTGGGAAAAAAACTTATTGCTTGATCTGGTGTGGTCAAAGTTGAGTCAGATGTTTTTCTGGTGTTTGAGTCATGTTCAGGTCATATAATGACATCTTTTAATAACTCTGGTTTATTGCTGTAAAGGAAGTGTTTCTTAGTTTAAACAAGAAAGAGCTCTTCTATACTGTGGTTAAAGTAGGTCCTCCAATTGAATCCAGCACTAACGCAATCCAGCATAACTTCTTCTATAGCCTCATGGCCTGACATTATTGCATTATTAGTGCTGTCTTCAAACCGAGAATCAGTTTAAGAAATTGATTTTTGATACAGAGAAAGAAGCTAAGGCTCCAGCTTATGAGAACAGCCAACAGCAAGTTGGATCAGTTTATGGTGCCCAACATTCTGGTTTTGGTGTGGCTGATGCCTCTCATTCTTATTATCAGGTGGACTTTCTGGCTTTTCATTCCTCTAATGTATTTTTGTTTTAATTGCTGTTTGTAAAGAATGTGATGTGTTGCTCTCGTGATTGACCACTTTATGCTTGTTTATATTTTAGGGAGCAGTAGCTCAACAAATGCATCAGAGTGTTCCTGGCAGCCCATACAGTGAAAATTATCAGCAACCTATTGACTCTTCATACGGAAGCGGATATGGTGCTCCTACTCCCTACCAGCCTTCCTCACAGCCCCCAGCATACCAGCCTGCACCACAGCCCCCAGCATACCAGCCTGCACCACAGCCCCCAGCATACCAGACTGCACCACAGCCCCAAATGTTTGTTCCAACTCCTGCTCCTCAGGCACATCAGGTATCCTGTTTTCTATATCTTGATTTTGTTTGATGTAAAAGATAACCTATCACCTAGTTCACGTGCATGTTCAGATGTATTTGAGTGCATATATATATGTATGATTTTTTTCCTGACTTGGTAATATCCTTCATGTACCAAGACATTCAAACTGTAGTTTTTCTGGAAGAGATTGTTTGTATATATATGATGTTGATTGAAGTTTGAATTATGCTCTCTTTGTTCTTTGGGATAGATATCAACAATTGTGTCAATAGTTAGTGCTACTTGTCACTACCACTCATCACTTCACCTTTGTTCTTACAGCCAAGTTTTGCTCCACCTCCACCTCATGCTGGTACCCAACAAGCCACCAGGACTTTCGTTCCGGCAAATGTTCCCAGTCTAAGAAATGCACAACAGTATCAGCAACCCAGCACGCTGGGTTCTCAGTTATATCCGGTCTGTATTTTTATTGTGGATTGCAAATTTGGTGTTAACTGGTATGTTTCTGAGTGATAACCTAAAAATTTTGCTTGCTTGTTTCAGGGGACTGCTAATTCTGCTTATAATCCTGTACAACCCCCAAGTGGCTCTCAAGGACCTATTACATCTCAGGTGGGTGCAAGTCCTGGCTACGGGACGCCACAAGCTGTTGCTCCGGGCCCAACACCAATGGGATTTAGGCCTGTACATGCAGGGGTTACTCAAAGACCTGGAATTGGTTCAATGCAGCCGTCTAGTCCTACTCAGTCTGCACCAGTCCAACCAGCTGTGGCTCCTGCTGCTCCACCACCAACCATGCAAACAGTCGATACATCAAATGTGCCTGGTAATTGCCAAAACAAAATTGCACTTTCACTAAAATAGATCTACTTTGTTTACCAATAGCTTTATAAAACTTCTGGTTGCGTCAGGGTTGTCTATCTGATATAAGTTGAGGCTATCTTTGCATTGCTTTAACGCTTTATAATTTTTTTTTTGTCATGTATTAACAAACATTTAGGCTGCAGTTCCTCACTGATGGGCAGTTCTAGTAATCAATTGTCGTGGATGGTGCAGTATATAGATTGTTTGAGACTACATATCATGCATGACTAAAATGAGTGAAAATGATTGCTATCAGAGCACTTGAAACTTGAATGTTGGTTTAGGCTGTATCAATAATCTGCTGGAATCCCATCCAGTTTGGTTTCTAACATTTGATGATATTATATGCTTTGTTTGTATACTACAATGATTTCTATGATGTGTGAATGACTGACAGATATATGTTGTTTTTCAATAACGTGTGTCAGCTCACCATAAACCAGTCATTGTAACATTGACAAGACTGTTTAACGAGACATCAGAAGCTTTGGGTGGTGCCCGTGCAAATCCAGCCAGAAGGCGTGAAATTGAAGATAATTCAAGGAAAATAGGTGCCTTATTTGCCAAACTGAACAGCGGGGATATATCGAAAAACGCTTCCGATAAGCTTGTTCAGCTATGCCAGGCATTGGACAGGAATGATTTTAGCTCAGCTCTACAAATCCAGGCACGTGTTACTTAAGAGCTATTTATGTTTTGACAACTTTAATATGTACTCTGGTAACCTGAAGTGAGTTTCAAGCACCATAACTCTTTCTGCTCATGTGCCCGGAACAGGTTCTTCTGACAACAAGTGAGTGGGACGAATGTAATTTCTGGCTAGCAACGCTCAAAAGAATGATCAAGGCGAGGCAGGGTGCTGGTGTGAGATCAAGTTAAAACAACAGCTCAGAACTAAATGATCTCCACCTGGCATTTCTCTTTTGACATGTGCTGTAGCTCATTTAGGTGGCTGTCTTCTTCAGTGTACACAGAAGCTTCTTCTCTAGACACAACTGTAGGGTTTTGGATTACTGCTCCACATCGCTTTCTCTACCATGAGTCGGTGAGGATAGTTTTCAGGACATTAATGATATTTTGCCTTTTTCCTTCCTTCCTTCTTTTGACATTTGTCTGTATTATCGGGAAATAGAGTTTTGGTTTTTAGTCCATTGTGCTTACAACTCAAATTTTGGTTGAAGTTCAGTAGAGGCATTAAGCATCTACTGCTGTCACCATCAGCTTTATCTCCCCTGTGATATTATCATTTGTATGAGCAATGGAGCTTCCAGTAACATTCATTCATGTTATTGAAGTATCTGGATTGCCCCCCCGTGCTCTTTCCTTCCTCCCAGACAAGTTTCAGAAATTTCATTCCTCTGCCCTCCCGCTGCCCTAGCTTGTCCTCCAAGCCACGGCATGGTTTCATGACACTCAGTTTGTGAGGTGATGAAATTGTCCTCTCGGTTGGCTCTGCTTTGACGAGTCTAAGAACAAGCTGTGTACGTACGTACATCTGTTTCTTGGTGTGTGGAATGACATGATGTAAACCGGCATGTCACTTACGGGGCCCACCGAATGGATGATGGGTTGTCGGCTTGCCATGTATCCCCACCACCAAACGACGTGTCGTCAAAAGCTTGCCTGGTGGCTAAACTTGAGTTCACGGTGTTCGAAAACCAACATGTGTACTGCGGTAAGGATGTGATGTGTGACTTATCTCATCAAATTAAAATATTATAAACAAATAAAATACGGAATTACCAGCAAATTATAAGTAATTTACATCTGGTTGTCATTGAATTTTAAAATTGTTTTTGAAAACAATTGATTTTTTTTAAATTAAATATTTTTAGTGTTTTTAGATCATTTTCACGTGTTGATGTTAAAAATAATTTTTTTAAAAAAAAAATATATATATATTTTCTGAACGAAAAACACTTTAAAAAACAACCTCAATCATACTCTTAAACATATTTTTGATCTTTTTCTATTTTATTAGCGATATTTTGAAAAGGAAAAGGAAAGAAAGCAAAGTGGTTTCCAATAATGAGGTCCATAGATACACACCTTTATCATCCATCTCTTTATATTTCATTTTGTATCTTATATTTCACTTTTGGTATAAAGTATACCTTTTAGTTTATATTATTGAGGTTGAAAGGTTTAGTTTATATTATTCCTTAAAATAAGCTGATATTATCCTATGCTACTAATTAATTTTAATTAAAAATGATACAGTTTTTATTTATAAAAACAACCGAATAAAAAATTCAAAAAACAAAACTGAACCCGAATCGAAACTGGTTTAAACCGATTGATTTCAATTCGGTTATTTTAGTTTTTTTACTTTAACCAAGTCTTTCCCTTCTCTCATTTCACCAAAATAGAATCAAGCCTAAAAAATTGAACTGGACTGAAATAATAAAAAAATACAGTATTTTTTGACCGGTTCGGTACAGTTTACAATTTTACCCTTAAAAAAAAGACCGGACTGGACTGAAAGTTTTTTTCTTTAAATCTAATCGTTTTTTTAATGGTTCGGTTTTCTCGGTTAATTTTTTTCAGTCTTTTCAGTTTAATCGGTTTTTTCAATTTTATTGCTCTTCCCTACCAATAAGACACTAACATTACATAAAAGAATCAACTCAATCAAAAAATCTGAACTCTTAAATAAAATTTCAAGATTTAACTTAGCTTATTTTCTAATAAAAATAAAAATAAAAATAAAAATAGACGAGAGGGGTAAATTGAGGTGTGTTTAAAAAACCAAGGATGAGAGTGATTCAATAGACAGTACAAGGTGAAAACCTAGACTATTCCTAAACCTCGAGGCAAATTGAAATTATTACATTTTTATTACTATTATTTATTAATCACCGTGAACACAAGATTTGAAACTTCAAATCTAGTAATTGCATTGACTGGATGACTAGAAAAAAGGTAGCTGAATCACTCAATAAAAGCCAATAACGTACAGACAAAAGAAATGGCTCTCGAAGAAAACAAGAGCGTTTGACGTATTCCCCAGCCTGGTAATAAGTAAAGACATGCAAGCTGTTCCTCCCCATCATGATCACCACACCCCTTTAACTCCCGAAATTATAATATATGCTTTGAAAAATAAGGAAATATAAATGTTAGAGAATGATGTAAATCATATTCTGGGATTTTATTTATCAATTTAAGTTTTTAGGTGAGATGTTCTCTTGACATTGTATCAGAATCTTATTGATCTAGCGGTCACGAGTTCTAGCAGTTGTTTTTTAAAGTATTTTTCGTTCAAAAATACATTAAAATTATGTTTTTTTTAAATAAAAAAAAATTATTTTTGATATCAACACATCAAAATGATCTAAAAACACCAAATTTTATTAATTTACACTTAAAAATAAAAATAAAAAATTTTCAATTTTTTTCAAAAACACTTTTGAAAAGCACTCCCAAGCATTGAACATGAAAGTTAGTCTCGTGGTGCTTGAATTATTTACAAAAAAGAAGAAGAAGAAGAAGAAGAAGAAGAAGAAGAAGAAGAAGAAGAAGAAGAAAGTGTTCCATGTCAAAAATGGAAGGGAAAACAAATCACACCGATCCACTGGTGAGGAATAGGATCCAAGAAAATGGGGTTCAATCTAATTAAAAATAAAAGCATATAGTCTCAGCTTTAGTTGAAAGTCAAAACAGTGGATGCATAACACAACTGTATTGGCATATGAAAAGGAGAGGCACATGCTGCAGGTAATTCTATGAGCTGTAAAGCCTTGAAATATGGCGAGGAATATAAATCTTCCTGCTCACTGCTAACAGCTACGGACACCGTCTCTCTGTCCTGGTTTTTGAAGCTTCAAACAAAGTTTCTGGGCCACCCTCTTCCTGCTTGGATAACTCAACTGGACTGAACTTCAATTGTTTGAACCGATAAGGTTTCTCTGTCTAACATGATAAATATCCATGTGAATGGACAGCTTGGATTCTGTGCAGTCCTTTTCCGGGACAACAAATTTTCATCCAGAAAACAAGTGCTGAAAATGAGATCCCTCCAAAATGTCAGTTGGAGTTAAATTTCTCCCTCTCTCTGATTGAATCGAGCGAAGCCGGTAGTCCTCTTTACCTGTTGCAGCACGATGATTAGCCCTTAATGAAGAAGTGATAAGCTCAAGAACGTGAGGAAATATGTTTACATGTATGATTACAAATACAGGAAAATGAAGATGCAGTTGTTTTAAATGAAGGAATGTCAATTAATTATCTTTGTAGGTCCGTCTGTGATTAAATATAATCATGTCAGAGGAGTTCCTTCTTAGAGTAAACATAACATCTGTAAATTTGCCAATCATTGAAACAATTAACAACCGCTGTTTTATCAAGAGTAATAACGCTTGAGTCCTTCACAATTCTTTATAATGGAAGAGGTGGTTTGAAATTTCAACTGTTTATCCATTAAAGCAAATCCCAATATCGAACAAACAAAGTTTTTATTGAAGAAAGATAAAACTCTGCCAAGACTTTGGTTACCAACCTGGCCAATATCAATGCCCTACATGACAAATGTCTATCTCAAGGTACAAGAAAGAAGTCTCTAGTGCTATAATGTCAAAGCTTTTTTTCCCCCTGTAAGTTGCGTTATGAGCAATTTCCTGCACATTTTGCAAAAAATTCAAAGCTGAAACATAGAATTTCATAGATAACTTCAGAAATAAATGTCCACGAAAAGAAAATGTTTTCCCAACAAAGAAAACTGCCTTCGTTGTCACAGAAATCCCAATTTGACCGTGTGTTTCTTGTCTTTGGAAATGAATATCCACCTGCAATTTTTTTAGCATGAAAGACTTGTATGTCATTCTGCTCCACTATTACTGAAGAAGAATAGATCATAGAACTATAGAATTGAGCCTTGGCCCGCCAGTTTTAGAGTTGAATTTTCTTGAAACAAGGCAATTTTCAAAAGTAACAGATCACCAGGAGTAATTCTCTTCAATGGAAAACAAAACGTGAGCCAAACTGCTTGCTGACAAAATAAGCTTTATTCACACTGATTTTGCTAAAGCCTGACTACTTGTACAAGTAAACATTGTGAACCACCAACATCCCTTCACATGACAAGTACTCTTCATCTTTTAATTCTAAATCCCAGTAATGTCTCACGCTATTTCCAAAGATACTTTTTGTCTGTAGAATACAGAAAATACAGGACCAAACTCTGGCTCATAAAAAAGCCAACAGAAATTTGGCACTTCCACAGGACATTTGGAGAAGCTAAGAGATTCTAAGCAATTCGTTCTATTCTGAATCAGCTTTAACTTATTTATTCAACAGAATTCTCGACAACACATGGGCTTGGCATAAAAGAGATGTAATAAATGAAAAGGATCAGCAACCTATGCAAGGGACATGAGCGATGTGCCCTTGATCTAAATGTACGTGGAATTTAACAAAACATCAACATTTGGATGAGCGATGAAAAATGATAATTGAGTGAAAACAACTAATCAATGAGCTGCCAGCAAATCCACAACAACGTGATTCTCAAGCAAGAGAAGATTAAAAGCCTGAGCTTCGCTCCACTGTCAAGCCACTTCAAGCAAATGTTGCAGCATACTAGATACCAACACAACCTTGACCACTAAAACTTGAACGAGCAACCGTGTTATCCCTTGTTGAGAATATTTCTGAACCAGCCCCAACTGATTGGTTTCTTCTAGCTTGAAAGAGACCTTTTCTTTTACCATGGGCATGAGATTGAGCTCTTCCTTCCGTACCATATCGTGGACTAACAAATCTAGAACTAGAAACCTGATTTGCAGATTTCAAACTAGACTCAACCCCATCAGTCTCAGTATCTGTTCCAGCCATGAGTTCCATCAAATTGCTTCGAAACCCCAAATCTGAATACACTCGCCGTGTATCTATTATTGATTTCCAGCCCAATTTACCATCTATTTCATCCAAATTCTCTTCTCCGTCACCTTGTGGTCTGGAACCAAACCGTGTGCTTCTTAGTTCAACAGGACGCCCCATTGTTTCCACCATCATGCACGGATTGTTTAACCCATTCCATGAATGAAGTGGAACCAATTTACTCAATGAAGTTAACCAATCAACAACCTCCTTCATTGCAGGTCTCCGCTCCCGACAAGACCTCACACATTTAGAAGCGATCAAAGCCAACTGCTTCTTGATCATAGGATCCTTAAGAGGGAAAGTTCTTGGATCATATATGGCACCAAGTTTCCCCTTTTTAATGTGTGGAATTGCCCAATCTACAATAGAAGGCGGCGAGTGCCCCACATCAATAGCCTTCCTTCCGCTAATAATCTCCAAAAACAAAATCCCAAAACTAAACACATCAGTTTTAGTACTCAAATTATCCGGGGTAACATAGCATGGATCAAGATAGCCAATGGTTCCAGCAGGTGGGGTGGACTTAAGTCTATAATCATCATCAGCGCCACACCTAAGTGCTAAGCCAAAATCACCCAATCTTGCATTGAAATTCCTATCAATCAAAACATTTGCAGACTTAATATCTCTATGAATTACGGGTGGGTTTTGTGAGTGTAATATATCAATAGCCTTGGCAATTTGCAAAGCCATTCTAATTCTTCTACCCCAGTTGGGTGGTCTAGAATTCGAGTGAAGAATATCATAAAGAGTACCATTACTCATAAACTCAACAACAAGCAATCTATCCTTGGTATCATTAGCAAAGCCTAATAAGTTTACCAATCTCGGGCTGTGAATCTTGGACAAGATCTCGATCTCGTTATCGACTTCTTGGCCAATTTCAAAACCCTTTGACGGCTTCTTAACAGCAACATGTCGGCCACGTAAAACAGCCTTGTAGACACAGCCATGGCTACCTTTGCCCAGCAGTTTCTGGTCAGAAAAACCATTGGTGGCTGCCTCAATATCGCTGTAGTTAAACTGCTGGATCTTGATGGGTTTTTCTTGTTTGTTTTTAGAAGAAGAAGATGTTTGAGATGCTGGGGCATTCGTGGAGATTATGCCAATGGCCGAGTCTGCCTTGCAAGAAAGGTATCCCATCGAGAGAAAAGTTGGTTTCTTTTTTGGGAAATTAAGGTGAAAAACGAATTCTCGATGCTCCTTACTGATTGAATATGCATGAAAGAATGACTACTGCAAGAAGTGCGAGACTTTGATACGTGAAGACGAGGATGAGGTTCTTACAGGGGTAGTTTCTGTGTGGCGCACTGTGGTTTTATGCGGTTGGATGATGGGACGGGGTGGGGTGGGGTGTGGGCAGAAAGTCTTCTTCTTTCTTTGGGTCTTGATCCCTTGGACAAGGTTGGGAGAGCCCACCTGCTTGGAATCCCTAGGCTATTTTCATGCCATAAAATATGCATGCCTTCGCTAATTAATTACCACCACTGTTCTTGCTTGGAATTATACTACAATTTAATAATTATTCTTCTAAATATATTAAAAATAAAATATGTTCTCTCAGCTTGAGCTCCCAAATGCTGCGCAATGTGATTTTTAGGGTAAGCTTGTTTTATATATATATATATATTGAAATAATTGTTTTTTTAAAGAAAAAATATATTGTTTTTTCGTGCCAGATCATTTTGCTAGAGCTGTTTTCTATTCGTAACAGTAAATGCTGGCAGTACAGTAATACTTGCGTTTAAGATGACAGTGAGGAGACGGCGGTTGCCATGGCGGCAGTATTGGAAAGGTAGAGGGTACACTATTGATTATGGTGGCAACAAAATGAAGGTGGCGATAGCGGTGGCCACTAATGGCAGTGAGGTGGTCGTTGTTTTTTGTTGCGGTGGCTATCACTGACTTTTAAATGGATGCGGGGGAGAGAAGTGATCAGAATTTTTTAATGGTGAGGGATAAGAGATTATGCGATGTTCTGCGCTGAGAAAGCTACAGCGTTGTTGATTTATGATCCAATTAAGGTGAAAATGGGTTGCATTCTGGTAAGTAAATTAATTTGAAAAATAACATTTTGGGTCGGACTTTCATTAAATCAGCTTGAGTCTATTATTTAAAATAATATTATTTTGATTTTTTTTATTAAAAAAAAACTTATAGTGTCAACTAGGCTAAATTTAAAATCAATTTGACTAGTTTAATAAGATTTTATCAGGTAAATATGGAAATTAGTTTACCTTTTGGTCTAAATGAATGCAGAATTTACAGTTTTTGTTTTTTAATATAAATAATATTAAACAATTTCTTTGAAAACCTTGAAAAAACTTGAAATCCAGGGATGTTGTTCTTTTAGCAGCACTGTAGCTATTTTTTTATATTATTAACGTGAGTGTCCGGGTTAGGTTGTGTGTATCTCAATTAATTTTATGAATTTTACAATTAATGACTATATAATCCTCCAATTGACAGCTACAAGACTCGAACATGAAACTACAAGAAAAATAAATCTTTTTGTCCAAAATTCTAACTACTAAACCAAGTTGTGTGGTGTTAAATATTTGCGTACATGTTTTGTATATATATATATATATGTGAAAAAAATAAAATATTAATTTAACAAGCATAATTAAAATTTAAGATAAATTAACTTTAAATTATACAATACAAACACAAAGTCAAACAAATATAATCTCAAAATTAGAAACACAATCACAAGTTAATCAAAATAAGGAGGATTTTAAGGCCGGAACGGACCGAGACGCTCCTACCAGAATTGGCCGGTATTTTTGGAACGTTTTAGAATTAAAACGAGACGAAAATAACATCGTTTTGTCTCGGTTTTTTTAATGACACGGAACGGTCAGAAAAAATTAATGACAACCTCAGGCAAAGCAAAAGATGTAAGACATACTTTAAATAATTGAATGCTAAATAGATATAGCAACGGAAATTTAGATTATAAATACCTCCAGCTATTGTTGCTCAAGTACCGAAAATCAAAATGAATTCCCAATTGCAGCAGCAGCAAAGCTTTTCCCAAAGCGGCAACAACAACACAAAATAATAAAATATTTAACGAGAGGAGCCTTCTGATCTATGCCTACCAGTAGCCATAGATGGAGTACACAAGCAATTATTTATAGGTAGATCAGGGACCCCACTCACTAATTTATTTTCCAATTTTCTCCTTCCATCATGGAGATAATTAGCCATGATCAATCAATTGATCCCCATGATCAAACCCCATGACCTATCTTCATGGTCATGGGTTTGCATGATCAAGAACATGGGTGTGTCATGAGGGACACTAATGGAAATTTCCAACAAAAGAAAAATAGCTACAGTACTAAACTATCTAAGTAGTTGAGTACTGTAGCTATCTTTGCTTTGCTTTGCTTGAGGTTGTCATTGACTTTTCCAACACGAAAGCTAGAAAAGGCCCGTAAGTAGATAACCCTATCACATGCCGACCCTTCTGCGGCATGTTAATGTTGGACCGTTAATCAAATATTAGGTTTATATCATAGTAATGATGTGTTGATGATTATTAAATAAATTAGAATGTACAACTTTAATATTTTAATATATAGAGACTAAAAATTTATTTTTATTTTTAGTGACTACCAAGGAATATCATTCTAATTATCTTTATATATGATAATAGTTTCTAGATTATACATTATGCTTTATTTTTCTTAGATTAAAATACGCAGCATGAGCCCTGATGACGAAGGATATTATTAATTTGTTCTCCAGTCATCTCGACGTCTTTGGTCAGCAATTATATATATATATTAACACTATCCTCTTAAGATATTTTTTGTAAATTCGGTTAAATGATAAAAACCTTATTAGACTTGAATTAAAAAACTGAAAGTTAAATATAAATCCCGTACTATATAATTATTTATAACAGTAATAATACTCACAACAATCAAACCTCTGACTTTTCCTCATTGTACATAGAATGATTGCTTATATTCATGGATTATCCACACAGCCAGCCAACCACGAGACGTTATCATTGTCTGTCTAGCATGGACTTTTTTTTTTTTTTTCTTATGTATAGAAATTGAATATTTTGTTAATTCTTTATGCAATAAAATTCAGTATTCCATCGTTAGATAATTAAATGCTATCATGCGTGTTTATAGGGTGGTCTAAGCTATTTTTTTAAAATGTTGTTGCTTGAAAATATATCAAAATAATTTATTTTTTTAATATAAATACATCAAAATTATTGTAAAAATCTAAAAAAACTAATATCAATTTGATATTTTTTTAGCATCAAATATAATTTTAAAAAAATAAAAATAAGCGATTTATAAGGTACTTTTAGATTATTTTTCTCTTTTGCAAATTAATCAACTTATCAAATCCTATTGATCTTTTTTTTAATCAACTTTCTCATAGTCTTTAGATCCACGACTATGAGAGCACGACCGTGAAGCCCAAAATAAGGGCTCAGAACTGGATGGAGGGAAGAGGATATGCCCCATTGGGCCTTGGGCCATATCAAGGAAAGCTTAACTAGCTGCCATGTTGCGTTCCTTTGCCGCAGGTTGGGCAACTGTTATTTAAGATCACCATACTTTCATTTTATTTCATGAACATTATTGTTTTTATTTTATTTTGATCAGTTCTTGATTGAAAATAATTTTTAAAAAACAACCATTACCACACTTTAAAATACTCTAAAAATATGCGCTTAAAACAGCTAAAGAAAAAAAATATGAAAAAATTCGAGGGAGAATAAGGAAAAGAGAATGTATATGAGAACATAATTTTGTTTATAAGAGGAACAAGAAGACTTTAAACTATAAATTACGATAATATTTAAATTAAAACTAAGTTCTCTATTCATAACTTGCTGATAATAAGTAAATAAATCACAACAGATCTTAGATGAAGAAACTACTCTTTACAAACCAAGTTCAGTGGTGAGAAATTGAGATTAAGAGGTTTACTCCCCCATAGCTGCTAATATGATGACCATTAAAAGTTTATATAGTTGTTAATTTTAAAAACCATAGAATTAATCAAGATACGCGCAAGGTGACCCGGGTACTCACATTAATAATAAAAAATACATTTCATAATACAGCGTTCCTGTGGCTGAACACTCCAAGCTGACATTTTCAATTAAATTATATTAGGGTATATTCATTTTTACATTTAAAATTTTTGGTTACTATTGTTAATACGTGTATCTAACAGGGACCACTAATATATTTATAGTTAACAAAATAGCTGTTTAATAAGCATTGAATTAGATTAATATATTTATTTAATTATCTTATAACATTTTTTATAATTAGAAGAAGGCCGTGGGTTTGACTTTTGAGGGTTGGAGGCATCAATATTTCCTGTTATGTTACATACAACCTTCTAGAATGAAAGATAAATCCTAGCCTAGCTTCTAGAGTGTTTTAATGAAAAGCATAAATATCTTTTAATTGTTTCAATAAATATTAAAATACATCACGGGTCACACTATTTTATTAAATTAATGGCTTTAAATGATTTTTTTAAATAGTCAAGAAAGGCGCACAATAATTTAAATAAGAAGGTTAAGAAAAAAGTCGCTCAAATAATAAGATCTCCAACGAAAATCCGAGGAGACCATGTACTAGAAATGCATCAACGGCTCATATTTTTCCGGGAAATTATGTTTTCAAACGGTAAATAAATACGACGCCGACATCGGAAGTCTTCTTCTGGTGGCTCATGACCACGACGATCATTCTCAAAAATGTGAATAGAAAAATGAAATTACCATATGATGACCGCTACAGTATTCCTTTATTGACGGGTCTGATGAGGTGGTGGACTGCCCATCAGGACCGTTAAATGTTAATGACCCGGCAAAACACGAACTATACTTTGACTCACGTTCTTCATGTACGCGCCTATTTCCGCGTACTCCTCAAACGCTCTAACATCGACCTTGTACTCTACAAACTTGGGGAAGAACAGCCAGAAGCCGGTGCTCATGATAAACCCGACCGTTAATATTGTCGAGATCGTTTTCGGCAGCTGCCACCTGTCGTTCAAGACCTTCTTTATTGCAATCTCGGCCGTTAAACAGAATCCATGAAGCAGAAAGAACCACGAGATCTCCCAGTTGGGCCTCACGCGCCCCAAGTAAAAGAAAATTAGCTCGTGCATCATTGCCGAGACCACAAACGTTGCGAAAACAGCTGGAAGCGGGGCCCATTTCCGACCAACCAGATGGGATCCGATGGCGCGGATGGGCTCGTATACGGTGGGGCGTAGGATACTGGTGACGACGAGGTTCCACCTGCAGCCCCAGAAGTCCTGCAGTGAGGTGGCGAAGTATGGCTCGTTGAACTGAGGTTCGAGTTCCAGGCCTAGCAAATTCCGAGCCAGGACGGCACCCACGGCTAGCATGATTTCAAGGATAAAGTAGACGTGGAAAGAGTACATGATCAAGATAACATTTGGATGGATGTAATCGCTGTAGTCATACGCACGGATCAGCATGGCTAAGAGCACACCTTTTATTGCATAGCTCCGGAGGCCTTCCTTACCTCTGCCCGGAGCTGGGTTCTCTTTGCTTTGCCTATCCAGGCGAGGTTCGGGAGACGGGTTTTCTTTGTTCTTACGCTTTTGTTGGATCTTGATCGGCAAGCAAGCAAGGGCGATGAAAAGTGGAAGTGAGATTGATGGATCTGAAGACAGAGGGCCTTTGCCGAAAGCGAAGAGCAGGATCTTGAAGTTGGCCAACCAGGCGACGAAGAACGCGGTGCTGCCACCGAGATGCACGGAGGAGATTTTAAGAGGGAGGTAGAGAAAGAGGCAAACAACCGGCAGCACAGAAAGGAGTCTTTTTGTGCCTTTAGGGACTGTGTTTCTAATGGAATAGCAAAAGCACAGGGAAACGAGGACTGTAATCCACACCTTGATGAAGTTAAGAATCTCACCCTCCATTTTTGTGTATCCCTAGGTTTTCTTGAGCTCTGTTTTTTTTTTTTTTTTTTTATCCTGAGCGCTCTGTAATTATTTGAAGCTTTAAAGAGGAGGGTTTTGGATCAGAATTACGGACCCGGAGAAGAGTCGTAGAAATAGTCGTCCGTTGACAAACTGGGAGTCAAACGTAGAAGGAACGCCGGGAAGACTCCGTGTTCAAAGGGTTCCATTGTTTTCTGTTGCTTTCAAAGGATACTGTGAATGAAATCAATACAATAACCATGTAAACAACTATTGAGCTTGAGTCTATTGCGAGGAAGAAAAAAGTATTCGCTCGATTGAGATCTCTTCCATGTGAACACAATTTTATTCTTTTACATTTTCGAGGATGCGCCCGCAGATAAAAATGGATGCAGAGATGGTGGTTTTTCTTTTTCCCATTTTCAGCCAGCACGTTCAAATCAAATATGTTTAGAGATATTTGAATGTTAAAATCATATTCCGAGTTTTACCATGAAATTGACGTCTCTTAAGTATAACCTCATGTTTGGGAGTATGGTTACGGTTATTTTTAAAAGTTTTTTTTATTTAAAAATATATCAAAATAATATTTTTTTTATTTTTTTTAAATTATTTTTGACATCAGCCTATCAAAATAATTTAAAAATATCAAAATAATTTCATTTAAAATAAAAAAATTCAAATTTTGAGCAAACAACGATACAACTACAGAAACAAACATGCCGGAAAAGATCAAACCTTGTGCTCACAAGCAACAAAGTCTACCTTTTAGTAATGACATCATCATAGCCTTAAGTAATGGGTTTAAGTAGTCGTATACGATTGATGTTCTCACAAATAATATTAATATACTAGATAATTGCCCGCGCGTTGCCGCGGGTATTTTTTTTGTATATAATTTAACATAATTAAATGTACAACGATAAATTTATATGATATAAGTAAATAAAAATTATAGATTAGAAGATAAAATGTTTAAAATTTTGAGTTGAGTTTGTCACGTAAGCATAGATTATATTTTTTAGAATATAGGTATTGCGTCATAAACGATCACAAAAGGGCGCGCACTAACATAAAAAAAAAGAGCAGCATATTTGAATAAGAAAAAAACAAAAATTACTTAAATCATTATTGTGCAGATAATAAAATTCAAAAAATAAATTAATAGACAGAGTAAAAATAGGGAAATAGCAACATCGGAGTCTCAACATTTAAAATTATTATTGCCGCTAGAATAAAAACAACAAAAATTATTAAATTATACCGAGGGGAAAAAAAAACATTGAATAAAACAGTAAGCAAGAAAAACCAATTAAAAAATTATTATTATTATTATTATTATTATTATTATTATGAAAGAATAAATAATCACTATTATTATAATAATAGAATACATAATCACTATTATTATAATATTAATAATAATTATAATTATAATTATAATTATAATAATAATAATAATAATAATTATTATTATTATTATTATTATTATTATTATGTTAATAATGAAAGAAACATAAATAAATGAAAGCCTAAAAACATCTTATAAACTTTAACAAAAGATTAAAAAAAATACTATTATTGCTATTACTGTAAAAAAAAATGAAATTATCTGGAGGGAAAAAGAACATTAAAGAAAGAGCAAGCATGCAAAACAATTTAATTATTATTATTATTATTATTATTATTATTATTATTATTATTATTATTATTATTATTATGTTAATAATGAAAGGAAAAAAACACTGAAAGACTAAAAACATGCAAGAAATATTAACAAAAGATAAAAAAAAGCAAAAACAATTATTATTGTTATAACCGGAAAAAAAAATATTATCAAATTATCGGGAGAAAGAAAAAAAACACAGAAGAGTAAGAACAAAAAATAATTAAGTCATTATTATTATTATTATTATTATTATTATTATTATTACTATTACTATTATTATTATTACTATGACTATTACTATTACTATTATTATTATTATTACTATTACTATTACTATTACTATTATTATTATTATTATTACTATTATTATTATTATTATTATTATTATTATTGTGTTAAATACACTTTTATATAAACATGGACAAAAGTAGGGATTATTCTAGAAATATAAAAAAATAAAAGTATAAGGACTAAAATGAAAATAAAATATAAAGGGCTGAAATTCAAAAATTAAAAGTCAAAGGGCTGAAATGCAAATTACATTTATTCTCAATTGAAATCAGAGGACAAAATTGCAAAAATCGGAACTTTTGTACCGAATTGATTGACTGACATACAGCCAATCTGGAAAATGAAAGTAGAAGGACCGAAGTGAAACTTTGACATTCAATCAATTCAAATCGGAGGACCCAATCGAACAAAATCAAAACTTATATAACAAAAATGAGGACCAAAAACGAAATTCAAAGTCGAGGGACCGAAGTGTGAAGTCAAAATATATGGGGGACTCTCCTGTACATTGACGTGCAGGAGAGAGAGAAACGTTGCCGCCGGCTTCAACCGGCATCCGCCGCGTCCATGGACATCTGGTGGCGACATGCACCCCCGCGGGAGGAAGAACACACGGCGGCGCATCGTTCTGTCATCCGGTAGACAATTTCCGGACACCGGAGGAAGCCGCACGCGCCGCCCGAAGAGGGCGGGAGGCGAAAAACCACCTGGCGCGTGCGGCAGACGCCTTTCCAGACCCGATTATTTAATTGTAAAAATATGGACAATTACCGTCCTGTCCCTTGACCGAATGAAGTGTTTTTGTCTTATTAGGGGCTAAAACCGTATTTAGCCATTTCAGAAAATAATAAAAAATTCAAAAGTTGCGGCGGACCGGACCGGACCGGACCGGGCCGGTCCGACCGCGTGCAATTACGCCGGTGCCCCTCAGCCAAAAGCCTGATTTTGTCTTATTATCAGGGACGAAATCGTCAATGCACTGTTCACAAATGAATATTTAAAAAAAAATAAAAAATTAAAAAGGAAAAACCGGATTTGTCCCCGCCTGCCAGCCCCTCCTCGCCGCGCGCCCGAGGGCCATTTTTGGGCGTGCACTGCTCGAATCCACAGTGATCTGTGAGAGGGAGCACAGTGAAAACTCCACGCCGTTTGTTTGTCTTGTAATGGTAGGTTTTTCAAAAAAGAATTATCCCACAAATTGGTTTTTGTTTTCAAAAGTATTTTAAAAAAAAATTAATTTTATGATTGAGATTATATATGTCCACGTACATGATAGGTCTTTTAAGAGATATCATCCCATTAAAATCACTATACCTTTTCATAATATCTTTTATGTGATGCATGTCATCAAGATGGATGTAGACATGATGGAAAGAATAATAATACACATCACCATCACCAATTGATTGAACAACTAGTAAGATTTTTCAGGACATAACATCATTTATTAACAACATTAATAACATTCATTCTTTATAATTGATTTAATCATTTCTAGCCTTTGAATTGGTGGTGGAACTGATGTGTAATAAATGAGGGAGCCAATACAAGAAATATATAAAAGTTAATTTAAAAGTAAAACTATAACAAATAGGGTCATAAATAGAATATAAGTAAACTTTAAAGAGCCTAATTGTACAAAACTTTAATATAAGGGTCAAAATCAACTTTTAAAAGGCTCTAATAAAAACAACTTATTGTTATTAGAGAAAGACCTAATTAAAATATTGTATAAATATAAAGGATAACATCTTGATATATTCGTTAAAAACATATAAGATAATTGCTCTCAAATAATATTATCTTTATTGACCATGTAAAGTCAAAGGATACCATCTTGTATTCTAAATCATCAAGAAAATTTTTGATTAAAACCTATATTTAATTAATTTAATAACCCCCCCCCGCGCGCGCAATCAAGTTGATAAATCATATTGTTTTATTAACAAGTCTTTTTATAATAAAGATTAAAATGTATTTATGCTAATAATTTGCTAACCAATACTTCATCATCCTAATCACTTATTACATACCATAATCATCCAAACATCTCGTACAAAGTATTAAACTTAGTTAATCACATAATTCTTCTCATTCCATAATTACTAAACAAAAATATTTACAACAAAAATACATGCATAAGATACTTAAGTTATACTTAAGTTATTTATGTTTCTTGCATGATAGTTTCACCTAAATAAATAAGAATTATTGTAACTACAAAAACTATCATCCTAAAATATCCAAATAATTCAATTTGAGGCCAATGATTCTCATTTATCTACTGTTGTATGGATCCAAGGTTTGTGACCTTTCTATAACTTCTCCCAAGTCATTAAATCAATTTTTTTTATATATAGATTTGTGAAATCTCTTCTTTAAGGAAACTCTTTTTTATTAATTATTTTTAAATTAAAATTACTCTCATATATATACTCTTCACTCCAAATTTCTTAAATAACATGTTCATAACAATTTAATTTTTTAATTAATCAATTATTTCCCTTTTATCTCTTTTTTTTCTTACTGAAAAATGAAACTTCATTTCATTACATATGTGTATATAATTTTAAATTTATTTTCTCACAATTAATATATCTTCATTATAAATTCATTTGTCTTAACTCTACCTAACTTTAGAAATTTAAACCCATTGATTCATTTGTTACTTTTTTTCTTACAAAATCAAATTCTCAATGGGGTGACCATTTCCTCTTTAGATTTCTCACCTTTTACTTATTTAATTTATCTAATCAACATATTTCTACACAATTCTCTTGATATTTTTAAATAATCTCTTCTTAACTTCCAAACTTCTATCATGGTCGAAAGGAGCCTCACCAAAACAAGGCATCCATTCTATTTTTTTTTTATCTTCTAGTTCTTGTTCTTACTTTTATAATTTTTCATATCAAAATCACATAAGCATAACAACACCATATAATGCTCAATTGGTCCTTTTCATTTATAATTTGCATCATAACCACATACATTAAATATATAAAACTCACCATTACAATATTTAAACACATTTAAATATATATTTTTTAAAATTCTTATAATTGGTCGACCACTATTTTCCTTGCATACTTAAATATTTTACTTCAATTTCACAATCTACTCACTTTCTCTACTCATTATACCATCCCTTGCACTAATTAATAATCAATTCTAATTTCCTCTAAATGCCATACAAGAACCCTAATCCTCAATTTACAAAAATTCAATCAATTTAAGACATTAATCTACAAGAAACTTATCCAAGAGTGTTAAGAAATCTTACCAAGCAATATCCAGGATTCTAAACACTCTTCAATTGAAAATTTTCAGATACGAACCTTGGATTCATAACTTTATTATTTGAAAAATAAAACATATGGTGGCTGTCTTCTTAAGAGGTTTATAATATTCTTTAAATAGGTAAGAAAACCCTACCTCTATTAGAAAATAATTACGCATTCTAAAATATAAAGAAAATAAAAAAAAATCTAAATTAAAACATAAAGTTTGAAAACATAGGGGGAATATATGAAAAAAATGTCATACCATGAGCATTGATCGATGCTCAAAACATGATTTTAAAGACCTAATTATCTATTCAGCGATGAAGTGGATTTTTTGAGGAAAATTTCTTGTAGAATCACTAGTAAGAATTTGAGCCCTCTCCAACTCGAATCTACTGCCATCGCAATTTTAAAAAGCTAACTAGTTTTGCTTGTTCCTTTTTTTTTTTTTGGATCTAGACCCGTGTCACTGCTCTATAAAAATATTTGTTAGGCATCCCCATAGTCAGATCCCTGTTAAGTTCCTGTTTGAGAGTGTGGTTGTGGTTATTTTTTAAAGTGTTTTTTGTTTAAAAATACATTAAAATTATATTTTTTTTATTTTTTAAAAATCATTTTTGACATCAGAACATCAAAATAATCTAAAAATACCAAATTTTATTAATTTAAACTTAAAAATAAAAATGAAAAATTTTCATTTTTTTTCAAAAACACTTTTAAAAAGCCCTCCCAAACACCTCCTAATAATATTCTGAATGCTTATAATTGCTGGTATCTTCAAGCTCGACTACGTCATATTGTCAAATGATTTTCTTATATATATATATATATATATATATATATATATATATATATATTGTAAAAATCATATATCATGGTAGGAGTAACAACAAGAATTACATGAACATTAAAACAATGCACGCTATATACCTCCCGGTAATTCAACAACTATGCATGTCTAGTTCGAACCTTTTTCTACATATAAAAAGGCATAAGATATTTCTTTGTTACTTTAAAATACAATCACGATATTTTTCATATATAATACTCTTGAATGATTTCGAATACCGACACAAAACTTGGCCATCGTTCTAGACGTTGAACCTTTCTTCTTCGAAGTCTTCGTTATTTTCTTTTATAAACTTTTCTCCTCCTCCTTCGAAATTCTCATAGTATTTTAACAGTTTAAATTGTTAGGTGAGATCTCTAAATATAATTTATATTATTCTCCAACACTTCTTTTTAAGTGAAAATCTTCTGGACTTGAAACTTGCATAAATCCATATTACTTTGTGATTGATTTTTATCAAATAGAATAAAGATGATGAGATTCGAACTTGTAACCGCTGCGTTATCAGCCCTCTAATACTATGTTAAAGGACCATTTCATCTAAAAACTTAAGCGGTTAGATAAGATCCAAAAATATGAATTATATTATTCTATAACAATATTCAAATATACACAAGGATGGTGTATAAATTATATATGATCATCGAGAGAAAAGAAAGAGATCATAGATAACATATTAGAGGCAAAATGGAGAGTGAAATTTGCAACTTGATAGAGGTATGGTTCTCAGTCTTTGCTTCTGTATGTTATTGCTATGCTATTGGCAAGGTGGTTCCGAAAGGAACTCGACGACTTGTGTTCTTGCTCCCAATCGTTTGCCTCTTTCTTTACCTTCCTCTTCATCTGTTCGTCCTCCATTTAAGAGGCACCACAGCTTTTTTCATCGCCTGGCTTGCAAATTTCAAGCTTCTACTCTTTGCTTTCGGCAAGGGCCCCTTGTCTTCCGATAATCGATCCATCTCTCTGCCACATTTTGTGGCTGTAGCTTGTCTGCCCATCAAGATCCAACACAAGGCTGACTCATCTCCAAGATCACATATACACCATGCCCAGAAGCTTCAAAATGGTAAGAAATCATCTCCAAATTACAGGGTCAAGACTTTGCTTTTGGCTATATTGGTGAATGTTCATAATTACAGCGACTATATCCATCCGAAGGTCGTTTCCTTGCTTAATGTCATGTACTTGTATATCCAGCTAGAAATAATACTAGCCATAGCAGCAGCCGTGGCTAAAGTGTTGTTAGGGCTGGAGTTAGAGCCACAGTTTGACGAGCCCTACCTCTCCACTTCATTACAGGATTTCTGGGGTAGAAGATGGAACCTCATGGTTTCAAGTATCCTACGACTTGCCGTTTATGAACCCACCCGCAACCTAGCCTCTGGTCTTGTGGGCAGAGAATGGGCTCGATTTCCGGCAGTCATGGGGACTTTTTTTGTCTCAGGCATCATGCATGAGCTCATGTTCTTTTACCTAGGGCGTGACAAGCTCACAATGGAGATGACTTGCTTCTTTCTCCTCCACGGACTGTGTCTAATAGCTGAGGGTTTTCTGAAGAAGTGTTTCGCCGGCAGGTGGAAGTTACCGGCGGTGATTTCCGGGCTACTGACCACCGGGTTCGTGCTGTTGACGGGGTATTGGTTGTTTTTACCGTTTATGTATAGTTGCAGGGTTTTTGAAAGGGCATCTGCAGAGTATGTCCAGTTAGTCACCTTCATAGAAAGTAGATTTCGTCGTCAGTAAATTTGTCTGTTTCATAGAATATTGTTTCAAGGTCTTGCTCTGAATCAGAAAATAAATCATTGGTACACGAAGACTGGTTTAAGGTTAGATTAAAGAAACAATGGGCCATCTAGATGATGACCACTGACCAACCTAACTTGGTCTTCCCGGGGAATATGCTCTTCATTCCACATAAACAGCTGTGAAAAATATCGAGACACAGTGTTTCAATAATAATTGTTAATTTTGTTTTGTTCAGGTCGAAATGGTACAAATGTTTCATACTAGTTAAAAAAAATGAGATAAAATAGTATTGTTTTTACTCCAGTTTAAATTCTGATCTGTTTTGTATTTTTCAGCCAAATATCGGCCGAAACGTACCGGTTTCGTTTTGCATGTTCTGTTTCGGCCAAATAGTGTTTTTTTAAATAATAAATAATTTTACAATATCAGTCATATCTAGTAATCCGACAGTTAGATTAAAATGAAATTTTACGAGGAGTCTCTTGAAATATTTATATATATTATGTTAAAATTTCAGAGCAATCAAAGAAAGAATGTAATGACTTTACGAGATTAATGATGATATTCTTGTAATATTATACATGCTCATAATTTTATTCAGAAAAAATATTTTATTGTGTTTTTTTTAGATTAAATTGCACAATTCTAATTAATTTTATTTTTGAATTTGAACTTTTTTTTGAATTAATATATTTATATATACATAAACAATATAATCTCGAAACGGCACATCAAAATGCTCCAAAACCAGAACATTCTATTCCAAATGAAAAAACAAATCTGGAACGGTATTGACAACTTTGATTCCAATCCATGCAAATATATAGCTTCCCAGAGAAATATGTTGAAATAGCCCTACATCTCTTCATCCTCGCCTGAACTCTCCATCTTTTGATACTAAGTTCATTCACAGGATATTAACAAATAACTAAAAGAAAACGGAAATCACTGTTCGGACACTGTGCACACACTCTAAAATCACTGTGGACGCGAGCTTTGTCCTCCGCGCGTCGCAGGTGCACGTCCACCCTTTTTTTTTTTTGTCTTTATCGCATTTGAACAGTGTTTTCTCGGTTTTGCCCCCCATAATAAGACAAAAAAAGGTTCTGCGTCAGGGGCACGTCTGTCATTGCGCTCGTCCGGACCGGTCCGGCTCGCCGCTTTGTTTTTTTTTTTTTTTTGAAATTGTTTTCCTAAATACGGTTATAGCCCCTACTAAGACAAAAACGCTGGCTTGGCTTCAGGGGCATAACGGTCATTGTCCCTATTTTTTAATTTTCCCCCCATTTCTGTCAGGGCATGCGGCGCACGCGTCGGTCGATTTTCAGCCTCACGCCCTGTTTGGGCGGCGCGTGCGAAGGCTTCAAGTGGACGGAAATAATCTATCGCCGTAGATCCCGATGCGCCTCCGCGTGGCCTTCCTCCCGCGGTGGCGCGTGTACCCTGAAAATGCCTGTGGACGCGCCGTTGGCCGGTTAAAGGCGCTGCCACCGTTTTCTCTCTCTCCTGCACGTGAAAGTGCAGGAGAGTCCCCCATTTGTTTCTACTTTTCACTTCGGTCCTTCGACTTTTAATTTCGATTTTGGTCCTTATTTCTATTATATAAGTTCTGATTTAGTTCGATTGGGTCCTCCTATTTTAATTGATTGAATGTCAGAATTTTACTTTGGTCCTCCAACTTTGAATTTTCAGCATGGCTGTAAAATCTTAATAAATCCGGTACACAGGTTTTGATTGTTTCAAATTTGTCATTTAATTGAAATTGATAATAAATGTGATTTTCATTTCAGCCCTTGGGCTTTTAATTTTTTAATTTAATCCCTTTATATTGAAATTTTTATGTATGCCTTTATACTTTTAATATGTTTTTTATTTGTAGAATAATGTCTACTTTTGTCCATGTATATATAAGTGTACTTAACACAATAATAATAATAATAAGAAGAACAATAATAATAATAATAATAACAATAAAAATAATAATAATAATAATAATAATAATAATAATAATAATAATAATAATAATAACAACAATAGCAATAATAATAATAATAGCAATAATAATAGCAATAATAATAATAATAATAACAATAACAATAATAATAATAATAATAATAATAATAATAATAATAATAATAATAATAATAATAATAATAATAATAATAATAATAATAATAACAACAACAACAATAATAATGATAACAATAATAATAATAATAACAATTATTTTTGTTACTTACTCTTTTGTTAATATATTTTTGCTCTTCATAATTTAATAATTTCTATTGTTTTGACAGTAATGGTGTTAATTTTTTTTTTATATATTTTTAGTCTTTCGCCTAAGAATATATATAGGGAAAAGAAAACATGACCTAGGATTTTTTTAATATAAAAAATTAATATAAGTATTATGAGATACATTTAATATAGTTATATAATAGTAGATGATCGGCCACCCAATTACAAATAACCGATTAAAACACATTCACAAATTTTTTTATTTTATTTGTAGAATAATGTCTACTTTTGTCCATGTATATATAAGTGTACTTAACATAATAATAATAATAATAATAATAATAATAATAATAATAATAATAATAATAATAATAATAACAACAACAATAATAATAATAATAACAATTATTTCAATAATAATAATAATAATAACAATAATAATAATAACAATAATAACAATAATAATAACAATAATAACAATAATAATAATAACAATAATAATACCAATAATAATAATAATAACAATAATAATAATAATAATAATAATAACAACAACAACAACAATAACAATAATAATAATAACAATTATTTTTGTTAGTAACTCTTTTGTTAATATTTTTTTTGCTCTTCATAATTTAATAATTTCTATTATTTTGACAGTAATGATGTTAATTTTTTATATATATATTTTTAGTCTTTCGCCTAAGAATATATATAGGGAAAAGAAAACATGACCTAAGATTTTTTTAATATAAAAAATTAATATAGGTATTCTGAGATACATTTAATATAGTTATATAATAGTAGATGATCGGTCACACAATTACAAATAACCTATTAAAACACATTCACAAATTGATCAATAAACTACAAAAAAAATATATATCACACCAAACAATCAAATAATTCATCATACAAATGGATACAAAAAATATTTCCATAACCAGTAAACACATCTGAATAAAGAAAAATTAGATGATCGGCCACACAATTACAACAAAACCAACCACCAACAAATTCCCAATTGACTACAGCAAACAAAAATCTCTAATCAATATAATCTATTACATTTTTTTGACCAACTGATTATATAATTATCAATCCAATTAAAACACACCAGATAATCAAAACATTGCAATTTTGCAATCTATGAGTTAATTAAATCAACACACAATTCAAATCCAAACTGTGACTAAATTATTCTCCAAGCCAGTAAAATAATGTCAACAACCAACCAGATCAATGCAAACAAAAAATAATCTATCTTTAATAGATTTCAGCGATTACAATATTGCTATCAACCAGTTAAATGCTTAGTAACTGTTAAAAAATATTTAACCATCAACACATTCAGTTCAAGACAACAAAAAATCATCTTTCATTCATTTTATTGATTACAGATTTACATCAACCAATTAAATAACCATCAAAACAATTAGTACATACTAAACAATTAATCAATTATGTTCATGCAATACTCAAATTACAATTCACTGATCTTTCATAAATTTTATCGCTTATAATTTTTAAATTTCGAAATTGAATTATTATCTGAGTATTTAAGCTTATAACAATAATCAACTAATTCAATACATAAAAGAAAATTATAGCATGATTTAAAATTTACAATTCTCTATCTATCAACTAAAAAATTCCTTGCTTACTATATAAATAATCAGTTTGCTACAGATAAAAAGCCTGGCGCAACGCGCGGGCTACCCAACTCGTGTCAACTAGTTATTATTCTCTCCTGCATGAGATCTGGGAGTCTAATTCTCTTTTTATTTTTCTCTTAATAGCATTTTTTTTTTTTGGGTTTTATGGTTGACTTTTAAATAGAATATAATAGTTTATATACCCGTGACAAGCTGCGAATGGGGATTAAGTGTTTTTAAAAGAAATAATTATAGTTTTTTAATACCTCATGTATTTTATAAATGTATATTTTTCTACCACCTACTTCAAGATCTAAAATCCTATAAAAATTACTTTATAAACCAAACTAAAACTCCAAAAACATCTTGATTCCCTAGACGTTGATTATTGTTATCATGTCCAGAGATTGTTTTTTTTTCTGCAGCAAAGTCCAACCTTGTGTTTTTAAAAATAGCATGTGGCTGGGTTTGGATTGATCATCGAGAAGCTATGATCCTGTGGCTCTTTTTTAATTCGTGACAGGTGATTACTATATTGCAGGTCTGTGGAAGATCTCTCCGAGTATACTCATCTCACACCGTTCGGCCGATCTGCCATAGGATCTTTACAGTTGACAATGGAGACTTGCAGAGAAGACTCATGAGTACAGTTTGAGCGAGCTTGCTCTGTTTACAGACTTCATAATCGAGCATCAGGAAATAAAAAATATTGTCTTGGATGAAGATAAAAGATATGGAGGATGAACTTGGCAGCTTCCTGAAGGTATGGGTCTCTGTGTTTTTCTGTTTATGCTGCTGCTATGCCATTGGTAAGACAATACCAAAAGGAAGAACACGATTCCTATTCCTAATCCCATTTGTGTGCCTCTTCTTCTACCTTCCTCTTAATCTCTCCACCATTTTTCTTGGAGGGAACACAGCGTTTTACATTGCCTGGCTTGGAAATTTCAAGCTCTTACTCTATGCTTTCGGTGAAGGCCCTTTATCTTCACAGTATTCATCGAGGTCTCTCTTAACTTTTGTTTGTGTTGCTTGTTTGCCCATCAAGATCCAAGAAAACCCGCCTCCAAAATCACAAAAAAACCAACCTCCTGTAATACCTACAGATCAAACCCACAAATCTCCGTTGAACTATGCAATAAAAGGTCTGCTTTGGGCATTTCTGGTAGTTGTCCATGATTATAATGAATACATCCATCCAAAAATCATCATGTGTCTTCTGGGTCTCCATTTATACATCTTCCTCGACGTTGTCCTGGCCTTGGTTGCAGTCTTGGCTCGAACCATCCTAGGACTAGAGCTAGAGCCGCAATTCAACGAGCCACACCTCTCTACATCTCTACAAGACTTTTGGGGCAAACGATGGAACCTCATGGTCAGTAGCATCCTACGCCAGACCGTATACGAACCCACCCGCAACATTAGCAAGCGCTTCGTCGGCCGGAGGTGGTCCCCGATCCCCGCTGTTCTGGCCACGTTCCTCTTATCAGCCATTATGCACGAGGTCATGTTTTATTACCTGCTCCGCGTGAAGCCGACAGGGGAGGTCACATGGTTCTTTCTGCTACATGGATTTTGTGTAACCCTTGAAATTGCAATAAAGAAAGCGTTAAAGGGCAGGTGGCAGTTGCCGAGGCTGATCTCAGGGCTCTTCACCGTCGGATTCGTCGTGGCCACTAGCTGCTGGCTGTTCTTTCCTAAGCCGCTCAAGTGCAGGGCGGATGCCAGGGCGTTTGAGGAATACGCGGCACTGAGAGCTTTCGGGAGCGATTGCTCTCACGCTCTTTTCGGACGCCCTTCCATCACCAGAAGCCATTAGCAAATTATAAATGGGCCAGTACAGGGAAGGAGAATGCTACGTATATTTCAGTAAGTTCATTGATGAGGAAATCCATGTGATGGGTGAATAAAGCGATGCCCGCCGCGATCATTCTAAAAAACAAAATGGGTTTCGAATTCAGAAAAATTGTATTCCAGTTCTGTTGCTTGATGCACACTCTTTTGTAAGAAAAAAGAGGAATTGAGAGGAAAATATGTGTTTGTGTGTGCAGAAGTCCATATGAATGTATTGATTGATGGAACGCCGGTCACTGCGACTTGCTTTATCGTTTTCTTTCTGTCTGCATCATATGCTTCGACTCGAGAGAAACACGTCGTGATCTAACAACTAAGCTCGAATTGAAAATTAAATTACTCGATTTATATCCAACTAATTATATACGGATGAAAAAAATGCTGACTATATACTATTAATCTAGCTAGAGATTTTTACGCAAAAATTAAAAATCAAAACTTCACTGATTTATCAATTATTTGGCAATGGAGTATATGATGTTTCTCATGCATTTATGCGGAGGCCATTGGTAAATGAAGCGGCTTCATTTTCACAATGTCTGCTGGAAAAAAGTGGAAACAGGTTATTAAAAATCAAAGAGGCCATTAGAGAGGTTGTGTTCCTAAAAGAAAAATAAAAATTTAGTCTGACCGGAGGAAGAAAATGTTCAAGAGAAGTCCATTAATTCTCTGATTCGAAGAAAATCATTAGAGTAAACATGAATAACAGCTGAAATACAAAATAAAGTGGACGTAAGCAATGGCTACATTTTTTTACATCTATTACTACAATGTATCAGACAAGCATGGTTACATTCAAGAAAAATCGTTTTGAATTTACATCATGTTCTGGGGCAGGTGGCTATGGTGTCAGGATTCGGTTTGTAGTTTCCTGAATTGAGATTTAATGTAAGAGCTAAAGCTATTCCAAATAGAAAACCTGGATCCAAAGAACCGAACAATAACTGATTTTCTTGATCCTTCTCTTACAAATTCCAAGTCCCTGGCAATGCTATTCTCGACAACTTCAGCGTCATCATGTAATGGAAGTGCAACTGAACCATGGGATTCCAGGTTTTTAATCCACCCACGAAGCAAGTAATTCACAGCCTGTTGCAATACAGGGAGTCAGCTGTCTATGGAAGCAATAAAAAGTAAGTATAACAAGGCCTGGAAAGATTATCCGTTTCACAGCCTACAAGGAACACATCAATTACATCAGACCCAGAGCAGTAATACTTATTTCCGGATCAAGTATATTCTTGTAAATTACCTCCATTGAACTAGTATAGCTGTTCAAGTTTTCTACTTCCCATAAGATTAACATACTTATTTCCGGATCAATCATCACACTATCTTTTCTTAAAAAAAACAGGTGTTCTTTTACCCAAGCAATAAAAGCCTGAACACCACCTTCATAGCATGAACTATGGGATAGGCAATAGAAAGTGCCATTAAACAAATAAGCGATGAGCTACATACCTCAGGAACTTCATCATGGGGACAGTGACCAGCTGGGCTGATCTCATAATACGGAGCTTCCGGCACCTGCCGTTTCACCTGTAGGCCCCAGACAGGCTTCACCCAGGGATCCTCTTTTCCATACACGAGACAAATGGGAACATCGCTCATTTTACACCTAGAAACACAAATAAGCTATGAGCCCTTCAGTTGATGCAAGATAAAAAGAAGGGAATGAGTGGCCCGTCAAGAAAAGTTAAAGAGTTATCAAATGCTTGCCTGGCTAAAGTCTCCCTGAAGGATAGCTGTCCCTGAGGAGCAAACATAATTGAAGCAAACGATGCAGCAGCAGCAGGATGTTGTGTAATCTCAAGAATACGAGAAAACACTTTGTCAATATTTGTAGAATGATCTGTGTAGACCTGTTTAAGTATTTCTGCAATACTTTTAGGATCACTTATTTTCTGCCAACTGGTAAAGAAATTAATAACATTAGTAAGTTGGAGAAGGTTGATGCATAACAATAATGGTACTGGTGATGGTGGAGGCAGTAAGAATTAGATTCAAGAAATAATGGCTTTGGAGAGATGAATGCAACGACTTATTTCATGAGACATGCATGTTAAACAGAACAAGCAGATACATGAAGCCAGGCCCAACTAAAAATATATTGCATTCACAATTTATGCAAAGCCTTGGTGAGACTTTTAGAAGCTTCACCAACAACATGATACACATGTATCATATATAGATTGGCATGTGAATTCTCTGGATCCTATGTGCATGGGTACACAAATTAAATTGTATACATATACAGTAAAAAGAAAAACTTACAGGAATTCTGTGAGCTTTCTAACATTTGCAGGTAGAGGAAACGTCCCAGACCATGGAAATATCCTTGCTAATATGGGAGATCTTATTGGATTGGGTAGCAACCCCCAAAACGGAGTTGCATTTAGCAATGTAACACCTTTCACTAAATGAGGGTTGCTTGCTGCAAAGTATAATGCAACAAATCCTCCCAGGGAGTTCCCTACAACATATACTGGTTCGCCAATTACCTGTAACATAAATGATTGATGAAATCTGTGCCTTTATGAGCTATCACGAAGCATTTCTCTGACATAAATGGCCATGTTGTCATAAATTACAATCTTATAGACACCTCTTGTGAATTTGAAAACCTACATAGAATGCAAGAAAAAAGTAGGAACCAAGGATGGCGTCCATCTCCTTAAGAATCAATCTTTAAGAATCTATGTGAATTATGCAATATGAGATGAGCTAATAGGATGGCAAGCATAAAGCTATGATCTTGAAGCAGAGAGATATGAAATCAATGTATAGAGTTGAGGATAAAAGGTAATCTTGAAGCATTAAAAAAGAGACCAGACAGAATTAGATAAAGAAGCGCTTTATGCAATGTAGAAGTGACAAGGTTGCAAAGGCATGGAAAAAATATCATAGTAATTGCAGATCTAAAATAGAGCAACTGAGTTTTATTTCTCACTTTGGAATAGCACTTGTGACAATGTTACCAAAATGAAAAATTGGATGATGGAGATATGATCAATGATGAATAATCCTTCACATGAGCTTAACCATTCAAAATCCTACAGAAAGTGCATGAATATACAACAAACGGAAAACTAATGCAATGTATATTATTGTAGATATCCACATACAATATGCATGTATATGTGTCTCAAGCCATATTTTGCAATTGCAGATTGAAACAGAGAAGACATGTAAGGATGTTTGACTACCTCCTCTATGAAATTGCGAACTTGGTCCTGCCATAAATCCATAGAGAAAACAAGTTCATCCGCCCATGGCTCAATCTCATCTCCAAATCCCCAAACGGAATCCTTCCACTCTGAGGTAACCCCATCCTTTGAGAGCAGAGTAGGATTCTCAACTGGCAACGACATTCCCTGCCCAAGAAAGTCAATCGCCCATACTCTGTGGTCACGACCCAAATCCTTCAATTGCTTCTCATAATGAAAAGAACCAACACCAAATCCAGGAAGAAACAACACTGGTGAAGAATTCACGTTTTCACAACCAGCTTTCTCATAATGCACAATAAGCTTAGGCTTCCATTCCCAAAAATAACTGCTTATGGGGGCACAATATTCACCTTTGGATTCATCCGGCAATCCCGGAATCAAAACCTTAGTTGCAGAATCTCCATTTTCTGTAATTCTCCCCACGTCATCCTCTCCACCAACCACATAACCACTAGACTTTCCACTGAAAACCTTTGAATTACCATTCTTTAACCCTCCAAATGAGTCGAGTGACCTAGAACCTTCCCCATGATTGAGATTTTTTAAGAACTTATCAACACTAGAAAATCTCAGCGACCCACTTCTTTGATTTGTCCTAGCAAACAGAATTTTGCGTTCTCTACAGGTAGGGAGCTTTAACTGGCAAGGATTTGATCCATTTTCAGGTATTTTCCACCTCAGATTTACAACAATACGACAAGATGCGGTACTGGAAGTAAGAATTTCCATGCCCCAGAAAGGTTGATCTGCAGTGATCAGTTAAATCATATTGATAAGCAAACAAGAAGCTTACATACTGTGCAGTTGAAAATAGAACTCCATAAAAATAAGAAAAAAACTAAAACCATCATGTTTCTATTCATACTATGATTGCTTCCAGATGTTTAAGAAATCATGACAGATACTACTTATCATAGTCTTTACTTCTTTTCTCGAGTTAATGAGCTGAAAGCAATAAAAGTTTCTTCATTTTCTTTTCTTTCCCATCATTTCCAAGCTTTCAAACAAAGCTCAGAGCAAGAAAACCAAACTAACACAAGCAGAACTTGGTAGAAAACAACATCATATCTAAGCAGCTCTTTAACAGAAAACCCATATTCATGAACTGGTGTAAATCTGAAAACAAATTAAATAACAAACAGTGAACAGGAAAGTAATTACTCAGCAGATCGTGCCGCGTAAACAAAGAGCTTGTAATATATCGGAGAGATGTCTCTCGCCTTTAATTTCCAAAGAGAAGTATCATTAAAGTTTGATACTTTATGAAATCTCTAGTAGTCTCCGTGGAATTTGGAGATTGAAGTAGAATATAGAGAGAGATGGAGACACCGGGAAACTGGGGATGCTTGAACGCTTCTTCTTCTTGTAATAAGCCAAGAAAGTAACCTGTCTCGATTTGCCTTTTTCTTTTATTTATTTATTTATTTATTTATTGGTGAATAATAAAAATGCTATCCTCATAAAATTTCCAGTTTAATATATAATTCTAGAATGCTGGCCATGCTTGTTCTTTGTGCTTAAAACAGTTGTACATTTCAGTGTTGTGATTGTTTTTTTATCAATTTTTTTTTTTTGTCTTCTTCCAAGTTTCGTGTCCCGGTAAACAATTATCGATAATTCCAATCCATTAAGCACATGATGTTATTGTGCTGTTTGCGAGTTATATTAGATTATTTTTAAAAGTATTTTTTTATTTAGAAATATATTAAAATAATATATTTTTATTTTTTAAAAAATATTTAATATAATATATAAAAATAAATTAAAAATACTAAAAAATTTTAATTTAATTTTTTTTTCAAAGAAAATGTAAAATAAAGTTATAATGTGATGGTATATGTAAATGTTGTTTGGAGTGACGAAATATTATTAAAAAAAACTAAAATTAAATGGTGTTTCGTCGTAGCTAAGCTCTGCTATTGTGAAATAAAAAAAGAAGTCAATCCGGTGTTTTTTTTAAATAAATAAATAAAATTATTTGATATATATTTTTTAAAAAATAAAAATAACTGCTATAACACTCTTAAATAGTCTCTAAATTTCTAGAATGAATTAAATATTATTTAAAGGTTCAAAATGCATTTTTACATGTATTTTAAGATTTTTTAGGGTATTTAAAAATGAAAAAAAAAATAAAGAGTGAAAAATAAGAAAATAAGTTGCAGTCGAAAAAGATTTTGTAAAATTTTGAATTAGTTTTTTTTAATATATTTAGATAATTTTAGTATGCTATATTAAAAAATAAAAAAAATTATTTTTAAATAAAATTATTTTAACAAATAATCGTAATAATTATTAAAAGCTGAATGATGGTGGCTGGCAAATGATTGGTTTTCTTTTTTTAAATTCTTATTCTTATTTTCTTAAGCTAGGCCGACTGTGTCTGGTCCAACAGTATGGACCCTCCTAGTTGCCACTGAGCCTATTCGCATAGGCCCATCACATGTGCTCACGGATCCTTCTCCAATCTGCAAGCCGACAGCGTCATGTTGTTAATACTATTCATTGACAATTGTTGTTATCTAATTGTTAGCGTTCATGACAAGTTTCGAGCGGGAAGATTTTTTTTTTTTTTTTTTTCATGTTCAAATGCTGGCGAAGGACTTGAAAGATAGAAGAAGATGTATCATGAACAATAGAGATGAAGGTGAAAACTAAGGGGATGGAAGTGGTAAGGACTTTGCAGGTATGGGTTAAAGGTGATAGTTTCATGACTAGAGTCGTGAATTCTAAGGATTAATTGAATTGATTTTTTTTTAATTTTATAATTTATTATCGTATTTGATTGAAAATTAGACTTCATGATTTGTTTTGATTTATTTATTATTAGATTAATTTGATCTCATGATTTGATAATAATGCTTAGCAGGTTAACCTAAGTTATCTTGACTCACTTTTTGTATTATTTTTTTAAAATTTCATTATTCAATATTGAATTCAACAAAGATGACTGAAAATTTTGTTTTATAATTTATAATTTTGATCCATTTTTTAGAATTTTTTAGAATTATTTTTTCAATTTTATCATTCAACATCGAGTTAATTGAAAATTATGCTTCATTATTTATTTTCTATAGAATTATCATAATCTTATAATCCATATCATGAATTTAAATGTTAACACAGGTTGATCAAAATCAATCAAATATATTTTTAAATAAAATATATCATTTTAAAATTCTTTTTAGTCGAATTATATTTTTACTTTTTGTATGAGGTTGTTTTTTTACCTACAAAAACAACCGGATTACATCATGTCAATCCTCACACAATTAAAATAATAGCAGCAAAAAATGTTTTTTTAGGCAAAAAGAGGATTTTAAACAGACTTTGGGTTTTCTATATGTGATAAAAAGAACAATTTATTGAAAATCTTGAAAGTTCAGCATCGACGTGTCGTGTAGGCTGAGTTTTCTGTGCCTTCTATTTTAAAGACGTGGACCGGCAAGCAGAGGGGGTAAATAACAACGTGGATTTTCTTTTTCAATAAAATAAATAAATAAATATAAAACCGGATCGCAGACTTTAAAACCATTTGACTGAGGAGAGATGGAAGCAAAAGCAAAAATGACTCGGTCTCAGCTACGTACCACCAGAACTAAACTGTGTCTAACCCAAAATAAGCCAGCAAACCCACGGCTCTGCATGTCCGACACGTGTCCCCCTCTACTTCCCCCCTCACCCCCTTCATAAACCCCACCTGTCCTCTCCTTCTGAAACACAAAACAAGAGTAAATTGCACCAGCAATACAACACAGAAAGCTAGCTAGCTAGCTAGAGAAAACCACACAAAATGGGAAATAGAGTTGCTCATCTGCTCTTGCTGCTTGTGCTCTGTTATGGGCTCACAATGGCAGTGGGGCTATACAGGGAAGAAAAGGAAGACTGGAGAGGAGACAGTGAAGAGACACAGGCAGGCAGGGAGCAAGAGTGGTTCATGTTGCAAGATTCAAAGCGCGTGGTGAAAACTGATGCAGGGGATATGAGGGTGCTCAGGAATTATGGTGGAAGGATTATGGATCGGCCTATACATATTGGGTTCATTACGATGGAGCCCAGGTCTCTTTTTGTCCCTCAGTATATCGATTCCAGCTTGATCCTCTTCGTTCGGACAGGTGTGTGTTCTTCGTTGTAATCTCTCTATTTTGTTGCATTCGTAGGTTTCTGTCAAAACTGCAATGCTTGCATGCATTTAGAACATCTCCAAAAGTGGATGATTAATGAGGACTTTAGTTTTCTCAACTTATAATCTGGTAGAATAGATGACGAGTTGCTCGCAGAATGAATGCACAAGTATCTTCCACTTTTTCAAAGTACTTTGCAAGGTTTCATGATAACCAATTTTCTGAAGGAGAATGCTGTGGGCAGATCGGATTTCACGAGTTATCGTGGACTTTAATTTTTCATGGCAAGCATTGTTTATTTGCACTTTGGGTTGTAGGGGAAGCCAGGGTTGGATTGATCTACGAGGATGAGTTAGCAGAAAGACGATTGAAGATCGGGGATATCTATCGAATTCCTGCTGGCTCAGCATTCTACTTGATGAACGCAGAGGAGGGGCAGAGACTTCACATCATTTGCAGCATTGATCCATCTGAGAGTTTGGGATTGGGTGTTTTCCAGGTACGTCATTACTTGAACGACTTGAGAAATATTTTGTCGCTGAATCTTGAGGGCTTAGCGGAAGTTCTAGGGATTGTTTATGACTTAAATATGATTAAAAAAGATTCTGTACTGCTTTTTTTTCTTTCTTTTTTTGAATTATGGGGTTGCACAATGACTGCCATGTTTTCTGATTTTATGTTTGCAGTCCTTCTTCATTGGTGGGGGGACCTATCCAACATCCATTCTTGCTGGTTTTGAGCTAGAAACCCTTTCAACTGCCTTCAATGTAAGCAATCAGATCAAAGTTACCCACTAAATATCCAAACTTTGCCTCTGCTCCTTGATTATTTTCTTTTTTCCCCAAAAGTTTGATCAATTTTGTGCATTGCAGGTGACAACAGATGAAGTGAGGGAGATAATGACCAGGCAACAAGAGGGTCCGATAGTTTTCATCGGTGATTCTAGGGCACCAAGGCTAAGCCCATGGACAAAATTCCTTACCCTGAAGGAGCAAGATAGACTACAGCACCTAAAAAGATTGGTGAAATTCCAACAACAACCCAGTGAAGGAGAGGAGCAGATGACATGGTCATGGAGGAAACTCTTGAATTCAGTATTTGGACAGGAAAATAAGAAAAAAGGTGAAAAAGCTGGCAAATCCCCTGATTCATACAACATCTATGATAGACGGCCTGACTTTAGAAACAACTATGGATGGAGCATTGCCCTTGACGAGTCTGATTATCAGCCTTTGAAACACTCTGGTGTCGGTGTCTATCTGGTCAACCTCACTGCGGTAATTGTTCTTGTCCAATCTCTTGATTTTGCTCATTAACTATGTTTTACGATTTCCAATGCATTTTTTCTTCAGAACAGAAGCAATGTCAACTGAATTATTCTTATCTTCTGGGGCAATTTTTGTATCAGGGATCAATGATGGCACCTCATGTGAACCCAACTGCAACAGAGTTCGGGATTGTTTTGAGAGGAAGCGGCAGAATTCAGATCGTGTTTCCAAATGGAACACAGGCGATGGATGCACGAGTAAAAGAAGGCGATGTTTTCTGGGTTCCGAGATACTTCCCCTTCTGTCAAATCGCAGATCGGTCAGGTCCTTTCGAGTTCTTTGGATTCACAACTTCAGCTCGCAAGAACAGACCACAGTTCTTGGTTGGCTCAAGCTCAATTCTTCAAACCCTGAGAAGCCCTGAGCTGGCGGCTGCCTTTGGTGTGAGCGAGGATAGGATTGATCATGTCATCTCGGCACAGCGCGAGGCTGTTATATTGCCTTCAGCAAGTGCAGCGCCACCGGATGAGGAGGAGGTGGTGGCCGCCAAGTTCGAGAAGGTGCAGAAGGTGATCAAGAGCTTTGGTAACGGAATGATCATGGGTTTCGATTAGAAAATAGTGCAGGATAAAGTTCCAGAGGTTGCAGAAGGCGATCAATAATTATCTTTCGGGTAGCTTATATTTTTGCTTTTCTCAGTTCTTTCTGTTCGTGTTCCTTGCTTCGTTGCTTTCACTGTGTTTGCCTCTGAGTTTTGTAAATGAGAATAAAATCGACTTCTCTTAGCTACTGGTTTCCCTCTTCAATTTATTTCCGCCATGGCCATTCGAGATTGGATTACATTGGGAGCAGCGGCCTAAACCTTGGATTCTGAAAATGATTGTCTGAAGATCATTTCAGTAATTTTGTGTGTCGCGATGAACAGGGGAGAGATCATGAGGCTACAGGGCTTATTAGCAGAATTTATAATCCAATTCTGTGTAGTTTAATTTTATTCTAATCTCTTTCTAAAAGTAGAAAACACATTTTCCAAGTAACATAATTAAAATAAAACGAAGAAAAATGGTAATTTATAATATTCAAGAATAATTAAGCCCTCACATCAGTGAACGTTTTGAGAAGTTGGGTTGCGATTTTATAAATTTTTGTGTTTTTACGTGGTGGAAGATTATGCTAATGGTCTGAAAACAAAATAAATTAAATAGGAAATTGATAAACCGAATAATAGTTCTTAATGATAATTAATTATTTTTTAAAAAAGTAAAAGATGGATTTTAATCCTGATTTTCTTTTTAATTTATATAGTTTTACTTCTTTTATTTTTATAAATACATCATACAAAAATATAAGAATAAATTATAATAATATCTTTAAAACAATATAAAAATATAAATAACAAATAGCTACTTTAAATATGCGCAATAAAAAATTAAAAAATAAGACAAATGCTAAAAATTCGAATTTAAATAAAAAAGTAACACAAAGTAAAAAAAATACATAAAGAAAGATATTTAATTAAAATTAAAATTAATAAAAAAGGATGTTAGAATAAATATTCAAAATATTATGAATGGTCTGAAATAAAAATAGAAAAATAATATTCTTAATTAAAAATGATATATTGATGTGATTTATTTTTGGAAAACGTGTTTAACAAAATATTTATTTTTAAATAAAAAATTATCAAAATTATAGAAAATAATATAGATCATACAAAAAAAAAATACTGAACAAAAAATGATTTTTGTTGTTGGAATGTGACCAACTGGTAACTACTTTTTTTCCAGTTAAGTTTTCTTTCCCCTCTCAAATCAAAAGACTGGGAAATAAATAAACTGATTTAAAAAAAAAATTAAAATTAAAATTTTAAAAATTAAAGAGATCAAATTGGGAAGAAAGGAACAGAAAAATATTTTGTTTTTATGAAATTGAGATTGACCATTCTTTTTTTAATATTATATATTGTATTCATTTTTTCTAATTTTATCTTTTTTCCACTATTTAAAATTTTATTCCATAAAATTAGGTTATAAAATAATTCAATTACAAAAAAAGTTTAAGCACAAAAACGATAAAAAAAATGTTGTGCCCTCTAGAAAAGAAAGAGAAACTGAAGAGCATCTTCATTGTCTATTATATTAATTAAAATTAATAACCCTAATTCACTTAGTTACTGTTTGGTGATGTTATTAAAGCTAATTTTGAAAGTGTTTGTCGTTTGAAAATATACTAAAATAATGTTTTTTTTTAAATATTATTTTTGACATCAATATATGAAAATGATTTAAAAATATTATTTTTTTAATTTAAAATAAAAAAAATTAATTATTTTTAAAATTATTTTTAAAACACAGAAAAAATCACCCTCTTAGTATATTAATTAAAATCAATATACGAGGTACTCTTTAAAATTCTCCTATTGAATGTTAACACAACTATATAGGGCAATTCTTCTCGCCTACCGCATCATGTTGTTAGCACTATTGTTTGACAGCATGATGTCAACCAATAGTTTCCAATAATATTTAACTGTCACAAGAAGTTTCGAAGGGGAAGAAATAGTCATTAACTGCTTTTCTGGCTACAATCTCTTCTGATCTGCTGCGAGTTTTGAGGTCTTGTTCATTGCCTTGGAATGATAATTTTCTATTGCTCCTTCTGTGAACAAGAGAGCTGCTCGAGCTGAGCTGTTGCTGGGAAGATTGCTTCTGTGACGCTGCTATTTTGAAGAAGATTGCTGCTGGTTCAATTTGTTTGCCGCCGCCGCCGCCGCCGCGATCTGCTTGAAGGATTGCTTGTTCAATGAGGCCGGCGTGGTTTCAAATAAAAGCTGCTGTGTTTTCTCACCTCTATATTCCAATTGTTAGAAACAAAGAATGCAAATTTTTGGATCAATCTCCTAATCTTTATTCTTTAATCACTCTTAACACACACCCTCCTTTATCGACTTCACTTAAATTCCAAGTGCGCCAGCCCTTAAATTTATATAAGGAAATTGTTATTCTATCGAGGAATATATCTATCTAATTAAACAATATTCTATTAACTTAGTTTGACACAGATCATGTTTTTTTTTTTTTTTTTTTTTTTTTTTTTTTTTTTTTTTATCAAGATTCCTACATTAACTAGAATTTTATCTAGCAATTCGCCATATTTGGCAAAACTGGCTACTCTTCTCGTGGATTCAATACTAATTTGGAGATGGGAATGACTGAAAAGTTTCCAGTTTTTAGACAAATGAATGGAAGCTGGCAAGTTCATGGCAGTCATGTCCATCTAACATTGCCATGCAAATACTATAAAGGGTGACATTCTTGTTCATGGACAAGGTCTATTAATGGGTATTAAGATTAAAAGTGTGTTTGATATTGCGGTTTTTGTTGTTGTGGTTTAAAAAAAGTAGTTTCATGAAAATCACTTTTAGTTGCGGTTCATAACTGAAATTGAAATATTTGGTTAAAACTGTGGTTAAATTTTTTTTGAATTTGAAATTTTTATACAGGTCCACACTACTTTATGCTTGATTTTTATCAAATAGAATAAAAATAATGAGATTCAAACTCGTGACTGTCTGATATCATGTCAAGGAACCATCTTACCTAAAAGATTAAGTTGTTAGATGAAACTCTAAAATATAATTTATATTATTTTCAAAATTCCCCCTCTTTTTTACATTTAATATACCGTGTGTGTGTATTTTAACACCACTTCAATCGAACTGACAGCATCATTTTGTTCATCATTTCAGGGAAAAGATGACAACGCAAGCCTGCGAGGTTACTTATAAAATTTCTCCAACGTCGCAACTGGCTCACCATATAGGAAAATAATCCCTTTATTTTCTCTGCATTTTTATTTTTCAATTACACAAGTAGCAGTAATTTATGATTTAAGTTGAAGAAAACATGTCCTGGCGTAATTGCCAACTAATCGAAAGCACCACCTGTTCTTCTACACATGGTTTCATGCTAACTGATATTACCTTTGTCCATGTCATATCTTGTATCAAGCAATGTGAGGAGATATGCAGAAGAGTGTACAAACTGGCACGATCATAGTATGCGAATACTGGAACGAAAGTTGTGGTTCGCGAAAGCTCTCATATACTAAGCTTGGGACGGAAATCGGAGTCGATAAACCGACTGCTAAATTCATCTAAGCAAGCCATCCGGATTCGTTCAGGTGTTGCAGGGTTACTGAGAGGAAACCACTCATGATGCCCAACTTCTGCTCTTGCAGCTATAATAGCATCTTTAATGGCAAAAAAGACAGCTGAAGCCAGGAAAAATGGAGGTTCACCAACAGCTTTAGATGAGTGGATAGCCTTTACATTTGGATGACCCTGAAACCAAAATGGAGAAATAAGTTGGAAATCATTTTTAAATTCAATCTTTAAATCAAGCTTTTCTGTAACGCGAAACTTAGCCTATCAAGTGAAAGAAAAAACTAATAGATCTGGAATGTATATCGGCTGGATTTAATAAAAGCACTGCAACCATAATACCAGTAATAACCAGTAACCTTGACATCAAATGGAAATAACAGACATGATCCAATCTCTTATGAGATTTAGGAAAACAGAGATGATGAAAGCCAGGAAGACCATGAAGGAACAAGGAAGTGGTGTCTGAACCATCCGGTAGCAGAGGAAAAATATACCTTGAGAAGTGAAACGCTGAATTTAAACGGAACATCATTCATGGAAGGAATCTTGTAACTTCCAGGCCCACTTGTATACAAACAGCCAGGAGGGATCCACTTATGAGCTGCATCTCCCCACTTTAGTTCTTCCATGGCCACCCATCCCAAACCTTGTATAAATGCCCCTTCAATCTGATTTATAAGCGAACATATACATGATTACTGGTGTAAGAGGCAATGATTCAATGCCTCAGTTCTGAGAGTTTTGTACAGACATTAAGAAATAGTTGAACATAAAATTGTAAGGTGGATGTAGTTTAATATAGATGATGAAAATCCCAATTGAAAACACAATAGAAAGGAAAGGCACCTGTCCAACATCAATGGCTGGATTGATAGAGTAACCAAGATCCAGTATAATGTTTGCTGTCCTTGTGTGGAAATCTCCCGTCAACGTGTCAATTTCAACCTCAGCAAATGCAGCCCCGTAGGTGTAGTAATTAAATGGGTTTCCTTTACAAGTTGTCCAGTCAAAGCCAATGTCAGGTGTAATGTAGAATCCATGAGCTGAAAGGTCTATTCGCTGCATGTAGCACGCTCCAGCCAGCTGTGGAAAATTAAAATACAAAATAGTTTTCCTCATATTATACTGGTCACAATAATCAAGTAGCCTACATCGATTCATTCCATGAAGCTTTTAATAGATAAAGCAATCCAAATCTCTCCAAATACTACAAATATGCATCTACCATCTGCTGATTGATTCAAAATTCAGTCTGTAAACTTCTAAATAACTCCAAGATCCATACAATTCTGACCTCAAAACATCGCTATTAGTTTTCACCATTTGAATTTGTGAGATGTATTCTATGTTTTATTATAAAATAGTTCTACAAGGTAACTGTGTTCCCTCCTGAGCATCAGGGTCTGGAATGACACATATACCAGTCTTCAAGAGCTGATCTGTAACCAAACATTTTAGTAATGCTCTCGTTTATTTAATTGTACGCAAGCACAACTACAGAATTTTATGCTGAGGCAACGAGCCTTTTATGTGGCCATGCAATGGTATAGGCCTGAAGCAGAAAAAGTACATGTTTTTGAAAAAAAATGAGAGATTGTTTGTTGAAATGCACCCCATTAGCCTGGAACTGATACAGGCCTCATGATAAAGGGAGGGTGCAACAGGTATAGAACCTTACAAGAAAATTCTGAAGAGATGAAAAAATGAAATTTTAAAATCCAGTGATCAAGTTCAAATCCAAGAAACAAAGTCATCAGTTCTATTAAGTTCTTGCTGTGCTAGCTGATTAGTGAATCCATTTGCTTCACAAAGGTATAGACACGACACTAAAAAGTATGGACATGAAATATGAAGGGGATGTCTTGATGCAAAAAGGGAATGCACTTGAAGCACATGAAATACTGAAAAGAAACAAAAATAAAAATGAGGACACCTAGGAAGATGCGACTTCAAATAGAGCATTGATGTCTTTACAAAAGGAGCACAAAGATGTATGTGGAGAAACCATAAAAGCAACATTAGTACATTACCTCAGCAAACGAGCTGAAATTATGTTTTAAAGCAACAGGCTCCATTCGTGCCTTTATTTGCTCACATGCATCCAAAACTGCTGCTCCATACAAATCAGAGCTTGCAGAAGCTGCTGTTGGTGATGTATTTGGTACCTAATTTGGTGACAAAATGCAAAACCACAAACAAATAGATAGCATAAGCATTGACTATTCAAATATTTATGGAAAGGATCTTATCACTTTATTGCTACTCTGAACCAGCATATAAGAATGAGAGGTTCAATAAGAGCACTATTAATGGACCTGAGTTATGTTATCCAAATTTGGTGCAGAATGTCAGGCTCCAGTATGATCAATAGGTAATTTTTCAGATCTCAAAAGTTTTATGCATACTTCTGACTAAAAATGACAACAAAGAAATACAGCAAAAAGAAAGCTTAAGAGTATTTATTGGGAAGATGCAGTGAAAATTTTGACAGATATTTCTAAAACTAGAAGTGGGAAGATCCTCTTGCTACATTAACCTGTAATATAGACTCCTAAAAAATTGCAAGTTTTTTGGCACTACCACTTCCTCTCCCAGTATGCGTGAAATGAATTGACAAAGTTATTTCTGGTCTTGATGAGACTTCTCAAATGTCACACTCGTTACATCTTGCATTAGTCCATCTTCCATGTGCAATTTAAGCCTCCCCACCCCCAACACAGAGCACAAAAGAAAAAAAAATCACAGACACAAGGGTCATGCCATATTGAACTCTTAATCTGCACACTACAGTCAAATTCCATACAAGAGCATCCCACTGATAATTCTAAGGTCACTGAAACTACAGTAATATCAAGCTTCAGGTTGCAGTATCTTAATACCTTGTCAGTACTTGTCTCTGATATAAACACAGAACTTAGAGGAATATTGAAAGCAGAAGCAGCAACTTGAGCAACTTTTGTATGTAAGCCTTGGCCCATCTCAACACCTCCATGTGTAACCAAAACAGTTCCATCTGTGTAGACATGAACAAGAGCACCTGCCTGCATATTTAAGAAGACAGTCAGACAATCAGTGTCCTACAAAGTTACCCAAGAGATACACTACATGAATCTGAACTAACATGGACAACTGAAAGTCAGGAAAAACTTAACCATTCTGTTAGATATCCAGTTGTTGTGTTGGACTACAATTAGAGATAGGTTCTGTACCTATCATTTGATAATTTATGATAGTACTGGATAATTGCATATTCTGTTAGTTGGTCAAGATTCTGAGGCTACAAGAGCTCAATGAGCTGAGTTACACATGAAAGTCAGGAATTTCATGAGCCATGTTCAATGAAAATGCACTTTTTTGTACTGTCATCTACAGAAGAGAGACAAAACAAAAGATATAGAGGATAATTTTAAATAGCTTATAACTGGTAAATGACCTGGTATCAAAAGATTTCAATTATGAAGTCGGGTGCAATATATATTTAGCATTGATCTCCATCAAATATGAACTGATTAAAAAAAAAAAACAATGGTTGCTTGGGCAGCACCCAAGTGACACGCTCGGTCTCTTTCTCTCTCTCTCTCTCTCTTCTTTTTCCCTCACTACTCTTCTCTCTCTCTTCTCTCTCTCCTCTTTTTTGTTCTCCAACAATTTCTCTATGCAGCACACATGCACACAATTTTTACTCACTCGCAAAATTTCTATCTACTCAGGTCAGCGTTTACACCAACTGCTACACCAGGTCCATGACAGTTAGCCATCATCTCCACCAATGGCGCAACAACCATAATATGATGCAACAACAAACGGGCCACCATGCTAGGCAATGGATTATCAGCTCCACAACCAATGCCCATCGCCAAACTTTTCACCAATGATACATCTACTTCTTCATTAAAAAATAAATAAATTCAAAGACTAGGTACATAAATACACTCAATCACCATGCAAAAACCAGATTTCTTCTTGGCCACACAGACACTGTACATAGTCTACACCCAGATACACAAACTCTACCTTCGTTTTTTCTTCCTTTGCACTATTTTTTCCTCTTACACTAACTTAATTATTGGAGGGTCCCTGTCCTAACAGGGAATGGTTTTCCGAGAACAAGTCGGCCCAGGACCAGCCATGAAAAGCCCATTTTCTGTCTGATGTTTTTCACAACTTCATCATGAACTTTATCCTAATTTGACATTCAGCTCGAAACATAAAAAATTGATATTTGGGAAGTCAATGTAGTTTAATGCATGAAATCTTACTGTATAGCATGTTAAGCAACAACTTAGTATAGAATCATAATCTATTAAAGAATCTGCTGCTCAACCTATCAAAGTCTACCATTATGTAATATTGCATTGCATTTGATGACCCACAGATATAAATGGGGTAGGATGAGTTTGATCTGACAAGCAAATTTGAAATCAACAGGAACAATACACAAAAAGGTAGAAAGAAAGAATATCTTAGTTTAGGAAGATTTACAATACCTGGTTCATGAACTTTGTTGTAAATGAAATGCCAAATTTTGTAGGAACCATTGCAATACCACGTTTTTTCCATCGATTCTGAAGATTAAATTGCTTAGCATCTTCACGGGCCCTCAAAAGGTCAGAAGATAACTTCAGTTCATTCCAGAGCTGACCAAGTGTACAGTATTGAAGTTGTTGGCTGTAATGCAATATTGATCCTTCTCCTTGAAAGTTAATTTCCTGGAGATTCAATTATTGAAAAAGAAAACAAAAACATGAAAACCTGTGAGGGAAGTAGTTATAAACTGCCGGTAAAATGATGAAAAATCAACAAGATTGCATATCATACTCTTATCTCTTCTGGATTTTTGTTAAGCTCCACGGCAATCTTTTGAATCCAATTCTCAGCTATAAGCATACCTTGAGGACCTCCAAATCCTCGGAAAGCAGTGTGACTGGGAAAATTAGTGAAGCAAACCCTTCCTCGTATCCTGATATTTGGTATCTCGTACACGTTATCAGAATGGAACATCGCACGTTCAAGGACAGAAAGAGACAGGTCTAATGAATTTCCTGCATTATTGTAGATTTCAAGATCCAGAGCAAGCAATCTTCCTTCCTTTGTAAAGCCAACCTGAATGAAGTATACCATCAGTTCTTTTGTTCTGTTAAACTTGACTCCACAAAAACAACAAGAAATATAAAATCACTTCAGTGAAATTAAAGGCAAATGATATTGATGAGGTCAAGATGCACAGGGAGTAAGGTCGTTTTCCATCGTCCTCCTCTCCTAGTTTTTTCTTTGAAACAAAGTGGTAGTACCATACCCTTCTATCTATTCATATTGTCCCAGTCCCTTCCATTATCTCATATTTCATTCCTATTTTATACTTCCTAAATCTAGTGTAAAATTATTTCAAGGGAAGAAAAATTCATTATAAATATGTTATCTAGTACACAGCATACAAGAACCTTGGAAAACTCTTGTCTTTGTGTAACGACTCTGTATTTAGATCAGTGAACATCATCAACAACAACGACAACGACAACAACTAAGCTACCAAACTAGTTGGGATCAGCTATATGGATCCTGTAAGGCCATTTCTCTTGATCATAAACCAAATTCTCCAAAAGAGAAAATTAACAACTGGCTAAAAGAATCTAAATGTTGGAATAGGAAATACTGATTATTTTTTTGTCATTTTGTTGGATTCAAACTTCCATCTTGCAGTTTTGTGTATCTGTTAATAAATATCTCACAAATAAACACATGCTTCAGTGTTGCTTTGGGAATCAGCTGTGAACGGCCATCTAACAGACTTTTTCCAAGAGAGAGATTACCCATCCAAATGGGGTTTGTGTGATTCTCTAGCAAAGTGGGGATCCAGGCTAATGGACACATGCTTGGCTGTGTTTGTTTTGGTAGATTTCAATGGAGATGCACAAAAGGAAAATTGGTAATTCAGAAACCACAAAGTTAGATGGGAAACGATAAAAACACAAATTTCCTTGTAATGTTCTACAATATCATAATGCAGAAACCACCACCGAGGAAATCAAGCAACTTTTAGAGTAAAATTTAAATGCAGCTTATCTGAATATCTACATAAACATAATGTGGAAACCAACTACGACATATAAGAATGCACACCATCATCCAGTTTGACTGACAAACAATACCTTGTACTTTCCAAGAAAAGTATGGCGCTGTCCAGTTATCATCATGTCTACATCTCTGTCTAATGTGAGTTTCACTGATCGATTCAATAGATATGATGGGACCGAAGCGGCGGCAGCAATGAAAGCTGATCTTGTCTCCTTTCCACCAAATCCACCACCAATTCGTTTGGTTTTACAAACTACTTTTGACATCGGAAGACCAAGGACCTCAGCCACATACTTCTGGTGCTTCTGAGGGGCCTGCACACAGCAGATGACACCATAACATTATGAAAAGAGTGAAGCAGATAGACAATAATTTGGGGTTATACTGTCGTCTGAATGGGTCAGTAACTATCAACATACTTCTGAGTGAAGCAGTTAGCCACATAGTTCTGCCAGAACTTTGCTTTTGGTGAAGTTTGCAAACAAATATGTCTGAGCATGTAAATTGGACGTTATGAATTCACATAGTACATTGAGCTACTCATTGTTTCAAAAGGGGAAAAAAATGCATCCACTGGGAAACTCTACACAAGCATGCCTATAAAACAGCAAGTTACAAGAAGATTAAGAGTGATTACAAAAACAAAGCACACCAAAAAAACAATTGTTCCAAGCAAAATGACAGCAATCACAAAAATGAAGTTGTGCACTTGTTTTTGACACATTGCACTGCCATTTTTCTCTACAAAATAGAAATTGTATTCATCATTTTCTTGTCATAACATATGGTAAAACTTTGAGATTCACAAGTTCTGATGAAGGATTCATTTTAATGAATATCATGAGCCTCATTTTTATCATCCTACAAGATCTTAAGAAATTTGTACAGTGTCAATGCTAACAACCTTGATAAACATAAATGACATTATTAGAAATAGAACAACAATGATAACAATCTAAAATTATTCGATCTAGGAGCCTCATGTTTTACAATCCTACAAGATCTTAAGGTTCTGTTCCTACAGTCTGCCAAAAATCCCAAAGCTAACAACCTCGGTAATTGTTAATACAATTGTAAGCAAAACCATAACACACTAAACGTATTCAATCTCACAAGCCTTTTATTTACAATCCTACAAGATCTGAAAAATCAGTAGTCATTTAGTCCTACCTAAAATGCCAACGCTAACAATGTTTGATAAATAAAGGATATGAGATAAGAACCAGAACAATTAGTTAAGCTTATTCAGGTATAAGTTAGTGGTACAAAATTCAAGTATAATCCAACAGCAGTCAAGACTAAGATGACCACGTACTACAGAAAAAAAAATTGTCCTAAATGCTGTCAAGATTCAGCCATAAGTGCATATGTTAAGATCCTCTCAGATTTCAGTACAGATCAATCACCCCAAATCAAAATTCAAAACATGCCTTAGTTGAAAGTACTAATACTCTAGAATAGTTGTGAGTTGATTACTACATAATTTGTATATTGGTGGTTTTAACTTCAGTCCTGTCATGGTGCTTTGGACTGCAGTTAATAAAGTAACAACTCTTAATGGAATTAACTTACTTGGGTAGAGGAAATCATATGAACTTCACTGCCACTATCCATAGTCCAAACCAAACTGCTCTGTGGTTCCAAGTAAAAATGTTCCTGCCCGCCTACATGAACTTCTCCATCGATGATCTTGTCACATTGACCTGATTGAAAACAGAGATCCACATCACCCTTTTTCAAACACTTCTCTGAATTGGGATGAAAACTTTTAGCATCAACTGCTTCCTGTATTGACAATATTGCTGGGAGTTCTTCATATTCAATGACAACTTTTGCTGCAGCTAGTTTTGCATTTTCATGTGTATCAGCAACAACAACCCCTATTACCTGTAGAACACACATGCATAGTTGAGTGGAGAGTACAAAGGACGTATGAAAGCATTTCAAGAACTCAATGCGTTGATGTATCATTCGATATCATAATGGGACAAGTCAATTTTTATGCAGGCATGAGATAATCTTCTGGGTATCCAAGCTTTTCCCATAACAAAATTGAACAGGACTAGTGAAAAATTTATTATAAGTTCAAAGGCTGGGAGCTAAATTTCATGTGAAATACAGAAGTTTTGTTGTCCACAAATTTCCACTCTTCGAGACACTATTTTCAGTCCACAAACTTTTTGATTTATGATATAAAGTAATTTCTTACCTGTCCTACACAAGTCACATATTGTGTAGCAAATAGCTCCTCATCATGAGTTATTGGTCCAATGTGATTATCACCAGGCACATCTTTGGCTAAAAATATTCCTGCAAAGCCAGGTGAAGACTTGGCTTCTGAATCATCTATAGAAAGAATCTTTGCATGAGGCTTTCTGCTTAATACTAATGCAGCATGCAGACCATTGGAAGGCATTGGCGTGTCGTCAGCATATTCTGCCTCTCCTGTGACCTAGAGAAAGTTATACATCAAAAAGATCACCACAGTACCCTTTTCTAGTTAAAAAAACTAAGAATGTGCCACAACATCAAAGACCCAATCCAATATACATGTGAGAAGTAGAAAATATTTAATAGCAGTGTCATATGAGAGAAATTAAATAACCATAAAAATACAGATTAGCTGTTTGATTTTTCAGCCGATCTTGTTTTCCAACTTCCCATGATTTTTAGCCAGATTAGAAAATAGAAAAAGAATGTGGGCATAACTAAAAAAATTCACTGATCCCTAGTTCGTAAAAAAATATGCCAAACTTGGAACCAGGGACCTTTTCAAAGTCTCCAGGACAACAAATTAATACAATGACAAGCAAAACACCTCCAGCAGAAGAATGGTAGGCTTTATTTCATTAGTACTTCAGAATATTACAAAACCATCTCTCTCTCTCTTTATTTTTTTCTTTGACTAAAAGTATGGCCTAACCATCACACGAGCATCTGTTGACTTTTCAAGTACCGAAAACATTGATTAGAATTCTTTGAAAATGTTGATTCAGTGTTAGTACAATTTCTTCTTCATTGGTACATTTAAGCAGGCACCTTGAAAAGAATGCACCAACATCTACTGTATCAGTAAGAGATACAATTATATTGCCGACATCTGTGCTAATGTTCTGATTTAGATACCTGAAGTCTTGACGAAAGATGAATCTCAGGAGAGCCCACAGATGTACCATGTTTTCTAATTTCATATTCCTGATTTCCCATGATTGATGGCCGCTGGAATGGTTGTGTGGCTGACAGATAAGATAATGGTATACCTGTGGATTTTTTCATACAAATTTGTTGTGAAACCCACAGGAAAAATTTGAAGAAGAAGCTGAGAGTTAAAGATTTTCGGAATTCCACCATTCCACCAGGAGCATCTTCCTTGAGAAAAATGTCTATTTCTAAGAATTTCAAAGCACCCTGCAAGAGCTCCTGATCCCAATTCTTCCCAATGACGAATTCTTTTGTTTTCACTGCAGACAAAGATAAGGGAGCTACCCCACCATAAACGATCAATGCATCTGAAACAACTAAATCTTCACCTTTTTCTTCAAGAAAGACACGCATTCCGGCATTCACAATTGCAATATCATCATCCCTTCGGTGAGCCTGCTTAAATTCTTTTACATACTCAAAAGGCCTAGTCCATGGTAAGAATATTGACAGTAAAATTTCACCACTTGTAAGATCCACCTTTCGATAACCCAGAAAGAAATTCTCAGCCATGATTGTTCTAATGTTTCCTTTGCAATCGATGATTTGAAATTTTGCTCCTGCAGCCATCCATAGAGGGTTCAAATCTGATATTGGACTGGCTGTACAAATGTTCCCTCCAACACATGCAACATTTTTTATTTGTGTCCCCGCAAACCATTTTATTTGTTCAATAAATGCCTTACATGATGATGTCTCATGAGCAGCACGCTTATTTACGACCTTTCTAAACATTTGCAGGAGTTCAGTGAGTCTTACTGCAGCGCCTATCTCTAAACCATCATCCTTAACATGCAAGACATTGAGTTCTGGTACGTGAGCAACAGATATCAAAACCTTATATTGGATTCTCTTCAACCTCATCTCTATTCCAACCTCAGTATTACCCACCACCAACTTTGCATCTGGGAATTTCGCTTTTAACTCCAGCAAATGCTGAATTTTTAATGGCCGAAACCACTTAAGCCCACCAAATCCATTCAAATATAAGGGAGTTAATTTCCTGAGCAACAACTCGGGAGGAAAAATAAGCTCTTTGTCTGTATATGTGCTCCCATCTACCTCACTATAAGAGACAGGCTCATACTTATTTTCATTGGCAGTACTTTTTTTGCAGGTTTCTGCACCATTTAAACTTTTTGATTTACATGAACAAGGTTTACCAGTTGAAGGGCACAAAAATTCACCACTCTGAAGATCTGATGAAGAGGTATTGGTGTAAAATGCATCATCAGTTTTGGCAAAAACTTGAAATGCGTCAATAATTGGTCTGTAACCAGTGCAACGACACAAATTTCCAGCAAGGCATTCTTCAATTTGCTCTTCAGTTGGTGGTAATTCACTTGACCTCAGCAGTGCATACATTGACATTATAAATCCAGGAGTACAAAATCCACATTGTGAGCCATGAGAGCGAGCTAAAGATTCCTGCAGGGTGTTACAGAGATGCAGACACAGTGAAGAAACTTACCAGGCATAATTTAGTGATGTAGAAGACTACTAAAACAAGATAGAAAAGCTTATTGGGCCTAACATTAATAAGATTTAGTTTTCAAATTTACATAGTATCTGATGTAATTGTGTGACTAAGGCAATCTGGACCTTCATTAAGTTCTTGTTTGACTAGGAAAAACATGCTGTAAAGTCCTGGACAATTTATCAGGGAGGCAAAGTCTCTTGTAGATCAAGGAACTCTGACTTTCTCTTGAGCCATTCACGCAAAGCATGCCACTCCTCAATGGCATGGCCTGCATCTCAGAGAACTGGACAGGAAAATTTCAATTTCAATTTATTTTCATCGTCTGCATGGCAAGTGACTTACAGTAATGATGCACCTGAAAGATTCATCACATGAGAACATACATTTGCTAGTAATGAAAAACAAGCAGTAAGCTTTTAAGACCTATATGCTTAAAACTTAACATACTGTGATAGAGAGTAAACTCAAGCCATTAAATTATCCAAAATATCTGTGGTAACAGACATGATAAGGAGTATCAACCAAAAACAGAGGAGCGCATGATAAAAGTATAACAGTTTATCAACATTCTTACTTGAACTGGGTGCAAACCAGTTTTTCTGTTCCCAACTCCCTCCACAGTTATTATATGCATCCCTTCTACAGAGTACAAAGGAGCCAAGCACGCATTGACTGCATAATGCCTGGAAAAAGGTATCAGGGAAATGTTATTAAGTTGGTCCTAAAGACAAAGGAATGCACAAAATTTGACAAAACTGTGTGAGAGAGATAGGGAGAGTAGCAGTGTGAGAACTGACACACATTTCTTCAACACTTCATTATAATGAGAAACCATAACAGTGCAGGCCCCACAACCACCTTCACCACAGCCTAGTTTTGTCCCCGTCAAACCAATGTCTGTTACCCAAAAAGAAAGAAAGAAAGAAAGAAAGAGGATTACAATCAGGTATGTCATAGATACAAACATCAGCTAAATCATAAATCTTTTAAACTGTGCCCAAACACAAACTTGTATTATTGATTATTTCTTACATCAAAAGCACCACAATACGAAGCTTAATAGCTGGGAAAAAGGTAAGAAAAGTCTAAGAAAGGCCATCCTACTTTCTAGTCAGTGAATCTGAATTAGATCCATATGATAGTTCCGTTGTTCTTTTTCCCTTAACATATTTTGGGAAACAAAACACTACTTGATCAATTGATCAGTTGACCAAGCTTGAGCACACTCTAAGTTTCCTTCTCTGCTATTTTCTTAGAAACCAAACATTTGTTGCGGACCCAGATCAGATCACAAGCAAGAAAGAGAAATTTTAAGCTACTGATTCACATAAAAAAAATCGAAGCTATATTTCCTTCGTTCTTCACCTAAACGAACCAAATTCAACATGCTTCTCCAATCGGATTCAAATCACAGACAGGATGATCAGTTTCAAATAAATCATTCTTTTTCAATGATACTCCATAAACCAAACACTGATTATTGGTAAATTGATTATTGATCATTGATTGATTGAGCCCAACACACATGATAAGTAAGAAACCAAGCTCAAATTAGAAAGTTTCTCCTTTTATCATAATCAGCTGTGTTTCCTTCTCCCTCTCTTTTCTCTCTCAAAAACTAAGCCTGGCCCAGATAATAATTACACTTAGTCCAGCTGAATTAACCCTCATAACTTTCCTATACTTTCTGAGACACCAAACAATAACAAAGCTTGTTAAGATCGCCACGTTACCTCTAAGATATTCAAGAAGAGTCAAGTGGGCCAATCCATCAGGCAACACTCTCCTAACTCCATTAACATACAAAACCGCATCCCTTGATGATTCCCCTCCAATCGGTTCCATTTCTTCTTCGTTTTTCAAAGAGCCCATTTCAATATCTTTTTAAAATCACTAGCACTTACAGTTTCAAAGTTAGAAGAAGAGCAAAAATTGGAGATAGAATATCAGATTGGTCTTAATGCATATTGTTTGTTGGATTCCTTGTCATTTAGTCAGTTTTCAGGAGGAAAAGGGGACAAAAAATGAAACATATGAAGTTGTCAGTTACGGTTCTAAGATAACTAGTTTACTAGAAACATCTGTCGAGGATGGAAAAAAAGATTTTTTTACTGTAATAAGAAACTTTCTTCATTTAGAATAAACCTTTTTTTATATTCTCCAAATTTCTTCCACAAAAATATTATCACTACCATATATATATATATATATATATATATATATATAAAAGTCAGTAAGCTCCTGTTGCTGTAAGCTCATAACCACTGTTTTCTTTTTCGTTTTTCCTTTTTTTTTAAATACTTAAATAGGAGAGCTAATAGTAAACAGCTATTTTTTAGTTTTTCTCTTTTAATTTTACAGCTCTAAAAGAATAGTCAAATAATGACGAAGCAGGTAACCCAAAAAAACAAAACATAGTGTGTAACTGTGTATCGGATAGGGACTCCACATGGGATATAGCTGACATCCTCTTTGTAAATCGAAACTCAACCCTGCCATTTCCCACCATCATGTTGTTGGTACACGCACATCATTTTATTTTATTTTTTTATTTGAAAAAACTTTATTATTTAGATTGGTATATTTTATAGTTCCAGTTAAACGAGTAAAATTTTAATTGTTTTAATTTTTTATAAAAAAAAATACACACTATAACTTAAATTTAAAATCTATTATGCAGATTTTAAGTCATTTGTAATCACGTTACACCATTTGAAGACCTCATTGACTGATTATATGTGTGTGTGTGATTTTTTTTTTGGTGACCCGAGTATCCGGGTCAGCTTACGCGCACCTCGACTATTTCTCGGGCTCACTGAACATCCTGCAAGCTTAGTGAGCATGTAAGGTACCGCGAGGGTGACAGGCATACCGCGTAGGGATAGACCTAAAAAAGATAAAAAGGAAGAAACCCTCCAGCCCCACTGGAACTCGAACCATGTTCGAATAAAAAAGGGTGCTCCCTAACAACCACCGAGCCACAACCCCTGTCGGTCGTGTGTGAGAGAGATTTTGAGCAAGCTCTCATTGATGAATCATTCTCATTTATCACATTTATCAACCATACAAAACACTTGGTAAATTTTTTATATTTTTTTAAATATGATATTTATTTGTTATACTTTCTTACAAATTATTTATTTTTTTCAGCAACAATAGTTTGATCACGAGTCTACTTTCATGGATTTATATGAGAAAAATTATATAATGAAGGCGAATTAGAGAGAAAAAGATGAAGAGGTTTGTGGATAATAAAGTTAACGTGTGTGTGTGTGCAGCTTTTTATATATTTATTTTGAAGGAAATATATTGCGCCACCATGTTTGAAAAACATGGAAAAGAAAAGCTCATCCCTCTCATGATATTCAATTCTTGTTAGAGACTGGAGATTGGGACAGCTGATGGAGTCATAAAAATTAAATTAATGGGAGCCCATGGCATCAACCAAAAAAATAAGATTGGGCCCTATTACTTCAATTTCAGGCCCACAACATCTTGCTCCAAGCTTGTCTACACTGAAATTTAAAGTGAGGTTTCTAGAGAAGGAGGAGGAGCAAGTAGTAATTAATAAAAGAAATGAAAGCTAAATTAGAAGAAGATAAATAAGAAAATAATGGCATATTTGGCATCACATTTTCATGCTCTTTATTATGGTCCATTTAGCTCAGGATTTTTTTTATTTAATTTTCTTTGTATTTAGATCATAAAATTGACATCAAAATTAAATTTTAAAAAATAAAAAAATACTTTAAAAAATAATATGAAGCATATATATATATATATATATATATATATATATATATATATATATATATATATATATATATATATATATATATATATATATGAAGGGACATGGTATATAATTGAACAACCTCTGAGATTCCAAGTAAACATTGAAGTGGGACTCTTGTCCTCACAGCTCAAAATAATTTTCACATGAATTCATTAATTATTTATTTTATCTCAATTAAGTCCACGTAACTCATCGATAGAAGATATACGGGGCAGTGCAATAAAAATATATTAATTATTAGTGTAAACCTTAAGAAGTTTCAAATTATTCAAACAAGAGACTGAAGGTTGGCACAGCACCATACATGTCTCAATGGAGCTTCACTGCTCGTCCGTTTCTTGCCTGAACTTTTCCCTGCTCCGGCAATTTTGTATACTCGATGAAAGTATACATCAGGATTGCATCAAAGGCCACTGCGAATGCTAGCGAGGAGATTCCTTTCCAATTTGACAGAAGTGAAAACCTTCGAATCAACAAGATTGCTCCGATAGAATCGATGCAGGAAAGCAAGATGACAACCTGTGTTTTTTTCCCAGCAAAGAACAAGAATTATAGAAAGAAAACGAAGAGTAAAATGCAATTGATGAACTTGTGAGATTTAAATTAAAAAAGATGAGCAAGATCAGCAGAGACAGTCCTTTGTATGTTCTTAGGTGACTGGCTAGAATGATGACTTACAATCAGTGACTTCTTTTGTGGGATTCGAAGATCTCTACTTTCTTTTCCATCAAATGTGCCATTGGCTCGAAACTTATCCAGCATTGCATCCTGGAATATGATGATAAAGGGGAAATTAATTCAATTTTTGACACCAGAGAAAAATTATTGTGTTAAGAAACCATCTCACCTAAAACTTTAAGTTTTTAGATGAGATCTCAGAATATGATTTATATTATTCTCCAGCACCCCCATTAAGTGAAAACACTTTGAGCTTGAAATTTGCATAGCCCACACTGACTTGTGATTGATTTTTATCAAATAAAATAAGAGTGATGAGATTCAAACTCGTGACAATCAATCACATGCTCTGCTTAAATTATGGAGGGGCAAACTAAAAACGAAGCTAGCTAGCCCAGAAGAAATGGTAATTATATATAATACCTTGGCCACAAATCTATCTTTACACCATTGAGCGATGCCTTCATCTGATTCGGGCAACTCGTTCATTGCATAGCGTTTTATGTGGAAATGCACCTGAAAGTTGGTGATGTATATATATATATATATATCAGCTAAAAAAGTTTCATGAAAGGGGTGGCCATGTTTCAGTTTCCTAGAATCACTGTCTTATATAACTTACAACAGAAGGTTGCTTCGTGAGGAATCCCTTCACAGAAGGAATTGGATGACCTTTTGGCACAGCAACAGTGACATCATAAACTGCTGGAACAAACGAGCGCATGTACTGTACAGCCGAGACAAAGCCCTAAGTGCAGGAAATGGAGTTAGAAGGAGAGTATTTTGATGGCGTGATCATATAAAATGGAGCACATGCGATGAATTAGCTAGTAACATGAACTTGAATCCTTGGCAAATAAAATGAAGATCTATCGGCACCACAGTAATTCTTTGATGGACAAGTAACATGAACTTGTTTTCCTTGTCAAATGTCAAACCGAAATGGAAACCATATATATAATTAGTGGATAATGGATCTTCCTTTTACAATATTTACCTTGGTGCGAGGAATCAGCACGTTCCTAGGAACTGGAAATCCTTTTGAAATGGCAAATTATCTGGGGTCATGCGAGTTCCTTCCACGAAGATAGTCAGCCAGAAAGAAATCGGGAAATCCTTGAGCTCTTGAAAACTTGACTGCGAGGAATCACTCCAAAACATTAATTATTCCAAATGTAACAAGCTGTCAGCCTCATCAAGTAATTACTCAAAACTTCTACTCCTGGATCAAGGATGAGTGCTCAAATTCTTATTAGAGCTACTAGATTTGCTAGCTAGTTGATGTTTTTTTCCAGCCAAAGAAGGACTTCGATCATTTTTTATAGACATACTCTGAATCTTGAATCCCATGATGGATGGATGGCAGCTCGCATTTGTGTTACAAAAATACTGTAAAAAAGATAAGTGAAAGTGTGTATGGCTTCAATGTATAGTATACGTACGTACCTTCAATTTGCCTTCATCCTTGGCCCAGTTTCTATCCAAAAATACGGCTCCATTAAACCAATTTGCCCATCCATAAATCTGCAGAAACCATTTTTCAAAATGATCATCAGCATCAATCAAACATAAATACTAAAAAAAGCAGAGTGAAAACGCATCATCCACTTCAAATTTGCAAGACTACTTACGGGAAGGTATTTTGAGGATTTCTTCATGACCATTAGAGCACCGCGGAGACAGTTGAAGCGCTGGAGGGAGCCAAATCAAACACTTATTTTAGTTAAGCATAATAAATCACTGTTTATTTGATTATTTATCACATACACCCTCTTTTAATCACAAGACAACCTCGTCAAAAATCTAAAATCAAAGCCAGCTGAACAAGATCGATCACCTCTGCTAAAAGCCACATCATGAGGACATCAGCATCACACGTGTGATTAGGCATTACAAGCGCTTTCTCTTTGCCTGTAAAAACTCTCAAGAAATTATGAACACTCCTCAAGAACTGATAACTGTTTTGAAACAATCCAGGCCGCCTTACCGATCACTTCCAGAGTTTCCAGGTCTGCATGGAGCCGAACCTGCAAAAATTATCATCAGCACAGATTCATTAGTTAGAACACACAAGAAATCAAGAAGATGCTGAAACGAATGACAATATGATATGATCCGCACCTCAAGGCCTGCCCACCATTCCACTAAAAATGTCAGATGCAAGAACAATATGTCGGTTACCGCTCCAACGATCCTTCTGTAAGTACTTTTCGAAACAGGCCATATAATAAGGAAGCAAGCTGCCTGCAAAATCAGCATGGTGATTATATAATTTATAATATTAACGCAGGATTCAGAAATGCAAACTTAAATTAATGCAGTGATCATATGGAAAATAGATCGGTGCTTAGAATTAGTTAACGCAGGGTTAAGAAAACCAGCATGCATGGTGATTATATAATTTATAAAACATCCAAATATTATCAATAAATAAAGCTAGAGCATAAGATTACAAAGCAAGTAGGGTTGACATTACTTGGATTATGTTAACGAGAATGCCTGTGAGACAGAACATCATGCCAAAAGGCATAGCCACAGCCACAGTCGCGAGTATTTCCATGGCCTAATACCTTCGCAAAGTTTACACAGAAAGTGAGCCTCGTTAAAATATGAGTGCTGGAAGTGATTAGGGCAGTATATTTATAGAGAATGAAGGTGAAGTTAGGGAGGTACGTGGGCATCGATCTCTTAAATGTTGTTGAGGCTACAGAGTTATTATGGAGATCTAACTACTAGTGTGGTTGGCAACACAGGAAGTGGTTGTTTGGAAGTGTGATGCGATTGTTTTTTAAAGTATTTTTTGTTAAGAATTGTATCAGGATAATATTTTTTTTAAATTATTTTTGATATCAACACATGAAAATGATCTAAAAATACTTTTTTTTTAATTTAAAGTAAATATAAATCAAAAATATTTTTAAAACACAGTGACAAATATTCTAGAAGTTTTTATAGGTTAAAAAAAGTTATTCTGCAACAAAACATATGAATTGATCATCCCGGTCCAAAAATATTTATTACAGTTATTATTTTTGATATTAACACATGAAAATGATCTAAAAATACTATTTTTTTTTAATTTAAAGTAAATATAAATCAAAAATATTTTTAAAACATAGTGACAAATATTCTAGAAGTTTTTATAGGTTAAAAAAAGTTATTCTGCAACAAAACATATGAATTGATCATCCCGGTCCAAAAATATTTATTACAGTTATTATTTTTAATTCGATAGAAATGAGAATTAGAACTTTTGATCGTATGGCAATCTATTTGTCTTGCATCATATTAAAAAATTATAAGAACTTTGTTTGAAGTAGTGTTTGAGGTCATTTTCTTTTTTTCTTTTGGCATTAATTGTTTTTATTTGATTTTTAAAAATTGTAAACTTGTTTGGTTGTTAGCTTCCTTTTTTTTTTTATTACTATAAATTACCCTTCGTTTCAGTAAGATATATACTCAAGCTATTGGATTCGGTATCCAACCCTTAATTGGGACTTGAAAATTAGGTGTTCCTAACCTAATTTTGGGATGCCTTGCACCCAACGCCTCAAGATCTCATACTCGTTTCTTGATGATTCAATTCAAACTTGACCCTTTTTAAAAAAATATATTTTATTCAGAAATATGTTAAAATGATTTTTTTTTAAATATTTTTGATATTAGTATATAAAATACTTATTATAAATTTCATTTAAAAAAAACAGAAAAAAACGATATCAAACAACTCCTAAACTATTGAATGAACAGGATTTTAATAACGATTATATATCAACTAAAAAAAAGAATGAAGCTTTAATTAGCCGCAGCTGAGCTACTGGACCATTGCATATGCGCGTCCCCCCCCCCCCCCCCCCCCCAAGTTACCTTCCTCTTCCTCTTCTGTCATCACTCAACAGTCAAACCAGTATAAAGACAAACTGCACATACGATGGTGATAATAGTTAATAATGCCAGGGACCGTTTGTCAGGAACTCATAACTTCAAACTCGAGGTGTAAGAAATCACTATGAAAGCTTTCCATATATCTGGAAGCTGCAGAAAAATGTGGATTCTGTGCGGGGAAAAGTGTCAACAAAAGCATGAATTATATCATCTTGGCCACCATTAACACAGCTTCCCTTCCAAGACAAGAAAAGTTTTGGGAAACCATGTCATTTTATAAGACAAGAGAAAGGTTCTGGGAAGCCACAGATCGTTTTATTCGGAAGCAAATTAATCCATGCGAGCAGGAAAATGAAGCCTCCAACAGAGAAGAAGGTGTTAATTTCTTCATGGAAGATTTAGATGGCCTTATTTATAAGCTCCATGAACACACGCAAATCAACCGTTATCAGCTCCATCCGACAAGCCAACCAACGCCACTTTTATAATGACAAACTCATGTTCTTTACCTGGAAAGTTATCAGATAAAAAATAAGCATGAACATGGTTTAAGAGCCAAGTATACACTATGAAAGGGAAAAAAAGGAAGGAAACCTTAGGTTATATCCAGCAATTCAAAAGTTTCATCATCTGCATACACTTCAATCTGCATTGAGAAGATCTAACTAGTTAGGCCACAAAGAGGGAAACTCATCTGGGAAGTCAGGAAAAAGAATTGTAGTTTCCTGACAAGTCCATAATTAGACCTTGAGTTGTAAATTTCCCAAGCTGTCAATGCCGAAGGGGGCAATGGAGCACATACGCATAATTAAATGATAAAAATAGTATCAGCTTCCTCAATCTAGTGACAGATTGAGAATTAAAGAGAATTTCATCCCAGAGGTGCATGCCTTGTATTCTCTAATGCTTTCATATACTTTGGGTGGTATTGGGAGGTGGGAATCTGCAGAAAGGTGTTGATTTGTAGATGTTCAAGAGAAAACAATATACAAGGAAACATGAGACGCATTAACAACGAAAAAGGGTTAATCAAAAACTTAATACAAATAAACTGAAATTCAAAGGGCCGGAAACAACTGGACACACTCACAGATACTATGGAATGGAATAAAACCTAGAAATCTTATTAAAGATCACACATGCAAGCACGTAAGAAGGGTATTTTGCTTGGATGAACTAGAATCAGAAGCCAGAAATCATCAAAGTTTTCCATGAAACATCCGATTAGAAAGTAACCAAGGAGCATTACTAACAGCAGCAAACAAACCAATAAATTGTAGTTAAAAAAAACAAGGGTAATTATGAATGACCTGAATGAGATTAGCAATGAGACCAGAGAGCATGGAAATAATTCCAACAGGGACGATAACCAGTGCAGCTGGCCACTCCATTGACATTCATCACCAACTATAAGCAGTATTGCCAACGCAATGCAATGATGTAGAGAAACAGAGAAGGAAACAAAAATTAAAATATCTGTAACTTTTATTATTATTATTATTAAAGTAAGCGGATTGCGTTTGAAGGAGATGACGATTTCGACGCTGTTGCATGGGATGGGGAGGGGAGGAAGACTCTCTTCTTTCTTCCCTGTTGCTATATGCTGTTGCCATATTTATGTATTTTTAGCTCTCAAAAAATATAATAATAATAACAGCGGCAGCAAAGATTCTGTCTTTCTAATTGTAGGTTTATACCTGAAATTTTTTCTGTATGGCTTCGTGACTGACCTTAATTTTATTCAGTGAGGCGACAGGTCGTCTGGTTTCAAATAAATGACACGTCAAGCATTTTTTATATTTGTAGTTTTCGCATCCTACGGCGTCGCCTTAACAGATTATAAAATGTAAGATCAAGAACGATCACAGCCCGGTGTCTCTCGAAGCGCTAAAGAAAAAAAATAAAAGGAACAGAGAAATCTGAAGAGAAGAAGAAGGCAGCAGGCAGCAGGCAGCAGAGCAGAAGAAGAGAAAGTGAAAGAATAATGGCTGCAGCAACAGCACAAGGAAGCTATCATCAACCAGCAACTTTAGAAGAAGTAAGAACTCTTTGGATTGGTGATTTGCAGTACTGGGCCGATGAATCCTACCTCACCTCCTGCTTTGCTCACACTGGCGAGGTAGCTCATCCCTCTTTTCTTCTTCTTCTTCTTCTTATTCATGCTGTTTATACATGTGGGTTTTTGTTTATCTATCATCTCTCTCTCTCTTTTCAATTATAATTAGTATTTCTTAATATATTTTTTTATAATTTGAAAAAAATGTGAATTTCAGGTAGTTTCGATTAAAATAATACGCAACAAGTTAACCGGACAGCCTGAGGGATATGGGTTTGTGGAGTTTGTTTCTCACGCAGCAGCTGAAAGGATTCTGCAGACGTATAATGGGACGCAAATGCCAGGAACGGAACAAACCTTTAGGTTGAATTGGGCTTCTTTCGGGATTGGGGAACGGCGGCCCGATGCAGGACCGGAGCATTCGATTTTTGTTGGGGATTTAGCACCTGATGTTACGGATTATCTCTTACAGGAGACGTTTCGGGTTCATTATCCGTCGGTTAGAGGTGCCAAGGTTGTGACTGATCCGAATACTGGACGGTCCAAGGGATATGGGTTTGTTAAATTTGCGGATGAGAATGAGAGAAATCGTGCCATGACTGAGATGAATGGTGTTTTTTGCTCAACTAGGCCAATGCGAATTAGCATGGCAACACCCAAGAAGACCACCAGTTATCAACAGCAATATGTTCAGCCAAAAGGTCATAATTCCTCTGTTTATTCATTCGAAGCAAATTGCAATTGGATGGATTTACTTTTATACTTCCTTTTTTACAGTAGCTTCACTTGTTTACGTTGACGAGGCTAACTTGTTTAGCAAATATGTCTTGATTGATGCTGATTGCAATTTTATTTCCAATTTGAATGTAGCATTTCTTTTTGTTTTCTAAAGTGAATTTGAGCGTCTTGGAAATTATGGCATCAAAAACTTTACAACCCAGGAAAATTTTCGAGGTTCTGCAACTCAAATATTACTAAGCACACGGGCTTCCCCAACCATTAAAGCCTTTGATTATTAATGACTTCTTAATATTGCTTACTCGTTCTATTTGTCTTGCATGAGGATTCATTGGCTTTGAAGGGTGTCACTCTTATTTTCAATTGGTTCCTGGGTAACATTAAATAATTACCAAGCACATGGGTTACTCAGCAATTAAAGTCTTTGATCGTTAATGACCTTCTAATACTGCTTGCTCTTTTGGCATTCAAGTGCAACACTCTTTTTTTCAATTGGTTCCTGGATAACATTGTGCTTAATTTTCATTTTTCTGCAGCCTTTTATCCAGCTCCCGCATACACTGCACCAGTCCAAGTGGTTTCAGCAGATAGTGACATTACTAATACCACAGTAAGTTTGCCATACTTTAGTTTTGTGGAGATTTGTTTCTTGTGCATTTCTACTAACTAGTTTTTTCTTATTTCAGATCTTTGTTGGTAACTTGGATCCCAATGCCACAGAAGAAGACCTCAGGCAAACCTTTCTGCAGCTTGGGGAGATTGCCTCTGTCAAGATTCCTGCAGGCAGAGGATGTGGTTTCGTACAGTTTGCAATTAGGTTTGTTTGATTAGTACTGTGAATGTTTTATCTTGCTACATTATCATCTTTAGATAATATGCCATATAAGTACTGGTATTGTAGCATCATGGCATTTTCATTTGTCCTTTTGAGACATTTGGTAGCTAAGTTTGAATGTCAGTTCATGGTCATTTCTATTCAGCTACACTGTCATATGGGCTAGCCCTTCCTTTCTCTTATTGATCAGAGAATCGCGAGTAAAAAGGATGAGGGACGCAGAAAGTGTTATTGTGTGGATATTCCAAAGGGGGTACCCCTTATGTCATGAAATGTTTGTTATTGCGAAGTTTCCATCAAATACAATCTTGTATGTATAGGAAACCATCTGAATAAGTCATACAAAGTACACAGGGGAATATGATTCTTGTGGGCTGTGTCTGTAGTGCTATTTCTGACCTCTACTATTTTTTTTTTTTCTGAACAGGACATCAGCTGAAGAAGCAATACAAAGGATGCAAGGGCATGTGATTGGTCAACAACCGGTGCGCATTTCTTGGGGCAAGAAACAAGTAAGTTTCACTTCTAGCTTTGAGAATGTTTGATATGTAAAGACCTTGTCATGTCACGCTTCTTTTCATATCCATAAAAACAAGATAATTATTTAATTTTCAACATTCAGCTCAATGCCATGAAGAAAGTCAATTCATAGTAGACTGCTTGGCAGCAAATGGAACATCCCTGGGTTCTTGTGTTAATAATTATAGTTTAATCTGTGATTTAATCTTCAGTAGCCTGTTTTTAATATTAAGTTTTTAATGAATTTCTCATGTATCTAAAGAAAGTTGAAATCAGGATGGGATGAAATTAAATTTCGGATATTATTTTTTTCTTGACGGGAATGGATAATGAGTTTGAAGGCATTATGGAAGAGACTATGAAGTCTTGTATTTATTTGCAGTCTTTGACTTAAACATACATTTCAAACCATTATTCTTTTCTATACTAGCTGTGATAATATATGATTCTCTGTTGCTATAGGACTTGACAGCTACCTGGGGTCAGCAAGTAGATCAATGGAATGCTTATTACGGTTATGGACAAGGCTATGATGCATATGCTTATGGGGGTACACATGATCCATCATTATATGCCTACAATGCATATGCTGGTTATCCACAGTACCCTCAACAGGCAAGATATGTTAATTTTCTTAAGCAGTTTCTCTCGATGATGATACTGGTTGTTGTTGATTCTGTCCACTGTGGCCATTTTAAAAAAAAATCCTTCTCCTATATGACTCATTATTGTTAGAGGTTGGGATGGTCACAGGGCAGGTATAAGATGGGTTTGGGATTGCACATTCTTACCCTGGTAATATTTTGTGGCTTCCATACCATCTGTTTTAAATGAATGAGGAGGCGTGAGCTGAATCTTAGGATTCAGGCCTCAGGGTACATTGAGGTTAGCATGAGTAATGATAAAGTTTAAAAGTTCTGTAGTTCTGTCAAATCCTTTCAGCAAGCACCTTAATTGTGCCGTCACTGAGGATAACAAAACCTTGGCTGCAAGTGCAGAATAATCATTTTCTATTTAAATAATATATTTCGAAGTAGCAGAGAAAAGTCTCTTCATGATGGTGTTTCATGCCAAAGGAAAAAAGATGGAAGGAGAAGGGGAATATCGAGAATGATTTTGGGTACAGTGTCATCATGATAAAAAGTTAATACACATCTACTAGGAGGGGCGTCAAACATGATGTTGAAAACAACAGGCTAGGTTTTTCTGTTATTCTTTTGGATACAAAAGATGTGCAAGTGTATCTAATCACTGTTGGAAAGATCAGAATGGACTCTGTTGCATGAGTTTTGACATTTTCAGACTGTTGATACTATTTCTGAATTTTCTCGTGGAAAAGAAGTCTGTGCTTAATTTAATCAATCTTCAATTGCCTTAGTTTGATCATGTATCTGGCGTTTGTTTTAGGTTGAAGGTGTTCCAGACATGGCAGGTGTTGTTCCAGTTGCTGAACATAGGGAAGAGTCTTATGATCCGTTGGCTGCTCCCGATGTTGATAAGTAAAGTTTCACGCTCAGCCATAATAGTGTTACACAGCTTGTGTATATTCTTTTCGTGGTTAATATTTAGTTCTGTTGATTTGATTGTCAGGTTAAATGCTGCTTATCTTTCTACACATGGAAGTGCCATCTTTGGCCGTACTTTGTGGATGAAAACCTCATCACTTACGCAACAAGCTCACGCGTAATTTATCATCCTGGTTTACATCATGGTGCCTGCTGCATTCTCTAAGAAATCTTCAGGGCATAGAGAAATCTGCCATTTGAAGGAAAAACTTTCAAAACATGCTTCAGAAGTATCCGTTGGTACCTGAAAAGAGTAATAGTCAAGAAAGAAAACAGTTTGTAGTATTTTTAACACGCTCTGCTCTGGTCTTTTTTGGGTTTTGAGCTTTGTGGTTTTCATTCGTTTTGTATATGAATTGAGCCGCAACGAATATTGCCCGTCGGCCAGCTGCTTTTCACTTGCGGGATAGTAGTCACTTTCTTGATGGTCATGCCTTTTCATTTGCAGATTTCTTCATATGTAAGCAACGGTGGCTTGCCTTATGGAAAAAAAAAAGAGAGGATGTTGTAGTGTTTTTTAAAAGTGTTTTTTTATGTGGAAATGTATTAAAATAAAATAAAAAATCAGCTTTTTTAAATAGTTTTAGCATTGCACATCAAAATCATAAGAAATACGTTAAAAATATATTAAATTTAACTTCATTCCTTCCAGAGTATTATCATTATAAATATATTAACCAACAGTTTAAACCCTCAATTTATCTGCTCTACTTGAGCATCATCAACCACGTCCTAGGAAAAATGCTCGTAAAATATTACCATGCTTAGATATTTAGCATTGAATCAAAATTCTTACCATGAAAAGTTTCAAATGTTGAGGAAACAATGAAGATAAATTTTAAATTGCTTCATTTATATTTTTCAAAATTGTTCTCTGTTTGCCAAATAACAAGTATTCTGAAATGATTCTTTTGCTTGAAATGACAAGTACCTCAACCGAAAGGAAACTCCTATCCTACTAAATTGACTACATGTGAGGTAACCTTTGTTGGGTCTCAAATGCGATAAAATCGTACAAGGGAATACGATGAATCGCATCCTTTAAAATCATTGAAGATTTTTTGCTGACAATTCATTGAACAGGCAAAAAATATTTGCAATTGACAGCATTCTGAAATTGATAGTTGATTTTAACAAAGAGCTATACATACATATATATACACAGGTGCATATGTTTCTTTCATCTTAAATTCGTTTAACTCCAACATTTTCATCCCTTCCGTGTTAATTTTCCAGTTTATTTGACAAAAGAGTAGATAATACAAGATTGATGATAATAGATAGCATTTTTTAAAAATAAAATTAACTAGATTAAGTTCATTCAAAATTGATGATGATAATAATAATAATAATAATAATCATAAAAACTATGCTATTTAGACTAAATTAAAGTTAGCTTTCTATTCAAAATTGATAATAATAATAATAATAATAATAATAATCGGGCGTCTCTATCGAGAAACTTGTAGAAACAAGATGCCGTTCAAAACCATGGTATTTCGATGTATTCTTTTGTCACGATCTACAGGGAACTTTTGGACCACAGTAAACTCCTGAGGAGCACAATGAGAAGTGCTATGCCATGAAGTCCTTGTTTCGTTTGCTTTGCAGCATTGTTTGATCAACCCATGAGTTAAAAGACAAAAGCATGAATAATGAACATAGCAAAACCTGAATGTACTTCAGCCATTATTTATTTCATATTGCCGTCAAATATAAATGAAGTGCCTCAGAACAAAGTTCAGTTTTTTAATGGCAGAAGCTGAAAATAAAAACGAAAAACAGTTCTACTTTGACAGCCAAAGTTGAAAGTGTATACCTTGTATGGATAGTAAATAAATAAATAATCTGAGATGTGAAGGTCAAAACTGTTTATATAAATGAATGGGAAAGAACTGGATGTGATTGTCATGATCTTAAATCATAAATACTTGGCCAACCAGGGTATCTCCTTGCTGTCTTTCAATGCAAAAGATACGTCATCACTGCACAAGGTAGAAGAAGTTGGTCACTTGCACTGCCGATAAAGCTTCCTGTTTTGCTTGTGCACGAGTGAAGTTATTCATCCAATCAGATTAATCATGCCTATAGATTGATGTTATTAATTCAAATTCAAGGCATTCTTTCTCACAATCGTAAATCAGAATATAGTAGTATTGTGATCATTAGACTGCCCATGTCAATGGAGCAAGGTCATAGCAGAATGTGCTCCAGGGAACTAACCTTGGAAAATTGAGCTGCAACTTCTGCAAACTGTGTCTAGCTCCTGGTTCACATAGAATTATCCTACTTTCACCTAGCATGCAGCTGCCAATAACAACACAAACGAAACAAAACAATCAAGATTTTTCACTGGCCTCAAATCAGAATCAATGGTTATGAACTAAATCATGCAAGCACCTGTCTTTGATTTTTCCAGTTTATGACAACCAGAAACATGGAAATGACATTCTACAATTTGTAATTCCTTGAAATAAAAATCATAATTAAGTATTATCACATAACTTGGTACATGTCTTCTGTGTTAGGAGCCTCATTTGAAATGTCATCTGGGCATACTTAAATATAATGTCTAGATACCGAGGAGCCCCGAAGCCCAAACTATTCCCCGACAATGGCTCTCCAAAGAAGTTGTCGAAAGAAAACCGAGAAAATTGCCATGCAATCCTTTTTTCTTTCAGGGGAAAAAAGAGAGCAAGAAAGCAATGCAAAATGACTTACCCAACTTTCAAGAGGATGTCCCAACCAGGAAATGCTTCTGCATTGCTTGTACAAATACATGAAACAGTCATTGCCAACTGCAAACAGAAGAGCCTTTCAGCAACCACTCACAAATGAGTCATGAACCCATCAAGATAGAGAGCTTTTATATAAAACTCAGTTGGAACAACAAGAAAAGGATAGATGCAAACAGCAAGCCTAGCTTAATCAGTTTTAATCATGGAGATGTTTAAACAGTAATCATAAAGTTTTGAAGGGGCAGCCAGCCATTGCTAAGTTTTCCTCATGTCCACTGTTTGTTGATAACTATTTTATGCAAAAAAATTACATTTAAAATATGAAAGCTCTGAATATTAGCTTCAGAGGCTTACTACCTTGGTCAGGACACATTCATAGTGTGGTCAATATAGCTCTTTATTCCAAAAATACACGGAATTAATAATGGGCAGTTAAAAACAATCAGACATATTAAGGTAGCTTTAGATTTTGACCTTTTCAAAAGATGTCTCAGCCATCCCAGTTTTATACAGCTCGTACACCATAGCTGCCAAGAAAATTTTACTTAGTTTGGAACAACTTCTCATTACCTGCAAAAACGAAAGAAAAAAGAGAGATAAAAGAATCAGTTCTTATAGGAGGAGGTAAAATGGCTGTTGAAAAAAATGAAATCCTTTTCTCCCAATTAACAAAAACTAATACGTTTTCTTTCACAAAAATTAAATGTCAGTGATGACAGCTAGCATAGAAGTTTAAAAAACTGTCTAGGGCAATCATTCTCACACACTAAGATCTATGATAATTCACTTCATGTAGAGTAGCCATTGTGTCACAAGGTAATAGAAGTGTCTGCTTTGATCTCCTTGATATTATTTAAGCTTACCAAGACATTTCCTTTATCTGCACACTAATTTTATGCAGGGATAAGATAGATAAATTTCTTGATTTCAAAAAGTGGTGCTGTGGCAAAGTAAATAACTTTCTCATGGAACATTACAGTTAAGGCAGAACTCTGGCCTTTCATCTCTCTGAATGTGACAGTCATTGCTGATACATGCATAATCAGCACCATAGTGTACCCACTATCATGATTCCAACTTCAATATAAAAAGTACAACAAAAAAGGCTTAAAAAGAGCCAAAATAAAAACCCATAATTGCAGATTTATAGTTGAAATAAAAACCCATAATTGCAAGATTTATAGTTGAAAGCCAACTCACTTGAATATGAGGTGCCTGAAACATTTCGTGAATGGCTGCTTCAACTGCTGACATTCCGACAAGGCCCTTTCCTGGAAAATGGTCAAATACAGATTCATCTAGTGAGCAGAACTACCAATGTGGTTGAGAGGGTGATCCTTTATTTCATCAAATTCTTATTATTGGATAAATTTAATTGTGAATACAACATACAATAATATTTTTACCCTTTATTTCATAACATTACCAAAACTATTAATGTTTGAAAATAGATGTTCTTTCTGATTTACATCAACTTTGGCACCCAGTTTTACTTAGTATAGATCAACATGAAAGCTTCAAGGAGTCAACTATAGTAACCATATAGTTGCCCACCAATAATCAGAGCCTTTAGAAGTTTTGATAGGCACTGCTTTCATACTCTACAACAGCATGAGGTGATTTAAGAAACCCCCCAAGAATGCACCAAAATCTAAAGTAAAAAATATCAGTGATGTTAATATCATGACATGACTTGATGGCAACATTTTTTAGGGGAGTTAGAACTTCAAGCATGGATGAAATATCCTTCTCTTATTTGAATATGAAAAGACCACCAAATCCAAACCAGTGGAATGAAGTTATAATATCTCACGGTATCAAAATGTCTAGTAAACCAAAGTGTTCAGGTACCTTCTGGAGCTGGATTATGATTGGAGCTCAACTTCTTAATATGGTAATCTGCAATTTCAGCTGCACGCCTGCAAATTTCTAGAGCACGACGTGCATCTCCTGAAATAGCTGCTACCTGAATGCATTCATGAGGTTGATGTTGAGGGAAAAGCAATACAAATAGAAAGATAAGCATCAATTTAGATGCATAAAAATTTAGCAATTGAAAATATAGAGCAAGCTTAGAATCCATGGAAACAAATGGCACAAAGACAGACCTTCCTTGAAGCAAATTCTATAGCTTGCTTTTCAAATGCATCGATTCCTTTAAGGCGACTTGAAATGATTTCCTGAAGCTGCTGGTAATTATATGGACCAAAGCAAAGCCTTTGTATGCCCATACGGCTTGAAATGCGAGGGAGCAGCTTTTCTGGAAGATCCATAGTATTTGCTATTCCTGAATATCACATTAACGATTGCAAGGTTGCCATCATATTCATCATGACTAATATAATCCAAAATGCATTATAAAATTATACAGACTGACACTGACACACCCATATATAAATATTCAGGGAGAGAGAGAGAGAGAGTACCTATCACAATCAATTTAGAATGTGGCTTAGTTGGCCAATCAAGAATATTATATAGAACCTACAAAAAAAAGGGTGAGGAAGCCTCAAACTTTTATGGACACTGTAAATTATACTTCTTTTACTAGCTGACAAGAATAAGTTTTCAAATGACAATATATGCAAATTACCGACTGATTTCTGGTCACAAGAAGATCAAGTTCATCAATGAGTAGAATACAAGGCCGGTCATCTTCTTTCCCATTTCTCTTCCCTTCTGAAAATCGCTCATTTAGCAAATGCAGAGCCTTTTTCCAACTTACTCTGTGTCCAGTCAACGCTTCATATATAACCTAAAGAACACAGTGTATGCACTAAGCAACCAGAGGATTTAACCATATAAGTAAATAAGACAACCTCAAAAATACTTCTACCCTGTAAATATTCTCTGGTGATGCCAACTTAAGACCATTAACATCCACAAAACAGTATGGTCTTATGCTTCCTGCATCGACTTCAGACTTCAGGTTCCTCATTACTGCTAGCACGCTCATTGTCTACAATTCATCACCGCGAAAAAAATCAGATGATTTCAATCATATAAGCACTGCAAAAACTTGGTTGAGTCTAATCACTGCTTGGAATCAAGCAACAATAGCTATCAGTCAAAGCTGACAGACTTTACCTTTCCAGTTCCAGGAACACCATGAATGTAAAGGCAGCGACCCAGGCACTGATTGTCACAGATGGCACCTTTTACGAATGCACTAATCTCCTCCATCTCTCTATATTAAGGCTCTTGATTAGAAACAATTATTTACAATCAACCATAAGACCAAAGTATCAAAGTTCTTACTTATTCCTGCAAGGTAGAGATTTTGGCAATTTTGCCAACACAAGTGCTGCTTTTGCCTTCTCCAGTTCAGTCTGCTTGTGGCATCTCACATGCTCTGGGATTCTCTTTGTCCCAATTTTCTGAAGTCCAAAGAACTTCCCCTTTCGTGAGTTCTGTCATGACCACACAGTTCATTAGGTTATGTGTTGGCAACCACTGGAAAGCCACAAATAAGCAGCAATGAAAATGTTCATACAGCAGCTAACTCATGAGCTGAGGATGCTCTAGATTGTAAGTTTTTAACTTTTTCCTCTTCATATTCTACATCTTCATCTGTATCAGACTCAGCATCCTTGGAGGATTTCCAATCTTCATCAATGTCAGAATCCTCACCTTCCTACCAACAAAGAGAAGAAGCAAATTAATCGCAACTGAGTGTTGACTTCCTTTTTCTTTTTCTGAAAATGTGTTAGCTCCATTTTGATGCTAAAGTAGACTGATAGTTTGACCTTTCTTACCTCGTCACCATTGTCAATATCAGCTAGACGCTTGAAACTGTGCCATTGTATGTCATATTCATATTCGCACATGAAAATGTCATCTCCTTCATCGTGGGCCTTTGCATACTCCTTAGGATTCATGACATAGCAGTGCCTAATGATAGACTCCATCTGCAACATTGAGCAAAAAAATTGTTTGTGGCTTGAATATCAGGAACTTCTTCTCTTGTGATCAATTTTACTTTAAAATGTTTGATAAACACACAGACACAGGAAATTCTAAAAACAGTTAAATGGTTCTTCATGTTGATGTCCATAGACAATGAAGAGTAAGACCATAATTAATCAATTCTTCAAGTTTCACAATACATCCAGGCAGTTCAATTTCTGTCAATGATGAACTTCTTTTGGTAGATAATAAACAACGGTCTCTCTCGTTACATAGTGACTAACTGATAGGGACATGGAAAAAACCCTTCGTATAAAGATTGTAGACTACCCAGAGAATCTATCTGTATCAGCACTTGCTCAATTAGATGTTAATGATAAAAAAAAAGATATCATCCATCACCTCAATGTCAGCAAAATCATTTGTCTGATAAAGCTCTCTCCTCAGATTATGAGGCTGTCGTCCAGCAGAAGTTTCTTCAGGTATCGTATACCACTGTCCCCGAAACCAATAGCTGTCATCTGCCTCTTTCCAAATACTGCACACCTCCAAAAGAAAAGAAGTAAACTCCAATCATTCACGTAATACAAGCAATAGAATCTATAAACACGAGCCAATAGTAATATTAACACACACATCATGTACCAAACCTTTCTATATGGGCAGCCCATAAATCACTAGAAAGAAGCTTATCCCTCAGCGTTCGAGCCAGTTTCTTCCCTGGAGGTGGCCTTGGTAACTGAACCTCTCTACCCAATTTCCTTGCCTCGCAAAACCCACAAATCCAATCGCCTTCAGGCACTACCTTTAAAGGAGGTTTCAAGCATTTCAAATGAAACCCACCTAAACAATCATCACACTCGACCATTACCGCCTTCCCTGCCTTGAAACACACTCGACACTCTTCCAATTCTGGAATCTCATCGTCTGAGTTAGCATCCTCTCTCCTCTTCACATAAACATCATCTCCGACCTCAAATTCACCCCCATCGTACACCACTTTCTTATAATAAACCCTCTTCTTTCCACTCATTTTATCGGTTTTTGCTGCTTTCTTCTTCGATGCCATCGCTCTCGTCATCACCGTTCTCTCTTTCTCTTTCTCTTCACCCCTTCTCCTCTTCTTTGTCTCCGATTGATCCGGCGAAACAGGAGAGAATTCAACATCGAGCACCTCAGCCTTTGATTTCGGGGTTTTTGAGCACCCATTGTCTTTCTCACCTCTTGGGGTTCTTTTCAATTCATTATTACTCAAGTTTCTCCGGGTTTTCGAAGAGACAGCCCTAGATTCTGGAGGGGCCTCGGCCAATTTATTGGATGGGGTTTTGAGTGAATCTTTGGTGGTTTTTTCAATAGGGGAAACGGGTTCTTGCGGGGTATTAGGTTTGAGTGATAAACGGGGAGAAAATCGACGAGGAGGATCTAGTGTTTGTGGGGTTTGAGGAGTGGCTGAAACTGAAAAGGGGGATGTTGTTTGCTTTTTGAGTTTCTTGGTTGGGGATTGAGTAGATTTCTTTGGAGTATCTGCCATTTTTATGAGAAATCAATCAAGGCAAGGACGTTTTGCTAGGGTTCTAGGCAGAGAGGGAGGGAGAGTGTTGAGGGAGGGGGGTTTAGAGAGGGGGGAGGGAGAAATGGCGGGAAATCTTCCCTCCCATGTGGTTGAACCGTTGCGGCTTGCAGCATGGGTGGTGGGTTGCTAACTTGCTACTTGTTGGATTGGATTGGATTGGATTGGATTAATTGACATGTGATTTAAAGCTGGTTAGGTATTGCTTAGAGGAAGTTTAAGGTTAATTTTAGCGGTGGAAATTTTCAATTTAGTCCCTGATACGATGAATATAGTAGTAGCATTCAATGGTGCTGATGATAGAATGGTGGTTGTGATATTTTTATTTATTTATTTTATTAACATGTCAAAATAATAATAAAAATATTGAAAAACTATTAATTTAAAGCTAACAAATTTAAAAATCATGATACTCTCTCAAATAATACGTTGAGTAATATATCAGGGTGGTGATTATTTATTAATTTATTAGTATTTTATTTTATCATGTGATATTTAGTTTATTAAATTTTGAGTCTTATAAACTATTTTAATATTTATGGTATTATTTCACTCTTGGGATTTTAATTGTGGGTTTGATATTGTTTTTTTATTTAATATTGAATTAGTTGAGAATTAAATCTCATAATTTATCTATTTTTTTTTTGTGAAATTATTTCAATTTTATAATTCAAAAAAAAAATCTCTTTTTATTTTTTCATCAAGTTAAATAGGATTTAACTTTACAATATATTTGAAAATACTTTTCAATTTTGTGACTCGAGTCCCGAGTTAAACTTGAGTTACGTGTGAGAGATGAATAGTTTTTTTTCTTAAACTAATGGGCTCATGAGGGCGACTTGTTGACAGTGTTTAGTTTTATTTCTTTTGTCGAGAAAGAACAAGACAATCAAGATTTTCAGTTAAAAGGGACAATTGAAGAGGTAATCCTCTTGTGATACTGCAATTGATCAAGATTCAAATTTTATAATTTATTTTTTATTAGATCATGATTTTATAATTTAAATGGCGAGTTTAACAAGTTAATCGGAGTTAATTTAAATCAATTTAACAAGTTATTTTCTCAATATTATTTTTTAAATATATCTTTTTATTTCAATCAAATGAAGAAATTGAGTTCTTGAAAAACAAAATCACTTGACCAAGTTTGTATTAATTCTAGCTAGTCTACTCATGTCTAGGCTAGTTCAATTAACAAACCTATCCGGGTTAAGATCTGAGATCTAAGCCTAAGGTTTCTCCGGTCAGCCCAGGAGACTGGACCGTACTTTACAACTACGAGGCCTCCTGCGAGTGGTGAGGATTCAAGGAATTTGGGATATCCAGAACGATAATTACATGCGACTATTTAGAAACAAATTATATAAAACTTCATCTAATTGCCTGCCTATATCTGTTAAGGAGATGAACGGAAGAAATGATTGCCTGGACAGGTAGAAATACAAATGGATGAATATCCATCTGTCTAGTTATTTAACTGTAATAAGAAAGTAAGAAAATAAGTCAATCCATCAACCTTGAATTCTTTGAAAATTACAATCGAATAAGGATTGAAAAGATCAAACAAGGTGAGCCAATCCCCAAATCAGGTCTCCATCCTTTTGGAACATCAAATCCCTCCTGACAAACAGTGTATGAAAAGCTAACTGAAGTGTCCGTCAGTAAAATCGCTCGATGCGTGGTAAGGGTAAAACTAACAAACATCTTGACGAGATTACTAACGATCAAAAGCATCAACAATAATCTTTCATTGCAATCAGAATCAGTCTAGGACACCAACATAATTTATGGCAGGTTGGAAAGCTTGCAACAAGTCCCAAGTGGAGCAAGACAGCAAGACAAAATAATATACAACAGAATGATACAAGTACCTTGGCATTCTCCTTGAACATGTGACAGCCAGAAGCTCCATGCCATTGGAAGATTTTGGTGGTTGGCATGAACTGATGCTGATAGCAGTGCTCATTTGTCGCTAGTGAAATCCCAACCGTGATCATCATATCGAGGATCTGATATCTTCATGTAGCTACTGCCAATTTTTCGCTGCGTGGTGTAAGATTGTTTTGTGGTCTTGTTGCACCCTTGACTGAAAACAAATGAAAGAAAATCAATTGACTCGATCAGTTAAATAAGGGTGCACTGAGCACTTCACCTGTAAAACAAAAAAATATTGTTCTTTCTGGCTACATTTTCATCGCACAGGCATATGAAAATGAAAATATGAAACTTGAAGCATGAATCAGAAGACCTGCATGCCATGTAAAATTGTGCCAGCAATCATGCATGTGCATTAAGGAGTTGGAGGAATGTGAAACCAGGTTGTTGTTTTTATGGATTATTCTGTTCATTGTTTAGGTCAATCAGTTTTGAATAGAAGGAAAATGGTTTGCCTATAAAGTTAGCTAGCACAAACAAGAAAATATCATTCATATTTCTTTTTTAATAAAACAAGGCTCATACCGACCTTCATCTTTTTCCATTTTTCTTCTGCTACGCCAAAGTAGTCGAATTGGTGTACCAGCAAACCCAGCATCTGAGCGCAGTTGCTTCTCCATATAGCGTCGGTAAGTCTCAGGAAAAAGGTTTGAATCATTTACAAAGAAAACAAATGTGGGTGGCCTGATAGCAGCCTGCAAAAGGATATCTCCAATGAACATCATTTGTCATGTCCCATGCATACACAGGTCAAGCTTCAGTAAACTAATATGTAGAATAAGATTTGAGACCAACTGGCTCAGATGTACTGAGGCAGGGAAACTAGGGAAAGGAGTCCCTTCAGCAAGAATACTTAGCACAGATACAGACAAAAATTAACGAGGACATTGACTTGCATAACATTAAACCCTTACTACAGCATAACAAAAGTACCTGAGTGCAGTAATAAACACGCCCTCTCTTGCCTCCACGTGTCCTTGGAGGGGGTTTAAAAGCCAAAGCTTCCTGGACCACTTGATTCAGGATAGAAGTACCTAGCCTTCTTGATCTTTCCTTTTCAACTGTACTTGCAGCAACAATGATCCTGAAATCAAAGTAATATTACAGAATTATGCAAAAGGAGATGTGAGGGAAAACAATAGAGATTCTTAAGAAAGATAACATCTTTCAGATTGAACTCACCATGACCTTGATAACATCTATACATCTTAACCATGCATTTTCTCAGAGCAAGCAACTTTTGTTTATTTAAAAATCCAGATTCAATGACTACCATCTGAATATCAGCAAATGCAGTTTCTAGTGGCTCATTCACTTGTGTGCTAATAGAAAACTGATGACATATCCAGTGGTCCCGTAAACAATGGCAGATACAACATGCTTGCCAGAAGCAATAGCACCACCAATGAACACAAAGAGATCCAGTTCTTACAATAAAATTCCAATAATTCTACAGAAAAATTCTCCAGTAGAACCTAGACCATAAGTGAAACCCAAATCCAAAATTATCCACAACAGAATGGTAGTGGGTGGGTTAAACTAAATACAGATGAAGCACCGAGAGAGATTTTCATGATCTTATCCTGGTTGTTTTCTAATTATCGTATAGCATTCTTTCCCATCAATGAATAAATATTACCCATATTAAATCCCAGTAAGAGAAACAACTAGTCAAATGGGTTAGAGAAGTTTTGTTATAATTATCAACTGAACTATAAGTTAAGTGTTAGAGAATAATATAAATCATATTCCGGGGCCTCACCTAACAACTTAAGCTTTTAGGTGAGATGGTTCTTTAACATTAAGAAACAAAATATACTGTCAGTGTTAGGCTATAACATACTTCTCAACACCTTGACCAGCAATTGCAGTTGAGTAAACGATTGGAGCCCATTGAAGAGTACGAAGTTTCTCCCTAACATCTTGTTCATAGTATGTTGCAGTCTGCTGGTTTTTATTGGGTATTGTATCCCATTTGTTCACAACAATCAGGCAACCCTTTCCTTCTTTCTCTATCCTTTCAGCAATCTTGTAATCCTGTATCATTCAGGAAAAAGATAACACTGACAACTAAAATGAGAAAAGATTAACAGGAACCAATGAATCGCAATTAAAGAAGAGGGGGGGTACTAGGAATCTGTGCAAAGACAATTTAAACATCCCTTCCAGATTCAGAACAGCTGACTCATATCATTAACGTGAATTTTAAGTTATCATAATAAAGCTCTCGAAGCTTACACAGAACACCAATAGTTGATTGTGATGTCAATATGCAACTGTTAATTATATCTATATTTTATACCACCATCTGAAGGAAGCAACCACTTTTCTTTGGGCTATTTGTAATTATCCTAGTTTATGCAGATAGAATACAACTCCATTCACATGTGAGTGGTGATCCTATATAGGCTATTAACCTTAAACCCAATTGATTATAGCTCCCATATGCAACTTTGTAGAACATATAAATACTAAACAAGGTGACTGTAGAAATGTAGAGATTTCTTATTTTTACATTTAGTATTAATATCTCATAGATTTCTTGAAGTTAAAATGAGTTTACTTCCGTATTAAGTTACATATATATTTTTTTTATTAATACTTCTCCTGCTTACAAGCACCAGCTCTGGTAAGACAGGTCTGATACTCCAGATAATTACCCATGTAAGATGATTTTCCAATATTTCAAAAGACGGATGCCAAAAGTTATTTGTTGGCAGAGCTTTCGGTTGAACTTAACAATAAACAAGGCTGATAGCTGCTTGTTTGCAGAATTCTCAGTTGAACTAAATAGGTTCTTGTAGATGGATTTTCCAAATTTGTCCTACATGTTCTATTTTCACCTTTTTTTTGGAGTATAGATGATAGAGATCATAAGAATGATAACGAAGAAGTACCTGTTCCGTGATACAAGCCATGGCCTCAATGACAAGAGCAACAACATCGGAACGGCGAATGCCACGAAATGCTCGATTCACTGATAAAGCCTCTGTCACACTACACGACGAAGCTACTGTTGCCCTCCTTCTGATGCCAGCCGTATCAATAAGCACAAACTTCTGCAAACAAGTACCTATGAAATGATGTACATGCGCAGTTCTTGATTTTTGATTTTTCAATCATGAAATGATGTACTTTTAAGAATTTTATGTCCAGTGCAAGTAAGCCAAGGTCAAAGACATTGCTAACCTGCTTGCTTTCCACTCTTTTTTAACATTGAAAACAGAAAGGAAAAGAAGTACTAATCAAATAAAATATATATATATATATATATATATATATATATATATATATATAGACCTGTTTATTTATTTATTTATGCAACCAGTGAGAGAATAAGAGCTTTTAATGAACATGCTCTGAACCAATAAGCATTATTTATCCCATTTTAGATATTTCCAGTAAAGTGGTTTTGTTTTTAGTTATTTTCAGTTACATTTATGGAGCAAGTCTTCTTTCTCCAGCCATGACAAGAGTATCGAACTATCAAAACAGTTCAAAACTAAACAAACCTGGCCATCTGGTCCTACAAATTCAGTATCAATAGCATCACGAGTAGTGCCACTGATAGGACTAACAATTGTCCTATCCTCTCCAACCAATGCATTCAAAATGCTACTTTTACCAACATTTGGCCGACCAACAATTGCAATGGCAGGAATGTAAGTTTCTTCTTCGTTGAGATTTTCTGGACACTGCAACAGAATCAAATTCATCATTTATTTTTATTTTTTTACAAATAAACAAGTGAAAATTAAGGAAGATGAGCTAAAGAAACCCTCAAGATACAACTAAAATTTAGGAAATTTCAAAACTAAATAAATAGTCCTTAAGCACTGAAAATATTCCAGTCACAACAAAAGATTTAAGCATTACAGTTGAAGTTGCTAACCTCAATTTTTCCCAGTCCGGAACACACAAGATCAAGAAGTTCTCCAGTTCCAGTCCCTGATAATGCAGAAATAGGAAGTGGCGATAACCTGGTTGGCCAATCAAAAAGTGCACTCTCTGTTTATCAAAATCAAATATGCAAAGGAAACAGGTATATAGGTTCTCCACTTACAAACTTCTGCCTAATTCATAACCACAAACTATTTTTTATCCATAATCATAACATGCACATGAGGGAAGAAAGGGCCCATTAGCATAAATCTCAGAAGTTCTATCTGCTAAAACATATGAAAGCCTGACAGGTTAATTTGTTAGCTGGGTGCACCAAGTCACTAATGAATTGTATTAGTAATTGGCTTATGAGTCCTCCCTTTATGATGTCCAGAATGTCAGGTTACCTTCTACAATTATTATGATAAAATTTGACATCACAAACCAAAGAAATGCTTCCCCTGAATACACATTGCAGAACAAAAACCACAATCTCAGAAGTGAAGATGATACGAACATTCACAAAAGAAGCTTAGCCACTCACACAAAACTCACAGGAAACATATAGTGGCCTTTTCAGGCAACTTAACATTACAAGTGCCATGCATTCATGAATAACAGAAAGATTCATAATTCTGAGAGAGAGATAAATAGAAATTAAAGATGATTTACCCCAAGGACCAAAATTCTGACGCTTGCATGATTCCTTTACGAGGAGATTCACACTTGTTCACTGCCAGGATAATACACTTGTTCGAGTAGTTCCTGCGCAACCAGTCTGCTATCTCCACATCAGCTGCTGTTAGACCTGCCTGTTCAGGATTTTTATTTATGTCATTGATGGTAAAGGGAACATTTGATTATTGGTAAATAGGAGAGAAAATAGCATATTCATACAGAATACAGGGGAGTAATGGTACAAAGGAATAATAAGACAAGTTCAGTGTCTTATTCTCCTTTCAACAAATTGTTCCGTGAAAACATTTTGAGGAAACAGGAAAGACAATTTATTAATTTGAAAACAGCAAGGAATATATGCATCTACCTTCACAACCACATTTTCTTTCTTTTTTTATCTGGAAAAAACCACAGAGAGAGAGAGAGAGAGAGAGAGAGAGAGAGAGAGAGAGAGAGAGTGAGAACGGTGTACTTGGCCATCAACAAGGAATATAATGACTGATGATTCTTCCACAGCTGCAGAAGCTTGTTTCTCAATCATGGAGGGCATTCTAGCAACTGCTGCCTCTCTCGACGCAAGTGAAATCCCATCCATGCCGATGGTTGTTGAGATAGCCAAATCTTCCATAACATTAGCTTGTGACTTTGATACTGTGACAACACCTCCAGTATCCACCACCATAAATTCATGTTCTCCCCAAAAAGATCTACCATACAAACGGTCCCGAGTAACCCCAGGTTCATCCACCACAATTGCCCTATTCCCCTACAATTTGTAACACTCAAAATCAACATTGGTGATAATTATGTATGTAAGACTTCCAAATTCTATTTCCTGAATATTCAAAACTTTATTAAAAAAGAAAGAAATAGAAGCCCCAACTTGATGGAATTACCCCAACAAAACGGTTAAATAGCGCTGATTTACCAACATTTGGCCGTCCAACAATTGCAACTTTTGGAAGAAAATGGTCAGGGATCTGCAAATAGAAATTCAAGTGTTCAAGTCAATAAGACCAGCAATGTATTCTTTCAGTTCACTTTTCGACTTAGAATCTTCAACATTTTTTCAGTAAATTAATCAGCTTTACACAAACTTAAACTAAATGTATATATACCTTCCAATTGTTTTTTAATAACTTGTAAAATCCTACTTTGGACACCTCACCGAAAAGTGGTTAGAAAAAAAGTAAGATCAATGCATAAATTTAATTCCAGTAATCAGAAGATAAGAAAAGGGAAACGAACTGAATAAATTAGAAGAAGAAAAAAAAGGGAAAGAAAGAAAGAAAGAAGAGTTAACAAACATCTCTAGAAGTAGCTTTTTTCCGCTTCTGCTTCCTACTTTCCCTTTTCTCATCAGTCTCTTCTTCTGCAGAATTAAGACATGACATTTATTAGAGGATTATAAGGATAAACTCAAAGAAGGAAGGAAGGAAAGAAAAACAGCACCGCTTGTTAATTGGCGAGACAAGGAGGTAGAGAACTCTTTAACGGCGAATTTAGCTTCTTTCTCGAAATCGTCGATATCAATTTCACTTTCAAATTCACTTTCATATTCATCGATTTCTGTTTCAGCAACGATATCTTCTTCTTCTTCTTCTTCTTCTTCTTCGAAATGTTGGGTGGTGTTGGCGGACGATTTGAGGGGGGTTGATTTGGGAAATGAGAGAGAGGAGAGGAAGGAGATGGAAGGATTATGTGAGGAGAGGAGGGAAAGGGAAGTTGTTTTGGGAGAGAGATGGGATGGAAATGGGAAGGAGGAGGAGGAGAAGAGCTTGCTTACTGTACCTGTAGCTATAGCTGCTGACATTTTTGGAGATGGATGGTTTATGCTTCCTATTCGAGGGGTTTATCTTCTTTGTGCTGGGGTTTTATTTTATTTTATTTTGGCGCCTTTCAAAGCACGACATGCCGTTTCTTCTCAGAAATAAAGGGTCGCAATCAGATCACTATGTAAAATTCATCATCTGAACATAAAATATATCAAGACTGAATATTTATCATGATAATTCAATAAAAAACTGGAAAATTTGCTGAAATTGGCGATACTTTGTCTTGCACTTCGATCTTGGTACTGTAGCCAAACAATCCCGATATTTTAGTTGAAAGAAAACCCTTTATTACGTGAGTCGCTTCTCTGCTGTTTCTCACATCCTTTCTCTCTCTTAAACCCTAGAGAGAGAGAGAGAGGGGAAGGGCCTTCTTCTACCTCTCTCGCTACCGGCAAGGTGAGTCAGCTTCTCTTCTCTTCTGAAGACATTTATTTTCTACTCTTGTTAGATTCTTCTTACTTTGCAACTGTTTTCTAGCTCATTTATTTATTTCTTGCTGGTTTTTAGTTCTTTCCACGGATTAATTTTTGCATAATTATTTTTTAGGGTTTTTTATATGTTTGTCTTCAAGAAAATTGCGGCCAAATCCCATTTATATTTGAATACGTGCACCTGTTTTACAGAATAGAAAGAGTACAATGATGATGCAGTATAATTTTAAGAAGATTACTCTGATCCCTAATGGGAAGGATTTTATTGATAACATCCTTTCCCGGACTCGAAGGCAAATACCGACTGTTGTCCATAAGGGTTATGCTATTTCTCGGCTCCGGCAGTCTTACATGCGGAAGGTGAAGTATACTCGGCAGAATTTCCATGAGAAGCTTTCGACAATCATTGATGAGTTCCCTCGTCTTGATGGTATCCAGCCGTTTTATGGTGACCTCCTTCATGTGCTATTCAATAAGGGTCGTTACAAGCTTGCCCTTGGTCAGATTAACACTGTCAGTAGTCTTATTAGCAAGATTGCTAAAGATTTGTCAAGTTGTTGAAGTATGGTGATTCGTTGTATCTGTGCAAGTCTTTGAAGGTTTCTGCGCTTGCTGAATGTGCACTGTTATTAAGAGGATTGGCCCGAGTTTAGCTTACTTGGAGCAAATCAGACAGCATATGGCAAGGCTACCTTCAATTGATCGAATTACTCGCACAATCTTGATTTGTGGGTATCCTAATGTTGGGAAGAGCTCTTTCATCATCAAGATCACCAGGGCAGATGTGGATGCTCAACCTTATGCATTCACTACCAAGTGATAGATACACCGATCGGCCTTTTGAGGATCGCAACATTATTTTGATGTGCAGAATCACAGCTATGGCACATCTTGGAGCTGCTGTGTTATTCTTCTTGGATGTCTCTGTGTCATGTGGCTATAGCATTGCTCAACAGGCTGCTTTATTTCATAGCATTAAGTCTTTGTTTATGAACAAACCGTTGACCATTGTCTGCGACAAGACTGGCTTGCAGTCACTTGAAGGGATTTCTGAGGAAGACATGAAGTTGGTCATGGAGATTAAATCAGAAGCTACGAGGACTCTGGCTGCTCAAGAAGGTGAAGCTACCATTGACGCTGATGTTCTTCTGACCATGAGTATCTTGATTGACCCAACTCGATCCAGCTGCAGCCTAATAGATTTTTGATAGCAATGCAAACCTACAAGTCCCTCCCCTACAGGTATTTGTTAGATAATCTTAGCATGTTACTCTATTCAATTTGAAGCCTTCTCTCTCGTCTGCATATTTGCATCAGTGGCATTGGCCTCGCCTTTTGCTGCCTTTTCTTTACGGTAGCTATTCTTGTAAAAGCAAGAGCTGTTTTGTCAATCCATTACTAATACAAAAGGACTCCATTGATTTTCAGGAAAATATGGGCAACACAAATCCATAAAGGTGCACACAACTTCTGCCACTGATTACAATATTCATGTATAATTTGTGTCAAATGCTCTGTGGGATACGGACGTGGGATATTCGGTTTTATATATGGAGTGGATTGGAGATTACTAAGACAATGTTGCAAAGAAAGGGGGATCAAATTAAAGTTTTTGTATAGTTTAGTTTCTCATCATGCTTCTGAGACGAGAGGACGCTTCAAAACTTTTCCCCTTTTACTTTTCTATAAAAGAGTCTATTGACCTTCGTTTCATTTTCTACACAATATCTATATGGTGAGCCTATGACCCATTAAATCTAGCTATCAAGGAGAGTATGCTTAGCTTGTGCAATGCCTGGTTTTCGTCCATTAAGCGGTTTTCAAGCTTCCCCTAAGTTCAAGCTTATACATTGTGTGGTGTCAACCCTACAAGTCGTGAGCCATATCATTAGTTCGTGGTCTATAAGTAGTTTTATTTTTCATGGTTTACAAGAATTTTGCTGACTGGTGACCGACATGGAAGTCAAGAATAAGGCACTATAGGCTTGCAAGTTGAAATTTCATAGCGCAGCTTGTATAGCGTAAACTTCTCGAGTGAGCTCCTCCAAATAATGTGTCGATTAACTCTTGCCTGTCAAAAACGGTGCAAAAAAAGGTCCATCAGCCAACTTGCTGGGTTATGTCATTCCTTGTGGGATTTGTGCAATGTGTATTGCCCCGAATTGAGAACTCCCTGGAGTTGAGACAAGATGTATAGAGAAGACAGCATCTCTAATTTAAGATGTTCTTTTGAATCTGAATCAAAGACTCAGAATGATACTCCCAGCAAAGTTTGGCCAATCTCGTATCCCAGATTCACAAGAAATTGAAGGCACTATCGGGGCAAATGACATGTCGAGCTATCTGTGACGCGCTGAAAAATGCTCCAGCGCTTGGCTTTCACTGTCAAAATGTAAGCTCTTGTTATGATTTTAGACCTTTCCTTTTTGTGTTTTATAATAAGCTTGATCTGCACAAGGACCTTCAGCTGATGCCCCTGCACTTCTAGTTTAGAGTTAGCTTAGCTTTCCTTCTCACAACAAAATTTCAGGCAGTTTTTTCCTATGATTAGGCTTATATTCAATTAGAACCTGGTGTTAGCTTGAATAAAATGAAGAATTAAAGAAACATCACACACACACCTCTCCTAGGAAAGTTGATTTATGACCAGTTAGCATGATGAGTGCCACAAGTGGAGTTGCAGGCAAACACCAAGCTGGAATTATCACTATCTACGAAGGCAGCCCCCCACTATTTACTTTTGAAACCTAACGAAAGAGAACGTTGCGATTCACTTCAGCAACGTAAACATGCTTTTGTTTGCATGTATATGAACCTTAATTTCTAGCTCCCAAATTTATCTGTAAACTAACTGGTGTATATTTTTTTCTAAATTAATTGCAAAGTCACCAACTGATCCTCTTTTACAATCCAATATATATATATATATATATATATATATATATATATATATATATATATATATATATATATATATATATATATATAATTATAATTATTGTTTTGGACCAACATTCTGTCATTGATATGAATTTGACAATGACTTAGTGCTCTATATATATTGGAAAATTGAGCCCTTAACAAATTCTTCTTGATGCAAAAATGACAGCAGGCACTTATTTATTGCAAGTTATCCCATCTGAGCCTTTCCAGAATTATCTCTTATGATTAATATTTGGATAAGATTTACTTTTAATTGATGTGCATATAACTTTATGCTGCTACAATTAATTATTGTAGCTATTTTGTTCTCTTATGCAATCTTTTCTTTTCTCTTAATAATGTGACACTGACCCTTTATATATATATATATATATATATATATGTATACACTAAAAACTAGAAATACTCTCAAAGTAATATCAAAGTAAAACTAGAAATAGTGTTCTATATATATATGTGTGTGTGTGTGTATGTATGTATGTAAAAAAAAATAACAGTATTTCTAGTTTTTAGTTTTAAAATTACTTCAGGTTTAACCAATATTCTTGTTAAGTTTGTGCGAACTAGGCAATAAGTGATTCTACCATTAAAATTTATTTAAAGTCAATTTATACTTAATTAGTTATTTATTATAGTTTTTTTTTTTTAGTAATTCTTATTATATTTGATTCATTAGCTTTTTAAGATGCTGATACAGATATAAATTATAACTCTTAATAAAATAGATTAAAAATAATAATTTATTATTAATTTAAAAATTAAGTGATATATTTTTAAAGATTAAGTTCACCATTTAATAACATGTCAGAGCTTTTAAAATATTAATGTGTGATTTGATTTAATATTTCAATGTAATTATCATATTTTCATAAATAAAAAATTCCAATTTAAATATTAGAGCACAAAGTGTATCTACTCAATTAAATAATACTTATTTTCAATATTATAATCATTGATTATTTGAATAAAATTTGAAATTTTTCTAGATTTGTGCAAGAATTTCCTTGATTAATGCTATTTGAGATGATGTAATTTTTTTTTAATTTACTTAATATCTTTGTATAGTTCATGTTATATTTAATATGTGTTTATTTGTTATCTTTGATTAAGATAACGTGTAATAAAAAAAATATCAGAGCACAATATTTTCTATTTAAAATAATTGTCATATAAATCTGTTTACATGCACATGTGATCTATCCATATAAAATTACCATGAAAGTCATTTTAGTAAATATATATATTATTAGATAAACACCTACATATTAGTTATAAATAAACGGTGAAAAAGCCATTCCCTCATTGCCAGTAACCATGACAGGTATGGAGACAAAGCTTTGGAGAACAGTAAAGAGAAAGCATAGAAAAAGTTGGATCAATGGAGTACCGTCCAATATTTCCCTAAACCTTTTATCCCTTCATCATTGTTTTTTTGTATTTGGCTTTTTCTCTGGAAAGCACAGTGATGCTGCAACAAAAATAAACTTTAAAAAGATTGTTTTTTTGCCCAGATGGTTGAATTCTGTGACCGCTACTTGTTTTTTGGTTGAATCTGGAGATAGCTCATTCTGTAAAAGGGTTAATTTCTCCTCAACAGAAATACAGAAATCATGAGATTATTTGAAGTCAATACAATATGATGTGCTTTGGCTTCATGGATCAAAATGGTGAGGTCACCATGTATTATGGATTCTCAACCTTCAACCCCACAAATCATAAATTTTCCTGCACATGAAAGTTCAGCAAGTACTTAATTTGATTGCAGAACCCCTATCATCTTCCCCCACTTAAATGATTCTTGGCCCTCACAGGTACTTGTTTTTTAATCTTTTCTGGACTGACTTTACAACTTTATGACCTTCCTTTAACCTTTTTGGAATCTGGGAGTAATTGGTAAAACAATGAAAAAGAAAACTCAGGCACTGATTTTAGGATGAACAAAGTACAGGATCGTTTGTGTATTGCAGCTGTCATCACATTATTCTGTTTTCTCAGCTCCAATCCTCACTCATTTCGAGCCCTTGGGGTCTACATGTACGATTTCTATTCGTTGGTTGGGAGGGAGTTTTGACACAGTCGTCTGGGTTTGGACAAGCACTTGTGGTGTCCACCAATTATGCATAGCATAGCATGCATCTATCTATCTATCTATCTGGCCTTTACTATATCTTCCCAATCCAGTGCTGAAAAGTTTTGGATTTTTCTTCCCCCATGATAACTTGAACCACCATGCATGCACAGGTGTTTGCATAGAAAAAGAGGGAAATGATTTGCTGTAATTGACAGGATCACTGCTGCATTCTAGAACATCGAATCTGGACTGTGTATGTTTGGCAGATGAGAAAACAATCCAAGCATGCATCGTTTCCTCGCATTCTAGAAGATGATTTTCTTAAGTTAGGAATGTAAATAGAGAAACCTACCCCATTTTGCAGTCGGCTGCCCTCAAGACTACCATAACTCTGAATTCTCGGACTGGTATAGGTTTAAATGTCATGTCTGCCGGTCTTAAATTCCTGGATGAAGGCAGACGTACTTCTCCTTGTTGATTAGCAATAAAACAGAAGCAAAGTGGTTTGTTTGGTCTAAAAAAAAGTCAAATTGTTTGTTTCACCATTTCTTTCATCTTTATTTCACATCAATATTCATCCCTCGCAACTGTAAATTGAATATGTCAACGGAAAACTAGAATTAGCTCAGGAAAAGAACCTCACTTGCTTAAATCACAATGCATCAAAGGGATCAGAGAAGTGTTAATGTGTCCACAAGTGCTCGGCACAGCCTTGGTTAATTTGGATGCATGGGGGGTGATCTCCAATGGAGGCCTTTCCCCCTTCTCTTTTAACATGATTTATATTTTCTGTTGCTGATAAGAATATTAATTTCGGAGAGCTGATGAACAGTCCAGGCAAAGGCATAATCAATCTCATTTTCATTTAATTAGCTTATTCACAAGAATAATCTTGAGCAGAACTGCGAAATTTTCTTTGATCACGTCATCTGATGAGTAATCATGTACTGAATCTAGATAGTTTAGTGCTCTGAATTGGCTTAATTTTCTCTGCAAGAATATTATAGGCTACACAGCAGAAAGAAAAGTCCTAAATCACAGGCCAGGGTGGTAGGTAGCTAACCACTTCTACAGGGTTTCATGGATGGAAAAAAATTCTCTGCAGGTTTGATATGCAACTAGAAAATGACATATATATAAAAATCTGTTAAATAACAAAATATTAAAGAGGGTGATTGAAAATGTCATCTCTCTTCTTTCCTCAACTTTCTCGGTTGAAAATAATGAAAACTTTGTATTTGGAAGGTTGGAGTCTTTTCTACTCTTGGATGCTTTTTTTATGAATTGAGGCCTCAACCTGTGCATCCATCGCCAGATTATTAATCACCAATTATGTGGTCCATTGAACATTTTCCATGTGTTTTTGGAGAGTTATTTATTCTCTATTATCTAATTCACTATCTTCAATTACACGTGTGGTGCTGGACATGGAGGGAGAGGTTGGAAGATTATGTGAAGTGGAAGCAAATATCTTGGCTTAGTAATGAAACAAGCTGCCTTTTCTTTTCTTTTCTTTTTTCTTTTTTTTTGTGGGGGGCCTTCCATTGGTGTTCTGGCTAGCTAGCTCCAGCCTCTCTATGGCACAAATGTATGATGATTACCTTGGAGTGAAGAAAATGTAATGGAAAAGGACAAGATCATGGAGTCAAAGACAAGACGACCACCTATCTCTCTCATTTTCTCCTGTCCCTCTCCAATCCGTTTTCCTGCTCAGACTCATCAACCAACACCTCTCTCTCTCTCTCTCTCTCTCTCTCTCTCTCTCTCTCTCTCTCTCTCTCTCTCTCTATTTCTTTCCTATATTCTAAGCAATGCCCCACAACCATCATCACAATCATGATCATCATGCCCACTCTACCAAGCCTCCTCCTTCTCTTTCTTGTAATCTGCCATTCTATAAAGTCTTAACTAATCTACATCAAGCCAGTTGGGAAGAGATATAGACCACCTCTCTAGTGACAGGATCCAAATTCAAGGCTCACAGAATGAGGAAGCCAGAGGCCTCAGGGAAGAACAACGTTAGTAGCAGCAACAAGTTCAGAAAGGGCTTGTGGTCGCCGGAGGAAGATGACAAGCTCATGAACTACATGCTAAACAATGGACAAGGTTGCTGGAGTGACGTGGCGAGGAATGCTGGTTTGCAGAGGTGTGGCAAGAGCTGCCGGCTCCGTTGGATTAATTACCTGAGGCCTGATCTCAAGAGAGGTGCATTTTCACCCCAGGAAGAAGAGATGATCATCCATTTGCATTCCCTTCTGGGAAATAGGTATGTACTCTCTATCCCTCGCGAACTTTAATTTACAAGTCAACCATTGTTAATTATTATATTTATTTCTTGAATTCACTCTAGCAAAGCTTTAAATAATACATCAAGTTGATTTTAGTGGGTAGGTTTACGTAGCACTCTTCAGGAGAGTTTTCAAGCCTCAGATATTGGAGTTTTTTCAAGCCATGAACAGAAATGAAAAAAATCATTTAATAAATACCTGTTACTAATGACATATATGAAAAGAAAAATACTGTATACTGTCAATAATATGATGCAAGGAGAGTACTGATGTAGCGATATTATACATACATACACACACACATACATACATATACATATACATATACATATACATACATATAGATAGATAGATAGATAGATTTAATCCCCCCTCTCATTCTTTATTTAATACTTATTAGATCAAAATATGGCAGAGAATTGCTGCAAAATTATAGAGAAATGTCTTAGTTAGTTTCTCCCCACTAAGTGTAGCTTCCACGCTCTTGCCTCTATTATTTTTAAAGTCAAAACTAACAGATTCAATCAAATCATCCAAGTAATTGGTCTTTGGAGTTGAAGACACGGAACCTAGCTATATATCAATATTCTTGTCTTAGGATTCAAGCATCCAAGCTATCCATGCATTCATTTCGTATGAACATTTTCAAAAAGTACAGCAATTTAGTTCTTGGAATTATTACAAGGGCAGGTGTAACTAACTGTAAGTAAGTGAGGAAAATGACAGTATCGGCAGGATTTCTTGAAGTGGTATAAATCTTCGATCCATGCAGATCATGCACGACTAGATATAAGAAATTAAGATTCTTTCTTTGAGCTTAATTTCGTTGGAACTAAATTATTGACGATGTAATCTCTTGATTTCCCTTTCAAAGGTGGTCTCAAATTGCGGCTCGCTTGCCAGGAAGAACCGACAATGAAATCAAGAATTTTTGGAACTCAACGATAAAGAAAAGATTAAAGAATCTGAAGTCATCCAACGCGTCACCAAACACGAGCGATTCATCCTCGGAGCCTGGCAAAGATGTCATGGGAGGGCTGATGGCCATGCAAGAACAAGGCATTTTCTCCATGAACACGGACCCTTCACTGTCATCTTCGTCATCGCTAGCAACCTCCATGAAAGCAATGCTTCTAAATTCCATGATGGACCCGTTATTACCCATTCTTGATTATGATCATCATGGCCTGAACAGCATGTATGGTACTGGTGCCAGCGGGTACGACCCCATGAGCGCGCCGCCATGCGTGGCTCAAGTCGGAGTCCTGGGCGGTGGCGATCATGGTTTTTACGGGGAAGGGATCTTTGAAGGTATCAATGTTGAGATTCCTCCATTGGAGAGTGTAAGCTGCATGGAGGAAAACGCGAGAACCCAGAATACACAGGATGATAACACTGACAAGTACTCGTATTGTAGCCCTGTGAATAGTCTTTACCACAAAACCTGCAACATCGCTAGCAATAACAACAAGACAGATAACATAGCTGCTGATCACACGGGGAGCTTTTGGCAAGGAGAAGAGTTAAAAGTCGGGGAGTGGGACTTGGAAGAGTTGATGAAAGATGTTTCGGCGTTTCCATTTCTTGATTTCCATCAATAAGTTCAGTAAATGGTTTCCCAACACATATAATTTTTCTTTCTTCGATTTTCAAATTGATCAAGAAGCCTTTCTATATGTTAGCTCCCCTCAAATACTGCTGCATGTATTCTATCCTTAATTTCTCGTCAAGAAACTTAGCAATTTCATGTATAGTTCCGATCGATGAGGTGTATAGGAAAGCTTGGAATAAAGTTCATGAGGAGATCGTTATACATTAAGTAGTAAATTTATGTTCCTTATCATGTTGCAATCTCGTCATTCCTTTAATTTCGAGCACCGATATATACATTAATTGTACTTGAGAAGAGATTATATATATAGATAGATAGATAGATAGATACACACGTACAGAAAAAAAAGTATGCTGACATTGTAGACAGGGACCATATATGACGATCGAAAGACTAGCTGGTTGGTGCGTGCATAAACCTGGTCTAATCTATCTAAATCGTGAGATGTACACAACTCAAGAATCCAGGAGTGGAAGTTGCTATTAGCTAGCTAGTGGGATAAGTAGGTGACAAATACATGGAATTTCTTAAATTCTGTTCCTCCTAATGTGTTTTTTTTTTTTGTGTGTGGAGAAGATGATGATTTCTTGTAATGAAGTTTAGTGAACAATTAGATGAGATGTCCACTTAGTGCCATAATAATCACATTAGCATACCAAGTCAGCTTGCTTTCATTCTACATATGACTATTTTATTGGTTAGTCGTCGCCCCATATAGAGTTTGCCTCCATGAGTAATTATAACTCCACCTTTCCTGCAGCCAATGATGTCTGAAGATAAAGCAATCAATGAAGAACTATTATTCTTGATTAATGTAGTAAAAGAAGATGAGGAAAATAACTATATGGCGATGCAAACCCTAGCACGAGAAACTTGAATATAAAGCAAAGGATATATAGATGAAGAATTTATAATATGATTTATATATATATATATACACACACAGTCCTCCTACACACACAGAGAGAGAGAGAGAGACATGCATGTACTAAAAGCTACACCGTTTTAAGTTGATCAATGTCGGCATGTATATAAAAGAGATCGGTGTTTTTCTAAATCATTTCTCTTTTATAATTAATGTATGCTAAGACTGCCGAACTAATTAGCTTGTGCATGAATTAATGTTATCATTTGATATGGGAATTGGAAGGTTCTGCTGTCTGTTAATGATGACTTTACGGTTATATGTTTATTTTTCTTGTCAATGAGGTCAGATTTTTATTTTTATTTATTTATTTATATATTCCCCTGATATATCCAACGTTTTTTTATTTATATCCCACATAGTTAGCCTCCGACACCCGACTTTTCAATGGAATTATGGCGTGATTTGTCGTTCATGTCGCTCTGGCATTCATTCATTTATATACTTAAGTGTTCTTCTATTGTGTGGCATGTTTCACATCATGAAATAAATTAATTAATTAATTAATCCCACTTAAAAATACAAATATAAGAAGAAGAAGAAATCAAAATCATATGATAGGGGCAGTTAGGTGACAGTAACCTTCTCCTTTTCTTTATTTATATGTTTTCTTCTTCTTGGTTGGACTGGGGGGAGAGATTGATGGACTTTGTACGAGGAAATAAAAATTTTAATTTCATTTTAAATAGAACAAGTTATTTTCCAAAGCAGATCATTACTGATGCGCAAAAGTATTGTCCTTTATAGTTATGATCTCCCCGGCGACCCACGACCTCACCGGCGGAAAAAACCTCCGGTATTCCATGAAGAGGATGAAAGGCACGAAAAAGAAGAAGAGAAATCTTCATTCTCTGAATGTGGTAAGGGAGAGAAATGAAAGGCAATCATTGAAAGGAATCGCGGATTGACTAAGTACTAAAACTCAGCCCATGAAATGTGGCCCATTGGGTTACGAATGGGCCATCTCTGAGATATAAAGCCTGCCAGCTCGTAAGAGCTTTGTTTCTAAAATAGATATGAAAAAGAATCGTCGCCTGAGAGATTCGAACTCTCGCGGGGAAACCCCATGTACTTAGCAGGCACACGCCTTAACCACTCGGCCAAAGCGACGTCTCTGTGAAGTCAATAACAATATTAATAATATTAACTAAACTCTATATCCGAATCCAGTTATCTGTTATACTATTATGATTATATTTATTTTGAGAGAAGGTTTCTCATATCTAAAATAAAAATGTATCGTATAAGTCAACGAGTAAAAAATGTTTGTTCTATTAGGGGTGATGCATGAGTGGTCACTCGTAATAGCTTATTGAAATATATAATATCATTTTTTATATCAAGTTTCATCTTTGTTATTTTTATTTTATTTTCATCATCGTCCTTTGATATTTCATTTGAATTTATTTTCATGTTAATTTTAGTTTTTATTCATTTGATTTCTGTTTTTTTCTTGTTGGAACTTTTTAAAAAAATAAATTTGACCTCCTGATATATTTTTTTTGAGCTTTTTTTATTACACTGTTAGTTACAAGCTCATGAACAGGTTATAAGTTTTGAAGATTAGTCTACAATGATTTTATGTTATTTTTAAATTATTTTATTTCATATTTGAGTAATTAAAAATTAAATCTTATATTTTTTTTATGAGATTAAAGTGATGGAACTAGCGGATTAATCGATTTGAAAAATTCGGTTCTAAAAAGGAGTCGGAATTTTATTTCATACAATGAATGCCCCACCTTCAGAGCAAGTTCAATGACAAAAGCTATTTTGGAAAGTCAAATCTCTTTCCAAAATAGCTTTTTGAATAATGTATATATGAGTTTTTTATTGATATATACTCCAATGATAAAAATCATTTTGAAGAGCTATTTTTTTTATATTATTTTAAATATAATGCAATTATTTTGTATATAATTCAATTATGCAATTAATTATACAATTAATAGAAGTAAATTATATAATTAAATAATTACTTTTAAATAATCCTCCAACAATAAAATTATTATTTTTTAAATTATATTTAAATTAAAAAAAATAAATTTAAAATAAAATATCCGCAATATTTTTTACTTCTTTGTGATTTTTTAATTATATGAACAATTAAATTAGAGTTTATGGAGTCATAAGAAAGTTGACTAGGATCACTTTATTAAGAAACAATTTATTTAGACTCACTTATAAGAAAATTGGTGAATGAGTTTGGCAAATTTGAGTCCATCTGCATAAAAAAATAAATTGTGTGATTGCTCCATGTTACATTTTATCTAATTCAAATTCAATCAAACTTACAGTATTAATAGGCTTATAAAAATATTTATTTAGTACAAGGAAAATTACATCGTTATCACACATACAAATTACGAATAAATGCACAACAGCTCTAAACATAAAATTTAAACAGTTTATAAATATAACAGTAAATTTAAAGCATGTAATTAAGCTAATTGACAAAAAAAAATTACCAAGTTTGCATAATTATTTTTTTATGCTCACTATTATTATTATAATTATTAATAGTAATTAGCACAACCCCCCGCCCACCACCACCACCAAAACCGTTTACTCCCCCCCCCCCCCCCCCCCAGTTAACTCCCCTCCCCTTTACCTGACAACTCCCCTCCCCATGCCCCCTCAAGTCTAGAAACCCTCCCCTATGCCACCCGTGTCATCTCTCGTGTTTCACACAAAAAATAATTGGTTTTTCACTCTAATAAGCTCACTACGCCTTTTACCTCACAACTTGCTTTCTTTTGATTCTTTCGGAACTAAAATCAACAAATCAAAGTCAGTAGCTTTTGCAGCGCACTCTAATTATGATTTACAGACTCAAGAAGCAATAAAAATACTGAAAACAAAGCAAAACAAAACTACGATTACGATTTCGCGAGTAGCAATGCAAATTCGTACGAATTGTGGACGATACGAAGACACAAAATAAAACAGAAGCAAATATTAGCGAAACAATTACTTGACTCCTAGATAACTAAAAATAGAACGAAAACAGAGAATTGGACAAAACTAAACAGTAAGGATCATGTTTTGAGACTTGAGCAGAATCTAACGTCTTACGCAATTTTTACGTAACAAAATTGAAATCCAGACCAAACGACTTCGAAATGACCTCAAAATCAATATTTAGTATTTTAGTACTAAACAAAAAAGAGCACTCAATTTATAGGCCTTTCCCGTACTTCTAGGTACACAAACCCTTTTGTGATCAATTTGCGGCAGAAATGAACCTTCACTTGAAACCTCTAGTATACGATATCAAAATAAGCCCCAATTTAATATATCATGCGATATCTACCCCAAGACACAGAATGTAAAGTTTCAATTGATTCTAAGGTGTTTTTATATGGGTTCACTAAGGAAGTGTTTTTACGGCAGAAATGAATATCGAAATAACCCCTCAAGAAATCAATATCAGAATAAGCCCAAATTTGACATATGATACTATCTTAACCCCAATAAACGGAATATGAAATTTCAACTGATTCCGATGTGGTTTGCTTATGTTTCCCCAGAGTAGTGTTTTCTGCGGCAAGATTTCAATGATTCTTCAAATTTCAACTCATGCCTCTATCTCTCTTTCTTTTCTTTTCTTTTTTCTGGTTTTTTTTTTAATATACTGAAATGAAGAGACAGAAAATGATGAAATATAACTTTTTTTTTTATTAGATGACGCTGACACGAAGAACAAGGAGATGAACAAAAACACTAGAAAACTTCAACGAAAACTAAAAAGAAAAAACACACGAAAATAACAGAATGATATGACCTTGATTCGGAGCCTAGCTCTGATACCACCTGATGCGGATCTCGTGATCATGTGGTCACGCAACCCACAACCAAGAATGAGATAAGATCCCGGAAAGCCGAAATAAGGTCTGATAGGAGTGTGACACAATGGAAACCTGCCCCAAGGCACTAGCACTATTGGAATGAGTAGAATGACGCCAATAAGCCAGTTAATCTTCGATAAGTCGGATTCAGTTCGTTCAAGAACTAAAGAATGCAAGAATCACTCTCACACATAAACTGAAAAGTTAAGAATTAAGTTTAATCAATGGCTGCCGAAATTAGGGTTACATGAGTTTAAATAGTTCTTAAAAAGTAACCCTAATGGACCTCTTATGTGGACTTAAATGAGGTCCACTGAAAATTGACCCAAAAGCCTAAATTAAAAAGCCCATTACTTAATCCAAGCAAGTCTTGGATCCTAGCTGAAAACAAAGTCTTAATTAAGCACAAACAAGCCTTGGGCTGTAGCTAACTAACTTAAATAAAACCCATAAGGTTTATTTATTCTCTTCCATCCAGCCCATCAATCCCATGTTTCCATGTTGTAGTGGGATTCTTTTGGATCCTTTTGTTGTCCTAATTTCATGGGCCAAATAAGATTGTATTGGACCCCTCCTGCACATGGATAAGATGTACTAAGGTCTCCTCTTGATACTCCAATGGTCCTTGCAATTCTGACCGGGTTGAAACCTTCAAGACCAATGCATTCATTGTCTCTTTCAATGCCTTTGTTCTAGACCGCGTGATTGGACCATTTGGAACATGTAATGGGTCCTTGTTGGTGTTTTTGGGCTGGTCCGCATTAAGGAACCAACTGCAAATGTTGTTATGTTTTTTCAATTAAATGATTGGCTCGCAAGAAATTTTTATTATCTATGTTTTTTTGAATTGCTTCAACTATGATTCTCATTGTTGTTGCTATGTTTTCAACTGTGTTTCAACATTATAATTCCAATGGCTATATAATTTTTGGCTTTGCAGTGAAAAAATCGATTGAAGAAAAGATATTTTGTCTATCAAGATGACTCTCCAATTAGAGATATAAAATAGAACGAAAATAACTATAAATTCAAAAATTTAGCTTGGCCAACACAAATGACTTCAAGTTGCTCTAACTGCCGTCATCAACCCTCCACCTTACAACCTCAACAAGGCAACATCACTTGACACCCTTGCTGGCAGGCACGTGTCCTCAACTCACCATCGTCCCTTCACCGTTGCTCTGTCGACTGGTCTCTCACTGCCTGCTGCCGCTGCGCTAGATCCAACCTGGCTTATTTACAATCTTTGCACGTGTGTTTCTGTGGTCACCGTAACCCCAGGCCTACTCTCGTCTCTTCACTCCCCTGGATTCTCTGGCCTCAGTTTTTCCGAGCTCGCCTTTCAATCCCTTTCAGCATGGGAAATGTTCGTTACAATCCAAAACTGCTGGCCTGAAGCCTTATCAGCCAATTATAGATAGCCACGTGTAACACACAGTCACTTCACTGGGACACCGTCACCAAAAAGGCCTCGGCCCTTCAGAAATCCAATCTGCTCACAATCTGCCACGCTAACAAGGTCCCCTCAATTCCCCCGGCGCATGTTAGCAACCAGCCTCCCCAAGAAAAAAGACAACATGGGCCGGTGAATCAGAGGCCTCAGACGGCCACTTCAACATGGGCCGGTGAGTCAGAAGACCTCAGACGGCTACTTCAACTCAAGGGCGAAACTAACGAAGCTCCCCCCCTGACAAAAAAAAAAGAAAAAAAAGAAGTAGCCCGTATATTCCATCCATCGCGTCCACCGTTTGATCAAAAACCAACAGCTCAGATCCCCCCCTCCTTATTTCCCATATAAATCACCGCCAATCGATCACCTCTCAAAACTTCCGATCCATTTCCTTCAGAACCACTGTACAGTGTACAGAACAGAAGTGAAGAGTGAAAACCCATCCCCCTCTCGAACGCCAAACCCCAAAATGGCGTCGTTTGCTCTGACATCTTCTTCCCTGTCCTTCAACAACTCCCTCCCCTGTCTCAAATCCCGCTCTCTCTCACACCTGAGATCCACCACACCAAATCCCCTCCCTTTCCGTCCAAGTCTCCTGAAACTCTCTACTGCCTCTCCCTTACTCCCAAAATTCTCCAAATCTAAAATCGCGACAGCCACCCGGAGAATCTCTAACTTCACAGTAAAAGCATCAGCATCTGCAGCATCACCGTCACCCGCACCAACATCAATTACACCAGCCTCACCGCCATGGCAAGGAGCAGCCATGAAACCTTTACTAGCATCCATCGCGACAGGTGTCATTCTCTGGTTCGTTCCTGTTCCCGCGGGAGTTACGAAACCAGCATGGCAATTGCTCGCGATTTTTCTCGCTACAATAGTCGGAATCATCACGCAACCCTTGCCTCTTGGAGCGGTAGCTTTGATGGGTTTAGGCGCCTCAGTTCTGACAAAAACCCTCACTTTCGCCGCCGCATTTTCCGCATTTGGTGATCCTATCCCTTGGTTAATTGCACTCGCTTTCTTCTTCGCGCGTGGATTTATCAAAACCGGACTTGGTAACCGAATTGCGTATCAATTTGTGTCGCTGTTTGGATCTTCTTCTCTAGGGTTAGGTTACAGTCTTGTTTTTAGTGAAGCCTTACTAGCGCCGGCGATTCCTTCTGTTTCTGCACGAGCAGGAGGGATATTTTTGCCGCTAGTGAAGTCACTCTGTGTTGCTTGCGGTAGTAATGTGGGTGATGGGACGGAGCATAAGCTTGGTTCGTGGTTAATGTTAACTTGTTTCCAAACATCAGTGATTTCGTCTGCCATGTTTTTGACAGCTATGGCTGCGAATCCTTTGAGTGCTACTTTGACATTTAATACGATTAAGCAAACAATTGGGTGGACGGATTGGGCCAAGGCTGCGATTGTGCCTGGATTGATTTCGTTGCTTGTTGTTCCGTTGATTTTGTATTTGGTTTATCCGCCAACTGTCAAGACTAGTCCTGATGCACCTAAATTGGCCAGGGAGAAGTTGGAGAAGATGGGACCCATGTCTAGTAATGAAATTATTATGGCTGGCACTCTGATTCTCACGGTATAGTTTGCGTTTCTGTTTTATATCTGTCTTTTGCTTATTGCATCCTGCTTAATTTGGTGCAATGGTGTCTACTACATGCTTGCTCAAATTTAATTTGATGACGCTGACGCTGAGTCTCCCTTTACTCTGTCTCTCTCTCGGTTTCGATAGGAGCATCTGATTGTATTCTGCTTAGGTATAACCATCAGTTGTTAGTTAGCGACTATTCTTCTTTGATTTCATTTATTGTTAGCTGAGTGGTGTTTTTTGGACGTTTTGGAGAACTGTTTTAAGCTACATTACATGGCATCTGGGTCATTGGAGAATTTCGGTTGTATGCTTGAATGTTTCGGTGAATGATGTTTTGCTAGAGACTGGACAATTGTTCAGCTATATTTGTTCTTTACATTATTGATGATGAATTCTTATACATCATTAGTAGAGCCCTGTTAATTTGCTTTTAGAGAAGTTTTTTTCGTGTCTTTGAAGGAAATCTGTTCTTAAGTGCTAAAGTAACAAATGATTTTGTATTTGGGTTCTCATATATGCAAAAGGGTTTCGAAGATAATAGATGGTTGGGATTTTAGATGTGTTTATTGTGAAGGAGGAAGGAACTCCTGTGATTTGGAGTCATAAATCTGCACAACTTGGAAGCCAATTCATGGCCCAGGGAGATTTTCTTATCCGTTGCTTTATCTTTTCTTGAGTATGGCATTTGAAATTAAGAGTTTATCTGGGTTGTTATATTGGAGAATGAGATCACTATGGCTGTCACCTGCACCTTGCTTCTCTCAGTATAGTTTGCCTTTTGTGTTCAAATCTGCTTAAATTGTATTTTTAAAGCCGCTATCTTAATTTTATTTTCTTTGTTGAACAAGTATGATAAATGGTTTAGGCTCTGCTTGATAATGTTGTTAAATTGAATAGGCTTTGCTTCTAATGGTTTTGTGTATGAGCTCATTTTCCACTGCAAGTGTCATCCAACTTCTGTTGATGCGTGGGCATAGTTCAGTTTGTGTTTAAGTTTATGTAGTGATGCTACTAGTTCCGTGGCCATTGTTTAGGTAGAAACTAGCATGTTAGCAGCAAGCATTCTCTGCTTTTTTCAAAGAGTTTTAGCTGAGTGGTATTTTTAGCAGTCATTTTGGAGAATATATTAATTATGTATTACCATGATAATAGTCATCAAGTGTCTGTCCATAATTATGTGCATTTTGAGAAGATCCTTTCACAGCTAAACTTGTGATGACCTTTGGCAGTGATTCATGGAATATGGTCAAGGTATAGAGGAATGTTTTGGATCTACTGAATGTTCTGGTATGTTAATTTTCTTTGCCAGTGTTAAGACAATAGTGTCTTTCTAAGGGCTGGAGAGGTTATGTGCTACACCTAGTTCTTATGTAGCATAGTAATTAATCAAAAGGAACTCTGTTTTTGGACTGAAGTAGCACAGTTTAGGCACCAGGTTCTTTCTCAAGATATCGAGGATGTTACATGTGTGTTTTCAGAGATGAGCATGGGGGAAGTTATTGTAGCTGGGAACTTTAAATTTATCAACTTTGCAGTTGATTCACGGTTTAGGATAATTCTCTTGATGCTTTCGCATGCTCTCACCCAAGCTTCTATTGAAGGATTGTTTGTATTATTTTGAGGTTGGAATCTTTTGTGCAAGATAAATTTGCTTGACTTGTCAGCCAACATCCTGCCAAGCTTCTTTGAAAGGATATCATCCTAGCAGACTTTATTCTCCATGTATCACTCACTCTTTGGTAGTAGTTGAACAGCTGGTTTCCCAATAATTCCATTTGTTGAAGAAGGCTCCTATATTTGGTCAGAGTTGGAAACAGTAGATTCCCAGAGGACACTGTGCGAGTTAGAGTAACTAGGTTGGGACCTTGGATTTCATCTGTTTCTTTATGTTGTAGATGTGCTCTCATTACAGATATTAGATGGAAATTTGAAGATTTTCGGACCATACCCAGTTTTTTCTCTCTCTGTGTGGGCCTGTTTGATTGGATGTTTTGGACATATGTCTTTTCAAAGACAAAGTACATTTGGCTGATTTGAGAGATTTGTCATGTCATATAGTCATTTGGATTATTAACGTGCCAGTAGTTAATGTATATACTGTTGTCTGTCGCATGATCATGGTTGATGCAAAGCTTGTACTTTGCTTTCTAAAGTAATGCATAAATTTGTTTCCGTGTTTTCTTTCCAACGTGAATTACATTTATTCTCCTTTTGCTCTGTGCTAACCACTTTGAATATTATACTGTAAGCTTCTCTCTCTCTCTCTCTTCCTGGGGTGGGACGTTCATAGTTTAGTGGATGTATTTGTGCTTGTGCTGTCATGAGTTGTATTTACTGCTTTGCAAGTTTATCAATTCCATGTTCTGTTCCAATAGTAAAGGATTTCTTTATTTCTTCTCCATTTAGGTGGGACTATGGATTTTTGGTGGGATGCTTAATGTGGATGCTGTTACTGCTGCTATTCTTGGATTATCTGTCCTTCTTATCACTGGCGTAGTGACATGGAAGGAGTGCTTAGCTGAATCTGTTGCCTGGGATACCTTGACATGGTTTGCTGCCCTCATTGCCATGGCTGGTTATCTTAACAAATATGGTCTCATCTCCTGGTTCAGCCAAACTGTAGTTAAGGTTTGTGTTTCTCTCTTGCTGGTTTCTCGTTGTGCATGTTTTTTTTTTCCAATTATCAGTGAGTGCTTGTATTTATTATATTCTTCAGTGGCCCTCTTGCATGTTGACTTACACAGAAGGGGAAAAAAGGGGGTGGGGGGGTGGATATTATAAGGAACAAACTTTTCAGCAAGATGAGTGCAAGCGTGAACTTGTGAATCCCAACATAGCAATAGAATTAAGTATGGACCATGGAGTACTTGCTGTTAACTATTTGAACTTCTTACAGTTTGTAGGTGGACTCGGTTTATCGTGGCAGCTATCTTTTGGAATTTTGGTTCTTCTCTACTTCTACTCCCACTACTTCTTTGCCAGCGGAGCAGCTCACATCGGTGCCATGTTTACAGCATTCCTGTCTGTAGCCAGTGCTCTAGGCACCCCTCCATATTTTGGAGCCATGGTGCTCGCCTTCCTTTCCAACCTCATGGGCGGCCTTACACACTATGGAATCGGATCTGCACCTGTTTTCTATGGTGCCAACTATGTACCTCTGGCCAAATGGTGGGGCTATGGGTTCCTCATATCTGTTGTCAACATTATTATCTGGCTCGGCGTTGGAGGAGCTTGGTGGAAGTTCATTGGTTTGTGGTAGAGGGGTGTGATCATGAAAATTCGATGACCGAAAACTCAGCAATGTCCCCTTTCTTATTCACCCTCGGATGAGATTCACATCTTGATCTATTGCCTGATGAGAGAGGCGGTGAATTTTTGTTTACAATTCTTTTCCTTAGAAATAATCTCATGGTGGCCTTGGTAGAGACACCTCGGTTTAGAAAGATGGTAGACGCAGAAATTAGAACTTGTACCAGAAATTGTGGCATAGCGTAGCGACTGCCTGCAATTCATTACATTGAAAATCTGATGCCTGAATGAATATCTTCTTTCTGTCGCTATAGTTTCTTGGTGGCATGAGGAAGGGAATGATCACGAGGACAGACCCTTTTGCTCGGAAATTTATTTTTATTTATTTATCTCGTCGAGCTGCTGGGATTTACATTTATGATTTCCGTGGAGGGGTTAGATCCATTACAACGTTGTTCTCAAAAGAGGTATTGGTTTTTTCATGATTGCATTTCATATCATCCATGACTTACAGTCTCAGATGTATTGCCAATTTGTTGGATTTTCCTGTACAATGGTCAATTGTTCGGCATGTTTGGTTGCTGACTATTAAATGAAATCCATCACCAGATCAAGATATCATATTCCCATTTGCTGATTCCAGGCGAGCTGAGATTCTCATTTTCTTTGGTAAAGGCTTCATCCCTTGTGGATTAAAATATCTGGGCCGGCTCATAAACGATACAGACGTGATAAATGTTATTTTTTTATTTTAAATTAAATATTTTTATTATCAAAAAGTAATTTTTAAAAAATATTTTAATATATTTATAAATAAATATCATTACAAAAATAATTGGCATCTGATTTGATGTCAGGTCACCCCTCAGCAAGGTCACTTGACAAGTTGATTCGAAATCATTTATTTTTTTAAAAATGAAAAAATTTGATTCGGCGGTTGAAAAGTAGAGCTGACCGACTATCTACAGTAAAATTCGGTCAGGTTGACTTTTTTTGGAAAAAAAACTTTAATCAAAATCATTATTTTTTATAATTCCGGTCGATCAAAGAGTTTACTCACCCTCAAATTATGTTTTAAAATTATAATAATTGTTATTTTAAATCTTTATATGTTTTAGTTTAATAAATTTAGAATTAATTTTTTATATATAGATATTTTAAAGAGATAATAATATCTAAAGATATTTTCTTTACATTTTTTATTTTGAAAAACAATCAAAATTACCATTAATATTTATTTTTTGAATTAAAAATATTATAATTTTCATGATTATATTGAAATAGTAAGCAATCAAATAGGAGCCGCCTAAATTAAAATCAGAAATCCAAGACCTTATCATATAGGGCGTGGACAACTGCAAACCATGAATTTGCAGATCCAACATGAACCCACCCATGTTGATTCTAGAGATCTTTCTATGTAACAGTGGAAAGTTGGGTTAGAAACCATGGCCGACTGAGAGCACCATTAATTAATTAACTAATTAAAACTCGTAGTTTGATTTTTGAAAACAATTGCTTAGAAGTGTATCCATAATATATTTTTTTTTTCAATTAAAATTAATAAACTCACAAGAAAAAAGAAAAAGAAATTGCATGGCCTTTGGATTTTTGCAGTTAATTGCTCTGCACTTGTAGCATCCTTGTGTTTAATATTTATATAAAAATATTTTTTTTTTAAAATCATTTTAATATATTTTTAAACAAAATAAAACACTTTTAAAATTAAATTCAGCTACACTCTCATACCAAAATAGTAGTGGTGGTGAAGACAGGTTGGAAAAAGGCATTTGGAATGAATGATTGCTCAACTTGCTCTGCTTGTGCTTTGATTTGACGACGCGTTTACAAAAGATTTCATGGGAGGAGATTGTGCCTCCAGGTAATAAAGGTGTATGGTGGTTTGTGGCGAAGGTTCATCTGATCATATGCTCCTCCTATCCTCTCCACTCAGCTCAAACTTATCAAAGCAAACAAAAATTACAGAAAAAATAAAAATATTTCCAGATGGATGATACAAAACAGTGAATTCCCAGTTAAATTTCTGCTATTTAATCGGCTGCATCCTCATTTTAGTTTTATTAACTATATAGTATGTGTTTAGCAAGTGAATATGAAGCATATGGTAATTAAAATTATTGGATTTAAATAAAATAGTGAACGCAGCAATGAAATTTTTCTTTTTATAACGAGATGTTCAGGTTAATTTGCGCGTATCATAATTAATTTTTGAATTCAATGAAAATCCTGCGATTCTAATAAATATGTAAAGCACTGTAAAGATAACAGATATACCTGATGATAAGGCTTGAACCGTAGTAGAAGTTATTGACTACCGAGCCAAAACCTTTTGGCGCGGCAATGAAATTCTTGATGTCAGGTGATAATAACACATCAGGAAGCCCCGAGTATAGTATAATTAAGATGATGGACCTTTCGATTTCTCGATTACTATCGTGAAATGCACTCCACGAGTTCCATCTCCAAGAGAATCTGATTTTCCACGGGATTCGAGATGTCGTAGCTTGGACAGATGGTAGCCATACCTGTGCATGCAGAGTAGACTTCAATGCAAAAGTTTAAAAGATTTCTTGCTCTGGAATCTGATACTGACACATGTTCTCTCCCCTGTTCCACTCTAAAACCCGCGTCTTTTCATTCAACGGCGGGCCCTCCACTGGTTTTGATAAATTGGGCCACTTTCTTGGCCACGAAAAGCTCTCTCTCTCTCTCTCTCAGTATACATGCTTGGCTTTGAGGCTGAGGTCGAGGTTGAAACATTTGCCTCTCTGGTTCTAGTCAGTGACAACGAAAGACAGTGCTATGTTTGTTCTTGAGCTTGAGGTCGTTGAGTCTTTTATTTTCATTCTTTTCCGAGGTTTCCATCGCATGTGACCACTTACAAAGTTTTCTATGTTTGAAAATTCTTCATGATTGTGGACAAAAAGACCCTCTTCCTGGACTTTACATGGTGTTGGAATTTAAGAATGTCCGAGCTAGGTTTTGGAAAATAAAATTCATCATTTTGGCCTAGCTTCTAGGAAAAGGGTCTCCTTTCTTTTTGAATTTCTTGTTGAGCTATTGAGTTATCGATGCCCCCTTTATCTTTCTAGCTTTGAATTCGTGGATGGTTTGGTTTTAACGGTGAGGAGGTTTCCTAGTTTAAATTTCTTCAACTAGCTTGCGTATGATGTATCCATATTTCCTTGAAGCATGGTTTGATTTTGAGGTTTCCATGCTTATTAAAGTCTGACCCAGAGGAAACTTATTAGGCTTCCAGGCTGTAATACAATTTGCATGACCGAAGTGGGAAACTCAATCTTGATTCTGATACTTGATACCTGATTTAGAATAATAATATGAGCTAAATCCAAATTTCAAAGTTGCACTTATTTCTTTCTGTGGCTGTTGTTTTTCATTTCTATACTGTTCTGTTCTTAGTAATCCAGTTGTCTGCTTTAATTATCTAATGAATACTTGCTTCCACTAGGCAGTATTGAATATGGTGGGTTGATTTAATGTTAAGGTCATTTTCCAAGCAATCAATTAACATGATAGAATCTTCAGGTTTGGAACTTAATTTGCGAGAAATACATCCTTAATTATGATAACAATTGCCTAATCTGCTTCCTGTGGGCAGCTTCTCATTTGTAACCGAGGATTTTCCAACTTGCTCTGAAAGGAAATTTAGTGACTTGAGTTCCCATCGATGGCTGATGAAGATGATTCATATCCAACGATAGACGCGAAGAGAGCTCCTATTTGCATTTTCTTCAAGGATATCAGGTATGTATTGTTGTTTCGGTTTAGAAAAACTGAAAGTTGATTGCTTTTTGAAGTACTGTTTCAGTGATGCCATTATGAAACCAAAAGTATCTTTAATCAAAGAGATGGCGTGTAAGTGTTTTGGCAAAAAGATTTGTTTTTGCCACCGTTCTGCTGGTGCAGTTGGGCTGGCTCGTTTATGCTTCCTTCCAAATACCACCTTCATTCAGCAAGCTGCCCTTTTTCTTTTTCCTTCAAAAATTCATCGGATGGATATTCTAGCAAATTCTCGATTTGGAGTCCTTGATAAAATCAATGCTTTCTTTTTTCATTTTCCTTCGCATCAATGGTTTTTTATTTGTCATATGACCCTTTTATCTCCTTCTGTTAAGATATATTTAAATAATTTATATTATTCTCCTATATTATGAGCAGATATGTTCTTAAATTGGATGAACTTGGGTTAGAAATAGCACAGATAGCATTTCCTGCGGCTTTGGCTCTTACAGCTGATCCGATTGCCTCTCTGGTTGACACAGCATTTATCGGCCAAATAGGTATTCCTTCTGATCATATAACATAACATGTTTTCTTCTTCTTAAATTGCTCTCAAATTGAAGTGATCTTTCTGGAGTGTGCTATATAGACACAGTGAATAAATTTCATAACTTATCAGTTGCCAATTAAATATTTGCATGTCTTGGCTGTTTGATTAGTCCATACGCTTTTCTCCATGTGGAATGGTAAACTATCTTTTGATAAAAATGTGATTCATAGTTGAGAATGCAGCATGTTATGTTGGCTGACATTTATGAAAGTAAACAAGTTTGCATGCTCTCTGGTGTAAAATCAGATTATATTCTCTACGTGTTCTTCCATCTTGAGAAAGTTTATATCTTGACTTTGTTTTGAATGTTAGCACTTACCTCTTGTTTCTCATAATCATTCAGGTCCAGTAGAACTTGCCGCTGTTGGAGTTTCTATTGCTCTATTTAATCAAGTATCAAGAATTGCAATATTCCCTCTTGTCAGTGTCACAACCTCTTTTGTTGCGGAAGAAGATGCTATAGGAAGAGTCAGCCCTGAAGAACAAGATAGTGAATCCTTGGAAACAGGCTCTACTGTGATCAGTGAAAACAAAGAGTTGATACCGCAAAATGGTACTGTATCCCATGTCCAGATCTTTTCAGTTTGTGTTTATCAAAGACCAAAATCAAAGACAGAATATTTGAGTTTATACAATGTCTCAATTGTTTTTGTTAATTTCTTGGAACTACCCTTCTTCAGGGGTCTCAATTGTCAGTTTAACCAATTCTTTTGTTTCAACATATTCTATCATATTCTGCAGAAGCACAATACAATACAAAATCACCTGTTAGCAGCTTCGGAATTGGTAAGATTGAGAATGAGAGAAGGTGCATCCCATCGGCCTCATCTGCACTGGTTATCGGGGCAATTCTAGGCCTTATCCAAGCTATATTCCTCATCTCTGGAGCAAAACCACTATTAAATTTCATGGGAGTTGGTTCTGTAAGCACTTCTTTCATGCAAACATGAGATCTCAGCACTCTCCACCAACATCGTTCTTGTTAAATCTGTCTTCTTCTAAATGTCAGGATCTATCACTCTGAGAAGATCAATAACATAATTATGTTTTGCTTGTACAGGATTCCCCTATGCTGAGCCCTGCACAACAGTACCTGACTGTAAGGTCCCTTGGTGCTCCTGCAGTTCTCCTTTCCTTAGCCATGCAAGGGGTATTCCGTGGATTCAAGGACACAAAAACTCCTTTATATGCCACTGGTATGCCTAATGGAACTTCAATAGTTTCAGTTATCATGTGATTTTTTTCTTTTTTATTAATTTGTTTATATATCCTCATTCGAATACCTATGTTTATCTAATCCAATTTTATAGTGGCTGGAGATGTATCCAACATCATATTAGACCCTATATTTATATTTGTTTTTCGCCTGGGTGTCAGGGGTGCAGCAATTGCCCATGTTATATCCCAGTAAGCTAAATCTATTTACTCTCCAAGTAAAATACATAAATCTTAGTGTGACTTTCTCTCGTGGTTTCCGACTTATCTTTGTATATGTATGGAGATTGCAGATACCTGATTTCAGCTATACTATTGTGGAAATTGATGGAACAAGTTGATCTCTTACCTATTAGTATCAAACACCTGCGGCTTGGTCAATTTCTTAGAAATGGTGAGTAGCATGTGACTATGTTCTACTCACGCTAAACAGATGGAAAGTAATTAGTTCAACTCATTTCTACCTTTGACATAATCTGTAGCCCAAAGTATGTGTGCATCAAAATACGCAAAATCATGAAATTGGTTTGTGTTTTAATCAAATGTTTTTGATTTCTTTTTGTTACTTGACCTCCAGGACTTTTATTATTGATGAGGGTAATAGCTGTGACTTTCTGTGTTACTCTTTCTGCATCATTAGCCGCGCGACAAGGATCAACATCCATGGCAGCATTTCAGGTCTGCCTGCAGGTGTGGTTGGCCACATCTCTTCTTGCTGATGGATTGGCTGTTGCTGGGCAGGTTAGAAAATCGTTTGGCTTCTTCGTAGACTTCAACTACTAGAATGACAATCTACACTCATGTCTTCTCAAAGCTCTACTATTTGCTCGTGCACTGATTGTTTGCTTGCAACTATTTGCTTGTGCACTGATTGTGCAGCTATTTGTGTCTTTAAATGCAAAATAGCATTACAAAAGATTGTCTCCATACTGTGTGGTACATTCTTTATTTATTTCCAACTTTTAATCTCAGGCAATACTTGCAAGTGCTTTCGCGAAAAAGGACTATGACAAGGCAAAAGCCACTGCAACTCGAGTATTGCAGGTGCGGCGTATATGAAATCACTTCTTAAGCATATATGATTGTCAACTTTTCTCTAAAGCTGGTATGGATGTTGCCTGCAGTTGGGATTACTTTTGGGGCTGATGCTTTCTGCTGTCCTTGGACTAGGATTGAGATTTGCAGCAAGATTATTCACAAGTGATGCCGATGTCCTCCACATGATTGGTATAGGCATTCCGGTATCTCACTGCAACGAAAAAGAGAACACTACTACTTCCATCCTGCTCAACCTTGGATAATACTGGAGTTCATTAATAAATTTTCCTCCATATCAGTTTGTTGCAGGAACTCAACCCATTAATGCCTTGGCATTTGTTTTTGATGGCGTCAACTTCGGAGCATCTGATTTCGCATACTCCGCCTACTCCATGGAAAGTTTCTGTTCTCTCATGTACATTTAAGATTCACTGGGGGTTCTTTAATCAAAACTATGAAATCAGTTGCTCTCTCCATGAGATTTTTTTGGAAGGAAGAACTAGGTCATATATATTAGGAGAACTTAATTATTCTAAAATGCTAATTAAAATTGAGGGAAAAATGACGGCGTGGGGCAAGAACAGAAATCAAACAAAAGCATAGAACTTATGGTTTGCACTGTTAGCATTACTTTCCTGGCTGAGAAATTAGCAATGACATTCTTCTGCAGGTGATGGTGGCCATTGTTAGCATCCTATGCTTGTTTCTCCTCTCCTCTAGTCTCAAATTCATTGGAATCTGGGTTGCTCTGACAATATACATGAGTCTTCGTGCATTAGCTGGCTTTTGGAGGTAATTACCTTTTAACTTATTACCAATATTTTCCTGCTGTTTTTCCTGTCCTGTTCTCGTGTACGCTGGAAGACCAAAGTTAAAATCATTATCAACTCCGAACTGTGATTCTGTAAGGTTATTTTCGTTATGGTTTGTGTTTTAAGAATCAGACTCTTGAAAACATTCTAATCGTCGAGTTTCTGAATTTGCAGGATAGGAACAGGAACAGGACCCTGGAACTTCCTCAGGAATCCGTAGCAGCTTGTCTATTCTTTGAACTAATAGCGTTGCAGCCATATTAACAACCTGCAACTTTAATTAGCCACCATAGTCACATGCAAAACATTTCGATTTCACAAGAAATTTCCCCGCCTTCTTTGGCTGGTAGTTTCAGGTTCAATGGCAAGACATGTAAGACCCTGTTATGCTGCTCTCATCCTCTGTAAAGTAGATTGGATGAATTTTAATTTTTACTCGAGCGATTAAATGATATCAATTTTAAAAAATATCCTGTACGCAAAGAACATATGCAACCAAACAACCATACGAGGATATCAGAAGGCCAAGTATTTTGCCTGAATATGTATAATATTATAAGAATATCATCATAAATCATAAATTTCGCAAGATTATTATATTTTCTGACTGCTCTGAAATTTTAATATGATATATATTTTTAATTTAAAAAAAATAAAAAATAAAACATTTTTTTTTTTAAATGCTTTCCTATTCCCAAAAACCCCAACAGCCCCATGAAGATGATGAAGCATACACGCATGTGTCGTGATCGAATCAGTACCTTTTTTTTTCTTTTTTCTTTTTCTTTTGTGAATGATAGTTATATTCGTTGAATTTGATTGAAACGACATGAAGTGGTCGGTTTGGCATCAAGCTTTCATGGGATGTAATGCTTTGACCAGGCGAATAATTTTATGAAAACTTCGTACACCTTGAAATAGTTTGTGGCTGCTGTGTTTTGATTTAATAAAATAATATACTTTCATATTCTGTGATTTTTTAGTTAATATACTTTCATATACTTTTTTTTTAAAAAATGGACTACTAAACAGCCCTAACAGCTGACAACCCAGCAGCATTAGGCAACCCATCAAGGTCAATGCAAGTTGTCCCCACGAGTAACATCAAAGTTCCAAAAATCTCCAATCCAACAAAGACTGATCAATTATAGTCACCATGGATGGTACATGTTCTTGCTCCCCATTCTGAAAAGTAGTCTCATGGGATAAGAATTTCATCATCCTCGTATCTCATCGTGGAATACAGATGGAAATGGATGAAAAAATATAAATACCATTCAGCTTTCCAATCCAACCTGACCCAGATCCACCGTCCGGCCTGGATCCTCCGATTCTGACGGAGCAGATATAGAAGCAAGCAAAAGGAGAAGAGTTTAAATTATGTAAAATGGGAGAGCATCACAGGATCATTGCTTCATCCAGGTGGAGATGGACTTTCTTCAGAAAATAAACCCACAAGAATTTAACCTTCTATGAATTTTGCCTGAGTGATTCAAGGTGTTTGAAGAAGAAGAAAGATTGGCAGAGGAGCCGTCGTAATGTGGCTGAGAGAGAGGGGATGCATGGCTCTTTTAGGGGGCGGACGTTGCTGGAATCCAAGATCCCACAAGCCAGTAAGATCCTCGGATGAAATGTCTCTTGCATCGAGAGAACTTCTCAGGCAGCCTGCTTGAAGACTGCCATGAAAATTCGGGATAGTTTGCCGAGGCCAGGTCACAGATGGCTGTGAATTGTTGCTGGAAAAATCCTTACAGGAAAAGAAAAGGATTTTTTTCTCGCAAACCAAACAGATTTTTTTCTCGCAAACCAAACAGATTTTTTTGTTAATAGAGGCGCGATTCAAAATCAAAGTATAATGATTTAATAATTAAAATGTCAAGACAATTAAAATCATAATCACTTTAAATCATGGTGGTGGTGACTTTTTCTTCAAGCAACCAGAGGAATCCCATCAAGCAACGTACCATCAATTTTATAGATTTTTATATAAGGTGTTAAAGAAATTATTTCTTAACAAATGTATTTAATCAAATAAATTTATACTCCATTTACACATTTATTAAAATTGCTTACTAGAATAATACAATGAATTTTCTTGTCTTTCCATCCAAAAACTTAGCATTAATTTTTAAGGACATTAAAGTGTTTTTACATGGTTCATTTGTCATTCCCAAATAAATCATGACAAGTAACTATTTTATTATATTGATTATAGTCAAATAATTAGAATACCCTTGGAAATAATTTTTTTTACCTGGCATCAAAGAGTGGTTTTGGATTTCTTACAATTGTTTTTTTATTATTACAGTTTAAGACAAGGAGTAATATAGTAATTTTCCTCATACAAAAAATAATAAACAATTTAATACCAGCAATCAATACCCTCAAAGTAAAAAAAAAAAAAAAAAGCTTATGATCCAGGGTGATTTTTTTAGTGTTTTTTTTTTTTTTTTTGTAATTATAAAGTCAGCTCGGTGACAATTATGTATTTAGCTAAATAAAAAAAAATAGGGTATGTGGGAGGTGTATGGGCTCTTCGGGTGGTGAATACGAAATCTCTTTGTATCCAAAAATAGGGTATGTGGGACCAGTGTCTAGGACACCGCGTGGTTTATACCAAAAAAAAAAAAAAAGTGTCACCCCATCCTCTCTTTCTCTTCGTGCCTGTTTGATATTGCGATTCCACCGGTTTTTCACTGAAATTTGAATTTTTTTATTTTAAATGAATATATTTTTGTATGTTTTAGATCATTTTGATGTGCTAATTTCAAAAATAATTTTTAAAAAATAAAAAAAATATCATTTTGATGTATTTCGGCACGATAAACACTTTGAAAAGCTACCGCAACCACACTCCCAAACAGCCCTTCATCAATTACAACTTGACATTTTGGGTTGTTGATATTTTAAGTTTAACTTTTATTATTTTAATTTATAATTTATAGTCTTTGTCCTTTTGTGAATTTTTTTTCAATGTTATCATTCATTCAATCCTAATTTTATCAAAAAATGTGTTCTTCAATGGTTCTCATTTTTTTGAATTTCTATTTTTTTCTCTTTAAACCTTTTGTAAGAGTTTTAATGGTTTTTAATTTCACCATTCAATTTAAATCGATGGTATTATATTTTTTATTTCTAATTTTTCTTGGTTGTTTTGTAAAAGTTATTATTATTTTCAATTTTACCCTTTAATTATAACATTGGTTTTATTTTTTTTATGTTAATTTTGATCACCATTCTTTCTGTTTTTTTGGTTCTTTTACTGAATTAATTTTGTTTTTCAATTTCAATTAAATATAAATTTATTTTTTTATCCATATTTTTTTGTATTATTGTTTTTTAATTTTATCTTTTAATATTTAATTAATTGAGAATTGAATTTCATGGTTTTTTCAAATTAGATATTTTAGATCTAATAATCTGAATTACAAATTTAAAAAGTTAACATAAGTTTTTCTAATCATCGGAATAAAAAATAGAATGTCATTACGGCAAAGCATTAACAATAAAGAGCCTGCTTGATAGTGTAATATAAATTTTTAGAATTATATTAAAAAAATATTATTTATTTATTTTTAAGATTAATACAACAAAACAATCTGAAAACATAAAAATAATTATTTAAAACTAAAAAACATAAAAATAATTATATTGAGAAGGAAGTTTCTACCGCAACGTGAAATACCATTGAAGGCTATTATAATTTATAAATGAAAAGGAGAATACGAATAAGGATATTATTGATATAAAAAAATATTCAAAACAGTAACAATATTTCAAAAATTAAATTTTTTTAAGTTCTCACGCTAGTTGTGCACTCTCTTTCTAAAAGCTTCCTCTCTAATTCCGGTCCCCCTCGTGGACCTCGCTCTTATGCAATCTCAACTCCACCACCGCCATCGGAGCCGATCACCGCCATGCCAACCGCCAACACCATCTTCCCGATCCACGGGCCCGTGGACCTCCTCACTCGTCTGGACTCACCCGACCCGGAAACCAAGCTCAAGGCGCTTAGAGAAATAAAAAACCAGATAATTGGTAATCGCACGAAGAAGCTCTCTTTCCTCAAGCTCGGCGCCGTTCCAGCTGTCGCTTCTATCCTCTCCTCCTACGCCACCCAATCTGACTCCCAATTGGTGGATGCTGACGTCAGCACCAGCAGCATTATTGTCCAGTCAGCTGCGGTTCTTGGCAGCTTCGCTTGCGGCTTCGATGCCGGCGTTCGAGCCGTCCTCGACGCCGGTGCTTTTCCTCACCTAATTCGGCTCCTCTCCAATTTTGATGAGAAAGTAATTGTGTTTTTTATTCTTTTTTTCGTTGCAAACCTTCAGATTTATCGATTGGAGATATTATTTTGTTAGAAATGAAATTAAACCAAACATAAACTACGTATTTGGTGCTACATACTGATTTTTTCTTCGTTTAGATTTCCTTATAATGACGGTGCAATTTCATGGAATCACTGAATTGATAGAGTATGTGCTTGGAATTTCTTTATAGTAATGGTTGATCTTAATTTTCTTTAAGTTGTGTTTGATTTCAGAAAGATGAAAAAGAGTGGTTAGAATTAATGTAGTTTTTTTCTGCTTACTTAAGGAGGTCTTAATTTATATTTCCAAATAGAAATATTTGTATCTACTTTTCTTTTTTGCAGTTAATTATGTGAACCGTTTTTTTTTCTTTGTAATATACTTCATCCTTCTGCGGCTGTTTATGCATGGTTAATTTGATATTTTTCGGGAACCTTATTTCTTGTTGTAAGGAAAATGGGGTTGTTTGATCTTCAGGTTGTGGATGCAAGTGCTCGTTCACTTAGAATGATTTACCAGTCGAGATTGGCTCCAAAGTATGAGTTTGTTCAAGAGAAAAACATGGAATTCCTTATTTCCTTAATTAATAGCGAGTGTGAAAATGTTACTGGACTTGGTGCAAGTATCATTACTCATTCTTGCCAGACAAGTACAGAGCAGAGGGCATTATGTGATGCTGGGATTCTAAAGAAGTTAGTTAGCCTCCTTGAAGGTTCTTTAAGTCAGAAAAATGCTACTTTAGAGTCCATGGCTGCAGTCTTCAAGAAGAATCCAGAAGTCATCTCTAAATTCGTGGGACTTGAAAATGAAAGAGCTGTTGAAAGCTCTTTAAGTCAGAGAGACTCTAGTTTAGAGTCACCGGGCACAGTTATCAAGAACAATACTGAATCTGTTTTCAAGTTTGTGGGACCAGAAAGTGGAAGTGCTTTAAGCTCTATAATTGAATTAACAAAGGATAGATATGCCCGAACAAGGTTGCTTGCCTGCATGTGCCTGGTTGTCATAAGAAATGCTTCTCCTAACTATCTGCAAGATATGGGAATCAAAGCCAAATTAGTATATCTCTTACTTGAGCTTCTTGATGATCCTGGCCAAGTAGGAGATGAAGCTTCCTTTGTTTTTTCTAGTTTAGTTGCAGGAAAGAAGGATTTGCAGCAATTAGCTTTTGAAAACAATGCTATAAATAAGTTTTGTAACCAATTGCAAAAAAGTCAATTACATCCCAAGCGTCTCCAAGGTGTATTGCTGGCATTGGCTGATCTATGCTCAAAGTTGGAGAGCTGCAGATTGACATTCCTGTCATTGAAGGTGTTGTATCTTGTAAAACCTTTTAATTTGCACGCTTTATTCTTTTTAGCTTGCCTGAAGTAGTATATTTGTTTAATGCATGTGACACAAAATAGTTTGTTTCTCAAAGTTTCAACTTCTCCAACTGTGTTTTCTTGGATGTCACCATTTTCTTCCTGTTTTTCCTTTGCTTAAAGATGATCCTAAAGTATGTCAATTGATGATGAAACTGGATGTAGAATTTGTGAAATTGGTGGAAAAGCAACAGAAATGACCTCCACAAACAAGAAAGAAAATAGTTTATTAATTTTGTTTAGTTACAGCAGTTGATATATTTATAACTAGTAAATGTATAGGCATCTTTGAATTGCTTGTTTGTTTGAACGTTTGTCTCCTTAAGCCTTTTCTCAAACCTAGTTAAACTTCATTTATGCTGAAAGTTAAGCAAACATATCACCTATTAATTAACATTATGCCATATCAATTTTATTGCTTCGAGAAGATTTCTCTCATCTTTTTAAACGCTATCTGCTCACCTCCAAATGAATTATGGGATACTTGTACCTTCTTTTTCAGGCCTTGTGAAAGTTGGGACACACTCTTCATTGTCCATATTTGATGCAAAAACTCTTAGTATTTACTTGCATTCCCTTTCATGTACAGGTCACATGAGCAATTTAATATAAGCCAACACTGCCATCTAAAATTTCCCCCACTTTGTGCTTTCCAGTACTAGTTCAATAGGATTCTCATCAACTCAGGCTTACATGATTAGATATCCTGTCTGTGTGATCGAACATAGCTGATCTATTGATTTATTTGTATCCCCCCTCATCTCATAAAGGCTTAAATGTATAATAATGACATGACAGGCAGATTAGCAAAGTCATACATGAGGATTGCATTAAAAAAAAGTTGCATGTGATTATTCTACAATGCCCAATTCGCAACTTCTGATTTTCTCATAATTTTACAGGTTTTGAACCAAGTGATCGATGCTTTGACTCATGATTGTGCCGATGTGCGCACATCTGCATGTATTTGCTTAAGAAGTATCACTCGCTCAATCAAGGTATGCAATATGAATGCTAAGGTCATTATTTGTAAAGCTGAATGTTTGCTTTTTGCTGATATTATGTCATTCAGAACTTGTGCGCAGGTAACTTCATGGATGAAATGCTTGTTATTCCCCTCATCCGGCTTTTAGATGACCCTTCAGTGTCTGTCCAGGTATGTGTTATTTTTTCTGTGAGCATTAGGCATTGCAATTTCTTAAATGCATTGCCTGTACCCTAGAAAAATAAATAGAGGGGGGGGGGGGGGGGGGGGGGGGGGCACAAAAGGCAAAGGCTTATGACCTGGAGTCCTTCCTTTAAAGTTGTGAATCCATTCTGGGAGCCTTCTATGCATGCTTATATTTTAGCTTTCAACCAAAATTTGAGCTATAAATTTGCTGATATTACTGATAATAATCAGTTGGATACCATCCTAAAAAATAAGATGGATAAGTACTATTATTCACTGAATTTTGATGGTATAATCTAATCAATGCTAATGAATTTGTCGCCTGCAGCATCACATTAAAAACCCCTTAACACTTTTTTTCAGGTCGCTGCTCTTGGTGTTATTAGTAACATAGTGGTTGATTTTACTACTCGTAAGTCCACATTTATACAATGTGGAGGTGTAAAACAGCTGGTTCAGCTAACCAAATCGATGCACTCAACTGTAAGGTTTAATGCATTATGGGCTTTGAAGAACATGATGTTTCTGGCAGATGATAGATGTAAAGAAGGGATTTTCTTAGAGCTCACTGGCTCCTTGTTAGCAAGTCTTATGTCTGGTAATAATTATAGTTTCTGGTGTTTTGGCATATTTAAGCATGATTCGGCATGACAATTGAATTTGTACTGCAGACCCTGAGCCTTGTGTTCAAGAGCAAGCTTTGGCCCTTGTTCGGAATCTTGTTGATGGATGTATAAAGTCCATTGAGTATGTGTTTGCCGAAGATGGTACTCTATTAGATGCTGTTGGAAGGCAATTACACAATGTTTCAGATGAAGTTGGAATACAGGTTAGAAGTCTTTTATACTTTTCCCTAGATGTTTTCAGCAACTGTTATTGTATGATTATACTTATTCATTCCAAGGGTTTCTTGTTCTTTTTAAAATGTTGTCACTGCATCTGATTTATCAGAAAAGAAAACTGTAACTTGATGTTAATTTGAGGTTCTCTCTCCATATCTTTACATTCATTATGGAAAGAAACTTTTCTTAGGACAATCACATCTTAAAATTGTTGATTTTCTTATTGTGTTTGTGGAGGAAGCCTAATTATCGTGGTGGTTTCATAGTTTAAGGCACATCAAGAATTTTACATTGAAGGTCTCTACTGACAAGTTTGGAATTGGAAAAGTTGACTCTGGAAAATTGATGTTATACTATTTATATACCATTAATATATAGCTAGAATTCTTATCATGTAGGGAATGTATCTTCTTGGCAATGTGGCAAGTGGAAATGAGCTTCATAAGGAAGCAGTTTTGCAGCAACTTCTTGCACAAGCAGATAATGGAGCCCAATCTTTTGTGATCAAGTTCTTGCAGAGCAGTGATAGCCGATTACGCACTGCTGCTGTCTGGGTCATAGTAAATCTCACATTCCCTTCTTGTCCTGGTGCATTTGGTCGGCTTGTTCAACTTAAGAATGCTGGCATAATATCGCAAATAAGGAACATGGTTAATGATTCCTGCCTTGATGTGAAGGTTTCTAAACTTGCACCTGAGTTTTGATCATCCTTTTACTCATTTAAACTGTTTCGCTAATATTCTGGTTCTATATTTTGCAGCTTCGTGTAAGAACAGTGATCACTCAGTCCATGACTTTTGGCGATGGCCTCACATGATCATCTGTACATCCCTTGAACCCAGTTCAGAGAGAAGAGATAAATGCAGGATGACTTTTGCTCTTGACCTTGTTTTGTAAGATATGCCCAGCATTTCTCTGGAGGTGTGAAACATTTAATGCTTCAGCGAAGGTTTGTGCTTATTTAAATTTTGGCTGGGTTGTGATATCATACTTAATGGGAAAATTTATCTTTCTTTTTCAATGGATCTTGTCTTTGGACAGAAAATGTCTTGCCTGTTTGAAATAGTTAATTTGTTTGCTGTTCTTACACAAGCACACTGAAATAGTTAATCTTGGCTTGGCTTGAATATGCACACTGTATTTTTCCTCCATTGACCTTCTCATTTAGCTGGTGAAGACACTAGCATCAACCCAAAGATATTATGCTTCATATTAGTTCATTTCTCTAGGCGTTTCCATTTGGAGATGGTCATTGCAATTCATCCGAGCCATATTTCCCTCTCATGCTCTGTGTTTTCTCTTATAGGTGTAATCACATTGCTTCCAGTTTTCCCAGTTAGAGCAGTGTGGTTATTGATTTGTGGGCGGTGCGGTAGATCTCTCTCCATGGCGCCTACATGATGTATTGATTTTTTGTATGTATTCAGTGATCCTTGTTGCAGCACTCAGTTTCATATTTCAACGTCTTGATTAAACCACATGACATTTATAGCTCCTCGGAGAAATTGTATCTGATTCTTAGAATTGTTACAATCACACGATACTTCGGCTGCAGCCTGCTTAGCTTTAAACCTTGCAGGGAAAGGATAGTTGTATAAGCTCGAGTGTCTCTTGATAACATTTTGGATGCTGAAAAATAAGAATGATGGTGCTGTGTCAAGGCAGAGTACAGCACTAGTTTCCGAAGATATATTTGTCAGGTGAATTATTTCAAGCAGTTTTTTGAGAATTTTGCAGGTCTCTGTCACCAATAATTAATAAATCAACAGAGGTTCAAGCAAAATTAAGATTGAAAGTCATGCCTTCTGTCTTCTACCTCATCAACATTTAAAGGAAATGTGTATTGGACTAACTTCTGTTGATTTAAAGTTCATGCTGACGTCTATGGCCTGAGCAAAATCTGGTTGCAGGTTCCAGCAAAACGGGGTTCGGCGTAGCTGTTGTGGTGCTCTCTCTAATCTTGACAGGACTTGAATATGCTATTTTTTATTTGAAAAATATATTAAAATAATATATAATTTTTATTTTATAAAATTTATTTTGATATAGTACTTGTAAAGCATGAAAGTAAGCATGCTAAATTCCAAAAAAAGAATATATATGGGATACAATCGTGACTTGAAGAAAAAAACAAGTTTAATTTTGTTGAAAAAAACTCACTAGTTATAAAACGCGAGGGCGAAGCGCTTTTTCCCATATAAAATTTGGAGAATGTTTTTAGATGTTTTCATCTGCTTTTCCATGTAAAAATGAAATGGGTAGTAAATTGACCACAATCTTCTCCGGTAAATTAAGTCAATCATCTCTGGTTTTTGCTGCCATGGCAGCATCACCCATCCCACTGGTGTTAAAGAATCCTTTTTTTTTTTTTTTAATTTTCCAAGACAAAAATTCATGAAACACGCACAAGCCAGCTAAATATGAATCTGTATCATCTGATTGCTGACTCGAGTTTGTATACAATATATTTGTCATTTTTTATTAGCTGGTGAAAAATAATATAGTGAAAAGATGAGTCTTTGCAACGATATTGGTTGATACTACACGAGAGATATACCTACGCTGAGAGCATTACAGAGGCCAGAAGAGAAAAATGAAGAGACAGGAAGATAAATTTGCACCCCTTCAGCCGATCTGCTCTGTGTTTGTATCATCTGATGGCCATTTCACAATCTCCATGAGCCGTTCGCGCATCAACTCCAGGTTCTCATCGGACATTTCTTTATATATTTCAGCGTGGTCACATTTCTACATCATGATGGCAAGGAAATACCTTCTGTTACGACATTTGTGTGCTTGATTTTTACAAGTTAGAGCAAAAACTGCTGTTATTACCTTAACCCATTTCCCATACAGGTGGAGGCGCGTGACCATCACTCTTTCAGCAAGGTCCTGCTTCTCCTGCACTCAGTAAGAAAGATGGATCCCTTCAAACGGTGGTATGATTAGCATGCTATTTCTCTCTATCTGCCCTCACTAGAATATCTTATTCGTTTGAATGACCAAGTGAAAGTTACACTTGTTTTCGGAGAAGAATTGGGAGAGAACACAAGTATTCTGAATCTAGATTTGGAAAAACTGTTCAATGAATTTCAAGTGACAGATAAAGGCTCATGAAGACTACCTTCCCGAGAGAGCGAATGAAACGCTTGCCGTCTCCAGGCTTATTTTGTGCAACAAAACTGCCAGGAAATGAAAAATAAGCAAACTCAGAAGGAAATAGGAATGCAACAATGGCTATTTGGAAGAATACTTTGATAGATAGTCCACCATGCACTTGAAGAAAATGTTTATGTTAGAACGCATTCATCTTGCTTTAAGTTTAATGTCAACAGACAACATGCATCACTTGCATCTGTAGTTAGGATAGCTAGAATCCTGTTATTCCAAAATTACTGGTGGTGTTCGAAGTCTAATAGAGAATAATATAAATCATATTTTGAGACTTCATCTAACAGCTTAAGCTTTTAGATGAAATGATTTTTTAATATGATATCAGAGTCTGGTTGACCCAGTGGTCACTCGTTTGAATCTCTCCACCCTTATTTTACTTGATAAAAATCAAGCACAAGGTAGTGTGGGTCTGTGCAAGTTTCAAGCCCAAAGAGTTTTCACTTGAGGGGGTGTGTTAAACAATAATATAAATCATATTTTGAGATCCCATCTAACAGTTTAAACTTTTAGATGAGATGATTCTTTAACAAAGTCCAATAAGCAGCATATTAGATAAATCTATATAGCCTCTTCTGTATTACTTTCATGAATGACAAACATAGGTGCTACCTGTTGACACAAAATGCTTAGCTTACGGAGCTTAAAGGTTGCCCAACTCACATCTTAAAAATGAACAATTATGCGAAAAGGTGCTGGTTGGAATGGGGAAAAAAAGGAAAACAGAGAAGAAGAAAACAATAAAGTTACAAGGAGAAGCAATGGTCTTGGCCAGAGGAAGACTCCACTTACTTATAAAACCATGCATATTTTGTTGGATTCATCTCGTAGAGCTGGTTAAGAACAGTCCTTACTGCTTTGTATGTGAAATAGTTGAGTAATTGCTGCAGGAAAGGAAGGACATCTTGATCAGCGTCAAAAGAGAATTATAAAGCACCACCATAATTACAGATATGCTAAAAATCATTAATTTTCTTGAAATTCATGGTCAGATAACCTTTATTATGAAGAACAAAAACACAAAATATTACAGTATATGTAGATGTTCTGCTCCAAATATTACTTATGGTTGATATGGGAGATTTAATGATTTGGAAAACATCAATCAGCTACTTTCAAGCACACGAGATAGATCTGTTAATTTCAAAACCCACAATTTGGAAGCCAGCATGATCTCTGCAAGTTGTACCTTGTTGTTTCTCTATTTTCTGATGATATATCTATCATCTTCAAACTTCCCATAAATTAAAATGAATTAGAAAAGAAAAGAAAAAAAACAGTCAACAGCCAAGAGTATAGCTTTATGATTCGTGTCATAGCAACTACTAGCAATGGTTAGCTAATAATTAATGTAACCATAGTCTTCTACATTCACCATATCAATTTCCTTGGAGGAAAGTTGATATCATCCTTACACTATTTTTCATTCAACTTCTATAAAATGAAAAGTCCAGCTGCTAGACCATTGAGATCATGGCTATAAAATGGAAGCTGGCCAGGCTTGTTTTCAGGAATGAATATTGATTTTCTTGACAAAATTCTATAGCTCCATCCCTATTCCAAATTTAACCTGATGAATTTTCTTTAACCAGCAGGGTTTAAGACAGAGTAACAGAAGCATATTTGGAACATAAACATGAATTCATGATTGTTGATGTCAGGATCTCGTCATCCACAGGCCTTGATAGGGGGAAATGCTAATAATAATCGCATCAAAAAACAAAAACAACTTACCATTTTAACATCCCCAAAACTATCCTCATATTGCCCTGCCAACTCGTTGACAACCACCAGTCCCCGATCCTTTCTCTGTTTCCTTGAGCTGTTCTTACTAACAATTACTGAAATAGCTTTCGATGAGAGCCTCCAATCATGCCATGAGTCCACAAAAGAGCTCCTCAATTCCAGTGATACAGGCCGTGCTAACTGCTTCCTCTTTATCAAACTCCTCTGCAAAACCAAGTCTCCACCAGGCAGCGCGTCCAGGCACAAGCATGGACTCGTGTGCGGGTCTACCACGGATGAGCCCACGACAGATAAAGCTCCCACCATGTCTCTCCGGCAAGTTTCACCTCAGAAATCAAGAAAGTGCAGATGGGTATCCAACAAAATGGGAGTTACACGATTGGGAATCTCCGTCAAAGATCCAGGAGGTGAAAGAGAATTGGGAGGGTGGTTGAAGAAAGGGAAGTATATCGGAGCGAGGAAAGTGTGGAGGATGTGAAAGGTGGTTAAGTCTTCACCAGACATAATGTTGAGGTCCAAAATTCTCCAAGCAAGGGGCTACACGTTTAAAAATCAAAGCTTTACAGCATCCTTTCTTGATTTCTCGAGTGTAACCAAAGTACCACACGTCGTAGAATCTTCTTGCGATTCATTCTTGATGTATATGAACGTGCTGAATTCAACAACAACAAAAAGAAAACAAAAAAAACGAGGCTTTGCATGGTTAAATCGAAGCCGACGTTCAATCTAGTGATAAAATATTTTGAATTGACCCTTAATTAAAAATAAAAAATATATTTTGATTTGAATTCGAGAGCATGATAGTAAAATTTTAGTCTTTTTTTTTCATGTCAGCTATTAAATCAATTTTGCACCTAAAGGTCCTAAACTATTAAAGTAAAACGTGAAGTTTACAAACAAAACGACGTCGTTAAAAGAGGGGTGCTGACAATCACCATCATGTCAACGTCAGTTCCCCTAGAAACCAAAAAAACTCTTAGCGGGGGGCTAAACTGCTTCAGTTTCCAGCGAAAAGAAGAAAAAAAAACAGGATTTCACAGCAGCAAGCGAGCAAAGCACTAAATCAAAAGAATCGAAAAGGAAATGTTCTATCGAGGGTACGTGCCTGATTTTCCCATTCCAACTTTTTTTTTCCTCTTTAATCCAAACTCCCTTTCACGCGGTTTCCTTCTTCTTACCTGCTTCGTTAGTTTATTTTTGTATTTGTTTTTTTGTTAATTATTTTTCTGTATGACATTAATCTTTAAGCTGTGTGCTTAAATTGCTGTTAATTCCTTGTTTATATCAAAAACCCATGTTGATGTTTCTTTTTTTGTTGCTTTTTTTTTTAATCTTATCTGCCTGTACTTAGTTCTGTTTTTCCTTCTTTTTTTTTTTTTAATTTGATCGCGTGCTCCTAGAAAAGAAACCATTTAGGGTGTAGGAACTGTAGCTATGCGCAATTTTGTATTAAGGTTTTCATGTTGATCTCTAATTTTAGAAACTTTTTCAGAAAGAAAAAAATTATACCAGGCATGTAAATTGTTAGTTTTTATTATTAATCTTGAAAATTTAGTGATTGATGTTAGTGTTGAAACTGGTGTTTTATTGAAATTGTTGTTATATTTATATTTGGAAATTCTCATCACAGATCTATTGTTGAGAACTATTAAAACGATTGCATAGAGGCACCTATCAATTCCTTTTTAAATATTGAGTATCTCTGTAATTTGTAACATGTTATTACTTGTACTGATTTTGCTAATACAATAGTTTTGAGAGGAGAAGGATTTGAGTAGCAAGTAGGCCAGGTTGGTGTCGCACAAATTTATCATTTTCATTAGCTAGATTGAAATGGGTTAAATGAATATGTAGAGAGATGTAGACAGTTTAAACAGAAGAAATTGAAGGTAGAACTGTGAAATAGCATCATCCTATAAAATCCTAGATTTATATATTGATGTTGGTTGGTGTGATGTTTTAATACTTGCGAGCTATGTCAATGAATCAGTGAGTGGTGCTGGTCTGGTTTTAAGAGTTCACTTCCTACTTCTTAGTGATCGGGAAAGAAGAGGTTGGGTAGTTGGGTTTGTATATATGACTGAAAGGCTCATTGACATTCCACTGATACGTTTCATTGGAATGAGGAGAGAATATAACTTAGCACAACTTGACAGAACACCTGCAGAGCACCTACAGTCTGGTGTGGTGCCCACAAACCAGCCACGAGTTTTTTACCGGCCTTAAGAAACTAAAAGAAGGGAGAGTGGGTGTGGGTGGGGGGATAACAAGAGCTTTATGCCAAAGAATTTCAACATACACTCGTGGAATGACCAAGCCCTCCTTGATTAAGTGATAAATCAAATACGATACATGGCAATCACATCTTTCTTCTTGTTTGAAATACATTCATGTGTATGTGTTATCTCAATAGCTTCCTTGGTGAAACAAGAAGAAGAAGAAGAAGAAGATATTCCAGTGGCAGTAAAGTGAATAATATTCTATGTGTGCATCTAGATCAAAAAAAATTGCTGGCTATATGGTATACTTTCTTACCATGCCATGTAGTTATAAATGGTAGTTTCTAAGGAAAGGAGGTGATGTCGTCTACTTTTGGCTTGCTTGATATTTAGATGAGTGCTGATCTTGCTTGACCACTTACTGTCCTGGTAGGTCAAGGAGGACTTGGTTAAATCATTTAGTACTTTTAGAATCTCTGACAGCTTGAGGATGAGACCCCATCTAACTTATATGGGGGCACTATTCCAAGCTTATGATGGATATGTCAAACATGTAAGGAAATGAGTAAGATTTGGGAGTGGAGTAACTTTTACTAGGACCATGAATTTGGAACTTATTATGTGGATTGTAAGGCACATTTAGGTCCTTGTAGGTGTTATTTCAGATTTATCATTGAAGGTTTCCAGTGATTTTATAGCCCAGTAACTTGATCTCACTCACTCCTGCTAGAGGCTAAACCAAACTCTTGCATGTCATTGTTTCCTCAATCTTCAAGATGCCCAAATTTGTTAAAAGCCCATTAATAATAATAATAAAAAAATAATGAACAAGTACCACCAAAAAATACAAATTGATTTTTATTAAGAAAATTTAAACAGAGGCTGACCTAGGTGCTAACTGCTAGAGAGATGTTCTGAATGCAGGAAGACAAGCAAACAAGTGATTCAGTTATATTGACATGACAGATATACCTTTGTAATTTTTTGCATCTGGAATTCTTGTGTTGATTCTGGGATGCTGATTTTATGTCCCACCTTAGAATTTTTGTTTTTATTTTTTCTTAATTGATAAACGAATACCAACCTTTAAAGAATTATATTCGTGAATGCATTTAATAGTTAGTTTTGCATAATTCTGTGCATGAAGTATTGGGGAACTTCTCATTTGATCTGCTGCTATGATGGTTTTTAAATTGTAGATATCCTGATGGACGTGACATGGGTGCAAAACGTCAGCGAATAGTTGACAAGGGTCCTTCATTCTATGCGAATTCCCCTGGTTCAAGTTTTATGTTCAATGCACCTCCCAATGGATATGTTAGCCAGCCACCTCCTCAATTCCCTGTTGTCCGCCTTCGTGGTCTTCCTTTCGATTGCACAGAAACTGATGTGGCTGAGTTCTTCCATGGTTTGGACATAGTTGATGTTCTTTTTGTTCACAAGGGTGGCAAGTTCAGTGGTGAAGCTTTTTGTGTTTTGGGGTATCCTCTTCAAGTTGATTTTGCACTTCAAAAGAACAGGCAGAACATGGGCAGGAGATATGTTGAGGTTTTCCGAAGTAAGAGGCAGGATTATTACAAGACAATAGCGAATGAAATGTCAGAATCTTGTGGCTCACCACGACAAAATATCCCTAGGGCTAAATCTTATGACGAGGGAAAGGACTCAGCTGAACATACAGGGGTATTACGATTGAGGGGACTGCCATTTTCAGCTGGCAAGGATGACATCATGGAATTCTTCAAAGATTTTGTTTTATCAGAAGATTCAATCCATATTACAATGAACTCAGAGGGTAGGCCAACAGGGGAAGCTTTTGTGGAGTTTGCAAACGCTGAAGATTCTAAAGCAGCGATGGCCAAGGATAGGATGACTCTTGGGAGTCGTTATATAGAGCTGTTTCCCTCATCAGTGGAGGAGTTGGATGAGGCAGTTTCAAGAGGCCGGTGACCTGTTCTTATTGTACGTTTGCTTATATCTGGTATTTTGCACTAGAAATCCCTAACCTTGTTTTGCTGTTTGAAATTTTGCTTTACTACTTTTTACCTCATAAGTTTGTTGTTTTGAGCTGTTTAGGATTCCACTTATGAATCTATGCATATCTAGTCGGATTGTTATTCTAATTTTGCTCATTGGTTTAGCATGTAACATCATTGGTTTACATAAGTTTTTGATACCGCCTTTGAAAGACTAGTTTAAACTTTAAGGGAGGATTAGTAGTAAACTAGAGGTGCTATATCTCCCCAAATGTGACTGGCAATTCCAAAATTTGTGCGGATGATGGAATCCATTTTACATATACGCATTTCAGTGCCGTGATTCTCGGAACAAAATTCCTTTTTTCTTATTGCCTGTCTTATAGTAGTGAAGAAAGACAGCATATCATCGTCACTGGAGAAGTCATCTGTTGCTTTTACTGTCATCATTGTTTCATGTCTTAACGTGTTGGATCATCCATAAAAGTTGTAGTCTGCATGTATAGATGACTCTGGATTTTTGAATCGCCTGATTTCAATACAAGAAGCTCAAGATATTAGTGTTTTTTATGTGTTTCTTGCTCCAATCTCTTTGGTGGTAGCATTAGCGTTTTGGTTGCCCTTTCGGAACAGAAGGGATAGAGACAGAAGACAAGACAGAACAAAAAACAGAGACAAAATTATATTTGATAGTATGCACAAGAAAAAAATGATTGTTCTTGTATCTCGGTTGAGGTAGACAAGATAAAATAAAATATGAAAAAGTTTATTTTACTTGTAATATGCATTAATATCAAATTTACATATTTAAACAAATAATGAGATATATATTTTTTTACTTTAGATTATATTGAATGTTGATTTTAATAAAGGTGTAATGATTCTAGCTATAAAACTTGGATTAGCATGGGGGATGACTCGATAACCAACCGGTCCGGGCCTTAGACCGGTTTGGGTTAAAAATTAATAGAGAAAGAATTGACCCAACTAGATCCAATTAAAAACCTGGTCAATAATCCTGACTTGGTGGACTTGAGGAATACTCTAGTAAAAAACTATTAATTTTTTAAATTTTTTTATCAAAACAACTTGATTTTGATTGTTTTACAAAATTTATAGGGCAATCCAAGTTGATCATCTTGACTCATAATATAGGTCTTGTTTCGGGTTGACTTTTAAAATTATAATAATATTTATTTTTATTCTTTCATGTTTTAATTAGAAAGTTTTGAAATTATAAGTTTTGTATAAGAATATTTTAGTGATAAAAAATAGTAATATTGTAAATGTAGGCGGGTTTTTTGTAACTCGTGTTTTGAAAACATATAAATTCATTTTAAAATTGTTTTAAGCATATATTTATTTTTATGTCTTCATCTCTCAAATTAAATATATTTATGTCTTTATTATTTCTATTGTTTATTTTTGAGAAAGCAAATAGACACTACCTTATAATTAAGTATAAAGCTAAAACATGTGGGTAAAAGCATTGTTTCTTATACCTGCTATCACTATGGATTACAATAGTAATTCATGGTTTGGTTTTTTGTTTTATTTTGTTCTTTTTTTTGTTATTGATTTTTTTATTTAGTTTTTACATGATGTATTTATTTGGATTTATAGCTGATAATTTATTTCAATTCTTCATTTACATGGTTATTGTAGTATCAAAAAATATCACAACATTAGGTTGGTGTCAAAAAAATATTCCAACATCGCAATATGGTATATTTTTAAAAAATCTTAATCAAATAAAATATAATTTTGAAAAAACTAGATTATTAAACTTTGTAGAGTCAATGACCTGAATTGCGAGTTTAGTAAGGTAATCTTTGTTGTATTAGTTTATGGGTTTAGCGGAGTACCTTGTTTTTTCTAATTGAACTTGAATATAATCATCTATTTTTCTTTATATTGTATAGTTAAAAAAAAATAGTTTGATAAAAAAAAATCATGTGATTAAATTTTAGAAAGTCCACGAGTATGTTGATATGTTTGGCAAGTTCTTTTATATATATATATATATAAATTTATTTATTTTATTTCATTCTTTGATATTGGGTTGATTGAGATTTGAGTTTCATAATTTATTTTGTTTTATTTTATATAAAGTTTTCATTGTCTTAAAAAAAAGTCTCATTATTAGTTTGATTTTATAATCATCTTTTTTTGTTATCACATAATAAAATAAAACAATGTTTTATATATAAAAAACAATTTATTAATTCCAATGGAATCCATTATATATTTTGGAGGTTTGACATGTTGAGCTGAATTTACCTAATTCATAGGGGCAGCGATGTTACCCATAAAAACTTGCTACGTTTTTTTTATATAATATTTGTTCATTTCACTTTTCTATTTTTTTCTATCTCACTATTATTTAATATATGATTAGTTAAGAAATAAAATTTATAGTTTTTTATTTGTTTTTTATAGGGTTATCAATATCTCAAATAAACGCTTTATTAAGGTTGGTGTTTGATCTTGCAAGCATATAATTTTATCATAAAATTAAATAAAAATAATTAACATTAACAACTAAGTTATTAAACTTATTGACATCCATGACTCAGGTCATTAGGTGACAATGGTCGATTCAACTCGGCATCGTCTTAATATAAAAAGAATTATATTCTTATATTTTTTAAAGTTATACCATATTTTTATTGGTCATCCAAATTATCCTTGACCTCAATAAATTAAATGGTTAACTTTGGGTCAAGCCTCACACGGTTTAATTTGAAACTCAGGTTAGACAAGAAGTCGAGTTAGCAAATTTCAAGATCAATGTACTTGATTAGATTTAATGATATTACTAAAAAAAACATTCATATTCTTAATATATTTTATATTTTTATTTTTATTTTATATTTTTATTTTTATTTTTTATTTTTTATTTTTTATTTTTTAATTATTCCACACGCATAATACTAACTTTGGACTGCCTTGAACCTTTTGACTCGAGTGAGCGACGAACCGGAGAGGATAAAACGCCCTTGCACGAACACAGAGGCACCACTTTTGGCCGAGCGATTCGCGGCGATAATTTTAGCAGCTTTTGAGAGGATAAAGCAAGGTTTCGATTTCTAAGCTAAAACCTCGTGATGTCCTTCACAGGCAAACTGTATAGCAAACTTCCAATCAAGCTCCGAAAGATTCGTGTATTTGTGTGGGAACAAGCTCCTCTGTCCTGCCATTTTCATCGTATTCTCAGCGTCCATGAAACTACAGAACCTTGATTGGTTGGAGGTGATGATGAATGATTATGAGAATTTACTGGCAACCTGACAGTTCTTGTTTTTATCAGATTTCCCCTACCCTATCTCTTGTGAGATGACTTGTGTTTTCACTGCCAGGACTGTATATTCTCTACAATTACAGTGAGACTGCTTCTCCATTTCACTGCTATTTCTCAGTCTGATTCTGCGTTTTGTATTCATGTGCCGCCGGCCAGTGATCAGGACAGAAAGCAGAAGCAGTAACATGCAGACTTACATAGGATTCCATTAAACAAGTACTAGTTGTGTTCGTGTATCTGTCTGTGAATACGTACATACAAACAAGATTTCTACTCCACAATGCTCTTATTTAATCAACTTATGCTTAGTCAGGACTAGAATTTCATAGCATAAAGAAATTATCAAAAATGCATAAATAATAAAGCAGAAACATACTTGAATTCATATCCAAAAATAAAGAAATTATCAAAAATGCATAAATTATAAAGCAGAAACGTACTTGAATTCATATCCAAAAATCGTTATCTAGAATTGTACGGATGACATTTCAAATTAATATGTTTTTTAGAGCCTTTTAATTCTCTCTATTTTAATTTTATTTTCTTTCGGATGATGGGATGTCAGAATGAGAATAAAACCGAACGTGTAATATGGGGACCATGACCATATATATAGGTAACCAGATACCTTTTAGTATTCATGTTTTTTGGCATTTATACTCTTTGGTATTCCTATTTTAGTCATCACTAAAATATGAATAACTCTTTAATCTCTACACATTAAAGGTTCACACCCTATTAGATACATCAAAAACTCAATTGCCTAAAAATATTTGGCAGATTATTTTTAATTAAGTTTCATTTTATTTGACATACCGCAAACACATAATTATTCTCATATAAACTCAACGTTATATTAATGATCAACAAAACTTTCATATTTTATTACAATAATATCCTTAACATGTATACAGTCGATTTCGAGATGGAAACTGAATACATCTCTATCAACTCCATAGTTTAGGATTCGAACATGGAATCCTTGAGAGAGAAGTATACTGAGATAGTTCTGCTAAACAAAATTTGGGCAAGTAAGAACTTGAAATCAAACGAAACCCAATTTGACCCTTGTGATTCAAGACAAGTTTAAGCATGATTTGTTCATTGTCTGGTTCAATAAACAAGAATGGCATGGAATTTTAAAAATGCAAACCCTTTTTTAGGATCCCCTGAAGAGGGTCTGAAAATGTTCTTGAGCAAGACGCCAAAAAAAGAGAGAATCTGTCACCCCCACCATCTCGGCCTGTGAAATCTGTGTGTTTAAGAATTTATTGAAGCAACTGCTCATGTCTTAGATTCTGATAGTTACTGTTCAAGATGTTTTTATTTTGTTAAAAGACGTTTCTAAAATGCAAAAATAAATAGTCTATTGTTCTATAGTTGTGCAATCATCATAGGATGCCCTAATTTTTTTAACAGCTAAGAGTTTGTCTAGCTATTTAATCATGAATGTGGAAACGTAAAAGGTTGACATCGCATGGACCAGGGTAAAAAATGGAAAGAAAAAGAAAGTGTTTACAAATCTATTTGTTTTTGTATTTTAAAATATTTTTCTATTTACTTTAAATTAGATTTTTTTGTGTTATCTTGTAGTGTTTATGTCAAAAATAAATTTTAAAAAATATATAATATTATTAAAATATATTTTTAAATATAAAATATTATTCATAATATCAAGTAGACTGGCTTTTTTTTTATTAGGATGAAAGCAATTGTTGCTTAGAAGCAATACATTAAAATATAAATAAAATATGCTACACATCAAATGCCTTGTAACATTGAAATCTTATTGTAAAATATATTAACCCTCTAAAAAATATAAAAATAAAAATCAATCTTAAACGTACAAGATGATATAAAAATTATATTGTAAAATATTTAATTTTAAAACTAAAAAGATTCAATAGAATATCACTATATATATAAAGAAATTAAATATCCTTTTGTGATAAAAAGAAAATCTAAAACAAATTTTAATCACCTGCTAATGTGATTCGGGTAATGGGCAAGCCTGCCCAAATCCCTACACTCCCTCAATCTTCAAAACTCGGGCAACGGGCAGAATGACCGAATTATCCCTAATCACACTCGCAGAGAGAATATAAATCCTTGATTCCTGAAAAGGGTTAACCCTCTCCCTCGATCGCTCGTCCTCTCCCTGCAGTCTCTCTAGCTAGGGTTCTGATATGTGCTTTTAGTTTTACACGCTGAATACTGAGCTACTATTTGTCTTTTAATGGCCAGGTTTCTCAACATAGAGTAAGTCCTTGGCGTTTCCTTGCGTAAAGGTAAGTGTTTGTCATTTCATTAACTATAGTTTGAATAAGTAAGTTCAGATCATATATATTTTTCCAAGAGTTAAAGCATTAGCTGTGTTTTAGGTCTGTTTTGGAAGATTGAGCAAGGCAGTGATCTCCATATCTAGGTGGATCGAGTTTTTGCTAATCTTGTAAAAAGTAGCAGTATCTGTCGTGATCTTGAAAAGGTTGTTTCAAAAGAGTTGTTGGTAATGCACTCCGCTTCTTAATTATCACTTTTCAGTCAAATTTAATTAGTTTGCTTTAAAGTGCCACCACTGCAATAGATTCTCTAGCACTCGTAGTTTGTGTCCATCGTTTTCACCTCTAACGGGCAAGAAAAGTTTTTCTCGGTTCTATTCTTGCCGGTTTTAGCATATCAGTTTGCCACACACATTCTAGATAGCAGACACCAAAGTTCCTGTAATCCTCTCAAGTATGGCTCCGACTGGTAGAAAAAGAGCTTCAGCAGAAACAACAAGAAGAAGAAGAACAGAGAGAAAAACCCAGTACAAAAAAACGGCTGTGATCAAGCCAAAGAGCATAAAAGAAGCAACAAAGATTGAGGATTTTCCTTCTAACTCTTCCACGGGCTGCAATGGCTGTTCAAAGATTGATTCTGGCTTAGATTTCGAGAGTGTGGATATCTCTACGAGTGCATGCTCTACTCCAAAAGCCGAGAGATTTCGGATACCGGAGATTCAAACATGCCCACCAGCGCCGAGGAAGCAGAGGATGGTGTCGGGTTGCTCTTTGCGAAGGAGACCAATCGCTTTCTTTGCTCCTCCAGATTTAGAGCTCTTCTTCTTCTGTTCACTTCAAGTCTGAAATGTTTGTTCATATCATATGATCAAGATCATTTGAATAATTTTAAGAGGTGATCCTTGGTGTTTATAAGCTATTACTTTCTTTTCGTGATCATAGATAGCTTGTTCTTTTCAATTCTATGGTTGAAGTATAGTGTGATAGTTTGAGATTTTTGATTGAGTGCTCTGATCGGGAGGAGACAGTTGTTAATCAGCTTTAATTTACCTTTTCTATCTTGTTTGCTTGCTAATTTTAGCTGGGGTTTTTCACTCTGTAGGGTATACTAATACGCTAAATTTAGCTGGGGTATTGTCCGACTAAATTTAGTCTTATCCATACTGTCTCTTCAGTGTTTTTTAGGAGTCTTGCTGACTTTTGAAGCTTGGAGAGTGCACTGTAATGGCTTGATTAAGGTTTCTGAGCGTGATTAAGAGTGGAATTATCAGCTTTTTGTTGGTTTGGTCAACTTGGGTATGCAAAAGTCCCTCCCCCCCGATCCCCTCCTCTTAATAATTTTTTTCTCGCTAATCACTGCTAAGATATTCATGGAATTCAGCCATCAGTCAATGAACTGGCTGTCCAAAATAACTTGAAAGGAAGTTCACTCTACCACTCACTCCACTAATTATATTGACCACCACTGATTAAGTCTACTGTAATTACTGGTGAAACTCAATTAATGACTACAGTGGCTGTAAAATCCTTGGGATTGCAGCAAGAAGGTGACTTTTTTCAGGGGAAGCAGCAAAAACACAAGTGAAGTCAGAGTTAGGCTTTTTTGGGTTGAAAAGTGATTGGAGGGTGGTGTTTCTTTTCATATTATAAGAAGGGTGGGATCGAGTTGTCAGATTGTGGGGTGTCTGTGTGTCACAGCTGAGCTCGGCATCCATAAGAGAATCCAATGGAGTAAGACTCGTGCGGGTTCTGGTAATTTTCATCGTGGAGAATCTCGAGAAATCTCTCTGTTTTTTCTTTCGTCAACTTTTATTATCCAATATATTAACTGGTTTGGGCAACTGCGTTTATTATGGCTCTATGAAACTTCAATTATGAAACTTGTAATCATAGATATATCATACAGCAACAATTAACGAATATTCATAGATTATCATTCCTTCTTAATTTACAGGAAAACTTCTTGGCCGAGATTAATTTGGTTCCAGAAGTTCAGTTAAATATGGGGTAATTGGGCCAAGTTACACACATTTTCATCTATTTTTAGTTATTTTTAGATATTAGTAAGGATTAATGGCTAATATAGTTGATTAAACAGTATACTGTCGAGATCTTTGTTATACATACTTTATATAATCAAATATTAAATTCATATAACAGCGGAAATTTAGATTATAAATATCTCCAATCATTTTTCTCAAGTTCTGAAAATGAATTTTCAATTGCAGCAGCAGCAACACAATTTTTCCCAATGCAGTAACAACAATACAACTTCAAAATAATAAAAATTTTACTAGAGGAACCTTCTAATTTATATCTACCAGTAGTCATAGATAGAGTACATAGACTATTATTTATAGATAGATCAGAGACCCTCTCATTGATTTATTAGTCAGTTTTCTCCTCTAATCAAAGACAAAATTATACAATTGATACCCATGATCAAACCCCATAATCTATCTCGATTATCATAGATTTTAATAAACAAGAATATAGATATGTTATAAGGGGTATAATAGCAATTTCTAACAATCTTTTCATATATGCTGATGATTTGACGGTTTCAAGCTCATAGCCAAAATCAACCTTCTGTTCCAAAGTATTACACCTTATTTTTTATACAAAAAAACCCTAGTGCATCCTCCATGGATAAGCTTGGAGAAGGCGTGAGGGGTATGATCGCTTGCCTTAAATCCATGACATGATCATGAGAGGAGTTGAAAAGGATGCAAGTGGGCAACGCTTTCGCGTTGAATATGAGCCAGATGTTGGGGCTTTAGGGTATAAAAAATAGCCAGAAGGAATATGGGAAGGACGGCTTGCATTCATCAGAAGCCCACCTCTTCTTTAAATGATAGGGCTCCCTTTCAGAAACCTTCGCCACATTGCCGTGGTCCCTTCTTTTCCGGCAGCCATGATGATCGACGTCTCCGTACGATTCGTCGGCTTGTAAATATTATCTCTTCAGGTATCTGGATTAGCTTTTACCTCCTCCACCGGCCGGATATTTATTGCTACACGCTGTAGCAAGCACATCCATCTCCTTTTTCATGGTTAATATATAGCTAGACAGGCACCAAGAAGCTGGTTTCATGGCCGGCTGGATTGGCCCTCGAATTTCATCTTCAAGAGTTGATTAAATCAGCAGATTGATCTGTTACGAAGGGTTGTGTGCATGCATGCTCGAGGTTAATTTCCCCGTCATGAAAAATATGTTAGAGAATAATATAAATTACATACTGGTATATTACTGGATAGTTTAAATTTTTAGCTGAAATGGTTACTTGATATGGTATCAGAACTTTATTCACCTAGTGGTCACGAGTTCGAATCGCATCAACCTCATTCTTTTTGATAAAAATCAAGCACAAGATAGTGCTTGTCTATGCAAGTTTCAAGCCCAAAAATTTTTCAATCGAAGGGTGTGTAAGAAAATAATATAAATTATATCTTAGAGTTTCACGTGATAGTTTAAATTTTTAGATAAGATAATCTCGCTATCTCTATATTCCAGCTGCTCCATTCTCTCTCTCTCTCTCACTCTGTTTTTCTTAGAGAGAGCTCCACCATTTTTTCCCTTGAAATGTCTGCATGATTGACCAGACCTCAATCATTTGATGAGCACAATTATTGGGGCATCTTTACCTGGACATGAAGGAGGCATCATCTCTCTTAATTGTCAATAATTAATTAATACCCAGAATTTAACTCCTTCAAGCTACCTGGAGAGCCATCACCACAAAGAAGAGGTGCTGGTTGCGATGGAAAAATCGGTAGATATTTATTTTGCTATAGAAACTGTGATTGTTTGATAATATGATTAAAATTATTTTTAAAAATGATTTTTTTATTTAGAAATATATTAAAATATTATTTTTTTATTTTTAAAAAATACCCTTTTAAAATATATGAAAAATATATACTTCGAGCATCATGAAATGGTTAGATTGTTATGTACTTTTGGTCTAAATGAAAATTAACAAAGCAAGTTGGAACTTTATTTTTTTTATTTATACAAATTAAACATGTAAATGATCATGTACTGAATACCTATCTTTCAGACAGCTAATGTATTTTTTCCTATCATCAACTCTCTCACAACCATAAATATTTACAAATATATAGTATCCAACCAATTATTTCATATATTATATGTATATATTTTAATGATTGTCTCCACTAAAAGTGAGATAATTGCAAGATAAAAAGAGAATATGGCCACATTGGAATGAGGAGTGATAAAATGGATTGATTGAATAGTTTTCTTTGAATTAGATAATTATTATTAAAAAAAAATTTATTTTATCTAAAATCTTCAATTTTTAAGTGAGATTCCAAGATATAATTTATATTATTCTTTAATATATCTCCTCAAATGAAAATTCTTTGTGCTTGAAACTTGTGCAGACTCACGTTAATTTATGTTAATTTTTTTATCAAACATAATAAAAATAATAAGATTTAAACTCGTGATATTCATGACATTAAAGTCTATATATTATCATTAATTGGGGTTATCTAATAGCCGATCATTCACACGTAAATAATAGAAATTGGAACCTTTTGTTTTCTTTCTTAAATTACTGATTACTTTCTTGGCGTGCTCTAGGACAAATTTCAGAACAATCTAATGGCATCTCACAGGTTGGTGGACCATGAAGGCTTGAGATATTTATGTTTGAACTATATGTTATGATCAAATCCTTTGCTTTTAATGATTAAGAAGGTTAGCTTTATTTTTAATTTCGAGTTTAAATTCTTAAACAACTATTTAAAAAAAAATGTTTTTTTGAATGCATCAAATTAATATAAAAAATTAAGTCTTTTAAGATTAATATTAATAAACACTTATGTTTTTATGTTGAAAAACCATTCTTCTAGTTGTTATCGCCACCTCACCCTTTTTATAGTCCTATAAGCAAGATAAATATACTATATTTGTTATGAATTTATGTGTGGTTTGGTTGAAATCAAATTATCATTTAGGTTCAATTTAGAGTTTGTTGAATTAATGATTAATTATTTAATAATACAATAAATGAAGGTTTATTTGATATAGTTCAACACAAAAACAAGTTGAATTAAATATTTCAACTAATTATATGTTACATTTAATTTAGGTTAAGTTTCTGAATTAAAGGTTTTGTGTATATTATTGGAATCAACTAGAAATGTAGTTAAATATACTTGATGATTTCATGCAATAGGAAATAAATGCAATTGAATTATGATGAATTGCACATTCTATTGGATTGATAAGTTGATGAACTCATTATTTTTTTTATTTTTATTGATTTGTTGGGTTTGATTTTTATAATTAGAGATGGTTTTTGCCTAGGTTGCTTTGCTCCTAGGAAATAAGGCTGGGCCAGATTTCAGACTGAACTTGCGGCAGGCCTTAAAAAGCTAACTGTGGCCCGATTTTGCAGGCCCATATTCCAGGAATAGGACCCAATTAGGGGCCTGCTTTATGAGCAAACCACGTCTCTCCATCCTTCATGTTTTCTGTTTCACTTTTTCAAATTGAAACTCTGCAATCCAAAAACAAGAGAAAATTATTAATCCAGATAAATTTATCGATTCAATCATATTCTATTTTTCTTTATTTTCTTACATTATTAGAGAGTATTACTGATAATTATAAAACCTTATAATTTACATATGTATGCCAAAATAATCGAGAGAATCAAATTTGAAATATTAAGTGAACGATTGAGATTTTAGTTGAGGTTATTTTTAAAAATAATTTTTTAATTAGAAATATATTAAAATGATATTTTTATTTTATTTAAAAAAAAATATTTTTGATATCATGAAAATAGTTCTCAAAATATAAAAAATTAATTTAATTTTTTTTCAAAATTATTTAAAAAAAAAACATCATAACAGCGCCTTAATTTTAAAATATTACTAGCAAAATTGCCCGCTTCGCCGGGTTTTTTTATCTATGTAGAAAATTGATTGATTTTATAAATGTTGTATTTTGTTATTTTAATATTTAATTAGTATAATTGTAATGGATAAAGTCTGTTAAAAATGGTTTTTTTAAACCAAAATGTGATTGAATATTGCTATTGCTAATTTTTTTTTGATAAAATTTGTTAGAAAATTTGCTAAGAAGGTTAAATGATTTATAATAAATTTGTTGTCACGGATGCTTTGGTAAAAAAAAAAAAAAAAAAAAACCCGGTAAAAAAAGAACAACTGACGTTGAAACTAAAAAATAAAAAATACATGTGGAAAAAAGGTCACAGTTTCTGAAAAGGAAAAAAAAAAAAGTCTAAAATATAAATTTAACTTCAAAGACAAAGTTTTTTTTTATAAGATTTATTCATCATATTATTATATTAAATATATTTAAGAATACCGATATTAATTTTTTTTTTCAAGAAATTTTAGGTAATTTATTTTCTCTGTCTATGTATTTTTAGGCGAGACTATTAAATAAATATTAAACACATATATTTAGTCTCACATACTATATAGTTTCATCGAAATGCGAAGTGATTTTTATATTTTTTAATTGTAGAAAACCTAAGTAAATTTGTAAAAAAAAAAGATTAGTTGCCTTTTTCCCCTAATAATATTAGATCTTACACATTATAAATAAAAATATTGACATTTATTTTCAAAAAATAAATATAATTTTTTTGCGTGCTATAATTATTTATTTGCCTGTAAAAAAGAACAGTGTAGTTGAAACGGAAAGTGCCCTATATATTTTTTAATTGTAGATAATCTAGGCAAATTTGTTGACCTTTTGTTTTATTGAGTTGTATTTTTTATCGGGTAATATTAGATGTTAAATATTAAAAATCCAACTTGTTGATTTTTTTTAAGAAATAAACTTTAACAAAAGAGCACAAAATTAAAATTCAAAGTCAAAATTTTTTTTTATAAGATTTTTTCATCATATTATTATATTAAATTTATTGAAGAATGCTGATATTAATTTTGTTAATTTAAAAAATCCGAGGTCATTTTTTTATCTCTTTATATACTTTTAGGCGATAATATGCAATAAATATTAAAACATATAATAATGACTTGTTTGCCGTTTAAAAGGAACAGTGTAATGGAGACAAAAGTAACTTATATCGTTTTTTAATTGTAGATCACCTAGGTAAATTTGTTTATTTGTTGTTCTTGAGTTGTCTTTTATCTTCAGTAATATTACATATAAAATGACTCTTGCTATTATTGCAAAAATAATTAAAATTATTAAATTATCCCGAAAAAAAAAAACACTCATAAACATTAACAAAAGAGTAAGCAAGAAAAAGAATATATTATTATTATTATTATTATTATTATTATTATTATTAATAATGGAAAATAAAACACATATTATTATTATTATTATTATTACTATTATTATTATTATTACTATTATTATTATTACTATTATTATTATTATTCTTATTCTTATTCTTATTATTATTATTATTATTATTATTATTATTATGTTAATAATGGAAAATAACACACATATTATTATTATTATTATTATTATTATTATTATTATTATTATTATTATGTTAATAATAGAAAATAAAACACAAATATAAGTTTATCAAGGGATGACAATTAAAAATTAAAACTATAAGGGCCAAAATGAAAATTCAATATATTATCTATTTCAATCAAAGGATCCAATTGAAGAAATCGAAACTTATGTACTGTATTTATTGCATAATTAAAACCGAATCCGAAAATTAAAAGAAGGAGGACCGAACTGAAACATTGACATCCAATCAATTGAAATCGGAGGACCCAATCGAACTAAATCAAAACTTATGCAACCAAAATCAGGAGAAAAACAAAAATCAAAAGTCAAGGGACTGAAGTAAAAAAGTTAACAAATTGGGGGACTCTCCTGCACTTTTACGTGCAGGAGAGAGAGAGAAACGTGGCCGGCGGTTTTAACCGGTCCACGGCGCGTCCACGGAATGTTTATGGTAAACGCGCCACCGCGGGAGAAAGAAGACTCCCAGGCGAACCGCTCTGTCCGTCGGAATCTCGTCTCTGACCACTGGATGACTCCGCACGCGCCACCTTAACAGGGCGTGGGGCGTGAAACAGGTAGGCGCGTTAATACCACGCACTGACAATACCAGGGAAAAAAATAAAAAAATTCGGTCAATTACCGGACAGCCCCTGAACCGAAAGAAAGGTTTTTGTCTTATGCGGGCCCATAACCGTAATTAGCCATTTTAAATATATTTAAAAAAAAAAACGCGGCGGACCGGACCGGTCCGTACGCGTGCAATTACATGATTAACCCTTTCCCTCAGCGTTTTTTGCACTTAAACCGAGCGCTATTTTGTCTTATTACCGGGGCTAAAAGCGTCGGTACACTGTTCATCACAGGTAAAATCAAAAAAAAAAAAGGCAAACGTACGCGTGCGAAGCATAATTTGTAAATGTCCAGTCCACAGTGATATTAGACACAATGTACAGTAAGAGCCCGACCTCTTTTAGCTTATACTGTAATGCTTTCATTTTGCTCCAAATATAATTATTTTCATATATTTTTAGACCTTATTTATTTTTTAAAATAAATAAATAAATTGGATGGTGGGAACTTTATGTCAACACGTGCAGGAAAGGGATGGGTGTGGAGTACCGAAGTTCAATTCCATTTCTTTGAAGTAATTAATTGACCAAGACTTTGCCGTTTTGGCGTTTTCTATGAAGCCAATGAGGTGTTCGAAAAGTCATCATGAGCTTGACTAGTGTGTGCAGCGAGACTCGGTCAAGCATTCGCTGGCCTGTTCTTCACCTTCCTCGCGACTTAAATTAGTTCTAATTTTAATTAAAAATATAAGTTTTTGTTTTTAAAAGGATATGCATTAAAAATAATAGAATACATTTCTCACTCTCTGTTATCATTTTAAATTAAAAATTAAGATTAAGAAAACTATATATATAAAAAAAAAGATTTCCAATTCACCAGTCACAAAATTCATTATGCTGTTTGAGGGGTACATCTGTCATTTATGATTTTTCAAATCTTATGTTTTTTCCATGTAATTATACATTTTTTTAAATTTAAATCCACTTTAAAAAAAAGAGGAAACTCTTTTCTTTATTATCTATATTCTGATCATGAAAAATATCCATCTTGATTTTACTTTTACGGTTTTATCCATCTTTAAAATAAAAATTGAATGAGTGTTTTAGAAGTATGGTTGAAGTTATTTTTTAAAGTGTTTTTTATTTAGAAATGTATTAAAATGATTTTTTTTTATTTTTTAAAAATTATTTTTAACAGTAGCACATGAAAATGATATAAAAATACTAAAAATATTTAATTTAAAAAAAAATATTTTTTTTCAAAAATACTTTAAAAATGAATGTGGCCTAAGTCACGCGTGGAAGGTATATATAAAAATAATTTTAAAAATTAAATTTAAATTTAAATTTAAAATAAAAAATCAAATCAAATAAAGTGCATGTTTGGCATTGCGATCCCACTGGCTTTTTGCTGAAATTTGAATTTTTTTTTTAGTTTAAATGAATATGTTTTTGTGTGTTTTAGATCATTTTGATGTGCTGATTTCAAAAATGATTTTTAAAAAAAAAAAACATCATTTTGATATATTTCGGCAAGATAAATATTTTAAAAAACTACTGTAACCACACTCCCAAACAGACCCAAAAAAATCTTTCGAAACACAACAACAAATAGTTACCCTATCCTTCAAAGCCTAGACATGCCTAGATTTTTGTTTTATTTAAAAAGAAGAAAAAAAAGCCATGCGCGGAGGACTACCCTTCCAAGCCGGGACAAGCATGGCCTGTCCTTTAAAGCCCATGAACACCAGGCTTTATTCTCTTAATCCTTCACTTTTGTGTTTTTAATTGTTCGGTTACTTTATTTTTAAAAAACTAAAATTCTCAATTTATAAATAATTATTTTAATATCTTAAAAGTAATCTAATGATTACCTGCTTTTCAAATGAGATTAGATATTTATATAATAATAATATTAGCAACTGCGTGTGACTAATTAATTATAAATCAACCTAACATGTATATTTTTTAAATACAAATTGCAAACGAATATTCATCTGGAATAAAATATTTATTTTGCTGCGGTAAAGTTTTTATATATTCTTTAAAAATTAATTATCCCTTTATTTTTTATGTCATGATAAGCTTCTATCCGAGAAATTATGCCAATTAATTAAGTATTGTTAATTAATCTCCTCGGGCGTGGTTTGTTAATCAATCTGTTTTTGTAGGTGCTTAAAAGTCACAGGACACGTGGCTGATTGTCGTCTGGCCTTGGCCACGGGTTTCTTGTGACTTGCCCATCATGTGCGTGTCAAGTGTGACTTTGAAGTCTTAATTTATTATCTTGCCTGGCAGCCTCATAAACTGACAAATCGCTACCGACATGCACTCCACTTACCGACTGGGAACCTGCTATCACCGGTTTTCAGCACCTGCACTGTTCCCTTTTATCATTTTTTTCATACGCCTGTTCTAGACCAAAAATATCTATCATTGTCGAATTAAAAATATAAAAATTTATGAAAAATACGGAGCTAGAAACTTCAATGTTTACTTGTATATTAAATGTTTTGAAGATTAAAGATTTTATATAGGTGATTCGACCTCTTAATGTCAATGAAATAATAAGTTGGTCATTTTCTTAGGTTGATACTCATGATAAAAGATAAATATCTTTTGCTCGAACTTAAATGAGACTCGAATATCTCTTATATCATGTTAAAGATAATTAAAATTATTCTCACACGATATTAATGATATTTAAAATATGACAGTTCATTGAAAAACTTTTATACATTCCTAGACGCAAAAAAAAATGTTTTAAATAATAATATTTCATGTTAAAAATCATGAAAATAGACAAGTGAAAACTTGTAACCCAACATGGGGTCATGTTGGCTGTTAGACATATATTTGTCCAAACTTGACTCATACTAAACATGTACACGACAAGTATAAAAACCTGCTAAAGTCATATTTGTTCAGGTTTAACATGTAGCTAAACTTAGAAATATCAAGCTTAGTAGTTTGTTAGACTCATATATACTCAGACTCGTTGCATAATTAGACTAAAAAAAAAAATAGGCACGACAACTCGTCGCGCTCACATTTATTCTAATTTAATATGTAGCTAAATTTTAAGGATATTGGGTTTGACTGTTTAGTAGACCCACATATATATACTCGAGCATGACAAGTGATCGAATTCATGAGCACTGGGTAAATAGTGCAAAAATTCTACTTGCTCATGTTCGTTTTGACCTAATATGTAGCTAAATCTTAAAGATATTGGGTATGAGTGTTATGTAGACCCATATATACTTAAGCATGATGACAAGTGACTAAATTCATTAACATTGGGTGAACAGTTTACCAAACTCATATTTGCTTAGGTTCAGTTTGGCGTTATGTTTCAAAAGCGTTTTTTGAAGAAAAAAAAATAATTTTTTTTATGGTTTTAATTTCTAAATAAAAAAACATTTTTAAAAAGAAAGTAAATCATACCTCAAGTTAGATTCATGTCATCTAGAGAACGAGGATTTTACTTGTTAAGATTAAGGCAACCTTAGATGTAATTTCGGGGCGTGAGTGTCTGGGAAAAAAGAAAAGAGAGAAGCCAGACCAAAAATATATTATACAGTCAAGAATGTGCGTTGAAGGTGTTTTTATTGAAAAGATTTAAATAGGAGTATTTGACTTTCAAATCGGTCCCTGAAATTGTTTTTTTATTAAAAACTGTACATATTATAAAATACTTTTTCTCTCTCCATCCACAGTCCTAATCCAACTATAATTATAGTCATGATTATCTAATTAGCCATCACCAAATCTAAAGACACTACCAGACAAAACACCACAAGTGCTCACAGCAGTCTCAACAGTATCAACCCTTGTTACCTTGCCGACACTACAAAAACAGCCTGCTAAAATCATCGAATATAATTAATATCTATTCAGATAATAATAATAACTGTATATAAAAGATAAATTAAAAATAATATAAAGTTAATGGTGAGAAGAAAGAGACAAAAAACTGAAAAAAACGGAGAAAGAAGCTTGGCTTGGCAGGAGAGAGGTTGGGGCAGGTGTCCCAGAAAAAGAGGCAACGTGGAAAGACGGAGGGTGAACATATCATGACCCATCCAGGGCCTGCTGAGCTATCGTATCGTCTCTTGGAAAAAAAAAAAAAAAAAAAAACTTCTCCCTTTCTTGAGTTTTATTCTTCTAGAAGTATAGTTATATACCACCACTTCTGCTGCTGGAGAATTGCAGCAGCGATAGACTCTATTGCTCTCTCTCTCTCTCTCTATCCGGAGTAGATTGTATCCCCCAAAATTTAGGGTTCTGTTTTATCGCTCTCTACACCGGTGAGCATCTCTATCACTTGCTTATTTTATGATTTTTTTATCATTATTATTAACTGTACTGATAGTTAGTTGCATGGTTCGTTTCTTGAATTTAACTGGTTTTTCTCTCTTAAATTCCATTTGTTTGGTCTGTTTTTTTCAGGATAATTTGTGTTTGGGTTTCTTCTTGTTTGTTTGCTAAGAAAGTCTGGGGGGTTTGGTTCAACGAGAGAGAAATTGTGATAGATACTGGTGCTGGTTATTATGCTTGAGAAATGTAGTGGAACTAAAAGTTTGTGCACGTTCTACGTTAATATCGAAACACTTTCTGGCTAGGTAGAGGTCTTGATTGAGCCAAATGGTTTTTGATGAGAGGGGGAAATTGGGTCTATCTGTGATTAAACATTTTTTATCAAATGCATGGAAAATGTGTTCAACTCAATTGATACGTTGAAATACCAATCAAGAAATCCACCCTATCAGCCTGTTGTTTTTATCCTTCGTGGCGCTGTGGTTTTATCACTTTTTAGGGGTGAATCTTTAATGAATAATATTAATATTGTGGCTTGAGCATGACGTAAATCTGCCTGATCACTGTGTTTTGAGTTTGATGACGAAAACTCTTCATGTCCATGTTACTGGTTGCTTCATCCAGAAGTTTTGCATTGAAACAGAGCCTGATAATTTATGGCCTTTTTTAGGCAAGCCTTCATCCATGACGTGTTAGCAAATTGCTGCTTTATGTTTCTCTATCCGTGCTATTAGGTAGACCGTGAATGTTATACCACCAGAAGGTAGCCTGATCTGGAAAGCATTTATCCTCCACTCTTCTCTTCTTGAGGACCTCTGTCATATTTGCTTGTAAATTATTATTTTTTTCAAGTTTTGTTTCACGCGTCACGTTTAATATATTAATTTCAATTTCTACCATTGCATTCTTCCTGTGCTTGGCTAGGAAAGCGAGAACTAATAAAATAATTCTTTTGAAGGTATGCAGTCAAAGCCTGGAAAAACTAATGGACTAGAACCCAATCCGAGTGACATTCAAGAATATACAGTTCACTCTGAACCTTGGTGGCGCAATATAGGCTATAGCTCCATGCCTCCTGCTATGACTGGTGGAAATGCATCCAACTCAGAAGGACATAATGATTCTGAATCAAATGATGACCAGTCTCTGTCGAGTGGTAGACTGAATGAGGAAGATGCTGATGCTACCAAAGATTCCCAAGCCACTGCATCATCCCATTTAGGTGCTGCTAACTACTATATTTCACAAAGTGCATTGGGACTATTTTCTATCGCATAAACTCTTGGCTTAATGGTGTAGCAATTGCTTCTTTCCAGCATATCTCAACTCTTTTTTTTTTTCCATGCTTCTGTGGCTAGTTTTTATCACTTTAGATTTACAAATTTTGACCTCATTTTTTTTTAAATCGTGCTTCTTTCAATATGATAGATGAAAACCACCTGTTTGCCATGTCTGTCAATCAACTATAGGTGCTATCTAATTTTTATTGATGCTAAATCTGACTTGCACATGTAGCATAGGCCACGGGTATCACATTTTGGACAGAAATACTTTGTGAGCCCAATTGTATTCATTTGTCCTTGTTCTGTCAATGCAAAGTTCCTTCTTGTTCACATGGAAAGATGCACCATACTGGTTCGGTGCTAATTAGGCATTTTTTCTCCCATTAATGCTTAATAGGGAATCATGGACAATTGCACAACCTTCAGGGTCTTGTGTCTAGTATGGCCACAATGCACAACGGCCTCTCACAATCTCCACAGTTTGAGCTTGTCAGTCACTCTATTGTAAGTTCTTATTCCTTCCATCCACAAAATTTCTTGTCTTCCGAGCATGTTGTGATTGATTCATATGTAGACCATAGACATTACATATTTAAAGAATCCATCTTTACATGCCATTGGAAGAGATTTCTATTTTCTGGCATTTCTTCTGCAGGCATGTGCATCAAACCCATACCAGGATGCTTGTTATAGTGGAATGATGGCTTATGGACATCATCCTTTGGTATGTAAGCTTAACACCTCCTCCCCATATTCTTACAGTCATATCTTGATACTTTGAAGAATTACCTGTGGACTTGGATGCAATATTTTCTGTTTATTCACTGCTCCCAAGATAAAATTCACACGTCCTTGGAAAAATGGTAGTTTTCTTCGCAAGTCAAAATTACCAAGAGATCTTACACCTTAAACTTTCCATTAATGATAGAATTCTGAACTCATTTAGCTAAATTAAAGTTTTGGTATCCATTCTGTGGGTTTTGGAAGATATGATCTATTGGATTGTTCTAGAGTAACCATGTCCTGGTCAGAAAAACAAGTTCTAATTTCCTACGCTTGAATTATTTAGATGAAAAGGAGAGATGTTATAACCAAGAAAGGAGGGGGGGGGGAGTAAATTTGTCACCCAATTCTTGATAATTACAGGAGCGAGACCTTAATAAACTGTAATTATGGCATGCCTGTTATCTGCATGCAGTAAGGAGGAAGTCAGGTTCACTGGAAATTCGCTGGGGTATTTATCAATATGCTCATGACTTGCTGCGAACAGAAATCAGAGTTCTCTGTGTGTGTATTTGCTTAATTTGTTTGTGTTCAAAACATGATTGACTTTTAATGGAATAGATTGATCATTCAATGGTCAGGGTTATCCGCAATTTGTTGGAATGCCACATGCCAGAATGCTTTTGCCCCTCGAGGTGGCTCAAGATCCTGTTTATGTAAATGCCAAACAATACCCAGGGATTATTAGGCGAAGAGAACAACGCGCAAAAGCAGAGGTTGACAAGAAGCTGATAAAGGCTAGAAAGGTAAATTCAAATAGGCAGGTTGGGATATTCTGTCTCATTTCTTTCCTCTGATTGTCTTTCTCTGTTAGCTGATATGCTTATATTTTTTATTGCACACATAATGCCAGATGTGCTAATTAACTTCCTCTTATTTATCGCTTCAATGCAATTATTAAGCTTGCAGTGTATCTCTTAGTTAACAAGGTCCATGTAAAACTTCTCACTTTAGTAATGTCAAGTGAGGCATCATGATAATATTCCACCAATCATTTTAGCTCTTAAGAATTGTCCCGAGGAGGCTTCAAGTTATTTTACAGACCAAGAACTGTGAAAATCTAATATTTGCACTTGGTCGCCTTAAATTGTTAATGACCATGCGATATTTCTTTCTAAGTGGATGAGATTTCACTCCTTTTTTAGTATATAAATCCTGGTACAATGTTTTATGGGTGATATTGAGATATTTGCTAGCTCCTCCTGCGTTGTCTGAAATGTCAAACTAGTGATGTTCTCTCCCTCCCTCCATTCCTCTTGCATTCTTCAGCCATATCTTCATGAATCTCGGCACCAGCATGCTATGAGAAGGGAAAGGAGTTCTGGAGGGCGTTTTGCGAAGAAAACCGGTGATGATGCCTCAAAGAACACATCTGAAGGCAAGCTCAATGGTTCTGGTCCAGTCCATGCATCTCAGTCACGGAGTTCATCAGGTTCTGAACTCTTGCCCTCTGACTCTGTTGAAACCTGGAATTCCTCCGATGGTCAAAAGGAAGCGAGAGAGTCCCAAGTGCACGACACTTTTGAAGCTCATGACCGTGTAAATAGAGGTGGCCTTTATCAAAAACACGGTGGCTTGCAATCCTCTGAGTATGGCCTGTACCTGGGTGACAATGAGGATGGAGACCGTCCAGGCCAGCAGCTTGGGAACCAGGCCAAACGAAGGTCCTATGGCCCCCAGTGAACCCAGCATGTTGAGTGGATGTCAAGGTGTAGTAGGGTCCACTTCACGCAAGCAGTGAAACTTGAATCCTGTCTCTTGCCTGGCAACCACGCACTTGGCAATAAATATTGCCAAGGCGGCAAATCATTCTTGGCTTTTTCTTATTCTTGCTTGTGTGGCTTGAACAGAGTGAAGGAGATGATGAATCCGTGGCTGGCTTCTTTTGTCTGCCAACGCTTCGCGTGCATCATCATTCTCATTCTCTCCCTTTCTTTTTCCTGTGTACATAGAACCGTTAAGGAAACACTCGAGTAGTAGTGGTGGTAGTAGTCTCTGGTTAGATTTTAGCCTACCAGCACTCTTTTGTTTGAAAGTATAAACTATTTTGTTTGACAATTTCTTTTCGCTTGCAATTCAATGTGGCACTGTTTATTTCATCCGAGTGAGCTTTTGCAATGCGCTTAATTCATGGGAGGTCTAAACCTTCTTCAGGATAGTCATTTTGAAGTCCTTCGTCTTTGGGGAAGAAGTTTTGGGTTGCCGGCGTGGTGCTTGTTTATACTTTATGCATGACCAATTAATTGTTAATTCTGTGAAGATAGATTAATCCATCTTTTGAGAAATACAAAAGTGAGAGGATCTTGACAAAACGCAACTCATGTCACTCGTAATAGCTTCGGCCCTGTGATGCACTGGTTGGGTTGTGGGAAGATAATGAGCCCAGCAATGATTGCAGAGAGGGAGAGGGAGAGGGAGGGAGGGAGTCCCCTCAACGACCATTGCCGGCGTGGTGCTTGTTTATACTTTATGCATGACCAATTAATTGTTAATTCTGTGAAGATAGATTAATCCATCTTTTGAGAAATACAAAAGTGAGAGGATCTTGACAAAACGCAACTCATGTCACTCGTAATAGCTTCGGCCCTGTGATGCACTGGTTGGGTTGTGGGAAGATAATGAGCCCAGCAATGATTGCAGAGAGGGAGAGGGAGAGGGAGGGAGGGAGTCCCCTTAACGACCATTCTGATACGAAGATCAAAACGCAGAAATAAAAATAATGGCACGAATCTAACGTGACATGTCTGAAAAAAGGGCTGGTGCCTTTGGATCATGTGTAAAGCCATGGCCAATACGATAAATATAGTTAGATGGCTCTTCATTACATTACATAAATTCCCTACACTCAGTATTGTGATCTATTTTCTCACTATTAATGATGGCACAAATTAAAAGCTGCTTTATTTCACTGTTTGATTACACAGTTTTACACTCAAAATTTAAGATGAAAGAAACCCACAGAAGGTAGTGTATCTGTCTTCTGCTTGGTATGGCATGATCTGCTGTCATATATGATCTTGATTCTGATGTTGATTGGTGTCCTCCATGTTTTTTATTTCCTCATCCCTGTGTTGTTCTAAGATGGTTTCTCCGCCTTCATCATCATCATCCACCGGAGGTTCCTTCTCTGAGTCTGTTTTACCGGAACCTGTGAAATTGTTGGGTTCTGTGGCATTCATCACGGTTGGCTGCTTCTCCATCATTCCAGACAGCGCCAAACTTGGAGACCACTCCAGAACTTCATCAATTATGTTGGACATCCGCTTCTGATACCTGCAGGACAAAAAATGCACTTCAGACTCAAGCAAGGAAATAATGATTTAAGAGGGGTTCGTCATGGCAAGTTCACAAGACGAGTGAAACATACATCTATCTTGGTTCCTCAAGTTATCAAGTCTACTAAACTTAGCAACAGGTGTACTCACCTTGCTCTAGCAGCTTCATCAGGGGCATGGTGCCTCAGCAGTAATATGATGAGCACAGCTACCAATGCATAGAAAAGTCTAGTTGTCCACTTGGGCCTCTCCTCCTCATCCTTATTTGGCCAGAAACGGAATAATTCTCCCAAAGTAGCTTCTTCAGCAAGGATGTTAGGGAAAAACCAAACACGTTTTCCAAGTAAGATGTAAAGAGCACCAAATACTGTGGCTCTCACTGCAAAATAAACAGATAAACCTCAATGACCCCGAAAGCAATAATTTAGTACTGGTTATGACTGTCAACTAAAATGACAATATTCTACAGTGCGTGAGCGATGAGAATAATCCCAAGATATGAACCGTGACGTGCACTCATAAGACTAATATAAAGAATGTAAAACCTTCCACACGGAATTTAGGACTAGAAAATTTAGAAGAAACCAGGTTATAACCAGCGAGTGATCTGCTCGTAGATAGAGCAGAACCAGAACTCTGAATCAAATAAAGAAAATTTAGGTGGAAATTGTTTTTTTTTTTTTCATCTCAGAGCTCAGTGAGAAAGAACCACGCCAGCGATTTCTAATATACCAGTTAAAGAGCATTAAATCAAACATATCACGGCTGACTTTAGAAACCAGATTACCCTGGATCTTGAAAAGATGATTGATATGGATAAACATCATTTAAGGGTAAAAGGAAATTTGATAATAATGGAAATTTCATGATGAGTTTGCTAGGAATGTTCTGCAATGATCTGCAACACCGACATCAAGAGAAAACATTCATGATATCCAAGTCACCACAGAAGACCCAACTTCCACTAAAAAATAAAATCTCAGCACAAGGTTCATAGAAAAAGCATCAAGATCATTCATCCAGGTATCAAAATGTAAATTTTTTTTGAAAACAATATGATCATGCCACAAACAGGAGCTTTATGACAAAAGATGCCATTCAGAACATCACTAGCACACCATGCCCCTTGTGACTAGGTACAACCACAGAAGTGAATCAACTTCAAAGAGCAGAGAAAGAACAAAAGGCATACAGTGCATAGACTATAAGAGAGGAGATTTATCAACAGAAAGATGTGCTTGATACATACACAGATGATGGACATGGTACCATCACCATCAGCTCTTATATTTGTTAACATGGTAAAAAATCCATCAGTGGAAATCATATCCCCCACCAATCCTAAAATTTAGTGTTTCCAACTTTCAAATATGAAAATAATAATAAGCTTGCAACAGAAATCTAGGTTTTTAATCATAAAAAATTGGCCAAATGTTGCTCCACGTGCGATGATCCTGATTTAGCAAACATAATCAGGTAACTCTAAACTAGGGTTTGAAAAGTAGGAAGAATCATAAAGTGGAAAAAAATGACAAAATGAGCCCTGGAGTACTTACATGAAAGAAGTGAGAGAATAAGCAAAAGAAGTCCAGCACATGAGTAGAGGATTAATAGCTTGCACCGATGTGGGTATACAGGAAACATGCAAATTGCAAGAGTCAACACTGGCCAGGAAAGTGAGAGAAGTGTTTGCCATAATGGCCTCCGTTTTACAAATGCCCATGCAAAAAAGGCATCGTTTTCTGAAAATACTTGATCCTATAAAGGACAACATAATGTTAATAACATGATCTTGAGATATAACACAAAATAAAACTCTTAATTCCCTCGACTTGAAATAAAAAACAGAGAAAAAGCACGCAACCGACCTGGACAGAGACATTATTAAAGGGTGATCGTTTCTACGCAACACAAATTTCCCTATTCTCACTAACAACCTAGTGACTCACCATATTCATCCCAACAACTCAAGATTTTCCCGCTATTAAAAAGGATATAAGGTCAAGTTTGACCATTGAAAGTACATAACATTCTGCCCTACATGATATAAGGATACAGTATGTGTTGGGGAAACACAGCACAAGCACAAAGTACAGCCATTCTTAGAAGAATGCAAGGGGAAAATAACCACTGACACAGCAAACTTACTAAATGTGAAAGAGAGCAATACATGACCACGAGAATCCATTCTTTTAACTGCTATGCATCGACATGCACAAGTCCCAATCTCTAAGAAATCAATTACCCCAATCACAGAGAAAATAATCGTTTAAATTAACTTTTCGTAATAAACAAGGATATATGAAATGCATGATGCTTTACAATTTGCACGGTGAATTAAAAAAATCAACTGCTTCGACAATTGATTAAAAGATCAATTAAATTCATACTAAACATCCAAGTGCAAAATGAAACAACTTACAGGAAAGATCTCCAAATGTGCTGGCCAGGTAGACAGCTTTTTCTTCCCGGGACGAACAGTTTTCACCACACGATCACAGCGCACTAAGAGGTTCTTGCTTAATAAAGTATTGGCAATCTCTTCAACCTCTAAATTATTATTTAACTCTAATATATCTTTAACCTCTGAGTGATTTTTCAGAAAGCTAACAAAATCCTTTCCTCTAAAATATTCAACACGGGTCTCCTGTAAGACAGCCCAACGAGATACCAAATCCTTGTGATCTCTCACCTTCTCAGCAAACAACTGAAACACATCTTTTTTTGCAGCTTGTTTCTGAAGAGAGAAACAATCTTAAAGTCAGAAACATTAGAAAAGGAATGAATTTGAAACCATCGTTATGCATAAATATGATCCGACCAAAGTTAGCCACACCAACCATTCACCAGATATGGATGAATTTCAAGCAATACCTTACAAGTATAAACCATCATTACTAGTAACATGGACTGAAAATGTACAGGCAAACAATACATGCAATCATTTTCATACAATTTATAAGGCTGCTGCACATTAAGAGCAAAGTACTGGTTAAAACAATTCTTGGCAATTTTAACAAGCAAACTACATCTTTTAACATCAGACCATAATTTTGCAAGGACTGGACAGCCACTAAACACTCACAAGGAACAGGATCATAAGAGTACATCACAGCATGGAAATTCCTATTAATGTTGTATAACGATGGACAGAGATGCAAACATCGTTCATTTCATCACCAATCGATAAAGTTCCTACAGATAAATTTTTTTTTATGAATTCACACAATGATCGCTCACACCAATGTCAAATACCTTCCTATTTGTTTGTTTAAAGATATAAAGAATTCATACTGAAAAAATCCCATAATCAATGAGCAGAAAAATATACAGTTAAGGGTATCCCAGAAATATCATTACTCGCAAGTTGCATCCTTTTTTCTCTAGATATAATTTATAATCATCAAGAGCATAGTAAAGAAAACACTACCATCTCCTCAATATGGTATAACAATCAGTGGAAAACTTGTACATTGGGTTATTTTCTCACAGGAGTAACAATTAAACTTCCATCTGTTTTGCTAACGAAAATGACACTCAAAAGACCATAGATTGCGTTTCTTGACATGGGATCCCAGGAACGGAAAAAAAAGCATAAAAAATGAACTTAATGCAAATCAGACCCTTACCAAAGTTCGTATCTTTCAGGTCTCGCATAACAACAAAACACGTTATTCAGATTTCCTTAACACAAGTAGATATAAATGACGGTCACATTTTTTACATACGTCGTTAATCAAGCACAAGAAAAATCTACAATTGCAACAATGGTTTCAATTACATGAGTTGTAACATAAAGATAATGACTTTATTTTTAAAAAAGAAACAGAGGAAAACCCTAGATCAGAGAGAAGGAGGGGACAAACCCTAGGAGGGGTATCAGAGTTTAGATCTCTGGTGGCATTCGTTACGGCTCCTGATGATCTTCGAACCCTTTTCTTGTCTGCTGCCCCTCCTGATTTCTTCATCCTTGTGTGTGGCGCTTGCGTTTTGAGTTTTGTTTGTGTTTTCACATTTATTTTGGCACTATCATAGTTGTTTTTTATTTAAAGTTAAAAATTAAAATAGTATTTTTTTACTCCCATTCCATTTATAGGCACGACAGGCTTCTCTTGCTGGTGACTTGGTTTTTCTAACGCTGGCCAATCAATGAAGGAAAGGAACTGTTTACAATTTTATATTAGGTGGCTTTTTAAATTATTTTTTGTTTTAAAAATAATATTTAAACACCAACTTTTTTTAATTTAAAATAAAAAATAAAAATAATTGTTTTAATTTTTTTAAAAATTACTTTTGAAAAACAATAACAAGGTGGAAGTTTGGAACCACCAAAAAAAATTCTTCCTAATTTTCTTTTTCCAACTTATTAAATTAATGAAATTGCACAGGCAAAACTATGGTATATGATGTGCGTTTTCATTTTGCAAGAAATTCTGTGATATGTAGATTTATTTTTTATTTTTTTATTTTTGGAGCAGGCATCGTCATCAGACAAAAAAAAAATGTTAACTCTTGACGGGATCATCAAACGGGAAGCCCTAAACATGACATGACCATGAAGCCCCATCTCTGGGGAAAAAAATATAAAAGTGTGAATTAAAAAAATACAGAAAAATCAAATATTCAAAATAAAAATTAAAAGAATGAAGGTTAAAAACAAAACAAAGAACAATTAAATGGCAACAACATTTTTTTCACTTAGAGAAATGAAAATAATAAAAACATTAATAGAAGAAAAACAAAAAATATATCATCAATTTGGATAGAAGAGTGAAAGAAAAAACATTTAAACTCTTATAAAATATTTTAAAAAATATATGAGAACAAGGATTAAATTAAAAATGCAAATATATGATAGAAAAATTAAACACGTAGATTTTTTAATGTACTTGTTTACACTAAAAAAACATAAAAGTAAATTAAAAAAAATATGTGCACTCATCCAGTTAAACAAACCATGAATTATTGTGTAAATAAATAAAAACATATTAACAGTAAATAAGTTATTTATCTAGTTGTAGTTGTGTTTAATGAATTTGTTTATTAAAATTAATTTGTAATAGAGATTGAAACACACACACAAAATTCATTTAATTACCCTTTTAATAAATATTATGTAACGTTAAACATATTCAAACTATTATAAAAACAAATATTTAATTTAAATAAAATAAAATACATTAAAAAAATTATAAGTGAGTCATACTAACTTCTTAACAAATTAAAGAAGTCAAATATAATTAATTTTTTTTGTTATTTAGAAATATCAAATGTAAAAAATTATAGATAAGGGATATTAATTTATTTTTATTAAAATACATATAAAAAATTGAAAACATGTATCAATTAAAAAAATATAAATAAAGGTTTGCGCAGTGTCCTGTATTTTTCTTTTCAAATTAAAGGGGCGGAGGCGCGGAGCCCCCGTGTTTTTTTAAAACAAAACGACGACATTTTTAAAATCTAAGAATCCATCCATTCAGAAAAACAATAATTTATTGAAACCTTTTTTTGATCTAAAATAACACCACAAAAAACACTTAATCATAACCCCCCCCCTTATTATGAAACTTATTGATAAGAAAATTGTATATTTTGGTGGCATGAATCTTTCACAACAATAATTTTATCTTTCAAAGTTGAATCGGGGTATTTGACACTGTGTTATAAAAATAATTTTGATAAAAATTGAAATTTTTTATTTTTAATTAGTTTTTTGGATCATTTTCATGTACTGATGTCAAAAATATTTTTTTTAAAAATAAAAAAAATCATTAAAATGCATTTATGAATAAAAATCACTTTAAAAAATAACTTCAACCATCTCACAAACAATTTAATGACTTACTTTTTTTTTTCAACCATTTTTTTTTTAAAAGAAAGAAATGAAATTTGGTGCCACAATATATTTTTCGAAAACTACAGGGACCAAATCATCTAATAGCGTGGAGATGAAAAATAAAATTTTGAAGCAAATTACTAATATGCCGTACTCTTGCCTTTTAGAGCCTGTTTGGATAGGCGGTTGTACCGCCGTTTCCTCAAAAAAAAATTTTCATTTTAAATGAATTTTTTTGGTGTTTTTAAATCATTTTGATGTGCTGATGTCAAAAATAATTTTTAAAAAATAAAAAAAAATATTATTTTGATGTATTTCTAAATGAAAAATATTTTCAAAAAACCGCAATCGCCCTCCCAAACAAGCCTCATTTATCTTTTAATTCAACCATGATCTCTAAAAAAATATACACGGTTTAACTCTATTTGGATTAGAAATGGCTTAAGTGTGGAAAAAATAATTAAAAACAAAATTGAAATTAAATAAAAAATTGATGATTACAATCCACAGCAAAATATAAGATGATAATCAGGAAAATAAAACAACGAAAATGCCACATCACCATTTAACTTTTTTAAAAATATTTTTAAAATAGAAAGAAAAACCATTACGAAATCATCCAAGATAATGTTGCGCGAAGAGAGACTTCCACCGATGGCCTTTCATTATTTCTTCACGGCCAAAAAACAATGTAGGGTCTAGGTCTAGATCTAATCTCATCGCTAGATATTTTCTAGGGTTCCTGTAAAAAAGATATTTTTAAAAATAATTATGATCACATTGTAAATACTTTTTAATTCATTATAAAAAACTATTTATGAAAACTTATTTTTTTTAATTATTTTAATATGCTAAAATAAAAAATAATATTATTTTAATATATTTCTAAGTAAAATATATTTTGAAACGTAATCTTTTGTAATATATTTCAATGAAAAATCACTTTAAAAATAATTATTGACACATTTAAGAATGATTTTTGTTTTGACTCTTCGAGGTAGATAGGGAGTTAGAAACTAGAATATAGCGAGAAATGAAATTGACTAGTAAAATTATAAATAATAAAAAAATAAGGTAGCTGGAAGAGGTCTCTTTCAATGCAGGCCTGTCCCTTAGTTTCAAGTACAGGAAATACTTGGCTTCGGATCAATCTTGAGAATCACTGTTCAGTACTGTTTGCAAAATTTCTAAATATTAGTAGATAATAGATATAGGATATTAAAAATATTATTTTAATGCATTTTAATTTGTTTTATCTATTTCTAATATTAAAAGTTGGATGTATTAGTATTAAGAATAAAAAATCTAAGAAAATTTTAATTTTTATTTAATAATACTGTTTTTAAAGTAGTTTTTAATTGTTTATGTGCTTGGGAAATATTAAATTAATATTTTGTAAGATATTTTTAGTATATAAATGTTAAGGAAAACATTTTCTTGATTAAAAATATTTTGATAAAATTACATTATCAAACACAATTAAAAAAAATATTTTTTTAAAACACCAAAATATAAAAAAACAGAACCTTGAGTTCAGTCTGGTGTTTTGTTTTCTGGGTATAAACCTGAGGTTTGTTGGCATGATTTTTTTTTTATAGAAAAAGCAAGAAAAAGTCGAAAGGGGTCGGTGTTTCTCTGCCTTCGTTGAATCCAACGTTAAGACAGAGAAAGAGAGAGAATTTAGAGAGAGGAATATAGTCTGCGAGATTAAAAAGAAAAAAGAAAATGCAAAAAGAGCTTCTTTGACTCTCCCCTCTCTCTCTCTCTCATCATCCTTCATACGTTTAACACCTTTTTGTATTCCTGCTCACATTATTTCAATTTCTTGAATTGATTTCTAATTAATTAGCTATTTAAGCTCATCTGGGTATTCTTCAGATTCTCCTTTCTAGTCTCCAAACCAACAGCATTTCAAGGTGATTTCTTCTCCTAGTTTTGTAATCTAACATGTCACTATTTCGAGCTATAAGTTCTCTTGATTTTTTTAGTTTTTTATTTCTTCGGATAATTATGCCATGCAGATGCGTTTGCTTATTTATTTTATTTGGTGTATTCTTTATTAGGCAGTCTTTCGCGAATACTTGTTGCATAAATCTGCTTTTCTTTGTGTCGCACATAAATTTGTTCTCGATTTTGTTTCTGGGTTTCTTTCAGATTCAAAGATTTGTACCAAAAGGCCCAGAATTTCATGGAGTTGTTTACCTTCCTTAAAAAAAGGCTCTTTTTTTTCTTGGAAACAAAATGATGTTTATGCAGTTATTTCGTTACTCGTTTTTGCTTTAGAGGGAGATAAAACGTTAACCTTTTGTTTTGCTTTATTGGGTATTCTTGAAATCTTTACAGATCTCCATTTTTTGGAAAAAGTTGAAAGTTTGAGATAGAGATCTTGATCCATGGGTAATTGCTGTGTAACCCCTTCCGGGGCTTCTTCCTCTGAGAAGAAAGTCAAAGGTAAAAAAAAGGAGAAGCAAAATCCATTCTTTGGTGATAGTTACGCTGTAACCAATGGATCCGGAAATGTAGACAAGCTTTGGGTCCTGAAAGAACCCACTGGCAGGGATATTTTAGCGCATTATGATCTGGGTCGCGAGCTTGGCCGTGGTGAGTTTGGTATTACATATTTGTGTACCGATTTAAACTCTGGTGACAAGTTTGCTTGTAAGTCCATATCAAAGAAGAAGCTGCGGACTACTGTGGATATTGACGACGTGAGGAGGGAGGTGGAGATAATGAAGCATTTGCCTGCTCATCCAAATATCGTGACCTTAAAGGCTAGTTATGAGGATGATACTGCTGTCCACATTGTGATGGAACTGTGTGAGGGAGGAGAGTTGTTTGATAGGATTGTAGCGAGGGGGCATTACACAGAAAGAGCAGCGGCTGCAGTTATGCGAACTATTGTGGAAGTTGTTCAGGTTGGTATTATGATCGTGTCCTATTTCTTTTGGTGCTAGTTTGTTGCGTTGTTATAGATTTTCAGTATGAGATGATGCTACCATCTTGAGCTTGATTGGATTTAAAATGATGGATCCCTTGTTAGTCTGATGTTTGGTGTGCACTGCTGTTGATTTTCCTGATGCCCATTTTAAGATATGCTTCCTTGTGCTGATAATGACTTTACATGGAAACCAGTTGATTTCATTGATACTTCACCGCAAAAGAGCTGATAATAATGTTCCTGGACAGCCAGTGTCTTTTCCTTTTTGATTCACATTTCAATCCTTTTGATAGGATTTATCAATTTTTAGGTTTCTTTATTTACTTCCTTTTCTCTTACCATTTTTGTTTTAGCTGGCCAACTTTTAGATGTTTATGAATAGAGGATCATTCAAAATTGGAATTTTCTATTTCTGCATTCTACTTGCAGTAACAGAAGTTTCAAGAAAGCATTATATCAATTAGTTATTTGATTTAATTACTTCAAATGATTTTCATAAGTTCTGCATTATTGGCTGTTGGTGCTTCATATTCAGGCCTTTTTGTCATTTGAAATAACTGGATTTTCTTTTGTATGCATTTGCTCTGTAGATGTGCCATAAGCATGGAGTCATGCATCGAGATCTCAAACCAGAGAACTTCCTATTTGCAAATAAGAAGGAAACCGCTGCGTTGAAGGCAATAGATTTTGGACTGTCAGTCTTCTTCAAACCTGGTATTGAATTGTATCTGAGCCAATTGCCTCCCTCAGCATATTAAATGGCATTTTGTTAATATTTCTTGAAATTAAGCATCAGCCATGATCTAATTCGTACTTCTGCTATTCTGTCTGAAGATTACTTTTCTTCTCTGCAGGTGAGAGATTTAATGAGATAGTTGGAAGTCCTTATTACATGGCTCCAGAGATTCTAAAGCGCAATTATGGCCCTGAAGTTGATGTCTGGAGTGCTGGAGTCATTCTTTATATATTACTTTGTGGTGTCCCTCCTTTCTGGGCAGGTTGTTTTTCCTGGTTTGATTGTCTAATTATTTTGCTTGTTTATTCAACGAGTGTTTCTGGATGGTTTTATGGTCTTTAGTTTAGAATGGATAAAAAATTATAAAACAAAGCTAATTAGCCCATGGAACCGTTGTGCGTTCCCACCCTTTTTCTGTTATGATCCTAATGGACATGAAAGTTACCTGCATGCAGTTTCTGCTCCTTATTTTTAAAACTGTCTTCTCAGAGAATTTGTTCTCTTGTTCATGCAGAAACTGAGCAAGGGGTAGCACAGGCCATTATTCGCTCTGTTATTGATTTCAAGAGGGATCCTTGGCCTAGAGTTTCTGATAATGCAAAGGATCTTGTGAAGAAAATGCTTAATCCCGATCCTAAGCTAAGGCTTACTGCTCAGCAAGTGCTTGGTAGTTCTTTCTTCTTTAATCCAAGGTCTGCTATCTAGTTGCATGCTTATATGTTAACTTGCAAAATTATACTGGCCTTTTGTTTGCAGAGCATCCTTGGATACAAAATGCAAAGAAGGCTCCAAATGTCCCACTTGGTGAGACCGTGAGAGCAAGACTCAAACAGTTTTCTGTGATGAATAAACTCAAGAAAAGAGCCCTGAGGGTAATGATGAATACTTTTTCCATGGGAACTAATATTATTCACTAAATTCTGACTGTGCGGTGCACATCTATACAATTCCTCCATCCCTAACAATCCTGCATCCTCTTCCAAAATATAAAGGAGTGACATTTTAAGCTGTCCATCTGCAGGTGATAGCTGAACACTTGTCAGTGGAGGAAGTAGCTGGCATAAAGGAGGCCTTTGATATGATGGACACTGGCAAAAGTGGCAGCATTAACCTTGAGGAGCTTAGGGTTGGGTTACAAAAGCTTGGCCAAAGTATTGCTGATGCAGATCTTCGAATCCTTATGGAAGCTGTAAGCATATTTGCCTTACTGACAGAAAATATTCCCTTTCTGAGAGGGAAAAGGATTAATTCTGTTATACCAGTAGAATATGGTAAAGAAATTCCTGCAAAATTTGTCCCTTGAATTTTCTATGGTTTACACAGGCTGATGTTGATGGTGATGGAGCTCTAAATTATGGAGAGTTTGTCGCAATCTCAGTTCACATTAAAAAAATGGGCAATGACGAACACCTGCATAAAGCTTTTGCATTTTTTGATCGAAACCAGAGTGGTTACATTGAGATCGAAGAGTTGCGAGAATCCTTGTATGATGACATTGACACAAATAACGAGGATGTTATCAATGCCATTATGCATGATGTCGACACAGACAAGGTTAGCATTTTTTATGTATTTATTGTATATAGATGCAAGTTAATTGCAAAAATGAGCCTTCAGGGCTTTCTCACAGTCCTGAAGTTTGCAGTATGCTTTGTGTTAGTTTGCCTGTCCCATTCTGATCCCTGAAAATGCCATTGGTAAATTATGATGCATTTTCACCAAGATTGTGATGTGATGAAAGTTCTCAATGTTAAGAGCGATTGGGCAGCTTGTTTTATCATCAATTCGCACCATGCCTTTCTTCCTCAAATCATGATTCACTATTGGATCATCTTGGGCTGATTGCCTTTGCTTGGCATAAACATCTCCATACCACACGCATCTCTCCCTTCAGCTTGACTCCATATGATGTGAATGGTTTTCCCTCCGGCTGTGGATGATGGAATGAGAATGTCAGAATTGGTTACAGATGTTTGTCTCTTGATATCTGTATAACAACACTCAGGATGTTTCTGAGTTCTGTGGCATCTCGTGTCATCCAGTAATTGTTGCTAAATTGGAAGGATAACCTTATTTTCATTCGATTCTGCAGGATGGGCGCATAAGTTACGAGGAGTTTGCTACGATGATGAAGGCTGGTACAGACTGGAGAAAAGCCTCCAGGCAATATTCACGGGAGAGATTTAAGAGTCTGAGCATAACTTTAAGGAGGGATGGATCATTGCAAGTAACCGTTTGAGGGCAGGCAACTCCAAAAGCTTAGTCCATGGAGAAGAAAAAATCAACCATTATTGTTTGGTCTATGAAGTTACTCTCACGTTATTTTTTTCTTGTTTCATTTCATAGGACCTTTTGGATAGATAGGATTAGTCGTAGTGTCCTTGATATGCTCAGAATTTGTTTGTCGTGGGATAGTTGCAGGAGAAGAGGCAGACTAAACGGTAGAGAAAGGTTGGCAAGGATGGACCACAACATATGTTTGTAAATATGCCATCGTCATTTAGGGCTTTCATGTCCTGTTCATGTCAGAAACGACCACTTTCAATTACTACGTGGATTTGTTTTTGTCCTCCTTTTTCTTTGCCTTTTGTTTTTGGCTGTGTTTGTTGGATGAATATCTTATTTGGACCAAGAAAATTGAGATTTCGTTTGCTTATTTTCCGAGTCTCTCCTTGATGGCAGTATAGCTTTGAACATCTATGCGTGTACATCCAAAGCATGTTTCTATTTTCAGCAGAAGTTTGAGGATAGAATGTCACATTCTTTGCCTTTCGATCACCTGAACTTTTCCTCAGATAAGAGCAACGCCTGGACGAGTTTGAGTTGGTGCCAGGGATATTCACTTGCTGTGCTTTCGAGTTGATGAATGTTCTTTGCTCACTCAAGAACATGTAAACATGGAGAGCAACAATCATCTCGCCATCTCTCCAACCAGATAATCCTTTTGAAGCTCGAAAACTTGGCGCAGGAACACTATCCACACCTGAAATGTACCCACCAGAGATTTCTTCTTCGCAACCTGCTTTTAATTCAAACTCGAAATGATAACACAGCACGTAAGCTCACCACCCGAACCCAAAAGCTTTAGAACAACCTAGGATTACAGCAAAAACTCAACAGAGACTCGTATGATTTCACATTATGATAACGTTAGTCTGTTTCTGTACATGTTTGAATATATTGTCTCTCCTTTCGCTGCACGTTTCAATTTGCTGCCGGTCAGCAAATATCTGTCTCATGCATTGTCACCAGACATCATAAACGAAGTCAAAGTTGAAACTTTGCCAGGAACTAAATATTCCCTGATAGATAGCATCAGAGAAAGAAAGAGTTTCACTGGCCCCACCATGTAGAAAACACCCCAATCAATATCTGGAATATTTCAGCAAAACGGCACCGGGGAAAGAAGGGAGCTTCAGCCTCTCGAAGCCTGCCATGGACTGGAGACTTGAATCCTTATCAGGTCAAGAGCAGCGGAAGTTTTGAAATGAAAAATTTCCTTTTTTTAAGAAAATATTTTTGAAATACATTAACAAATAGACATAGAATTAGACCTTGCAGTCTTAAGAAAGTTGAGTGAATAGATGAGGATTGAATTGCAGGACAAATTTAATTCTTCTATTCAATTCCTCTACCAATTTTTCTTACAAATTATACGATATTAAATAGGTCATTTTGTTACTTTTTCATAATAAAATTATTAATTTAACTCTAAATTAAAAAAAAAATTATGCCTGCCATTTAGTGTTTTGATATTTCTAATTTTTTTTAAAAACAGTCATTTTTTTTTGTTATTTTATATTAGTTTTATTATAAATTTAGAAGTTACTCATGAGCATTATTCTAAATTAAACCAGCTAGCTCTTTCAGTTTGATTCTCCTTCATATTTGATTCATATTCTTTTAATTATTATTATTGTTATTGTTGCCACTTTAACACCTTTTTTTTAATATTTTTTTAAAAATTCAAGATTTTAATATTTTGCATTAATTTTTTTTGATGTTTTTAAATTATTTGAATGTGTTGATATAATTTCTTTGAATAAAATTCAAAAATATTATTTTAATATATTTAAAAATAAAGAATATTTTAAAAACAACCACAAAAGAAAATTAATTTGATTGTTTTATAAAAAAGAAAGTTTCTTTTTTTACTATATAATTTAGCATCTAAAGTCTAAGCAGCAGTCCTAATTGACTATATATTTTTATTATTAGCACGAAACCATCCTAATCCCGTCCACGTTCAATGTACCACAGAATCCAACTTTGGTTTTGCCGCTTGTCTGTCTTCTTCCACTCCCACGCGCTCCTAACCACACCTCCCAGCCCTTCAACAGCAATCCCCCATAGAGCTTCCAGAGCGTGGAGTAGAAGCTCGTCGTGTGCGCATCAGATTCACCAGTTAAAAAGATACTCGTGTCACGCACGTGACGGCGCACAATAGCACATAGCAGATAGAGTTAAGAAAAACAAGAAAATATATAAATATAACCACTCACAGTTATAATTTTTAAGGCTGTCGCTGTCAAATTGAAGCTATCTTCTCCACTCACCAGTCTCCACAAATTATCAATCTCTCTGCTTTTCTGCTGCTTGTTTTTTTTTTTTTTTGCTATCTAGGGTTTAGGTTTTTTGTTTGAGATAAGAGAGATAGGAGGATGACGACGGCGACGTCGTACGGAGCAGCTCATGCTGCATTGTTGAAGGAGGGGAAGAAGATTCAGATAGGGAGTCATGATGGATTGAGGAGTAGGAAGTCAGTTGGTTTGAGCAGGAGACATGTCAATCTGTTTTCAGTTTCAGTTCCCAGACCTAACCCGCTTATCAGAGCTGTCTCTTCGGTTAGATTACGTCAATCAATCTCCCTTCCTCTCTCCCTGCTTTAAGTTTCCGAAGTTGTTTTCTTTTGTGTTTGGATTTGCTCTCTGTTTTGGAAGGCTAAAGAGGGAAGTGAGTGAAAAGAAAGCATACTTAATTATTGGCACAGGCATTTCAGTTTTGATCTGTGTCTGGATTGAGTTGTTTATTTATTTATTTATTATTTTATCAAAAGCTGCTTTTTTGAATCTCGTGCTAAGTTTGGATGCAGGGGAAAGAAATAACGTCAAAAGTAAAGGGTGATAGAGCTTGATTCTTTTTATTTCATTCATACTATTTCTTTCCAGCCATCTAGTCTAATATTTTCAATCTGGTGTCTTTTCTATATGACTTTTTGTTATAAGAAAAATGTACTCCGAATTGTTTCATGATTGTTGATTTTCTTATGAAATGTGTTGTGCTAAGTAAATTTGGGAGAAAAATAAAGGTGTCTAGAACGTAAAAAATCGAAATGCTTCTGATTTAACTTAATTAGATTGAGGTTTTCGTTAATGAACGTTAACATTTTATATTTATTTTGGAACCATAAAGGATTGTAAGGCTAGGCTGCAAAGGCAATTTCTAGATAAGAATAACCTCGATGTTGATTATTAGTGATAAAGTTTGTCTAGTTTAGTTTTCATGCTTTATAACTTGCACAGTTTTTGTGGGCAGCCAGTAAAGCCGGAGACTGAAACTAAGCGTAGCAAGGTTGAGATAATCAAAGAACACAGCAATTTTATCAGGTACCCACTTAATGAGGAGTTGCTCACAGATGCCCCGAACATTAATGAGTCCGCTACACAAATAATCAAGTTCCATGGGAGCTACCAGCAGTATGATAGAGATGAACGAGGGGCAAGATCTTACTCCTTTATGCTTCGTACAAAGAATCCATGTGGGAAAGTCCCGAACAAATTGTACTTGACCATGGATGATCTTGCTGATCAGTTTGGAATCGGAACACTTCGATTGACAACCAGGCAAACATTTCAGCTCCATGGTGTTGTAAAGAAGAACCTCAAGACTGTGATGAGCAGCATTATCCATAGCATGGGTTCAACTCTTGGTGCATGCGGTGATCTTAACAGGAATGTTTTGGCCCCTGCTGCTCCATTTGCAAGAAAAGATTACCAATTTGCACAGCAAACTGCTGATGATATTGCTGCACTTCTAACTCCCCAGTCTGGTTTCTACTATGATATGTGGGTGGATGGAGAGAAAATAATGTCGGCAGAACCTCCAGAGGTAGTGAAGGCACGCAATGACAATTCTCATGGAACCAATTTTCCTGATTCACCAGAACCCATTTATGGAACTCAATTCTTGCCTAGGAAGTTCAAAATCGCAGTCACTGTGCCAACAGACAACTCTGTGGATCTTCTCACAAATGACGTTGGTGTGGTTGTTGTTACTGATGCTGATGGGGAACCTCAGGGGTTTAATCTATATGTAAGATTAGATTAACATATACTGAAACAGTCCTCTTTTTTTTCTTAATTGCCTATTGCCTTTTGTTTCTTACAATTTCTGATGTGATGCAGGTTGGTGGTGGTATGGGAAGAACTCATAGGGTAGAGACTACTTTTCCTCGGTTGGCAGAATCTTTGGGTTATGTACCGAAAGAGGACATTCTATATGCAGTGAAAGCTATTGTTGTCACTCAACGAGAAAATGGGAGGAGAGATGATCGTAAATACAGTAGAATGAAATATTTGATAAGCTCCTGGGGAATTGAAAAGTTTAGAAGTGTCGTGGAGGAATATTATGGGAAGAAATTTGAACCTTCCCGTGAGTTGCCTGAGTGGGAATTTAAAAGTTACTTGGGATGGCATGAGCAGGTTAGACTTAATTTTTAAGTGTAAACTTTGGTTTTATTTCATCACATTAGAATGTTTTGGCTAATCTGCTTAGGATCAAACATTTTCTTATCTGTACTTTACTTGCTTCTTGAATTTTACCTTCTGCTTAGTGATAGATTGAAAATTCTTGGCAGGGTGATGGTGGCTTGTTTTGTGGGCTCCATGTTGATAGTGGTCGTGTTGGGGGGAAAATGAAGACGACATTAAGGGAAATAATAGAGAAGTACAATTTGGATGTGCGTCTCACACCAAACCAGAACATCATCTTGTGTGGTATTCGCAAAGCATGGAAGCGCCCCATCACCACAGCTCTTGCACAGGCTGGTTTACTGGTAAGTTTTTTTTTTTTTTTTTACTTTTGGTGTCCACATTATCTTCTGTCTGGCTATTCCATAATTTTGATTTTTTCCCCAGAATTAAGTCCGTTGATTTATATAACCAGGCATATATCATTTTTTTCCCCTGCTCCTTGAGACTTGGTGTTAGGATTTGTATAGCTGAACTCCTTAGGTCTTAGTGAATCGTGGAAATGGATTTTTCATGAAACTGTTTGTGAGCTAAAGAAAGGATTTCATACTAGGCAGTAATTGGGTAGGTCTTGTCAGATGGTTCCATTAAGATTTAGATGGCATTAGCACACAATTGCAGATGTGATGTGCGGTCAAACTGTTATAAATGCCACAATATTGCAAGACCTGAATCTACATTCCCTGTTTGTCATCTATTTTTCGGATAAAATCATAGAGCAAAGGACATCTTTTGAAATTTCATGCTGCCTTTATCAATTTCATCATTACGTTCGCTAAGGATTGTCTTAATAGTCACTCAAGTTATTAATTTATCAGTGGACACCTTTTCAGAATTTGTATTTAATTTTATGGATGTAATCACTTATCATTTCAACAGTCGAGCTTTCTGGTAAACCTTTCAATGGTAGTTGACATTCAAATCCTTAACGTTCTTGCATAGTATGCCAGAAAGACCCACTTAGCATCTCTGTTTCTTGTTTCATGCTTTCATCCACTACTGTTTGAATGATTCTGCTGTTCAGTTGGCAAATGATGAATTTCTGGGCTTATTTGGTGTGCTAGGCTTTTGTTTTGCTTGTTTAGTTTTGTTTCATTTTTCTTAATTTTTCTGGTTTTGATTAATATTGCTCATGCTCAGGAACCCAAGTATGTAGACCCCCTCAATTTGACTGCAATGGCATGTCCAGCTTTACCAATGTGCCCATTGGCAATAACTGAAGCCGAACGGGGAATGCCTGGCATCCTCAAACGTATTAGAGCTGTATTCGAGAAGGTGTGTCCTTTCAAACGAGTTCATCAGAATTGAAACAAGCGATTGGATAGATGAATGTAGTGAACTGTGAATTCCATGCAAATGGAAATTAAGACTATTTACTGGTAGTTTTTTGTGATTTCAGGTTGGTCTCAAATACAATGAATCTGTGGTCATAAGGGCAACTGGCTGTCCCAATGGCTGTGCCAGACCATACATGGCAGAACTTGGATTTGTTGGTGATGGCCCTAATAGCTACCAGGTATACCAAGGACTGAATTGATGTTCTTTTCGTTTATTTTGTTTCAGTATTACAAATGAGAATTAAAGGAAAACGTAATGAACCATTTTTTTTGTTTTTAAACAGCTTTGGCTTGGCGGAACACCCAATCAAACTTCACTAGCAAGAACCTTCATGAATAAGGTTAAGATTCATGACCTTGAAAAGGTTTTGGAACCTCTGTTTTATAATTGGAAAAGGAAGAGACAATCCAAAGAATCATTCGGCGACTTCACAAACCGTGTGGTGAGTACAGAGATAACTACCTTGCAAGTTATCATCTCTCAACCCGTTTGAGGAAAAGTTAATATGTTGATTTTCTATCCAATCCTATTGAAAATTTCCCGTAGTCTAAAGATATTGACTTCAATCTTTTTTATTAGGGATTTGAAACTCTTCAAGAGTGGGTTGAGAAATGGGATGGTATAGTGGCTACACGGTCCACATACAACCTGAGACTTTTTACTGATAAGGATACATATGAAAAAATGGATGAACTTGCAAAATTTCAGAATAAGACTGCTCATCAGCTGGCCATGGAAGTTATTAGCAATTATGCTGCTGCCCAGCAAAATGGGAAAGGGGAATGAGTTTCATACACGCATCTTCTGCAATCTTCTTACCTGGCAAAATGGCTTGAGGTGAATGTAGAACAATCTCTCCTTCTATCTCTCTGTGCTTGTTACTGGTAGGAGGAAACAGCCGCAATGCCAAGTTTCCAAATCTTTTTGTATCACAATTTTGCCTGTTCAGGTTTTTACATTTTATATTGTTGATGAACCAGGTCTTGTATCCTATTAAGCCAAGATTTGTCTGAGTGTTTTTCATCTGTTTATCTTGTGACAAAATCTCTTTCCATGCATGTAATCATCACTTTTTTTTTTTTCCAGTTGATTATCCAAGTTTTATGCAACCTGTACCGGTCCTAGATAATGGAGTGCAAGCAACCTGGGAAACCTCTGTTTTTCTGTCATCCATCATTTCTTGATGGACAGTTTTGCATTTTCATCCGAATTCTTTTTGCAGATGTATAACTAATTTGACCAGGTCCAAATTTGGAATTTTCGAGTTTTTGATGTTCCCATTTTTCAAGTTTTTCACATGGGATCGGGTGGATAGTGTGTTGAACTCCTGCACAATCGAGTTTCTTAGCTAGTCATATTCCTTCTTAGTTCATAGCAAACTGCATCTGGAAACTGAAGTTTATCCTTCAAAGGTGGCATCTTAAGGCAACGAGTTCAGTTTCAGAAAAATCGAAACTTGTTGCGATGATTCAGAACAAATTTAGTTTTTTTGTGGCAACTCCATACGGCTATTAATTTGTTGCTCGTTGATTCAAATCACGGCAGGGGAGAGTTCTTATTTTTCCATAAGACTCTATAGCTCTAGCAATATAGTTTGCAATCGTCTGATGTAATACACGCACGGGTGGGTGCTGCAAGCCAGCCCCAGCCATTTACTAACATTTCCAACAGAATAGGAGGAGGTAAATCCTACTTTGTACCTTGAAAAACAGGATTGGGTCTGAAGAATAGGGCTCGATGAAATAGAAGATAGGATTTTTAATAAACAGGGTTCTCCGATAAAAGCATATTTTAAGTGAGGACAACCTTTACATTATTACATCAATGAACATTACATAGAACATCAAATGCTCAGTTGCGGCAGATACGAGCAGTTGGCATGGTGACACAAATAGGTGCGTACTTCTTCTTAGCTTCTGGGGTCCCTGACTTGGGCTCTTCGTCAGCCATGGCGACTCTGGCAATGGAGCAGGCGGCGGCTGCTGCAGCTGCAAACACCAAATCCCTCCTCCCACTGCTGCTCTCTTCTTTGTTCTTCATCTCCACGTTGACTCTCTCCGTGGCTCTTGAGGCCTTGGCCACAATGAGCCCTCCACGTGGGGCTGTCGAAGGCTGTTTGGCCATGGTGGAACCAGTTAGGAATGGGGCTGTCATGGTTATGGACGCCATCTCCGCTCTGCAAATTTTCTTCTTCCTCTCTGTTGCTGAGCGTTTGTGTCTCACAATTACATGCACGTAAAGAATGGATTGAGCCGCTATTAGTTCTATGGCTTAAGGACTTGTTGGGAGGCGATCATCCATTTCCTTATCCCAAAAACTGATCGGACGAATGGATTAATGCCATGTGTTGCTTTATCTTTGCCAGAATTTGTGGTTATGAAATCCTGTGGGCAAGACTGGATGCCAAAAATGCTATTCTCATACTCAAAACACGCTTCCTTCTCTTTGGAGGTGGATCATACATAATCTTGCAAAAAACATTAAACCACAAAACTATATATATATATATATATATATATATATATATATATATATATATATATATATATATATATATATATATAGCTCTGAAACTAAGAAACAATGATCACCTATCCCAGTTAAACAATCCCACAGCATTCTCCTGGGAAAATCATCATACCTAATAAATTTCAGCACCGGATTCTTTCATAACTGCTCATTAATTCACCTGACCGCATGCTTCTGAGCATGTCTTCCGAATAGGGCAGGAGAAATCCCTATCAGAAAGAAAACAGTAATGACCCTTGTGTTATGCTGTTCCTGTTTCTTTTCAACCCTAATTAATTCCATGCTGCTATAACTTCTCAGCGTCAAACTTACCGAAACATAATTTCAAACTGATAAGAATGAACTCCTTACAGCCGCAGAAGCTAGAAAATATCATCAGTTTATCATCTCACTGATCTGTTCTTTTTGAATGCCACGACAACGATTATAGCAATCATGACAGGCAGTAAAATTTAAATAAAGCACAACACAGATAGTATATATCAAGGAAAAAATACCATCAAATCAAACCGATGTTAACAGTAAACCAATCCAAGCAGGTAAAAAAAAACAAAAAAAAATCCAAAATTGATAGCTTGTTAGGGCTAGTCTTTCAGAATTCCAGGATGTCACGTTACTAGCAATTTTGAAGAAATAAAAATGTGGATTTTCGAGGAATCCAAAACCTCCTTGAATTTAATTGATAAAAATTGTTCAGTGCTTTTTAATAAGACTCCTGCTACTAAATACTGAAAGCAAATAACGAATTACCGGGTTCCAAGGACCCAGTATCACAACTCAAATACCCAGCTGATTTCCAGCTTATGACTTATTCAAAGACACGTAACTTGACTCAATAAAACAACCCAAAATGGACTAACCCGAACTGACTCAATTTATTAATAAGGCATTGTAACTGGACTAGTTACTTCCCAACCCATGACTCAACTAATTGTTAAAACTCAATACCCAATAACCTGTCGAAATGTCCCTTCTCTGCACATGGACTTGACCCTTCTTCCATGTGGACGGTGGATGCATTCTCTTCCCTTTACGCGTGGACGGCTGAGCTTCTTCAGGACAAGTGGCACGTGACATTGCCTCCCCCATCAGAAGACCTTGTCCACAAGGTCTGGAAAATTCGCAACCAAGTCTCGATACTCCTCCCACGTTGCTTCCTCTTCTCCCAAACCTTTCCACTTAATCAACATCTCCGTGACTGCACATCCCTTCTTCTTCTTCATTCTCCTCTCTAAAACTTCCTCCGGCTCCGGTCGCACGACCCCCTCTCTGTCAGTCGGTGGCAAGGTAACAACAAGTTGATGACGACGACCTAGCTTCTCTTTTAGACAGGAGACATGAAAAACTGGATGGATCTTCGAATCTTCGGGTAAATCAAGTTTGTACGCCACTGAACCCACCTTCTCCACCACCATAAACGGACCATAAAATCTCGGAGCTAATTTCATATTTTTGCGCCGAGCCACCGTCTGTTGCTTGTACGACTGCAACCGCAGGTAAACCCAATCCCCTGCTGTAAAGCTCCTTTCAGTTTTTTTCAAATCAGCAAACTTTTTCATCCGATCTTGTGCTTGTTACAGATTAGCATGGAGGATTTTCATGATCTGCTCCCGCGTCTTCAAGGTACGTTCCACCTCTTCCACTCTAGTAGCACCTGCTGTGAACTGTAACAATTTTTTTTTTTTTTTTTTTGGGGGGGGGGGTAACCATACACCGATTCAAACAGTGTTAATTTTGTTGAAGCATTTATGCTAGTGTTATACCACCATTCGGCCAGGGGTAGAAACCGAGACCATCCCTTAGGTTTATCCCCCGAGAAACACCTTAGATACTGCTCAACCAACTTATTAACAATCTCGGTCTGTCCATCACTTTGAGGGTGATAGGCTGAAGTAAAATTGAGATTTGTGCCCTGTAATTTAAAAAATTCTTTCCAAAAAGAACTTGTAAATGTAGGGTCTCAATCCGTGACAATTGAGTTAGGCATACCATGCAACCGGAATATATTGTTAATAAAAACTTGAGCAATCTTGGCTGCTGTATAAGGGTGGGAAATGACTATAAAATGTGCATACTTAGACAACCGATCCACCACCACCATAATGACACTGTACCCCTCCGAAACAGGCAACCCTTCAATAAAATCCATAGAAATTCCAGACCAGATGCTAGTGGGTATGGGTAATGGCTGTAGTAAGCCTGGAGAATGGATGTTCTCATATTTGTTTTGCTGGCAGATGTCACACTCCCTTATAAATTTCCTTATGTCCCCCTTCATGCCTGACCAGTAAAATTCTGCCCTTGCCCTATGTAAAGTTTTATGGAAACCAGAGTGGCCCCCTGTTGGGCTGCTGTGCACTAATTGTAGTAGTTGTCCCCTCACTTCATCAGATGATGGAATCACTAACCTGTTCTTGTAAAACAGTAGTCCTCTTCTTTCCTGATAATGCTTTCCCACTGTTTTTCCTTGCTGCAAATTTGTGATAATGTGCTGAATATTAGCATCTGCTGCATAATTGCCTTTAATCTGATCTAACCAGTCAGTGGCTGGCCCTGTGATTGCTGTAATTGATGAATTTGTTGTTGATTGCTCTTTAAACTCCATGTTTCTAGATAAAGCATCTGCAACCTTGTTCTCTTTTCCTGCCTTGTATTCTACCACAAAATCATACCCCAAAAGCTTGGTGATCCATTTCTGCTGAAGTGGAGAGCCAATCTTTTGCTCCAGTAGGTACTTTAGACTTTGATGATCTGTCTGAATTTTGAAGTGGTGACCCAGCAAATAGGGTCTCCATTTTTTTACTGCCAACACCAATGCCATAAGCTCCTTCTCATAGGTTGATAGCTGTAAAGCCTTCCCATGAATTGCATGACTCATATAAGCTAGTGGTCTCCCCTGTTGCATCAAAACAGCCCCCACACCAATACCAGAAGCATCACATTGAATAACAAAAGGAATAGAAAAATTAGGTAAGGCTAAGACTGGAGGGTTAGTTACAGCTAATTTTAGATCTTGAAAAGCCCTCCTTGCCACATCAGTCCATTGGAAGGAATTCTTTTTTAATAGGGCTGTGAGGGGGGCTGCTATAATACCATAACTTTGAATGAATTTTCTGTAGTAACCAGTTAACCCCAAGAATCCCCTTAATGATTTAAGATTAGTTGGCAGTGGCCAATCTAACATAGCTGCAATTTTACTAGGGTTGGCCCTCACTCCCTCTTTTGAAATTAAGTGCCCCAAATAGTCTATTTCCTCACAAGCAAAACAACATTTAAACTTTTTGGCAAATAATTGATGTTTTTGTAGGATATCCAAAACAGTAGCTAAGTGTTGAATATGATCAGAAAAATTATGGCTATAGACTAGAATATCATCAAAAAATACCAAAATGAATTTCCGAAGATGGGGTTTAAAAATGTCATTCATGAGACTTTGGAATGTAGCTGGGGCATTAGTAAGACCAAATGGCATAACTAAAAACTCATAATGGCCCTCATGAGTACGAAAGGCTGTTTTTGGTATATCCCCGGGATGAACCCTAATTTGGTGATACCCGGACCTTAAGTCCAATTTGCTGAAAATGGTAGCCCCATGCAATTCATCTAAAAGCTCATCCACAATAGGAATAGGAAATTTCACCTTTACTGTCTCTTTATTCAAGGCCCTATAATCAACACAAAGTCTCCAACTACCATCTTGTTTCCGAACAAGCAAAACTGGGGATGAAAAAAGGCTTTGGCTAGGTCTCACTATCCCCGACAGTAGCATTTCTTGCACTATTTTCTCAATTTCTGATTTCTGAAAATAGGGATATCTATAAGGACCTACATTTACTGGTTTGGAATCAGGTTGCAAAATAATGTGATGATCTTGGACTCTGGATGGGGGTAATCCCTTAGGCTCTAGAAAGATGTCTGAATATTGTAGCTATAGGTTCTTTAGTAAGGGATCAGTAGGTTCATTAATGGATAGCAATTCAGGCAATTCATTTTCTACTAGCTGAAGTACTAAGCCCTTCTTATTATGTCTAGATACCTTACCAAATTTCTTTCCTTCTATTATAGAGTTACAAGTAGATGCCATACCTTGCAACAGCCGGGTCTTCTCCATGATAGTGAATTCCATGCAAAGCTTGGAGAAATCCCATAAGATAGGGCCTAGGGTTCTCAACCACTGTACCCCCAGAACTGCATCACAGCCTCCTAAGGTGAGGATAAAGAAATCAATAGCATAATCATGTCCCTGCATGTGTGTTGGAACTGCTGTAGCCTTTCCTTCACTTTCCACCATCTCCCCATTTGCTACCTTTACCTTCATGTGTTCGGTTGAATCATACAGTATGTGATTCTCCATGATTATAGAGGGATCAATAAAATTGTGTGTGCTCCCTGTGTCCGGTAATATCACCACAATTTTCCTGCCAATGTGACCCAAAATCCTCATAGTCTTTGGGTCAGGTGACCCACATAGAGCATGAATAGATATTTCAGGCTCTATTTCATCCTGGACTACCCCATCATGATAAACTGCTAATTCTGTTGTAACTCCATTTCCAGTAATTTCATCCTCTTCTAATTCCTCTCCTTCCATTAGAAACAACCTTGCTGTTTTGCATTTGTGTCCTGGGCCCCATTTTTCATCACAATTATAGCATAAGCCTTTCTCCCTTCTTTCTCTCATTTGTGCAGGAGAGAGTTTCTGAATTGGTAGTAAGGCTCTTCTCTCCATTTGTTGGGCTGCCCCAATAGGCCCACGGCCTTGGCTATTAAGCCCATTCAGCCCAGTTGGCCCATTCGGCCCAGTTAGCCCTTTCGGCCCAGTAGAGAAAGAACTGAATCTGGTGGTCCTCTTAAGGGCTGCCACATTTTCTTCTTGCATCTTGGCTAACCCAAAAGCCATGTGTAGGTTGACAGGATTAAGCATCCTGACCATAAACCAAATATCTTCTCTCAAACCACTCAGAAAACAACTGAGCTTGTAAGATTCCGCTAACCCTCTGAGTTGGTTAGACAGAGCCTCAAACTGCCCCTTGTATTCCTCCACTGTGGAGGTTTGCTTGAGCCGAATCAATGCCTCCATTGGATCATCATATGGAGAACCCCCAAATCTGGTTAGCAAAGCCCGCACGAACCCTTCCCAGCTATTTAATCCCCCAGCTGCCTCAATATCTTGAAACCAAATCAAGGCTTTTCCTTCCATGTGGAAAGATGCCAATAAAATCCTGTGATGGGGATTTGTTTGATGATAGGAAAAAAACTGATTTGCCCGATATATCCAGCCATTAGGATTGTCCCCATTGAATTTGGGAAAATCCAAACGAACAGCCCTTGTTTGTATGCCTGTATGATCTTCAAATAATGGATTTGTAATCTGTGTAGACCCTCCTGGGTCTCCTGGATTCTGTGCTGCCTTCATTTGCACCAATGCCTCCACATGAGATGCCACTACATCTAATTTCTGTGCTAATCCTTGTACTACCTCTTGTAGTGTGTTGAAATTCTGCTGTGACTGATCTTGTGTTTGTTTAACAGATGCAATTGAATCTGCTAATTGTGCAAATCTGGTTCCCTCAGCCATGGAAGCCGGCTCTGATACCACTGTCACGTTACTAGCAATTTTGAAGAAATAAAAATGTGGATTTTTGAGGAATCCAAAACCTCCTTGAATTTAATTGATAAAAATTGTTCAGTGCTTTTTAATAAGACTCCTGCTACTAAATACTGAAAGCAAATAACGAATTACCGGGTTCCAAGGACCCAGTATCACAACTCAAATACCCAGCTGATTTCCAGCTTATGACTTATTCAAAGACACGTAACTTGACTCAATAAAACAACCCAAAATGGACTAACCGAACTGACTCAATTTATTAATAAGGCATTGTAACTGGACTAGTTACTTCCCAACCCATGACTCAACTAATTGTTAAAACTCAATACCCAATAACCTGCCGAAATGTCCCTTCTCTGCACATGGACTTGACCCTTCTTCCATGTGGACGGTGGATGCATTCTCTTCCCTTTACGCGTGGACGGCTGAGCTTCTTCAGGACAAGTGGCACGTGACACAGGATCCCATTCAAGTCTCCACGCTCCCCACATCTTCGAGGGTTTTTGTTGAATAGGAGATTTGGTAAAGCGAGTTTCCGTCCAGAAAGCAGGAGTCAAGAAACCGTAGGTTTTCAAGAGAAAGTCATAAGTTGTCTTCATCACAAACTACATCCATGAAATAATCCAAACCTCTTAATAGCATAGTTGTCAATATCATTCCAGTCGTCGTTCTAGTTTTTCGATTGGAACGGAACATTTCGGTTTTGGAGCGTTCTTGCGTGCCGTTCTGGTCGTCGTCCTGTTTATATATATATATATATATATATATATATATATGAAAAAATAAAATATTAATTTAACAAGCATAATTAAAATTCAAGATAAATTAACTTTAAATTATACAATACAAATACAAAATCAAACAAATATAATCTTAAAATTAAAAACATCTCTAAAATCCCCAAATATTATGTCCTTTGTGAAAAATCCGTAACATAAAATATATATAACTAAATATTATGTCCTCGTAACATAAAATATATATAACTAATTAACTATCATGGCGTGGTTTTTTTCGGTTGGATGATTCATGAGTTGAAAAAAAGATTAAAAAAAACACACAAAGAGTGGACCCTATTGACCAAAGTAGACACAACTATACTAGTCTTCGTGTGATGTCTCTTTTTTCTTTCTTTAGCAGGAGACAGACTCTGGAGAACTCGTATCTTCTTCTATTCACCGGCTGACGCTCCTCCTCCTCCTCCTCCTCTTCTCGCCGTAAAACCAGGCCCAGGCAGAGAAACCTACAGAAAAAAAATGGAGGGTGTATACCAGAAACTGAGGAATCTGGATGCGTATCCAAAAATAAACGAGGATTTTTACAGCCGTACTCTCTCCAGTGGCCTTATCACTCTCATCTCTTCTACTCTCATGCTTTTCCTCTTCTTCTCTGAATTCAGTACGTAGGCTTTCCCACTCTCTTCTTTCTTTTTATGTGTGTGATTTAAATCGAAAACAAAATTTACAAATTGAACGATGTTGTTTTGATTCTGATACCGGAACGGCACACCCGGAACGGAACCGAGGCATTCCGGCCTGAATTTCCAGAACGGACCTGAATGAAAACCGCGACAAAACCAACATCGTTTTATTCCGGTTTTCTCACTGGTATGACACGTTCCGGCCGGAACGACATGTGCATTTTATCCCCCGATGAAACCTCATCCATGTTTAAATTCTATCATATAATAAGGATTAAAAAATAATTATCGTGGACTAAAATAAAATTCTTAATCTAAACTACTAATTCAGTTATTATTATTAATGATATCCTAAAAAATCTAAGTAACATTTTTGTGTCACATCAGCAGCCCATCTCTAGAACAGAATGACTGCCATTTTTCCAGAAAACAAAACAAAACATTGCAATTTGGTGGGTGGTTGGCATAGACTGAAATGGCAGCTTATGAGATAGTCAGAAGGTTGACAGAAGTTAGACTATGCCTTTTATTCTTGTCTATAAATAGACATCAAGAGAGCAATTATGTATATAAGCAAAATAGAAGGACATGAAATAAATTATGATGTTATATTTTCAATTTATTATCCCATAGTAAATACTAAAAAAATATTTTTTTAATCAATTACAATATTGAATAATAAAATAAAATAAAAAAGTTAACCTGTCAAACCTTAACTTCTTAGAAAAAAAACAAGAGAAAAAACCTGATTTAACAAGGATAAAATATCAAAACTCACGACCTTGATCTTGATACCAAGATATCCATGCAAAAAATAATTTTAAAATAAATTATGAAGTTCAATTGACAACAGACATAATATTAAATAATAAAATTAAACAAATAAATTAAAAACACAAAAATGATCTGGGCTAACTTATTAAGCATAATTTCTTGATTATAAGATCAAAATAACCAAATAAAAAGCAAACAAGTCAAACCATGAAACTTAATTCTCTATCAATCCACTATTAAATAATATAAAAAACTAATTCAAAAAATTCAAATTAATTAGGTTAACCAATTAAATTTGTGATTAACCCAATATAAAAAAAAATACTATTTTAATATATTTATAAATTCAAAAAAAATCAAAAAAACCCATCACCCTATTTTCAAACACCCCCTTTTAGTATAGTGTCATCATAATTGCCATCTCATCAATTAATATTTTCATGCCATACATGTTATATCTTTAAATTTCAATTGATAGTTGCAATTTTAAAAATTCAAACCTCTATAAATGAAATCAATTCTATTTATAGTATTATCTTAAATTCGAGCCTGCATGCCATACCCGATCTCTCTTTAATCAAGCTCGTGAACCGAATCCAAATTCATTTATTTTGAGTTCGGAGGAGGTGAGGCCACCTCCCCTGTTATTCAATGAACTCACTGTTTTTTTGGCGATCCATTGCAAGCGGCAGGCAAGATCTGCATGCATCATTTAACAGCAGCATAGCAATGGAGTGAAGTTTTTTACTATCAACTTCATGAAACTCCTCTTTTTGAAGATAATATATGCCATCTTCGAGAATCGTTGTTGCTATGCTCAAGTGTCTTAATTCGTTTCGGTCGATGCTTTATTTTTTCAATTGTAATGGGATGTTTTGGTATCGGAGCGTCGTTTTAGAGTTGTACTGTTTAATTCAAAAAAATTAGTTCAAATCCAAAAATAAAATTATCTAGAATTGTGTAATTTAATATAAAAAACATAATAAAATGATTTTTCTAAACAAAATCATGAGTATGTATAATATTATGAGAATGCCATTATTAATCTCGCAAGACTATTACATTCTCTGATGCTCTGAAATTTTAACATGATATATGTAACTATGTCAATAGACGTCTCGTAAAATTTTATCTCAATCTAACGGTTAGATTAAGAAATATAATTGATATTATAAATTATTTTAAAAAAAATTATCTGACCAAAACAGAACAGGAAAAATGATTCCAATGTATTTCGAATAACATCATTTTGTCTTATTCTTTCACGCTCCACAAAAAGCGAAGAGCAAAAGGAGTAGGAAATGAAAGTGGAAAATGCAACCTCTTTTTTGTCTGTTTTAGGTAAAATGCAACAGTAACTACACATCATTCTCAGTTTTCTATAAGAGAACAAGGTCAAAGGACAAGAAATTTATTAAGCAGCAGCAGCATATGAGAAAGAAACACTCGCAGCACAGCTTTTTTGAAATCTCTGTTCCTTCCACACAACGAGGTTGCACGCCTGTAGCCTTAACTTCTCCTGCTCCTCTCTCTCTCTCTCTCTCTCTCAACCCTTTCGAGTTTGAACCCACAAGACACTAACTAGTATACAAATTTGATATAAGTGGTAAACTCTCTTTCACAGTTTCAGATCAAAGAAGCATTTTTGGTTCATAATCTAAAACCACCTATAGAATAGGGTACAGGACTCTGCTTTTCAAATGAAAATCACTGTAGCATAAGAGCAGACAGTGGTTGTCTAGGGTTCTTAGGCTGTCTTATAATATTATTAAGTAACCTCTCTTTTCAGTTTCAAAATGGTAAATTTTGGGTTCAATTATTATTATTATTAATCCTTCACTCTAAAAACCATACAAGTGTAAACTCTTATCGAAGGACTTTCAAAAACTCAAGTTAAGTACAAGTACTATCATCTGTCGCAAGAGTCCAAACTCTGACTTCTCTCTCTAGCCCCCAGCTGGTACTTCAACCAGAACCCACTTCTCGGCAGGCCCGTTCCTCCATTATAAAAAAACAAACAACCAACTGTAACCGAAAAGGAAAGTTGTCAGTGCCAAAAATTTCTGTTCAAAACTCCATACCACCAATAGAAAACGAAGTTGTTGTGAACTTGTCGTGTTCAAATCTTGAGCTTGAAACGCTTTTCCTTTCTTTGACAAGAAGCCGAAGTGTATCTCAAAACCAAGAAGAGAAAAGGAAGAAAAAACTGAAGTAGCTGTTGTTCTTGAATGGATAAAGTATCGACCACAACAACAACAATGACAACAAGGAGGCCAAAATGGCAATACCCACCCGCCCAGCCATCTCCAAGAATCCTCTATTTACCTCGTCGGCCTCGCAGGAAACCACAAGTGCCAAAGGCCAATGCCACAAAGCCAAGTTCACAAAGAAGTGACAAGAAAGGAAAGTTAGAGGATTTGTTTGATCAAGAAAGAGGGTTTGCTAGAGGGGCTATGCCAATTATGATTGTTAATGGTTGCAAGGGTGATCAGTGCTTTGAGGAGGAGAGGAGGGAGAGAGTGGAGGAGAGGGAGAGAGTGGTGATGAAGGAGGAGAAGTGGAGGTTTCAAGCTGAGATGTTGAGGGCAGAATGTAATTTGTTAAGGATGGAGAGAGAGATTGCTGTCAAGAAGATGGAGAGAAGAAGGGTTCAAATGGGGAGGATTCTGAGATCTGCTGTTCGAACTCTGCTTTCTGTTAGTATTTCTCTTATCTGTTCTGAATTTTATTTGCTATTTTCATTTAGGTTTTAACATTTTCACTGATGTGATCGGTTCTTGAGAGTTCATAATTTCGATTCTTGGCAAATTTTACCATAAGAAAATAATTTACTTTTTAGGCTTGAGACTTGAGATAACCATGCCTCAATTCATGCAAGCTTGACACAGCTGCCAGTCTACTTTTTTATTCTCTCTTCACGTGTCAGGCTCTTGATTATTATTAACTAGATCTTATCTATCACGTTTGTATAGTTTTGTGATACCCTCTCTGCAATGAAACATAGATTTCTGGCTGGAAACCAAGAAAGTATGGGCAAGGAAAATGTACAAGATGAGATTTCTTAGTATGTTGTTGTAAGGATATAAAACAAGTTGGAATATCAGATATCTGGCTCAATTCAATCAATTTTTCTAGTTCAGGAAGCTGAACAGTAAACACAAGGATTGTTTTTAAGGGATGTGATTTTGAGACTAATTTTAAATTGTAACATACCTCTTTGTTTTTTCCCTCTGAATTTAGTTCTGTGATTTGTTTACAGGGGAGAAAAGGGATTTGTGATGGCAAGGATGTGAGCATGGTATTGGATGTAGAGATTCAAGAATTGGTTGAGAAGCTAGAGAGGTTGCAAAGAAGATCGGGAGTAAAGGATTTAGAGGTTCGAAAGTGTAGTAATTTAGATAGACAAGTATCTCTTCTTCAAAGAAGGCTAAAGAAGTTGGGAGGAGAATTGGACGAGATATGCGTTAAGGAGATCCAAAAGGTGGCCGAAGCAAGCTTGTCCATCAAAACAAATTGCAGTGTCCATGAGACTTTTGCTTCAAATTGCTGTGGCAATGTAATGTTTAATCTCTCCTTGCTTAAGATTTTTTTCAGCTACATTATCTTCTCTGTTTTAAGAAAACTAGATAGATGAATCTGACTGTTCTTTTAGTTTTTAGATTTCTGAACGAACAGTTCACTTCTATGGTCCCTAAGGGGTGTGGTGTGATGGCAAAGAACTTGCGATCTGCATAGCAGGTCTCTAGTTTGAGTCAACGCATGTACCTCTTGTAAGATCCTGGAACAGTTAAAGTTTTACTCACTCACCTGGGCCCACAAATTACATTTTCTTGGGGGGGGGGGGGGGGGGGGGGGGTTGAGGTTTCCTCGTATAAAAAAAAAATTCACTTCTATGAAGTCTTAATAATTTCAATTTTAGTGCATAGGTGATTTATCGCTGTAATAAATGTGGTTTTGGTTTTCTTTTAAATGTTTCTCTTAAAGCAAACAAATTACCATATATATGCCTGTTTAGTTGCCCAGAAAACTGAGGAACACAACACAAATAACTACTTTTGCTGCTATTATTTTCTGACTTTCAGACGTTTACATGTCAATTACTGCTCTCTCCATTTATTTAGCAAGGAAATACCACTATAGTTTCCATTACTATGTCAGAGTTAGCTTTGCATATGCATACGGCTAATTTCTAGAAGAGAACAATGTGCAGCAGATGGAGATACTGAGAAGGAAAATGGAGGGATTGTCGAATAGAAGCTTGTTAGAGAGAATGGAAGAGGAGTATGGCTCAATGCACTCTACAGATCACAGTTCTGCTGCCGATTATGCCTCCACTTCCAAGAGAATAATAGAGTTTCCTGATATGCCTTCATCTTCAACAAGACAACCATGCAAGGTAAGAATCCATTCTATAATCTGTTAGTTTTGAATTTAAACATCAATTATTCAACTGACTTTACGAAGAGGGGGCATCTAATGATTGGAGTTACTGTTGAGCAAACCAAGCGTGGTTTAAGGGTATAGATTTGGTGACAATCCTGAAGTCATAATCACTTTCAGCAAGGTCTGCGAAACATCTGTTAAACAGTGCAGTGAAAATTTTAAACGACCAGAAAAGTCTTAGTCAGCTCATTGGCTTTGTAGGATTTGAATATCAAATGTTCTATTGATGTCATGGAATAGGTATCCATAATTGCTGTGACATTGCTGCCTGAATGATGACGGAAGTTCTTCTACAGGAGGAGAAAACATGCTCTGGGTGCTGCAAGATTATAGTGCGGAGAGTCATCGAGCAAGTTCGGGCTGAGACAGAGCAATGGTCCCAAATGCAAGAGATGCTAGGGCAAGTCAGGAATGAGATGGAAGAGTTGGAGGCTTCTAGAGATTTTTGGGAAGACCGAGCACTTGATTCTGATTGTCAAATTCAATCCCTGAATTCTTCTGTAAGAAACCAAGCTCTCTGTCGTCTATTCATTTATTTCTTTATCTCCGAGGCATTGAATCTACCCTGCAGAAGTGCTTTACCCAAAACACCATGGAACATACTAAATAGTTCAATGCAGTTCAAGAATGTTAAAATGTTGAAACGATTTTGACATTGAAAACTATTTCTAAATGTCTTAGAAAACACCTTCCCCCCTCATAGTTCGCATTTCTGCAACACCCAACATTAAGAAAGATTCAAACCAACAATTCCTGGATTATCTGCAAATGCTGATGGCTTGTGAATAGAATTGTACGGCATTTTATGGGACTTCAGGTACTCAGGTTAAGGGTAAAAAACTGATAAGACAACATTTGATCCTAAGCTTTGTCAATACATTTTGCATTTACACAAAATTAATAATGTGGCTTTCTACAGGTGCAAGAATGGAGACAGAAAGCCCTCTCCTCTGAAGCCAGGGAAAATGAGCTACAAACTCAGGTAGCTGTGCTTCAAGTGGAGCTCGAGAGGTTGAGGAAGGAAAGAGTTAAAGAAACATCAGGGTCTAAAAATTTACCATCAGTTTCTCTGGAGGCTCCGAATGAGACTGAGAAGCGAGTATTAGTTTGTCGTTTGAAGGAAAACCGTGATGCTAACGATGATTGTCGCCGGAAGGAGGCATTTAGTGATGGCAGAAGAAAGCCACAGCACGCCTGCGCCGGTGGACTTTATGCTTCAAAACGTTCACTTCTTAGAGATATTGGCAATTCATCTCCCTTGGCGAGACAAAATAGTAGAGCAGTTTTCTATCCTGTGCAGGAAAACTTTAAATTCTGAGAATTTCCCTCCTTTCCCCTATCTACATGCATTGACTGCTATATTTTCCATCTATGCTTGCCTGCTAACATGATAGCTCGAATTCCAAAATATTCTTGACACAAGTTCCATATATGCATAGTTAAATAACACAGATTATGTCTTGAGATTTCATATAATAATTGAAATTTTCTTATGTGAAGAAGAGGGTGTTTGTTTTTGTGGTGTAACCAGGGGTTGCAAAAAAGCTGAGGGATTGAGTGTTTGGTTAATTTTAAGAAGCAAAAATTTGACATGGGACCCACCCTATTACACTATAGAATCAGAGTTTCACGGAAAGTAGCAATTATTGCTGCTTTACGTGCGTTGCGGGTTTGGGGGGCGAGATATTAAATTGATATATATATATATATATATCTTATATAAAATATATATTTAATATTAAAATAATCTAAAAATTAATTATAATAAATAAATATATTAGAAGGAGATCACAACATAATTTTTGTCTCGCAATCCTAATTTTGTTTAAGATGATATTTTATTATATATTGTTCTGGGATCATAGAGGCCTTCACATATGAATTTATAGTTCATGATGAAATTACAAGTAGTTTGATGGGAGAATAAAAACAAGTGTCTAATTTACTTGAATTATTAATTAAATTTTATTATTATAATTATTAAATATTTTAAAAAAAACAACATATATATATATATATATATATATATATACACTTTAAAGTAATTTCACAAGTTGAAAGTAATATGAAAAGCTTGGTAACCAAATACTTGAAACTGTTAAAGTGCTTTTCATGAAACTGTTTTTTTTAAATCTCAACCACAAAAATAAAAGCAATATCAAAAACATCTAAACTCGTGACATGAGATGCATTAAACACTGTTCCAAGAAAGTAACGGATATGCATCACTGAAGATACGTTTCAAATATATTCTCAGCACAGGAATTTTGCCTCTCCCCTCAGTCCCACCTCATGTTCTTTTCAACTATTTCACGAAAGAAAACAAAATCTTCTCTGCTCATGCCCATGCCAGAAAATCTTGATTTTTGTTTGGTCCAAATATGATGTGATTAATTGCAAACTATTTGCACTTGATCATTTCAATTTTCTTAAATATTTTTTTTTTCTTTTTAGTAGTAATACATCAATCAAAACTATATATATAAAAAATAATAGCTTAAAACTAAAATAATTCTAAAACAAAAAAAACATTCCATTCGCAATCCGAAACACTCTCTTAAGTAGACAAATTCATTAAGCTTTGTTTGCCTTTACTTCACTTTCCCATCAACCAAACCAAAACCATCCTTAAAAAGAAGTCCTAATCTCAACACCAAAACAAACAAAGACTAAGCACGGATGATATCAATTAACAATCAAGTCGAACAATTGATGATAGACTAGATAACTGTAACTCCCTGGATAAAGACGGGTTAAAAAGAATACAGCCAGCCAGTTGTGAGCAGATTTTGATCACTTTCCCTCTGCTGGGACTATTATCCTATTCTCATGTATGATTCCGTTCATATAGAGGAGAACGAAAACGAGTAATATACATATACATATACATATACATATACATATACACTAAAATGGTTGCTGCAGGGTGCAGTTAAATGAATGATTTTTCGGTAAAAAAGAAATAGGTATAGATGCTTGGGTCCTGAGAGTCACAATAATATATAACAAAGCTAAAATATGCATATGATCATGCGCCAGAAGTTTATGCATATACTTCTGGACGTTGAAACCATATGGAATAATAAGCACAGCATACCGATAAGAAAAATTGCGAAAAATATTAGTGAAGTGATTCGATGCGATGAAAAAACTAAAGACAACAGGCCATGTCTTAAAATTCCTAAAGCTAGAAAATTCATCAGCAAACCTGAGCAGATGTTAGCTGGGGAAAAAAAGCTGATGAGAATCTACCTAAACGTAAGACACAAAAGGTAGCTGCTGGGGGAGTTCGGGGACTTTGGTCTCAACAGTCGTTTCTGATGCTGACAGACCGGTGCTAGCAGGAGGAGGACTGCTTCGGAGATTCTCAGCTGGGAGGTTAGTGATGCTCTCAGGAAAATATTCCGTGCTACCGTACCAATTAAATGTTTCAGCTAGGTCAAATTGGAGGAGGGGAGGATTCCATATTTCTTCTGGTAACCCATTTGAAAAGTCGGAACTCGGAAGCATTGGGACAGGATCTTCATAAGTCTCTGATAAAATGGGGACCTGGGCTGCAGAATAGCTGTTGAAGAAGAGGAAGGCATCATCAAATCCATCTAAAGGAGAAGTTTCCTGTTTCTGCCATGGATTTTCCAATGAATCAGTACCGCTGCTGCAGCCACCATCCATAGCAGCCGGATCATTTGGACCACCGGGGAGCTGGTATTTCTCTGTAGAACATTGCTCTGGATTTTTGACAGGCTTGCCAATTTTCTTGTAAATCCTACACAGAACCCAGTCATCAAGCTGCACCAAGAAAAACCTGGTTACTAATCATGTTAAGAAAGAGTTAAAAACAAATGGTAGCTAGCTAAGCTAGCTGTTGATCAATTGATAATTAGAGCTGGATATTGAATATCCATATACCCTCATATCATTTATGTTATTTCTGATCGGAGGAGCTGAATCTTTCACTCTAAATTCATGCATCATCCAGTTGGTTTTATCACCCTTAGGGGCCTTTCCATTATAATAAACCAGTGACTTCCTATATCCGACAATAGCCTTGTCGTGTACGATTTTCTTATCAGCTCCGGTGGCTTTCCAGTACCCGCCGCCTGCTGCTCGGTTCGGCCTCGTTCCATTTCTGTACTTCTTGTCCCTTGGCGTGAAAAAATACCATTCCCTTTCTCCATAGTGCTTATATTGCTCTATCATCGATAACAAAAACAACAAACTTAATTAATTTGTAGTCATAAATCCATTAATGCAAGAAGAAAACTTGTAATCCGAAACTAACTAGATGATCGTAGACCATGCCAAATTAAATGAAACGATATATAATCAAAAGAAAAGAACCTGCAAGCTCCTCGGGATTATGCTGATAAAGTGAAACATCGACAATCCTGTTCCTAGGCAATGGCAGACCACTGACCTTATTCTTCAAGTAATGCAAAACCAGCTCATGGTTATGAGGGCAAAACCTATAACCCGCTGGAAAATTATCGAAATAGTTGTCATCATCATCATCACCATCAATATTATCTGGATTTATCAAATGATCACGAACAGCAAGCCTTGGTGGTGGCGGTGAAGAATTCACAGAAGATGATGAGCTTGGTGATGGCTTGGAGGGCTTCGAAAGACTATTTGAAACCCCTGAAGTGGTAATAGAAACCTGTACGTTCGCCTTCGATTCCTCCGTAAACTCCATTGCAGGACAGTACCCGAAAGCAATTTCTCCTTGGCAGGGCATCGACTCAAAAGTTATGAATATGAGCTGCAAAAGGAAACTAACACACATATGCTAGCTAGTGATTCAGAGGTTGCATTTTTAAAAAAAAACTGAAGATATATTTGAAATCTAATATCTTAACTATACACATATTAAATAATCTAGTAAAACAAAATTATCTTTAATTTTTTGATAATTGAAATTTTATCTTTAATTATTTCTTATATCCATCTGATATGTAATTATATCTTTTAAATGAAATTTATCATGTTTTTCAGTATCTATCTCTATGCTTTTCGAAATTCGTTTGCTGGGGAAAAGAAATCAAGCTGAGATTTAGTAAAATTTCCCGAACAAATCGTAAACGAACATTTTAAAAATCACTATCTTCTGAAATTTGAAAACGGATTTGAATCCAATTCTCTTTTATATTTTCAAAGACAGTTGAAGTTGAACGAGAAAGTTTTATGGTCTCTATCAGTTATTAGGGTTTACTTTGGAAAAAGAAACAGATAACGAAATGGATTATGAATTAACTATTTCTCAAGTAAAAAGGATTTGAATTTACCATTGATAAATATTTTATATCGTGATACACAGAGAAAAATATAGAAAGTAAAAATATTTTTAATCGTGACATTTTTCGTGCGAGGTATGGCTGATCATACAGATGGTGGCGGGGGTACTGATAACTGTTCCATAAAATCTGAATTCCAACACCATGCGAGGAATCAAGAGGCAAAAGGGTGTAGCAGGCGTGGATCGCACTCCTGAAAGTTGGAATTGTCAGGTCAACAAACATGGACAATTGGGTAGAATAGCGAGTTTCAGGAATCGGAGCATCCATGGAACAAGTCCAGATTAATTTCAAGGAAGTTCAATGCGAGATGAGGATCTCCTTTAGGCCTACCCTAGAGCTGTTTTGATTTGGATTTGGTCTGTGAAAACAAATCCCACTCAGATCATGATACGGGAGCGATTAATATAACATTGGGGGTTTGAAGAATCAGCCACGAAATCCGGCAGCAGCTTTGCAATTGATGAACATTCAAAACAGCCAGTTTCGTGTGCCAGTAAGAGCTCAAAATATAAATGGAACATATTAAATGAGAAAGTAACGATCTTGTTAAGAATGCGCCAGAAACATGTCACTAAATTCCTAAAACTAGAAAACCAGTAAACAAATATAATATATAAATATCTTGACTATTAGCTAGATTGTCTATCCACTAAACTCATAAGATCCTGGAAGATCCATGAGCAAACTTAGTACATACGCTGGCTATATGACAGTCATTCTTGAAATCCACTAGAAACCCAACTCCTAACACTAATTATCATAGGTGCCGAGGAGGATGTCCGGTAAGTTTGGCATCAACACTCGTCAGTGAAGCTGGCTGGATATTTGCAGGATGGCGCCTGGTAAGTAGAGCAGTATTTGTGGGAGGAAGGCGGCCAGCAGGACGAGCAGTGTTTATAGGAGGAAGGCGGCCACCAGGAGGAGCGGTGTTCAGGTAAGGAAGTCCGTGAGCAGGAAGAACAGTACCAGTGGGAAGAAGGTTGACAAGAGGAGCAGGATTTCTTGGAAGATAAGTTGGCTTGACAGAATGGAGGTCAAAAAATTGGCCAGGAATGTTAACCTGAGACCAGTGTGTAAGATTCAGAAACTCGTCTGGGTACCCATTTTGCCTGTATGGCCAGTTGTCAGGATTGACGGGGAACATTGGGGCAGGATTTCCGAATGTCTCGGCCAAATTGGGGACCTGTGTATCTCGCAGCGTCCTGCTATGGCAAGCAGGAGCGGTAGAAAAGTTGAAAGAATCTGAGAATCCTCTTGGAGCAGCCGGTTGTTGACTCAACCCGTTATATACTGGCAACGCATTCTCTAGAGAACCAGCACCCATGTCATAAATCTCCCCGGCATAGTCAGCGCCCATGGCAGCCAGATCATTTGAATTGTGATCGTGGATGTAATCTTCACCAATCTCATCCAATGACCCTGAAGAATGTTCCTCATTCCTTTGTTCATTGCTGACATCAGAACATTCCTCATTCCTTTGTCCATTTCTGACATTATTACGCTTCTCATGTTTCTTGTAAATCCTGCACAGAACCCAGTCATCCAGCTGCAACAAAACAATCAACTTCGGTTACTAATGTCAAATAGAATTGAATTAAAACAAAATTGTTATACCAATTTGAGAGAAATAATCATATTGTACGAACCCTCATCTCATCTCTATGGTTTCTGACTTGCGGAAGTGGATCATTCACTCTAAACTCGTGCATTATCCAGTTGGTTTTGTCGCCCTTTGGAGCCTTCCCAGTATAATAAACGAGTGCCTTTCTATATCCCACAACAGCTTGATTATATATGATGTTCTTATCAGCTCCAGTGGCTTTCCAGTATCCTCCATTGGCAGCTCGATTTGGTCTACTTCCATTCTTGTACTTTCTGTCTCGGGGTGTGAAGAAGTACCATTCTTTTTCCCCAAAATGCTTGTATCTATCTGTTAACAAATAAACTTGAGATGATCATGCAGGTAAAATGAATGATCAAAAGAAACGGAAACATCTTTTCTGGGTTTGTATAAAAAATCTTAGCCAAAAGACAAGAAAAGGGTTTGTATCAAAAACCTGCAAGATACTCGGGATCGTATTGGTAGAGAATAACATCTACAATTTTGTTCCGAGGCAATGGCAAACCTCTAACCTTCTTGGTCAAGTAATATAACACCAGCTCATGATCATGCGGGCAAAACCTGAATCCAGGTGGGAAACTTTTGAAATAACGATCGTTATCGCGGTCATTAGAGAATCTGGGTGGTGCTGGTGCCGCTGCTAAAGCAAGTGGAGGAGGAGACTGCAGTACCATTGATGGTGAAGCAATGGCAGAAGGTGGGTGCGGTACCGGTGCTGGTGGAGGAGGTGATGAGGTTGAGGTAATCGGGATTTGCGTCGGTGATGCAGGGGAATTTGAAGGGATGTTTGGTGCTATTGGGGTGGTAGGAGAATGATGTACTTCAGGCATTGATTCCTCGGTAAACTCCATAGTAGGACTCTCTGAAGAATTCTCTTCTAAGGACGACATTATTCTGCAAACTCGATTTTGTTATGTTTTATAGTGGCGAACGGAAACAAAACTACACATACATATATGTGTGTGTGTGTGTGTGAAATATATTTGAAAATTAATACTCCGCAATCTTAGCGACTTGATAAACCCTATCTTTTATATTCCTCCTCTATTTAAAACTCTGTTCTGGGATTTTGTAATTCAAGTTAAAATCAACTACTAAAGAAAAAAAGGGTGGCCTCTAATTAAAATTAATTTTTTTAATATAAAAAATATTTAGATGTTATTAATATGTTTTTAGTACAAAGAAAATAATTAATATAGGATTAACCTGATATACTCAATTAGTTTTTTAGGTATAAAAATAACTGGATCAACCATTACAAAATAAATTTAAGTAAGGGAAATTCAAGCTGACATTTAAAAAAAATAAAATAAAAACATATTAAATTGATCTAGATCAATCCGGGTTAACTTGTCAAATCTATCATTTGAATTATAAGACAAAGATAAAAATGATGAAATTACAAAAAACAAACTCTTGAGTCAATCCAAGATTGATTTTTTTTTTAAAGGAGGGGAAACCTAATCCCTAGTGTTTATCAAAACCTAATCCCTTGGATATATATATATATATATATTGATCGTGCTGGATATAGTTTTTTTTAAACACATTCACTTGTCTTTCCATTTTCTTATTTTTCAAGAAACAAAAAATAAATAAATGGAAAAGAAGCACAAGATTCACGAAAGAATAAGTTATAACAAAAGTACTTGAATTAAATATATAATTTTTGAAACCATAATAAACTCGCAAAAGATTAAGTTAAATATTTAACTCGAAAATAATAAACACATTCAATGATATAAAGTGATTTTGAGCGCCTCGACTTATCAAAATTTTATGATTTTTAATTTTATTTACATGGAAGTGTAATATTCTTATAAATACTTACATATAAGATAAAATTTATTAGATTATAAACTTTATATAGGAAAACCATTTTATGCTTTTCAAACTCTAATTTTATTTTTATTTTTTTATCAAAGTAAAATGTAAATGTTACCTTGGATATTAGTGTTTATGTTGTCATTTATTGTGCACATTAATATTTAAATAATGGACATCTCCTTAAACATTTAATTATACGAAATATAAAAAAAAATACCCAATTGTAAAATCAGATAAATTCAAGCACTCACCATAACCTAGCACATTCATTAGAAAATCTCAGGAAATAAATCAACTGTGTAGACACTCAGGGCCGAAATGGGCAGGCTGTCCTCACAAGCCCAAGTTTCCGGCCCAAATTCCACCATCATTTCGAGTCTGTATCGAAAGTTTAGTCACGGCTAACGTAAAGAAAAGCCCATAAATTATTCCATCCAACGATTCTAATTCAAAAACAAAATCACTCAAGTTTAAGTGCCCGTTTAGAAAGCATTAAAAATAAATATTTTATTTTATTTATTTTAAATTATTTGTTTTATTGTTTTTAGATTATTTGGATGTGCTGAATATTGATATCAAAAATAATTTTTAAAAAATAAAAAAATATATATTAAGTGAAAATCACTTTGAAAAATAATCTCAACCGCATACTAAAACACGTGTAATCATTTACTATTTTTTTTATTAACATGGATGTGTTTGATCAGCTTACGTGCACCTCAATTAATCTCATAGACCCTGAAGTTAATGACCATGTAAGCCTCCAGTGATAATATATTAGCAATCATATGACTCGAAACTGAGACTATAGGGAGAATAAACCCTTTAATCTCAAGCTCTTACTACTGAGCCACCTATATGGTTTAATCATTCACTATTTTAATATCATTTGTAGATTATGATATGTTTTTTTTTTCCAAATATATACACGCACACAATTTACTCTGCTTAAATTCATGGACAATTTTGTTTAAAATAAAGATTATAAGAGTTAAGATTTTCAATTCAAAGTGGATAACAATTATCTAGTACCATGATGGATGATTCACTCTTAATCTTTTATATTATTTTATATTTCTATAATTATTTAATGTGTCGATTATTATTGGTTCAAGATAAGTGTTAAAAAATCATTTTAAAGCGGTCTAATTAAAAATCAGTTTAATTTCTTATTTTAAAAATGAAATTATATTGTTATTGTTAACTTGAATAGTTCATGCAGCGGAGAACTACTATGATTGCCTGTCGTGTAGTGGAGCGGCAACCACAGTTGGGTTCCGTATTGTCTACGAAAACAGTTGTAGTGATTTGAGTTTTGACTCTTGACTTCCAAAGTTTTGGGAGTCGAATCAACCATAAAATTCTGTTTGGCATGCAGCTTATTTTCCTTTGCATTATGCACACCAATAATTTGGTATATTTTATTTTTTTATATATAATTATATTAAAAATAAATTTTAAAAAAATATATCAATGTATTTTTAAGCAAATAAATATATTGAAAATTAATATCGACGTAAATAAACTCCAACCACGAGGGGATTGCATTGGAAAGCTATGACTTTGCCTAGTGTAATTTGTCTACGCATTTACATAATTCGAGGATGCCATATTTTCCTCTCCTTGTTTTCTATTTTTCTTAAAAAAAATATTTTTGATAGGCTGCCGGTTACATGTGATGATCTAGAATCTGATATTCCAATTAGAAAGAGAGTCCAATTCCCTCTGTAATTTTAGTGTATATTTATAAGTGTGATTGAAATTACTTTCAAAAATATATTTTATTAAAAAATATATCTAATAATGTTTTTTTTTTTAAATATTTATAACCTCAACACGTGAAAATCACCTATAAAAACCAACAGCATTTAATGTAAAATAAAAAATAAAACTAACTTTGTTTTAAAAATTATTTTTAAAACTAAATGATCTTATACAAGGAAAGCACCCTTGGATTTGAAATAAATAAATAAATAAATCATCATCATGAACATGAGACTGCTTCTCTTTTCGATGTATGTCCATAGATAATTGAAAAACAAAGATTTTTTTTTTAAAATAAATAAATAAATAAATAACGCAAACACTCAAATAGCCTAATTATATTAGCAAGAGGTGGAGGGTAGAATACTCGTTTAGGGCTACGACACTGGCAAAGACATAATTAATATTTAATACCATAAAAAGAAGTAACGAGTCATTGACTCATTGTGGCACCTCTCAAATCTATGGGCAATTCAATCGAACCCACAGCTCATGCATAAAACATCTTTTAATATTTTATCTTTTAATATTTTATCTATTTAAAAAAATTTATTGACTTAGCTCGATCTTGTGTTCGAGATTATGAGTTTTATTTTTTTTTGTATTTGTTTTCACAAGATTATCATGATTTTATATTCATGGCCGTAAAGCTCACGAATTAACCCATTTTAATTAATTTGTTTTTAATTTTTTATTGAGTTGTGTCATAATCCGAGTTGATTCCGATCATGTTTTTTAGTTTTTTACGAGTCGGTTAGCCCGCGCGTTGCGCCGGGCTTTTTATATATAGCAAACTTATTATTTATATGGTAAGCAAAGAATTTTTTAGTTGATAAATAGAGAATTGTAAATTTTAAATCATGCTATAATTTTTTTTTTTATGTATTGAATTAGTTGATTATTGCTATAAGCTTAAATACTCAGATAATAATTCAATTTTGAAATTTAAAAATTATAAGCGATAAAATTTATGAAAGATTAGCAAATTGTAATTTGAGTATTGCAAGACCATAATTGATTAATTGTTTAGTATGTATTAATTGTTTTGATGGTTATTTAATTGGTTGATGTAAATCTGTAATCAATAAAATAAATGAAAGATGATATTTTGTTGTCTTGAACTGAATGTGTTGATGGTTAAATATTTTTTAACAGTTACTAAGCATTTAATTGGTTGATAGCAATATTGTAAGCGCTGAAATCTATTAAAGATAGATTATTTTTTGTTTGCATTGATCTGGTTGGTTGTTGACATTATTTTACTGGCTTGAAGAATAATTTAGTCACAGTTTGGATTTGAATTATGTGTTGATTCAATTAACTCATAGATAGCAAAATTGCAATGTTTTGATTATCTGGTGTGTTTTAATTGGATTGATAATTATATAATCATTTGGTCGGAAAAATGTAATAGATTATATCGATTAGAGATTTTTGTTTGCTGTAGTCAATTGGGAATTTGTTGGTGGTTGGTTTTGTTGTAATTGTGTGGCCGATCATCTAATTTTTCTTTATTCAGTTGTGTTTACTGGTTATAGAAATATTTTTTGTATCCATTTGTATGGTGAATTATTTGATTGTTTGGTGTGATATTTTTTTGTTGTAGTTTATTGATCAATTTATGAATGTGTTTTAATCGGTTATTTGTAACCGTGTGGCCGATCATCTACTATTATATAACTATATTAAATGTATCTCAGAATACTTATATTAAGTTTTTATATTGAAAAAATCCTAGGTCATGTTTTCTTTTTCCTATATATATTCTTAGGCGAAAGACTAAAAATATATAAAAAAAAATTAACACCATTACTGTCAAAACAACAGAAATTATTAAATTATGAAGAGCAAAAAAAATTAACAAAAGAGTTATTAACAAAAATAATTGTTATTATTGTTATTATTATTGTTATTGTTATTATTATTATTGTTATTATTATTATTATTGTTATTATTATTGTTATTATTATTATTATTGAAATAATTGTTGTTATTATTATTATTATTGTTGTTGTTGTTGTTGTTATTGTTATTATTATTATTGTTATTATTATTATTATTATTATTATTATTGTGTTAAGTACACTTATATATACATGGACAAAAATAGATATTATTCTACAAATAAAAAAAATTAAATTTGTGAATGTGTTTTAATCGGTTATTTGTAATTGTGTGGCCGATCATCAACTATTATATAACTATATTAAATGCATCTCAGAATACTTATATTAAGTTTTTATATTGAAAAAATCCTAGGTCATGTTTTCTTTTCCCTATATATATTCTTAGGTGAAACACTAAAAATATATATAAAAAAAATAACACCATTACTGTCAAAACAATAGAAATTATTAAATTATGAAGAGCAAAAAAAAATATTAACAAAAGAGTAATTAACAAAAATAATTGTTATTATTATTATTATTATTGTTATTATTATTATTGTTATTGTTATTATTATTGATATTATTATTATTGGTATTATTATTATTATTATTGTTATTATTGTTATTGTTATTATTATTATTATTGAAATAATTGTTATTATTATTATTATTGTTGTTGTTGTTGTTGTTGTTGTTGTTGTTGTTGTTGTTGTTGTTGTTGTTGTTGTTGTTGTTGTTGTTGTTGTTATTATTATTATTATTATTATTATTATTATTGTGTTAAGTACACTTATATATACATGGACAAAAGTAGACATTATTCTACAAATTAAAAAAAAATTGTTATTATTGTTATTATTATTATTATTATTATTATTATTATTATTATTATTATTGTGTTAAGTACACTTATATATACATGGACAAAAGTTGACATTATTCTACAAATAAAAATAAATAAATTTGTGAATGTGTTTCAATCGGTTATTTGTAATTGTGTGGCCGATCATCTACTATTATATAACTATATTAAATGTATCTCAGAATACTTATATTAATTTTTTATATTAAAAAAATCCTAGGTCATGTTTTTTTTTTCCTATATATATACTCTTAGGGAAAGACTAAAAATATATATAAAAAAATTAACACCATCACTGTCAAAATAATAGAAATTATTAAATTATGAAGAGCAAAAAAAATATTCATAAAAGAATTAGTAACAAAAATAATTGTTATTATTATTATTGTTATTATCATTATTGTTGTTGTTGTTGTTATTATTATTATTATTATTATTATTATTATTATTATTCTTATTATTATTATTATTATTGGTATTATTATTGTTATTATTATTATTGTTATTATTATTGTTATTATTGTTATTATTATTATTGTTATTATTATTGTTATTCTTATTGGTATTATTATTGTTATTATTATTATTATTGTTATTATTATTGATATCATTGTTATTATTATTATTGTTATTATTATTATTATTGAAATAATTGTTGTTGTTGTTATTATTATTATTATTAATTATTTGAAATGAGGGACAAAATTGAAAACAACATAACCTGCTGCACTAAACAAATTAAGGGATCTAATAGGAAACCAAAAAATTAAAAAAAGAAGGACTGACATGCAAATTGCATATATATCAATTTGAATGCAAGGACGAAATTGAAAGAATTCGAAACTTGGATTACAGAAATCAAACAAAACCAAGGGACTGAAATGCATGCACAATAACTCGGAGGACTGAAATTGATTCTGGCGCTGAGGAGAGAGAAAAGAGGACATAAACGTTCAACCGACTATTTGAGCCTACACGTCCATATTTACACCGCACGCGCCACTCCATGAGATTCAGGGAAGAGTTGCGAATCGAATTGACTGGCGGAGGAAAATTTTTCACCGCCGTATGAAGCCGCACGCGCCGCCTGAATCAACCGGGGTCGCAAAACACGCCGACGCGCCTGTACGGTTCGCTGACAGCGCTGACGCAAGCACACAGTAACGTCATGGTCAATTACTAAACCACCCCTGCGCCGAATTCATATATTTTGTCGTTTCGGGGGCTACGAACGTCATTACACATTTTCAAAAATATTAAAAAAAAAAAGAGTCAGGCGGACCGGACCGAACCGGACCGGTCCGTACGTGGTCAATTACGCCCGTGCCCCTCAGCGTAAACCGTTATTTTGTCTTATTATCAGGGACGAAATCGGTAAAACACTGTTCACATCCGGAAAAGACAAAAAAAAATAGGGTGGACGAACTCGCGCGACGCACGGATCAAAAAGCTCGCGTCCACAGTGAATTTAGAGAGCGTGAACAGTGCCCGAACAGTGTTTTCCGTTTTGTTTTAGGTATTTGTTAATTGTTCTTTTTTTGTTTATTTATTATTTTTATATATTTTTTAATTATATGATTTACATTAATAACTGAACTAATGACTGGACCTTACATTATTTTTTCTGTTGAAATTGTTTTTTCCCTGCCGGCAACAAATCTAGTTGGTCTCTATTTCCGTCCGAATTCTTCCAATACAAAGGAAAAACGCTACCCGAACTCTTTTTTAGTGCCTGTTTGGCACGATGTTTGGCAAGCTGTGCCACAAATTTTTATTTTTTTTTATTTTAAATGAATATGTTTTAGTGTTTTTAGATTATTTTGATATGCTGACATCAAAAATAATTTTTAAATAATAAAAAAAATATTATTTTGATGTATTTCAACATAAAAAACACTTTAAAAAATTACCGCAACCGCTCTCCAAAACAGGCTTTACAGATTCGGACCCAGAAAGAGAATCAGAATCCAAACGAGCCCTGCAAGGTCTGGCGATCCCAACAACCCCTTAGCAGACCATCATACAAAGCCAGAATAGGTTCCACGCGTCTCTGGCATCGTGTGCACGCGCTCCGTGCAACACTATGATCGTGTAGATTTTTTCATATTAGCATGTGACAATTGATGACATGATTTTTCTCAGTCTTTTTCAAACAAGTATCCCACTTTTTATTTTTATAAATAAGTTTCTTAATTCTCATGTTAAATAGAAAATATTTTTTTATATTAATGTTAATGGTGAAAAACTTAGTCTGTTTATTTTTCCATTTTAAAAGTGCTTTTCAATTTTTATTTTCTAATCCAAATTATTTTTTTTTGTATTTTCAAATAATTTTGATATGCTGACGTCAAAAATAAATAAATAAATATATATATATATATATATATATATATATATATATATATTATCTCAATGTATTTTTACAACTCTTAAATTTTATCAGGGATATAAGATATACAACAAGAATAAATAATATAAAATTATATTGAATAAGGTCACAATACAAACCCCACTTCAAAATCTGATTATTTAGAAGGTGTTTGAGAGTGTGGTTGTAGTTGTTTTTGAAAGTGTTTTTCGTTTATAAATATATCAAAATAATATTTTTTTATTTTTTTAAAATTATTTTGACATCAACACATCAAAATGATCTAAAAACAACAAAACATTTTCATTTAATATGAATTTTTCTTCTTTAAAATTTGGCCAAAAGACGGTTCAACCGCTTCGCCAAAGACACTCAGTATATATCCTAAAGTAGTATCTTTCTCTAAAAGATTTCCTTGAATTGCATTTTAAAATGGATTAACACAAATGCCCCCACCAAAATAAATTATTACCTTATTGTTAGCAAGCTACCTCTAAAAATCATGAAATGGATGAACACAAGTGTCTCGACAGAATAGAATATTCACCTATCGGCTCTTCGATAAATACATAAAACCCAAAAGTCACATGCACACCCGTCCCAAAAATAAATATATATTTTTAACTCATTTTAATAATTATTAATAGAGAATTGCATAGCATCGCCGTCCTATTTGAGAGGTAGATGGCATTACGGCAAGGTTGAGGGTCGGAGAGGGGGAGAGGCTTTCATAATTCCTCTTTTAATACTGATTTTTTTTACTTTATTTTATGCAGTTTCGGATAAATACGAAGTAATTGCCGTCCCTCACCCGATGACTTCTTATTTATTTATTTATTTATTTATTTAGAGCCATGATAAATAATTAATCATAACAATAAAAAAAAAGAAAGAAGAAGAACGGAGAGTGGATCTCAGACGCTCGGGGCGGGGAATCTGACAGCGAACCAGAGTGTGAACCCTCGGATTTAGCTTTAAAAGTCCCTCGTCTCTCACCGAACTTACAGACACCTACCCCACCGAATTAGTGCAAAATTCCAACTCCAGCGCCGAGATATAGACAGAGCAGCATAGGAAACATCAAGAGAAGAAAACAAAGTCAAGTTTTAGCAACTCCTCGACGCATCTTAACTCTCAGAACAGAAAAGAGCAGGCATCAGTCAGCGCCGGCTGTCTGTCCACCGCCACCCGCCTACTTCAAATTTAGAAATGGCAATCGCCGCCTGCTTCTTCACCGCCTCTCTGCCTAACAATACAAACCCCAAGCTCATCAATCTCCGTTCGTTTCACCCCTCCTCCTCTCTCCATCTCCGCCTCTCTCCCCTCCCCTCCCCCCTCCTCCACCGGCACAGCAACCGCCGCCTCCCTCTCTCCATCCCGTGCTCATTTGGTGGAGACGGAGGCATCAACCACCACCCTCCTCCCTCAGGGGGTGGCGGGGGAGATAACAGTGACGACAACAGCCACAATGGTGATGGTGACAGTGCGGAGGATAAGAACAGGGAGGAGGCGATGATGGTGCTGGCGGAGGGGAAGCAGTCTTTGGAGAGTTTGCCGAAGGATTTAGCGGCGGCGATCCAGGCAGGGAAGATACCAGGGTCAGTTGTTTCGAGGTTTCTGGAGCTTGAAGAGTCACGGTTTTTCGGGTGGTTGATGCAGTTTGGTGGGTTTAGGGAGAGGTTGCTGGCTGATGATCTGTTTTTGGCTAAAGTTGGGATGGAATGTTTTGTTGGTATGTTCACTAAGGTAGGTATAGTATTGCTGTTATCAGTAATTTGTTTTCTACACATTTGGAAACGACAATGCATTTAATCATCTGAATATGATTTAAACGGGTATTTTGCTTGGGACGGTTAATTGGACAGATTTTGCTAAAAAGTGTTTAAAATTCGATACTTTGATTCCTATTTTATGTGCGTCTGCTTTCGACAATGCGTCTGGACAATTTGAATAGAATGCAAAATGGTACGATTTTGTGAACTTCTTCACGATGGTTTCATCTTTTTGTTCAAGCATACCTGTCTGTCTACAGTATTGAAAGATGCTTTTTTCCCCTTCTGTTGGTTTATTTCTATGTTGAGAGATTGATCGTCTTAAACGGGGGATACAAATGGGGCTTAGAGTTGTCTCAACACCAGCGTTTCACTTTATGTGGTTGAGTTTTTTTGATAGAGTGAGGTTGGAGCATCCTAAAACTCATAAGCTAAGCAGTATTTATAGGGATATAGCACTGTAAACTGGTTGGCACGAAGAAAACAATGTATCATGTAGTTATTGATTTTCTTGAGGGCAAACCAATTTTCTAGTGGTACGAAGATAATCTTTGCATAAGGGATTGTTATGCAATGGTAATGAAGCTTGTTTATGCCATTACAACTATTTGACTGACCCACGCCCAATCCTTCAAGTTTAAAAGCACCTGCATACCCTGAAAGAAGCGACCTCTTCCCTCATGATGACTAGCAAAAATTGAGCTAGAAAATTTATGATCTGCTCCACATGTAATGATAATGAGTTTTTATGTTCTTTTTCTGGTTTTATGTTTTCCTTCTTCCTCTTCCATCCCTTCCAGTTCGCCTCCTTTGTTTTTAGTTTATACTGACATTAGATTTTCTTAACCCTATAATGACTTTTTGTAAATTTTTTTAGACTGCTGCAGAGTATGAACGTCGGAGAGAGAATTTTTTCAACGAGCTGGAAGTTGTTTTTGCTGATGTGGTATGACTATTATAATTTTTTCAAAGAAGTTAGTACTTTGGAGGGTTCCCTGTGCATTCTATTTTGAAAATGTGTTATTTCCATTCCTCAGTTGGAATTCATTTTTTTCTTAGGTGATGGCCATAATTGCAGATTTCATGCTTGTTTATCTTCCTGCTCCCACTGTGTCTCTCCGATCACCACTGGCAAGAAACGCTGGAACTATTGCAAAGTTCTTACACAACTGCCCCGATAATGCATTCCAGGTTTCTGATTTAACAATAAACTTATGCATTATCCAGTAAGTCTTATGATGTTTGGAGAATAGAAAATTTAAGATAGTCACCTGCTCGTCAAATCCTCGTTTCAGGTTGCTCTTGCCGGGACTTCTTATTCAGTTTTACAGAGATTAGGGGCTATAGCGGTAATATTTTTTTGCATATTTCTCATTGTTAATTAAAAATCTTAATTCCGATGCCAAGAGCAGCAGTCATTTTGTCAATTTTTTATTGCAGCGCAATGGAGCAAAGCTTTTTGCTGTTGGCACTGCCTCATCACTAGTAAGTTCTTACTGACAGGAAATTATATATCACTTTTTAGATTTATTTTGTGCTATGAAATGAATTTGAAATTAACAGGATTCTATACTTAAAGATTTGTCTCACCCATCTTGCATAGCCTATTACTTCATGCCATAAGGCATCAACTATTGTATTTAGTTTTCTAAGGGAGAGTCTCTTATACTTGTTGCAGTCGTCTCTATTGAAAAATTATTATCTTACATGCCAATGCCTTCCCCGGTGTCTTGCTAACTTTCCATGGAGCACCACCAAACTACCAAATAACCTTTTCTTTTCTGACATTTTATAATGGAAACTGGAACTGCATTATGAAGAAAATAGTGAAAAATCACCCCCCCTCTCTCCAACACACTGTTTTCTTCTTCTTTTTGTTTTGGCATGGAGGATCTATTTGCTGCTTTTACTTTTTGTTTTTTTATTCTAAGCTTGTTGTTGGAATTGTTAATCTTTATTGGTCTCAAAGCCTTGCATTGCAAGTAGTTTGTTTCTATACTGTGTGCACTTTTGGTTATCACTATATACTAGGAGTAGCCTTCCATTCACGTGTTCTTGTATTATAATAAGTTTTTCTAGTTAGATGATAAAAAAGAATAAAATGCAGTCACCTTTTATTTTATTGAAAAATTCTTAACCATTCCCGGTTCGCCTCTTCTTTTTTCTCTCTAGCAAAGTGCCTATCCTTGGTCATTAAAATGCCAATGGAAGAAAGATTCATGATTTTGAGGATGCGTAACTTTGATTCAATTGTTTTGTTTTAGGTTGGTACCGCTGTGACAAATGCATTGATCAATGCACGGAAAACTGTGGATAAGTCTGCTGCCGGTGAAGTTGAAAATGTGCCTATAATATCCACCAGTGTTGCTTATGGTGTCTACATGGCAGTTTCTAGCAACCTCAGGTACATTGATCTTCTAAACATGGTTTTGCTCTACTTTCTAGACTCTATTTGTCTTATTTATGTACTTTCTAGGATTCTGTAATCATTACTGTTTAATTCATGCACTATTTATTCAAAACATTAGGCCTAGACTGCATGGTGCGAGAGATTTATTTCGTTATTGGAATTAAATTAGTTTCCTGTTGAACACAACATGCAAAATTTGATCTCTAGCATAATATTCCATGTTAGAGCTTGTTTTGTATAGCCTTTGGTCCAGATCTATCACTGGATTAATTGGCAAATTTACAATGAATGCTGATAAACTTTTCCATGACGAGTATTGTAGAAATTTTTTGAACAGGGGCATTTTGTCCATTTGAAAAGCTTCGACGATTTAAAAAACTGGACCTGTCATCATAATTTGATGTTGTGTTTGAAATGTTTCTAATGAGGTGCTATATATATATATATATCTGTATGTATGTGTATGCATATATATACAAGTGCTATTGATATTGAGGGTTTGTGTGTGTGGGGGGGTGGGGTGTGAGAATGTTTTACTGACAGAGTAGTTCTGTTGAACAGGTATCAAATACTGGCAGGTGTTATTGAACAGCGTATTTTGGAACCAATGCTACATCAGCACAAAATCATGCTCAGTGCACTTAGTTTCACTGTTCGAACTGGCAACACATTCCTGGGTTCATTACTGTAAGATTGCACTCTTTATCTCCTGGAAATCTTATTGCTTGATAATTTATGGACCTGTGGCATCTCATGTTCATCACTCTGCTTCTACAGGTGGGTGGACTATGCTCGCATGATAGGAATCCAAAAGGCTCAGGAGGAGCATAAGGAATTGACTGCTTAGTTCTAGAAATGTGGGTTTGCTGCGTTGAAATTGATTGAAGGTAGGTGATCAATTGGAAAATTGAGGTTTTTGGGTGCTGAACTGTCAAGATGTCCTGAAAATCTACACATCATAATTAGTCGAAAGTTCTGACGTTTAGTAGTTGGTCTCAGTTTCCCTCAATGATTCTGAAATTTATTTTTTTCCCTCTCCTGTTGTTGCTGTCCGGAATTGGACACGATCACTGGTAAAATTTGAACGGTTGAAAGTGCCAAATGAGTGCAAGAAGAATAGACATTTTTGTTGTGAATATCTTTCATACAAGCCCTTAAATTGATATGTGCAATGTTCATGTCTGCTGTCTCCTCAAAATCGCAGCATTCCATCAGTCGAGCCAGCATTATACATGTAATGATCAATGGACAGTTATAGTTAAATTCACCGAGGAAATTCTTCTTGTTGAACTTCTCAGCCCGCCGCTCAAACCAACAGAGGATCGTTAGATTAAAGTCAATTTATTTCTCAATCAAGATTTAAAAAAAAATAATAATCTTAAAACACACGTTATATATAAATCTAATGTGCTCAAAAAATGAATTCCTTATAAGATTTGAACTTAAAAAAACTAAAAAAAGAAGCAGCAGCAAATTACTTTGACCACCAAACCAGCCAACCATTGCAGTAAACTTCAATGCTTAATATTATCAGGTTTCGTAAACGTGGATTAACAGGAAACTGAACAGTGCAATGACATTAACACATTGGATCCGATACTAAAAAGTCATCTCTTCTCAAATGTATAATCTTATTTTTTCTGATCTTAGAAATGGAAAGACCATATCCTCCCATGCATAGACAGATACATGGGATAACATGCTGCTAATAACCTCTGTACGTGAGTGTTTCTTCGTACAGGTAACATTGTTTAAATACTAAACTCTGCAAATCTAAATGCTCTGTTGTTCTTTGTAGTGTAATATTCAGGCAATCACTTCATCTTTCAAACATGACCTTATTTTGATGTCTGTAGAATTTGTCTCAGCCTTGTAATCAACATCACAGCACTCTATTACCCCGGCCTGGAAATTAGGCAGACGAAAACCAATAATAATTATTACTTTTTTAATTTTTTAGAGAAAGGGCCAAAAAGCCTCCACTGAGTGAATTTGAACTTGAAGTTAATATTAAATTTGATGAACAGTAACTGGTAATTAAAGTAGCACTTACCGTTTTACGTGTTGTTGCTTGAGAAAGCACCCGAATTTTGGAGATGGAATCAGCGGAATGGTTGCCAGAAGCTGAGCAAGGTGGCAAGTTGCGTTGCCCTGCTCGAACATAGGTTGTAAGAACCTGGCCGTTCTCTGGATTATGCTCTATGGACTCAAAGAAAAATACATGAGGAGATTCGCATGGATTGTCAAACACCCACCGTGTGTTGAACATGAAGAATGGAGGGCGAGCTTTCCTTTCCCAAGGCCTAAACGTTTCGAGGGGTTTGCGTAGAATGCTTCGAGGTATTATGTTCTCATAAATGTTAGCAGAATAGCCCCACGACACTGAGAAAGACCAGTTGCTTTCTCTTTGGTAGCAGATGGTTTGCTGTGCAAGGCGAGACTGGTCAACTTTTGCAGCTTTCATGATGTGCCTTATAGCTTCGAACTTGTCCATTTTGGGAAAGATTGGATCTATGGTATCGAAATGGTGGAGAGTGAGGAGTGGAGATTGCGGGTGAGATGATAGAAAGCCTGATATATCACCATGTAGATCAATCTGCAGGTACCAGATAACAAGGTGGTTAGGAGAAGAATCTCTTGAATGAATAGTTGCTGAGCGTTTTCCTATTTCGTGGCTAGAGATAAACGTGCATGCATGGTGCAGATTCACAAGCAGAAACAAATTTCAACAATGAGTTCAGGTGCAGGTGGAGCAAAAGTTGGATCGATTACCTGGTGAATTCCCTTCTCAATTGACAAAGCAATTCCAAGATCAGCGAAACAAGACTGAGCCATATGATCACTGACCCACAAATAAGGGTACCTCTCAATACAATCATCTAATTTGGTTGATATTGCTTGTGCAAATGGATAACTCACGGCGTAGCCAGCCCCGCCAAATCCCATATCAAAAGAGAAATCAGCATTTGACTTGACACATTCTGAAATGCCTCCAATGTACTGGTACTTCGTATGATCATATTTCCCTAGAACCTCTACTAGATTATCGACGAACATTAAAGAGTCGTCATCGCACATTATTAACCATCTCAAATCCTTGTCCCCCACTCTATACATATCTAAAAGCGAATGGAACATTCGAACTTGAAGAGGGTTTGCTATTCTAGGGAACACTCTCAGTTTGGTGATGTCTGCATTGACTTGAAAAGGAGGAGAAGACGCAGGCCAGGGTAGAAATTCCTGGGTGGGCTCTTTATCCATGAAGACATATCCTCTAGTAACATTTGGCCGCCACCATGACTCGACGTATGCTTTTCTCCACCTCCATGAATTCAAAGAACTAATCACTATAAATCCAATGTGGCTAATATTAGTTGGAGACTCCATGGTGGTGTTATGAACGCTGGTCGAAGATGAATCTGCAGGCCATTGGAAGTGAAAGGGGAGGTTGAATGAATCGGAAAATGGGTTGTCATGACTTTTCGACAAGAATGCGTAGAACAGAAGGAGGACGAGGCCTGAAACAGCTATGGATCTGCCCAGAATTCCAAGAGGCAAGGCTCGATAGTTTTGGAGAACTGATGAGCGCGAGTTGGTACTGTCGTTTGACGGTGTCATTTTGAAAGATGAGAGAAGTGATCGATGACTGCAGAATGCCGATGATCTAATTAAGATGGGAAAATTATAGTCAGGGGAGGGGATCGAATTCTTTTTGTAGAGGGAGCTCGGCAAGGAATAATATTATAGAGCCATGATTCCTGTTTAAGTTTCCTGCTCCATGTAACGAAGTCCTCTCGAGCTTTCATTGCTGATGGTCTAATGCATGCAGCAGCAGCTCCTAGGAGGTGATTAATTAATTATTCAGCGTTGATTTTCATCAGCTAGCAACAATCAATATATATATTGCTTCAGTCCAGTTGAGCTAATTTCAATATTCTTACCATTGCTTAATTAATAAGAAAATTAATTACATCTGGAAATTAAAAAAATAGAAAAACTCAAATTTGAATATATGAGAAATATAAATGAAAGAGAAGAAATGGTGTCTATTTTACTCAATAACTTTAATATTTAACTTCTTTAATATTTAAATTCTGCTAAGCATATGATCGATTTTTAGACAGAGAGAGCTACCTAGCTGTGTGCCCCGGTGCCTGAGAGAGAGCTTTTTCAAACTTTCAGCTTATTTACAAACCGCAACTCATTTTCTTCATTGAAAAACCGCAACATGATATATTTATATTGTTGTGCTTACTGAATTTATTTAAAATAAATTAAAAAAAAAACAGGTGACTTGGGTTATATAACCAATGATGCTTAATAAATTGATTTTATTTCAATTAGATAAAAAAATACAGTAAAATAACACCATCAATATCATTCCATTACCCTTATATATATACATTTTCTTAACCCTAGTCTACAGTGCTTGTTTGAAGGACAAGCTAGCTCTCCTCAGTCTCAGGTCTATAAACATGCATGTAGCCGGGTAGAGCCAGCAAAATAGAGAGGTTGACCGCCCCATATATATATATATTAACTTAACTCTAGTCTACAATGCTTGTTCGAAGGAAAAGTAGCTCTCCTAAATCTCACGTCTATTAACATGCATGGAGCCGGGAAGAGCAAGCAAAATAGAGGTTTGACCACCATATATACATATATTATCTTAACCCTAGTCTACAATAGAGGGTTGACCACCAATATATATATAAATTATTTTAACCCTAGTCTACAATGCTTGTTCGAAGGAAATGCTAGCTTTCCTAAATCTCACGTCTATAAACATGGAGCCGGGAAGAGCAAGCAAAATAGAGGTTTGACCACCATATATATAAAAATTATCTTAACCCTAGTCTACAATGCTTATTCGAAGGAAAAGCTAGCTTTCCTAAATCTCACGTTTATATATATACTAGACAATGCCCCCGCGCTTCGCCGCGGGCGGCACAATATTTTTTTCAATGTAAAAAATATTAATTATGTGTATTTTTTATTATAATATAAATTTAGCTAAAATAATAAATTTGTGCAGAATTCATGTCAAGTGCAAGTTTTTTATAAAATATATGAATTTAAAATCGATATAAATTTATCTGTTTAGTAGTTTCAAACGAAATAACCAGCATAAATTTATCATCATCATTAAAAAAGCAAGAAAACTCGGATATCTGAATGATTAAGTTCACTGTATTAAGATTAGTTCATTTTATAACAATTTAAATCAAACAAAAATAAAATATAAATTGTGAAAATACCTACAATAATCAAATAAAAAAATATGTTGTTAATTTTCTATTAACAAAAAGACGAAAACATAGATTGAAAATTCATCCTGATGTTATTGCCATTATCATTGCTATTAAAGCTAAAATTATTGCTAACATTACTTCCAAAACAATTAAAATAATTAAATTTCCATGAAAAATTAAAAAAAAAAGCAAAAGATTTTTTTATAAAAAAACAATAACTAAAATTATCATTATTATTGCATAAATAATAAAATCATATAATCTAAAGAACAAATAAAGAAACTGAAAACAAAAAAAAAAACGAATAAAGAGAAAAATAGAGTAATATTACTTTTAAAATGATCACCGATATAAATTAAAATTTCAAGAAAATCTTTAAAAAAAAATCAAAAGATTTTTATAAAAAAATAATCACTAAAATTATCATTATTATTGGTTCGGAGATTAGTGAACAAAAAAACGTATAAGGAAAAAAAATAAAAAATAATAATAAATTAGTTCAGAGATTAGTCATGGTGTGTCCACGCTGGTCTGGATACCTCGATTATCAAAAAAAAGATTTGGTCCGAGGAGTGGTGGTGGTGCACTTGAGCTGGCCCGGAGATCGTGGTTATAAAAAAAATATATAAGTGAAAAAAATATATAAGTGCAAAAAAGAACTTAAGCTGACTGAGAGACCATGGTTAAAAAAAATATATATATAAGCGAAAGAAAACAAACAAAAAAAAAGTATAAGCGTGAAAGCACTGTAGCAATCCATATTGTTTTTTAAAAAATTCAGCCCAAGAATTAGTCGTGGTGTGCCTAAGCTGGTCGGAGATCCCGGTTATAAAAAAAATATATAAGTGAATAAAAAAATTATAAAAAAAAGAAAAAAATGTACCAGTAGGAAAGCATTTTAGAAAAAAAATATGGGTCCGAGGATTATCGTGGTATGCATAAGTTGACTCGGACACCCCGATTATTAAAAAATAAAAAAATATATAAGTAGAAAAAAAATATATATATATATATAATAAGAAAAAATTAAAAAAATAATAAGTAAAAAATACAAAAAAAAGGAAAAAAAAAAGCAAAAACGGAGGAAAAAAAAGAAGAAAAAGAATAATTAAAAGAAAAAAAATAAGAAGAAACGAAAAAAAAAAAAAAAACTACTGTTGCAATCCACAGTGCACTGTGTCTGTGTGCACAGTGAAATCACAACACATTTTATATATATATATATATATGCATGAAGCCGGGAGGAGCCAGCAAAATAGAGGTTTGACCACCATTAACTAAAATATAAAAGCCATCGGTGTTTTACTATGTGTTTTTCTATCGTTAATATAAACTCAGTTCATTGTGGATTACTATAGTAAAATTACTATTTTACCTCTAAGATAAAAAAAATTTAGCCCCTGGGACTAAGGATATTTTAGAATTTTCCAGGGGAAATGGATGATATTTCTGGATTTGTTGAACAGTAAAACGATGCAAATAGCCCTCGAAAATAACAAAATATTAGCCCTGGATAGGGGGTGTTCTCGGTTTTTCCAACATTTTTGCACAATAAATCTACTAAAATCACCCCTGAAAGAGAAAAAAATAGAACTCTATAGCAGGGGTAGCGTGGTATTTTTCACTCCAGTTTTTTCGTGGTTCTGACTGGATGTAGGGGTGTTAATATATATTTTTTTTGAAACACTGCAGGGCGCCTCATTCAGACGCGCCTGCAGTGTTCCACGCGAATGCACCTATGAGGCGACACGTGCTTGGTCGTTAGGAGGTCAAAATTGCACGTCCGTCGTGTCCCCTGGTTTGCCGACCTATCCTCTGTCCCCCAATGTCGCACGTTGTCCGTCGCCAGTGAATGATTTTAGATTTTTTCTACGTTTTCTCTTTACTGCCGCTACAACTTACGTCTAAGTCCTTCATCTGTGTAATTTGTTTATTTTGATAATTGAAGTTCTGATTTCATTTTTATTCTTGATTTGTTTAATTGAAAGTTCGATTATTTTCAACTGTCCCCTTCAATTAAAACTGATTATAAATATTGGTTTTCATTTCAGTCCTTATTCTTTTAATTTTTGATTTCTTTTTGGCTCCTATATTTTTTTGGTACGCAGGTTTTCATTTCTTTTAATTTTGCCTCCAATTGAAATTGGTCATATATGCTACTTTTCATTTCAGTCCTCATTCTTTTAATTTTTAACAAAATTAAACAACAATTACCTTTAAAAATGTCATTATTTGTTTCGGTCTCAAAGTGTTTATTTGTTTCAATTTTATCCTTAAATGGTATATATATATAATATTGTTTTAATTGTGTCCTCCAATTGAAATTGGTCATATATGTTATTCTTCATTTCGGTCCTTATTCTCTTAATTTTTTTAAAATAAAATTACACTGTTATTTAAAAAAAATACATTTATTTGTGTTGGTCCCAAGATTTTTATTTATTTCAATTTTATCCTTTGATTAGAATTAATTATATATTTTATTTTTCATTTCAATCCTTATTATTTAAATTTTTTATTTGATATTAATTCCTTTGGTTTCTTTTTGTCATTCTTGGACAATGTTTATTTTTTTATCTGTATTTATGCATCTATACTTTTATTTTTTGTTTTTAATTTTTGTATTTTTTTATTGGAATTTTATTTTTAATCAGTTCAATCCTGAAATTTTAATTTATGTTGGTGATCATTATAAAATAAATATTGCTCTCTTTTTCCCTTTGTTTGTTTTTTTGTGTTATTTTAATTTGTTCTTTGAATCAGATGATTTTTATTATTTTATTATTTACACAATAATAATGATAATTTTTGTAATTATTTTTTTATAGTTTTTGTGTAAAAATGTTTTGCTTTTTTTTTTTAGTTTTTTAGGATAATTTAATGATTTTAATTATTTGGGCAGTAATGTTGATAATAGTTTTAACTATTATAGCACTGATAAATGATAATGACGGTAATATGGGGATGAATTTTCAATTTATATTTTCGTATATTTGTGGATAGAAAATTAACTACTTATTTTTGTTATTTGATTATTGCAGGTATTTTCATAATTTATATTTTGTTTTTGGGTTTGATTTAAATTGAATCATAAAATAAACTAATCTCAATAAAGTGAATTCAATAATTCAGATATCCGAAACTTGCTTTTTTTAATGATGATAATAATTTTATGCTGGTTATTTTGTTGAAACCTATTAAACAGATAAATTTATATCGATTTAAAATTCATATATTTTCTAGAAAACTTGCACTTGACAAGAATTCTACACAAATTTATTATTTTGCGTTGATATATATATATATATATATATATATATATATATATATATATATATATATATATATTAACCTTAGTCTATAATGCTTGTTAGAAGGAAAAGCTAACTTTCATAAATCTCACGTCTATAAACATGATGGAGCACCAAAAACAGAAGGGAAGACTTATAAAAGCTTGAATGGGAGCCTGTTATACTTAACCATCACATGGCCTGACATACTATTTGCTGTTAATTATTTGTCTATGTTCATGCAGGAGCCAAGTCAAATACACTTCATGGCAGCCAAGAGAGTTCTAAGATACTTGCAGGGGACAAAAAATCTGGGCATGCATTTTGTGAAAAGCAGTCAAAACAGGCTTGTCGGATTCACTGACAGTGATTGGAGGGGAAGTGATGAATGCATGATGAGTACTTCGGGGTATTGCTTTGCATTAGGACTTAATGTTTTTAGCTGGATTTCGAAGAAACAATCAGTGGTGGCATATTCCACAGCAGAGGCAGAATACATAGCAGCATATGTGGCAGCCAAACAATTGGTATGGCTGAGAAAAATGCTAAAGGATCTTGATTGTGATCAATCAACCCCTACTAATTTGTTATGTGATAATATGTCAGCTATAGCAATTTCAAAGAATGCAGTGTTTCATGACAAAACAAAACACGTGAAGATCAAATTTCATGCTCTAAGACAGTTTCAGCTGGAAGGTGAATTGGAGATGAAATATTGCAATACAAATGATCAATTAGCTGACTTGTTTACTAAACCGTTAGCCAAAGGAAGATTCGAAGAGCTAAGGGAAAAGATTGGAATGTGCAGTCTTGGATCCAAGGAGGAGTGTTGAAATTCATGGACTCAAGACTGCTAAAGACAGTGTGAAGGCCACAGCTGTTAAAGATTGAAGATTATGTCTTTAATTTTTAGTTTATTCAATTAGTATTAGCTGAGTATTGAATTAGCTTAGTATTAGCTTGATTTTATCTTATCTTAAATAAAGATCATGTTGATCAATTAGCTGATTAGGATTAAGTTCAATTTTGAATTTTTAGTTAATCATGTACAAGAAGAAGTTGTATTCAACTAAACCTCTTGTAATCTTTTCAATTTCTTTATAAATAAAGAAGAGGGATGGCAGTAACCTCACCTTGATTCTGCCCCTTGTTATCAGAATTTATTTTGTTCTTCCCGTGTTCTTTAGTTTCCTAGAAATTCCAGATTTAAATCTGAACAGTGCTTGTTCTTTGTGCAATAAAACAGTGATAGTTGACTTTTTGTTGACTTTTGTGTTTTATTTTCTACATGTTGTTCCTGTCGTGCACTGCCATGACAACGCTTGAGTTTTTTCCAGTAGTGGTATATGATGAATTGAGCATCCTTTGTTTCTCCTTTTGACAAATAGAAACATAGACTTGTCGAACTTAAGGCAAAGGATTTGAGGAGAATGTGCCCACGAATAGCATTGTAAGATTCATTCAAATCTTTTAAGAATTGCATCAATTTCTTGTTGTGTTCCATAAATTGCATATGAAAAGGAAATCAATTCATCCCAAAACCCCCTGTGTGTAAATAGGATGAAACTGAGAGTTGTTTTGGCAGTGTAGTGCAATTTCTCGTTGAATCTCAAAGATACCAGGTGCATTGCTTTGAGAGAAACGCTCACATTGTCATCAATTTCTAGGTTAAGATTTTTGACAATCCAAGAGTGAACCATGTCATTACATCGTGATCAAGTTGCATACTTGATGGGATCTTATTCATTTGAGGGAGATGTGATTGTTCCATTGATGAGGGAGTTGTGACTGTTCCACTGACGGAGCCTAGATTACTCTTGGAGTTTAAGGCCAGTATCATGGCTCTACGCCAGGCTGAGTAGCTGTCTCCATTTAGGGTTTTGGAAATCAGAACCAAACCAGGATGATTTGAGTGATGAGTGAAATAGGGATTGGAGAGATAAAACTATAATGCATCTGGTTTTGATGCTTCAGAAGCGGAGGGAACAGTTTCAACCATGGTGATCAAGAGATAAAAGAGAAAAAAGGTTTGCAGAAGACGGTAGAGTGTGAATGAGATGGGCCAGGATCTTGGTCTTGCTCTGATACAGACAAGAATTAAAAAAAGATTAAAAGAGAATAATTTTACTTGATACATTTCATGGATTTCTGGACATAAATATATACTGTCAGCCAGCTTTGTTTACTCCCTATAATTAAATTGTTACTGCTACAATTCAGCTATGTTAACTATAATCAAGGAACATACATGAGCTATGTTAACTATATAATCAAGGAATATATATGAGGAAAGCAAATATGCAGCAAGCCTCGGTAAAAATAGAACAATTCTTGTAATACAATGATCACAAGGATGTTCAAACAATAGACACACAAACCTAATTTGCTTGTCTGAAAGTAAAAAAAAAATGAGAAAATTGAGAGCAATACATTTCTATAAATTCCCACCACCTTGTAATAAATTTGAGACTATTTTTTATCCCGGGTTACCTTAATTTCCAGAATAACCCAGAACCATCTTGACAATTTCCTCAAATGCACTATGCTGCATAAAACCTCTATCTAGAATGACATGTGTCAAAGATGGTTGGGTCCCCAATTCTCTTGCAGAGTAGATCGAACTTTAACGTTCGATTTAGAGAGAGTGAATGCTATAAGTTTTTCATTATTTCTAATTCCAACACAGGATGTTAATAGAAAATTGAATCTTTCAAGAAAACACGGGCGAATTCTCTACATAAAGATTTACTACAATTGTCAAGCAAGTTAAATCTAGTACCTTCAGAAACTCTCCTATTTTGTTCTTCCCAGTAAGCAAGACACGGGAGCATTAATATTATCATTTCCCTTGCTTTATTAATATTAATATTTCTAACAAGGTGAAAACAACTGACACCTGATAAATATTTAAGAGTCACGAAAGTCAGATTATTTTTTTTTTGAGAAAAAGAAAACAGAGTGAGAGAGTAGATAGGAACATTCTGAAGTTTCAGAATGAGCAAGAATGGTTTTGAGCAAATCTTCAAAACCTGTAAAATTCTAAGGTGAACTTCTAGGAAAGTTCAGATTCTTATCATTCTAAGATAATAGACTTCCACTAAAAAAAATCAGGAATGAAAAAGTTAAACAAGTAAGATCAGCATGGAAGGATGCTAGTCGGCATATGATGAGATGATCGATCCTAGTATTGATATTAAGGCAGAAGAGAAGGACAATCACAAAGGTGCTAGGAAATGAAAAGGAAGAGGATGGGAAATATATAGTACATCGGAAAAAATCAGAAGAAATTTCCACAAAATTACAGAAAGAGCGCCCATATGCATGTCGAGTCAGTGATTCTGTCATTTAGAGATCATACCAAAAAGGAGTTAGAAGCATGGAATGATGTTTCCTATAATTAAAGCCTTAGAAAGGAAAGTTTGCTAAGAGTATATTCTCAATTATTTACGCAAGTTTGTGGATCAGTTTCATCATTCTTCATTTTTGGCACAAACACTTAGAGGCATCCTCGATATTTTATTACAATCATCCACATTATTATTTTGCATATTAGACTACTCTTTATTAATTGTAAGTCTTATATAAATCAAGAATAAATTATGCAGTGAAATTCATCAAAAAAATTAACGAACTGTAGCAAAACTTGTTTAGATCTTAGATCTATATTTTAGCTGGCTAATATCAAGAGCTAAGTCTGACAACAGTGCTGGACTTTTGACATGATGGCAACGATGGAAAGACTACCTGTTTTACTGTAATTGAGGAAGAAAAGACTTGAGTTTTGAAAATACGATCTGCTGAATGATTGCCATTTGATGAACAAGACGACAAATTATGTGGTGGTGATCGGTTGTAGGTTGTAGCAAATCGGTCCCCCCTGATATCCTCAATAGGTTACAAGAAAAAATCATGAGGACCTTCGCATGGATCATTAGTGAGACTTCAAGTGTTAAGCATATAGAATAGGGTCTTGAAAATCTTCAACCATTACTCGGTGGGTCTCAGCAAAATGCTTCAAGGGCATATGTTTTCGTATATATGAGTGAAGTAGCCTCATGAAGTAGAAAAAACCAGCTGCTTTTCCTCCGGTAGTAGATGGTTAGTTGCAATCTAACTAACATCTTCATCTCCCTGCCTACAAACCTCCATGATTGTTCGAACAATTCTCACTTGTTTTTCGTACTTGTGGTTTATTCTAGATTTGATAGGTCCATTGAGTCGAAATGGCGGAGAAGATGAAGGCCAAGTATGTTATCTTAGTGTGGGATCTCGATCAAGGAAAAGATATCCTCGAGTAACTTTCGGTCGCCACCTTGACTCAACATATCATTTTCTGTATTTCCATGTATTTACAAAACTCAAGATATGAGTCATGTTTAACTTTATGACCAGTAAATATTTGCAATTCTGCAAACCAGCCAACCATTGCAGTACATTTCAATGCTTAATATTATCAGGTTTCGTAAACGTGGATTAACAGGAAACTGAACAGTGCAATGACATTAACACATTGGATCCGATACTAAAAAGTCATCTCTTCTCAAATGTATAATCTTATTGTTTCTGATCTTAGAAATGAAAAGACCATATCTTTTTTTTGAACAAGATGATATATTAAGAGAAAGAGGGAAGATACAAATAGAGGTCAGCTGTAATCAGCGGCAAAAAGGAGAAGCCAGTTCACTAAATATAAATAGAGGGAATATACAAATAGAGGTCAGCTCCAATCATGCGACGATAAGTGGTTGAATTAACTGATGCTGAACCATCTGCTAGTCTGAGAGGAGCCGAGGTAGAGAGAGGAGTTGTGACATCCTTAGCACCATCCATACTTGTTTTTGCCAGTAAATCTCTGATATACTTGCGTAGAGTGAGAAATAGTTCATCTTTGGTGGGAATGACCTCAATACCGAGAAAAAATATAGGGACCCCAAATCTTTTATGGAGAATTTTTGTCCAAGTTGATCAATAATGTTGGCAAGAAATGTTGAATTATTTCCTGTGAGAATCAAATCATCAACATAAACTAGACAATAAGTAAGTGTGTCGCAATTATGAAACACAAACAGGGAGGTGTCGGACTTAGCATTAAGGAAACCAAATTCAAACAATGCATGTTTGAGAGCAAAGTACCAAGCCTAAGGGCCTTGCTTTAGCCCATAGATAGCCTTGGTAAGGCATTAAACATGATTTGGTTTTTCCAAACTTCAAAACCCAGGTGGTTGCTGAATATAGACCTTTTCACTGAGATACCCGTGAAGAAAAGCATTATTTACGTCTAATAGTCATGGTGACCAACCATTCATAATAGATAAGGTTAAGACAATGTGTATTGTGACAAGTTTGACAACAGGACTAAATGTCTCTGTGTAATCCAATTCAGGTCTTTGATTGAACCCTTTGGCCATAAGTCTGGCTTTGAAACGGTCAACAAAGCCATCAACATGCCTCTTAATTCGAAATACCCATTTGCAGCCAACAATATTATAGTCAGCCGAAGGTGGGATGAGTTGCCATGTATTATGACACATTAGAGCAGTCAATTCAGGAGACATAACATCACGCCATCTATAATTAGTGATGGTTGCAGCAACACTCATCGATTCTAGTGAAAAGGGCAGGGGATGCTTAGTGATCACAAAAGATTTCTTAGGTTTATGGATCTTATTCATGGATTGAGTGGTCATTTTATGGGTGCGCAGTGCATCAAGCTCAGTTTCAAATATTATGATGTTTTGTTAAGGAAAAGAAGAAGAGGGGAGAGTACTTACTTGGAGAGGAGACGACACGATGAAGACACAGTCGCAGACAATGGCGAGAGAGCAATACCCACTGCCGGAGATGAGGAAGCTTGTAATATCCCACATCAACGGGTGAGGGAGTGGTAGATGGCCTTATTAAGAGTGCTGGTTGCTAACTTGTCATACGCGTTTTGGGGCGTCAGGCTCACAAGTGGGCTCGCGTCACCAGGAACAAAACCGTGAGGGCGGTAAGGCCCAAAGCGGACAATATATGGCAGGTTGGGCCGGGCTGTTACATTTGGTATCAGAGCCGACCTCACTGGCTGTCCGGTTGTGCCGACGGGGTCGTCGGGCTCCTTAAGGGGGGTGGATTGTAATATCCCACATCGACGGATGAGGGAGTGGTAGATGGCCTTATTAAGAGTGCTGGTTGCTAACTTGTCATACGCGTTTTGGGGCGTCAGGCTCACAAGTGGGTTCGCGTCACCAGGAACAAAACCGTGAGGGCGGTAAGGCCCAAAGCGGACAATATATGGCAGGTTGGGCCGGGCTGTTACAAAGTTGAAGGAACCAGTAGAACATGTGGTAGCATGATTGGGCCAGGGGAGGCTACGGTGACTGATAGGGGTGGAATTAGGTATTGGACTGCAAGATTGGGATTTTTGGAAGGGAAAGTGCCTTTCATGGAAAATGACATGCAAGAAATGAAATATTTTATTGGTGCTGGGCTTGAAGCAAAGGTATGCATCTTGAGAGAGGAAATAACCCATAAATGTACATGGTTGGGCTTTGGGCTCAAATTTGTGGTGATTGTAGGGCCTAGTCAAGGGGAAACATAAGCAACTGAATTGCTTGAGTTTGAGATAATTTGGGTGTTGGTGGAACAATTTTTGAAATGGAGGTTGATTTTTTAAAGTCGAGGTGGGCATTCTCTTAATAAGGTAGGTTGTGGTTTGGAATGCATATGGCCAAAATGATAGTAGCATATGAGCATTTGTGAGTGGGGTGAGACCTGTTTCAACAAGATGGCGGTGACGTCTTTTTGACATACTATTTTGTTGGGGTGTGTGGGGAGCAATGGTGGAATGACTAATATCATGAACAAAAAGGTAGGATTTGAGACCAATATATTCATCACCATTATCGGAGTAAAGACTCTTGATTTTGGTGTTAAATTTATTTTCCACGAGATTTTGGAATTGCAAAAAGATTTTATGAACATTGGATTTATGAGTCATAGGATATAGCCAAATGTATTTGGTAAAATGATCAATAAAAATGACATAGTATTTGGATCCTTCAATTCCAATTTCATGAAATGGTCCCCAAACATCTGTGTAAATTAATTCAATGAGAGCAGTACTGGTAAAACCATGATTATTGAAAGGTTGACGATGAGCTTTATTTTGGGAGCAAGAAGTACAGGGGGATACATGGCCATTGTTATGGGTTGGTAACGAGAAGGTGTGAGTTAAATTATGGACTAATTTTGACGATGGATGACCAAGTCTTTTGTGTCACCCATTTATGGTAATGCGGTTGTGAACATAGGCAACAACCTTTTTGGAAGATGATAGTAGATTCTCCGAAAATGGGTACATCCTGTCTTCACATGCGCCTTTGAGTAGTGTTGCCCTCGTGATCCGATCCTTTACCAAAAAAATAATTAGGGTGAAATACAAGGTAGACATCATTATGTTTGGTAAAATGATGGACAAAAATAAGATTTTTCTAAATCGTGGATACACAAAGGGTATCTCGTAAATGAAATGTATGATTAGATGAGGCAAGAGATAATGATCCAATGTGATCTGTGCTTCAAATTGGGCTCTCCATTGGGGGAAGGTGGAAGGGGTGAGTTTTTTATTAATGGTGGTTGTAGCGTTGAGGGTGATGATGTGTGAGTCGGCAGAGGATGGAAATATAGCAACCATGACACAAGTAGAGAGGAAACTACTCGTTAGAGTTTTTGTTGCCCTAATACCATAAAGAGATGAAACACTGGAATGGTTTTAACACAATTTTCTATTCATGTTCTTTACATTTTATACAGCCAGAGCCTAATTTTAGGCATTCAAAATTATGTAACCGAAAGGAAATTTACAATCATTCTTAATGGCATATTTGCAAAAAACAAAGACAGATTATGAAATCATGGGAGCATGAATTTTGGTGACAGCTATGTTGGAGTTGGCAGATTCATCTTTTTTCTTTATACAGGCAACATTGACAAATTATGAAATCATGGGAGCATGAATTTTGGTGACAGCTATGTTGGAGTTGACAGATTCATTTGTTTCCTTGATACAGGCAACATTGTTTAAATACTAACCTCTGCAAATCTACATGCTCTGTTGTTCTTTGTAGTGTAATATTCAGGCAATGACTTCATCTTTCAAACATGACCTTATTTTGATGTCTGTAGAATTCGTCTCCGCCTTGTAATTAACATCACAGCACTCTATTACCGCGGCCTGGAAATTAAACCAATAATAATTATTACTTTTTAAAATTTTTAGAGAAAGGGCCAAAAAGCCTCCACTGAGTGAATTTGAACTTGAAGTTAATATTAAATTTGATGAACAGTAACTGGTAATTAAAGTAGCACTTACCGTTTTGCGTGTTGTTGCTTGAGAAAGCACCCGAATTTTGGAGATGGAATCAGCGGAATGGTTGCCAGAAGCTGAGCAAGGTGGCAAGTTGCGCGGTGCTGCTCGAACATAAGTTGTAAGAACCTGGCCATTCTCTGGATTATGCTCTATGGACTCAAAGAAAAATACATGAGGAGCTTCGCATGAATTGTTAAACGCCCACCGTGTGTTGAACATGAAGAATGGAGCGGGAGCGTTCCTTTCCCAAGGCTTAAACGTTTCGAGGGGTCTGCGTAGAATGCTCCGAGGTATTATGTTCTCATATATGTGAGCAGAATAGCCCCACGACACCGAGAAAGACCAGTTGCTTTCTCTTTGGTAGCAGATGGTTTGCTGTGCAAGGCGAGACTGGTCAACTTTTGCAGCTTTCATGATGTGCCTTATAGCTTCGAACTTGTCCATTTTGGGAAAGATTGGATCTATGGTATCGAAATGGTGGAGAGTGAGGAGTGGAGATTGCGGGTGAGATGATAGAAAGCCTGATATATCACCATGTAGATCAATCTGCAGGTACCAGATAAAAAGAAGGTTAGGACTTGGGAGAAGAATCTCTTGAATGAATAGTTGCTGAGCGTTTTCCTATTTCGTGGCTAGATAAACGTGCATGGTGCAGATTCATAAGCAGAAACAAATTTCAACAATGAGTTCAGGTGCAGGAGGAGCAAAAGTTGGATCGATTACCTGGTGAATTCCCTTCTCAATTGACAAAGCAATTCCAAGATCAGCAAAACAAGACTGGGCCATATGATCACTGACCCACAAATAAGGGTACCTCTCAATACAATCATCTAATTTGGTTGATATTGCTTGTGCAAATGGATAACTCACGGCGTAGCCAGCCCCGCCAAATCCCATATCAAAAGAGAAATCAGCATTTGACTTGACACATTCTGAAATGCCTCCAATGTACTGGTACTTCGTATGATCATATTTCCCTAGAACCTCTACTAGATTATCGACGAACATTACAGAGTCGTCATCGCACATTATTAACCATCTCAAATCCTTGTCCCCTACTCTATACATATCTAAAAGCGAATGGAACATTCGAACTTGAAGAGGGTTTGCTATTCTAGGGAACACTCTCAGTTTGGTGATGTCTGCATTGACTTGAAAAGGAGGAGAAGTCGCAGGCCAGGGTAGAAATTCCTGGGTGGGCTCTTTATCCATGAAGACATATCCTCTAGTAACATTTGGCCGCCACCATGACTCAATGTATGCTTTTCTCCACCTCCATGAATTCAAAGAACTAATCACTATAAATCCAATGTGGCTAATATTAGTTGGAGACTCCATGGTGGTGTTATGAACGCTGGTCGAAGATGAATCTGCAGGCCATTGGAAGTGAAAGGGCAGGTTGACCGAATCAGAAAATGGGTTGTCTTGACTTTTTGACAAGAATGCGTAGAACAGAAGGAGGACGAGGCCTGAAACAGCTATGGATCTGCCCAGAATTCCAAGAGGCAAGGCTCGATAGTTTTGGAGAACTGATGAGCGCGAGTTGGTACTGTCGTTTGACGGTGTCATTTTGAAAGATGAGAGAAGTGATCGATGACTGCAGAATGCCGATGATCTAATTAAGATGGGAAAATTATAGTCAGGGGAGGGGATCGAATTCTTTTTGTAGAGGGAGCTCGGCAAGGAATAATATTATAGAGCCATGATTCCTGTTTAAGTTTCCTGCTCCATGTAACGAAGTCCTCTCTTTCATTGCTGATGATCTACTGCATGCAGCAGCTCCTAGGAGGTGATCATTAATTATTCAGCGTTGATTTTCATCAACTAGCAACAATCAATATATATTGCTTCAGTCCAGTTGAGCTAATTTCAATATTCTTACCATTTCCTTAAGCTATAATATGCTTAATATATACTCTGTCTATATATATATAAATAAAAGAAACATGGAAGAAACAATAAAAAAAAATGAAAGTCAATAGTAGTGTCTGCTTCTAAATACTTTCTAAAAATATATTTATTATTAAAAACTATTAAATTAATATGTTTTTTTAATAATTATGATGTATTAATATTAAAAAATTAAAAATATATTATAGAATTAAAAAAACATATCTTGCACGGCATCTTACCGGGCTTTATTATTTTTGAGTGAAGGGGCAGCAGTGCATTATTTTGTGGCATCAAATGAATGGAATTGTTTTTATTGAGATAAAATTGTAGATTAGCAAATTGGTATTATTTGGAAAGCACACATTTTCTTCTTCTTCTTCCTGACTTTGAATTTCAAGAACGTCTCAAGCTCTTCTGCCCACTGCTCGCGAAAACAATTTCATGGAAATCATGGGCTTACCTGGTTTTTTATTCTGATCGCGGCTGTGATTGTCAGCAGCGAGACCCGAATACAACTGTCCTGGCCCATTGTCTTTTTATTCTGATCCTGGTTTTTTATTATTATTTTATTTTCTTTCCACACGCGGACAGGAAGAATTCTTTTAGTTTTTTATGATATAATAATATAAAAACTCAATGCTATTATTTTTTTTCCTTGAACAAAAAAACGTTGACATGCAGAGGATTTCGTGGCAGATAAGATTTCGTAAACCAGTTTCCAAAATTAAAAAAGAAATTACCCAGAAAATAGTTTCTTTATTCAACTCTAAGCACCGAAGCACATATATAAACATTGCTGCTTAAAGTCGAACAAAAGAAAAAGATAAAAACAAGCAGCGATTGATTTACCAGCCTCGGACGTGGTTTTCTCACCCAAAAAAAAAAAAACTCTAGAGGTCAAACCTCTATTTTGCTGGTTCTTCCCGGCTCCATGCATGTTTATAGACCTGAGTTGAGGAAAGCTAGCTTTTCCATCGAACAAGCATTGTAGACTAGGGTTAAGGTATATATTTATTGTTTTGAACACACACACACACACACACATGCCAAACATTTTTGCTTTCACGAGCAGAATATTCAGCAGGTGATTGTGGTTTGTATTTGTCAGTTAAATGTCGCATTAGAATCTCCCTTTGGACTGATGCATTCTAAAATGTTTTGTCTTCGATGAGTAATTCACTGGATAATCATGGCCTGTCGTTCATTGAATGACTAAGACATGTTGTACAGATTTTAGAGACAAATTTGAACTTAAGGGAAACAACTTTCGTTGCCTCTACTTTTATTTTTTCATCATCATCTGCAGCTAATTAGACAATAAGACACTTGAAGGAAAATATCAGACCCCTCCTCTACAAGAACTATCGAGTTAGAATGAACATTATAAATCCCGAGGACCGTCGAAAGATTGGGTCTTTCTAAGATTCCAGTGGAGGCCATCGTGGATGCTTCGCATAAAGTCGTTTGTAGAATCAATCTGGCATGCTGTTGGCACAGGCCATGGCGCCATGCTGCACACAAGTGCATCGCCAGCTGTCAACTGTTTCCTGTCCTTGCCATCAAATGAGACCCAAGCAGGGCTTCTGCTGTTGAATGGAACTTGAACTCGTATTGTTACATGTTCCGGTAATATCAGAGGTCGAAACGACAAGGAATGTGGACAGATTGGAGTGAAGAGAATGCCAGGGACCTGCGATTCATTAAATCTGTAAAATTTATCATGAACATTTGAGTGATGGTAATGATACTAAAATGGAATGTAAGAGAATATATTCATTTTCAAATGCAAACAGCTACACATTCTTTTTATGCAAATAGAAGTTATTTGACTTTCCTATGAGAAATGAATGAGATTGAAGAAGTGCTGAAGCGATAACTGGATCCAGATTACCTTCCTAGGGTCTGTTTTAACATCTACCTGCGAGTTGGCCATTTCTTGTACCTTTGTATTATCAAATACCTTTCTATTAGTAAAATTACTATTCTTATCAATGCTACTCATCAAACCTGGTGCCCTTATCTAAACCATGCAATACTGCTATGTACATTTCTTGTTTTAAAACAGTTCACATCATAAATAGTAAATGACAACTATGGTCGGTTCTAAACATGCTGAAGCACGAAATTAATCTATTTTCATAGCAGGCAACTTCCCAGGAAAAAAGTGAACATCTTTACACAGGAGCTCATGAATGCTTTAATGGAAAGATGTTATCATGATGTACCTGAGGATGAACCATTGATCCTCCAGCTGCCAATGAATATGCAGTGCTACCTGATGTTGTTGATAAAATTAATCCATCTCCTTGGACACATGTGACAAAAGAGTTGTCACAATAGCATTCCAAATTTGTAAGGAATGATGATATTCCGCGATCAATTGTAACCTCATTCAAGACAAGTACAGGCTCCTCCATTTCGTACTCATTTTTAGCAGCATCTCTAATAACATGGCACTGCAATCGGTGTCGTAATGTTATACTGATTGGACCCCTAAGGACTGAATCAAGGCAATCTCGGTAATTTTCGCTATCTTAAAAACAGTTAAAGAAAAGAATACTTGCAAATCAAGACATGGGAAAGACCAGTAATCTTGACTAAAAAATGACTAACAAATAAATAAATACTGTCACATAGAAGCCAGCAAATGCAATTGGTGTTTTCAGAGGTCAATTTAATTTTCCATTTAACAGAAGAACTTCATTAGATGGCATGAAGGATACAGAATGGTGTCATGAAGCCAAGAGACCCTAAAGAAAATGGTACAACTGGAGGAACTGGTCCTTTGAACATTGATGCTGCCTGCAAATGATGAAGGGAGATGGTAAATCTATCAGGAATGAAAACAAACGGAATCCACAATCAACCTAAGAGTGATGTACATCAAACTGAAAGAACATACCCAAAGAACAGTGCCATCCCCACCAAGAGTCACGACAAGGTCAACTTTTGTGTGCAGGCTCATAATTTCCTTCTCTGCAAAGAAACATTGTGAATTCATAGATAGTTAGATTGTGTGCACTATCAAGATATTAATGATGAGCTAAAGGGTGAACGAGAAGTAGTCTAAATTTGATCTTCACACCGAAACTTGAATCATGCACAGCCAGATATAGTGCTTATTGAGGATCTCTAGACTGTATATGCATACTGATGCATAACCAAGAAAAGGATTGTCACATCATACTAGCACTGGACTGTTATCTCACATCAACTTTATCTCGAAATTTGAGCAGGATGTAATTTTAACCATTATTACATGTGGAGGGCACAAAATATCTAGTGCAATATGTGAGGGATTCTCAAACAGAAGCATGAAAGAGATCATGGTCTGTCATGGTGCTTACAGTTTTTCCATACAGGCTTAAATAATATACATGTGCGTATTGATGCATAAAGAAGAAAAGAATCGCTAGACGTTTTAAGTTGGACTAGCAGTTAAAACCATAGAAGAAAACAGCATCTGACTTCAAATCTTCTGACTATAAAGGCAAGCACTTAAGATAAAATTTACAGCATAAAACCAAAAGCATGTAATTTACAAAATTTCATCGCTCAAAATGTGATGCATTAGCAGTAAATATGATTCATGGCTACCAGTTGTGTTTCTAACATTAATCATAATCCGATGTCTGCCTCTTAATTTTATTTTAGAGCACCATTGTCCATATAAAATAGAAAACAAAAAACATTTAGTGGCTCACCATCTTTCCATGTATGCAAGAAGTTGAAGTACGATGATTCTGATAAAAGTTCACCCATCACGCGTGGTTCCACATAAATGTTTAGCTTTTTATGATCATTCAACCATCTGGAATGGGAATTGAGCATTTAGATAAATAGTAAAATTTAATTAACAGCATGCAACCAATTAAAAATAATAATGTAAAACTACAGGGTCTGGTCTGTAAAAATTTAGCAACCCTGAAGGGAAGATGAATACAGAGAGACAAAGTAGAGAGACCACACTAGGAGCCAAGGAAACCATTTCTAGAGAAAATTTCATCAGCACCTGACCATTTCTGCACATAGAATCCGGACAGAGGTTGAATTTGGTTTGGTCATAATCAGCACAGTCTGTGGTTTAGATTCCCACTTCAAAGAAATCTGAAAGGAAAATGAGAATTTGCTTAGGCACAAACACATATTAAATGCCCTTGTTAGCTGTTCCTAACAGTGAGAGAAGCACAGAAGCATTTCTCAAAGGAAAAGCAGTACAAATGAACGGGTATATTTGTAAATTTACTTATGATAGGGGGGGTGCATGATTCAGTTGGAGATTAACATTGAAAGAGGAGGATTCAATACCTGTTTACTGCTGCGCCCTGCAGCTGTTATATTTCCTCTTTCAAATGAGACAATATCATGTTTGTGTTGATCACTGTTGTCACCTTTGCACCACCATGAGAGCTTGAAAGATGCCTGTCTCAGGATTCAATTCAAATTTAAATATAATTTGTCAGAGCATGAATAATATCTAGATTCATTAACAAAAACTCTAAAGCATGGTTTAGCTAAGAAATTCCTTGCAATCAAATTGTGACAGTTCATTTATATTATCACAACAATCGACATCCAAAAGAACAACAAAAGAAACACTAGAAGCAAAGTTTCTGAAGTGTACTATCTAGGTTCTAATAGAATATCAGCAGATGGTGTAGCATTACCAAGGCTAACTGGTTTCCATCCAAACATGTGATGCTGTGAAGCTCGTGCAATTAAACATGCAGTTCAACATACTAAATAATGAATCTGCCGGGGGGCACAACAAGATAATTACCTTTCTCATAATTCTGTTCGGAACTGCTTTGGCTTGGGAACCAGTCTCTCCATCATGAAGAATTTCATGAGAGCAAAGCCCATTTGTACTACAATTTTCAGATTGTTCCTTTGTTTCATTTCTCAGCATGGGTTGATTGGTCAAGCTTTCTGCCCGCTGAGCATCAATATCACCATTACACTCCCCTGGTGACTTTCCTGTAATACAATCCATCAAAGTTGTTCCTTACAACGGGGAAAAAAATCAGGCAATGAAACACTAAGAACATGGTGGAATATTTAATGGACACGAAAGCCTGAAATGAGCCAGAACTTAAATTCAGTAGCATTAGACACTTGGAAACCAAACATTCAAGCATTCCACACAAGGAATTCACACAGGTTTCAGCTTCAACAAGCATGCCATGCTTTTAATGACAATTGATCTGATTTAGAGAAACCTAGGTGCAAAAACCAGTAAAGCACGTAAATGAAGTAAATATATGCAGCTATAAAGGAGCAAAATGTGATTGGTATAATTTACCATTTACAAGTTAACTATAACAAAATGGCAGGTGCACTCATTGGATATCAGAATAAAAAGTTTTTTTCTTTGAACATCATATACTAAACAAATACAACATATCATGAGAGGACATGGTGTATCGAATAGAAGCTGTAAAAGTCTTACAGAATCTTTAATGGCTAACATCCTATATAAAGAACTAGAAAACCAAATAAAAGAGCTCAAACTTTAAAAACCAAGAAAAAGCCTGCTATTTCTTTCACCCATTTTGGATAAAAAAAAACATCCAGCTTTGGATGTATTAACAAACAAGTACGATACAGGTACCCAAGTCTTCAAGCACTAAGGCACAGATCTTAAAAGTAATGAATATTCACAGTAATTAGGACTGTTATTAGATTAAACTTCCCCAGCCCTTGTGTTTTATTTCATCCATCAAATTAAAGAAAGAAGTAGAATATTTTAATGAGAAAACTAACCTAATCAGAGCACAGATACTAAACACACGGTTCAACATAAAAGAGGCCAATAACACAAGACTGTATAAGTATTCAATCTGTGATTAATACAAGGATGTTCACAATTATGCAGCAAGCCCTGGTACAGATTGTACAATTCTTGTAATGCAATAATCACAAGGATGTTCAAACAATAGACACAAACCTAATTTTCTTGTTTGAAAGTAAAACTATGACCAAATTGAGAGCAATACATTTCTATAAATTCCCACCACCTTGTAATAAATTTGAGACTTTTTTAATCCCAGGCTACCTTCATTTCCAGAAACACCCAAAAACATCCTGCCAATCTCGTCAAATGCAATATGTTGCATAAAACCTCTATCTAGAATGACACGCGCCAAAGATGGTTGGGTCCCCAATTCTCTTGCAGAGTAGATCAAACTTTAATGTTCTTTTTAGAGTGTGAATGCTATAAGTTTTTCATTATTTATAATTCCAACACGGGATGTTAATACATCTTTCAAGAAAAGACGGGCGAATTCTCTACATAAAAAGTTACTACAATTGCCAAGCAAGTTAAATCCAGTACCTTCAGAAACTCTCCTATTTTGTTCTTCCCAAACTTCCCAGCAAACAAGACACGGGAGCATTAATCTTATCATTCCCCTTGCTTTATAAATAGAAGTCTGAGTCCACCAACTTTGAAGCATTTCACATATATTGTTGCCTGATAGTGCAATAGCCATAATCTGATGATAATGAGTCTAAATTTGATTAGAAAACTCACCAAAACCATAAAACAATCCAAGTTTTCGCTGCTTTGATGAGTGAAACAAAACTACTGGTACACTCTAGTTTTCTGTAGCCAAACAAAGACATGGAAGTAGGATTGTTAAGGAAGAGAAACTTCTCAACCTTTGTCAACAGTAATTTAGGTTATATAGCAGTAGACCAAGGAAAGGAAATCATTTATAAGGTAGTATCATCAGTATTATATAAAATGAGTTGCCCTTTCTGACCCACTTCAATTGTGAGTTTCTACAATTCAACTTTTCTTTTTTATTTCATGATTTTCTAGTTCTTGCCACTTATGGGGGTTAGCTATCATTCTTCCTCAACATTATCCTTTTCTACATAGGTTTCCTGTTTCCCCTTTTCTAGCTAAGAAAACATGAAATCCACAGTTAAACCCATGATTTTACCCTCACCCATGAGATGTCATTTGGCTCCAATGCCATAAAAAGCAAATTCAGGAAATATGCTCATAAGGTATTGGCAATACATTCTTTACAAAAACAGTTAACACAGAAACATTCACAAGAGTGCATGCTCGGGTATATACCTACAAGTTCATGGATGGACACAGCGCCTTCATACCAGGGAATGGACAACATAATGTTGTCACATTGCCTTCTTGTTAGCGAATTACAAGATAAAAACCTTATATGAAGTACAGTGCTGCTAAATGAAGCACACAATAATATAATACGTATGACTTATGCATGCAGTGAATTTCAATCACATCACATTTTCATACACAATAAATCGTGTCCTTTTTCCTTTCCAATTATAGGCCCCATGGTTGAAGATGTGTGTCAACAACAAGTGATCTACATTCCCATTGAATGATTAATCCAAATCCTCGTAATAATGAAATACTTCAGAATACATCAAAAATAAGTTGCTTTTAACAACAGAAAGAATATCACTTTTGAACTAGGATAGACCAAATGACTACCCCTTAAGCTCTCATGCATCAACCATCTATAGGAGAAAATAAAAATGTATGTGCCGATAAATATAAAGTAGGATAATAAATAACTTCTCATCCACTGTTGCATCATTGATAAACTTTCCAAATTCACAGAAAAACAACATGTTTGTTTATATGAATACAAAATTGAAGAAAACAATTATGATGAGAACCTTTCTCTCGATAGATGAAGTAATTCTAAGTAGGAACTTGTGTTTATAATGAATGTCAAAGCAGAATACTGGTTTTAAACCAATAGAAAAACTCACAGGATAAGTGCATCCAAGAAAGGAGACAACAGATATGACTATTAATCATCAGATATCTAGGAGACCATGGGTTTGAAACAATAGAAAACCAGATCAGACAGATGACAAAGGATCAACCTGACAACGACCGATTCAAGTAGTACAAGATTGTCTGTTCATACCTAACTGCCAAAAATCTAGAAATCAAAGGAATTTGATTTGAAGCTGACAAATTAAGCAACAACAGTCACATAAACAGAAAAATGAATCTTGGAAAGTGATTTTTGTAGGAGAATTCAAATGAATCTGGTAAGGATTCATTAAATCATTCTTTCTTTTCTTCTACAAATTTCCTAGTTTGCACCATCAAAGTCAAATGCAAGATATATAATGAATGAAACTCGAATGCCAATATTTATGTATGTTGTTTAATCATCAGAAACCTTTGTGCTCTAGTTGCTGATTCCGTGCTCTTTCCAATTCAAATCTACGTTTCCATTCAGCAGCCTCAGCTTGAGCGGAAGCCTTCCCTTCAGCAGCTCGTCTTAATGCCTTTGCAACAGCTAATTTGTAAAATTGCATATTAGATGTGTGCTCACAGTAAATAGTTCCAGAAAAGCAACGTGTAGGCCCAAAAATTAAGGGCAAACATACTTCTAAGAGCCTCTGAGAATTCTATAAGATGGTCATCAGTTTGCTGAACTGTAGTCTGTTGAAGAAGCTCCTGCACTGCCTTCTCAGAGTGGAAAAGCGTAAGTGAGTCACTGAATCCATTGTCTGGTTGTGAAGATGATAAACTAGTGTCTCCGTTTCCGTGTGGATCCTATCACAAAGGAACATCAACTTGATTTAAGTGATGTGATGCAATGGGAAAGCAAGATGTTAAATCCTTCAGCAACACACCAAATTCGAAAGTCAAAACTTGCAAAAGCCACCGATTTGGCAATTTTCTTATCATTAGTTATAAGAGCTAGACTCGCGGGCTTTTCCAGCTAAAGGAAACCCTAGCATTTGAGATTATAATTAGAAATGCATCAGTAACGTGATTAAAACATAAGCATAAACAACTTATGAGATATGATCATGGAATAGATGTAATGAGCCAACACTGTCAGAAACAAGATTTCCTTTGTTGCTTTCACATGAGAAAACACTGGCATTTCTTCAAATCATATGGAATTGCATGAGCCACAGCTCATTTTTTCTCCAAATTACACTTGTAAACGATAACATGAACACGTCCACTAAATCATGATAACAAAATAAATAAAAGAATCCAGACAACTGCTTAGCCTTCAAGTAAAAACACTACTACCTGATTGAGTTTGGTTACCAATTCACAGGAGGAAACAGAAATCTAAATTAACAAGAGAGATCCAAACAAATAAATGATGAAAAATCAACCAACAGAGCATAACAAATCAAAATCCAGTATATAGTTATTTATTGATAGAGAGGGAGGGAGGGAGAAGAAGAATTACAGTGGAGTTGAGCTTGCTAGGCGCCATCACCGTGTGAGTGAAGAGAATAATTAAAGAAGAGAAACACGAGGAAATAAATCTTCTCTTCTCTTCTCTTCCCCTCCCCTCTTCTCTTCTCTTTGTAACAATAAGAAGCGTTACGACAAGTCAGTCAGGGCATCTCAACAGAGAGACAGACAACAAGGGAGTTAGCTCCTGCAATTCATGTCATGTCTGTTAATTATTATTAATAATAAGGACTTATTAGGAGTAAATAAATAATAAATGACTAACTACTACAAATCTACAATGAGAGAGAGAGATTTGGCTAAGGTCCCACTCCCACATAACGCGTGGCAACTCGAAGACCGGATTTCAATTAGCTTTTCACATTGACTTATATTTTTCACATTGCTTCTCCTTCTCTTCTTTTTTTGTCTCGGTCCAAATCTTGGGATGAGATTTGGTTGAGGATTTTTTTTATTTTTATATAATAATAATAATAATAATAATAATAATAATAATAACAACAACAGCAATAATAATAATAATAATAATAATAATAATAATAATAATAATAATAATAATAATAACAATACTTATTAATATAATATATTAATTAACGCCGGGATTTTTATGCTTTAGTGGATGGTGGACGGAGGGTGGTCGGGCGAAAATGGGGAAAAACAATTTGGAGAGAATAAGATTTGGCAGTATGCAATCTGACTTTGGACCAGAATTAAAAAAATGAGGTGAATTTGGACCTCCAATCCATCTTCGTCGACTTTTGACTTTTATCTTCATCGTGTTGCCGTCACCTGCTACGTAGCGTCCCCATGATTTAACTATCTTTGCTTTTACCTTTGACTTTCTATACGAAATGGTAAAGTTCCACTTTAGCCCCTGTAAATTCAGCAATGTCTACTTTGACTCCTAGTTTCAAGTTTACGGGGTTGTTAGCCCTCGTGGTTTCGATTAAATCATGGCTTAATCTGTGTGCTCTTAAGAAACAGACGTTCTACTAGCTTAATTACCTACATGCTGCCACGTGTACTCTGAAAACCCAGAATAACTGGAAAGCAAGGTGAACAGCATGTTTAGTACAGTGGTGAGATTGTGTTTTTGTTTGGATTGAAAATATATTAAAACAATATTTTTATATAGTTTTTAAAAATTATTTTTAATATCAGTATATTATTAAAAAACAAAAAATATAGAATTTTTAATAAAATTCAACAGCAAACACTAAATATATTAGTGTTAGAGAATAATATAAATCATATTTTAGGAGTTCAGTTAACAGCTTGAGCTTTTAGGTGAGATAGTTTTTTTATCAGAACCTTATTAACCCGGCAATCATGAATTCGAATCTCGTCATTCTCATTCTATTTAATAAATAAAAAATCAAGCACAATGTAGTGTGGACTTGTGTAAGTTTCAAGCCCAAAAAGCTTTAACTTGAAGGGGTGTGTTAAAGAATAATATAAATCATATTCTAAAATCTCACTGAATAGCTTGATGTTTTAGATAAGATGATTCATTTACAAGTAAATAGATGACAAGTTTCTTACACGTGTATCACGAAAACATCATTATAATCGAAATGACCAACGGCTGGAGACCCAATCCATCATCTCCGGCGACTTCTCTTTTGTTTGACCACGGAAATGTGGGGGGGGGGCTTGAAAGTTGAAAGTGGGTTGGTGATGAAAATGAAATGCCAGCACTCACAAATTTCCTTACATTATCTATACTTACAAGACACGTTACCCTCTAATTAGCTCCTACCTGCAAATTTAATTTCTCCAATTTTATTAAAATTTTGATCTAAAACCAGTCACGCATGTCCACGTGGACAAAGAAGAAAAATAAAAAAAATAAAATCCCTTAAAAATATAGTTTTTATGAAAATACCGAGCTTGGATTTTTTTTTCTTTTGTTTTATTGAGAAAAAAATGCTTGAATTTAATAATTTAATCATTTAGACCAAGTCCAAGACTCTATTTCAGCAGTCATAAAAGTTTTTTTTTGGACATATGTAAGGAATTTAATATAGAGGCCGGCATCTCTTGAGTTATTTAATAAAAACTTCTGTGTTATTTAATATCTCATGAGTTAGAAATTGTTTGCATAAACTGATCATGAACGGTATCGCTTTAATGCGGTCTCGATTTTTATTTTTGTATTGCTAATATGATAATTATTAAAAAATTATATAATTAATAATTTTAGATTCCATTAAATTGATTAAGATATGGATAAATTAACCCAGATATTCACGTTAATAATGATAAAAAGATAAGCAGCTCTAATCCCAATTTGATGAACTTTTCGACTATATATTTTCATACACACGAGTCACTTGTCCTGCGTTCCGCTGTCGGCAGAATCAAATATTTGTTAAATATAAAAACAAATGTTAAGAGTGATATTTTTTCATAATATTATACATTTTAACAAAATAATCAATATAACAAGAATTTTATAAGCATAAAAAATATTATTTGATATGAAGAACAAATAAAAATAATGAAAGGACAAAAGTGAGAGTATTATCTTTTCTTTTCTTTTTCCCTTTTGTTTTTTACTTTTTGGTTTGTTTTTTACTTTTTTCTGTTCTTATGGGCATTTTTATTGTATTTATTTGTGTATACTCTTAGTTTTGGTTATTAATTTGTATTATTTCTTTTTTTATTGAGATTTTATTTTTATTCAATTTAGTCTTAAAATTTTAATTTATGTTGATAATCATTTTAAAATTGATATTTCTTCTCCTTTTTTTTATTTTGTAAATGAAATGATTTATGCTAATATGTATTTATTTTTATTTAAAATAATATGTATTTTGGTTTTGCCATGTATGTTAGATTGTTTTTATTTGCTATTTTATTAAAGTTTTTTGTTCTATTTTTCAAGATAATTTTATGGTTTTCATTGTTACATACACAATAATAGTAAAATCTTAGTGAAATTTTTTTTAATTGTTTTCTTGCTTGCTCTTCTGTTACAGTTTTTTTTTTCTTATGAAAAAATTAATAATTTTCATTGTATAAACAATAATTGTAATGATAATGATGATAACAACAATAGTAACAGTAACTAATAAAATCATATTAAGAATATCAACAATAACATTTTTTATTATAATTCAAACAATAATAATAATAATAATAATAATAATAATAATTTTAATTTTGTCCTTTAATTATTTTTATACGTTTATTAGATAAAATAATGTTTTTTAATGTTGTTAATATTTGTTTTTTTTTACCTTCAATCATAATAATAAAAATAAAAATAATAATTCAAGTAATTTATAATCTGATAATGTATTTATTAAGAATTAAATTTTGCAATATTTTTATATATAATGCTCAAAATCCAATATCTCATATTATTTTATTTCTTAAAAATTATATTACTTAACATTAAACAAAAAAAAAAATTGTCTTATAATTTTTTGACCACCTATCACCATGTCTATTTTCTGGACCCTTACATTATGTGGTGACTGGCCTGTGAAAAAAAATGTTTGGATGCATAGAAATTGAGCACAGCAAAGTCAGGGGAAGTGACTAACAAAAATTTGCTGGGTGGCCATTGCTTTGCTGTGGGCAGAGTCGTTTTATTTCATCGCCCAAAAAAACGATTAGTGTTTGTTTAGAATGTTGTTAATACTGTTTTTAAAAATGTTTTTTTTTAATATATTAAAATAATATTTTTTTATTTTTAAAAAATTATTTTTTATATTACGAAAATAATATAAAAACACCAAAATATTTTAATTTAAAATAAAAATAAAAATATTTTTTTTCAAAAATACTTTAAAATATACTTATAAAGTATTAACGGGCTTTCAAGCTCGGGCTTGGAGGCCTGGGTTTGTATTTTTTAAAACAAATTATATGGATGAAAAAAAAAAAAAGAATGTGACACGTCACTTGCCAAGGCACAACTTATTGTTTCAAGTATTTCAACCCAAAAACAGGTCATCTTTATAATACCTACGAATCATTATGTAAAATCTAAATACAAAAAAAATGATTCGAAAATTGAAATCAAACCGATTTAATTTTGAGTTTTTCAAGCAACATTAGGGATCTAAACAACCACCATGAAACTCTTTGACATAAAAAAAAAAAAAAAAAAATCTATTTTGATGGTTGAAAATATAGTGTGTATCAACTTTCTCTCTCATTACCAAAATCCAACAACCTCTCTCACTCTTCTCTCTTAACTTGTGTACCAAAATTCATTTATTAAAATATAAGGGGACCTAAATTGTACACATTGCATTATTTTAAAAGATTAAGGACTTAAATATATTTTTCATGTGATATCTAGCATGTCACTTATGTTTGGTGTGCTTTTCATTTTGGTCCCTCTTATTCAATTTCACCATTGACTAAGAATTCATACGTATTTGACATTAAGGATGCCAATCAATCAAACTATAAAGCCCAAGCACCATGTAGAGACTGAATTGAACAACAAAAAACCATGGTAAAAGAAAAAAAACAGAAGGATTAAAAAATCAAAAGGACAAAAAAATAAGAAACAATGAATGAACAACAAGAAATACTATAAAATAACTATATATTTTAGTTTTTACTTAACTTAATAATTAGATTAAACAACTTAGACGTACTTTTCATGCATCTCCTCGCCAACTTTAACAATTTTTCAATCAAATGGTGGTTTATTATTGTGTTTCAAAAGTATTTTTGAAAAAAAATGAAAATTTTTTATTTTTATTTTTTACTTTAAATTATATATTTTTAGTGTTTTTAGATCATTTTCATATATTGATGTCAAAAATAATTTTAAAAAATAAAAAGTATTATTTTAATATATTTATAAATAAAAATTATTTTTAAAAACAACTTTAAACATAGTCTTAGATAGGCAATAAAAAACACTTGAAACAATATTACCAAACACACCTTTATAAAATGTCTAAACACTGGATTTTCTAGTAAAGGGTCCATTCCATTACTTACGCACCCAATAGCCCAAAACGCAAAGCCCAATCACAGCCTTCAAAGTCCAAAACATTAACAAGGTCCATCAATTTTTATCTGATTTGGGTTTAACCTCGACTAGTCGACTTGCTCCCTAGCCTTACCTAATTTATCAATCAAATACTAAAACAAAATATTCTAGCAATGACCCCCCTGTATTGATTTTTCTTCCGTTTCCAAGGGAAATTACCAGCTAAAGCTCCATTGAACTAGTTCCATGCATCAGAAAGAGCCCAAAAACAGTATTCTTAAAAATATAAAATTATATTAGGGATACGAAATAACATCGAATAACTATATTTAAGTTTGTCATAAGGTTTTCAAGAGAGATTTATCAGTTTCTTTCCAAGATCTAAATCGATTTCCTTTAATTTGACTGGGTAATTCCCCTCGAAAATGCAAGATTAAACTTTTATTCAGGGGATGATAGAGGTCAAGTTGAAGCATAAAGGATGTGATTGAAACAAAATAATATATTTGGGGGTAAATTGATAAAATAGGTATAGTTTTTTGGGGGAATTGAGGTTAGCCCTTTTACTACTCCTCCCACGCGCTCTTTCGTTCACAGTCCAGCCACTCCTCCACTTATAATTTCTACCCCCTTCTGTCGATGACTCAAAAACTCCCCTCGCTAATCTACAATTCAAAACCTCTGCGAACTCATGGATTCCCTTCAAGCCACATACAGAGAGGAAGAGGAAGACGAAGAACAACAACCACCCAACAACAGCATAACCAACCACAGTCCTCCCACCCCTCCTCCTCCTCCCACCACCACCACCAGTAGCAGCAGTCCTACTGAACTCGAAGAACAGCAAAACGGAACAGACCCACATCAAAACGACACTGAAATAACTCCAATTAACAACACGACAGCCAGCCAACAACCTCAACAAGAGGACGCCTTTGTATCAGCCTCTGAATCTCTCTCCGAATCGGACCACCCGACAACCTCAAACGACACCGAGAAACCCACGCCCAAATCTTCCAAAATCGAAGACACTGAAATTGAAGACGATGAAGATGAAGAAGACCCCCCTCCTAAAAAACAGAAACAACTCTCCTCTTTAGCACAGAAACAAGAGCCACCCGAACCAGCGACAACTGCAGAAATCGAAAACAACAATGGAGCCAGCGAATTCAAGAAACCAACCAAAATCACCCCAACAACAACAAAAAAGAAGTCGAAGAAAAAGAACAACAATCACGTCTGGGTTACAAGATCCACACGCAAAGGCAAGAAAAAAAACAAACCAAACCCACAAAACACTCCATCAGAAGACACTGTCTTAATCACCCCAGCCCCAAGATTCCCTGACAAAAGCGACGACTTCCCAGACTTAAAAATCTGCTTGTCTAAAGTATATAAAGCAGAGAAAGTCGAATTGAGCGAAGATAGATTGAGTGCAGGGAGTGCCAAGGGTTATAGAATGGTGAGAGCTACAAGAGGGGTATGTGAAGGAGCTTGGTATTTTGAAATTAAAGTGGTTACTTTAGGAGAAACCGGACACACGCGACTTGGGTGGTCTACGGAGAAAGGGGACTTACAGGCACCGGTTGGATATGATGGAAATAGTTTTGGGTATAGAGATATTGATGGGAGTAAAGTGCACAAGGCATTGAGGGAGAAGTATGGCGGAGAAGGGTATACAGAGGGGGATGTTATTGGGTTTTATATTAATTTGCCAGATGGGGGGTTGTATACTCCTAAACCTGCTCATTTGGTTTGGTATAAAGGGCAGAGGTATGCTTGTGCTCCTGATGCCAAGGAAGATCCTCCCAAGATTGTTCCTGGTGAGTTTTTTTTTGGTGTGATGCGGTGTTTGTTATGTCTTTGGTTCGCTTGTATTGTTATATTGTTCACTCTTGAAACTCGTGTGTATTGCAATGTGCTGATTAAGTAAAGATATTCTTAGGTTATCTATTTGTTCGATTTTAATGGCATTGGTTATGGTTAACATCGAGGACTTTTAGGAGGTTGAAGGTCCTGCTTTTGTCTTGCATTTAATAAAAAAAACTTAGGATTGCACGAATTGGCACAACTGTATTAGCATCAAGAATTTAGCAAAGAAGGTTTCCTTAAATTTGAATTATAGTGTTGCTTGAAATTGGAATTCTGTAATTGCAAATAAGAAGGGAAATAAGTAATGTGTTGGCTTTACCTCCAACTAACAAATCTGATTCTTGTAGCAACAGATATTAGCTAATGGTGTGGGTGGGAAGAAGATTCCTGTCGTAGATTTTATTGAGATGGGATGTTCAAGGATGATTATTTTGTCACTATGAAGGGTTTTTTTTTATGCGTTTGGATACTCTTTATATGTTCCGGTATTGTCTCTTAATTGTAATTTCACTTTCTCCCATCCATACTTGGATTTGTTGTTGGTGAAAAAAATTGAAACTTTCTGCCATTTAGAGTGTAACGTGTGAATTTGATTAATCATACTCTCTTATGGGAAATAGACTTGTGTTACCATATAGCATACACTCAAGTACAGAAAGTCAAAAATGATAATTTAAGTTCTCTCTTTTTAAAGCACAGCTGTTCTCTTGCATTCTAAGACCGGTGTGTAATCGGTTGGAGGAAGTTGCATTTATTGGACCTAAACTAGTTAGCTCATTTACCTGAAACTTTAGCACAGGATTAGATGATCAAGTGATATAGCAGGTTGCTTGAAATGTATTGTGAAAAATCTGAGTGAGTTGCAAGTTTCTCATAGTTGTGAAAAGAGCCGTGTCAGTCTCTTAGTGTGAATGCTAGCAGCACATGTCCTCAATTGTGGACGAAGAGCTACTTATAGCCTTCCTATGTCTGACCAATTTGGACCTTTTTTTTATTTTATTTGGGTAAGTTTGGCAGTGCTGAGGTTAGCAACTTGGTCTCTCTTCACCAGAGAGAGTGGAGGTGGCATGCCAAGGGGGTGCTTATTGTTGAGGTGGTTTTAATCACATCCTCTTTTGCTTTCCCTGGGGCATTACTTTCCAGAAATTAAGTGTCGTGATCAAAATTAAACATGAGCTGATTGTATTGTGGAAGCTTAAGGTAGGCTAAGAAGAGGTGATAGATCACCTGTTTTGCACATGGCATTTGCAGTCTTCTCTCATCAAATAGGCCTGTTACCTTGTGGGAACTTGTGTGTTCCAAATGACCAGGCATCCCCTTGTATGCTTTTGTCCATTGGATTACATAAGGAGCTACCAATTGAAGCACCCCTAGAATTAGAGGCTCTCCTCTTCTCATTTTGTTTCCTGTACAGGATCTACTTGTTTTTCTTACAGAAGATATGGTGAAAGTTTACCTTACTCCAACTTGCATATAATTTTCAATGATTATAGTCAAGCACAGATTCTTTACCTGGATGGATGTCATTTTATAAATCAGGAGCAAAATTATATAATATGAGTATCTGATTTATAGGTTATGATGGTTAAAGAATATACAGCCCAATGAATTGAATTCCAAAGCTAGTCAAGTTAATGTCTTATTCTTAATATTTAATGATACTAAAATATATGTCATTGCCAGCACCCTGTTATTGCAGAATAATAGGGAGATGTGCATTAAGGGCATCTGAATTTTGGGTTGCTAGGTAGGGCATGCCAGGGGACAAGCTTGGTGATCACTTGTTGAAAATCTTATTTTAAAATGAGCATGGTTGATCCATGCCCTACTCTTGGGGTGCTAATATGTATACGTGCTTGATATGATGGATGTTACTACTAACTGTACTAAAAATTATTTTCTTGTGCAGGAAGTGAGATATCTTTCTTTAAAAATGGAGTATGTCAAGGTGTTGCGTTCAATGATTTATTTGGTGGTCGTTACTACCCTGCTGCTTCAATGTACACTCTCCCTAATCAGCCAAATTGTTTGGTCAAGTTTAACTTTGGCCCCGACTTTGAATTCTTTCCAGAGGATTTTGGAGGACGTCAAGTTCCCAAGCCTATGGTTGATGTTCCTTACCATGGACTTGACAATCGTGCTGAAAATGGTGCGAATGATGAGAAGAAACATTAGCAAGTAACCTTTTTATGATCTGCGGAGTTGGGAGGTTGATTTGAGTTGAGCATTTTATTTATAATTTTAGTTACTGATATATTAGGACTGACAAGTGAACTGATTCAGTTTCTGTGAACTCAACATTTTTTTATGGAAGATAAAAAGAGAGTTGATTTATGCTCGTGAGATGTAATTTTATTTCATGAGCCCGATGGTACCCTAGAACTGTTTCTTGGTATGGATTGGTTTTTGTTGATGAGAAAATTATTAGCTTACAACAGGATATCTGAACTGATCTGCACATTTTTGAAGTGATATGCGATACCTTTCTCAGAATTCCTATTGACTAGCTAGATGTTTCAGAAATCATGGCTCAAGGCTTATGCGTCATATAAATCTCTGTTTTGCTGCTTTTCCTATATCACTGTAGTTTCGGTAAGTTCTTTGCTATTGTTGGAAGATGATGGACGATCTAGATTGTCAATCTTTTTGGTTGATTAAAGTGACGGTTCCTTAAGATTACTAATCTAGATTATTCCTTTGCTTGAAAGAATTTCATGCACACTTGGGCTTTGAGAAAGTGGTATTTTAGAGTGGCACAATCAATGATGTTAAAATCGTGTTCTGACTCGTAAAATGTACAATTTTAGGAGTCAAACATATAAACCTGGTAGAATCGGGTAGAAAAATAAAATCCCGGTAAAATCGATTCTGACTCGACTATATCAGTACATGCATTTATCAAATTCTTTCTGCTTGTAATTTATTCATTTATTTAATTTATTCATGTATAATAGCTTGCTTTCATAAACTCTGGATAGCCAAAACAGATCCTTGATGATTGTACTGAACTTGTGTTGCGTAGTTCTGGTGTAAAAAGATGAATTTTGAGTACGAACTGTTTTTTATGCTTTGATGGATTGATGGCCATTGATTGCAAGGAGTTAAAGATCAAGGATGAAATGAAAAATTTAATAGCTGGAAATTTAAGTCACTTGAAACTCTCCACCATGAAGGTGTTAAAGACATTTGCAATATACATTCTATTTGACAAGGTTGATTCTTAACTAATGAAGTTTAAATACATTTGCAAGACTGCATTGTAATGTTTTGGATTTTAAATACCGCATGGCAGTGACTGTTTTTTTAGATTGATTGTTCTAAGCATCCACATACAAGATGTATACTAATCACATCTCCAGTAATAAATAGATGTATACTAATCACAAGATATATATTAATTTGCACCTTTTGTGTTAAAATTGTGTTATTTAGCATTAATAATTATGTTAAAATCGTACAATTATTTTAAAGTTATTTTAAATCATGTATAAACTTTAAGTAATGAAATTTTATGGTCGTAATTTTGTTATATTGTATTTGGGTATGATTTTACGATTTTTCTACCAAAACGATTTTAGTTGTGATTTTACGATTTTTGTACGGAAATATTTTACTTACGATTCTATGATTTTACGATTCGAGTTCAAATGACAATTCCGTGTCGCGTTAGAAAAGCGAGGTTTACAGCCTTGGGCACAATCTGAAAATTTGAATAAGAGGAGCTAAACATTGGCTCTCTTCTTCTGGATACAGCTGGGAAAGTGCTGCTGAACACAGTTATGCTGTTGTTGCAGGTTGTGGTTGGAAGCATAATGTAGCTGTTTTTTTATTTTGAAGTGATGGAGACAAATGGACCGACTGATACATGTTCTTGATTTTACATTGGAATGGCTGGTGTAACGTTAACGCTCAGGTTCAAATATACTGACAGCAAGAACTAGTAGTTGGCCGCATGCGCGTCCATCATTTATGAGATACTTACTGCATTCTTTTCACTTCTCTTCTCTCTCTCTCTTTTTTTATCCATTACTTTTGCACACTGAATTTTCTTCACCGAAAATGGTGATGATAATGACAGTGCTGTTAATTTCGTTTTATTACGGAAGAAATGTTTCGTATTAGTTGAAAAACGAGATAAAATTTTTATCTCGTTTAAAATTTCAATTAATTCTGAAAATTTTATTTAAATTTTGGCCGGAACGTTCCGGTTTTATTATGTTTGTTCCGTTTCGGTCAAATAATATTGTTTTTAAATAATGAATATTTCACAATATTAATCATATCTCTTAATCCGACCGTTAGATTGAGATGAAATTTTACGAGGAGTCTCTCGATATATTTATATATATTATGTTAAAATTTCATAGTAATCAGATAATATAATGACCTTGTGAGATTAATGATAACATTCTCGTAATATTATACATGTTCATAATTTTGTTCTGAAAAATTATTTTATTATGTTATTTTTTTAGATTAAATTGCACAATTCTAAATAATTTTATTTTTGAATTTGAACTAATATTTTTTGAATTAATATATTTAATTTTATATATATAAATAGTATAACCCTAAACAACACATTGAAACATTATGAAATCAAATCATTACATTCCAATTAATAAAACAAAATATCAACCCAAACGAAACTTACAATCTTGAATGATCCTATTCCACCAGCTTGGACCACATGCTGCAAATTGGGCTCACGAGTAGAGCCGGCAACCTTCTCGTGAGAATTCAAACCCTAACCTTCTCGTGTTTGATGCGCATTGCTTCTTCAGATTGCAAGGAAATGAACTAAGAAACCTTATCCCGACAAAAAGGTTACTAACCTTACATGAGCTCTCCAAACTTACTGTCGACTTTGGGGTAATTAAAAGCTCATCTGTTTCTCAGAAGTACATCACAGAGCTTGGAGAGAAGTTGTCTTCTAACTCTTGTCTTGATTGTTATCCTACACAACTGTCATGGACCACCTGTCACGCGCATTTCTTTTTCACGCGCGAGCACAAGACATTTATATCTAATGTTTCTGCCGAAATATTTCGTAACAGTTAAAAAATGAAATAAAATAATATTATTTTTATCTCTATTTAGATTCTAGTCCATTCCAGATTTTTGGCAAAATACTAGCCAAAACGTTCCGGTTTCGTTTCAGCTAAATAATATTTTTTTAAATAATAAATAATTTTACAATATCAATCATATCTCTTAATCTAAATGTTAAATTGAGATGAAATTTTACGAGGAGTCTTTGATATATTTATAAATATTATGTTAAAATTTCAGAGCAATCAGAGAATATAATGACCTTGCAAGAGTGAGGATGATATTCTCATAATATTATACATGTTCATAATTTTGTTCAGAAAAAAATATTTTATTGTGTCTTTTTTTTAGATTAAATTATACAATTCTAAATAATTTTATTTTTAGATTTGAACTATTTTTTTATAAATTAATATATTTAATCAGATATATATAAATATTACAATCCTGAAAAAACATACTAAAATATTCCAAAACCGAAATATTCTGTTACAATTAAAAACCAAAGCAGCAACATAAACGGTATTGATAAACTTGCAATGAAGTGTTCAAACAATTAGAATAGAACGTGGATCTGGTGTGTAAAAGCAATTCTCTTTCTGCAGAGCACAGAAAACGACGAGGAAATTCAAATGGTCAGAGCAAGTCTATGTATGTTTTTTTGATTCGTTTTGCCCTTACTATAACTTTCTCAAAAATATCAGGCAGGCAGGGCCAGTGTGCTCCTAGAGAGGAATCGGAGAGCTGAGACCCTCTTGAGAAGACAAAGAATGAGCAGGCTGGTGTCTTTTTGAAGGGAAGGGCGAGTAAGAAGAAGTCTTCCTGAAAGATGGCCTCTTCATCAGCTGCTTCAGAGTCCTCCTGGAATTGATCGTCCGAAGCATGGGGAGAGTTCTCTCCTTGAACTTGAGAATGGCGAAGAAGAGAAGTCTGAAACCAACGAGAATGAACAGGACAGCAGCCAGGTCCCACCATTTTGAATGATCCAGACTGATGCCGAGCACCGTCGTGAGAACTTCTTCTCCTTTCAGTTTCGGACCACCGGGCACCAGAGGATCGAACTCCAGCCCGATCATGTCATTCTTGTACGCTCCCTGCGTTTCCCATCATGGGAATGGTAAATATCAGGTGGTGAATCTATAAAAACTAAGTTTCAATCTTGCTCGTGCCCTACCTGCAATCCCCATGATCCGAAGTTGACATAAGAAACTGGGTAGCGCCAGAAGACCTTGGGAATATCAGGCAGCAACCGGAAAAACCCAGAGGTCATCATTAGGATTCCCTGCAAACAAATATGATCAGTGGAATAGAAACCATGGATGGAGTTTAGGGAGAATTAATGACGGTGGGATGAAAAGGATGAATCAGAAGGCTGTTCTTACAATATATCCTGACCCGATAACGAATCCCATCAGGTAGTTGGGGACTAGTGAGGCTATAGTCATCATACAACTCTCCACGGTTGCTATGCTGCTTAAGAGGTCGAGGAAAACAAAGAAAAAATTTGAAAACTCTGGCCGGAATTTCACCATGTAGTAGGTGATGCTTGAGGTGCCAAATGACATCACGGTCAAGTAGGGAAACGAAGAGAGAAAGTTTGACAGTATATACACAGCGACGCCATAGTACCCATCGAGCCTTTCCTTGTAAAATACCTGTTTAAAAGCATTGAGAAGGCTTAGCTAAAACTCGACTGGTGCCATACAACTCTCTACTGAGAGTTTATTTTGAGTAGTTTACCTTCAGTTCTTCAATGAAGGAGGGGAAGCCTCCAATCGACATGAATGTCATAAATCCTGACAGAAATCCCCCACAAGCTCCGTGGGCTAATATTGCAGTATACCCTTTGCCAACGTCTAAAAAGACGGTACCGACGCAAATAGACAACAAGATGTACACGATAATCCTTACCCAATAGTACCCCAAATCTCTCCACATGTTAATGAAAGATCTACTTGTCAGTGTTGAAAGTTGTTTCCACCAGTTCGCTTGGCTTTCCCCTCTTATATTAACCAGAAGCCCTTTCTGCAATACAGAATCCATGACCATGAAAACCAGTTCTTCAGAAATAATATGAAGCGTGATTATTATTTTTCATGTCAATGTGTGTGCTGTTGATTCCTTATATGTATGTATATAGCAGTACTGTGCAGATGCAGAAACCAGATGCAGAAATATTTAAAAAACTTACAATGGCCACAATTTCTTGAATCCTAGCTCTTGCATTTGCTGCATGGTTGGAGGACCTGTACTTCTTGACTAGCGATGCCTTAATCTCTGCTGTTGGTAGATTTGCCAAAGAATCTGATGGATTTTGAATTCCCTTCAGTTAAAAAAACCAGAAGAACTATAATTCAGTTAAGCGATTTGTAATGTAAAAAGAAAATTCCAAGTACTAGGGTTGGACAGACATTTAAGATCTAGCTAGTTAACACATTCCTTTCCAGAAATCATGACAGCAAAAACTAAACTGCCCTAGCATACTTGCACATACTCTGTGAGATCCCATCAGGGTTGCAGTGACAAGGTCGAAGTCTGAATTAATACAACGTAAGAAATGATCAGAAGGGTTTCTTCTACGTGGACATGGGAATCCAGCTTCAGCAAAGAACTGCAAAATTAGCATTTCAGGTTAGATTCAGATGCAAACTTAGAACTCTCATTGAAAACAGTAATTTTCAGTTTGATTATGAGATAATTAACGCATAATCAACATGTTCTTTAATTAGCAGAAATAAAAGAGAAAAAATGTTTCACCAAAATAAACTTGTACCTCAACTGCCATCTTTGCCTCTCCAAAATAAACTGTTTCACCACCAGATAATAAGAAAAGGTCATCGAAGAGTGCGAAAACCTCGCTACTTGGCTGATGAACGGAAGATATAACGGTCCTTCCATCTCGAGCAATATTTCTAAGAGTTTGAGTTACAAAGAAAGCGGCGGCACTGTCCAGGCCACTTGTAGGCTCATCAAGAAACAAAAGTTGTGGCCTAATGAGGATTTCAAGTGCAATACTTAGTCTTTTCTTCTCCCCGCCACTTATACCTCTTAAATGCCAGTTTCCAATCAGCCGATCACTGCACTCTTGGAGACCCATTTCCATGATCGTCCCCTCTACAATGTCATCTATCTCTTCTTTAGCCATGCTGCATGGAAGCCTTAGATGAGCCGAGTAATTCAGGGTCTCTCTGACTGTGAGAGTTCCCAGCAATGTGTTTTCTTGTGTTACATAAGCCTGATTAATGACGATACAGCATTAGAAGAGAAACATGTTTTCTGCAGAGATTAAGTAATCATGCCATCTTCTTCAAATTTTCGTTGGGGAGAAGTAGCTAGGATATATCATTTCTCATTAATTTATTTTATGAACACATGAGAAACTAGAATCTTACAACACCACCGTAGTCCAGTCTCCTCTTCTTCCCGTTGAGCAGAACATTCCCTGTCATCAGAACATTCCCTGCTAGTCTTCCTGCACAGATTTCATAGATTGCAGGAACATATATAATCAGTACCATTAATCTTGAATGACATCCAAGTCCATGATATTTTCCTCCTATTCATGATCACTAGCTATATAAACCAAATTTATTGAATATGATCACTGAGCTGTACGTAATCATAACAGGTTGGAAGGTGGAACTCTCTTGCTCCTCTAAATTAAACTAATAATAATGCACATCGAAGCCTCTAATTAACTATATATCATATTAGCTAATTATGGTTTATCAATCAATTCTTTTGTAATGAAAGATTGGATTGTTGTTGAAGACGAGTTTGTATTTTCTATCTATAACATGGATGACAGTACCAATCCATAGATGCTTTAGCCTTGCTATGAATGCTCACACGGGCGCGCGCGTATATATTCAAGAATACGAACGCCAACAAAGGCAACATCATTAACTGCATATATATATATATATATATATATATATATATATCACACGCTTTATGACTGAGCTCCATGTGCATCATGCACCAGCATTTATAAGTGTTGTTTTACACTGTGATGAACCCTAAATAGGTGGCTGGCTAGGTCTGTCTAAATATAACAGTAAAGAGTACTATTGCTTAAGGGTGTTGTTGGGACTGGTAGGGATCATAAAAGCATGAATGGGATCCTAGAAATTTAGTGCCGACATGCCCCATTAAATCATCGGCAGCCGGAATGAATAGAAAGACAAAAAAACAAGAAGAAAAAGAAGAAGAAGAAATAACAGTTGGTGTAGCTTGTGGCATGTTCGAAGAAGAAATTTTGTATTGGATGACTCGTACTTGACTTGGGCACCTTAATTTGGATCTAATTAATTCCTTCACTGCTTTTTCTAGTTGCATTTATTTATTAACTAGGTTTTGTTGTTAGTGTTTTTTTTTTTTTTAAATATATATAGTTTAAAGGACGAAAATAAAAAAAAAAATCTCTCAAAATAATCTTTGACTGAATTTCTTATTCTATTACAATAAAATAAGCAACCCAACCATTTACATCTCTTTATTATCTCAACTAAACACTACACTAATAAAGCTTTAAACTTGTGTTAACTATGATGCCCTATCAAGCAACAAGCTATATATCCTATCTCAAATTAAGATGAAAGATTATGTGAAGCTTGAAAACATCAAGTTATACCAGGAAAATATAGACACAAAATATATATATATATATATATCTGTGCTCGTACGTAATTACGATTCCTTGGATGTAACTTGTAAAATCAAAAAGAATAACTCCATACTAGAATTTCCACAGAGAGAGTGCATGGGGGGGGGGGGGGGGGGGGAGATGCAAGATCGAACCTGCTAAAGCATCGAGAAGCGTAGATTTCCCAGACCCAGATGGACCCATAATCGCCATGATTTTACCAGGCTCGGCGTACCCATTTAGCCCATTCAGCAATCTCCTTGTAGGTTTATTGCCAAAATTCGGCAGAACCACCGTTAAATCCTCCCAAACCAAGAACATTGACCCTCCGCCGTCTCCTCCTGATAAACCCGCCCCCGCATTCCCACCGCCAGAACCACCCTCTCCACCACTGCTGATTACAACCTGCTCTATCTCCATATCATGCAACAGATACTCTCACGTACTTGGAATCTGAAAGCAGAAAGAGGAGAATTTATAATAAGAACAAATATTTAAGAAAGGTCGTCCTCCGCTATATTTGTACGTCTTTGTGATGAGGGGATGGCTTTCCCAGGTCCAGACTCAGCAAGGAAAAGCAGAGTAGAGAAGTGAATATGTAGCAGAAATGGTCTGCTAGCTGCTAGCTTTTATCAGTACCGGTGAAGCAGTGATATAGAGTTACTCAGGCAGCAAATGCTAGTCACCAAACCTACCATTAATGCTTTCATTAATAAGGTGCAGGACAGAGAAAACGAGAGTAGCATCTATCTACTTCAACAACTGGTGAAATACTTTTTCAACACCAATTTTACTACTCTAGCCATGCATCACATGATTTCAAGCTAGAATCTCAAATATATCATGGTGTCCTACATTGTTTTTCATTTGCTGTCACCATCTGAAATTTATTGCAGAAAGAAAACACGTAAATACTGATCATATTTGCAGCTGATCCAAGTTATCTAACATGATGCGCTCTTTCCTGAACATTATTTTCAGAGATTTTTCGATTTGGCTCCCTCTGCAGAGTTTTTTTACGATCAGAAATCACGCAATTTCTCAGATATTTTTAGTTTCTTACATTCTACCGACCGAATTTAATTAGAACGTCCAGTACTGCTTCACAAACTCAGCTAAGTCCGGATGTTGGAATTGAATGATGGCGTAGCTGCGATTGTACATCTTTTTTCTATGAAAGAAAGAAAAAGTTGCATGAACCCTATATTTCTAGCTAGTCTCTTTAATATCAGCACCAACATTCAACAAACTGTCTGCTAGCTTGAATGAAACATTACATAGTAACTTGTTTGAGAAGGTACGTCCAAGAAGAAAGCAAAATAGTGTAGGACCTGCGACATTAAATGTTCTTCAATGTGAGCAATGAGAATATGACGAGAACAAATAAATTTTCATGGTGGACGGTAACCTAACTATTTTCCATGCCCCCGAAAGAAAAAATTATATATGTATACATAACTTTATATCTTAGAGTTTTAATTAATAACTTAATTTAGCTAGGCAGAGATAATTTTTTAACATGGTATTAAATAAAATATTTTTATTCGATGAGATGTATTAAAAATAATATAAATCATATCTTAAAATTTAATTTTTTTTAGATAAAATAATTATTTAATACGGTGAATACAACCATTTCAGTCTTGAATGGGTGCTGTTTTTTTATTTATGAGAACAGTTTCAACTGACACCCCATGAACAATTGTTCATTGCTATAAATATTCTTTAAAAGAGAGTAAGACTCATGCCAATTTTTAGTTTCTATTAATTAAGATTTTTTATGGTTGAAGATGCATCACGGAAATAAATATTTTAGTTTTAGATGAATAATTTATATTCTGATATTAAATATCTTAATTTACAGTCACCTCTAAACTCTTATAGATACATATTTAATTATTATTGTTAATTTTATTTTTTTATGAATAGTTAATTGAATAACCTAAACCTCTTCGAGGACTATAATAAACTTTGGAGGGTGATGGCTCTCGTGGCCCCCCTATAGTCCTTGGGAGCTCCGCCTGTGCAGTCGTAGAGTCAAAATAAAATAAAATATAGTGCTCTGAAATAGAAGAGAAACCAAGGGGGAAAAATTAAAAAATATATATTATAAATTAATTTGAGAGAAACTAGTTGTTTTCCACTGGGTTGTTAATACTGTTTTGTTCTAGTTGTAATGGCTAGAATGTTCTGTATTATTAAAAAAATCGAGATAAAACGGCGTCGTTTTCGTCTCTGTTTTAATTCCGGCATTTTCCGGAAATACTAGCTAGATACCATCCGGAACATCTCAGTACTTTTCCGGGTGTGTCGTTTCGGCCTTAAAATCCTTTTTATTTTGATTAACTTGTGGTTGTGTTTCTAATTTTGAGATTATGTTTGTTTGACTTTGTGTTTGTATTGTATAATTTAAAGTTAATTTATCTTGAATTTTAATTATGTTTGTTAAATTAATATTTTAAATTTTTTCATGTATATATAATTAATTATATATGAATAATACAATACTAAAACGGCATGCTGAAATGCACTGAAATTAAAATATTCCGTACCAATAAAATACGGAATCGACAACGAGAATGATATTAACAACCATGTGAGTGTACTTTTTGGTTAATTACTCAAAGCTTTCTGAAAAAAAAAAAACAAGAAAAGCTGGTCGAGCAATATACGTAAGATTTGTTGACTGTTCTACGTGAAGGCCGGTTAAAAAAAAAAATTGGATGTAAAAAAATATAGTAGTAGGGTAAAAAAAAAACTAAAACCCTAGTCATTTTGATTTAATTAGTAGTTTAAATAATATATATAATATAAATATAACAATAATAAATAATTAACTGGAAAAAAATTTAGATTTTTATCTTAACAGAGCCTGGCACTAACCCTACAATCAGGTCTAACCTGATAAATATTTTAGTTGAATTAGAATTGGAATTAACAATGTTTTGATATTATATTTAAAAAAAAAAATTGAAAAAAATTGAATTTTTTATTTATTTGAAATTTTTTGTGTGTGTTAAGATTATTTCAAAATAAAAATCATTTTAAAAATTAAATTAAACCACACTTCCAAACATCACCCCAAACTGAAACTGATGTAGACATGTCTGTATTTGAAATTATCTTTTTCAAAATACTTTTTATTTAGAAAAGTATTATAATAATATTTTTTTATTTTTTTTATATTAAATTATTAATACATTAAAACGTTTTAAAAAAGGTAAAATAATTCATTTAAAATAAAAAAATATTTTTAAAAAAATATTTATGAAAAGAAGTGTCAGTCACGTAGTCAACAAGTATCATCAATGCTATCACGTGCTAATTCAACAGTGGAGCATTGAGAGTGATAGGCATTTCCTTTGGACGACACCTGCATGACAAACTTAATTTTCCATCATCTTTTATTTAACTTGAAAGCCCATAAAATTAATTAAGGTACACACAAGCGGGCCTGAAGAGCAATGTTAATAAAAAAAAAAACACAAGTATTGTTATATGGGTATTATTAAAAAAATAAAATGAAATTATGATGGTTATGGAATAATGAGTGATCTTTTGGGGGGCGTATGTATATATCTTTTATAAAATAACTATTAACTATAATTTATAATAGTCATTATAATATTTTTCATTAATGATAATTTATTAGAAAATATTAATTTTTATTTCTTTTAAATTAAAAATTATTATGAAAAGTCATATTGTTAACTCAAAAAATCTTTATATTCGATTTATTATAAAAATAAATAAATTTATGGCACTAGCTAAATATAAAAACTAGACGTCTAATTAAGACAACGTTCTTTTGCATTCCAATATTCTTATTTCCCCTGTCCTGAATTGCTTGCAAATCACAATCAAAATCTCAAATAATATATTTTTTTAAGAAAAATAAAAGTCAGGAGAAGAAATTTGCATAATTAAAAGCAAAAAATATTAAATGTGTATGTTTTCATTATATCCGTCAGAAAAAAATATTAAGTCAGCCCTGTATGATCGGTTACCTTCGACAGGACTGCTATCTATCTGTTTTCTGTAAATGCAAGAACTTCAACGTTACAATACAATTAAGCCTCGGATAATGGATTGTAGCTCGGATACCTCGTGGGAACTCAATGTATTATCGGTGCTGCTAGTTGAGTGGAGAGCTCAGGCCTTCCTGCGACGACAGGGAATGGAGAGGTTGATGCCTCTTCGAAGCAAAAGATGGCACCTTCCTGAAGGAAGGCCTCTTCTCAAGTGTTCGCAAAGTTCTCTTCGAGTAAAGATCCTCGACGAATGGCAAAGCTCTCTCCTTGAGCTTGAGAACGATGAAGAAAAGAATCCGATAGCCGACGAGGATAAGATAGATAGCAGATAAATCCCACCACTTCGAGTAATCTAGGGGAACGCCAAACATGTGTGTGACAACAAATTCTCCGGAGATTTTTGGATCGCCGGGTATTAGAGGATCAAACTCGAGTCCGAGGAAGTCATTCTTGTAGGCACCCTGTATTTGCAGTTCACAAAGAAATGGATTAAAGATATACGATGCAAGCACGCCCACAAATTATCTTTTTATTTCAATCTTGCTGCTGAAATTTGTGGCATCTCATTTGCGATAAGATGTTGATGGTGATTCTTGACATGCTTTTTGTTGCACCTCAGAGGAAACATCAAGCAGGTACAAACTTGAATTGTAAGAATTCGGTCGAGCATGAATGTGTTTTTCTTCTAATGCCTCTCCACAATCATTTTCACTAGAAATGAATAGAATTTATGTTAGAATTACCTGAATTCCCCAGGCTCCATAATTGATATACGAAACTGGGTAGCGCCAGAATGGTTTTGGAAGATCAGGCAGCAATCTGAAGAAACCAGAGGTCATCATCATGATTCCCTGCATAAGTAACCAAATGAGGATGTTGTCGGATACATCAGAAGGTTAACATAGAAACAATTACGTTTAACGAAGACCTGAAGCATTTTGATCTTACAATGATTCCAGCCCCAGTAATAAGTCCCATCAAGAAATTAGGGACCAGTGAAGCGACTACCATCATCAGGCTCTCTATTACAGAAATGCTGCCGAAGATATTGAGACAGAAAAATACATAATGATTAAATCCCGATCGAAATTTCACCATGTAAAAACATATGGTCCCGGAGAGGAGCGCAATCGAAACCAAGAATGGGAAAGAGGATAAGTAATTGGACAGGATAAACACTGTAACCCCATAATAGCCATTGAGCTTTTCTCGATAAAAGACCTGTTAAGTAGCAAAGAACATGTCAAGACCACAAAAATAAGAATATCTCTGCTGTGCCATCATTCATATTTTTACAGGCACAAACTTCTCAATTCTTCAATATTTTATCTTTTCTACATAAACAAGATCGTTACCTTCATTTCTTCAATGAAAGAAGGGAAGCCTCCGATAGACATAAAAGTCATGAAACCTGTTATAAATCCACCACAAGCTACTCTGGCTAAGATTGCAGTGTAGCCATATCCAACATCATAATAGATTGTACCAACACAGATGGAAACAACTATGTAGATCACTATCCTTGCCCAGTAATATCCCACATCTCTAGACATGTTCACAAATGATCTTCGGGTCAGTGTCGAAAGTTGTTTCCACCAGCTTGCTTCGCTTCCGCTTTGAATTTCAACTTCTAGTCCTTCCTGCAATAAATGAACTTCTTCAAGAAATGTTTTGCGAGCAGCAGCATTTAGCATGTTACTTCCAAATTTGTTTCTCATCAAACTTTCTATGAACAGGCCGCTCAGTGATTGTTACTTTTAGCTTGTCCATTAAAGTTATTTTCAGATCAGATAACCTAAAACTTCAAGCGGAGTATAATGTTTCTTAACAGCTTTCGATAGTAAAATGGAGTGCAAGCCACCGAAAAAGTTTTGGTGTCAGTAATAGGTGCAAAATAATATCAGAGAACAGAATAGTTATATCATGTAATGATGTAGGAGATTGCAGATTGACAGCATAAAATTAAATGAAAAAAGAATTAGGAATGCAAAATCTGAGATTTCAGTTGCTTACAATAGCTGATATCTCCTTAACCCTTGCTTTCACCTTTTGTGCATAACTTGAGCGCCTATATTTCTCAACAAGTCTTGCTTTGATCTCTGCTGTTGCCAAATTAGCCAAAGGATCTGCTGATTTTGGGACATCCTATAGACAAGACAGATACAGAACAGTCACATTAGACATCATGATAGCACGATTTAAAGAAACAAAAAGGTCAATGAAGGCATCCATTGGAGCATGTTCGTGTTTGGACAGGGGCAGAATAGTGCAGTTTCCCTCTTCTTCTTTTAATTTTTATGAAGAGAGTAGAGGGTTCATCTATGAACCTGAAATAGCTTGCTAAAGATTTTCAGCACCTGTGTACTGAAATCTGTTTTTTTTCATTCAAATGACATTGACAGGAATCTTCAACACTACTATAACATGTGACGTGATGTAATAAAGAATTGTTATTCAAAATACCGCCTAAGAAAGTTCAGTTGGAAGTGATAAATACACGAATTCTTTGAGATCCTTTCAGTGTTGCTGTTACGGCATCGAAGTCTGAATTTACACAGCGTAGGAAATGATCAGAAGGATTCCTCCTTCTTGGACATGGAAACCCAGCTTCAGCAAAGAACTGCGAGGATTGCCACTAAAATTTAGATTGCAATAAATCAACAGGAGCTTAATTTAGTATTTCTAAGATTATGCGTGTAAGTTTCTTTTCTCTATTCTTCTCATACCTCAACAGCCATCTTTGCATCTCCAAAATATACAGTTTCACCACTGGAGAGTAAGAAAAGATCATCAAAGAGTGCAAAAACTTCACTACTTGGCTGGTGAATGGAAGATATAACCGTCCTTCCATCGCGAGCTACATTTCTTAGTGTTTGAATTACGAAGAATGCTGAGGCACTATCAAGACCACTAGTAGGTTCATCAAGAAACATGATATGTGGCTTTGCCAGGATTTCTAGTGCAATGCTTACTCTCTTCTTCTCACCACCACTTATGCCTCTCAAATGCCAGTTTCCGATCACCCGATCAGAACATTCTTGGAGACCCATTTCCATTATCGTCGCTTCTACGATATCATCAATCTCCTCTTTGGTCATTGTATTTGGAAGCCTTAGATTTGCAGAGTAAGTGATCGTTTCTCTGACTGTAAGAGTTCCTAATAGCACATCTTCTTGTGTCACATAAGCCTGAAATTCGACACAGGAAAGCACATCATCACTAAACAAGTTCAATTAAGCTAAAATCACACTGCTTATAGTTAGCTATATGGCAAAAGATATTGTTGTTATATGCATAATATTCCTTCCATTTGGAAGAGAGCTTTCTTTCAGGTTTTGAATTTCATTATATACTTGAAATATAAGAATTCCCTCGAAAAATTAGCAAATCCAATTGGACTTGATCATTGCATATTGGTAGACAATACTCACAACACCAGCGTCTGCCCTCCTCTTCTTCCCATTGAAGAGAACATTTCCAGTCATTATCACATTTCTTGAAAGCCTACCTGTGGCAAGATCGATAATGAATACTATTAGCAAAAGGTTGGGAAAATCAGGACAAAGCTTCACCAGTGCTGCTGCCAACATAGTAATAAAGCAGTTAAGTAGTAATTAATCCAGTTCTAAGTAAAGTGGTCAGGTCCCCACCAGGAACTCATCTAGAGTTGACTATGTATAGTTTTTAGCCCCAAAAAATTTGTTTCTCTTTATTGATCAGGGCCCAATTTTGTTTCAAGATTCATCATCATTTACAATCGGCTTAGAGATAAAATAAAAATACCAGCATTATCAAACAAAAATCATCAACTAACACACCTATTAGCTCCTCTTTTCTTCCAACCCTGCTGCTGCCCATGTCTCATAAATTTAGGGGGCCATCACAGGACTTTAAACTTATCAAGTGGAGTAATACTAATTTTTTTAATCGATAGAATTAATTGAATATTAAGGGGGTGTTTGGCACTGCATTTCAAAAATGGTTTTGAAAAAAAATGAATTTTTATTTTATTTTAAATTAAAAAAAAATTGGTGTTTTTAGATCATTTTCATGTACTGATGTCAAAAATAATATTATTTTTTCTAAAAAAAAATCATTTTGATGTATTTTTGAAATAAAAAACACTTTTAAAAACAACTTCAACCATACTCTCAAACAGTCACTAAATAAAAAATCCCCTTTTAAAGTAACAAGGGAGTACCAAGAAAGCTCTAATTTAATCTTTGTTTTCTAATTTATATATATATTATATTCTAAATTATATAATTCTTAAGAAAGCAAATATCCAATTAGCCTTTAAAACTAATTAAAAACAAGCCAGATGAATAGACATTAACAAACAAGGCTCCATGCTCACTTGACTAGCCTCCAGAAAAAAAATGGACAAACAATAAGTTGTACATCCAATTTTATTTTTATTTTATTTGAAATAAGCATACGATGATTTGTTTGTGTGCCTAAAATCTGGCCACCGGCCATGTACTCACACTTTCCCCTTCTTTTTTTTTTTTATCTCAAAATCCGTTTTCTTATATATTTTTTACTGGAAATCACTCTTATAACCAAAATAAACTAATTACCTAATAAAAAAAACTCTCGACCTAAATTTACATTTTCAAGCCATTAGAAGACAAAAAAACATTTTATTAACACTCCTCTCATCAACATCAATGGTAATTTGGCTATCTTGGTGAATTAAATTGAAACAACCAACCTCTCTCTTTTCTTCATTATTTTTCAGGAAATCTCTTTCTTCCTCAAACTAATGAAGTTCTATACTAAACCATATGATCTCAAAATTTAAGGAACCAAACAGCATTTTGCCTAGGGTTTTAATTATTATTATTATTTTTTTTTAAAAAAAAAGACGCAACTCTACTGCCCTCTTATTTTTTATAATTTTAATTTCAATTACTCGGCACCATGTTAGATGCTATTCATAGAGATGGATGTTGTTAACTGTCTGGTGAAGAAACTTAAATTTGGAAAGAGAAGCACGCTTATGGAGATCTGCTTGGTCTCCAAACTTTTCTTCCTATAAAAAGAAGGAGTAGCAGCATTTGATAACTGAACGCAGCCTGCGTGAACATTTTATCCCAATTTCCCATGATAAAACACAGAATTTCGACTTTACAAAATTCCAAGATTGTAATTAAACAGACAATATATGGGATTTTGTCCCGGGAGTTGGTTAAACATTAGCACAAAATACAGCCGATTAGTTCTACCAAAGAAAGAAAGAAAAAACATACCTGCTAGCGAATCAAGAAGAGTGGATTTTCCAGACCCGGATGGACCCATAATAGCCACGATCCTACCTGGTTCGGCATACCCTCTAAGTCCTTGAAGCAACCTTTTTGTTGGGCCATTTCCAAAATTTGGTAACACCACAGTTAGATCCTCCCACACCAAATATATCCCCCTCTCCTCGCCGCCGTCCGATGCCATCTTATCTCGGTACGTGCTGCTGCTCCCACCATCACGAAAGTTATTGCTAGTACCACCACTCTTAGCACTGTAACGATTACCTGCCACCTCTATCTCCATTGTGGCCACGTACAGTTTTGGATCAGCGAGGATTAGTGAATAGCTCGAGCAAAGAAGAGCAGGGTAACATGCCGGTGCTGGCTCGATAAATAATGTGAATGTACTAATGGCCCGCCATTGACTGGACAGCAATCACCATACAACTAATCATCAATGATATGAACGTGGATGGATCATTCAAGACATATGGGGGGAGGAAGAGAGGGAGAGAGAGAGAGAGAGAGAGTTTAATGGCCTGTGTTTAAAAGAGAGACTGGTGCAGGTGGCCAGTAAGGAAATAAATGTGGGAGCTGTGAACATGAAATGAAATACGCGGGGCTGCCTGCACTGACAGTCTCTTTCATGATGGTTATGGTCAACTTTCTGATTTATTTTCAATAAATCTTTTTGTTTTATAATATTACTAGCAACTTGCCTGCGCGTTGCAGCGGGTATTTTTTTGTATATAATTTAACATAATTAAATCTACAATGTAAATTTATATGATATAAGTAAATAAAAATTATAGATTAAAAGATAAAATGCTGAACATTTTGAGTTGAGCTTCTCATGTAAGCATAGATTACATTTTTTAGAATATAGGTATTGCGTCATAAACGATCACAAAAGAGCGCGCACTAACATTAGAAAAAAGAGCAACATAATAAGAAAAAAAACTTACTGAAATCATTATTGTGCAGATAATAAAATTTATACAAATCAATTAATAGAAGGAGCAAATAAAAAACAAAAGGGAACAGGAAGCAATATTAATTTAAATATTATAACAATAGCAACATCGGAGTCTTAACATTTAAAATTATTATTACCGCTAGAATAAAAACAATAAAAATTATTAAATTATACCGAGGGAAAAAAATAAAAAGCATGAACAAAACAACAAGCAAGAAAAACCAATTAAAAATTATTCTTATTATTATTCTTATTGTGAAAGAATAAATAATCACTATTATTATAATAATAGAATACATAATCACTATTATTATAATATTCATAATAATCACTATTATTATTATTATTCTTATTATAATTATTATTATTATGTTAATAATGAAAGAAACAAAAATAAATGAAAGACTAAAAATATTCAAGAAACTTTAACAAAAGGAAAAAAAAATTATCATTGCTATTACTGGAAAAAATTTTTTTATCAAATTATCAGGCGGGAAAAATAACAACATAAGAGTAAGAATGAAAAATAATTAAATCATTGTTATTATTATTATGATTATTATTATTGTGTTAAATACATTTATATATACATGGACAAAAGTAGGGATTATAAGGGCTGAAATGAAAATCAAATATAAAGGGATTAAATTTTTAAACATTGTCAAAGAATAAAAGAAACCAAATGAATTAATATAAAAAAAAATTAAAAGAATAAGGATCGAAATGAAAAATGACATATATAAAAATCATTCTAATTGAAGGAGAAAATTTCAAAAAAAATTACTTGGAGGACCAAAAATAAATAATGACAATTTCTGTCATTTTAGAGAAAAATTATAAGAAGAGGGACTGAAATCAAACTTTGCATATATTAGCAATTTCAATTGGAGGACCAAATCAAAGAAATCAAAACATCCATACCGGAATAATTGAAGGAATAAAAAATAAATACAAAATCAAAACTATAAGGACTGAAATAAAACTTCCTTATATAATCAGTTTTAATTGAAGGGCACAATTGAAAATAATAAAACTTGAATTTGAATAAATCAGTAATAAAAACAAAATCAAAACCGCAGGGACCAAAATGAACTTCACATCAACATTAGGGACTGGAGCCGAATTTGGAGGCGGAAGGAGAGAGAAAGGCGACGCCGGAGAGAAAACCATCCGTCGCGGCTGAACAGGACATCCTTTCAGTGAACGCGCCGTGACGGAGGAGAGAGGACATCCGGCGCATCTTCTGTCACGGCGGAAGTACATTTCTAACGCCGGGACGACGCCGCACGCGCCGCCTCAATGGCGCGTTCGCCTAGAACGTCGCTGGCGCGGCCAGGTGACGCGCCAGCTGTCCCCCTGGCTAATGACCTAAAGAACCCTGTCCCCACTGGTATTTACGAAAATACCGGGGATGGAAAGACGCCGCAACCCCTGTTTACTGTGCAAATATTTGTCTTTTTCGGGGGGTTTTCCCGTCAGTGCACTGTGCAAAAAAATGTGTAAAACCGACGGAGCACCTGTGTCCTGTGCGCTATTTTGTCTTTTTCGAGGGTTAGAGGCATCAATCCACTGTGCACATTGCGGCTATTTAAAAAAAAAAAAACCAAAAACCGAAAATACCCCCATAAACTAAACACAAAACGCCGGATGACCAAGACCAATTCCGTCTGTGCACTGCCACAATCCACAGTGGATTGTGAGACAATGCACAGTAGTCAGAACAGTGCAAAATCCACGCCATTTAGATAGTAGTTAATAGTTGTACACGTAGGTTGTTTATAACTGTTTTTGAAATTGTTTTTTATTTAAAATTATATATTTTTTTATTTTTTAAATTTATCTTTTACATCAATATAAATTTTTACTCTAAAAAAATTATTTAAAAAAAAATATTTATATAAAACATGGATTGTGCTGGATAATTTTATATATATATATATATATATATATATATATATCTTCTTCTTCTTTTTTAATTAAAGGTTAAAATGATCTGGTATCAATTCCAATCTACAACTCGAGCTTCAAGACTATTGTATGTTTCGCAGTCCGTTTTACAAATATTATTAAAAAAATATATATTGTATTTTAAAAAAAAAATATAGTATTTTTAGATATTTTTTATACATTGATGTCAAAAATCATTTAAAAAAAATAAAATAATATTATTATAATACATTTTTCAAATAAAATCATTTTAAAAAATAATCTGAATCAAGTATTTTTAGATATTTTTATGCATGGATGTCAAAAATAATTTTTAAAAATAAAATAAAATAATATTATTATAATACATTTCTAAATAAAATCATTTTAAAAAATAATCTCAATAAAACTATCAATTAATAATCAGACTCTCAAATATTTTATTATTTTATTAAAAGAGTGTTTTATGGGTGTGGGAATTTTTTTATAAATATTTATTGGATGCATATTTGTTGATTTTATAGGGTTGTATGGGAATTTTTTCGAAAACTATTTTTGTTTCTTGTTTTTTAAATTAATTATTTTTAATATTTTGAGATAATTTTAATCAGCTGGTATTCAATAATTTTTTAAAATTAAATATATATCAATAAAAATTCAAAAATATATTTTAAAAATCAAGTTCGGCGAGGCATTGATCAGTCCATTTTAAAGCTTTTGAAACACTGGAGGCCTGTCTACGTACAGTGGCAGTATCAGATCGCTATAAAGGATAGCCAACGAAACAATTCTCAGCGTCACGATCAGCCTTACATTTAATTTACTCTTACAGTAGTGGTATTAATTATTAAAAGACTTTTAATTAAAATAATATTTTATTTAGACCTCTTACATTAAAACATAAAAATTATTGGAAAATATCTAAAAATATTGATTTGTTTTCTTAAAAAAAATAAAAATTGAAAAGCTAAACCCTAAACTAAAAATATCATCAAAGGATGCTAAATAAATTATAAAATAGTTAAAGAAATATATTTTACTCTTAACCTTTACGTGAATATGTTAGAGAGTAATTAAATAAAACATATTATAATTTAATATTAAGTGATGATACATATTTTTCATATATAGAAAACCTTCCAAGTATCCAGAAAAACAACAATGTTGGGTATCGTGATAATTATTTTCATAGTAATTACACCAATACCATCAGTAATAATCAGATTATTAATTATTTATAGCAATTACTATAATAGCATCTATAATGATGATGACATTTTAAAAATCATAATGATTAAAATATAATAATAATGAAAATAATTCATTAGTCGATGTTGTTTTTGTTCAAAATTGACTTGCATTAATTTTTTATGTATGATATTTCAGATTTAATATCATGTAACCAAGAAATATACGAAACCAAATATAGACAAAACGGGTAGGAAAATTGAGCTAAATTATTTACAAACGCTTCGCTGCACATTAACAATCTACTGATTAAATAATTATTCAAACATTAGCAACATTAAATAACTTCAATGCGCAAAATAAATAATCCATTTGAAATGGATTTTATTAATGATAATTTAACTAATTAAATTTTTATTTAATCAATAAAAACAGACATACCAATCAATCAATTTACTAAATCAAAAACACTCAGTGTAACAGGCGAGCAAGTCAACTCGTCTATTTCCTATATCACATCTTCCTGCAATTACTGTTGCAATTACTGTAGAAAAACAAAAGACTTCGCTGTACGTTGTATCTAAGGTTTCGGATCTTGTAGGTTTCATGATCAGGGTTTTGCATGCAGCCTTATTTGTCCTTGTTTTTTTTTTTTATTATTCGACGAAACTTAAATTGGAAAGTGTATTTTATGGATTTAATGGATTTAAATTAACGAATAAAAATCTGACAATTCCAACCTATTATAAAAAATACATATTTTAATTTAAACTCAAGATCTCAAACCCACCACGTCTCCTGGGGACCCTTTTTGGTATCAATGATCATATACGACAGAACGTGTTCATCGTGTCTGAGCTGCCAACCTTCTCTTCTGTCATTTAATGGCGAGATGTTCATGTCATTTGTTTGTGCTGTACGACTTCCTGGTAAATCTATTTTGAGTAGGACTCAAGTGGAATGAAAGCTTTTCTCCGTACTATTTGTGCAATTTTTCAAGTGCTTGATTATAATTATCTATTTTCCTGGGCCTTAATTCTCTGCCATCAACTTGCTCATGATCAAGGGTTGAGAGCATCATTAAACTCATCGTTTCATCTCTTTCGCCTCGTAATAAGTTTACTGAGAAATTCTCTTGAAAATATTCAAACAGTGCCTCGCTGATTGGTGCGTGTTTGGATGGTAAGAAAATGTGCTCGTCACTGCACAGCGAATCGCCTCCTGTGAGTCGTCCGGTCCAAGGATTGCGCCTCACAGATATCCAAAATAAGATCTTTTGCGCCGGCAACTATGGCTGAGGGGACGGCGGAAAAATCTGCAATCCAACCATCAAAATCTGCAATCGAAAACCTCGCGGAATATAATCTTGGATTATGAGAAGAAGGGCTCATGAACTCAGAACTAAAAGCAAGCTTACATTAATCTAGAGACATGGGCTGAGTGTTAGAATGGAGCTTTTTCTGAAATTGTGCCGCCACCTCCATCAGACAAGTTCTATTCTGTGTCAAGCCAGATAAACCCAGCAAGAAACCGTGAAGGTAATAGACCAGTGAGGTATCGCATCAAAGAACGCTTTAAGGCTTCGTAGCGAAGCTAAAAGTAATTACGGCGAGATTTCAGTTCATTTTCCACAAAAAAAAAAAAAATGTCAAAATCACTCGTTGATTCTACTTTTCTCATTGACCATCTGCATATTATGTTCTTCGTTCACAACTTTCACTGCAGTAGGAAAGGGAGTGGCTGCCCACTTGGATGCTGCGGCCCAGGCCCACGTCGTTCATTTATTGCCGAGAAGGAAGTCTTGTATTATCGTGTACCCATCTCATCAGCGTTGGCAGCATTTCAAAAATATTTTTAAATTAAATATTTTTTATGTTTCAGATTATTTTTATGTGTTAAAATTAAAAATATTTTTTTAAAAATAAAAAATTATTATTTTAATATATTTTTGAATAAAATGAATTTAAAAAAAACAATTTCAATCACACTCCTAAATAGACACTTAGTAATACAAATCTATCGCAAACATTTTATATTTATGCTTTTAATTTACAAAATATTAATCATAAAAGTAAATTAAAAGCAAGATTGATCATAAAATTAACTATATAACTTACAAAATATTATGCTTTTAATTTACAAAATATATATATATATATAAAAAAAACAAAATATCTCAGCCCCCACCTCCACGGCAATTCAGCCATAAAAGTCTACTCGTGTAATTATAGTGGATGGAGAATAAGAAGCCTTCCACTCCCAATTGATGGCTATTTTACCACTGAATTAATGAGTGGTCCAATAGTTTTAGATTATTTCGATATATTATATATCAGAAAGTATTTTAAAAAATAAAAAGAATTTTTTTTTATATTTTTATGGGAAAAAGTAAATTAAAAACAATTGTTCTTACATTCCCAAAAATTATAGTAGGATAGTAACTTTGAAATATAGTTACCAATGAAAATAATCAATTCATTAGGATTACTTATTGTAGAAAATTTAAATTTTGGTATATTTTCATGACTTGGCAGGTGAGTTAATAGTTATGAATAAAGTCTTATGAATGAAACCACATCATCGAGAATAAAAAAACAATATATACAAAATTATTAAAATGATACCTAAATAATTATTCAATTATGTCACGCTTTTCAAGAAAACTAAAGCTTTTTATGATAATATTAGCAATTATTATATGAATAATTATTAATCAATCTAATATGGAGAATTTTTTTAATTCTCTCATTAATATGCAAAGACAACATTTATCTTTTATTTTTATATATTTTTTCTTAATTTATTATTCTTATATTTATTCATACAAGTGCTTATAAATGACATGATTTTTTTTTTATTTGTTATTGAAAATTGTATTCACAATCATAATAATTTTTATTTAATAAAAACAAAATAACATGAATATGAGAAAAGACAATTTTGACTAAAAAATAAAATTGCAAAATACAGAGAGAGAGAGAGAGAGAGAGAGAGAGAGAGAGAGTTTTATTCATCGACTGGATGGCCATAATCAACCTATCATTTTATCAAACTTTTGGCATATGCAGCGGACAATGGCAGTGCGTGTAGTGCAGCTACTTTGATAAAGGAATAACTTTTGGAAAGGCAGGAAGAACTTTCCACAAAAACATTTTTTTAAAATTTATTTTTTACCAATTGATCAAACTCTGTACAGAGCATCGTATAATTCAATAAAAACTTGGCCGAAAGTCACAAGTCATGAACTGGGTGAGGATCATTATTAGCTGCTAAGAAATGTGAAGCACAGACTCATCTTCGCAAAGTCAGCAACCCCACCAGAACACATAATCACTGCCTTAATCAATGTTAACTGACCTCTCTCGCGTGCATGGACCCCCACAACCTTCCCTCTTGATCCACCATGGTCCTGTTGAGAACGCCATGAAAAGAGCTCCATGTTATTCCAAAAACTATGGTCAGGTCTTCGAGTAGTTTCCTGTGGCCTTTCTCTTGCTATGGCCCTATCTGGGGCACCACAAAGGATCCAAAAAAACAAAATAAGTTGTACTTGACGCCCCCTGCATGTCTTAGCTTCCAAGTCTTTCTGTGTGTATGTATCTGGATTCTGGCCCTATTACCACCAGATTCTCTCCTGCCACCATGCCTTTGTTTCATTTAATATTTTTCATCTCGGCCCTCTTGAGATTGAGCTTTGGTTCTTCTTCGTGGTGCCCACAAAATCCACAGAACAATAGAAAATTTCAGCAGAAAACTGATCGTTTCTGGGAGTTCCAAGAGCAATCTAATACATGGGTTGAAGTGGAACTGCCATATGACCTCGTCTCTTGTGTTAATGACAACTGCACTAAAGTTGGTTCAATTCATCCGGTTACAAGAGATGCAGAAGAGCAGTTAGAAAGCCAAAATGATGTTACCGAGAAAACTGGGAGTCTGAAAAGGAAGGATGGAGATGGAGGAATTGAAGAGAATTCTGAGATTGTTCTGCCATTGAGGAAGAGAATTTCTTTGACTAAAATGTCTGAGTCATCCATTTGGGTAACTGGTGAAAGTGGGTCTATCTATGAGAGGTTCTGGAATGGAGTCCAGTGGGTGATAGCACCCCATGATCTACCAATATTGACTGGCCATGCAGTCTGTATCTTTTTTGTCAATCAGAGCATTCTTGCTCTATCAGAATCAGGAATCCTATATCAGGTACTAGTCTTTCTTACAACTCATAAGATTTCCTGTCTTGTCTATATGATTATGGAAGAAACCACATATAATATGAGGCATCTTTGCAATTATCTAGCTTGATTCTAAAAAAGCTCGTGGTTTCAATTACTTGTAAGATCATCTATGTTTTATCAGACATGTAGACCAGCAAACCTTGATTGCATAGTACTTGCTAGAGCCTTTTGTCTTCCTGTAGTACTGGATTCAGTCAGGAAAGTTATACATACTTTTTTTCTAGCTACCATCAATTCTGCAATCTGTGTGATATACAAGAACTTGTAATCAGTGTAACCATGTCAAAACTCAATTCAAACATTCAGGCATGGCACTCTTGCATGACCTGGGCTGGCTCTATCTTAATTAGCTCTAACACATCTCTTGTCTTTGAAGTTGCTCGTGCAATGTTCCCATGATTTTCTTCACACATGAGCAATTTACAATACTGTTCAATTGAAACCAAAACTAGTTCCTCTGCTTCAGGATATGTGTGCTAACAAATTCAGGGAGTAATCTGAATTTGAAGGTCAAGCGTGCTTTGATGTCTGCTTGATAAAAATGGATTTTCTGATCACTATAACTGTCAAATGCACTGTTGTTTCATGTGTTGGATCATTTTTTCTCCTTTCCAGATGATACTCAGTGAGAGCTCACAGCCAATTTGGGCAGAATTCACACCTACTCTCGATGAAAGCACAAAAAAAGCAGGACAAAGTTCATCGATCCTAATAAAGTCAGGCGTCATTTCACATGATGAGTTGTGAGTGCATCATTTCAGTTTCAAGACGTATTCAGTGAATTATACGTACCAAGAGTCTGAAACAGCGTAACGACGTTACTTTGCTGCAGCAAATGTACTATTTAACTCCTTGCTTTCACCGCATTATTTGCCAGGAAAATTTATTTCTGCACAAAGAATGGTTCGTTAGTAGAGCTTGGTGAGGCAGAATCTCCAAGGTAAAACTAGAATTTCTAAAACTAAAAGTTGTCATAACTACAGCTACTTTTATTGTTTTTGAATTCCAATCTCTGCTTACAGAGTAGATTCTGATGGGGAGACTCTAATATTAATGAAGTTTATGCTGTAAACCTAGAACAGATGGAAATATCACGGGCGACCACCTGGTGCGGATGTTGCAGCAATTGCTGCTGCTGCTGCTACTATTAGACCAGAAGTAGTATATACCATAAGGTTAGATCTATCTCAAATCAACAACTCAAATTAAAAAAATAAAACTGGACGGGCTAACACAAAGTATATCTAATTGAGAAGTGGAGTTGCCAGTAGTTATAATCAGATATTCTGTGTAGGACAATGTCCCAATCATGCCATGATTTGTGGCTAAGCTGGATCATTGGTTCTTGGCTATTATCTTCTTTTCCATTTGAAAAGTTAATAAAAATGTGTGCTGCAAAGCAGTTCTACAGGTGATCTCTACGAATACGATAGGAGGTCAAAACCATCATGGAAGAAGCATATATGGACAGGAGTGAAAGTAGAAGATGCTTCTCTGATGCCATCAATGGGATGTACACTATATGGCTTGAGTGGAGACTACTCCATCTCTCTTTTTCTTTTAACTAAGGTACCATATTTGTAGATATAATGAACACACAAACACACAGACAACAGACAACAGAAAGTGATAAAAAGGTAACTTTTTTGTTTCCAAGGAAGCTAAATGAATCCCTGGACTCACAATGTATTCTGTGTAACCAGGGTGGTAAATTGATAGAGAGACGACTGAACCAAAGGAAGTGGAAATGGGTGGTCCATGGAAGTCCCAAAGATCATCAGTTGACGTCTATCACACCTGGTGTACAAGACGAGACAGTTGAAAAATTCTTGTCATTATTTTTCACCACTTCCTCAGGATCGGTTTTCGAGTATCGAATATCAAAACAGTCAGGTGAGTGAAGTAGTTACTGTAAACTCTATTCAATCTCAAAATGGTGAGGGTCTTCGCTATTCTTGTTCTTCTTCTTATGCTTTCTAATGAGATTCCTTTATAGACTCAATGAAGGACAATTACATAACAGAGACAACCCAAGTATGGTTTTTATGGCTTTCACTCATATATCCAATTCACTTCTCTGGGAAGCCATCAAAGAATGCTGTTCTATTGAGTTGAGATCGAGTAACCAGTTCATATATTTTAAATCTCAAATCCTAATTCTGGAAGTAGGCTTTGTCTCCCTCTTAGAATAGTTAAGGTGGTTCATCAAAGGACTGGAAAACTCCAAATGATCTATTCAGGGAACGGAAAGGGCAACTTTTGAAACTCCTAGGGAATTCCATGTCATGGCTGGCTGATGAAAAACTGGACGACCTGAAAATAACATATAACTCCTCTGGTTGCACATTAAGATTCTCATGGAATTGAAGTTCATTCTTCATTCAAAGCCCTTGGTATATTTGAAAAGTTGGCACAATTGAGAAGCTTGCAATGCATCTAGCTAGCACTAAAACCAACAGAGGTGGTATTTAAAGTAGGTTGTTCTTCTGCACTGCTTCTTCAATGAAAACAATAGCTTTCTAACCAACGGGGGCGTGGGTGGACTGGTAGGGGGTCCTCCCAGCTTAACCAAGGTCTCGAGTTCGAGTCTTGGGTATGCAGCTGCTTTAAAACTCGCTTGGGAGAGCTTTGCCGCCCTTAAGGGTCCTACCCGGCTCGAATCCGGATTAGTCGGCAGTGGCCGGATTACCGGATGGTTTCTACCAAAAAAAAAAAACAATAGCTTTCTAAAAGCCTGGTAAATAAATTCTGGAAGAACAAAATCACATGTTTTATTTTTGGAACCATTTCTTACAGTAATTGCGGTAGATTGTGGATTTTTAAATAATTCAATAAGATGAAAACCATGGTTTTTGACTGATTTGCACCTTTGTGTATCAATGAACATGTTTGCTGTTTGTAGCAAAATTATTGTTAAGTCAGACCTAACCTTTTCTCTTGAAGCCAGGCACTGATCAGGGAAACCAGGTTCCTGGAGCATGGTTGAGTCATACGCATCCCCTGCAAGCAAAAGTTGCGAGTGGAATTTCTGGGTTGCAAGTCCAAGTTGGTAGAATAGTTTTCGCACTGCATGATGGTAGACTTGCAGAATTGCATCTACCTGGTCTAGGCGGAGAAAATACAGGACCGAATCATCAAGTCAATCTCCAAAAAAAGATATCAGTTAAATATGTATGGTCAATATTAGATGCCCCAGAGACTGAAGGGTGGAATGCAGAGTATTGCAGAGAAGAACGTGGACCCATGAACTGTCTTGAAGGCGTAAAAGATGAGACAAATGATAAAGGAATTACAAGATCAATCGCAAGAAGGAGAAAAGGAAGTCAGGAACAACAGGATTACCTACTTCCATGTGCTAATGGATCAAAGAAAGCCTTGGAAGAATATAGATTCCCAGATAATTGGATCAACTCTAACTTTCGTCTGCGAATGGTGCATGGAGGCAAATCATTTTTCCTTATTACTGATGGTGGTTTGACTTTTGAATATCTTTATGCTGAAAATTTATGGCTTTGGCTAAGACATGACCACCCAACACCAATGAAAGGTGCCCTTGGAAACTACAATGGAAGCCTGTTTCTGGTGGACATCTATGGGAGTCTGCTTATCAGAGAAAGAAGCAGTGAGGGGCTAGCGTGGGTAAATTGCACTGCCATGAGGAATCTCGGACATGTTGTCGGAGGCCCGCCGTGGGATGGGATCCCAGGTAAAGCTCTGAAAGTTACAGCAGAAGATGCAATCTTCGTAGTGAGCAAAAATGGAAGGCTACTGCAGTTCACAGTAAGTAGCAGGAATAATTTTTTTGGTATACAACTCCCGTGTCTACAAAAGATTAAAAGCATCAGAGAATTTCTTTTCATACTTCCGGTTCACTTAATTTTTCATTATGTCATTGCCATCATCACCACCTATATAAGTAGTATTTCATGTTATCTGACAACCAAGAAACATTACTGATTAATAGAAACAAATACTCTGGATTATTACTTTAAACGCTTGCTGAAGGCTAGAAAGCCACAGCAGACAAAGCACTTGTGTGATTTTCCAAGAATTATAAAGGAGCCCATTGCTGATCATTTAATCAAATTTCTGCGCAGGTTTCCCTGAGGAAATTCAAATGGAAAGATTGTCAAAACCCTCCAAATACCAAAGTTGCAAGTATTGTTGATCAGGAGCTGTTCCGGGACAACATAGTATTTGTCATTGGAAGGAATGGGAAGCTATACCAGTATAACAAAGTGACTGGATTGTGGCATGAGCATTATCAGTCCCAACATTTGATTTTATCAAGATTGCCTGGAACTGCTATGAGGGTATCATCACTATCACTTACAGGCTCGCTATTTATGCTTTCAGAGGATGGTGGGCTAGTTGAATATCATTGGAATACCGGTGATGGCTGGAATTGGATTGAACATGGAACGCCTAACAAAGGTGTATCCTTGATCACTTCCCCTAGCCCATGCTTTGAAGGTAACCAACTTCTTCTTGTTGGTTCAGATGGAAAAGTTTACGTAAGGTATATGGACAAAATGACATGGAGATGGAAGAACTGTGGCTTCCCATATGTGGGAAAATTAATGAACGAAGATCAAACACGTGAGGGTGGAAATGATGACAATGAAGAAGTGTGCATGGATGAAGATTTCGCAGCTAGCTTGGAGAGTTTTGCAGAGAAGTATAGTGATTTTAATAGAAACTGTGACCCAAAGGTTGGTATAAGATGTTTTCTTTTTGAAGTTTCATAAACTAACTGGATGCTGGACAGCATCAGAAATCAATGATGAGTGTTTTGAACATTCACAGGTGGCTCCAACAAGGCCAATCCCATTTTCTGATGATTCAGTCATCTTCGAGCTCAAGGATGGAAGAGTAAGGAACACTTGCTCATTTACTGTTTCTGATTTCTAATAATGAACACAAGTAAACTTGAGATGTGGGGTTTATCATAATTCACAAGGAAAGAGCTGCAAGTTGAATGTCACATAAACAGACCAGGAAAATGGAGTTGGGCTAAAACTTGAAAACTACACGAACATTCTCATAGAAGCTAAACACGTTATATATGTCAGCAAATGTTTTCTAGGAAACAGTCTAGCACTCCTGACAACAAACTTAGTGGAAATTTAATCCAGGAAAGCTAGAAGTTGAGCTATTGATCACTTTCTATCTGCAATTTATGTTCTAAAACTCTTGTGGTTGCAAGCTTATAATCTGAAACATTCTTCCCAGCTAACATAAACTTACAGCAATAAAAAAATGAGAGCTTACATCAATAGTACTCATGGCAGTTGGCAGAGATGCGAAGAGTGGAGGGCACACACTGGGTATGGTCACGCACTATTAGCACTCCAGCAACCCTGTGCGTGGCCAATTATTGGACGGCTGTGGCTTCTGGAGGAAAACATACAAAGGAACATGTCAGAAACATACAATTATAGATCAAATACTACAAGTATATGAATTTTGTACATTTAACAGGAGAAAGCAAAGAATATCGTACCTTGCTGTGGGAGAGCAGGAGGGTGGATTTAGAGTAGAACCACCAGGAACATAATTTCTAATGACTTCTTGTACAGTGAAAGGAATTCAGAGGAAGAACATGCTCATCAACCCATAATTATAATATCCTCTTGCTACGCGTACCTCCACTAAAATTCATCATAAACTGGAGAATAATAATGATGATATCACACAGCAGGGTTTCGAGGGGAAATATTTGTTTGGTTGAGCTTGTAATAATGCCTTCATAAAAAGCTCCAAGTCCATTCGTTTCGTTATTTTAAGGTGAGGTTGAATTTCTTTTATATATAGATACTATCTCCTTCAAACATGAATCACATCTCTCTAAAAGCTACAAATATTATTATTTTTTTCTATTTTTTTTGTGTAAATCCCATAAAAAAAACACTCAACAACGCCACATCTCAATTCCAAACACACACACACCCCTTCCTTCCATCAAGCCGGAAAGCAGTTTACCATAATTTTGTTGGTGAATAGCGTCAGGGATTGCTTCAGAGTATCACTGTGTAAAGGCAATGCAGCATGCTAATGTTTGAGCATATAAACATTTGAATTTGTAATTCGCATAACTTTTGAATTCATAAAAGAAGCAGCGCATGCACCGTCGCGTGTAGTTCTTGAATTTTAAGAGCAGCAACGCACTCTATTTTAATTCATGTAACTTTTGAAATCTTAAAAAAAGCAATCCACTGTCGCATGTAGTTCTGGAATTTTAGAAGCAACAACGCACTGTGTTTTGAAATTTTATTGGCGTTACTTTTAAAATTTTAGAACCCGAAAAGTGCATGCACTATCTTGGCATGAAGTTATTAAAAAGCAGTGCACCGGTATGAATTGTAAGCCACACAACGTGAAATTTTGTTTTCTTTTGAATTGTAATTCACGCAGCATGAGCCTCTGATTTTGAGCTTTTGAAATTCTAGAAACAGCAGTGCATGCACCATTTCCACGTCAAATTTCAAAATTTGAAAAGGCAGCGCATTGTCTTGAATTGTTGGTCACACAGCGTGAAATTGATTTTTGTTTTGAACTGTAATTAACACAGTGTTAACCTTTGATTCTGAGCTTTGAAATTTGAAAAGCACTAGTCTATTTATTGCCTTCACGTCAAATTTTGAAATTTAAAAAAGCAACACATTGCTCTAAAATGTAAGCCATGCAACGTGTTTTGTTCTTCTTTGACTTGTAATTCATGCAGGCAGCGTGTACCTTTGGTATACTTTTAATTGCAATTGTAATCCACGTAGGCAACATGAACCATTCTTCTTTGAATTGTTTCACAATTACAATTCAATGCATGGCGAAGTAACAGATCGCGCATCCCAGTCCATAGTAGATATGGGTGTGGGTCAACAGTAGGCAAACAGTAAATGAGCGAAGTAATTTAACTTTCTTTCTAATGGCTTCCTCACATCTCTAAATCCATCCACGGAGTGTTATTTCATTTTTTCAAGTGGTAAAAACAATTGTAAAACAAACCATTAAAAATGATTTCTTCTTCAAATAAATGTAAGGTATATTTTCCAAAATTATATCTCTAATAAAACTTAATTAGAAAATTCATTGATTGTTGTCGAGAGAAACTTCAATTTAATGAATTTTATGCTTAAAAATAAAGAATAATTTCAAATCAATCCACCACATAGTCAGGTTTTGGTTTTGATTCTTTACATATTTGGAAGCAAATTATATTGTCTATATTCATCTAGATCCCATTTTGTGGTGTGGTAGCAACTGATTTTCAAAGTATTTTTTGTTTGGAAATATATTGAGATAATATTTTTTTATTTTTTAAAATTTATTTTTGATACTAGTGCATTAAAAAAATATAAAACTATAATTTAAAGTAAATAAAAATATAATTTGTGTATAAATCATTTCAAAGATGCTTTTCAAAAGCAAAAAGAAACCTCTAATAGAGTAGGTTTTTATTTGTTTATCAAGAAAGAGAGCACAGGGACTAACCAATTAATTAGGATAAACTACAGGTACTAAACTGTAATTGACTCAACTGTTCAAACGGCGCACTTTCATTAACAAGGCCCAAATCCATAGTCAGTTTAAGAGCATCTCCAATGGCAAGAGCTATTTTGGAGAGTCAAATATCTAAAATGGTTCTTTGAATAGTGTATATATAGCTTTTTTGGTGATTTTACCAATGGTAAAAGCCATTTTGGAGAGCTGTTTTTTTATATTATTTTAAATATAGTGCAATTATTTTGTATGTAATTAATTATACAATTAATAAGAGTAAATATTTGCTTTTAAAAAAACCCTCGAACATTATAATTATTAAATTTTTAATTATATTTAAATTAAAAAAAAGAATTAAAAATTAAAAATCCCGCAACAATTTAAATTTGAAATTCTAAAATATTGAAAAATTCCTCCAAAATTTCATTTGCCACCAACTTATTGTCGTTGAGTGTTAGAAGAACTTTAAGAAATAAAATGAATTGATATCAATTTTATAACACGATACAATATTTTTTCTTAAGGTAACCCAATAATGTTCTAGTTGAAATTGTTTGTCAAGCAACGAAGCATACATTTGACGAGCATCATTAATTTGATAAAAAAAAAATCAATAAATTAAACTATGTTATAAAAATATATGAAACAAATACGCTGCTATGAAAATAATCAAATAAAAAAATTACCCTTGATTCTCCATCTGTTTCACTTTGTTGACAGTTTTCAATTTGGGTAACAAAAATAATAAAAAATTTCAATTTCTCTATTTATTTCTTGCCATCTACTTGAGATATTTATTTAAGAACGATTATTTAAGAAAACATATTTGAGTTCATCTAAAAAAATTGTATATATATATATATATATATATATATATTACCTGATATATAATAAGCGTGGTGTTTTTCCTGTAGATAATGCACTGTGGATTGTGAGTGTATGCACTGTGGATTGTAATAGTGTATTTTTTGGGTCGGGTCAGTTCTCGATTCGTTTGGTTCGGTTCGTTTGTCGGTTTTTCTATTTTTTTATCATTTTTTGCACAGTGAAATAACGCTTTTAACCCTCGAAAAAGACAAAAAACCAGTTATGGGTGGAGGGGCTCCGACATAATTGTACACTTTCGGACCGGACTGGTCCGGTCCGCCTACCTTTTCATTATTTTTATATTTTTTCCGGAATGGCTAATTATAGATATGAGCCCTAATAAGACAAAATCGATGACTTAGGCACAAGGATACACCGGTAATTGACCATGTTTTTTTTTCTTTTTACTGTCGGCGCGTGTGTCACACGCGGCCGACAGTATTCCGCCTCACGCCCTCTTTGAGAGGAGCGTGCATGGTGATGGAGTCACTGGAGATGGTCTACCAGCGTTTCAGTCGATGCGCCTCCACTTGGTCTTCCTCCCGGTGCGGCGCATTTTGTCCTCCGACGTTCGTGTACGCGGCGGTGGCCGGTTAAAGCCACTGCAACCGTTTCTCACTCTCTTGCACTTCAAAGTGCAGGAGAGTCCCCCGGTTTTAATGTTTTTTCCTTTCGGTCCCTGTGCTTTTAATTTTGTTTATGGTTCTTATTTTTGTTATATAAGTTTTGATTTAGTTTGATTGGGTCCTTCGATTGAAATTAATTGAATGTGCAATTTTCAGTTCAATCCTCCTTTTTTTAATTTCTGGATTGGGTTTAAATAACTCAATAAATTTGGTACAACAGTTTCATTTTTTTCAATTTTATCCTTTGATTGAAATTGATAATAAATTTAATTTTTATTTTGGTCCTTATACTTTTAATTTTGGATTTTAATCCCTTTATATTTGATTTTCCTTTCGGGCCTTATACTTTTAATGTTTTTTTTTAATCCCTTGATTTCTTTTTATGATTTAAATTCTCTTAAAGTTTTTATTGTTTTTTTAGTCTTTCATTTATTTTATTTTTTTCATTATTAACACAATAATAATAATAATAATAACAATAATAATAATAATAATAATAATAATAATAATAATAATAATTTAATTGTTTTTCTTGCTTACTCTTTTGTTAATGTTTTTTAGGGTTTTTTTCCCTCAGAACAATTTGATAATTTTTATTGTGTTAACAGTGATAACAATGATAATTTGTAGTTTTCATTGTATTTTTTTGTTTGATCTTTTTTTTTTTGTAATTTTTACAATTTTTTCATTTTTCATCCATTCATTTATTCTTTCATGATGATGATGATGATATTTTAATTGTTTTTCTTGCTTGCTATTTTGTTTTTCTTGCTTGCTTCATGCTTTTTATTTTTTTCCCTCAGTTTAATTTGATAATTTTTATTATTTTGATAGTAATAGCAATAATAATTTTAGATGTTGAGACTCCGGTGTTGCTATTGTTATAATACTTTAAATTAATATTGCTTCCTTTTCCCCTTTATTTTTATTTGCTCTTTGTATTAAATAATTTTTATAATTTTACTATCTGCACAATAATGACGATGATTTTAGTGATTACTTTTTTATTTTTTTCTTATAAAAATATTTTGCTCTTTTTTTAATGTTAATTCGCGCTCTTTTTTGATCTTTTATGACACAATACCTACATTCTAAAAGATGTATTTTATGCTTGTGCAACAAACTATACTTAAAAATTTATACATTTTATCTTCTAATCTATAACTTTTATGTAGTTATATCATATAAATTTATCGTTATGAATTTAATTATGTTAAATTATATACACAAGAATACTCGCAGCAACGCGCGGACAATATAGCTAGTATATATATATATAAGGAAACAAATTCATAATAAAAGCTCATGTACCAAATTCCTAATTTATATTAGTCCTCTCGATTATTATATATATATTCACTCATTGAAATTGAGGTTTAGGTTTATACTAGTTAAATTGCCCGCACTACGTTGCAGGCCGAGTAAACAATTTTTGTAACTTCTGGGATTGAAATAATTAATAGATTTTGTTAGCTCAAAAATAAAATATAACATCTATATATACATGATTTGATATAATGAAATAAATCAACACACTCTATTATAACAATAACAACATCGAAGCTTTAACATCCAAAAATATCATTACTATTATTGTTAAAACAATAAAACTTATTCAATTACCCCGAGGAAAAAAAACTCAAAAAATTAACAAAAGAGAAAGTCAGAAAAAAAAAACTAAAATTATTATTATTATTATTGTGTTAATAATTAGAAAAAAAATTCAATCAAATAATAAAAAAAGCCTAAAATTTTTAATGAAAGAGCAAAAAAAAAAAAGGTATTAGCTAAAAAAAATTATTTGACGTGAAAATAATAATAAAAAACTAAAAGAGAAAAACAAAGAGAAAAAAAATATCAATTTTCAAATGATCATAAACACAAACTAAATTTTAAGAACAAATTTTTCAAAAAAATATTACCTCAACAAAAGAGAAAATAATAAAAATTAAAAACTGAAGCTAAAAGCACATATATATAAACATGGAAAGAAATAGGGATTATTTAAGAAATAAAAAATAAAAGAATTAAAATAAAAAATTAAAAGTATAAGGGCTGAAATGAAAACCAAATATATTATCAATTTCAATCAAATGAAAAAATTAAAAAAATCAAATCTTCGGCATTTTAAATATTAAAGGATTTAAAACCAAACCCAAAATTAAAAGAATAAGGACTAAAATAAAAATATAATATATAATCAATTTCAATTGAAGGACACAATTGAAACAAATCTAAACTTACAAATAGAAATAAGGATCATACAACACAATTAAACGATCAAGAACTAAAATGAAACAACCATAAATTCGGGGGTTGCCGTGTAGTTTAGCGTGAAGGAGAGAGAAAAGGGGGAGAAAGTTCAACTGACCATCGTTACGTCTCCGTCCACCTTGTGTGGTCACGCACCACACCATAAGAAAGAGGAGACGGCGGCGAAGCCACTGAGACGCTAGATGAATATTTTTCGCCACCATAACACGCCGCCCGAATAGAGCGTCTTGAAGAAAATTGTCGGCGCATGTGTCAGACGCTCACACAATGCCTGCAGGAAAATAATAATGAAAAATGGTAAATTACCTAAACATCCCTACAACCAACTCTTTTATTTTGTCATATTGGGGGTAGATAAATATTTAGATATTTTAGAAAAATATGAAAAATCTGAAACGCCCCCGCAGACAACCCTTGATTTTGTCCTATGTGAGGGTAAAAAGGTTATTTTACTGAGCAATGGAATGTGCAATTACCGTGATACACCCTCCTGCAACTCTTGGTTTTTTTCTTATTTGAGGATATAATAGTTATTTACTGTACAAAAAATATAAAAAAATCCGAATAACATGTGATCCAGAAATTTGAAATTAATGTGACACCATCGGTACCTCTTGGATTTTATCTTATTGTAGGGTATAATGATTATTTTACTTTGCAAAATAATAATAAAAAAAAAAGTAGTGACCGAGAGACCCGAACCAAGGTAGTCAAAATCGCGAGCCAACTCGCAAAATCGTACAATTTTGCGAGTTGGCTCCGAAAATCTGGTTGGACCGGAAAGAAAAATCGAAACCGGTCAAACTCGGTCAAACTCGTAGAAAAATCGTTCAAAATCGTAGAAAAATCGTAGAAAAATCGTAAAAAATCGTAGAAAAATCGTAGAATAATAATAATAAAAAATAATAATAATATTTAATTATTTTTAAATTCATTTTTTAAATTTAAATATAATTAAAAATAATAATTTTTGTACGGACATTTTACGATCTTTCTACGATTTTACGATCCGATCTTACGATCCGATTTTTCAGAGCCCTTTCCGATCCGTGTCAAAATCTCGATTTTGACTGCCTTGACCCGAACCAAACCGGACAAAAAAACACAATATTGCAATACAAAGTTTATTTTTCCAATTTCTCTTTTATTGCTGTCGGTGGTCTTTCTTTCCTTTCCAATTGTTTTTTTGAATGGAATCAGAGTTCAGGTGAAGAAGGGGGCTCCCTCATCAGAAGATCTCTTTCAAAGAAAGATCTTCCAATTTCTACTCTTCTCACTACAGACTCTGATCGCTAATCCATTCCTGGTTCCTACTATTCTCGTCCCGGAACCCGGGGTCAATCAACCCAATCTCTATTCAGGGATTTTAAAATTAAAATAGAAAGTACTCGAAGCTTGAACCCACGGGAAAGAAGGAAGCGGCAAGGAGAGTTCGCTTGCACTAATCTATTGACTATCCCCCAATCCCCGATCTACGAATAAAAGGCTTTTATTCTCTCTTTGGCTTTTGTTTCTTTTATTTATTCTGCTTTTCAAATGGATGGGTTCTTTGGATCTTCCCGATCGACGGGACCGAGTCCGGTGATGGATGGAAAGAAGTCAAATTAAAGCACTAATTCTATTCTTTGATCGGAGGTAAAAATCTCTCTCTTTAGCTTTCGTTTCTTGTATTTATTCTGCTTTTGAAATGGATGGGTTCTTTGGATCTTCCCGATCGGCGGGACTGAGTCGGGTGATGGATGGAAAGAGGTCAAATTAAAGCACTAATTCTGTTCTTTGATAGGAGGTAAAAAAAAAAAAAAAAAAAACCGGTGGCCCAGAGAGACCCGAACAGAACTGACCCAAAAAACCGAACCGGACAAAAAACATTATTGTAATCCACAGTGAAAGCACTCAAATGAACAGTAACCGGCTGATCTCTTTTAGTATATTAGACTAGTCAACTGCCCGCACTACGTTGCGGGTGTAGTGCGGGCGAAAAAAATAATTTTTACAGTTGTTAAGATTAAAATATAATATTTTAATATATAAAATTTGGTATACTAAAAGATATTAACATTGTCTATTATAATAACAATAATATCGAAGTCTCAACTTCTAAAATTATCATTATTATTATTGTTAAAAAATTATCATTATTATTATTGCCAAAAAAATCCTAAAAACCTCAACAGAAGATCAAGCATTTTTTTTTATTATTGCTATCACTGTTAAAACAATAAAAATTATCAAATTATTCTAAGAGAAAAATACCTAAACACATTAACAAAGGAGCAAGGAAAAAAAAAATTATTATTATTATTATTATTATTATTACTACTATTATTATTATTATTATTATTACTACTATTATTATTATTATTATTATTATTATTATTATTATTCTATTATTATTATTATTATTATCATCATTATTTTTATTGAGAGAAAAAAACCTAAACACATTAACAAAAGAGTAAGGAAAAAAATATTATTATTGTTGTTGTTATTATTATTATTATTATTATTATTATTATTATTATTATGGAAAATAAAACACAAATATCAATTTATCAAGGGATTAAAATAAAAAATTCAAACTATTATCATTATTATTATTATTATTATTATTATTATTATTATTATTATTATTGTAATTATATTTTTTTATATTATTATTATTATTATTATTATTATTGTTATTATTGTAATTATATTTTTTATATTATTATTATTTTTTTTTTTTTGTTATTATTATCATTATTATTATTATTATTATCATCATGATCATTATTATTATTATTATTATTATTATTATTATTATCATTATTATTATTTTTTTTATCATTATTATTATTATTATCATTATTATTATTATTATTATTATTGTAATTATATTTTTTTATATTATTATTATTATTATTATTATTATTATTATTATTATTGTTATTGTTGTTGTTATTATTATTATTATTATTATTATTATTATTATTATTGTTATTATGGAAAATAAAACACAAATATGAATTTATCAAGGGATTAAAATAAAAAATTAAAACTATAAGGGTCAAAATGAAAATTCAATATATTATCAATTTCAATAAAAGGATCCAATTGAATAAATCAAAACTTCTGTACTGTATTGATTGAATAATTTAAACCCAATCCGAAAATTAAAAGAAGGAGGACCGAAGTGCAACATTGACATTCAATCAATTCGAATTGGAGGACCCAATCGAACTAAATCAAAACTTATCGAACCAAAATCGAACCAAAATCAGGACAAAACACAAAATCGAAAGTAAAGGGACCGAAATGAAAAGTATCACAAAATGGGGGACTCTCCTGTACTTTTACGTGCAGGAGAGAGAGAGAAACGTGGCCGGCGTTTTAACCGGCCTCCGACGCGTCTACGGACATTTTTCAGGTACACGCGCCGACGCGGGAGGAAGACCACGCGGAGACGCATCGAGATACATGGCGGAACCTTGATTCCGGCCACCGGATGACACCGCACGCGCCACCTAAACAGGGTGTGGGACGTGAAACAGGCTGGCGCGTGCGGAACACGCACTGACAAACCGTCAGCACTAAAAACAAAAAAGAAGGTCAATTACCGTAATAACCCTGTACCGAAATCAATGTTTTTGTCTTATTTGGGGCTAGAAGCGTAATTAGTCATTTTAAATATATTAAAAAAAAAAGTGCGGCGGACCGGACCGGTCCGGTCCGGTCCGTACGCGTGCAATTACCGAAATGGCCCTCTCCCCCAGCCGTTTTTACCTCCAGACCGGTCCCTATTTTGTCCTATTACCGGGGCTAAAATCGTCAAAACACTGTTCAAAATCGAAAAAAAAAAAGAAGAGACAGGCGGACGAACTCGCGCGACGCAGGGCTGATAAAGTTCGAGTCCACAGTGAATTTAGAGACATGCTACAGGGAAAGTCTGAGCTCTTTTAGAGCATTTTATAATAATAATAATAATAATAATAATAATAGATAATATATATATATATATATATATATATATATATATATATATATATATATATATATATATATATATATATATATATATATATTCTCTCTCGGCTCCTCTCTCTCCTCTCCTCTCCTCTCTCTCGGCTCCTCTCATCTTTGAAATCATCCTCTCCCTGTCGATTGTAAGCTCGTTGTCGATCTGTAAGCTCATCTCCTCTCCTCTCCTCTCTCTCTCGGTTTGGATTTGGGGTATTGTTAAAGGAGAAGATTGTGAGGGCTGGCTTCGTGGTTGGTTTTATTTTTCGGTTTTGCAAGGTTTTTTGAGTGTTTTTAGAGTACAAATCTATTGGATCAGTTCCCATTGTTATTTATAAAACAATACCCCATTATTCCTGGTCATTTCATGAAGCAATTTGTGAATGATACTGGTGCTTTGAAAGTTCTCATAGCTTGTGACCAAATAATGTTTTGTTCTAGCTAGCAGTTTTCTTTTTGTTCTTAAACTCGTGGTAGATGTTAATTGTTCCATCTATTTGCAGCTGTTGAAGGATGGATAATTTTGGTGAGTGGAGTGCACGAGGAAGCACAAGATGATCATTTGCAAGAAGATTTTGGCGAGTTTGGGGAAATAAAGAATTTGCATTTGAATCTGGATTGCCGCACTGGTTTTGTAAAGGTAATAAAAACCTTCACTATTTTTTTGAATCATTTTTGTAGCTGTTTGGTTCTTTTGTCAAGTTGAGAGTCAATATCAGTGAAAACCATTGTTAGATTGGAATTCAAAACACAAAGATCAATGTCATTACAAGTCCCTCTGCTTCACTGAATTTTGGTTTGGAGCATTTGTTCCAAAAACAATCACATTTCACTTGGAACTCAAATCGAGTGATTCAGAATAGCACGCAGCAGTCTCACTTTTCTCAGAGTATAAACTGTGGGTTGAATCTTTAATTGTTATTATTATAGGCATCTCCTAAAAAAGAATCATCTCTATTCAATTTACGAGATGTGGCAACTCAGATTTATTCAGTAATCATTCTGACATGGTGTTACATGCTGCATGACTGTATCATTGATCCTCCTTGATTGTCAACAATGATCTATCCTTGGCTTCACTTAAATTGTGTACTATGTTTATATCTCCACCTGCTTTATACACTAGTTGCACCATGCACGGAAGGCTGTGTATGGTGCTGGGCCCAATTTTTGTTTGTGAGAAACAGAACCGTGGTGATTTGATAATGCTTGACTGTTTCTCATTGTCTTCAGTCATGTTAAATTATGTGCGTGGATAGTATTACAGATATGTGCTTTCCCAGGAGAGAAAGAGAGTATTGCTATACAGGATTTTAGTTGGTATTGGCTGCACTGGTGGCTATGCATGTGTACACAAAACATGCTTGCATACATTTGATGTGAAAGAAATTTGGCAACTTTTCAGTCCCAAAATTTTAAAAGCAGCTAATGTTTACTTACCTGCTCCACACAAAACAAAGAATCATAACATTTTATATATATGGTTCACATGTAATTCTGTCAATTGTATAGCATGGTATAGATTTAATTGGGTTTTCAGGTGGCCAAATTCAGTACTAATGTACTATATTATTCGTATTACGATGCTAAATATTTTGTTCTTCACTGATCACTTGATTTTTCTACATCATCTCAATATCATGTTATTGTTCTATTTTGCTATATTTTTTTTGTCCCACCAAAATCCATAACTTGATTCATAGGTTTGACATGCTAGCTCGGGTTATATGGCTTATAAGTTTAACAAATTTACCCATTTAGCGTATGTGTTTTTTTATTCTTGGTTTGTTGATCGTTTTTAATAGTTTTTTCTCAATTTTATCATTCAATAATGAATTGATTGAGAAATATTTTTTATTTATTTGTTTATCTGCTTTCTTTAGAGTAATCATTGTCCCAAATAATTTTTTGTTTTTAGATTGATATTCAATTTAATAACCATGTATTATTATCATATAATAAAATTATTTAACTCGATTGATGTAATTTGTAATTTTACATTTTGATCCATGAAATTAATTAATTTAACTCAGGCTAACTCCCATGTAAATTTGTTTGAAACTTGAGTTGAATATATTTAATAACACAATCAAAAAATTATTTTGTAATATATTTAAAACACTTCTGACCAGCCAATCTCTAAAGACCATGGTATTAAATAAAATACATTTTCTATTCATGGTTCCGATTTGTTTTCCTGTATACCCAACCTGAATGATAAATTTTACATTTTTAAATTCTGAAATTATCCCTCTCCCCAACAGTCCCCGCCGCTGCCGCCCCCCCCTTCAAAACTGGCTCCAAAGAGAGAAATGGTTTTTTCAAGCGAAACGGCAACGTTTAGAGGATGGTTGTTTATCTTGATGGGTTCCGTTTCTTTTGTGGGATTTCTATTTGCGGCAGTGATATCGAAGCTTCTTCCATTATCGGACAACCCTATCATCTCTGCCATTCAAAATGACAGGTAATTATTACTTTGCTGCTACGTTTGGCCTTTCCCTTCCCTTCTTCTTAAATCTAAACTGGTCTTTAATTAATTTGCATTACAATAACAGTTTTTACTGCTTCTTGGTCCCCTTGACACTTCCTATCCTGGTCATTGCCGTGTATTTTCATTGGCTCAGCATGAAGATGTTCAAACATGCATGAGACTCCCATCAAGCAATGAAAGCTTGTCTGAACAGGTATCGTGTGACCTATATTTTAACTTTTCAGCCCTTGTTTTTATTTAGCGGCGGGCAATGGGCTTGCCCTTTGTAATTTCTTGTTTTCAAACCCTTGTGGTGTTTGGATATTTCTCGTAGAAACTTCTGCGGTGGAGCTTATTGATTTCAAAATTACTACCATAATTTAGAGTTAAATTTTCCTATAAGTGAGTTTTGATTGTAAACTGGATGAGTTCCGGCGTAAGTCCTGTGTTTGGAGAGAGTAGAGTAAGTTTTTCTAGTTATGCTGAATCTTCTTCGATACAAACCTCAAACTAATACAACCGGCAACAAGGTGGGACTGGGACATAGATAATGTATTCCTTGTAGTGTTAGGCGAGTATGATGAAGCATTGCATTCTCTTGAAATCTCTCATTTTTTTTCATAATTAGTGATGTTTGAAGTTGCAAATAACATCATATTAAACTTATGGATTATAAGAATCTGCTCACCCCTTCTGGTTTCCAGTTGATCAGGCCTTTCTTCTGAAATTCTAGAAAAGAAAGCTAGATCAAAGGATGCCCCATTAAGAAGAGAATGTGATGAAATCCAGAATGAGTGCTAAGCTCTCATCCACCTGCACCAGGGATACCATACAAGTAATCACCTTTCCATACTGACATGTTTAATCTACTCTGTGACTAGGAGAGCAAGGTGTGCCTTGAAGACGATAAAACAGGAAAGTGCTGGTTATGCCAGAATTTGGTCAAGTCAAAACACTAGAAACTTGAGCCATTTTTTGACAACTCTTTACTTCGAGGTTGCACGGAGTTTCATATAGTCAAGGAGTCAAGACTTGGAAGCCATTTTCATTGGATACATTTGAAGACAAGATACTGAGAGAAGAAGCAGAGAGAGAGAGAGAGAGAGAGAGAGAGAGAGAGTCAAAGAAAGCTCTCTGAGGCAACAAAACAGAACATTTATTTCTACTGCAGCATGCATGGACTGATCAATTTCCAAAAAACAAAAAACAAATTCTTTTTTTTTTAATCTCCTCGGGGGTGGGGATGTGTGTGTTTGAGCTCTTCTAGATGAGCCGGGGTATTGTTAGCTGCCAATACTTGAATATTCCAAGTGCATAGAACGCAATGCAGCCCTCCAGAGAGGACAAGAATTCATGAATGCCATGCTAAAATGGCAGAAAACTATGTCTATCGAGGTTGGATTTGCATCGGCCATGGATGTCTTCTTTGAGTTTTATCGCTTTTGAACAGTAAGATTGAAGAATCCTTCATGTCTATCAGAAAAAACGTTGCATTCTTCTGGAAAAACTCTTCTGAAGCTATCTGGCCTGAGTTGCAACGTCTTTCCAGAATAGAATAGAGGCTAAAAACAAACAAATCCTAAACTGTTCTATTGGGTCTGTGCCCATTTTTTTTTTGTTTTCCAACATCATTAGATTGTTTTCCAGGATATTGGTAGTGTGTGTTTTCCCAGAGAGAAGTAATCCAGCCTGATAAACAGCCCATTTCTTCCTCCAGCAACCCACCTCTCCGAACTCCGATCCAAACCCACCCATCTCGTGGCTCGGCCTGATTTCAAATCCTGTCAGGTTTTGACTGTGAATTATCTTAAATCCGAAAAACAAAAGTTGTTTCTAAAATGCATTAAAAAACGAGAGCTACCGAGATACGAAAGTAACGAAACACTCGCTGCAAAATAAAAGAAACGGACCCACTCAATAAAGACAACGCAGATTGAATTATTATGGATATCACCATTTCCTCCGATACAGCAAGTGGGCCAGCAGCAATGATGCTCCCATGGACAAAGGCAAAGAACCCGTAGCCAGGGCTAGAGAGAGGTTGATTGGAGGGAAAATGCTTGCGAGGTCCTCTGCATTTAGACCTGTATCCCGGTAATGATTGCGTTTTATAATAATATTTTTTACTATCAAAAACAGTTCAAAAACAGGAGAAAATAATACTCTGAGCATATTTATATCTCCATTCATTCATCACTCTATTTTACCTTCTGCAAAATGCTAAACTTTGACTGCGACTACAAGAATCCTCCCTCGACAAAAAAAAGAAGGTATGAATGAAATTTTGTACAGGAAATAAGAAGAATAACTCCAGGGCAGGGTGGGCTCGCAAGAGTACTTCTAGTTTTTTTACTGGCTTTTAGCCGGCATTACCGCAGCAAACTTATTGTCAGCAGCATGTTTATTTTAAAAGTTTTTTTTTTAAAAAAAAAACATTAAAAATAAATAAATTTTTTGATATTTTCACATCATTTTCATGTGTTGATGTTAAAAAAATCTTAAAAAATTATTTTAATGTATTTTTAAATAAAATTAAAAATAATTGCAACTGTTCTTGGCACGACGACATTTACACAGAAACATTCAGAGGAGTGTGGCGGTTGCTGACTGCTGTGAAGATGGTTCTGAGAGTTCAATGGCCTGAAATACTTGCACCGGTATATAAAATATAAATAATCACCCGCGCTTAAGGTGGAATACAATTTTAAAATGCACTTTCAGGCAAGCTTGTCAATTTTGATGTTTTATTTTTTTTTAATTGAAACGGAATATTTTGGTGTATCGTTTTGAGATTATACTGCTTATATTATTTAAAATTATGCAATTTCGTCTAAAAATAACACAAGAAAATGATTTTTCTGAACAAAATTACGAGCAATTACAAGAATATCATCATCAATCTCGCAAGGTCATTATATTATCTGATTGCTCTAAAATCTTAACATAATATATATAAATATGACAAAAGACTCATCATAAAATTACATCTCAATCTAATGTTCAGATTAAGAGATATGATTGATATTTTAAAATTATTTATTATTTTAAAAAATATTATTTGACCAACAATATTATTATTATTTTTTTTTAAATTAATACAAAATATTTTGATCTCAACCGAATCTAAACGAAATTAATAGCGTTTTGAAAAAGAAAATAAAAGCATGGTATTAAATTATTATAATGAAACTGGCAATAATAAAAAAAAGTGTCATGAGAAACACGGAATAAAGAATCGAGGAGCCCTCCTCAATCATTAACCCCTTGATTGGAGGGGAGGGACCGTATAATTCAAACCGGAAGCCTTCTTTATACGGTATTCCACACCGTATACAGTACAGCACCCTGCGTATATAGTATATACACCGGAGACGGTGAATCTATTTTTAAATCTTGCCTGACACAGTACGGGAGATAGATAGATAGATAGAGAGAGAGATTGTGTCAGAGTGAAAGCAGGTGAGCGTGCAGTCTTCCGAAACACCAAGCAACCGGTGATCACACGCGCTTTTTCAGCGCGTGCCATTCACGGACAGAGACACGGGACCGATGTCGTTCCTGTACTTTGGTCTCTTTATAAAAAACAGCTAGCAAAAATCTATCTATTATTCGAGTGATTATGAGCATTTATTTTTCATTTGACTAAAGAGTGTTCTGAACTGTATTTTTAAAAAATTTAAAATAATTTTATTTTTATTTTAAATTAAAAAAAATTGATATTTTTAAATGACAAATAAGATTTATTTGTCGACCATGCTCTATAAAATAAAAACTACCCTCGCTCAATAAAAAAACTACGATTACAAAATATAAAAAAATGTACAGGGCTGCATTTATCCAATAAACTTAAAAATTAATTAATAAATAATTTTAAAATATCTTGTTTATATTTTTGAACAATGTCTACCTGGAAACAACTCTGATTTTCCTGACATGTAACGTAAAGGCTATAATTTCTAATTTTTATTTCTTCTCTCCAATTACAATCAGCTCATTTTCACACCGGATGATTTATAAATCAACCAATGATCCGATTACTTATAAGTTTATCTCAATTATCAATTTTAAATTACCCCGAGAATCAAATTCAATTTTAAAATTCTAATTTTAAAATTCAAAGAAGGTGCAGATTTATAGGACTGGAAATAACAGGATAATCATGTTTTTATATAAAACAATAAGGAATCAAGAAGAGGATGATGACGGTAATATACAAAATACAATTAATTAAATTGTATCCAATTGAGATACGTGAATTTCATTTATTTTAAATTAATTTTTTTATTATTTTCAAATCATTTTGAATATCTTAATGTATCAATGTCAAAAATATTTTTTTATAGATAAAAAATACTTTAAAAAATAACATCAACTGCAATCCCAAAATCAATTTCACTGTGGGAAATGTAGGAGCGTGCGCGAGTGGTGTTAGGTCTTCTCCTTTATTGGTTTCGAGGCAGATCAGAATCTCCCCTCCTCCCCACTCGAGCCATGTTCTTGTCCAAATCTGTAAAAGACAAACCCTAAAAAGATTAAAGAGAGAGAAACCCAAAAAACAAGAGAGAGGAAAGCTAACGTGAGCGAGTTCACTCTCCAAAAAGGCTGTTGCATGTTTGCACTGCCACCAAAAGTCGTGTCTCCTCGTTTATAGATTCTTTTTTATTTTAAAATTATTTTCCGTGTTACTTTAATATACTACCATAAAACAATTTATAAATTATAAATGTTATTTTCAATAAAAACTACCTTAAAAATAATAATCGATTAGACAAGAGAGAGAGAGAGAGAGACCAAACTTCCCGTTGATTGATACTCTCTCTCGTCTTTTTCTCAAACATTTTGAAATCCTGACTCTTTGTTGCTTTTAAATGTTTTTATTAGAAATATATATAAAAAAAATTGTTTTTTTATATATATTTGTAAATATTAAAAAACAAATTACCCTATAATAACAGTATCCCCTCCTTTTCCCAGTTTCAAGATCATTACTTTAAAATAACAAATCCCATTGCCATTATTATCTGCCTTTTCAACGAAGTCCACATTTCCCCCCAACCTCTCCTTCCTATCTATCGACTCTCTTGCTTCGGAAGGGTGGGAGTTTTTGTGGTATGTTTATGCCCTGGGTTTTCTATCACCATGGATTCGTATGAAGCTGCTAATGTGGTGTTTTCAAGGATCCAGAACTTGGAGCCTGAAAATGCCTCAAAAATCATGGGGTACCTTCTCTTACAAGATTATGGGGAGAAGGAGATGATACGTTTAGCCTTTGGACCAGAGACTCTTTTGCAGAATCTCATTTTCCAGGCTAAAACCCAACTGGGGATTCCCTCAAGCACACCATCCACACCCTCTTCAGCTTTTATCCATTCCTCTAGACCCAGTCCCTTGTGCATTTCATCTTCGAGAGTACCAAACAATAATGGCTTTGACATCGCGAGTTCCTCTTCTCCCTCCTGGCCTTTATTGAGTCCCAACTCCACTACTTCACTCTCTTATGCCAGTGTTGTTAATGGAGCCGGTAATATCAATGCTAGCTCGACACCTTTTCAACCCACTGCCTCATTATCAAAAGCATTTTCTTACAGCAATAACAATGACAATGCTAGTGATCTCGTTGATGAGTATGAGCTCCAGGATCGCTTTTCCTTTCTAAATGATTCTAAGAGTGATGATTTATTTGATCCAAGGGGAGAGTTAGCCATGAGTCCAACTGCATACGGTGATAACGGCTTGCACAAGCGAAGTTTTTCAGTACCAGGCATGTGTTTTGGATCTGAAGATTCATATTCAGGGTTTGGTTGGAAGCCTTGCTTATATTTTTCAAGAGGGTTTTGCAAAAATGGTGCAGGTTGCAGGTTTGTTCATGGAGATTCGGCTGATAGTGCTGCTGCTGCTGGTTCACCGAGTGAACTCAATGAGTTTGAACAGTGTCAAGAAATACTCAGGTCTAAGGCCGCTGCTCAGCAAAGGAAGATAGCTGCAGCCTCACAGTTTATGGCTGGAGCTACTTTTTTACCACAGAATAAATGTATGAACTTCCTTAATCGGCAACAAAATGACAGCCAAAGGTATAGGCGTTACACATGGAGTTGAGACTTGAAAACTTTTTTTAGTTGTCCTTCCTGGGCTACAATATTCTCCAAATTGTTACTTTTTTTAAAAAAAAAAATGGGGGTATTGTTAGTTGTGTTTTTGAACTGTGTTTGCTCCAATATGCTGTTTTAGATTAGCAGCTGCATTGATGATGGGGGATGAGATTCACAAGTTTGGAAGAATCCGGCCTGAAAGGAGTGATTTTTCGCAAATGGGACTAGGAGGGGCAATGAGCCCAAGTGCAAGACAGATCTATTTGACATTTCCCGCTGATAGTACATTTCGAGAAGAAGATGTTTCAAGTTATTTTAGGTGAGTTTTTAATTCCCATAAAAAAGAAATTGAATTTCCAACAATTTGTTGAAAATGGGTTACTTGCTTATGTGATTTTGAAGCTTTTATGGGCCAGTGCAAGATGTGAGGATTCCATACCAGCAGAAGAGGATGTTTGGATTTGTTACATTTGTGTTTGCAGAGACAGTGAAGCTTATATTGGCCAAAGGGAACCCGCATTTTGTTTGTGATTCTCGTGTGCTTGTTAAGCCTTACAAGGAGAAGGGAAAAATCCCGGACAAGTACATGCCAATAACCTGTTCATCTTAAGATTTTTTCTGTCCAGTTTCTGTGCGTTTCCCATTGATGGTCATGCTCTTAATTTTAACGATTTCAGGAGGCAGCAGCAGCAGCAACTGATTGAGAGGGAAGAGTATACAGCCTGTCCAAGCCCATCTAGGATCAATTGTAGGGAGTCTTTTGATCTCCATCTTGGTAAGAAGACGATCAAAAACGTTGATTTTCTAAAAAGAATCTCGTGCCATTTTAGTCAGGTAGAGTTTTGGTTTTAATGTCATAGGAGGAGGTAGAATGTTTTACAATAATCAAGAGATGTTGAGAAGGAAATTGGAGGAAGAGGCTGATTTACAGCAAGCTATCGAGCTCCAAGGGAGAAGGCTATTGAATCTGCAACTTCTCGACTTAAAGAATCATCGTCAACATCGACACTTTCACGATTGGTCAACCGGGTCTCCCCTCCCTTCACCAACTATCGTGCATAGTCCCAACAATCAAACCCTCTTTTTCCCGATCGATGGCATTGACAAAGAAGTTAATCATGGTTAGTTAATCAATCCGTATTTGTTATAACTTCGTAATTCAGACTCATAATTTCTTAAGAAAACGAAGGTCACATCTACTGTGTTGCCGCAGAGAATGGTAGCGACCCTGATGATGCAGCTCCGCAAAATGCTGATCAGGAAGTGAATCCAGCTCGCAATCACAAGAATGGCGCTGATCAGGAAGTGAGTCCAGCTCGCAATCACAAGGATGACGCTGATCAGGAAGTGAGTCCAGCTTGCAATCACAGCGATGGCGATGACAATAATAGAGATAATGAGAAGTCCAACAATGATGAAAGTGATCTACATGAAAAGTAAAAAAGCACGCTTACTACTCAGATTCTGTTTAATTTCTGCTATATTCTACTTTATGTTTCTACTTTCCATTCTTTAGCATCTCTTTTTTATTCCATTCACTATTACTTTCCCTGCTCCTAAATCCTCTTAACTTTATGTCGTGTCATTTTAGCAGCTTGGAGCATATTCTCCCTGACAATCTCTTTGGTTCTCCTAAGAAATCAGCTGGTGACCACCTCACTGTCTTCTCCACGGCTTCTGTGGAGTTTGATGAAAATACCACAAGCCCTACTGCATCTTCTCCTAACAGTAACCCCTTAGCGCACACCACCTCTCTCAACATGACCTCTCTTAAATCTTGTTTTCTCCAAATGCCCAGGTAACATAGCACCAATTCACTTCAATAACCCCTATTAAAGGAAAGGGAGTTCATTACCTGTTCTTTCAGGTTTTCTTCTGGGCATGGAACCATTGGCCTATAGGTGGCAAAATTGAGCATGGCCAGCAATGAGGAGATCGACTTTGTTTAGGGTGAGAGATCAGCATAATTAGTGTAAATGGATACGATATGCGCATACAATCTTTAAGTTTTTTACATTTTTTTGTCAAATTGGATTCCTTTTTAATGGTGGACGACTTTGGATATCTTTTGCAGATAAATTGGAAGAACATAACAGAAGTTAAAGAAAGAAATCCTCTAGCTGTATAGCCGAAAAACTACACCCTCAACAAAGAAAAAGATCCGTAGACAAGATCTCAGCAAGATCACCATCGTCATCAATGCATACTACTACTTACAATGAATACATAAAAGCATACGTAAAAGGACAGATGAACCATGAGGGAGTTGGGTCTCTCCTCTTTTCCTCAATGTTATGTGGGCTTGCAATGTGCTGGACCACGCAGCAATTGCATTGCAGAACACACAAAAGGCTAGTGGTTATTCCCTTATCATCTGTAATTGAAGTCCTTTTCTTTATTTTGTTTTACCCTCCTTTTATTACGAGGTGGAAAAAAATAGAACTGAAATCTGTATGGAAGTAAAATCCTACGTCCCATGTCACCATGTGTACAGAAATAGACCCAAGAAGCTAAAAAGAACTGTAGCAGAAGTTTTTACCACTTCACTCCAATCCAGAAGACCTTGAAAGATAAAGAAATGCAATGGCCAAGTGGTGGGCAAAAGCTGTGCTCTGGCTCCCCTAACTTTTATCGTCATTGTATCTGTCATCCACTAGAACATGGAACAGGTAGAGCAGTAAAGTTTTTATTTTTCTGGGAAAAAAAGAGATAGTGAAGGGGTAAATAAAAGATTGTTCTTTCATGTGAATAAAGTCTACTTTAGGGGACTCTTTTGTCTCATATGAAGTCTTTTTTAGGTGGACATGAATGGGTTAGGGCCACTCTCTCACATGGGTGTGTTCCATTCATTTCTTTCCCTTTCAGTCCTCTTAACCTCTCCCAGATTTTATAGATTTGACCCTCAATTATTTCCCCTTTTTGTTTTTTAGGCGTCTTTTTTTCTCTTCTTTCTGCCACCTTGCTGTCATGTAGCTGCTGATGCCCTCGTATATTTATTTATTCTTGCCTTTGTTGGTGATTGTGCTGATAAAACTAGAGGGTTTAGCATCGCTTGGATCTAGTTAGTGCTCAAATTTTCCGTAGATGTGTGGTTGCCCACTATGTGAGTTTATTGCCCTGTTCTGAGCATCATGTTTTTGCCGGTGTTTTTCCCGGCATGTACCACAGGAGGACCACCGTGGGGAATTTGTGGTGGATAACTAAAATGCTGATAGATTTCTGATATTGCTTTGCTTTGCACGAACCACTCATGGGGAGTTAGGATGTCAATCTCATTGCACCCACCATTGTAGCTAGCTGCATCAAACTCGATTTGCAGGCTTAGCTGCCTCCAATTCTGCTAATATATAGCTAGCCTGAAATATTAGTCAAGGGATGCCCCAGTCCACGACATTTTCCATTTGTGTGAAAAGATTGGAATCCAACTACGATGGTTTCAATGCAGCCACGAATCATTTTGGGAAAAAGCAAGATGAAGAGGGAAGTTATTTCCACTGAAACTGGATTTGAATGGATGAATTCCAAGAAATATACCTCATTCAAAGTGCTCTGTGAATGTGTAAGAAAACCAGTCGGTGATTTCTGTAGCAGAAAAGTAAAACGATGCTTGCTTGTTCTGGCTTTGTCCTGGCAAAACGATTTCTTCACTGCCCAGAAAGAAAAGGAAAAAGGAAGAAGTATTCATTAGCAATACAGTACCCCCCCCGATTGAAAATTTACCATGGCCCACCTTATTTGTTCAGTGCAGAAGACCGCCATGAATATGATCTAGATGAAGCAATGCTGCAAAGCTTAAACTGAAAGTTGCAGTAACTGAGGCCACTTTTAGCTCTGCTGAAGCAAAAATGTAATAAATCGAAGCGGTCCCCCCATCAACACGAGAGGAACAAGAGTAACGTTACCGCTAGGAAAAAGGAAAAAAAATGGAGTTAAGGATATTTGCAGCAGCAGATTAAAGAAATGAAAACGATGGAATTGGCGTTATTAACAAGAATATTAAAGAGTTAATCTGTTCTTAATCAAGCCACTGTGCTTCGTTTTTCAATGTTAACTGAAGGCGCTCCTTTTGCTTCGTTCAAAAGGCGATGGTGGGTTAATATTAATTAACCACAAATAAAAACATAAAAAGAAAAGTGGTTTCACTGCACCCTCTTTATATAAATACTTTTTATTTCTACTTGTACTTATGATATGTTGTTGCAAGTTTAATAGTTTAATTTTAGTTTATTTAATTTTATAATTTAATATTAAATTAATTAAAAAATAAACTTTATAATTTATGTTGATATATTTTTTATTGGGATATCTGGTTCTCGTGATCTGGATCACAGTTTAGAAGATTAACCCGTATTAACTAGAGTTGTTACCCAAGGGGTCCTGGTGTGAGTGGTGAGGGCACTCTCATCCCTTAAGAGAGGTCAGGGGTTCAAACCCTCCTTTTGTATGGAGCCGGCTATTTGGGGAGCACTTTCACCCCTTCGGGGCCCACCCGGTACGAACGTGGATTAGTCTGGGCCAGCGCTTGGGACACCTCGTGGTTTATACCAAAAAAAAAAACTAAAGTTGTTTTTTAACTTCTTTTTCTCTCACTTTCATCCTTCGATGTTGTGTTTATTGTAAATTGAGTTTTATAATTTATTTCGCTTTGTTTTCTATGAAATTATCATGACTTCGTAGGTAGATTACAAAGTTAACACGTGTTGACATGAATTAATCAAATAAATTATAGGTTTGATATTTACTAAAAAACCTCATCTTAAATATTCATTTTTACCCAGACTATGTTATTATTTATTATCCGGTTCAATTATTCATTTTTTTTATACCCTTCAAGACAATACAGTCACGTCAAATTAATTGCCATATAATCTATTTATTTTCCTACAATAAAATATTATCAACTTCGAGATATTCGTTATAGAAAAACGAATCCCTGAGCCACAAGCGTAACGTTTGGTAATGGTAATTATCTAGCGTGCCCTAGTACAAAGGCTAGTGGACTGTGTGCCAAGTGGTGGATTAAGAAATATTTTTATTTTTTACATTAAATTATAATGTCAAAAATAATTATTTTTTTATAAAAAATATAATTTTAATAGCTTTATAAATACAAAATACTTCCAAAAATAACATCGCTATACTAAAAAAATGCTCGATATTCGTCTGTGCCACTTCAAAACTCCATTGACGATGTTGATCATCAAGGTATTTCAACCTCAGACCTCTGTGCAATAATGATGTTTTAAGGTGGTGGAGGCAAATGTGTTGTGCTAGCTATCATTGTCCAAAATCATCTCTGTAATGATATCAGTGTGTTTGGTTGGATAGTAAAACACAAGGGTACATCATTTCGTTGATCAAGCCACTTCTGCTTCCCTTTTCCTTTTTTTCTTCTGCTATTTTACACATGAAATATTGCTTTAATCCAGAATTTAAACTCATCCGAGACACTCCAACAGTGATTCACGTTGCATGCCAAGTAGAAGTTGAAGAGAAAAATCAGAGAAGGGATCCTGTGAAACGTTCAAAGAGAGGCTGACGGGAAAGCCAGGCTCTTACATGATCAAAACTCAACTGTCTGTTGAAGTGTTTCTGTCCGAGAATTTATAAAAACACCATTTATCTGTTCATCTTTTAAACTCATCGCTTCTGTAAATAAACAGCGAAGATGCTAATGGGCACGCAATCAACGAATCCACCCTCCAACCCGCCCTCTTTGATGCTCTGAGATTCACCAAACGGCTGTTATTATGGTGGCAGAAGAAATCAAGCGCTCATTAATGGCATACCAACAGCACTGCATGCAGCAATACACACACACACACACACACACACATATATGTATGTATTGCTATTTTTTGATCGGTAAATCTGAGTGTAAATCTGAAGGAAGATCGCAGTAATCGCCACAGCTAGAGTGTAGAGTAGGAGGGGGGAGATTAGTCAGCAAAAACAGTACAGAACGTGCACTGTTCGGCAAGCTAAAAAGAGCAGCGAGTCAGTGAGTCGGGAGTGCTAAGCGTATCACACGCCCCCTCCCCTCCACTCAGTTGCAGACTTCTGACAGCTTGACTCTTTCGGGCTCCATGCCACCCACCATTTCACTAACTGTGTTTAAGCTTTCAAAACGCATTTTTAGAGCCCAGATGGAATATTTAAAGCTAATTTCAGTGGAATTACGACCAAATATTTATTAAAACTGAATATTTTGAAAGTATTACAGTTGAAATTATGAGATTAGAGAGCTCTCCAACCCGCCATCGTTATTATCTCCAGCTTGGTTTAGAAAATGTTGTTTTAGACAGTGTGTCACGAGCAACACAGTGTAGCCCTAGACTAGCAATCTTCGGGTTCTTGTCCTCGCTACAGTTAAACAACACGTGCCTATCTTGTCAAATATTTATTGACACGTGGCGTTGCTTTGATTCTTGAAACTCGTGAGTGCATGCTGCTGTGAAATCGACCACATAAATGGACTCCTTCCCGGTGAATCTGGCTTTTTTAATGGTTTTCTTTAATATTTACTGGGACATTCTCCCTTCTGCCCCTGGTCCTCGGCCTTTCGTCTTCCTCTGGCCTTTTCTCTCTTAACTTTCATGTGCTCTATATATAAAAAAATAATTTAAAAAAAATAAAAATGATATATTTTGAAACAAAGATTATTTTTATAATCAAACCCAGTCATATTTTAAAACGACGACGTAATGGGAATCCATTTCCTGAGAGGTCAAAAGAAGGAATAGATTTATATTAAATTACAGCTCAAATATAAATTAACCTTTACAAATGATAGAGATCGGTTATGTATTCCTTGCACATTAATTTATTTATCATGTTCATATTCATGAGGGTGCGGGTTTTAATATTGATTTTAACTTTACAATTACAGTATTGACTTGAAAAAAAAATAAAAAATTCATAACATTTTGTGGTGGCCCTTATAGTAATTGAGCAGTGATATTATTCTATTACCCATTTACCCTTATCATTTAAATTCGTTATTCTTGACTTCACGGGCTTCGACTGTCATTTCCTTGTATAAATTAGTAGTAGAGACTGATATATTTTCACAAATTAATAAATAGAATGCTTACTTTATTACCCTTGCTATTCTTTTTTTTTAGTCTTGGGTCCAGGGTCTTGGCTGTGATTTACTGATAATTTGTAAGATGGTTGCGTACACATTTGCAACTCCTTTCTCGCACGTGTCAGTACCTTCATTGTCTTGAAACGACGTGTGTGGACGCTTCCGATGATGGAAATCACCATCACACGGCGCCGTTGGATTCATCTTCAAGTCCTATACCTTTCCTGGGCGTTGACTATGTATGAAATCATATCACCCCTTCCATTTGTTTTTTTTTTTTTTTATTTTCATTCAATTCTTCTTCTCTTAGTTATAATTACTTTACTTAGATTCATTATTTTTAAGTGGATTTTTTTATTTCATTCATGGTGGTTTGATTTTGTTTATTTTTATCAAATTTGGTATTGTTATTTTTTTATAATTTTAAATCATTTTCTTGATGGAATTGTTTTTTTTATTTCATCCCTCAATATTTATTTTTATATCAAATTAAGTCTTAACTATTTTAATTCCTCTCTTTTAAATAATATTTGTAATTGATTTGCTTCTTCCATCTCTAAACATTTGATCTCATTTAATTTTTCTCTAGGCATTTCATTTCATTTGATTTTTATCATCAAAACTTGAATATATTTTCGTCACTGTAATTGCAAGCTTGATACCCAGATGATTTATATTAAATTGAATTGAATTTTAATTAATATCATTTGCATCATGTTATAATTCAAAATTAAAAAAAAAATCAATTGTCTTAAAAATCAATATTCATATAAGCCAACGGCTCTATTTAATGCTTCAAAACATAGCAGTCAATTTAGTTTTTTAATGTCTCCTACCACCTTAAAAAAACATATTAAAAATTCATCAAACTTATAAACTCATTTCGAATATCTACACCAGAAAACTGGTCTAGATTTTTAAAGCGTGCTTCACTTATTTTGTTACTGGCTAGGGGTTGTTTAACATTAAATTTCAAAAATGTTTTTGAAATAAAAAATATTACTAGCTTAAAAAAATTATTTGATATGAAAAATAAATAAAAATAATTAATTGACAAAAGGAAATCCACATTCTCATTGGACACGCCTGGGTTAACTGATGTCGTTTTAATCGTGAAATTTCATAGTTTTATTATATTAGATATTCACTACCATTATGTCACATGATAGTTTTCAGCATCTATTTTTATTTTTTTCCTCTTATAATTATATTATATACTTGTGCAAGAGACAATGATTCAAATGCTGCAAAAGAAATGGTAGATGGGTTAGTATAGTTTTCAATTCGTAAGACAATTTAAATAATATTTTGTAGAAACAATTAATCATTTAAAACAATAATAATAAAAATGTCTCCAATCTAAACCGTGTTTTTTTCTAGTTAATTCATATCTGGAATATCTTTTTAAATAAAAAAAGCTTATCATGATTTGAAAAACAAGTTTTAATAAAATATCATATCTCGAAGGAAAACAAAAACATGCTCATTCGCTCGATACTTTTTTTTTATTATTATTATTATTATTATTACCAGGTATGTGAACGACACATGATTCACCTAGAATGGTCATTATATTTTGTTTTAATTCAAAAAACACAATAAATTATAATAAATTTTATCCCATTTAAAATTTTAGTTTATTCTAAAAATTCTGTTCAAATTCTAACTTGGACGTTTTGGTTTCATTTTGTCCATTCTATTCTAGTTAAATAATGTTTTTTTTTTAATAATAAATAGTCTGGGTACTCATACTTAATGATAAAGGCGTTGATGTTGTAATTCAAAAGTATTTTTTTTTAAAAAATAAAAATATTTTATTTTTATTTTTGCTTTAAATTAAATATTTTTATAAAAAAACATATCATTTTAATATATTTTTAAAAATAATTTTAACCACAGTACAATCCGAGATAGTTACTTAGAAGTTAGGGACAAACTTTGAGATTTTAATAACTCATCTTTGACCTTCTCTCAACATGAAAACACCCCGAAACATCTTCTTAACCCCACCAAATTATTTTTAATTTCAAAGCACTCTTTAATCAGTAAAAAAAACAATTAATCAAGTAAAAAAATTCAAGTCAATTTATTTTTTCTTGTTAAAAGAAAAATTTATGGCTCTGTTTATGTTGTTGTGATTTGTGTTTTTCCTTTAATATCAATTTAAAAATATTTAATTAATTAACACAAATAATAATTTTATAGGAGCAATGCTAAAAATACTACTTCTCAGAACACTGTCCAAGAAAAAAATTACAATGGCAAAAGAAATTGTACAGTAGTAGGTGCTCCAGTGTCAAAAGCTTGAAATTACCGGGTTTGTTTTCTTTATGTTTTATTATTTTTGTGTTCTCAGTTTTGTGCCATGTGATAATTAATATAATAATTACTAAAAAAATTATATAATTATTAATTTAAATATTTATAAAATTAATTGAGATACGTGCATGCTAGTATAGATATCTATATTAATAAAAAAATAGATTAACCTGTGTATATCAAAATCATTTTTTTTTTGTCAACCATTGAAACATGACCATCTAATTTTTTTCTCTGTATTTTATTTTTTCAACAACTTTATTTTTTCTCTCGTAGCATGAAGACTATATCATTAAAAAAAAGTTCAAGACCTAAAAAGTCAAAATACAAGGGACCAAGAACCCATGAAAAAGTAGTTTTTGAATGAAAATAATAATAATAATAAAAAACATGATTTTTTAAAATCTGATCATTTTTTCCATATTGTAAAATTTTAACTCTATAACATTAACTTGACCTCTAAATAAAACTTTTAATTTTATAAAAGATTTTAAGTTCACAAGAATGGACAAACAAAATAAAATCTCAACAACATAACACCCAACAATGAAAAATATATTCAGGAATGTTATAAAAATCATTACCTATTTTTCAATATGTTTTATTTTTTTACTTTAAATTAATTTTTTTTGATATTTTTAGATCCTTTTAATGTATTTATATTATAAATAATTATAAATAATAAAAAATATCATTCTAATATAATTCTGAATGAAAAATATATTTAAAAACAGCATCAAATAAATCACTAAAAAATAAATTCATGCACGAGACTCGAAGAAAATGAAAAACTAGTTTTTTAAAGCATGGTAACCTCGGTCTCACGTCGTATCACATAACCAGACAAGTAAAAAAGAATAAAATTTAATGACAAACTAAAAAAAATAAAAAAAGATTCATATTTGAATTTAAATTATATAATCAACGAACGACGCTGTCAATAATAAATTTAAATGCACAGTAAAAAAAGAAAAAGAAATTATTTTGGCTGTACAATACAATGATCAGGATAGAGACGATGACCGCAGTTTTTGTATTTTCATCACAGCAGGTGGTCCCGGTGATGCTCACATGGCCGATGCTTTAATCTAATAATAAAAAAATAAATAAATAAAACAACAACTGAGAAGCACAGGGAGAAGGACTCAAAACAAGAAAGAGATCTTTACAGAATAAATAATACAGGAAAAAGGGAAGGAGAGGGAGATTTTGACTCTCCGAGTCCAAGCCCGCTGCTTTCACTTCAAAACCCTATCTATCTCAAATCTCAACATCTCTCTCTCTCTGTTTCATTCTTCGGGCTTTATTTAAACAGAAAGAGAGAAAAGAAAAGGAAAACACACACACAAACACACACTCTGAAACCTTAAAACCAGAACTTCCACACACACGTCCCTCTGCTTTCATGGCTTTCTTGAAGTAAAATAGTAAACCACCACCATCACTAACCTAGAAAGAAAGAACCCAAAAACAACTGCCATGGATACTTATGAGATAACTAACTTACTTTTAACTAAACTCAAGAGTTTAGATCCAGAAAACGCCGCTAGAATTATGGGTTTTATTCTTATACAGGTCCCTTCTGAAAAAGATCTGTTACGTTTAGCCTTTGGCCCTGAAACCCTTTTGCAAAATGTAGTCTTTAAGGCCAAAACCCACTTTGGACTCTCTACAAGCACGTTTTCCACACCCTCTACACCATCTTCCCCGTTGCCTCTCAATCCCATAGCAAGGCCTTGTAATAACACCAACCCCTTTTCACAGTCGTCTCCAAGAGTCGCAAACAATGGCTCTTTCCTTGATTTTGGAAAAAACCCGCCTTCAAATCCTTGGCCTGTTCACGGGTTGCCAAATAATAGTAATGGTAACACTTCAATCAGCCCAAAGTCCAGTCCTTTTTTGTCCTATGATAATATACGTTCTGGGTCTGCTTTAGTGCCACCATCATTCTCGACGAATGGCGGTAATGGCGGTGGTGATTGGAGTAATAACGGTGTTGATTTTCCTGATGAGTATCGATTAGATGATTATCTCTCGTTTCTTGATGACTCCACTTCTAAAAATGAAGGCTTTATGGACCAAGGGGCTCAGCCGGGTGGTTATCCGGTTGCCAATGGAGATAGCCATCTGCATAGAAGGAGATTTTCAGAGAGTGATGCGTGTTTTGGTGCTGAAGATGGGGTTTTTGGTCTTGGGTATAAGCCTTGTCTGTATTTTGCTAGAGGGTTCTGCAAGAATGGAGAAAGTTGCAAGTTTGTTCATGGTGGTGAAAACATGGCTGAGGTTAATGGCGGTAATATTCTTCTGAGTTCACCAAGGGAAATGGAGGAACTTTATTTGCAGCAGCAAGAGGAGATGATGAGAATGAAGGCTGCACAGCAGCAGCAGCAGCAACGACTGGCTTATAACAAGTACATGAATTTTCTGTTGCAGCAACAGAATAAAACCGAGAGGTATATTCAAGATTACTAATTTTGCCTTCAGCATGCCTTATCCTCGTATAAAGTGTCAGATTTTCAATTTCAATCTGTTCTACTGGTGGAGTTTTGGTCTTAATTTGGTGTACTTGTTAATTTCTGGACATTTTTGCTCAACTGAGCAATTCCTTATTTATTTACAAGATGAGACCAAGGATACGCGATAGGTTAAGTGTTTCCATCTTTCAGTTTACTTTTAATGTTACTTCTCTCTATTCTTTTTCCTATCTATATATCATCACTGTGACTATTTTTTCTCTGCCTTGACCATTTTTTCTCTACCTCCCTAAAAAAAAGACTTGTTTTTAATTGAGCTAGTTTTGGTTTTCTTTTTCTCGTCATGGTGCTCTAATCTAAATGGATGATTTGATGGATCTCATTATGCATATGTTTCTTCGTTTAACAACACACTTTATTCTTATGAATTCGACTCGTTATTGGAATTTTACTTCAGGATTGGGTAATGGTGCTATTTGTGGATGTTTAATACTTGCAGATTGGGGGCAGCAGCAGCTATGATGGGTGATGAATTTTACAATCTTGGTCGGCTCCGTGGTGGAAGGAATGACTATTTTGCAATGGGAATGGCTGGAAAGGCAAATTCAGCATCCAGACAGATATACTTGACATTCCCGGCTGACAGCTCTTTCAAAGATGAAGATGTTTCAAATTATTTCAGGTAAATTACCACTTTTCACGTGCTCTTCTCAAAGACTCAAGTTTGGTTATTCTTGCTTTTTACTTCTACAAGTAGTACGTAGAGGTTCAGTGCTAGGAACTGATTAGATTGCCTGCAAAAAGATGAAAGCATGTTTATGCCAGCGAAACTTAAGCATAATTTATGAAGTGTACATGGTGAAAATTCCTATTGTTAAAAGTGAAGAATAGTGGCCAACTTTATGTTGCCAATTGTCACAAATTTCTCTTGGTTCAAGGGTTGGCTTTTGTGATAAGTGCATTCCTCTGACTGGTGATAGCGAGTTAACAATAATATATTGCTTGAAGGCTGTATACCAGTGTGTTTGTAGTCCTGTTCTGGAGTTCAAAGGAAACAATAAACGAGTAAACAAAACAATAAATATAATTCTACAATTTCTGGCTAAAGATAGACGAGCATCTGATATATTCATGGTCATTTGATATCAAGGAAAGGAAAATATATTGCTAAGCTGTGGAGATGAGAGTTTGAAGACTGTATGCCAGTGTGTTTGTAGTCCTGTTCGGAGTTGGAAGGGATATGATCTAGAATTTTGAGTCTCATGACTCTTCTCGATAAATCAAAGAATGAAAATAGTGATTGCTAGTTGTATTTAGTCTGATATAGAGCTCTCTTCTCTGGAAATTTTTGAAACATGATTTTTGAAGAGGCAAAAAATTGTGGTATATCTGTTGCTTTATTTCTTGGTTGCTGAGGTCACTGTTGAGTAATGTAATCACGATGATTTCTTTATATTTTGTAGTTCTTTTGGACCCGTTCAAGATGTTAGGATTCCATACCAGCAGAAACGGATGTTTGGATTTGTTACATTCGTCCACCCAGAGACTGTGAAGGAAATATTGGCAAAGGGAAATCCTCATTATATCTGCGAGTCACGTGTGCTTGTTAAGCCATACAAAGAGAAAGGAAAAGAAGCAAACAAGTATGGTATTGTTTTCTCCGTTGCTGTTTCCTCTTGTGCCGTATTTCTGGCATTTATGTTTTACTTGCAAATAAAACAACAGGATGCAACAATTACTGGAGAGGGGGGATTTTTCACCTACTTCAAGCCCTTCAGGTTTTGATCCTAGAGAGCTACGTGATCTTCATCTTGGTGAGTAAAAATAATCAAACAAGCATAAACTTTTTATGTATTTGAAACTATTCAATTATTTAATTTCTTTTTCACTTTTAAATCACGTGTTTCATTAATCATCTTCACTTAATCTCTCTTCCTTCTACAGGAGCAAAAATGCTTTACAATACACCTGAAATTATGCTGAGAAGGAGATTGGAGGAGCAGGCAGAGCTGCAGCAAGCTATTGAACTCCAGGGAAGAAGGTTAATTAATCTGCAACTTCCAGACTTGAGGGGAGATCATGCACATCATCACCATCGTAGTCTTTCTGTTGGTGCTCCCATATCTCTGCACACTCATCATGCTCCCATCAATCAAACTGACACTCTTACTTCTGATGGCAAGAACGAGTTCGCGACAGAAGGTTAGGCTTTTGAAAAATATCCTGTCAACGATGGAGAAGCTCTCCCACTACTAACGTAACTTTCTTTTGGCAGACGATGGGAATTTCTCAGGTCCCACAAAATCTACTTATATTGCTGCCATTGAACAGAATCTTCAAGATGAAGTGAACGCAGTATACATTCAGAACAATGGCACAGTTAATTGCAAGTTGGAGAGCTTCACTGAAAGGTATCAAATTGGAGACTCAGGAAAGTTATCTTTCATATCAAAATGCCACTTTTGATTGTTCTTTTCTCTATCAAACTTCCTTAGATCTTAATTTCCCTCCTTTCACATTTCGTTTTATTTCCTCATTTTTTGGTTTGTGTCCTGTAGCCATGGAAGAAACGTGGAACCTGATGTCCTTTCAAAATCCTCTGAGAATCAGCACCTTGACCTGTTCCCTTGTGCCGAAGTTAAAGAAAGCAATGAGTTATCTGTCTCTTCATGGTCTGAAAAGGATGCATCAGTGCCCACCACTTCTACCAGTGACGAGGCTTCCCATTGAGTTCCAATGCCAAGGTGCTATCTGCTTGCTATAATTTGACTCAATTGCAAGCGAATGTTATTTCTAACGGACAACCTTTTTTCTGATTGGTTTAATTTTTGATATGTAGCTAATGTTTTGTAGGTAATAAAGGATAGCGTGGCCAAAGAGCAACTTTACTAGAGTAAGGCACCATTCCTCCATTAGAATTCTGTGGCTCTCTTCTGTTCAAATGATTTCTTTATGATGCTGGGTTTTGTTTTTGTTTGTCCATGCAGAAAAATAGAGAAGCACATAGAAGGAACTGTAGATGTATAGCCTATATGATACCTGCACTTAATGGTAGAATTCCAGAGATTACCTCAGCTAGATAGCCATCCTTGTCACGAATTCGATACTACTAACAGCAACTGCATATTACACACGTAGTGGGCAGACAAACTAGTTTTAGTAGGGTTTTCTCTTTGCTACTTGCCCTTTTTGTAGGTTTTGTGCAGGACCACAGACTATATAGCTGGACTTTAAATATCATGGCTCTTTGTTACAATGACAATTATACACGTTTAAGTTCGTTTACCATCATAGTCTTATGAATGGCTGAACACTTGGCAGATTTTTAATCTGTGCCAAGAAGATTAGAATTCAATAATGTTGTGGTATACTTGGCTCTTGTTAATCGAAGTCTTAAAAATTTCACCCGCGTTGGAATCTTCAAAGAAGGTAAGAACTAAAAAGAGAGGAAGCTTGAAAAATGTGAGGGTGAAAGGTGGTTTCTTGTCATCCTGATGATGAAGACTCGAGGGGAAAGCCCCCCCCCCCGTCACATGGATGCTGACAGTGTAAAGATGCCTCAGGATATCCCGCTCATTTCCTTATCAGCTTTGTCGAAAATATTTGTTTTTATTTGTCATAGTTTATTAATATCAGATCCCTTCTGTTTGTGCAATGCCTGGTAGAAGATGGTATTCTGCATGTGCCTCTGGCTCTCGCTTGTCATCAGATTTTTGCCTCACAACGCCACATTTTTCAGCCCCATCAAGCCCGAGCATCAGCCCCATATGAATAATGTACCTGAATCTGTGATAAATAATGCAGTAGAGGCTGTCAGAATTGGTGACAATCGATGGATTCTGAGTTCATTTAACCTGATAATCTGCAATTAGTCAAGCCTTGATACCAAAGTATCAAGCTAACGAATTCTCCATGATCCGAACAAATTGTCTCCATCAGGGTAGCGCCAACAAGTCTTCTACCTCACAAGATCACAGGTGTTAGCTTTGCGACCAACGAGCTCAGAGAAGACCATGGACCACAGCAGTTGACTGGTCGATATCAGCGTGTTTATTTATACAGATACCTTGTCCTCTAGTCTTTCGATGGCTTTGACTGTCCTGTCCTGTGCTATCCCCTGTGCGTTTCTGATGCCAACATGTCCTTTCTGTGAAATTTAGTTGCCCACTTTTGGTACAGCTGCGTCACCCCCATCGAAGTATCTTGTTTTGTTTTTGATTGTCAATGAGGTTAGATTACAGGGATCTGGGTCATCTTCCACCCGTCGTTCAGGTTCTCCAGCGACCCTTGCTTTTGTCTTGGCTGCATGATCACCTGCCTTTCCTTGCCATAAAAGAAAGGAAAAGCCATTGCTGTGTCCACTTTGAAGATTTTCTCATCCGCAAAAAAAAGAAAAATGTCACTCAGGTAGAAGGATTGGTAAGAGTCAGAGAGTCCTCAAACGAGCCCTGTTCTCTCTCTAGATTTTTTGGGTTTCAGGGAAAATGACTGTCCATCGTCTGAAGAGAGAGAATTGTTAGAAGAGAGAGAGAGAGAGCAAGGTTTAAATGGGAAGGTGGGCCAGATCCAAAATTAGGCAGTGATGAGCCCACCTGACACGTCTCTAATAGTATTCTGTTTTTGATCTATATAATATTTTTTTTATTTGAAAAACAATTATTTAAAAAAATTTATTTTTTATATAATATATTAAAATAAATACATAAAAAATAATTTTTTTAAAAATAAACAACTAGCCGTGCTCTTAGATTTAGATTAAGGTGGTGTTCAACATGGTATTTCAAATGTGTTTTTGATAAAAAAATAAAATATTATATTTAAAAAAAATTAATTTTTGAGTATTTTTAAATCATTTTCATATACCGATATCAAAAGTAATTTTTTATAAATAAAAAAAAATATTATTTTGATGTATTTTTTTTTTTAAATTTTAATAAGCAATCTGAACGGCGTTACCTAACCGTAACTGAAATAAAAAAAAGTGAAAAGGCAGATCGGAAATTTTAGGAAGTGAAGCTCCATACATTTATTATTGAAATTCACATAATGGCCCAAACCATCCCATATATATAGTTGCAGTGCAGATTGTCTTTCTTAAAAACAAGCCCATACTCTTCCAGACAACAGGCCCATCATATATCATTATTCCGCACCATGGGCCGGATTCAACCAGACCTTTGTTAAAAAATAAATAACATCTCTCATTTTTTTATTTATTTTTATATATATAATTACGCCCGCTTTTTTATTATTGATAATTTATTAAATTATTATAAATATATTAGAGCGATGCATGGAGGGAATTTTTAAAATCACTTGGAAATATACTTAGTTTTGGCTCATTTGTGAACACACTCGAGAACACTTTACTCTTTGCGGTTACTAAGAAGTGTGTCGTTATGATATAAAACTTATAATTTATATAATGGGTTTTGAATATAAATTAGGATTTATATTTCTTGTAAAAACTTGTGATAACTAGGATTTTACATGCTTATCTAAATCCACAGAGTATATTTTTCAAAAAATAAAATTTCGCCACATTAAAATAAAAACCTTCCTCTTCACAAGAAATCAAGGAAACAATTTTTATTTTTGCATACATTTTTTTTCCACATACTCCATATTAGTTCGGTTGTGTTTGGTTATAATAAAGAAGCTATCTTGTTTTCTTATAAAACCTTAAACCGAAAAGTTTTAAAACTTGATCATTAGGTTATTTATAAGTTGATTGAGTTAATTCAAATTGATATAGGTTGTTTGATATTGTGTTTCAAACACGTTTTTGAAAAAAAAATAAAAACTTTACAAGTTGATTGAGTTAATTCAAATTGATATAGGTTTTGTTTGATATTGCGTTTCAAACACGTTTTTGAAAAAAAAAATGAATTTTATTTTTATTTTTATTTTTTTACATTAAATTACATTTTTTGGTATTTTTAAATCATTTTCATGTTTGATGTCAAAAATATTTTTTTTTAAAATAAAAAATATATTATTTTGATGTATTTTTGAATGAAAATCACTTTAAAAAACAATCTCAATCAAACTGTGAAACGGATACTTATTTAATACAAAATCATATTGTTTTAATATATATATATATATATATATATATATATATATATATATATTAATTATAATAATGTTGCTTTGAGTTTTTTACGAGTTAACTTGCTATATCAATAGTAAATATAGGGTTTTTTTTGTTACAGAAATATAGGGTTTAACTTCATTAATTTAAAATATTAATATAAAAAAATATTATTTTAAGTAAGAAATTGTTTTAAAAAGCATCGTGTCTTTGGAGTATGGTAATTTTAGAAAATTAATTAGAAGAGTAACGGATGTAATTGCAATAAAGGAAACAATTTTGTGATCTCTTCAGAACACTTTTGGAGATATGAATCTGACAGTACTCCAACTCTTGCTGTGATAACAGAAGAAAAGTTTAGCTAAACTGACACCATAACTGCATGAAGTTCCTCTTTTGTTTTTGTTTTTTTCTGGATTTCATGGTATCAGCCTTACGGATTCACAGGTTCCTGTCCCTCCCAAACAATCACTATATTCTGATTCTTGATGGCCCTGCACGAGACCTGTGATGAGCGAGAGGACCTTTACATCAATGGCCTAGCAGGTTTCAGCACCAGAATCCATGGCTAGTATTTTGTTTCCATCAATGGAAGATGCCCTCCTGTCATCGTTTTTGGATTTAGCCTCACGGCTTCTCCATGATCAGATAATTGTATTTCACGATACCTTCCATGATCTGTGTTACGCTTATATATAAAGCTAAGCTGCTCTTCGATTCATCATCACACAGTATTTCACAGCGAAGGGGCCACCGGAAAGAGAAGAAGAGTGCAGTTCTTCGCTCGGTCGAAAACACAGAGATACCTCCGAGGTCAGTCTATATATATATAACATTAACGAAGAAGCTTTTCACTGTTTTGCTGAAATCTTCAAGCTCTCAGTGTAAAACCAAAGATCAAACACCTCTTTAGTCCCCCACCCTCTAAACTCTTCTTCTTCTTCTTCTTCTTCTTCTTCCTCCTCCTCCTCCTCGCATGGAGGCCCTGGGTTGATAAATGGCCGGTGTGATGCCGATGTAATAATATATAGCAGCTTCCATTTTGTTTTTCTCACCCCACAAACAGGTAAGTCCATTCATCAACAGGAAATTTCATATGATCTCTCTTATTAGCAGCAATGACCAAACCATTTGCTTTAGTTTTTGTGACGAAAGAAATTTCCCATCTTTCTATCACAGCACTGTGAGAAACTGCTTTTAAATTTCGAGCAGTGGCAGATAAATTAAGCACCATTAACTACCAGTAGCCAGTCTGAGATGTTTCTTCTAACTAACCCACATCTTACGAGGTGTTCCTGACTTGATAACTGGGTCCTGGACAAATAAATCTTTTTAGAGGCAGAGCTCTTGATATACATCCATCAAGAAACAATATTACAGATACGAGAAATATTAATCAGGGGGACAAATCCTTGGAAACATTTTATATTACGCTACTTTTGTACTTCATCAGCAGTAAATTTCTTTCAGTTTGTTCCTCCAGGAATTAGCTTACTTATAGAGATGGACAGCAGCAGTGACACCTCGAACAATTCCTTCCCAGGTGCCTTTTTACGTTATCTTTTTTAACGTTTAACAGGAAGAACATGTGTAGATCAACAAAATTTCTGGCAATTGATGTCTGTAATATCTGCTAACGTTAGAGTAATCTCTTAGGAAATTCATGCAAAATCTCTTCCGCGCTGCAAGCACTGCAGAAACAGCACGAGGAGAAGACCAGGAAGATTGAAGAGCTGAGGAGTCAAATCGATTCAGTGAAGCCTGGTCTGGAGAAGAAAATGAAGGAACCATTGGGGGATAAAAAAGAAGTTTTCAAGAGCTTGAGTGAAAAATACAACAGCCTGAGAGAGGAATACAATGCCTTGTTGGCCGAAAAGTCCATGGAATAGTCCCCTGGAGAGCTTTTATCATCTTGTATGCCATCCAAAAACCTGCATTTGTCAGCAATGAAATTCATGTCGTTTATCACCTCAATTAATTTCTCTTCTTCTTCTTTGTATTTCCCTTTTTATTTTCTATTTCCAAATTAGGTTAATATTTTCTTACATATAAAAACAGTAATTAAATTAGACTTGCCTTTTACCCTTAATGACCCTGGTAATGTGTGTTTTTGGGTAGTTTTTTTTTTGTTTTTTCATTCTCTTTAATTCCTATGTATATAATATGAAAAACAAATCTGTAAGATTTTTATCGAGAGAGAGAGAGAGGTACATGGGTCAAAAAGTAGGAGAGAGTGACAGGTATAATCCCTGCATTTTTTTAAATAATCTTTTTATTTGTTTCGGTTCCAGGACTTTAATTTGTTGGAGTTTTGTCCTTCAATTAAAATTAATTTTTTTTTTAATTTTAGCCCTTATTTTTTTTTATGTTTTATTTAGTATTATTTTCTTTGGTTTTTTGGTCTTTCTTAGACAATTTATGAATCTATGCTTTTAGTTTTTTTTTTTTAATTTTTATCATTTTATTTTTTGTTGAAGTTTTATTTTTTATTTGATTCAATCCTGAAATTTTAATTTATTTTAGAGATTATTTTCAAATTAATCTCTCTCTCTCTCTCTCTACCTTTGTTATTTTTTTGGTGTTTTATGTTATTTTTATCTGTTTTTTGGATCAGATAATTTTATAGTTTCATTGTTTGCACAATAATAATGATATTTTTATTGATTTTTTTTTGTAAAAATGTTTTTTTCTGAGCAATTTAATGATTTTAATTTTTTAAACATTAATTTTGATAATAATTTTAACTGTTATAGGCATGATAATTATGATAATGTGAGGATGGATTTTCAATGATATTTTTTTTTGTAGATACAAAATGAATTTTATTATTTGGTTATTGGAGGTGTTTTCAAAATTTATATTTTGCTTGTTGTGTTTAATTTAAATTTGATTATGAAATGAACTAATTCTAATACACTGAATTTGATAATTCAGGCATTCGAATCTTCTTGCTTTTCTAATGACAATGATAATTTTATGCTGATGATTTCGTTGAAACCTATTAAAAAGATAAATTTAAATCGATTTAAATTCATATATTTTATAAAAAACTAGCACCCCACATGAATTCTACATGAATTTATTAAAATTATATATAATAAAAAAACTCACATAATTAATATTTCTTTGTGCTGAACAAAATATGTTTTAGCCGCGACGAAGCAAAGGTAAATGACATATATATATATATATATATATATATATATATATATATATATATAAAAACATAAATTCAAGTTTGATTTGATCACAGTGTGTTTAAACTCATTTAAGGGATGTATTTTTTAATTTTTTTAAAAAAGAATAATTAACATACAAATGAATCCGAAATGCCCCAATTAACAAATATTAATTACTTTTCCCTAATTTTAAAAATAAAATGTATTTTTAAATCGAATTTAAAATTTAAAATTTAAAACTTCAAAAGAATCCATTCAAATTCCTTTAGATAAGAGTAACAAAACCAGCACCATAAATATACAATATAGCACACATTTTTTTTTTTTAAATTACATGCAATTAATCTTTCTAATATTTAGCCACCTAAATTAAAAACCTCCCAGAATATTTATTACTACAAAACATCTTAATTAATGAACCCAATTATTTATCAGGAAAAAAAAGCCCCATCATTTTCTCCACTAACAGCAAACCTCTTTGATCATCAAGTTTCCTCCACCCTATTCTCCACCGTTTGATTTAATGATTCTTTCTGCATTGACATGTCACCGGCGTTGATAGACACCGGAGCTCAGATTCAAAACCCTAATAGCAACATCAACGGTCAGCTTTCTCATTCTCTACCGACCTCTTATTATTCCTCTTTTTTAACTTCAAAAAATATCCAATCAAAACAAGAAACCAGCATGAATCCATCAGATTCTGTTAATATAAATTCCGAGTTTTCAAATTCAACCCAATATAGTAACCAAGATCCAAACTTTAGCTCTCTACCATCGTTATCATCGTCAGCCACAGGTGGTCTTTCGAGGCCAAGATTGGCAAAAGCTAGGAAGCATTCAAATCCCCGGAATTTAAAAGTCAATGAAGATATCTGGGCCGGGTCTGGGTCTGGTTACAATCCGTTTCGACGTGATACGAGTCGGGTTGAACTGGGCGGTTCTGGTTCAACTGAGTTTGATTCTGGGAGTGGCGGTAATGAGGCGTTTTTGTCTGTAGCTAGTGGAAGTAATGTGGATTTTAATTCGAGTTCCAGCAAGGGAATTATAGAGGGCTTGAAAAGTTTGAGATTTGGAGCTGGAACTAATCTAAATGTAAATGAGAATTACAAGAGTGGTTTTGTTTTTGCGAGTGATGGTTATAAGAGTTTTGGTGTTGATGAGAGCATGCAGAAGTTGAGCATTAATGATAAGAAGAAAGTTGTAGATGGAGAGTCTAAGTTAAGTACAAATGCTAGGTTTGAGAGCGGTGCCAATGTAGGCAGTTCTATTGGGAGAAATGTAGGATCAGCACTATCAGATTTGTTAGAGAAGAAATTGAATATTGAAGAAGCGGGGGATGCCACTAATGGTGGTGGTAGTTCTGGAGCCAAAGATATCAAAAAGTTTGGATTAAAAAGTAGTGAAAATTGTGGTGATATTTTAGCTGATTCTTCAGAGAATGCACTTCCTGATCGGATCAAGAAATTGAACATAAAGGACTTTGTAGATACTTATAATGTAACCAATAAGACCAGTGAGTCTTTTGGAAGCAGAGAACGCACTGGCTGTTTTGTGGGTGGAGAAAATGAGAACATACTTCCCACGGAATTTGTTTTTGAAGGAGGAATGCAGGGTACAGATGTAGGTGGCTTTCAAGTACCTATAGATCAACCCAAGGTTGATGCACAACCAATTGGAGTTGCACGACCATCACATGCCTTCTCATCCAGTAGCTTGGCTGGCGGGGATGCGTTCAAGGTGCCGCCTACTGGCGGACTTGAGAAGACAGACGGGTTTAGTTTTGCAAGCAAGCAAGACAGTGCTGGGTCACCGTTTGTAGAATTTAAAACCCCAAATCCCAAAGGATATATTTTCACTGGATCAAATTCGAAGATGGAATTCAGTACGAAGGTTAAAGACTCGAAAGTGAAGAAGAAAAGGGGAAAGTTGAAGCAACCTTTCACAGTCCCTCTGTGGCAAGGTCAAGGCTTTGTTGATAGGGAAGGTGGTTCCCAAGAAATTCCAGAGGCTTCCGAATCCTATTCGCCAATGGATATTTCACCATACCAGGAAACATTGTCTGATGCTCGAAATTCCAGGGAAACTTCTGTTGCATCGGAGGAGTCTTTCACTTTGGATTATCAACATCAATCAATGGATTCACAACCAGATGTTCTGAATGATGCAATAGATGAGGATCTGGTTGTTAAAACACAGCGAATGGATATAAATGAAGAGGACATGAAATACAGAGAAGCTAAAGAGGAAAACTCTGAATACGGTTTTTATAAAGATAATGGAGCTGAAAATTATCTGGAAGAGTCTATTTCTGGGGCTGAAACTGAAAGCTTTAAATCTGCAAATGAGGAAATAGATGCTATCAATGATGTTATGGTTACTTCAGGAGAAAGTGAAGCCAGTTCAAGTGCAAATCTAGATAGTGACCTCAGGACACAATTTTTTTCAGCTGTGAGTTCAGAAGATGCTGTCAGCTCGGGCTTCACCTTTGCTGCCTCTTCTATTGCACAGGCATCTCCAAAACGTCATCATAAAAAGAAGATTCTGGATAAAGTTGATAATGATTCCTTCAATTCCTGTGCTAATTCCAAAGGTTCATATGCGTCATCTTCTTTGCAATTTACACCATTTTCTCGATCTTCACCCTTGTCCCCTGCACGGAGCAAGAAAGCCAGCTCATCTGCTGCTTCACATGTGGCTGGGGATACCGGTGAGCTTCATAGAGGACAGGAGATTAATCAAGTGTCTGTTTCTGCATCTGTTGCAGCTCAAGAAGCATGTGATAGGTGGCGACTAAGGTAAGATAAATTCCGGTCAACCTCATGTCATTTTCTTATAAAATTATTGTTTTTGGAATTTATTCTATTTTTTATCTTTCTACTTCATTTGTTTCTTGATGCGAACCTTAGCAGGATTTTATTGAACTCATGAGCCAAGATCATTCTAATTTAGGCTTTGGAATTGATAACTGAGCTTGACACAATGAACGACTTGCCTAAGACACCAAGACTATAATAACTACCCTCACACAATGTACTCATCTGGAAACGAGCTCAAGAAATATTAATCCACAACAAAGATTGGTCAATTATTTAAAGAGTGCAGTTCAATTAAGAACCAAACAAGAAAATTTCCTATTTCTATGCTTCAAAATGCGGCAATGAATATGTATTCAAATCTGAAAATTAAGTCATACAAAATAAACCTATAAGATAATTTAATAGGCTCACTTGACCCAATTTAAAAGTAGACCCAAAATAACCCAAAATTAACTAAATAGCATGAAAATAATAAAATAAATATTCTCAAATTTTATCCCATGGTGCCACCACCTTTAGTGTCCAAGGTAGAGTAAGATTTTATTGTTTCAATTAAATCACCTTAGTAGATTAAACTCCTTGATAGATCAAACTCTTAAAACAAGCAAGTCAATAGCATTAAGGACTTTTTGTAGTGAATGGAGTCCATAACTCGTAAGGAAACATTTCTCACTTTGCTGGCAAGGTACAAATGTCTAGTTTTCAACCCAATTGAAATCACATCCAAACCTCTTGTAGCTTCAGATATGACCCGAAAAGTAGATAAAAGTCCAAACTGGCAGATTCGAACCTTTTCAATCCAAGTCTCTTGACTTAGAACATTAAACTCTTATTGGATTCACTTTGTTTTAGGCCTTAGAATTGACCCAATGAAAACTCCTAATATATCCTTAAATGTCATAGCCAAGATCTCATCACTTTTGTAACCATAACGTATGGCTGCGAGCTTTTACTGCTCTTATGTTTTTCACACCTTTTATTTTAGGGGAAACCAAGCATACACTAGTGGGGATTTGTCTCAAGCTGAGGATTGTTACACAAAAGGTGCAGATTGTGTTTCTAAAACTGAGACAAATAGAAGCTGTCTCAGGGTGTTGATGTTGTGCTATAGCAACCGTGCGGCTACCCGAATGTCTCTTGGAAGAATGAGAGATGCACTTGTAGACTGTAAGATGGCTGCTGCAATTGATCCCAGTTTTCTCAGGGTGCAAGTCAGAGCTGCAAAGTAAGCCACACCATTTGTTTCTGATTAATTTGCTTGGTGACTTGATGATTTAATCATTATGTATTCATGCACACACTTCAATTTCTTATTCAACTTATTTGTACTTGAGAGTTGGTAACTTCTGCCCCAGTATGCTCTTTCTTCATTTTAGTTCATTAAGTTGACACAAAAGTTGTGTTGCCATTGTGTGCTTGAGATAGTATCTTGCTGTTTGTTGATGTAAACACGGAATATATAAATGATTTAAAGTCTTACTTCTCTTGCTTCTATGTAATCCATTAAACTTTTAATCACTTATTCTCAGGCCAATCTTTAGCTTCTGTTTTTGTTGAATATCAGCTCCTTGTAAATGCACTTTTGCTTATTTGTGCTGTGCTTATTTTCCTTTTTTTATCCCAAGTTGTTACCTTGCTCTGGGGGAAGTTGAAGAGGCAGTGCAATATTTCAAGAGGTGCTTGCAGTTAGGCATTGATGTCTGTGTGGACCGAAAAATTGCTGTAGAAGCCTCTGATGGGATGCAAAAGGCACAGGTAATCTTTCTTTTCATTTGTTTTGTTTGAATAAGACCTTAAAATTGATATTTTGTTCAGTTTGTGGTCTAATCGTCCCTGTACATGTACCCTTGTTAAATAATGGCATGAAATGCACAGTTAATATGACTTAACTCTGTTAAATTGGTGGATGCCATCCACGTTTGAGCTTCTTGTATCTTGTTTTTGTGTTGCTACCAACGCTTGCAACATGGTCAAGTGGTTTAGAGTTACAGTTTCACAAACCACATGGCCAAGAAGCTTTGCTTTTAAATGGACTATATATGATTTCCCTATTTCATGGCTGTTAACTGTTTTCCATGAGCAGAAAGTGTCTGAGTGCATGCAGCGTTCTGCTGAACTTCTGAAACGGGGAGCACCTAATGATGCAGAGAGTGCTTTACAAGTAATTTCTGAGGGTTTGTTGATAAGTTCATACTCTGAAGAATTACTTGAAATGAAAGCGGAGTCACTTTTCATGGTTTGTATTTCTCTTACTGAAGCTTTGAAACTTTATTTTTAGTAAACTGCATTCTATTAGTTCCTTTCCAAGTTAACCTCACTCCCAAACTATCTGGGGCAAGCTACATGTTTCATTTTCTTCATATCAGTAGAATTCATTTCATAAGTATGTGATTAGTTTACATTGATTGCCAACAAACCACAACTTGGGCTAGCACTGGCTATGCCAATCCAGCCCAACATTGAAACCTACATGAGTGCGATTACTAGTTTCACTATTTAAGAATCTAATAAACAACAAAAAGATGAGTGGGAGCTTGGTTAACTTTTATGTCATCTAGCAGCTGCGGAAGTATGAAGAGTTAATTCAACTGTGTGAGCATACATTTGATTCTGCTAAGAAGAATTCTCCTCCATTACATGCCGATTACCATGTAGAAAATCTTGGTCCTGAACTCAAAAAGGGCACTTCCTTTATGATCTGGCGTTGCCGCTTCGTTTTCAAATCTTACTTCCATCTTGGAAAACTGGAGGAGGCTATTGCTTCACTAGAGAAGCAAGAGGAACTTACTTCTATAGCAAGGAGGTAAGAAATATGCCTCAAATATCTCTGGTTTCATTTATTTGAATGATGATAAAAGTATCGTTTCTTCAGTAGTATGTCCAGGAATGATATTGAAACGCAGGCATCACTAGTACCCTTAGCTGCCATTGTACAAGAACTCTTACGCCATAAGGTACTGGATTCTTGTTAGATTTTTTTTTTCCTGAATAGTGTTTCTCGTATCTTAATCTCTTATCTTATGGAATTAAGACGACTAACTGCAGGCTGCAGGGAATGAAGCATTTCAAGCAGGAAAGCATTCAGAAGCTATCGAACATTACAGTGCTGCTCTGTCACGTAACATAGAGTCACGGCCTTTTGCAGCCATTTGTTTTTGTAATAGAGCTGCTGCGTACAAAGTGCTAGGCCAAATCACTGATGCTATAGCAGACTGCAGCCTAGCAATTGCTCTTGATGGAAATTATTTGAAGGTTTTCTTCTAAACTGATGTCACCCTTATCTTTTTTTTTCTTCTCCTTTGGCATAATGATGTACAGAACCTGTTTGCAATTTTATCAGTTCCTAGTCGAACCAGATCATTTATGATGATGGTTACAACAGTAAAAAATTTAAATGGAGCCTTAAAGGTTAAATTAGCTCTTAAGAGAAAACACTCAGAGTTCTATTTTGCTCAAATTGGGAGAACAAAAATCTGTCTGGGTATCAGGAGTTTATATTCTGAAACTTTAAAAATGTACTTGATTACGAAGCTGATTCAGCACATTACTGTTTTAGTTTCGTCAATCTGAAGAAGATTGCTGGCTTTGAGTTAAGTTGTGGAAATTGTTAAAAATTGACATGTTTTCAAGATAATTTAATTATATCCTGACTTCATTACCTGCCTTATTAAATTGCTTCAAGAATGCAGGTTTATGATAATACAATTTACTGAATTGCTAAATTGATATCTGCACATTTGTTCTACCTTGGGTGCACAATTTAGTTTCCATGGGAAAAAAATGATAAGTTTCTGGGAAAGCACTGGTTTTTTTCTTAATATATGTTTGAGAATTTCTGGGCAGAGTAGTGGTATGTTTAGCTACTTTGAGGACCAAAATCATGTTGTTTTCAGTTGAACAGCCTTTTTGGTAATGTACTCTCCATGCTTTATTAGGCAATCTCTAGACGAGCCACTCTATATGAGATGATAAGGGATTATGGACAAGCAGCTAATGATCTTCAGAGAGTGGTAGCTGTTCTCACTAAGCAAGCAGAGGAGAAAATTAAACAGTCTGGGCACTCTGATAGAACAACAAACCTGGCAAATGATCTAAGACAAGCTCGTCTACGTCTTAATACCATAGAAGAAGAAGCCAGAAAGGAGATTCCTCTAAATATGTACCTCATTCTGTAAGTCACTTTTGATCCTAGAAGGTCCATATGGTCTGATCTCTTTATAATGTCTTGTCATTTGCTGGAATATGAATGGTTTCTATTCAATCTTTTGATCATGGAGGGAAGTTGTTTGCTATATCAGAGAGCATTCTTTTATGTGGCTCCAATGCATGTGGTAGGGAGATTTATGATCTATGATCACTCCTTTGTTAGCACATGTTGAGATAAATGAGTTGGGGTTAATCTGGTCCTATCTCCTCCTCCTCCTCCTCCTCCTCCTCCTCCTAGTATAGTGCCAGTGCTTTTAGTGATTAAGTTGCATCTGGCTCTAAAAAAATCCTATATTTAGCCTGTCTATTAAAACCTGTTAATAATTTAATCTGTCTTTAAGTTGACTGTTATTGAGATGCTGTGTTGTGATTAATTTAATAATATTTTCCAATCTCATTTGTGACACCCTAACCCAAGTTTCTTTTTCTTCACCTCTCTCTCTCTCTCTCTCTCTCTCTCTCTCTAAATCACACCATGAAGCATTTTTAAATTAAAAGCCTTGAAACCTGCTGTCTTTCTCTATTAGTTTCTCATTTCCGTTATCTGCAAGCCTTGCTTATTTCCTATTCCACAAAGCCATATATGCTGGCATCCAAAATTGACGATTTAGGAAGAAGTGGGTCTAGACAGCGTGACAAAACTCAAGACATCCCAGCCTCGCAAGAAACAAGAAAAAAATAATCACTCTTGCACCAAATTATGAATTCTGATGGTGTGAGATTTTCGTTTCAGAATTTGATTGTTGAATTTTAGAGAGGGAGATGAGGATTGGGTGAAAGAAATGAGGTTGTAGTTAAAACGGTTGTTTGGATATTTAAAAAGTATCAAACCTATTTTCAGTAATAAAACAGTCGATGCTGGGTAAGGAGCAACAGTGGTGGAACAAAAACCAAAGTTTTTTGCAAGGGCCAAGTTATAAAATTATAGTGGCTTATATGAAACATATACTAATCTGAAGGGGCTTTACTGAACTTTCAAAAATGTTGGGGGGGCATGCCCCCCTCATAGTTGCCAGTGAGTTTGTAATTCAATTGGTATCTATGTCTCCCTCCCCCAATAGGTCTCAGGTCAGATTTGTCTTTCCTTTGTTTGTCTTTCCTTTGTAACAACAACAACAACAAAAAGAACAGTAATATTGGTTAGGGAATTAATTTATGATTTCTTAAACTAGGACACCAATTGCTTCAAAATCACAGATACTAAATTATTATTATTATTATTATTATTATTATTATTATTATTATTATTATTATTTGTTGTTGTTGATGTCATCGTCATCACTTTGCTTCTTGAAATTTAAGACTCAATTAAAATGTGGGCTATAAAATTGTTTACCAATCAAATTATGATGGCAGGGGAATTGAATCTTCTGCTTCAGCATCAGAAGTTAAAAAGGCATATCGCAAAGCTGCACTTAGACACCATCCTGACAAGGTTTCTTACATGTTCTACTTTATAGACATGCTTATTATGATCCACCCTTTTGACACATTGGTTATTGATGTAGGCTGGTCAGTCCTTGGCAAGAAGTGATAGTGTAGATGATGGTCTGTTGAAGGAGATAGGAGAAGAAGTCCACAAGGATGCTGACAGACTTTTTAAAATGATTGGAGAGGCATATGCCATACTTTCAGACCCTGTTAAGGTCTCAGGCACATTTCTATTATGCACTCTATTATACTTCCACATTATTCTATTGGCTCAGCTTTTTAATATTTCTGTGAATCTGATAATCCTTTGTTTTGCCCTCCTGAAATGGAGAAAAACTTCTGTTCTGAAGTATTTTCTCTTGCTAACAAGGTACTTTTTGAGCTATTCTAAGAAGAATCATTGCCTCAATTTGGGTGTCTGTTGGTCACCAGTCATTGTGTTGTGTTACAATTTATAGTACTGCCCCCCCGTCTCCAATGATTTCAAGTAGATGGTTTGTTATAGAAATGTAAATTATGCAAATTCTTTTTGTGGTTATTTGTATAAAAAAGAGAGGAAAAGAAGACGAGGTGAAGTAGAGAACATATAGGTATGCGGAAAAAAACAAGTTGTAACATATACAATGACTAGTGGATACAAGGCTGAACTTGTTTTATGTGAAAATATGATGTTTTATTTGCTTGTTACTAAGACACTTGCTGCATTTTCATGGTCTAGTGATGACAACCATGATTAATTTCTCTGAACAAGAACATGAAGAACCATAATATATTAATTCTGTTTTGACAATTTTAACTCTCCTGCTGCATTGCATGTCTCTTGTTCTAACATACTCAACAACTAGTGGATTGCAAGGCTGACTATGAAGTTAATTAATGCGAAAATATGATGTTGCTTTACGTGCTTGTTGCTAAGACACATGCTGCATTTTTATGGTCTAGTGATGACATTCATGCTTAATATCTCTGAACAAGAACATCAAGAACCATACTTAGTTTTGTTTTGACAAATTTAACTCTCCTCCTGCACGTCTCTTATTCGTATTCATGGTGTTTCCTTTGCTGGGATGCTTGCATGCTTATGCTTCTTATTCACTTGTTTTGTTGCTTGCTCCGTGTCATTAGAAGTGTCCTTTTTTGTTATCTGCGTGACTCTTTAACTATTAACCACTACACTGTCTGTCGGGCATTTGGTAGATCCCTTTGCCCTGAATAATGAGTTTTACTTTTTTTGTGTGCGTTCCCTGGAAAAGTACACTGCAACCTAACTGGCTGCACAGTAATTAAGGTCATAAATCATCATGCCATTAAAACTCCTCTTTTGCAGATCATACAGGCTTGCCATTTTCTTGTTAGCCCTTGCCCAATCTTTTTGATAAATATAATAAAAATGTTTAAACTCATAAATTCAGTCGTTACATGTTAAAACTGGAACAAATCATTGTGATTTCTTTTACCACTTGGCATAAATTGTGCCCTTCATTTGGAGGATAAGTTGCTTATTTTGCTGTGCACCTATTAAGGCCTCAGTATGCTGTGCTTTGTTTTTCCCTTTTGTGAGAAAAATCGGTGTTTATGTGGTCAATATACAATGTTTTGCAGCGCTCACAGTATGATTTTGAAGAAGCTAAGAGGAATGATCCAAAGAAACGAAGTGGAAGCAGCACATACAGAACACATACAGAAGCTCAGAATTATCCATTTGAAAGCAGCAACAGGAGACATTGGAAGGAGGTTTGGAGGTCACATGGTCGGTAACTCAACCACCGAAATGCTAGGATGCACTCGATTTAGCAGATTTTGATGACAATTTTGCATGACAAGAAGAATCTCAGAGGTTCTTGATCAAGTTAGTCCATCCGCAAGTCAGGTCACAAGTCTAGTGGTTGGCCAGCATCTGCACGTAGCTTTTATCCAAAGGTCTTGCAGATGGGAAATTATACCTGCTACTGCTTAAGAACTGACAACCTAAATGCAGAGCTGCCTAATCGTTGAAAACTTTTCCAAAAATCGTGGATTTTTTCACATGCTAGCTAACTGTACCAAAAGGAAGGAAATAGAGGGAAAGGGAGAGCTGGATTGAGAGCTTGAATTTGAATTCTAAAAGAGCACAGACAATGGAATGGCATGCTGTTTGAATGTGATCTGACAAAGGAGGTAGGTAACTGTTCGAGTTGTGTAAATGCTTTGTACAGATGAAAAGTTGACGGTGCAATCAAGAAACCAAACCAATAACTTGGAAATCATATAGGACTTTGGTTAGATGAATTCTTTACGTTTAGCTTCGGCTAGTGATTTTATGTAAATTGATTATGAGGGGCATGCCCAAACTCCCATCATTTCCACGTCTTACTTGATTATTTGAATCTTGCTTGAGATATTCACTATTTAGTACCTTACCTCTTATTATTCCATTTGAATACCTTAACTTCAATTCTATCTATTTGACCATCTTTTTTTGTAATGTGATAATTTTCATGGCAAGGGTTAGAAGAGAGACAAGGTAATATATGGCTGTTATCTCGTGTCAAGTGGCAAAAGAGCAGGTCGGGATTGAAAAAGAAGTGGAATGAGTTAAATTGTTTGAAAAAGTAAAACTAAATTAATATAAAATACTGGTTAAATATGCATTCTTAAAATCGTTCTATAGGATATCCTTACCATTGAACAAAAGAAATAATAGAATTAATGGAGCAGGACATGCTTCATCTTGCCAGTGACCCTTGCCATGTATGCAGGAAGTCGCGTTTTAACAAAACAACAGTGTTGTGCCTCTACTCTTATTGATCAATGGCTAGTAGTTTATTTCCAGGGAATTGGACCCTTGTTTTTGCAGTGTTGCTGTGGCTTTGATACCAAATTACTCACAGCTGATGAGAGGCTTGCTGACCCTTTCAAATATTCACGTCTGAATTAATGCTTCACTTTTCTCAGCTTAAAATAGATATGCTAACAATAGCTATGTATAGTTGTCAATTTCGTTCCGTTTCTACCGAAAAGGCAGAAACGTTTCGTAATAGTTAAAAAAAACGAGACAAAATGGTGTCGTTTTTATCTCAGTTTAAATTCTAGCTTGTTCCGGATTTTCAGCCAAATACCAGCCGAAACGTACCGGTTTCGTTCCGCCCGTTCCGTTTCGGTCAAATAGTTTTTTTTTTAAATAATAAATAATTTTACAATATCAATCATCTATCTTAATCCGACTGTTAGATAATATGAAATTTTACGAGGAGTCTCTTGATATATTTATATATATTATTTTAAAAATTCAGAGCAATCAGAGAATGTAATGACCTTGCGAGATTGATGATGATATTCTCGTAATATTATACATGTTCATAATTTTGTTCAGAAAAATCATTTTATTGTGTATTTTTTTATATTAAATTGCACAATTCTAAATAATTTTATTTTTGGATTTGAACTAAATTTTTATGAATTACTATAGACACACACACACACACACACACACACACACACACACACACACATAAACAGTACAGCCAAAAAACAGTGCGCCGAAATACTCCGAAACTGAAACATTCCATTCTAATTGAAAAAAATGAAGCACCAACAGAAATGGTATTTACAACTTTGATATACCATTTCCTTAATTAAGATAACTTAAGACTTGCAGATAACCATGAAAGTTTGTATTGTGGAAGCACATCCATCCTGTTGGCTTCCGACACAGGATATGTAATTTTCCAGGTTTGGTAAGGATATGTGGCAGTAAGTAGCATGAGCATAACCTCTGCTGCGAGTTTGTGATGTCTTCCTTCAGGGGTGAATATTAGGAGAATTATAGGGTAGTTAACTCTGTCATCGTAATCGATTTTATTTCTCTCATTTGCCTGTTTTTTTAGTCTCTCTTCAAGTCTGGCTAATCTTTGGATTCCCGGAGAATTTTGCCTTCGAACTCGAGCTTTATTTTAATAATAGAATTTTCCCTGGTCCTACCTATTCAAACCCTTTTCTCTTCATATTCTAAGAAGTATAAAGCTTGGTTCAATCATGTAATCAAAGGAGGACTTGACTTGTTCAAAAGTGTTTGTACTTTACAACTTATGCTAGAGTGGAAAATTAGAATTGTTTCCTTAGTTCATTAAGGTGGTTTACTATTTTCACGAATATCCTCAAAAGAGTAAACCTCTGAACAGTCTGCAACTTTTAGTGCCAAACGAAAACCTCCAGATAAATCTGTAATCTCCACCACCTGAGTCCTGAATTGTAATACCTGGAAAGTAAACATCAGCTTAGTGTAAGTCACTTATACCTGGACTTGTGAATTCAGACACTTACAGGTTATGGATTGAAGGATTGACACTGGAACATTTTACCTTTTAAGTGTATAGTAGCAAAACTGAGGAAGAAAAACGCAGTATGCTTGGATAGCTTTCCGAGAATTCTCACAAAAATATTCCTAATCCGAGCTCTTTTGGGTCTGTTTCCACCATCCAAGGTGGCCTATTGGATAAAGAAACATCAACACAAGGCTAAGGAAAAAAGAAAGAAAGAAAGAAATGAAGGGAATTGAGTTTCTGGATTAGTATAATTACTTGTTCATTATAAAATTAATTGTTCCTTCTGTTGCGCGATTAAGAAGAAGTTCTCTTGCCTCAATTGCAATTCCTTCAGGCTACTTGGAGAATTTGAAAATGAGTTCATAACATTTGAATATAGAACTTGTGTTGGTAAAATCATTTAGCTCTTGTACATACCTCTTCTGGAAACCAGACCCCTGGTTGTGTGCTACCTTCAAGAACTGCAAGAGCAAAAGCAGCTGTTGCATTTCCCACAGAACTGAAAGCCAGGATTTTCAAGAGCTTAGCATTTTGTTATAGAACATATTTTTTCAGAAGCATTTAAATGCTGGTTTTAATTGAATGGGCTAAAATTATCTTGAAACCTGGGACTTACACGGAGAGTTTCCGGTGACTAAATAGACCAAGTGTATTGCGCCCATCTGTGCACTCCAAATCAACCTGTCCAAAGAGTAGAAAAATTAACAATGAAGTGGACCATATGGTTGAATATTTTGCTTAACATCCAGTACATTCTACCATCCTCTTTTCCAAATACAACCAAGTAAATATAATCAGCTATGAATTGCTTTCTTCTTATTATTATCATTATTATTATCTCACCCTCATTGAAACACGTTCTCCGGCAATCCCATCAACTGCTCGGACTAGAGGGTCAAACAACTGAACCAATTGTTGGACTTTGGTTCTATCCTTCAAAAATTCCTGCAAGGAATTCATCAAGGTTTATAACTACAAGGTTCAGATTTAAGAGCATCATAGCACATAAAACGCGACAAATTATATGGCAAGCTACTAATTTTTGATAAAAGAAAAAACAGTTTCTCATTAACTTTTTGTATGGATTAACATCTATTGATAACATTTTCAGAAGCAATAGAATGAACTTGTTTTGAAATCTTCAAACTACACTTTTAACTGTTACTAGTACTGGTAATTTTGATTATGGAAATCAGGTGAGAACATACCGGAGACAGAAGATTTGTCATGGCTGACATTCCCCAATTCCAAAAGAATGGTGCAGTTCCAAATCGAGCACTGACTGTTGGTATTCCTAGGACATCATGAGCACTTCGAACTTCAGGTAAATTCCTGGGCATAAGGATATATATTGAGTTGAGAATTTTTGAAAGCAAAGGATATTTACATTGTTTACAAAAAAATCAAGACAGAGGAAACCAAATGGCTGAAGACAGTTACCATATAGTGTACAGCTTTTCAAAGTTGTAATATTCAACTACATTCATCTGATATAAAAAAAAGAAAAAAAGAAATGCATGCAACACGTGCAACATGTTATTTTGGATCCTGTGAAACATGAATTAAGTTCCAAAAATATAACCCCTAAAAGGACTTGGTATTTTTAGGAAAACAGAAAACTGCTTCATTCATAGATGAGCTTCATCGTAGAACATTCTTGTCACAAGTTTTGGTTTACAAACTATAAAATGCTAAAGAATGAGCAAGGCACAAACCATAGAAAGGAAAAAAAGAACGAGTACTAACTACGATGTAGTTGTGGTCAATTTTCCCCAAAGGAGCCCCTGGGGGATAGAAGAGTTACACAACTACAAACTAAGAAGCAACTGACAAACAGAAGTATGTGATCATGGAATTACAGAGAGAAGAAAACGACGAGGAACAAAAGGATGCAAACCATTCTACAAAGGAGAGGAAGAAGCTCCAAATGAGAGGAGAGGAAATTCTCTTAGGCTGATGTACAGAAGAAGACTATTCATAGTTGATTTGAGGAAATGAAATGTTGATTATGAAGTATTTTGCAGTTCATCCACCGATTGTCTAGAGCCATTGAAAGACACATGTAGTGACTACACTTTCTAAGTGTGGCATTTGCAAGGCTATAATTTCTCCAAGTTTCATTAATTGCAGTAGTTAAGGGTGTGGAAAACAAAAGTTTTCACCAAAGCCAGAAAGATACACGGAAACTTGTAAATACTAAAAATAAGGATTTGAGAATTGGTGCATGAATACTAATATAACTGTGATCAAAATTGGCCCATCCCAATTTATGATGCTCATTCAAAATTCGATTGCGGACCTGTTAAATAGATGAATTGACATCTAGAAACTGGCACGTTGATTTTTTTCTGATTAGAGAGAAATTTCTCAGACACTTACAACAGGTAGACATCTCGCTTTCCGATCCCCTTTCCAAAGTCGATGTTAAGCATTCCACTATAAGGCTTTAGTTTGATCTTTTCTCCTGATTAAATAAATATTACCATTGTTTAAGTGTTGATTAGAGGAGTGCTACAGTAGAAACTGAAGAGGATTATGCTGGTTTGTAAAATGCCGTTGAAACTGACCTTTATTAAATGCAACAACCTCCTCACCAAGAAGTAAGAAACTAGTAGCAAGTATGGTTGGACCAGCACCACCACTGCCGGCTGTGTAGTAGTAGAACCTGAGAAGAAGAGAATTCGAGTGTAAACAGCATAAACTTCAAAACAAACCATTGAATAGCTGCTTTATTGCATCATGCAATGGATCACCATTTACCGAGCGGCAAGATGCACAACTTCCATGTTAATTCAATTGATTAATTTGTACTGGAATGAAAGGAGTTTCATAATGATAAGCCTTAACTCAAAAAGAAGCATTAAAGATACCACCATGGACCAGATTTCTTTCAACCACAATCAGAGAGGAAAATGAAGATTTATGCCTATGAGGTTGATGGCATGGCTAGGGAGAAGAGATGCTTTCAGAATGAAAAACACATTTTCCACTTCAAGGAAAACTTTATGAGGTGCCAGAAATTATGGTTGGAGATGAGCATCACTCTTCATCTCATCTCCATCAGAACATATATTAGAGAACTGAGGTGGTCTTGCGGATACTGGTAAACTAAAGTGGCGGTAAGACAAGAATCTCTAGATGGATAGTTAACATTCAAGGGATGATACATTAAATTAAAATTGTAAGAGAAACCATATTGGCATTTGGTGATGAAAATAAGGAGTTATTGACTAGTCAAAAATCTATTTGGTTTAAATTTTTAATATGAGAAAACAATTACCTCAGCCTCTCTGGCTTTCCCTTGCTTTCAGTATTTGCAGCACGTACTAGCTCTGCTGCCATTACTGTCATGATATGGTAGAAATTAGCATGTAGGGTTGAATAAAAGTACAGTGGCTGAATGTGAGGTGGTTTTCCACATGACTTAATGTGTTATCTATCCACCACTTCTATATCAATGTAACTTATAAGATGCTGGTGTAATTCTGTTTTTCTTCAGGCATAGTCATCTCAAAGCAATTAAACAATGGACCTTGGGCTGCCTGAATTAATCTTTTCGAATTTGGATCTATCCAGAGACACATAGTTATATGATTAGATATGCTCCTTAAAGTCACAAAATGATAAGTGATGAGTGTGTTTTGCCTGCAAATACAGAAATGCATTTCATACAGGGGACAAAGTATGCAAATAAAAATGATGACTAGCAAGAATGCTGGTAATCATACAATTGCTCACTCCTGGATAGATTCCACCAGTTGTTATGGCAGGAATATTTGCAGCTAAGGCTTTATCCTTGAAGGACTTTGCACGCAATGCATAGCTTGTATCATCACAAACGTCAACATATGCCGTCTGTTAGGAAAATGCAAAAATACAGCTCCTGAGATGATATCTTTGTAACTATTATAAACAGGCCTAAAAGCATTCACTTATACAAAGAAATTTAACCAGAAAGTTGATATTCAGAAACATAATGTTTACCTTTCCTCACCTTGGTCTCTATGGCAGCTTCTAGTACAGTGCATTTCCCTGCCTGTTGAAAAGGCCCTGCAGCGTGAACGACAAGATCTACATCTGCAGAGGGATTAATACAGCTTAAGACTTTGAAGTTCTGAGAAGCCAGAACAAAGCTGTTCAGTTCATTACATTTTCATTTGAGCAGATTACAGCCAAGATTTTCATTTGGTAGGCATTAATTATTACAGCTGAAGTGTGCTTGTTTCCTAAAGCTTGGCCAAGTCATGGCATTTTTATTTCCTAAAGCTTGTCTGGACTAAACCCGGTCGGGCTCCATGAAATATATGTAGAACCCAGTGATTTATGAGAAAAATTCTACAAAAGGGAGGAAAAAACAAATGGAAGTCAACCCCCATGCTTAGAACTCCGATAAGATACAGGAACTTGTCTTCTTAACATGTATAGAGGACTAAAATAACATAAATCAAGCACAGTTATGAACAGCAAGATCTCTTCAAAACTCAAAAAGCACAGTGAAAAGGAAAATAGTAGCAAAATTCATCCTTGCTGAAGCCTTCTTAAACTGCTAAGACTTTTTTGCCGTTGTCCCCAGTCAAGTCCGAATGGAGCCATAAATTGATCCGGGATATATATGTTAAAACACATAAGCAATTACTAGAAAACACAGAAGTAAAAAATAATGGCTTTGCAATTCTGATAGTTAAGAGATTACTGTACCTTTCAAAGCTGCTGCCAGTGAGTCTACATTCTCAATGTTGACTTCAGTGAACTCAGAGTTCTTCCCCAATTGACCCACCATCGCAGCACCTTTTTCCCTGCCATCAATTTCCTCACTTCTTATTTTTCTTTTCAGTCCCTTTCTCATAAACCAAACAGAAAACAAACAAGGGCTTTCGTTAAATTTACCTGTTTCGACCACCAATCACAATTCTAAGGTCAGGGCAGAACTTGGAGAGAGCAGTGGCGGTGGACCCACCAACCCGACCCGTTCCACCCAGTACAAGAACGCTCGAGTTGCGGGTCTTCTCAGGAAGTTGAACAGCGTGGCTTTTAGAATTATCATGTTTACACTCTTTAACGCAAGCCTTTACACTCGTGCTGCTCTTCAACTGAAACAGAGCTTGCCTGGCTATCATTACAAATGCCATTACATTTGATGTTCTGCTTCCTCCTAAAAATGGAAGGACTAAAATTCAGGCCAAATCCCTCTTATCCCATTATCAGTTTATCGTTAGCAATGATGTGGCATCTTCTGGTGAGTGGTGACATGGTGATTCGGTATCCACATGGTCTCTTTAACTTTAAGTGCATCAACTTTATTATAATGTTCATTTCAGTCCTTCTCGCTGCCGATTTCTCACGATTCATGCCTCGTTGGATGAGGACAGTCAAATATCTCAAGAACGAAGGCAGGCAAAGAGTTTCATCCAGTGGACTCGCTCACCCTTGATTTTGCATTAGAAGCTTCAATCAGGTAATTTACCCTAACAAAGCTCTTGGCTCACCAACAGTATACTTTTTTCCTTGCCCTGGATTTTGCATGTCAATTAGCGTATGATCCTCTTCGTCACCATTCCTCAGGGGGGCGGCTTGTTCAGGTCAGAATCTTTTTCAAATGAGAAGGGATGGGAGGACCAGGCTGTGCAGGCTCAGTATTAAGATCTATATTCTGGTCCTCTCTTTGAACCAGCCCTCGTGTCAATTAAGTTCGCTTTCTCTCTGGCCTCTCGAGCCAGGTTCGACAACGTAGGTGCCGTTTGAGCTCACCCTCGTCAGTCTTTTCCGGAGACCATCCTCCTCCCGGAGAAGAAAAGGCTACCCTTCATGGGCTGTAATTTGTTGAGCCAAGTAATTGGCACAACAGAGGCTGAAGAGACCACTTCTATTCATCTTGGAAGCGAATATGTTGTAAGAACTAGTGAGGGCATAGACACAGGAGTCTAGAAGAAGATTGTTTGGATTTTTTTTTCATAAATATAAATAGACAAATAAGAAATATGCTAGCAAAAAAATAATTCTCCACACGTCAAATAGTTATTTTAAACTATTTTAAAGTAATATAGGTTTATAAACCCTAATTATTTTAAACTACATTCGTTACAGTCGATCATGGAGCGGTTTAAGAAAGCCATTGCAGGGATCAGTGGAGCTCAAATCACTTATAGATCCACAAACCCAAGCAGTTGAGATAAACTTTTTGTTTCTCCTTCAAGTTAAGCTGCATGGATGCGTAAGGACTGGCACTGATTCATTGGAATGCTGGTTATATATATATATATATATATATATATATATATATATATATATATATATATATGTGGAAAAAAAATAGTTATTAGGATTAAAAAGTCCAAAACACCCTTTCATGCTTTGAATATTGACAAAAATATCATTCATAAGAAAATAAGTGTATTTATCATTCACAAGAAAATAGAAAGGTGAAAATAAATACTATGAGACTGAGTGAATAACATGAAAGAAAAAAAAAGTGCAATATTGAATACATCGGAATTATTATTTTCAAATAAATATTTTTTATATATAAAATAAAGCTTATTTGTACAAAAAGAAAGAAAAACTCTTCAAAATTTAAATACAAAACATTTAAAATTCAAAAAAGACCTACAACCATGGGACAATGACTCGTGTGAGTCTACTAAATCTATTTATTAAAATCAACAAAACATATGAAATTGAATGAATAAAATTTTAAAAGAAAACAATTATATGAGCGGGACATATTATAAATATTATTTCAAAATAAATGATTTTTTATACAATAAATCTTACCTGTACAAAAATAAAAATTAAATACAAAACAAAACATTTTGTTTTTTTTATAAAAAAAAATGCAAAACCGTGGCCTATACTATAAGACTAGGATTAATTGATAGAAAATAAACTGAATATAACAACAAAACTATTTAGAAAAAAAAAAAAAGCGGTATGATAAAATTCTTAATTGTATCAACTTTTTTAACTCATTAAAGTATAAATAATTTTTTCTAGAATCTAAGGGTATAAAAGTATAAATAATTTTTTTTAAATGTGGAGTAAATAAGTATTTTTATTGTTTATAAAAAAATAGAATTTCGAAAATTAGCTCTAGCAAAACATGAATGACTAATAGGCTTTTGAAAAGGACAAAACCACCCTCAAAAAATCAAGACAAATGATTTTTTTTTCAACGGATAAAAGTGTAATTCTACTATCAAAATGAATAGCATTTTATATTATATTTGTGTGCAAAATAAACTCCGCGGTATTTTAGCAACTCGTTTTACATGTTTTGTACACAGAAAATTAATTAAGGATGTAATAATAAAAGGCAAGAGGAGAGAGAGTACAGTTTGATCACGTGGAGGCTCACGGGAAAGTTATGGTCTAATACGTTGGATGACACGTCCGATCACGTGACCACCGGAATTCCAATCCGATCTGGCACGCGGCAAAACGAGTGGAAAAAATGCACGGGGCACGAGGGGGGCAAAATAGGAAACCAGTGCTAGGTGGGGTTAACGTGGTCCATCAATCATAGATGGTGAGCTGTCAAGATGGGGATACAAACACGTGTTGCATCTACAACTCTTTGTGGTCCCACTTAGCTGGACAGCTTATACTGACACATACTGCTATTTAGCAACGTGCGTTGACAGCGACTCTTAGCTGGGACTGGGATCGTACGCACAGCTGCCTTTGATAAGCCGCTTTATAACCAACCATGGCTCGGCTTCTGCCTGCGGCTTTGCCTCTCCTCTGCCACCTAGCTAGGAAGATATTTTATCAATTTCTTGCTAAATTGGATATATAAAAAAATAACTTTCATTAAAATAAAATAAAATAAAATAATGGAGTGTATATATAGTTAATTTAATTCAACTTGAGTTTTATGTCATGAAAGTTTATTTGGTTAAACCGTTTTAATTTCATGAATTAATTTGTGATTTAAGAAAATAAATCTAAAACAACATCGTCTTCGTTTTTTTTTTAATAATATCATTTTAAATTATTTTATTGGGAGGTTGATGAAATTTAATTTTAGCATAAAAATAGAGGTGGTTCGTGGTATTTAAATGCGGGCAAGAGAGTTAAAGTCTCCTGGCCCTTGAAACGATCGACTCAAGTCGGTCGAGCTAGTTTGGGGTTAGGTAGCAGAGAAATTAACCTAACGAAGACATTAATATCGTTGGAATTATGCAGCACGTCCAGGATATGTCGTCAATGAATTTCAACAGCTATAATCATTACAGGACATCGGTCCACTCGATCTTTTGTCTACCCAAACTTTATATAATATATATATATATATATAATAATAATAATAATGTAACAACTATAATACTATAAAGTTTGAAAATAGAAGTTTGTTCCCGATGTCAAATTCGAGTTATATAATTATTAATATAATCGGTTATATGATTTTTAATTTTAGGGTCTATAAAATTAGTATAAATACGCATAAACTAATCCGGACATTTGAATTAATGTATATAGTATAACATTTCCCCCCGTATATTCAATTATATAATGTTAGACTTGTGGAAAAAATTTAAGCATGAAGTGTAGGAGTGGGTAGCTGATTACGAGGTGTGTCAAATGCTATGTACTTGTTTTGAATTGTAGTTGTGGTTAATTTTGAAAGTGTTTTTTATTTGAAAATGTATTAATATAATATTTTTTATTTTTTAAAAATTATTTTTAATATCAGCACATGAAAATAATATAAAAATAATTGATAGCAGCCATTAAGAGTACGGTCAGACATGCAAATGAAGCGATCGATCATTTACACCCAGATAATAAGATCATCATCACGACTTAATTATTGTCACTGCAAATTAAAGGATTTGCCTCTCTCAGCGTATGCCTTTAAAGCTTCAACTCCATCGATCTTTCCATGCATGCATGCACGGCCGGTCTGCCTGCTGCACTCTTCCATGCCCAGCCAGCTCGCTGCATTTGAAGAGTCCGTACGTTTCAAAACAGCCAGTCCATCGTTTGAGCAAAAGATGAACGAGGTGGGAAATGACTTTGACCAGTAGAGAGAGAGAGATCTACTTTAGCTTTTGTTGATGTCTTGACGGGGCAAATTTGTAAATTCATCAAGTACTGATAGAACCCTAAAGCTACTCCTATTTGATCACTTTGAAAGTTACAAGATTTCTCCACAAAGATACACCATCAGTCTTTTTTAATCCAGAAAAGGGGCACGCGTACGTGAAATAGATATGATCATACATGATAACCGAGAAAAGAAAACCTAGCTAGGTTAAAAAAACTTCCCTAGATGCGGAACTTCATCAGCTGGATGTGATCCTCTTGTTCACCACAAAATGCGTGAAATCCTCGTCGATGGTTTGCTCTTGAGAGAAGAAAGAAAAGGAGCAAAAGCTTTTTATTTGGCTTATTTTCCGGTCACCACATAACTGTACAGACGGCGGCCTGAAAGTGACTGATTGCACCCTCCTACCATCATTTAATTTTGTGTTTTCACATACTCGACTGTGTGGAACTCAGATTAATGGTGGGAATAGCTGGATATGTTTTTAACTTCACCGGAGATTTCAGGCTATTAATAAATGTGCACTTTTTGTCGGTCGGTTGTTGAAAAATTGCTTTCTCGCATTCTACACAGGGAGAGATAGAGAGAAGGTTCAAACCAAGTCAATGGGTCTGCTCATACATGTGTGTGAATGATAGTGATTACTGAGGATGTGTTTTTTTTTTTCAAAAAAAAACGTGTAAGACTTGCCATTTAATAATAATAATAATAATAAAAACAAAAAAGAATCAATTTGAATATTGAATGTCTTGACATTTTGTTTTTACCAACTTTTTTCAAGAAATAAAATATAAAAAACCATGCCCTTCTAGCTATATACCTTTGATAGCATATGGACCGTTGCCGTATATTTTTATTAACCAAGTAAATTAGTTAGCTAATGTAGAGAGAAACAGTTCATTTCATGATCATTTTTATTTTTTACACCCATCCTAAGCTCTTAATTTTAAGGTATGGTTGGCTAATTATTTTGATTTTTTTTTTTATTAAAATCAATGCGCAAATCTGATGGGGGCGAAGCTAGAGTATTGCTTCTCATCAAGAAAAAATATCTTGTAGTGTGTGATTATTGTCCAATTTAATTAATCATTAATGTTTTGAAAATGAAACTTTTTCACCTACTTTCACCAATATTATTAATTAATTTGAAAGCAATGTGTATAGTATATAATTGGGTGGTAGTTGAGAAAATCAGAGAGGGTTAGATCTCGTCAAAAAGCGTAATCATGTCATATTGTTTTCTATCGGCAATTCATCCATCATTTCCTCGAATTGTGTTCATGGAGTGATCTTAGGTTTCAATTCTTTACAAAACGACACCAAAATATCCCACTTTAATGCGTGGACACTTGCAGCTTCGTCGAATCGTCGATTGAATCTAGTCGAGGAACTTCTCCCCGAATTCGAATTTTGAACATTAAACCTTCTCCAAACATATTAAACGTCAATTAATTAAGAAGGTTAATCAAGGTGGTAGCATGGACTCATGTTCATCTCTTGGTTCACAAGAAGTGTGATGTCGTGATAAAGAACTGACAATATATATATATATAATAAATATTGAATTTGAATCAGAGTGTGTTTATTTTTTAAAACCAGTCAAAATTTTACTTGTTTATTTGAACTTTTAAAATATATCTTCTGAAAGATTAAGTTTAATTTCCAAGAGTGATTCAATATAGCATACGTCACATAGGATTGCCATCAGCACTTGCCACTAACTCAATTATTAAAAAACAAAACCAAACCCCACATTCACCCAATGGGATTCGTTGGCTATGGGACGAATCATTGAAAAAACTAGCTAGGAATGGCAAAAATAAAATAAAATAAATCCAAATCTCCAGAAAATGACCAAGATCGAGTGCGTGACTTTTCGTTTCCATGGCCCTGTCTAAGTCTATTATATTATCATCAAACTTCACCTTTTTTATATAGAAACCCACTTTCTACGATTCATTTTATGAATTTAAGTGAAGGAGTAAAATTACGGTTATTTTAAGTTTCTATAAAAAAATATATATTATTATTCAAACTCAAGATATATATACAAATCACAAGTTTTCTGTCATTACACTACGCTCCCTGGAGACATCAAACTTCGCTTGCATACTAATAAATGTTAATAGTGATTTTTTTATATTTTATTTACTGTTCATATTATAAAAAAATCTAGATATTTATAAATTATTTACTGAGTTTCAAATATCTATATAAATATTTAATTATTATCTAATAAATATTAAAAAAAATATATATAAATATATCCATATAATATAGGTATATATTTCAAGGTAGATTTGACAATGTTCACATCTTATTTACTATTTATTGAATAAAATTCAAAAACTATCATTCCATCTGTTTGTTTGTTTTTTTTACAAAATTGCTATCCGAAAACATGAAATACTTTATAATATACGATGCTTCTTTTATCCTGCGAAGGATACCTTTTCAGGCATTAAATCCCTGGATAAATAAATGGCAGAGGTATTCAAAAAGATGTCCGGTCCATAGGCACGCTAAAAAAGTTGTCAATTTTTTTATGGAAAAATAGTATTTTTATTAATATTAAATTGATAAAAATAAATTATTCTTCTAACTATAAGGAAAAGATACGATAAAACCCCTCATGATTTCGCTGAATCATCGTTGTTCGGGTAAAACCTATCCCTTCATAGAATCATAGATGAAAGACATGAACATGTTTTTTTTTTGTTCTCAAAATCAAGCACACCTGAGGATTTCTTGTTGGATACTGCTGTCAGACACCATTGATGAAAGATTTTACAATCTTGAAACTTTTAACCGATGAAAGATCCATGCTTTACATATCAAATCAAGATCATAAAACTCTTATATATGGAGAGAATCATATTTAAAAGCTAGACCGAAAAGTTGGTCCCTGACAAAACAAAATAAACAAGAAATGAGAAAAATCCTCATCTATAATAATAAAACAAATGGATTGAAACCAATGTTGTAAAATCCGTTTCGGGTACCGTTTCGGTTTTTTGTTTGGAACGGAACGTTCCGGTTTCGGTACCGTTCCGGGTACCGGTTACTGTTCATATTTATTTAATTATATATATGAAAAAAATAAAATATTAATTTAACAAGTATAATTTAAATTCAAGATAAATGAAATTTAAATTATACAATACAAATATAATCTCAAAATTAGAAACATCTTTGAAATTCCAAAATATTATGAAAGTAAAGCAACCAATAAGTTTAAACATAATTAATTAAAATACATTCCATTACAAATAATTCAATCAAATTAATTACAAATTAAAACCCCTATTTGCCTTAATTTTTAAATTTGTATTTATTACATGGAAAAGAACATATATTTTAATTAATTTCCAACTTTCTAATTATAAAACCCCCAGTTTAATTCCCCTCCCCCATCTTCATCTCCAAAAAAAACCCTACATCTCACTTCTCCCCACGCCGTCGCTCCTCTTTGACTAAAGCTCAGAATTATTTCAGAAACTCAAAAATAAGACTATCTTCACATTATAACCCACCCACACATCCCTCAAACATCAATCCAGTGCATGCAGTTAAGAAGGAGGAGAAGAAATCGAATATGAGCAGTTCTTTCATCCATGCCTATCTTCAAGAACAGCTCCAGTTTCTCACTTCTCCCCACGCCGTCAAACATTCTCCCTCATTCTCCCCAGCCCGCAGCCCCCAGCACCACGTAGCCAGCCCCCTTCTTTTGGAGTTTTTGATCTGTTTAAGGTGCTTTGTTTTCACCTCTTTTGGGTTGATTTTTGATGGATTATCGACGAGCTGGGGTTAAGAGATGAAAATTGATTTGGGAATTTTTGAAATCGGGTTTTTGTAAGAGAACTTGCAACGACGTCGTTTTGACCCGGAACGGAACGCCCGGTACGGAACCGGGGCGTTCCGGCCGGATTTACCGGTACTGACCGGAATTTTTACCGGAACAAAAACGTCGCCGTTTTGTTCCGGATTTGCTTCTGGAACGGGGCGTTCCGGCTGGAACGGAACGGAACTTACAACACTGATTGAAACTAACCATTTATTAGTTGGTCCAGTGATAAGAGCTTGCGATTAAAGAGTTTGATACTCATATGATCCCGGGTTCGAATCATGTAGATGTTAATATCAGGTTTGTCAATACCGTTCCGTTACGGCCGGAACGTTCCGTGCCATTAAAAAAAAACCGAGACAAAACGACATCGTTTTCGTCTCGGTTTTAATTCCGACCAGTTCTGAAAATACTGGCCGGAACATCTCGGTACTGTTCCGGCCTTAAAATCCTCCTTATTTTGATTAACTTGTGACTGTGTTTCTAATTTTGAGATTATATTTGTCTGACTTTGTGTTTTTATTGTATAATTTAAAATTAATTTATCTTGAATTTTAATCATGGTTGTTAAATTAATATTTTAATTTTTTTTCATATATATATATGATTAATCATATATGAACAGTACAACCCCTGAACGGCACGCTGAAATATTCTGAAACCAAAACGTTCCGTACCAATAGAAAAATCAGAACGGCGACCGGAACAGTATTGACAACCTTTAATATAATGATCACTAAAGGTTTATATGGTCGTTAATTTTAAAACATGTGGAATTAGTCAAGATGTATGCAAACTAATATAAAATCAGTACACGCAAATTAACTCAAAAATAACATGATGAATATGTTATTGATATGTGAAGCATGTGATAATTTTACTGCTACGTATCATTTTGTCCCTGCAATGCAGGAATTATATACAAGAAAGGAGGAAATATATAATACAGAAGGCTAATGATACGATGATATATAATGGAGGAATATTTTCCTTGATCTTCTACATCACAACAGCATTCCATATCTTCCCTTATAGGTGGCAGATTTTCTTTCCTTAAACTAGGATGGCAAAAAAATCCGACAATCAATTAAACCAAAAAAACTAAAAAAACCTAATCGCTGAAAACCGAAACATTAAAAGAAATTCAATTTCGATTCGGTTTAGGTTACCCGGACCGGTTTGAATTTAAAAAATATAATATAAAAAAACTTTCTATTCTAAAATCGGTAAATCATGACCGAACTAGTTCGGTTTAAATTCCTGGGTTGATTCTATTTTGGTGAAATGAAAGAATAAAAAGCCTTACTTAAAATAAAAAAAAACAATGTATTATTTTATTTTATTTACATATAGAACGAACTGAATAGAAACCGGTTAGTTTAAACTAGTTTCAATTCAATTACATTTTTTTAATCATAATTTAAACTTGGTTATTTTTTTTTAAATAAAAACCAAACCAAAAATAAGTACTTCTACCTTTAACACTTCCCAACTTGCCTAAGGGCCTGTTTGGTATTGCGGTTGCTGTTGCGGTTGAGGTTGAAAAAAAGCAGGTTAAAAAAAAGCGCTTTTGCTGCGGTTCAAAATAAGCAGAGAGTGTTTGGTTAAAAACTGTGGTTGAGTCTGCGGTTGAAAAAAAGCAGTTTTGTGTGTTTGGTTACCAAGTTTTGCATGTAGCTTTTTACATTTATACACATATTTTTAGAACTCTCTCTGTATATATATTTTGTATTAATAATCATATTTTTGTAATGGAAGGAATAGATCAAGTCAAATTGACACTTATATATTATTGGTTCATCAAACTATTTGCAATGCTATCACGAACATTATCCATACGTGAAGGCATTTGCAATCCCTGACTAATATCTCGCGCTACAATATCTGGAAAAACATCATCTGGTACATAATTGGGATTACAATCATATTGAACAAAATCAACGTCATGTTGCGATCTCCTTCGGATAAAGTTATGAAGTGTCATTGACGCAACAACAATTTGAACTTGCGTTTTGTATTGATAAGGCGGCATGCTCTGTAAAATTTTCCACCGTTGCTTCCATACTCCAAATGTTCGTTCTATCACATTACGTAGTGATGAATGTGCACGATTAAACACCTCTTCACGTCCACTTGGTTGTCCACGACGTTGAAAATCTTGTAAATGATACCGCTCCCCTCTATATGGACCTAAATACCCATACTCATTTGGATAACCAGCATCAACCAAATAATACTTTCCTGAAAAAACAAACAACGTGCAACCGTTTTCATAAATTCATTCACAAAAGAGAATATTAAGTGAAAAAAACGTTTAAATCACAACCTTGAGGAGGTTTGGGAAAGTTGATAATCCTACTGTCAATTGCCTCGTAGAAAATACGTGTATCGTGTGCACTACCTTCCCATCCTGCCCAGACAAATGTAAATTGCATGTCAAAACCACAGGCCGCCATGATGTTTTGTGTTGGAATACCTTTTCTACCAATAAAAGGAATTTGATTTTCGGCTGATAGGGTGACCCGAACATGTGTCCCATCAATTGCACCGATACAATCCTACATGCATAAATAAATAGAGTTAGTATACATTTTTTTAAAAAAACACAATAACATTCCAAATATATATAATATGAACTTACATAATTACCTTGAAATGTGGCATAAATCTAGGATCCATCGCAATTTGTATTGGTGTGTCGGTAAATTCTGGATCGGTTGGTTTTATAATGTCTACAGCAAACAAACATACGGCTTTAAGGACTTCTTTCATACATCTACTTACAGTTTCGCCTGAATGCTGGAATCGTTCTTGCACATGTCGATTTGACGCCCCAACTGCAAGAGTAAATAGAAACATCCCTACCTTCTCAATTACACTCATCCTTCGTGAAGGTTTTAAACCATAATGCGTTTCCAAAGCATTACATAGGTCGAGCAAAGTGTCTTTGTCCATCCTAAACATGTTAACAGAGCGTGACCAATGACCTCGTAAAATCTCAGTCAACCAACGCATCCCTGTCTGGTATGAAACCATGCATGGTTCTTGATGAATATATTTAACATAATATTGGTTAACAGATCCAGCCGTGCATGTAATTAGTTTTTTCTTATCACATGGCTTGTGTATGAAGTTTTCACCGTCATCGGAGTCGGAATCGTCGGAGTCATCAGAGTCGGAAGAGTCGTTAGAGTCCTTGTCGTCGTCGTCGCCGCCCCCGCTATTTTCATTATTACAAGTTTCATCATCAATGTTTGCGTTACTGGTACCTTCATAACCACCAAAGTTAATGTGGTCAACAACACGATCCATAACACTGTCATAGTCATCTTCCAAAACTCCGTTAAATAGAGAATTAAATTGTGGATGATCCATAGCTAGCAACACTACAAATAAATAAAGTTAAATGTCAGTGTTGCATAAAAACACTTTGTTTTGATTATTTTAACAGACAACAATTGCAAACCTGTAAAAAGCAGAGCAATACCAAACAAGTGGAAACCTGTCGACATAAAATATTTTGAGTCAAGGTCCACATTTTTCTTAACATAACTTGCATTGTCAAACAATATCATGTTATTGAAATCCGTTGCAATAATTTTATTCACTAGTACAAACAAACATTCATCCATAACAATGAGCACAATAATATTTGATAAATATAAAAAGTTAAATCATAGTTGAAGATGTTAAGATAAAATTAAAATCTTTTATAAAACCGGAATAATTCAGTACGAAAGTCATAATAGAAAAACTCAACAAATTATTTTATCCGTTACAACCTGAAAGAAGACAAATATAAAAACGAAACAGTCAAACAAAGAAAAAGCATTGCAGTTAAGTGTTTTTTCGGTGTACGATGAGTTGGTGCAGCCAAGCCATTTTTTTTTCAATACTATTGATGCTTGCCCACATTTCTCTGTTTCGTCGCACACGTAGACACTCAGTAGCGAGGTAAAAAAATCCATCGTTATCAGTCGCACCAGGAACTGATTGTAACTCAGCCATAACTTCTGCAATACTACAGCCTGGCAAATCCCTACTTGCAGATGTTGAATCACTCATACTGGACATGCTGTCGAGAAGCTGTTGCTGCAGTGATACTAGCTGAGCACCAATTCCAGGTGATTTTTTCTTTCCCCTTCTTGGCGCCGGGTGCTCTCGTTCTTTTCTTTTCCCACTACTCTTTGTGTTAGAACTACTTGACATATGCACCCTCCCCACGCCCCGAGGAGTATGATTTTCATTATCGTAATTGACATTCTCCTCAGAATCCCCACTTCCTTCTTCCAAATCAGCACCTTCGGGACCGACAGTAAATGTCTCCATATCGTCTTCATTGGCACCAACTGGGCCAGACGATGGTGCCCATGCATATTGTCCGGTGGCGCTTACGCCAGAGAACATTCGATCAAATTTGAACTTCAACGATGGCTCGATACCGACGTGTCTGAATTTTTGTGCTCCCCTAATTTCCTACATGAAATAAATAGTTATCTTGTAAACTATATTCACAAAACAATACAAAGGATATGAAATAGTCAGAGAAACAGACAATTTACCTTCAATTTGGATCTCCACCACTCATCGCTAGCAGCAATTGTCCCTAATTCGTTACTCCACCCAACACCAGTTTCAGCTATCAATTTCATCCATATTCTCCAATCTTTTTTACATCCATCCCATTTATTTTTGAACTGCTTTTTGGTGAATGCATGACCCGTTTTTTCTTTAAATGATGTTGAAATAAATTTCCAACCAGATTTATCAAAATGCGTATTTGGTCGCATTCCCATGTCAATGGCCTTAATGCATAGATCACAAAAGATATGCAACATTTCTTTATTCCAAGAAGCTTTATCCGTAGATTCAGAATTGTCCATGATACCGCGTTCAACTTTGAAACCAAAAACACATCAACACAACATTAACAAAGACATCAAACAACACTAAAATATATATATATATATATATATATATATATATATATATATATATATATATATATATATATATATATATATATGATGATCACATGAAACTACACAATGATCATCTTGGCTGGAGAGAAATTAAAACCAGCTAGCTTACATGATTTAGCTGGTCATGGCCAAAAATTCATGCAATTCCTTGAATAAAAAGGACCCCAGATTATTAATTAGGTTTGAGGGTTAAACCAGTGACTTTATCACTCAATCCGAGGCAAGCACAAACATGACAGCAGTTCCGAAAATTTCAAAACCTAATACATCAGAAGACTATGTGCCCCTTCAGCTAGCCATTTTGATTATCAAAACCAAAATTCTCAGAACATCTAATCACAGACATAAAAAATAAAAAAAACAACCCATATCTTTTGAAAGTTATTCCGAAAGGGAATTAGGAGCTAACAACATCTAGAACAATAAAAAATTGAAGCACGCTTGTCCTTAAGGAAGCTGTGTTTATTCAGTCTATTTGAGAGCATCATAGCAGTTTATGCAACCATATTTCTAAAATGTATATAGCTTCACTTTCAAAATTTCTGTGAAAACCAGGATCAAGTTCACGTATTAATTAGGCAATTCCACCTCCTATTTTCTATCAATTCATAGTTGCAATATGTACTGAATTTAGTTTCTCACTTTCTCCTCCCGTGAACAAAAATGAAAATGCTCTATGCCTGCCATAATTTAGGAACCAAATGCATTATATAACTGCCAAGGTTGTTCAATTAAGTATTTTTTCACAACCCCAAGCAACTCGAGATCATGTTCACAATTGCATATTAATCCTCTAATTCATCACAAACCCATAATATTACAATGTTCAGAAACATGTCAGAACACAAATCGAACCTCCTAAGTTCACAAACGCAACAAATGAGAGCAAAAAATCAAGTCGTTGACAGCAAGAAGACCTTACTTTGGTTGGTTGCTGCTCCGATCTTGTTGCCCTGAAAGAGGTACTGGACCAGTCACGATCTGTTGGAGAGTCGGTGAGGACGACGGTGATGGAAGGCTGGCGCAGCTGTGAGGGAGACAGAGGAGCAGAGGGTGAGGCTGAGCAGCTCGATCGGGTCTGCAATTTTGGGAGCAGATGGGTCTTGACGACAGTGAGCAGCTGTGGAGCAGAGGGGAGAAGAGGGGAGATGGGAGATGGTTTCGCAAGGGAGAAAGAGGGGACGCTGAGGGATTTGTAAGGGAGATGGGTTCTCTGGCAGGTTTCGTAAGGGAGAAGAGGGGAGATGGGAGATGGTTGTGCAAGGGAGAAGAGGGGACGAAGAGAATATTTGTATAAGGGAGATGGTTCGCTGCCAAAAGAGAAGACGATAAAATACCTGAGCAAGTTTGGCAATTTGCAGCCTGGGAGATGAAAAGTCGATGACAAGTTTTGGCAGTGGAGATGAAAACTCGATGACAAGTTTTTGTGGCAGTTTGCAGTCTGGGATGGAGATGGAAAAGTCGATGACAAGTTCTGGCAATTTGCAGTCTGGATGGAGATGAAAACTCGCTGACAAGTTTCCGTGCCCGTTTGCAGTCTGGGATCGGAGATGAATGGAGATGAAAACTCGAAGTGAAAATTTGGCAGTTTGCTCTGTGAAAAGTCGATGAGGGAGATGGGTTGAAAAAAGTTGCAAAAGCGACGGGTTGAAAAAAGTTGAAAAAACCTGCTTATCAAAAACCACGGGTAGAAACGCAAAAGTGGTGGGGCCTAGTCACTGTTCATGCGTTTTAAATTCTCATTTTTACATTGCCAAACATTGACACTCCGGCTTTTTTAAAAACGTGGCCGCAGCCACGCAACCAAACGGGCTCTAAGTAATGTTTTAAATCCGCTTGTCCTAATGGTTTTTAGTAAATATATATCTTCACATTGACCCTGACTCACCCTTTTATTCTGTGACTTGGACCTTATCTCAAATTGAGTTTTAAAATTATAATAATATATATATATATATAACGTCAGATTTATTGTGGGCCCAGAACAGACATTTGAGACAGTTTAGCATAAATCACGTGCTTATAATTAAATGGAAATGCCAGCTTAGCTAATTGCCTGGCCAAGTCAGAGTAATCTGTCCTGTCAGAGGATCATTCATTGATTTTGACTTCTTAAATATGCACGCGCCGTCAAATATTTTGGTTTTTTATTTTTATATTAAGTTAATTTTTCATTTATATTTAAAAATTATTTTGATATTCTACTATTTAAAAAATAAATGAAAATTATTTTAATATATTTTAAATAAAAACACTTTAAAAATAAATTAATTCTAATTGTTAAAATAAATAGATAATTAATTGATTGTAACTGGGTTTTAAATCGGATCATGTCTATTTAATTTGGTTTTTTAAAAACATAACATTGGTTACAACCCGGTCTTAGATCAACCAGCCGAGTGAAGGAGGTTTTAAAATTATGCTCTCTCCTCAAAATAAATGAATGAATAAACAAAAATAAGGAAATGCAAAGATTATCTTTTCTATCTCTTCTAAAATCTCACGAGTCGCGATAAGTTATATAAATTTTTAGCAACCATCATATTACAATCACAAAATTTAAACCTAAAATTAAAAAAAAAATTATTTTAATCTTGAATTCTTATTATTGTACCACCTACTAAATAACTTGATGGGTAATCTTAATATACATTAATGAGAGGATGGCCCTTGTAATAAGCACATTAGCCGACATCTTAAAAAGAAAAATTAAAGGGAAGGATATTACTGGACGCCTCTCTTTCATTGAAATTAATTAATTCTATTTTAAATCACATTTTAACAAGTCATAATCAATTGACAGTTTTTTTTTTCTTATATAGTTTCAACGATAATTTAATGATTTGAGTAAACAGCGAGCTAATTCATGATTTGAGTTTTGATTTTTTTATTAATATAATATAAAATTAATTTGCATGTATTTTAATTAATTTTATAAATATTAACATCAATAATTATATAAAAATCAATATCAATAATTATTACATTAATGGTTCAAATCTAAACCCGAAAATAAAAGCAAATCCATTAATTTTATTTCAACTCAAGCTGGTTACTTTCTTTCGTGAATAAATAGCAAGCAATATTTTTATTTATTTTTAATTGTAGTTGAAATAAAATTGAAACGCACACTGAGGATTTTAGCTGTGGTCGTGCTGCGAGCACAGCTGGAATTAGCGGGACACAGCTGGCATGTACGAAGGATACATGACTCCCATCGCAGTGTGGTCTCTTTTTATTTATTTATTTATTTATTTATTTTCCTCTATGAATCTAGTAATTCGAATGACAATAAGAATATAATTCTCGTTATATTCAAAATTTATTGTTATTTATTACGTAAAAAATAGATTTTCATATTTTTATAAATCTATTTCGAGTATATACATGTACATTTGAAAACTCCAACATCACTATCTTTCTACAACCGCTCAGTGGATGAATGTAATTGAAATTATTTTTTAAAGTATTTTTTATTTAAAAATAATATTTTTGATTAAAATAATTTAATAACATTAAAAATTGTATAATTTTAACCAATATTATTACATATAATCATGCCAGGAGGAGGGAATCGAACTATAATCTCCCCTTTAATTTAATTCGGATAAGAAATGCTTCTACTATGATTTTTTTATATATATCTACATACAAATAAATTAAATAATACAGGAAAATGAATTTTAATGTATAATATCTGCGTATTAATATTATTTAGACACTGTTTGGCTTGAAAAAGAATTAAATTACTTTTATTAATAGTTTTTAAGAGTCAAGTTTATTAGTGTAAGAAATATATTTTACATTATGTTTGATACTGTGTTTTAAAAACACTTTTATTTTTTTAAAATATTTAATTTTACTTTAAATAATTATTTTTGATATTCTTAGATCTTTTCCATGTGTTGATATCAAAAATAATTTAAAAAAAACAAAATAAAAATTATTTTGATGGATTTTCAAACAAAAATATATAAAAAAAAAACCTCGGCCACACTTCAAAACAGACACGGATTGGAATGTAATACATGTAGTAAGCTTATAAGAGAGCAAATGCTTACATTCTAGCAAGTAGTAACATCATTAACCCTCTTGAATGGCATGGCCAGAAACAAAAGAAAAAAGAAAAAAAAGAAGGAAAATGAATGAAATGGTCGTGACTTGAATAAAACCCTATAAATAAATTTCAAAAACCACTCGACAGAAACCCACTTGTCATCAATTTCATGGCTATCTTCATAATAATCAATGTAGTGTGGATGAACACAAGATCAGCGTGCCCTATCCACTAGTTGCTGAGCAGAGAGCCTTGTTATTTTAGATTATAAGTCACAGTCACGTTCTGATGTTAACGAACTGAGTTCACACGGGTAAATTGCAATTAAAAGAACGCAGACATTTTGTAGCTACTCACCCAGCCAACCCGTCCCCCGTGCCCGTCTCTGGATCGGAAAAAGGTCCGAGTCGAGCGAGTCAAACACAGTCAACACCGGTCGTCTCTCTCCCTTCAAAAAGCAATCGCACACGCACCAGCCCCGCAGAAAAAGCAGCCAAGCCCGGAAGTCAAAATTCTCATTAACCTCAAAATCTACTCGCAAACGGCAAGGAAATCAACAGAAGATCCTCGACATAATTCTGTCAATTCCGAACATTAACAGGGGCAAATCTGGCATTTTAATACATATATAAGTACCGTACCGTTCAGCTCGCTTTCCAGCGCTTCTTTAGTGAAAAAAAAAACAATTCTCATCTCCCTCCCCCTCCCTCTCTCTAACACTTACCTGTAAAAATTTATTATAAAAAAACAGTATTTTAAAGCCTTTCCACGAACTGTTCATCTACAAAGAGGCACCGTCACCGGCGATTGTTTTTCGCGGCCGAGTCCTCATAAAGTATTTAACTTTCCTATCCGGGCTTCAGTCAGACAGTTCATTTACAAAGAAAAGCTGCGATATTTCACGATGAAACGGCATCGGTTTTCTTTTTTGGGGGCTGGTGAGCGTATAGGGATGGGATGGTAAGGTAGTTGGATAAAAGGGGCGTGATGGGGAAGGTGGCGGTGGGAGTGGCGGCGTTGGCGGCTTGTGCAGTGGCAGGAGTGGTGGTAGGGAGGAGGGTACGGAGTAGGAGGAAGTGGAAGAGAGTGGTAGGAGTGCTGAAAGAGTTAGAAGAGGCATGTGAGACACCAGTTGGGAGGTTAAGGCAAGTAGTGGATGCTATGGCTGTAGAGATGCATGCTGGTTTGGCGTCTGAAGGTGGCTCAAAGCTTAAGATGTTACTCACTTTTGTTGACCATTTGCCTACGGGGTATAATAATCCATAATCTAATCTACCTCTCTCTTGTTTTGTTGCTGTTTGTGACTTGTGAGATATACTATGTGGTTCTACGTTTAGAGTGTCGCGTGTTGTTTAATTCCTGGTTGACTCATCATCGCTGTTCGGTTTAGGAGTTAAAGGGGAATCATTGATTGAATCGTACTTGTCTCTTTAGTTTCTTATAGTGATATTTGTATGCCTAGTAATCTTGAATCCGATAGTTTTTGATTGTCTTTTAATCTCAGTTTTGCTAGTTTGGGTAAACAAGGTTTATTTTTATGGTAGTTTGGTATTTTATCTATTTATTTACGATCCTGTGATCGTTTTATGGGGTGTTCTTGTTGTTTGTGCTCTAAGCTGTTTTTGTCTTAATTAAAATTTAATCCAGTTTGGCCATTTGTTTCCCATTGCTGTTTTGGAGAGCTTTTTGAACCTTTTTCTTCTTGTTTTCTCTCAACTTGGACAGTTTTGTGTTTGTGTTATTTCTGTTTCTTGTTTCTCCACGGTTTCTTCCAAATCTGTCACTGTTAAAGTGCTTGGTTATTGCAATTTTGTTTTTGTTTTGATGTGATGTTTGGTCTATTTGCTGTTTTTTCCTTTGTGTTTAAGTTTGTTTTAAAGTGTTTGGTGGGTTCACTCGGTTAGATGATTCTGGCACAGTGGTTTTGGAACTGGATTTATTTGTAAACGCAAGCACTTTTAAATTATGTATTCATGTCCTGCTATCTGTTGTTTTGACAAAACTTGATTGTAATGAATCGATCTTTCCACTACTTGATTTGGGATTTTTTTTTTCTCAAACAAAACCTTACACCTAAGTTTATAGAATCTAAATGTCCTCTTTCTATTCCCTTCTGTTCTGATTTAAAATGTTATAGAACTGTTTAAGAAATACTATGTGTTTAGGTTCCTCGATTGAAAAATGGTGGTTCTCATTTCATCATGTTTTCCAAGTGGTTGCTCAAAGAATGAAGGACAGAATCTGCATTGTATTTAATGAACAGAATTTTCATATCTGACTCTTGATTTAACAATTGTTTTAGTAGTTCGTCGTTGCAAATATACATAGATGCAATTTATACGTCCAAGTGCAGATTTATTTAGAAACATAGTATTGATGCATTTCATGCTATCAAAGGGAGTTCATAGTGTCAATTACTGACACTGGCAGACTTTCCATTTAGCGCAATCCCCTTTTTCTTTTTGAGGAGTTCTGGCTGTTGAAAACTTGCAATGACAGAGATTATATATTGAAATGGAGAGGGTGTGTTTACAGTTGTTAATAGTATTTACCCTGTTTCCTGTACCTGTCTTCGATTATATATCAGCTGGAAGAGTTAGGATCAAGTTGATCCTATCCTTTCATCTATTATCCTTCATAAATCATTTGTGACCTATCCTTTTTAGCTAAGGTTGTTTTTGGTCCTTTTCCCATGCATGCCATGCACATAAAATTTAAATTCCTGAAGTGAATAATAAGAAGAAAGTTTTTCCCATTTGTGATATATAAATGAGATAGATATGGACATCCATTTAATTTCACATTTGGTGGTATTTGTAATGTAAATGTATAATTACTAGCTTGCTTGGGTTTATTTTACCAATAAGCAGTGATTATGTGCCTCTATTTTTAAATTGGTTTTCTTATATATATATATATCAATTATTGGCGCTGGATCAATTTTCAATTATGCGGTCTATATTTGTAATTTTTTCCTAGGTTGCATTGGTAATTTGATTTCTGATGTTGTTGTCAGGAGTGAGATAGGAACTTATTATGCTCTAGATTTTGGGGGCACTAATTTTAGGGTCTTGCGGGTTCAGCTTGGAGGTAGAAGATCTTCAATCTTGTCTCAGGACGTGGAGCAGCGACCCATTCCCCAGCACTTGATGACAAGCACAAGTGAGGTGACCAAGTTTTAACTGCAAATATGTCACTATATTAGGGCATGCTTTTGGAAAAGAAAAGAAAAGAAAAGAAAACAATAAGAGATCACCTCCTGCCTATAACAATTCTGCCATGCATTTTTTTTGGCTGCAGGATCTCTTTGATTTTATTGCTTCAACCTTAAAGCAATTCGTTGAAAAAGAAGAAAATGGTTCTGAGCCTTCTTCGGTGAGAACAAGGGAGCTTGGGTTGACATTTTCTTTTCCAGTGAGACAATTGTCTATTCATTCGGGGATTCTAATCAAATGGACAAAAGGATTTGCCATTGAAGATATGGTAAGCTAGATGATGTCCGCCAAGGAAACTTTGTAAATGTTGACTATGTAATTGTTAGTTGGATTTCTGGTGCCTCTTTGCTGTTCTCAATATGTCTACAGATGTTTTGTGTTGTTCTTAAGGAGCAACCTTGGACGTGTTTTTTCATTTCATGTAATTTTAGGATGGGGAAAAATCTTAAATATACTTGGCCTGATAATGAAATCACTTGTCATAAATATGTTATAATTAAGTGATAATGCTTCTATTAGCCAATCTGGAAGTTTTATACATTTTTTTCAAGTCACTATTATAAGTGAACTTCTGTTTCGTTTCCTTCCTCCTTTTTTTTACTGTCTGATTTATTGCACAAATGATTGTAGGTTGGAAAAGAGGTGGTTGGACTCTTAGAAGCAGCATTGGTCAGGAGTGGTTTGGATATGCGTGCTGCAGTGTTGGTAAGCACTCTCTTCTCTTATGGAAGCAACATTGATATTTAACTTCCCTTTAACCAATATAACAGTTAAATTATCCCAGTTATTGCTATTTGAAGTTTTTTAATAAATAAAAAGTCATTTTTGGGGTGTACTTAAATTGGCAGTATTGTTATCAGTCAAAAGTATGTTTTAGTATAGTTACTGTTAAGCGATCAAAACATTTATACTATGCGGAATCAATTAAGTTTTTTTTTCTCCTTGGGTCATGTGCTTTCTGAACTGAATAGCTGGATAAGCATTGCAATTTTAACCATAATTTCATTCATGTTCAGAACAAAAGAAGATCTGAACCATTATTGCAGACTGCCTGCGAAGATTTTCCCTATCTGCTTTGCTTAATTGAAGTTTCTTTGATTGAAATCTTTGGTACTTAATCATAAGAAAAACACTTGCTTTCTTGTAACTGGTGGAGTTTTACCCGTACCAGGATCTTGAATAGCTCGTAGTTGATGTTGTATTGTACGCAGAATAAAGTTCTTCTCACATTTCTAATGAATTGATCTAGAACTTAAAAATTACCAAGCCATGCACGCATAAATTCAGGCACCAGTATGCTTGAGCTTGTGGATGATCCTTTTGTTGATTTCAAATTTTCCTTTTTTCAATAGTTTTTTTTTTGAAAAACATTACCTGGATGTCTTTTCTGAACCTTCATTTCTTACTCTTTTCCTATGAGTTTGGTGGGTTTTTTTCCCCTTCAATAACAACAGGGTGGTTCTCTTTTCTCTTTTTTTTTTAATGTATTAATGAAGAGGGTCCCTTTGTTTTGAACAGGTAAATGATGCTGTGGGAACCTTAGCACTTGGACATTATGATGATGCCGACACTGTTGCTGCTGTGATAATTGGAACGGGTACTAATGCCTGTTATTTAGAGCGGGCAGATGCCATCATAAAGTGTCAAGGTCATCTCATAACTTCAGGATGCATGGTACCATTCCTGTCTCGTTCATGCATTTTCCTGTGATTAACTTGAAAAACGATTCATTATTATATTTGCGTACTCATATTTGCTGTTCTCTTGTTTAATTAGGCTGTTAATATGGAATGGGGAAATTTCTGGTCATCCCATTTGCCAAGAACTTCTTATGACATTGATTTGGATTTGGAGAGCCCTAACCCAAATGATCAGGTAAGGAGCAGTTTCGTATGTTTTTATTATTTATCACTATGAAGGATCCGCTCAATGTTTTTTGTTGGATTTTGTTGTAGGGTTTTGAGAAGATGATATCAGGAATTTATCTAGGCGACATTGTTCGGAGAGTTATTCTCAGAATGTCGCAAGAGTCGGATATATTTGGACCAGTTTCGTCCAGATTATCAGTCCCCTTTATTTTGCAGTATGTTACATATATATACAGAAATCTTGGGTACACCAGGAGTTCCTTTAGTTGAACAAATGATTTTTTTGCTGTATAAATGAGTCATCTCTCTTTCATGTTCTATGCTTGCTGTCATTTAAAGCTTTTTTCAGTGCTTTATAATTTCTTACTCATTTTCCTCTACTGTTAATCAGAGCACCTTTGCTGGCTGCAATGCACGAGGACGACTCTCCTGAACTGAAAGAAGTGGATAAGATCTTGAAAGAAACTCTTGAGGTAGATGGATCACTCATTTTTTCCTTTCTCGTGCTATCAAATTCTGCCATGGATTGACCAAATCAGTTTTATTTTCCTGTGCACCTGTCAATTTCAGATTTCAGAGGTCTCTTTGAAGGTCCGGAAGCTTGTTGTAAGAATATGTGACGTTGTGACCCGCAGGGCTGCTCGGTTGGCAGCCGCAGGCATAGCGGGAATCTTGAAGAAGATCGGACGGGATGGAAGTGGAGGTGTCGCCGGTGGAAGAAGTAGAAGTGATCCAGAAATGAGAAGAACAGTTGTTGCGATTGAAGGGGGTTTATACACCAGGTATATGATGTTCAGAGAGTACTTGCATGAAGCTCTGAATGAAATACTGGGAGAAGATGTGGCCCAGCATGTCATTCTTAAAGTTACAGAAGATGGATCCGGCATCGGCGGAGCTCTCCTTGCCGCCGCGAATTCATCCTCCGGTGTGGATAACGTACAGTTGCTATAAATATATATTATTATTTTATATATATATATATACACATACAGCTCCCCTGTAAATGCATGTCGAAAAGAAAAATGTCACGGCTCTCATTGAATCTTAGGACTGTTGCTTTCCAGAATTGTTTTTTTTTTTTTTAAATGGTTTTCATGGAAATTAAATTATTTTTTGATGTTTGTTAATGTAATGCAAAATAAATTTTGTTTGATTGTGTCTAGGAAAATTAGCTGGAAAATAATTTATTAATATTTTAGTTTTTTTTTCAAATTTAATAAAGAGGAAGGATAAGAATAAAGTTTGAATGGTATAAAAAAATTGGAAGGTAATATATGTGTGTGTGTATATATATATATATCATTTAATCAAAATGAAATTAAAGAAAATACAAATTATCTCATAGATAAAAAAAATTAATTAAAAATATAATAAGAAAAAAATAGAATTAATTTGATATACAAATCTAATTAAATCAAAATTTAAAGGATAAAATATTATAAAAATAAAAATTAAATTTGCTCTATTTTTCTTAGGTTTTTTTTAATTATTATTTTTTATCTCATACAAGTGGTTGATTAATATAGTGAACTAGTTGATTCATGTTTTTTTTTATCTATTTTTTTTTAATTTTTATTATATAAAATTAACTTAATCGTACCTCTACCTTTCTTCTTTTTTTTTTCATTTTCTTTCTCCAGGTTGGTAACTTCAAAAGTTTTAATACCGTGTATATATACATTAGAAAAATAACTTACACGTGCTGTAGCGTGGGGAAAAATAAAATAAAACCCGGCGCCTTGTCATGAAGAGAGAAATGGAAGCACGCGACCCTGGGCAAAGGGTTCTAACTTCTAAGTTCTAACATCCAAACCATAAATATGATGATGTCATAAGGTGATGTCATCATAATCTCTGGGTAGATTTATTTTAGTGTCAGCAAGCGTTGACCGTTTTCCTAAGCCAGTGTAGAAATGCTGAGTCATCCATCCAAGGAGATCCTTTTCCACACTCCCACAACCTGAGACACCCTATTTTATTCTGATACTCTTAACACAATTTACATGATTTAATTTGTATTTTCCAGCAATATTATATATTAAAGTATTATATGCTCAAATATATCAAATTAATATACTCTTATACCGTGTATTAAAAAAATCCTGAAATAGAATTTCCACCGTATAGCCCAAACAGGAGCACCTTTCTTTATCTAAAATTTATATTCTTTTTATTTGATTAAAAAATGAATTTAATCAACCGAATAGCCCAAACATTAAAAAAAGCAAAGAAAATGCTAGTAAGACACGTAGCTCTTGACACGGGTCAAATAAATGCTAATAAAGGCCCACATATGTGATGGGCCTAGATTCTATATTGAAGTTTCAAAGTTCTGGATCTTTCAGTAAAGCCCTGAAAGATTCGAGAATTCACTAGAAAGACCTAGAGAAGCCCACATATGTGATGGGCCTAGATTCTATATCGAAGTCTTAAAGTTCTGGATCTTTTAATAAAGCCCTGAAAGATTCGAGAATTTACTAGAAAGACCTAGAGAAGCCCAGGTTGATCGCCCTGTAATCTATAAATACTCGGCCTATCCCACCTTCCTCATCATCCGTCAAGACGACAAAAGCATTTCATCGCTCAATCACAAACACGATTCGCGCTACGAAGGCATAAAGAAGAGCAAAGACGAGAAGATGGCAATGATTCCAAGCTTCTTCAACAACCGATCACGAGACATCATCTTCGACCCGTTCTTTTCTTTCGATCCATTCAAAGATTTCCCTTTCCCTTCATCTTCCCTCGTCCCTCGCGAGAATTCAGCTTTCATCAACACTCGCATCGACTGGAAAGAGACCCCGGAAGCCCATGTCTTCAAAGCTGATCTTCCGGGGATTAAAAAGGAGGAGGTGAAAGTAGAGATTGAAGATGACAGGGTGCTTCAAATCAGAGGAGAGAGGAGCGTGGAGAAGGAAGACAAGAATGACACGTGGCATCGTGTTGAGCGTAGCAGCGGCAAGTTCTTGAGAAGGTTCAAGCTGCCTGAGAATGCAAAGATAGATCAAATCAAGGCAGGGATGGAGAACGGGGTGCTTACCGTCACTGTCCCCAAGGAGGAAGTCAAGAAAGCTGATGCCAAGAAGACTGTTGAAATCTCCGGTTAAAAGAGGCAACATCACATCATGTTTGATCATCTTGATCTCGATATTTGTGTTTCTTTCTTAAATATATATATATCTGTTAGCAGATGAAAGTCTCGTATGTTTCTTTCCTTTCGTGTGAGTAATTAAGGTGCGCTTTTGTAATAATAATATATAAAATTAAAAACCTGGTTTCTAATTAATACAACTTCTTCTTCTTCTTCTGATGAGCTCTGCCGGCCATATCAAGATGCCTTAACCCCCAGCTTGAGAGAACATCAAACCTTCTTTCTACAAGCCACGCTTGAGGCCTTAACCCCCCTAGCTGCTTTGTTTTTTGGATAATTTAAGCTGAAGAAGTTATTTTTCACTCCTACAAATCCATATTTTTTTTCTATTTTGATCTTTGTAGTTTTCAACATCTTCATTTTAATTATATAGAAATATTTATTTTATATTTTAGTCTTTCACAGTTGAAATTAAAAGAGAGGAAATCGATAGATAAAGAATAGAGATAATATTTTTAATTGGCCAAAAATAACCTTTAAGATAAACAAAATAGAAAAAGATAACTGTTAAAGAATATTCGCATGTGCATTTAATTTTTAATTTTTGTTTTTATTTAGCCTTCTTAACTTTTTTTTTTCTTATGATTCATCGGTTCATATATTTTTATTATTGGGAAAATTGGGAAATAACCACACAGGTAGGAAAATTATTTTATTTACTTGAAAGAAAAGGGCAAGTAAATCACAAAACAAGAGAATACAAAAAAAGAAGATAAAGTACCAAGTAATTTTGTTAAACTTTGATTTATGTTAAAAAAGAATAAAAATATAATATTTTTTAAAATTAAATAAATAGAATATTATTAAGACATAAGCTAAAAGAGCTCGGGTTTGGTACTGTTCCTTCAGACTCAGTGGCACTGTGGAGTGGTCTTTTATCCGGCGTGCGTCGCGCGAGTTCGTCCACCCTATTTTTTTTGTTTTATCCGGCTGTGAACATTGTAATGACGAAACAACCCTCGATAATAAGACAAAAACACGTTTTCGGCTGAGGGCTACGGTTGTAATTGCACACGTACGGTCCGGTCCGGTCCGCCGGAACCTTTTTTTTTTTAAATATTTTTAAAAATGTGTTATTACGTCTATAGCCCCCGATAAGACAAAATCCATGAATTAGCCTCAGGGGTGGTTTCGTAATTGACACACACGTCACTGTGCGCTTGCGTCAGCAATGTCAGGCGTTCGTACAGGCGCGTCGGAACGTTTTCTCCCCTCCATCGATTCAGGCGGCGCGTGCGGCGTCATACGGCGGTTAAAAATTTCCCTCCGCCGGGTAGAACGATTCACAACCCTTCCCGGAATCTCATGGAGTGGCGCGTGTGGTGATATAATCGACGTATAGGCTCATATAGTCGGTTGAACATTTATGTGCACGTTTCTCTCTCCTCAGCATCCGATTCCACTTCAGTCCCCCGATTTATTGTTGATGCATTTCAGTCCCTTGGCTTTTGTTTGATTTATGTAATGGAAGTTTCGATTTCTATCAATTGCGTCCTTTAATTCAAATTGATATATATGGAGTTTGCATGTCAGTCCTTCTTCTTTGAATTTTTCGGTTTTCTATTAGATCCTTTAATTGATTTAGTGCAGCATGTTATATTGTTTTCAATTTTATCCTTCATGTCAAATGCATTATATATTACACTCTAATTTCAGTCCCTCTTCTTTTAATTTTTTTCTCTCTTCAATCTTTTAATATTTTTGGTGCAAAAGTATAAATAGTTGTCAAATTAATCCTTCACTTTAAATCAATCATATATTTTATTTTTATTTAGGGCCTTATGTTTTTAATTGTTCTATTGAAATTGATTTCCTTTATTATTATGTGTATATTTATGCATTATTCCCTATTATTGTATAAGTTTATATGCAAACTCCATATATTTTATTTGTGATTTTTCTTTAATTTGGTTTTTAATATTTCTTTTATCTTTTCTTTTGTTCGGGTTTCTTTTTATTTAGTCTTCAAATTTTATTCCTGGTAGTAATCATGTGAACATTCATTTTTTTTTTAAATCACAAATATTTTTTAAATGCTAACAATGATAATAATAATAATAATAATAATAATAATAATGAGAATAATAATAATGAGAATAATATACCTAGCTTATCTCCAATTAAAAAATATACAAACCACTTCCCATTTCGATTACAGTATTCCTTCTACGCTGGGAAATAATTTATTTGTTACATATTTTATCTATTATAATGTTACTAATTAAATATTTAAACAACTAATTACAACATGTAAAAAATCAATTAGTTTTCTACATGAAAAAAATCCTAGCGCAATGCGCGGGCAAGCATACTAATTATACCATGCAAAAAACTCATTTCTAATATATTTTTATCTGTAGCAATTTTAGTAATTAAACATTGAAATAACTAATTATAGCACGCAGAAAATATAAGTTCATTTTTTTAAAAAAAAGTACAATATTTTTAGTTATAATGTGTTAGATCTAATATTACTGGGGAAAAAATGCAACTAATTAAAAAAAAATTATCTACATTATCTACGATTAAAAAATATACGACCCACTTTGCATTTCGATTATACAGATGTTATCAATTATAATTTTACTAATTATATATTAAAATACCAAAATACAATACATATAAAAACAATCAATTTTTTACATAGATAAAAAAGCCCCGGGGCAACGCCCGGGCATATCGCTAGTGATATCTATAATAATTTTTTAATAAAAAATAAAGATATATTGTAATTTACATTTAATCAACTATGAATGCATTAAATAACTCTTTAAGAAGTCTACTAAAAGCTCTAAAAAAGATTACAAACAGCCCTTGACGCAAGAGGTTCGGAAAGAATAAAAGGCCCATGGTAAGCCCTCATGGGCCTGCTATCTTGGAAGTTGCTGCCCAAGTTAGGGCTTCAAAAAATTCTAGACCCTCGATTTTCAAAGAGCATGCCAGAACGCTCGTGAATCTAACAATGACGATTGATAAATTTTTGGACCATGTATTATGGGTCCTACCAAAAACTGCGGTTTAACTGTAGTTTTTGAAAAGCATCTTTTGATGCTTTTCGCCCAAACACAGACACAAAACACAACCAATACATGAGACTACCTTAATAATTCTACAGTCATGTCCATCGTGTAAGGGCTAGGATTGATATACCTCTGAGTTTTACACCATTACCATTGCCTTCCTCTCATTACTGTCGCTGGTGATCTTTCTCTCTCTCCACAGTGAAGCCAACTCCCCCTCTCTCCTCCACAGTCATGATAACTCCCCCCTCTCTCTTAATAATCACGACAACTCCCTCCCTCTCCTCCACGGTCACGACAGCTCCCTCCCTCCCTCACTCTCTCCATAGTCATGGTAGCCCCGACGTAAGCAACAATTATAACCTTCCAAGGCTCCTTCCGGTCACCACATGACACTATTTTTAACGTCACCACCATAAAAAGAACCACTTCAGTCTCCTTTACCCGTCGGTATCGGTCGATGATCCTATCATCACAGTTAGCCATGTTACTCTTCACATTTTACGTGAACAGTAACACATGAATTATAATTCACGCTGCACCGCAGCGCACCGTTTCAGCATAAAATCCTGGGCTGGACCTGCTCTCAGCCCAACCCATTTGTAGCAGAGTTGGATCTTTGGGACCAACTGGGCTGGGGCGGCCCATTTGGTTAGGTCAAACCCAGCCTGATTTTTTATTTAAAAAATATACAAATCATATTTAAAAAAAATAAAAAATGTGTAGATAGATAGAGATCAACCTGATGAAATGAAAAAACGCATGACTTCGTTTCACTCCACAACCCTGTTGCCTTTCGATTGATTATGAATCAGAAATTTACAACTGGATTTAACCTTGAAATTATATATCTACAACATGTAGATAGATATCCTGAAAATCAGTATGGATCGCAGATGTTGTTCATGATGATATTTTTTCAGATGTTGCTCCTAGATCAAATAGTAAGGGATCGTATAGGCCTTAACGTATGGATTTAGTTCGTGATGGAATTGCAAGTAGTTTGATGAGAGAATAAAAACAAGTGTCTAATTTACTTGAATTATTAATTATATTTTATTATTATGATTATTAAATTTACAATATTTAAAAAAATATATATGTGTGTCATTTAAAGTAATTTCACATGTTGACATCAATATGAAAAACATGGTAACCAAACATACAAAACTGTTTTTTATTTAACCTCAAACTCAACTATTGTTTTAACCAAACACTTCAATTTTAGTTATGAACCACAACTAAAAATATTTTTTATGAAACTATTTTTTTTCAGTCTCAACAATAGTTGTCAATTCCGTTCCGTTCCGTTAAAAAACTCGAGATGAAACGACGTCGTTTTCGTCTTGGTTTTAATTCCGGCCCGTTCTGGAAATTCCGGCCGGAACGTCTCGATACCGTTTCTGCCTTAAAATCCTTTTTTTTTTTTTAACTTTTGATTTTTTTTCTAATTTTGAGATTATATTTGTTTGACTTTGTGTTTATATTGTATAATTTAAAGTTAATTTATATTGAATTTTAATTATGCTTGTTATATATATATATATATATATATATATATATATATATATATATATATATATATATGAACAATACAATCTCGAAACGGCACGCCGAAACGCTCCGAAACCAGAACGTTCCGTTCCAATAGAAAAACCGGAACGACGATCGGAACGGTATTAACAACTATGGTCTCAACCACAATAACAACTGTATCCGGATCTTTTAATAAAACCTTCGAGAATATACTAGAAAGACCTAGAGAAGCCAACATATGTGATGGGCCTAGAGTTTCAAAGTTCTGGATCTTTCAATGAAGCCCTGAAAGATTCGAGAATTTACTAGAAAGACCTAGAAAAGCCCAGGTTGATCGCCCTGTAATCTATAAATACTCGGCCTATCCCACCTACCTCATCATCGTCAAGACGACAAAAGCATTTCCTAGCTCAATCACAAACACGATTCCCGCTAAGAAGGCATAAAGAAGAGCAAAGACGAGAAGATGGCAATGATTCCAAGCTTCTTCAACAACCGATCACGAGACATCATCTTCGACCCACTCTTTTCTTTCGATCCATTCAAAGATTTCCCTTTCCCTTCATCTTCCCTCGTCCCTCGCGAGAATTCAGCTTTCATCAACACTCGCATCGACTGGAAAGAGACCCCAGAAGCCCATGTCTTCAAAGCTGATCTTCCGGGGATTAAAAAGGAGGAGGTGAAAGTCGAGATTGAAGATGACAGGGTGCTTCAAATCAGAGGAGAGAGGAGCGTGGAGAAGGAAGACAAGAATGACACATGGCATCGTGTTGAGCGTAGCAGTGGCAAGTTCTTGAGAAGGTTCAAGCTGCCTGAGAATGCCAAGATAGATCAAATCAAGGCAGGGATGGAGAACGGGGTGCTTACTGTCACTGTGCCTAAGGAGGAAGTCAAGAAAGCTGATGCCAAGAAGACTGTTGAAATATCCGGTTAAAAAAGGCAACATCATGTTTGATCATCTTGATCTCGATATTTGTGTTTCTTTCTTAGATATATATGTTAGCAGATGAAAGTCTCGTATGTTTCTTTCCTTTCATGTGAGTAATTAAGGTGTGGTTTTGTAATCATAATATATAAAATTAAAAAGCTGGTTTCTAATTAATAGAATTTCTTCTTCTTTTTGGAAAAAAACTGCTGAAGAAGTAGATAGCTGTTAACATTCTTGTTGTATGTCGTGGGCATAGAGTAGAACAAGACAACGTTAATAGTAGGAAAGAACACACGCAAAGCCCTGCGAATTTTTCTACATTACTCAGGACAAAGAAGCAGAATCGGGAACTTCTAAAAGAAGAAGAAAAGAGAGGAGTGATTTTTTTTATTTTTATATGTATTAAGTTCAAAATATTCATCCACACTCAGAACATAAAACACAGAAATACATGTGAAATCAACTGTTTTCGTTGAGTTAGAAGAAAGGACTGGAAATGATACAAACCCTGTAAGACCAAAGCAGAGAAACCTGGATTATAAGCGGTTATCAACCCTCCAATTCTAACACAGCGAACCTTAAAACTTCCAAAATCAGAGCTCAAAGAGAGAGGGAGGGAAAAAGAAGAAGGGGTGGAAAAGGGAGAGTGGCGCTTAAAGGATCGATTAGGGCCGGGTTGTGATAGAAACTCTTCTGATAATTCAATATGCGAAGGTGGAACCGGGACATGAATAGGGTTTTTAGAGCTTCCATGTCTGATGATGGAACTTCATGTTTCCTAATGTATCATGTTTTACTGCCTGAAAGACACTCATCAGTTCTGAGTTTGCCCGCCTTCTGTTTTTGTTTTGATCGGATCTCTTTCCGGCGTCGCCTCATCTCTTGGATTATGAGCGAGGATGATGACATGTATATAATAAACCAAAGAAAGACGTTTGTTAGATGGGATCGAACGATAACCCACATCGACTAGTTACAAAGAAGCAAAACAATTAATCAACGCAGGAATCCCTTGTCTCTTAGGAGACATCCGATAAAATTGGAACGATACAGAGAAGATTAGCGTGGCCTCTGCGCAAGGATGACACGCACAAATCGAGAAATGGTCCAAATGTTTTTTTACCTCTGGGGGATTTCATCTTCCTTCTACTTTTTCCCTGCCCCTCTGGTTTCTCCTCCTCCTCCTTCCCTGTACGCGTTAGGGATTCGCAATCAACAAGTCAGTCTTCTTCTTGAACTCAGCTTGGAACCAGTAGTAGATTTAATTCTACTGCACAGACGTTTCTGTTTTGTTGCGAAACATTCTCACCGTTTCTTGCTATGAATTTTGATGGTGTGCTTGATTAAGTGTGAAACTGCAGTTCTGAATTGTAGTTCTGACCCAATTTTGGTCCACGAAGCGGCAAGGTGGGTTTGGGCCTACCTACCACGAGAAACCTGGCTAGGTTAACTCCGAAGTTAAAGAAATCTATCTGAGTCCAACTCCAAGTGTTTCTCGTCTTCTTGTTGTCCGACGAAATAGAACTAGAAAGTAGAAACCCTCATCAAGCACAGCTTAAGCAAGTAATGGCAACGGAAAACAAGCCGAAGTCCAGAACTAGTGCTCCTACCAGCAACAATAAGAGAAAGCAACGCTATCTCCCTCACAATGTATCCTTCTTTTACTTCCTCTCTCTTTACTAGTCCATATATATGATATTTGTTTTTCTTTCTTTTGATTGTGCTTTGTATGTGTTTCTGTACTGCAGAAACCAGTGAAGAAGAAGGGTTCCTACCCATTACACCCAGGAGTTCAAGGCTTCTTTATCACTTGTGATGGGGGTAGGGAGCACCAAGCCTCTCGTGAGGCTATTAACGTTATTGATTCTGTATGTTCCTTTCTCTTATTTTCTTCTTCTTTTCATTTTTTGTTGCAAAACTCAAGCAGGAGATATGGAAAGTCGAATCATATAGCTGTGAAAATATTGTTGTGGTGAAAAGGGTGGAGAAAGATTTGTTTTTGTTAGAGAATAATATAAATCATATCTTGGAGGAGGGCTCATTTAATAGCTCATATCTTAGGGAGGAGCTCATTTAAGTTTTTAGGCGATACCTAAAAAAACATTCTAACAGTTTTAAGCTCCAAGTACAATTCATTTATGGCCATTCCTTTAAATCATGGCTTTGAGTTCTTATGCCAGGTAAAATTCATTATGGCTAGTCCTTACGGACAGGGAGGACTACTCTTAACAACTTTGGACCCGTGAAAAAAAATAACAGTATCTTAATAAATTCCTCCAACAAGAATTCTGCGTTTCATGGGTGGATTTTTTTTTGTTTGCTCTCTTTAATCATAATGTCTGGGAAATGAATTTACTAAATTCAATAATTTAGAGTGCTTGTAGAAGTAGTGAATGCACCGTTCCCTTGATTTACGAGGTCAAATTATGTACTCTCCTTTGAGCTGCTGGTATTTGCACTTTTTTCTTGCAGTTTTATGAAGAGCTAGTTTACGGGAAGGATACTAGTATGAAGCTTGCAAATTTGCCTAGTAAACCTCCAAATAAAAAGACCAAGTTCTCATATTCTGACGATGACGGAGATGACGAAGATGATGCAGAAGATGGGGGAGATGAGAGCAAATCAGATGCCCCTGAAGGCAATGATGCCAAGAACGATAATCTTACAAGCAAAAAGGTAGGATCTCCTAGTGTAGAAAATGAAAACAGTGAAAATCAAACAGAAGAGAAGACTAATCGAGAAGAGGGTTGTAAAAATGATGAAAAACAAGCAAATGAAGCAGAGGAGCCACCATCAAAGAAGAAATGCACAGAAACATGTGCCCCCAAGTCTGCTGTCCAAGAAAAAGTGGAGGAGAAATCCATTGATAGGCTTATTGAGGATGAACTCAAAGAACTTGGAGATAAGAACAAGGTGAGCAAAGTATTTCCCATGTTCCATTGAAAAATAAATAATTTTTTAAATGAGTTGATCAGAGAAATTGAGCTGGTGACCTAATTCTATACCTTTTGCCTGTGTTCCTTTGTTGACCTCATTTTTTCTTTTCTTCCCTGTATTTGACTTAGCTCTCTATTGCCCTCTACTCTATTTGGTATTTATATAGATTATTTACACTCTTTTTTCTCACTAACTTCACACCCACCACATTACAATGCTGTTAAGATGTGCTGGTAGGTACTCAATAAGGATGTTTTGCTTGTGCTGAAAGTACAATGATTTGCCCTGAAATGAAGATAAATGACATACAATCAGTGCACTTCACCATCTAATGAAATTGCCTCCCCTTCACCCTAGACTGGAAACACAAAATCTGTATCCTTATTTTACTTTCAGAAAGTATACTGGGTGACACATTCATAGGATTCATTCCTTTTGTTTTCTTTTGTTTGTCTTATTTGTCCTCTCAGCCTACCTGTTTTGCTTCTTCAAGATCCAGACGAGGAAAATGGAAATTGTAGGAAAGTAGAAACTCATTTTGCTTCCTCATAGCCAATCGTAGAATGAAATGCAACTCCCTGAACAAACTTTACAGCGGGTATAAATTGCTGTTTAGCTTGCAATCAAGCATAGTGAACTTGGGTGCTCGTGTGTTTTTAGCAGATATTGTAGCTTTACTCCTTGCAATGCTGAGAGTATTTTATTCAGATATGCTACATTTTTCATTTTTGATAACTGGTCTCCTATCTTGTTGAGTCTGCTATCTGTTGATTTCTCTGATTCCTGTTGCTATGGTGAGCATGCTTAAAAAGGGTGGTCTCTGTCCCCTATGCTGCTGCTATTTTTGGCCATATCATAATATTCTTAAGCTGACTATGAGTTTCTCTTCTGCTTGAACAGAGACGCTTTCTCAGCCTTGATTCTGGTTGTAATGGTGTTGTCTTTGTTCAAATGCGCAAGATAGATGGAGACCCTTGTCCCAAAGATATTGTCCAACATATAATGACATCTACTGCGTCAACAAGGAAACACATGTCCAGGTTTAAGAATTGCTGACTTCTTAGGTTAAATTTTATAAAGGCATAGCTTCCAAACAGTGCTCACTATTATCCCCTTGTGAGCCATACTTCAGCCCCAGGCCACTGCTTATGAGTTTTCATATCCAAAATGCGTGGCATCAATCTGTGTGTGACATTTGGTGCATATGCACCAAATTGGCTTTCTGTGCTGCTAAAAGCAAGAACTCTTACAGCATCCTAAAAAAATTACATCATTTCAGCATGCTAAAGTTTACTATCTGTTTATATATAGGTTCATCATGAGAGTGCTACCAATTGAAGTTGCATGCTATGCTTCAGAAGAGGAAATTTCAAGAGCGATTACACCAGTTGTTGAAAAATATTTTCCTGTGGATACTCAGGATCCACTGAAGGTACCTGTATTTATCTATCCCATTAATACTTACCTCAAAAGTAAACTGACACTACTTCTCCAGGGCTCCATAAGTGAGAATTATAAATTAAATAATAGAAGTGTTTGAGTAGCGTATTCACAATTTCAACTGATTTCTTAGTGATGAATAAACTTCACCATCTAATTCATCAATGCTCAACTTGGAATACAGAGGGAACACTCTTGGGAAGAGTTGAGTCTTCAAATATGCTAACAATGTGGACATTAGTCTTGGTCCAACTTCACTGTATGGTTTGATTTTTAGCGGAGGCTCGATTCATAATCTAAAGCAAGCCAAGAGGTAGCCTTATTGAACCTGAAACTGATATGACAAAGAGGATCCCTGTCTTTCCACCCGTGATCCTAGTAATGATTGATAATGGGTATTGGTTCCTGTGTAAAAGGAGATTCCTAGAATGCTGGATGTTAAGGTGAGTAAACTGGATAAAATTTGGCATGCAAGAAGCTCCTAAGAGATTTTGGACAGAATCTGGGTTGTTGAAACACTTGGAAATTTTAGGGTTTTCATGTTTAGAGAAACTAGAGTTTGTTTTGGGATTTGGAGTGAAATGAAAGCAAATGGAAATAAAATTCAAGCTGTTTGGCCTGTGTGAATAGTACTGGGGTAATAATTCATTGAGACCTCCTAGGATTTTCAACTTTAAAAAAAGAATTTCAATGGAGTTTCAATTAGATTTCAATCATGTAAAAGAAACAAAATTAAAGAAATTTCTATGGCATGAAAAGGAAATGCTTATCCAGTGAGGAAAAGGAAATCGATTTACTGATTAAAGGAGAGAATCTAAAGAAACACTGTTTGATCTAAAGAAAACCTAAAACAAAAAAGATAACAATGGAAAGAATGAGGAGGTGACCAAGCATTTATAGGCCAAGCCATACAAAAACTTATGTTACCCAAGATATAGTATTTTGTGATTCATTCCCCCCCGCCCTCCTAAACTAATAGCGCTAAAACCTAAAATATAAAACTAAGTCCTACAAAAAACACTGTTTGACCCATAGAACCCTTTGAATAGGACTTGCTGATGATAATCCTGCTTAATTTCCCTATAGTTTAACTGCTTTTTGCACTGATGTTAGATGTCTCATTTGGATTAAGATGTAAATCTAAATCTGTATATTCAAGAATTACTTCCTTGCTTCAACCTTCTTAGAATTCCATATTGAATGAATGCATTGATTTCATGCATCACTTTTGTCATCATAAGCTAGCTCTGGCACCACTTTGAAGTAACCTTAAATAAACTTCCATTTATTCTGTAAAATTCTCAGACCTGCTGGACACGGTTAGTTTGGGAGTTGCTGTTTAGCATTACATAAGTATGGATCCAAGGGAAATTGGCAATGAGGAAATAGATGGCATTGGACACCATCAAAATTTAATTAAATAATGATCCAAAATGAACTTTGTTTCTTCAATTACTCAGACATGAATAATACTTTCAAGAGCGTGCCATTCTCATTTAGCATATGGTAGCTGAGCAACTGCTACACTGCTGAATTCATCCCTGTAGTGTGACATCCTATTGTGGTGGGATATGGGAAATCTTAGTAGATAAGAAATCCGACTTTTGCTGATTGAACCGAGTCAAAAAGGACTGACAGAGTTGCATCTGATACTGGCAACACAAACTACAATATGATCACTTATTCCTTCTGTGCAGTTTGCTGTAATGTATGAAGCCCGTGCAAATTCTGGCATTGACAGGATGAAAATTATAAATTCAGTGGCAAAATCTGTTCCTGGACCTCATAAAGTTGATCTTGGCAATCCTGACAAGACAATTGTAGTTGAAATTGTCAAGGTAAGAATCCGTTCTCTTTCCTGCTATGACTTGTCTTTTGCAGACACTGCACATTTGTTACAAAACCAAGTTTTGCGATGTTTTGACGATAGAATCCAGTTTGTTGGTTATATCTTTAGAAGATGCTACTGGGCTCTCTATCAGCAACGATATGGAAAAACATTTATAACCATTATCATCTCCTGATGCCTATGAGTGATCGTGCATTTGGTCGAATTAATTGGCCAGTCTTTGTTTATTTTTAAGATCATACATGTATCAAGCTTGTTCAGCCTCTTACACCTGTAATGTATTCTTTACCGCAAAGCACTGGAATTACTTGTTCTGTGTATAATCCATTACTGGTCGAATCATTACCTATCAGGAAAGAAAATAATCAGAGTTTGACTGCCTTGGTGCTAGTTTACTTTTTGCCCAATTAACTTGATTACTTTGGTTTGTAATTTTCTCAGACTGTGTGCTTGATCGGGGTTATTGAAAAGTACAAGGAGTTGTCCAAGTACAACTTGAGGCAGCTCACATCATAGAAGCAGTGGTAGCTTGTCACAACTTAAATTCAGAGCAAAGCAACTTTGGATCTGTTATTTTTAGTTTGTATTTAAACAGTGGTACGGTATCTTAAATTTTGGTTCAAATATAACTTTTTTTTCCTTTCTCGAGTTCCTTGTGGTTAGAATGTTCATGACATTGTTGCAAAAGCATTATTTATCAGAAGACATATAAATCATTGTCGTGTTTTGTCTTCACTTCTTCTTTTTGTTGTGTTTCTGGGTCTTTTCTCATTTCTGTGCACTTCCCTGGTGCGAGACTGTTGTTTATGTTTTTTTTTCAACCATCATAGTAATTACTTGTTTTTTTGTCCAGCTTGCAGAAAGAGATCTTGATAATGGAAGTGACTACTGATTTTCTTTTTATATATTTTGAAGGGAAACCCATCTTTCCTTCAATAGTTTCCTGTTTCAGATTAAATATGCAATTGCTTATAAAAAAAAAAAAATATTCCGTAAGATTGTCGCAAAACCACCACTTTTTTTTTCTTCTCAAAATGCAGAGCAGCGATGCTGAGAACATGCGGATTGGATTACACACACACCTTGCGAGGAAAGGAAAATAAAAGAACAGAGAATTCATTAATTCATCATCATTCATCCATTGAGTCAGTACAGTAGCACCTATAGTTAAAAAAGAAAAATGAAAGTCACACACCACACCACAACCAACAAACAGTGAAGTAACCAGCTGCTTTTCCTCTTGCTTCTAAGCAGCAGCACTTGGAGGCTTGTACAACTTCTCCACCATTTTCCTATATTCTGCAACAGACAAGGTACCAAAAAGTATGTAAATATGCTATCCATACTCCAAGCAATTCCACCAGTTCATAGTAAATGTGTTTGTTATCCAGAGACTCCAAGCAATACATACACCAATAGTCCAATACGTTATATACATGTAATCACAGAGCAATACAAACCTTCTTGATTGCTCCAAAGTTGTGCTGCTTGAGTGTTTAGAGGTGAACTTATGTTTGGCTCTAAAAATAACATGAAAAGAGAAACAATGTGTCAAGACAGTCAATTATCACCAACTTTCATTAACCAGAAAAGGGGAAAATGGAAAACAAGATTCACCTCCAAGCAGACTTTGGATTGATAGCAATATTGTCCTCACATCATAGGCAGATGACCATTTATCCTAGAACACACAATCAAACATCACTGATCAGCCAATTTGCTTCTTAGAAAACATTCGTAACTACTTAAATAAATGCAGTACACCTCAAACTTATAGTAAAATGATTAATAGTTTTACCTGAAGAATATCCAAGCAAATGTTTCCATAGACATCAAAATTGGGATGGAAGCAGCTGGTTTCAAACTTGACTTTCGGTGGCTTGAAAGGGTAGTCGTTAGGGAAGGAAAGGGATAGTCTGTATTCTGTTCCTTCAAAAACAGTGTCTTTGCTTCCTGTGATTGTTCCTTTCCAGTAAAATATGTTGTCTCCTTCAGGGAAGGCAGATATCCCAGATTCTCCACTCATCTACAAAACAAAATTTATCAGAAACCCCTTAGATCAAGTTTAACCATTGATTTGTTGCTGAAAACATTAGAGATAAACAACAAGACAGGTTTCGATATTCTTACCATCAACGCCATCAGTTCAGATTGCAACCTGATTTCATATAAAAAATAGGTAACAATTAGTAAAAAAATAAACCTTAAAATTCTCAAGCCGATTAAAATACAACGAGTAACCAGATCAGGTTAAAAAGCAACCAATTCTGAAAAAAAGAAGTTAATTCAAATTAAACCATGAAATATCTCAGGCAAATTACAGCAAAAAGACAAGCATTCAAATCAAGCTTGATCTGCTCTTCTTATGATCAATTAGCTAATGAAAAACAAGTTGACTGGATTAAATACAAACATCATCTGATCTAAAAACGGAGGAAAAACAAAACCAAATAAAAGCCAAAAACCACATTCATAAACAAGAAAAGAAAACCCATGAAATAAATCCAGTTACGTTACATCATTTGACAAATAAGAAGAGCAGATCAAGCGCAGAAAAAGAAAAGAAAAGAATACCGTTTAAGCACGGATTGTGTATCAACAGTCTTTGCTGCTGGTACAGTCTGTTTTGACGGGGTAGTCCCAGCCGGAGCAGCCACCGGAGTATTCCCTTGATACCCATTAATAGTTGCCATTGTTTCTTCTCTTTCTTTTTATTTTAGAATCCAAGAGAAAGAAAACCCAAATCAAGAAACTGATCGGTGAAGTTTTGTATGTTTAGAAAACAAGAAGAAGAAGAAGAAGAAGAAGAAGAAGAAGAGACTTGAGAGAGTGTTTCTTCTTCCTTTGTCTCTTCTTCTTTTTTGTGTTTTTTTTTTTTTTTTTTGTCAAGAGAGCGCGTTTCAAGAGACAGGGAGGGAGATGGTAGAGGCCATGCATTTGTGGTTTATAAGAAGTTGAGATTGCCAATTACGGTACCGTTTAGGAGAGTTTTGGGTAGGTTGGTGTATTTTCGAACGTTAGAAATAATGTGGTTGGGATTTGAACTGTCCTTTTTCTCACCGATCTCCAACGGCTAGTTTCCTGGTTTCGATTTTCTTTTTCTAGCAATAGTAAATGCCACGCATCCCCCCCTTATATTACCTCGAGATTTAACTTGAACCGGGTTTATAATAAAGAGAACAATTGATGTGGTACGATGTAGTTAAGAAACTTGAATCGACTCGTAATCTGCAGACCAATTGATTTTTTTTTAAAAAATAATTTTATAAAACCAATTGACCCACAACCCAGAAAACTTTTTTCCAAAATAACAATGAATATATTTGATTTTTATTTATAATTTTTGTTATGCACAAGTCAAATTTCTCAAGGGATCTTTCTCTTCTCATTATCCCTTCTAGCTCTGTTAGAACAGAGATAAATTCTGACAAAATAGATAAAACGAGCTGATTTGCCTGTTTTGCTGGGTTTTTTTATCTCTGTAAAAAATTAATTAATTTTAAAAATATTGTATTTTGTAATTTTAATATTTAATTAGTATAATTGCAATTGATAAAATTCGTTTAAAATGGTTTTTTTAACCACAATGTGATTGAATATTGCTATTGCTAATTAACTTTTGATTAAATTTGTTAGAAAATTTGCTAAGAAGGTGAAATGATTCATTAGGAATTTGTTGCCACGGATACTCTGGTTAAAAAAAAAACAAAGAAAGAAAACCGGCTAAAAAAGAATAGCTTACTTGGACAGTAAAAAATAAAAAAATACATGTGAAAAAAAGGTCACCGTTTCTTAAAAGGAAAAACAAAAAGAGTCTAAAATATAAATTTACATTCAAAGCCAAAGTTTTTTTTTATAAGATTTTTTCATCATATTATTATATTAAATATATTTAAGAATACCGATATTATTATTTTTTTGTAAGAAATCGTAGGTCATTTTTTTTTCTCTTTATATATTTTTAGACGATAATATTAAAAAAATATTCAACACATATACTTAGTCTCACATAATCTATAGTGTGATCGAAATGAGAAGTGATTTTTATAGTTTTTTAATTGTAGATAACCTAGATGAATTTGTAAAAAAAAAAAATATGAGTTATCTGTTTTCCTCAGTTATATTAAATATAACACATTATAAATACAAATATTGAAATTTTTTTTGAAAAAATAAATAGAAAAGTTTTTTCGTGCATAATTATTTATTTGCCGTCTAAAAAGAATAGTGTAGTCGAAACAAGCAAAATATTTGACACTTATGCGAAATTTAATTTTTATTTAAGCAAAATTTAATGTAATAAAATAGATCAACACCCCCTAGTATAACAATAGCAAAATATATAATTGTATTCAAGGTCATTATTTTTCTCTATCTAAATATTTTTAGGCGATAACATCCAATAAATATTAAAACATCTAATTAGTTTTACATACTTTAATTTGACACAAATATACAAACATATAATTAATTTGATATACTTTAAATAATATATTTAATTCAAAGGAAAAAATTGAAGCAAATCCAAATATTGAAAAACAAAACCTGAAAAAAAAATTAAGACTGAAATCAAACCTGAAATAAAAAAATTGCATAGAAGGATAAAATTGAAAGAAATCAAACTTTGATACTGAAAATATTAAGGATTTATAATAAATTTGCATTGAAGGATGAAATTGCAATCAATTAAAACTTTGAAACTGAAATTATATAGAATTCCGGCCCAATCCGAAAAATTAAAAGCATGAGGACCGATTTGCAACTTCAAGATATAATCAATTTCAATTGAAGGACAAAATTGAAACAAATCAAAACCTATATAATAGCATTAAGGGCAAGAAAAACAAATTATAACGTTCAGGGACTGAAATGAACTTTGACAAAAAACAGCTTAGCTGACGTCATGTTGCGCAGGCAGAAGAGAGAAATGGGGGGGGGGGGGGGGGGTAATTCAAACGATCATTGACACGTATACGCACATCATAGTGAGACACGCGTCGCCCCATGTGGAAGAGAACATGCCTGAAAATCATTCTAGACGCTGGTTAGGCATTTTCCGACGCCGTATGACGCCGCACGCGCCGTCCGAAGAACGCGTTAGCGCTGCAACGAACGGCGCGTCCGGAGACGCGCCAGCAGATGTCAGCGGGAAATAATAAAAAAATATTGGCTAATTACCGTGAAGCCCCTCCCCCTCAGACGTGGTTTTTGTCCGTTTCGAGGGACAAAATCGTTAATACACTATTCAATGTAATATTGAAAAAATAAAAAAATTGGTCGGCCGAACCGAGCCGGACCGGACCGAAACGGTCAATGACTGTCCAGCCCCTGAAACCGGCGGCGCTTTTTGTCGTTTTCGAGGGGTTTTTTCGTTAATACACTGTTCAAAAAGCAAAAAAAAAAAAAAGGATCTACACCCGCGATTCATCGTGATAAATTGCCACTCCACAGTGACAATGAGTCATGGTGAACAGCTCAAAGGACGAGCTATTTTAGCTTTTTAGGTAATATGACAGCAGAGGTCATATAAATAAGTGACGTGCTAGGGGTAAGCTCTGATCATGAAAATATCGCCAAATCCAATGTTTAATGTGTTTTTTGAAGGTATGGTGATAATTTACGTCCATCTATTGATTTCTGATTAATTTAAAATAAAAAATATAAAAAAAAATTAATTTTTTTTCTAAAACACGTGTTTCTAGTAAAAAAGAATGACAAGTTAGCACCAGTCACCCCTTGTAACTGTCGCAGTATCCACACCAACAAAAGATGAACCCTCTGTTCACCAACCAACCACTTATCCTACTGTTTAATTTTAATCCACACCATTGCCATGACTTCCGGGAAATTCACCAACCTGTAATTCCACCACAACTTCTTTACCTGGATGAAAACATCATAATGCATGCGCATGCTTGCTTTAATGTATCCGACTGACAATGTTTTCAAGAGACGTGATGTGATAACAAAAAACTTGTAATCTTTATAGCAGGTTTCAAGTTCGAGTTAGAACATGTATTTCTTATAAGAACTTGAAGCAGCCAGTGTTTTACTCACTTATCTAGACTCACAAAATATGTTTTTCAGAGGTAGGATTTACTCGTATCAACAAAAAAAACTCCGACTGACAAGGATACCTGTTTTCATCTAATTGATATCTTTTGATTTTTTTCCCCTTTCCTTTTCTGCAGGCTTTTGTCTTTTTATATCTGTATCTGTTCAAACCGATGGCCTCACCATCCCTAAAGAGCCATAAAATGCCGAATGCTATAACAGATAATAAATTCCATATGAACACTTTTAAACCATCAAGGGCATCTTCATTTCATCGATGGATCAAAAAGGTAGTGTGGTAGTGGTGTGGTATTGATATCATCTTTCGTTTGGTCTTGGAACGATGATTTGTCTTGCAATGAGGGTCCAGAGTTCCGACAGTGTTATTGAAACTCCTAGAGATTCATTTTGTTTAGAAGTACAAGACTGGTTTTGCTGGAGAATATTTGTGAAAAAATCACAAACTTGGTGTGTTCATGGCCTCGAATCTATTACTTCTAATCTAAGTCTCAAGCTATACCAGAAATGTAGTGGTCATATTGTAACAGCTTTTGGGACTACTTTTGAGGTTTCATGTCCAATTCTTTTTCTTGGTTTTACAGTGATATCTTAGACTAGATTTTGCATCAAAACTAAGTTCATAAATCTCAATGAGAAAGATAGAGCCTAGCATAGCAATACTTTAGTTTCAAATCTTTAATCATTCCAAAACCATTATAAAACAATGACAAGTAGCCATTACAAAGAAAGAAAAGTGTTTGCCCTGCCAATACAATGATTTGGAATGGAAGGCTTAAGCTGCCTGCCTAGTCTAATCCCATAATTCTAAGAGAGTTAACTTTTTTAAGTACAACTTCTTTTCTTTTCTTGTTTTTTCTTTAAAATTATGCCATTAGCAACATATTACCTAGTCATAAGTTTCCCAAGTCATACACAGCAGCAAATTGCACTGCAAGAAAAGAACGCAAGAGCACAATCAGCGATGGAGCTTGATCACACAGGCTACTCTTTCAAAGAAAATTGGCCACATTCTCATGCTGAACATCAGGACCGATCGCATCCACTCCGGTGCTACCCTCTCAAATGTACCTAATGTTAACACACGATATAAAAGCTCCGGTTCCTCTTCAGCTTCCTTCTTCACCCATGTTAGAGTAAATGCATAACCTGTTAGATAAACAAAAATCAAAGCTGCATCCATAAGCATAACAGATGCTAGGAGCACAAGTAGCTAGTCAAATGTTGAGTGAACAACAAGAAGGTACACAGCAAGATTAGGTTGAACATGGCACACATTCTTCAGGCCAAAGACATCATATCTATTCAAAAACTTAATTGGGAACTAGTGCAAACTTAACATAAACCTGCAGCACAAATTCATGACGTTCACAGTGGACACCATCTCCTGGGTTTCCCAAAAAAGGGACACATGCACTGTGAAAGGACAAAGTACGAAAAATCAGTACATCCCATGGAGACTAGCTACTTGAGCTCATGTAACTATCTAAAGAGGCATTTGTTTTATCCGGAACTCTAACTTCTCTGCCTTCTCTATACAGGCAGCAGATTATCTCCCAGAGTTTACATCTCTCCAATTGGATACCTACTGATCTATCATGTTAGAATGAGGAAAAGAAAGACGCCAGTAATTAATTCACTCCACAATCCCCATATCATTGTGGCCATCGGTGTCTACCAACTTGTCCAGGCTCCTCCATTTTCAGTAAACCAGCCATGTTTTTTTCTTATCTAAGAAAGCACATTGCTTTCTATAGCATACTCTACTCTCTTTTTTACAGGAAAAAAAGAGAGTACTGTACGTATCAATCATGCTTCCAAATTGGGCATAAGTACAAAAGTGTTTGGAAACTCAATGTGAATCTCCATGAGTCAAAATGTATAAAAACTTTGATGATAAAATTGTCCGTGCTGAATTAATGCAACCCAACAGAGCAATTGTTTATCCAATTAAAACTGAAAATAACTCAAATATCCATTAGGTAATGCATAGAATCTAACTACAACATGTACTTAGTTTAGCATAGCTAAATAGCTAAAGAAATCATAGCAATCAAAACCAAATACATAGTTCAGTATTGTTCAATATCCAAACAGATGCAATGCAGACCCTAGTGTGAAACCTGACACAGAAAAAAACCAAATATGTGTTTATGGAGCATCCGTTGACAAAAAGATCACCCTAGGATCATCTCCTGGCTATTGAGAACAAATCAAATCAGATGGTTCTATTTCTCAATTTTTCTGACTTGCTCCTATGGAAGCAAAAAGTTGAAAAGATTGAGAAAAATCGGTCATTCACAACCACTGATGAAGGATTTCTCGAAAAGTTAAGGATTAGTAATCCATTTTAGAAATCGAAAGGATTCGGTCTTATACATATGCAAGGAAGATAATCAAAAAAGAAAGAAGATGAGTTCTTTCTTTTATCACTTAGGAGCCGTGCGAGATAAAAGTCTCATGCACGGTTTTGAATGAGAGAAAGAAGTGAGGGATCCTCTTTTCGACTCTGACTCTCCCACTCCAGTCGTTGCTTTTCTTTCTGTTACTTCGAAAGTAGCTGCTTCAGCCACTCAAATTTTTGATATTCCCTTTTATTTCTCATCAAACGAATGACATCTTATGGAAATCCTAGCTATTCTGAGCTACATCCAATATGATTTTGCAGAAAAGTAATATAAACACCATCTAGCCAAGTATCCAATGGACAGATCATATAACCTACTGGAAGGAAACTCAAATTGGTGAATGATAACTCTTCAGAGAAGATCAGTACCTAAAACAGGACATGCAATTTCAAGCATATACCATAACAGGTCTAAATAACTCATCATCAGACTTAAATGAATTTTCAATCACTGATTGCTAAACTATAAACAGATTTCTTATGGCCTATTTGCATATCTACATGTTTCATAAATAATCGCGACGATTCACCTATGCTTGAATCAGTATTGAAATAAAATTAAGCCCAAACTATTAACAGAAAAGTTAAAAATAAACAAAGATTGAAATATTTGATATTTGCATATCTATTACTGAAATTACCACTTGATTGATGCAGAGCTGAAATGCAAACTTCATCATTTTGATCAACAGCAGACAATTTCATGCCTACTAGGTATTCTAGAAGAGCTTGAAACTGGAAGTTAGCAGGACCACTTTCAGCTACAATGCCACCATCAAGAGAAAAAAACAATAAATAGATGGATATGAAAAATTGACAAAGATTACGGGAGAAAATTTAGCATTTGAAACAAACCTGATTTGTTTAAGATTCCTTCATGCGATTCTAGCTGGACAGCCACACAAGAACAGTTAGAGGGGTGGGGAAAGGAGAGTAACGGCTTCACTCTACAAATGTAGGTTACAGACAATACCTTCTGATCGTTTGGAAGATCCCCACAGGAAACAGTCCCCTTGGATGAGCGCTTGGCAGATTTTTCTTGCATATCACTGTATCCAAATATATCATTACCACCATGGGTAATTAATGCTTCCATTTTCTCCCTAGCTTCTAGGCTACGTTTTCTCACCATTCTTCTCATTGAGGCAGTGGATCTCTCTTCTGGTGTAACTTGTGCAGTTTCAAGCATATTCAACCGGACATTATCATTGTTTTTGTTCTTATAATTGCAAGGAAATGCATATTGAAGCTGGTTTTGAAGCTTCTCAACTTCTTCATTAAGCATTTTATCTGCCATAAATAAACCTCTCAGAAATGAAAAGGATGTATAATTATTTAGCCACAAGTTTCAGTCAGAGCAACTAGAGCTTTGCTTCTAAATCAAAAGGGTCAGTAAATGATACTTCCAATAACATATTTAGCTACAAGTCTTTTCTTCACACGCAGTGGAGCAAGAGATATAATATTGAGTTAGGTAGATGGTTTGATCAGCCATTTTTATCATTGAACACTTGAGGTTGAGCTTTCACTTTCATTTCTTAAGAAGTCCAATTATGTGTTGAACTTTTTTTTTCATTAGATAGTAGGCACTTGCTATGGCTTGGGTCAAGGATACTTCTGCAGTTTCAATGTGCATGCCACCTGATGTAACTACTGACAGCTAGAAAATATAGGGATGCCATTAAAATTGGCTACAATTGAAAAATTAACAAGCTTCATATGCAATCCCATCTGCCATGGATCCAAACCCACTGTTTCCATTCCACTTATAGTTTCTTCTAAGGACTATTATCGCTCTCATACTGACTTCATAACAGATATTATTCATACTACAGATAGTAATGTAAAAGAATTTTCAAGTTTGCACTATAATGCAACGATAACCCATCAACACATTACATAGTTGCACTACATCGAGTCAAATTTCAAAATTGTAATTTGCTGCTTACAAGTATTGAACTGGTGTTATAAGTGGAAGCAATAGAAAAGAAAAAAGAGAGTGGATAATTTTATATGGTGTAGCCATATGAAATAAATATTTATAACATATATCAATACGAGTTCACCATTAAGTAGAAGCCTTCCTAGACGATTGCCTTGTTAATTGCTTAAAAACACTCGAAAAAGAAAAGGAAAGGAAATTTGGCATTCGTCAAACAATATAGTGTTCCTTACTTTTCTTGTTCTCTTCCATTAACAGCTTCTGGTACTCGGCACATTGTTCATCCATAGTTGACCTGCAAGAAAAGTAAACTGAGTGAGTGAAGGGAAACATGTAGAGCCACCACAAAACTTAGGAAAGGGCAAGTGGGAATATTGGATGCCTGATTGAAGCAGCTTCACTTCTCAAATCACTGGTTTGATTACGCAGCCTGTCATTTTCATCTTTCAAGTATTGTATCATCTCTTCAGCAACTGCAGGGACCATTTTTTTTTTGGGCATTAATTTAAGAATAGCATAAGAGAACCAAGAGAAACAAAAAAAAATGCGGTTAAAGTGGGCTTCTTCTTCACTAATTAAACCTTAAATTGAAAAGAAAAGCATACCAGAGGCATAATTCAAAAACTTGACTTCTTGATCTTTGTTGAGCTCATCAAACTCTGACAATTGTTTCTTCTGCAAGCAAACATGGAATCATCCATGAATTACATAATTAAACCAAACGGGTGTTCATAATCACATTATCTCTCGTCTCGTCTTGTCTTGCAAAAGAAAAGAAAAGAAAAGCAGCACACCTTAAGCTTATCGTACTTGGCGTAGAGTTTTCTATACAAATCCTCCATCAAAATAAAAAGAAACCCAAACCCTGAAACAAAAATTAGCGATTTTTATTACCATAAAGCAAGCAATTAGTCAATAAATCATAAGAATGAGAAAGAAAAGTGAGTAGTTTTACCTTAAACAATTGCTCTTTCGGAAATCAAAAGAATTATTGAATGACCGGGCGTTTCGAGAACTGAGGTGAGGCGGGAAAATTGAAGTTGGAAAATTTAAAAGACAGGAGAGGAGAGGAAACTCCGTCACTCGCAGTCTCTGAAATTTGTTTTGTCTGAATAATTGAAATATTTGTGTGCGCGTGTATAAATATTATTATTGAACTTGTTGGGTTGGTCCCGGCAGCCTTTGTATGGGCCTTTCATATCCATGGGCTGGTTGAATTTTTTCCTAGATTAAAAAATATTATTTGATGGTTTTTTTAGAAACAAATATTAATTAATTGAGGATTGACCTGGATAATATTTATTTGCATGGGCTAAAATTGAAAACAAAATCAACTGAAAGAACTAGTTAAGTCAATTTGATGGTTTTTTTAGAAACAAATATTAATTAATTGAGGATTGACCTGGATAATATTTATTTGCATGGGCTAAAATTGAAAACAAAATCAACTGAAAGAACTAGTTAAGTCAATTTGGATTGACATGTCAAATCAAGATCGGAATAACACTATAAAAAATAAATTAAAATAAATTACGAAACATAATTTTTAATATATTTAATGTTGAACTATTAAATAAAAAAAAATACAAAAAACTTTCAAGTTAACAAACCAAGCTTATGACTATTATCATGAAACTAGGATAATTTTATAGAACACAAATACAAATAAATAAATAAATTATTAAACTCAATTATCAATTGATTCATTGTTTATTGATGACACTGAAACAAAAATCAACAAAAAGAATGAGTTAAGTCAATCTGGGTTAACCTGTTAAATCAAGATTGGAATAACACCTTAAAAATGAAATCAAAATAAATTATGAAGCTTAATTCTTAATTAACTCAATATTGTAAATAAAATTAAAAAAAAACAATAAAAAAAGAACACAAGAAACCACAAAACTTGTGACCATCACCATGAAATTGGGATAACCTCATAAAATACAAACCGAAACAAGTTATGAAGACTGTTGAAGATGACATTGAAAAAAATCAACTAAAAGGATTAAAAAAGACCCGAGTCAATTAACCTAACTAGCAACCCAAATCATAAGATTGTGATAACTCATAGAAAAAAATAAAAAAAATTCATGAAAATCAATTCTCGATCAACCCAATGTTGAAGGATTAAATTGAAAAAAAAATCAGATAAACAAAATGACTTAGTCAACCCGGGTTAATCTGTTCAACCCAGGTTAGGAGAAACCCCTTAGTCAACTGAGTTAACCCACAAAACTTGTAACCTAGGTCATGAGACCATAATAAAACTTCTATAAACCAAATTAAAAAAAAAAAAAAAACAATTATAAAGATCAATTTTAGATCAACTCAATATTAAAGGATGAAGCCGAGAAAAATTAATTAAAAAAATAATAAAAATAATCAAGATCAGCACAATTAACCCACAAAACTCACAACTCGGGTTATAAAAATAGAATAACTCATTAAAAAAACAAAAAAAAAATATCAAATCCTATACTCAATAAAATTTAATATTAAACAATAAAATTAAAAAAAAAATCCTAAAACTTTTTTAGTAACAAAATGAAAAAAAAAAAAAAAAAAAAACCTTGCCATTTTAATTTTCATTGCCACTGTGAAATGTGAAGGCTTTTGTTAAAAATATTATTGTTGTGTAAAGTCACTAATTCAAGTATGATCCTGTAATTCACCATAGGGTTGATCACAATTCTATAGATGCAATTCAAGTCTTTCATCTCTGAGAGAAGATGAACTCAGGAAAATTAAATATGAATTACATAATAACTCATCATCTCTCTCTTTCTTTTTGATAAATTAAAAGATTTTCAAGATCATGAAATCTCATAATTTTTCATCATAGCTTCCCAATTCCAATAGACTATAGTCTCCAATAGCCAAAACCTGCTGTGATTGACACCCATGACATCTCAAGAAAGAGGTAATATTTGTCAGGTCTTGGAACAATTTGATTTCCCATGTCAACTTCTTCAGGTGTTGAAAAATAACCTGTGTGCCTCATAATTCTTTCGCCAATCTTCACATATTTTGTCCTCAGAAAGAATGCTGCTCCAGAACCAACATGTCAGGCACGGCTTGCTGTAGTAAGAAAATCTGTGATTTCCTTATTAGTAATAACTGGTCATGCAAGATGCAGGAATAGCAAACTCTATCAAAAGGAAGTGTTCTAATTTCTAAAAGATAAAAATGAATTTATTAAACTCTGTACATGGTTAACCATGCTTGTCAATTTTATGCTCGATCAGGTGGGATCATGATACAATCATTGTGATTTGGGTGATCAGGAAAGTTGAACTCATGAACTCTTCAAGGCTGATAAAGCTTCTCTTGTTGTGGCTGAAATAACTGCGTCTGATGCATTCGGCAAGTAATAGTATTTTCCTGCAGAGCAAGATTTGTTTAGCACAATTAAAATTAATTTGTTATGGCCCTCTTGAAAATGAAGAATTAATGAGTTTTCAGGTAGACAAACCTTGAGCAACTCTTGCTATTTCTTTAGCAAAACCAGTTGAAACGAACTTGTTTTCCGTGTCAATGATGAGGAGAGACATCCCTGCCTTGAATATTTTCCCAGCCACTTCAAGAATCTCATCCTTCATCATGCATACAGAAAATACATTACAATCATAGCATAACGAAACTGTAGCAAAATTCTAGGATTGCAGACTTGCCTCTGTATGCACCTCTTCACACAGATAAATTGCAAATCAAGATTTGGGATCTAGAATTTCCCGTCCAACATAAAGCATGCTTTAGCAAAAGTGGTGACAAAAAAATTATGCATCCCTTTACAACAAGCTTATTTGGATGGTCGAATACACTCGAATAAGTTTTGTACAGTCTAAAATCAGATAGAAGGTCTAAAATCTGACAGGCCTTGATCATTTCAGAGTGAACAAATTAGGCAATCTCCTATATGGGGTCTGTCTGTCTGTCTAGTGCCATTTAGAAGCTTTTGCATTGCAGATGGTGATATGCTACACGTACTATTCAGAGCTCAAAATTTACCTTCAATTCTTTTGTTGAAGGTCTTGGAGCATCAGGACCAGCCGCTTCGGGATCATTAGACCTTTTCAGTGATATATTGGCTCTGCCGTCAGTTATTGCAACGATCATTATGCGTCCAACATCACCACTCTTTTCTGCATTTAACCCAACCCTGACAGCCTATAAAAAAATTAAGCTCATAAAAGTTAGAATCAACAAAATAAAGTTGATTGCAACAAAAACAAGTGCTGCACGTTGAATTTTTTAGCAATAAATCAGAAAGGAATAGCAGCTCAGAAGTTAAAAACCAACGATACTGGAATCAGTTTTCAGCAAGCGTATACTTGGGATGTCATTCACAATATAAAACACACGAAGAATTTTATGCACATCACTTACAAGTGCTCGAATTGAAATATTAATTGACAAAAATCCCCATTTTATGGGAATTCATTTGTTGAGAAGAGAACAGGGGGGATAAACTAGATCTGCTTACAGTTGTCAGACCGTGAGCTAAGGGAGAACCACCACCACAAGGAAGCCTTTCAAGGCGCTTTCTTGCCATTGAGATTGATCTGGAAGGAGGCAAAAGAACTTCAGCAGCATCTCCACGGAAAGGAATAATAGCAACCTAATTCACATTGACCAGAAAAAGAGTTAGAAATAATTAGTTGTTTGCAGTGTTAAAAGAATTTGATAGTTGAAAGTGCTAGATTCCACCAGAAGCTAAGTTCTTTTAACATAGAAGAATCAGTAGAAATTTGAAGTGCAAGGTTTCACAATAATTGATGTACATGATAGATGTACTAATTATATATACCTGATCTCTGCTTGTATAACTCTCAGCAAGCAACTTCAGTGCTGCACCTTTTGCATTTTGCATTCGATTTAATGCCATGCTCCCACTAGCATCAACCACAAATATTACCTGTCATTAACTATGTGTATGAGAGACCAGACATATCAGATTTTTCAACACTTCAAGGGAGCTCGTTTAGCCTCTTTCTCTCTCAATGTTAGGGAGATCAAAACAGAACCAAAACTCCCTTCCTCAATAATGGAACATAATTTAAACCAAATGCACCCTTTCACAGCAAAGGAACAGAAATTAGCCCAACGTACCAATCCTATTAAGCCCACAGTGGTTGAAATCTATATTATTATTACCAGACAAAAAATCTGATAGAGTGGTTGAAGTCTCTAAGATTCAAATTCCATTATACTTCTAGGTACTTGTTTGGGAGTGTGGTTGAGGTTGCTTTTGAAAATGCTTTTCGTTTAAAAATACATCAAAATGATATTTTTATTTATTTTTTAAAAATTATTTTTGACATCGGCACAAGAACATGATCTAAAAACACCCAAAAAAAATTAATTTAAAGTAAAAAAAAAAAAAAAACATTTTTTTTCAAAAGCGTTTTTAAAAAGCAGTGCCAAACAAGGCCTCAAGAAAAAAACATTATGCTTTGAAGTTTACTTTCATCTCTTTATGGCAAAATGATGGCAAGTGAAATTTAAAAATTGAATATAGAACTTTCACAGAATGGTATACCACACTAATCATAACTTTGAAACACAATCAAAGATAAAACATATAGAACTGCAACGGAATTATGTTTTGAAGCAGAATCAATTTTTTCAAAAGAAAGTCAAGGATAAATGCAAATAATACAAGAATCCATTGTTACCAGTGCTCCGGCTTTTCTTGCCATTCTCTTCGCCCTCATGTCAGTTTTCTCAACATAAACCTTCCTACTCTTTTGAGTATCCTTCTCTTTACGCAATTTTTGATATGGAGCAGCTGCCCTGAGGGTTGCATCCACCGCTAATCTCTTTACAGGACCCTTGAATAAGGAATTCAGGGAAAATGGATGAAGCAAACCATTCAGTGGGGCAAGGACAAACAGATTATCATAATTTTAGAAAAGGACTGTTAATTCATAATCTAAAGAAGAACCAAAGGTAAAATCAATGTATTGGATATAAAATGATCAGAATTCCTTGTGCTGTTATATCTAGTTGTGTCAAATTCTACAAAGATAAAAAAAAAATAACTGGCCTGATGTGGAATTTAATTGTTTAAAAAGAAAAGGAGGACAGAGGAGGCAGAGGAGATTCAGGGGACAAACCTTTGGCAGCATGGGTTTAATATACCGTCCTCTGTCCTCTGAAAATATCACATTCTTTGCTCTCCCAGCCTTCCCTCGGCGTCTCTGTGCTTGTTGTGCAAAGAAGAGAAGTTTCTCATCAACCAACCCTCCTTCCGCGTCAAAGATGAATTCTTCAGGTATTTGTTCCTGCTGTTGCTCATTCTCTTTATCGTCACCGTCACCGTCATCCTAGTTACCGAAAATAAAACTCGCATTTCAAACAAGTATGTTCCAGGTAAATAAAGAAGAGATGAATGATAAGTCAGAAGAAATAAACAACAATCTGTTTTCTTCCCTTTCCTTTTCCGTTTTTAAAATATAATATTGGAAAGACCAGAATAATTTTCTGCATCAAACAAATAAGTTCATCAATGTTAAGGAACCTCTTGATCTTCCTCCTCATTCTGCTCATCCCCTGAATCTTGATTCTGAGGAGGTGGTGGAGGTGGAGGTGGAGGCTGTTGGTCTTGCTGCTCAGGTGGGTTCTCATTTATTATTGAACGAGGAAGAATAACCAGTTCTACCTGCATAAGATGGTATATCAGAATAGGTAGTAAAATTTATGCAAATCTTATAAGAGATCATTTCAGGAAATAGATAGGAAGGGATGATGATAACAAGAGCTAAATTTTTTATAAAAATATAAAAGGGTTAAAATCTGTCTCAGAAACGTTGTATAGAAGTGGTTATATCAGTGAATCTTCATCGCAAGCAATGAACATGATTCTTCTCATTTTCTCTCACTACTTATGAGCACTATGTTTCAGAAAAAATACTTTACAGCTTTTTTAAGGTCATCCACGGTCACTTTTTCACGTCCTTCTAAAGCAGTCAGGCATTTTGCAACACGGGCAGCATAGAGCTCAGCTCTGTGTCCCTGCCATTCATAATATACATTTAGAAGATCTTAATAGCAGCTCAAAAGTAAGAGCAGCAAGTTCAAAAAGAAATAAGGGAGATGATCAGTGGACTTCCTTGATTTTGCTTTCCAACAGGGTGGGTTTATGAGGTGGGGGAGAAGGAGGAAGGAGAAGAAAATCAAAAGAAGACTCTACATATTGAGCAAGAGCTTTAATCCCAGTACCTGGCAACCACCTCTAAGGGCTTCCAAAACGAGGTACTTCAATTGCTCCCTGCCAATAGTAACATCCTTCAAATACTCCCTTGCCAAAATGATCTGCAAGAAAAATAATTTAGAAACATTGCATAGTTTATCTGTGGACAAAAAAAGTGTACTGCAGCAACACAAAATGCAATAAGGGCCAAGTATCATATTGTCAGAATAACAATGAGGATTGATGCAAAATGTATGACCAGCAAAATTTGGATATGCTGCCATCATTCTCTGTGGTGTTCTAGGTAATTCAATTACCATAGGAAATAAATCATGTGAGCACGTCCAGGTTGTTTAAAAATAACTCCTCCCAGGAATCTTGACACAGAGGCCTTCTAGAAAGTCAGACTTGCTAATTACATATATTATTGTATTAACAATAGCTACAAAGAACCATTTAGCAGTAGCACCACAAAAGACAGTATCATGGAAGAGAAGTTATATACAAAGTCATAACTCATTGTGATTTGGGGGGCAGAACTAAATGGAGCATGTTAGCCATCCCAAACACAATGGTAGATTCAAAAAAATGATCTCTCCTTTTTCTATTATATAAAAAAAAATACTTCAGATAATCATAAAAACATGTCATTAAACAGAAATATCTATTTGTTCCTTCAAAGAAAAACCTTCTTCCCTTATGTATACAAGGAAGCCATCCCAAGTAGGTTGTCCTGTCTTTGGTTTAGCCAAGAGATATCAGTTGTTGTAGGAATATGGGAAATTATAGCCTCCAGTTGATCTGGAGTGCATTAAATTATAGACAACAGCCTGGCACCTCCTCTCAACTGACAGGGGATAATTGCCATTGGATTACACCCATCCATTCCCCAGGTTTTTGTTTTGCTAAACTCCAAAAAAATTTCTATTGGAGGGCCAACTCACAGGACAAGTCATTGCTGGACAGTACCTGGGTCTTTGCGTATTCAGTCTCTTCCCCAACCATTTCAAATACTTCATTACTATGTTCCTGAAATTGGGTTGCAATTCCAACAGCTGCAACACGATCTTCAAAATTCATTGGAAGATCTGCGCTGCAAAAGAATTGTGTCATTATTGAAATGGTGAGAAGAAAATTAAGGACAAGGAAATCACTCCATTTCTTAAGCACATACCTCAAATTAATAGCAATGCGATCTAATAAGTGTTCACGAACAGCACCTTCTTCTGGGTTATAAGTTGCAATCAAAAGTGGCTTGCAAGGATGCCTAAAGCTGATTCCCTCTCTTTCCACGATATTAACTCCTTCGGTCAACACATTAAGAAGCAAATTACTTATACCCTCGTCCAAGAGATTAATTTCGTCAACATATAAAACACCTCTATGAGCTTCAGCAAGAAGGCCAGGTTGAAAGACAGTTGTTCCTGTTTTCACGGACTCCTCAACATCAACAGATCCAATGAGCCTATCCTCAGTAACTCCCAGAGGAATCTGTGCATGAATAGACTAAAGTTGTTGCTATGTAATGAAAACCATCTAAACTACTAAGGCTTTTTTCAAGACACAGACCTGAACAAAAGGAGATCTCACAACTTGGGTCTTGATATTACCATTGGAATCATATTCCACTCGTTCAGACAAACCCTCCTCCCACCTTCAGAAAGGATGGCCAGAAGGGTCATTTTGAGAGAGAGAAAAATAACAGTTCAAAACAAAAAAAAATCCCATGACCTGAGGGGTTAACATCATGATTCATGACAACATAAATTTGGCAGCTCCATGTGATTACTGACAGAAATTAGATGTGTCAATATATGCAGAACAAATACCATGTAATATATATATGTTACACGATATTTGTTCTGCATGGAATAGAAGTAAATAAGGCTTCAGCTTCCAAATCCACATATGCTTAGACTTACTGAAAGGTAATGCTAAACTTTTAATTGCTAACATGGATCTCTTAATCGCATGGCATCTCCAGCTTTATCATTTACAAACAAGAAAACTGGACAGGAGGCAAGATCTCTAATTGATCTTGAGCAGACGAACACAGATAGTTCTAAGGATTTATTTTCTGAGCATGAACAAACATATAATAAACATTTTTTTATGGAGATTTCCCACACTGCTTGCATTGTATTAATAAACATCACATAAATCAAGGAAAACTTATTCTGAGTGGGGAGTGGACAAATTAAAAACTTCCTTTCTAAGGCGATTAAAACAAAAGCAGTTGTTGTGCGAGCAAATATTGTCTTCTTTTTTTGTATGTGGAAAAGAAAAGAGCACACACAGACATGCACACAAATCTTTCAAGCACTCAGTGGCTTACTCATCAGGGCATGCTGGATCTGCATTTGCTATTGAACCCATGACTACATCAATGGGTGGCAAAACTTCATGAAGCCCACGTGCCATAACTGTCTTGGCTGTTCCTCGCCTTCCGGATATTGCAATCCCACCAATCTCACGGTCAATAGCCCCAAGCAAAAGAGCAGTTTTGATAGCATCCTATAACACAATTGACATTATTAGGCGCATGTTAATGAAAGATTCATAAGTGAACCATTACAATTATCAAATGAATTTCCAAATTAAACACAACCAATGCCGCACAGGTGTGCTCTGCACTCTAAGTTGTCATGATCATATGTGTTGACACACATCCAATGGCATTCTGCTGCAACTATGGAGAGCAAGCACTCCCTTAAATCATCGAGAATCGAATTTTCAAAACGCCAAAGTCTCTCAACTTAATGACAAAGTTCCTTCAATAATCTCCAGCGTTAATTAATTCATTTTTATCCATAATAACATAACGAATACAATACAACCCTACAAGAACCAACCCATTCAGTATATCCACCAAAAAACAACTAACAAACAAAATAAGTAAAAACCAAACAACCTTCTACTAGCAAAGGCAAATTCGGTACTTATTTTATCACCAGAATTGAAGGAAGGGGGGGGGGGGGGATGTATAATATAGACCTGGCCAACAACAGCAGCTAAAGGGAAGTACTGTCTTCCATAGTAAGTTGAGTCCAGCTTCTCAGTGGCAGTACTAGGAGTAGCAACAGCACCATTACCAGACTGGAGAGTTACATTTGCAGCAACAACGCGAAAACGACGAGTGTGGGAGTGTCTTTTCTTGGGGCTCAAAGCATGAGAAAAAGAAGGGGTGGGAAAAAGAAGGGAGTGTGGTTTGAGTGAAGAAAAAAGAGCAGGAGTGGAAGATTGAAGGATAGAGAGTGAAGAAGAAGGAGATGGAGAAGTGAATGCCATTGTTTTGTTATGTTCAACTTGAAAATCACAAGTGTTCTGTGTATGTCTTCGCCTTTTGTTTCTCTTATCTGTTACAGTCTTACAGATAGGTTTTGGTCCCTTCTCTGTTGATCATGTTTTATAATCTCTATCTCTTCACTTTTTGATGGGCATTTATTTATTGGAAAATTACTGAAATATCTTAAGGTTTGATCATGTTTTTCCTCTTTTATTTGAAAAATTATGTTTTATATACTAATATTAAATTATTAATATAATTGATAGTATTTATAGTAAGGAACGCGTGAAATTATTTAACAAAAAAAGAGTATAAATGTTTATTATTATAATTAATTTAATATATAAATTACTTTTATAAAAAGAAATGTTATCTTCCTGATAACATAATTCATCATTTTTCCTTTAAGGAACCTTTAAGGAAGGAATGTTTGTTTTAAAAATATTTTTGAAAAAAAAAATTATTTTTTTATTTTAAATTTAAAAAAATTAATTTTTTAGATCATTTTATGTGCTAATGTCAAAAATAATATTTAAAAATAAAAAAATATCATTTTAATATATTTATATATTTTTAAACAAAAAAACATTTTAAAAAACAAAATCAATTACACTCCTGAACCCTCACTAAATATAAACACCATAGCATCAGATTTATCATTTTCTTTGTTTGCCACCGTAATATCTATATATTTCTCTTTTTTTTTTTTATAAAAATCAGAGAAACACACGCCTTCATCTTCATCCTAATAATATAAACATGTTTTGCTAGGATGGACCCAAGTCTATGGATAGAAAGGGCAACATATACGAGAAAAAATGGGTATCAAAATGCAAAAGGCATGAAAAATACAGGGACTATAATGAAATAAAATAAGGGTTGATTTGAAAGAATTAAAAGTTACAAGGGTCGATTTGAAAGAATTAAAAACTAAATAAAAAATATCCAACACCAGAGATCATGTTGAAAATACGCTAAAATTAGAGGGTTCATTTGAAATTTTGCAAGGATAAAATTGAATTTATTCCTAAAATTATAGTCAATTGTGGGTTCAACTGAACTAATTCAAAGATCAAAAACTGAAATGAAAAGAGAGATTTATAACTCAATTTAATTTAGGGTTGTTCAAATGATGTTGTTTAACTTAAATGAAATGATATGTTTTGAGCAAAAATAACTTGTTTTGGTTTAAAACGATGTCGTTTTGTTCAACATCAAGATAAAAAAAAAATTAACAAGTTATATGATATGTTATTTAACACTATTTAGAGGGTGTTTGGGAGAGTTGTTGTTGTAGCTTTTCAAAGTGCTTTTCGTGCCGAAATACATCAAAATAATATATTTTTTTTTAAATTATTTTTGATATCAGCACATAAAAATGATCTAAGAACACCAAACCATATTCATTTAAAATGAAAAAAAAAGCTATAAATAGGCGTTTGAAACGTCATCCAAACAGGCACTGATTGTCTTATTTCTTTGTCCTCATGAAAGATAGCATGATAACCTTTTTGCAGTGTTATTCAATGCACTTCCCACACCTTAGGTGAGACAAAAAAAAAACATATTTGTTATTAGCATTGATGTTGCACTACACTTCCAACTTATTTTCACTAAGTGCTTGTTTGAGATTGTGGTTATAATTGTGTTTTAAAAGTGTTTTTCATTCAGAAATATATCAAAAAAAAAAAAATTATTTTTTAAAAATCATTTTTGACATCAGCCCATCAAAACGGTTTAAAAACACCAAAAAAAATTTAATTTGTAATAAAAAAAATCATTTTTTTCAAAAATATTTTTAAAACACAATGTCAAACGCCTACCTGATTTTACAGTATTGTTGGTTAGTTGATAATGGTTGAGATCTATCTCAGGCAAACCAATAACTATTATTTGAGTTTGGAAGGATCTTAAACACCCACTTCACATTCTATAAAAATGAGTGAATCTCAACCAGGAAAAGAAGGTCATGAAACAATTTTAGTGTTTAGGATTTTATAAAAATATCATAGATTTAGACCGGGTTTTCTCTTTCTTACAAAGTCAACCAGTGTTTTTTAATTGGATCTCAGCCCAGCCCAGACTAGCAAATCCAGACCCTTGATCTCGGGTTTTGAAACGGTGAATTCGAGCATTTCTTTTTTTCAAGAGAACTGGCTACCATAGATAAAGTTGAAAAGGCAAATACTAAAGCTATGAAGGAGGAAAGACAAGTAGATGACAGGAATTGTCATCTTTTTGTTTTTGATGGATAGGATGTGATTCTCTCTCAATGTCACCCTGCTGAAAATGGTCAGCAGCCCAAGGAATGTGTCAAGAACAGAAAGAACCCTTCAATTCCGCTGCTTAACATTATTAAAAAAGTTGGAATTCTCCTACAATTTTTCTCCAATCTAAAGTTTCCAAGTATGTATCTACATGAAATTAATTAAACACACACACAAACACAAAAACTATACATACACATCAGCATTCTATACCATATTTGGTGCGTTCCATATTAGCAGGTGTATGCATATCCACGTAGATACATGCAAGTTTGTGTTCATCTGTTTCATACGAAATCAATTCTACCAGTTGAAACGAATTCAAGAAGGATGACACAAATATGCACATATGAATTCCATTTGCGTATATTGATGTGATATTTACAGAGATTACATGGTTAACAGCAGCTACTTTTCAATAGAAAATCAATGTGAAAAAAATGAAGTTAAGAATCCAAATACAGAACTGCTACCACAGCTGCCTCAGTTATAGAAGAATGTGCTACTGTTCATAAACCCCCACGGGACCTGTTGCTACCAATTCTAAGCTTCAAGCACTCCCAATTAAACCAAATCCTATTGCTACCTATCGGGACAGAAAAAATTATATTATATATATAAAAGGAAAATGCCAACAGACCTGGTAAGAGATGCTCCTACACATGCTTCCCAAGCACGAACTGAATGAATTCCATCCGTCAAGATAGCGATGGCATGGTGCAATCTTCATAGAGATTGAAAGCTGTTAAGAGCAACTACCTCCTCAAATAAACTCCTTGATTTTAGTTTTCAAAGAATCTTCCCAGTGTATTTTATAAGCTTCTGCCATGAATGTCAAGAACATTAGAAGATTTACAGTTCACTCTGAACTTGAAAATAACTCTAGCCTCTACCATTCCTGTCTCACCAGTTAAATGAAAGAGTGGATCTAATCTACAATTGTTTCACTCTCATCTTACAATTCAGTTAATGCCATGAATGATTGTGGTTGCATCTTGATGGGTTCTACAAAGGATCCATCAATTGTTAAGCTATCCTTGCACCATCAGGTCCTAATGAAGCCAATCCAGTTTCTATCAAATCCACACCAACCTTGCAGGGAGAGAGCTGTGCAGCATCATCTGAAGTTACAATAGCATCATCTCCTGATTTAATTGTGCTCTCTTCGACCATATGACTTTCATTAGGTGATGTTAGTAAATCTGGTTTAAAATTCTCGTACAAAGTTTGAATTGCATCAGTATTCTCAATCACATTTGCAAGTGCATGCCCATTTTCTGCTTCCAACTTAGACTCAGACACAAAACTCTGATTTGAATCCAGGGCAGTACCTAATTGCCCCTCTACATGAACAGACTCGTCAACAGGAAGTGAACCTGGATGATCCTCCTCTGGATGAAGGATGCCAACTGTCTCTTCCTTTGGTAATTCAGTCACAACATCCTTTTGTAACTCAGCTCCTTCAACCTCATGGCTTGTGGTTGCCACATGCGGGCAGACAGGAGGAGTCTTCTGAAGGCACATATGGCACCTAAAACCAATGAGCTTATTTATGTTCTCCATATCAAGTCCAAATGCATCTCCATGAAACCATTCTGCATAAAGCATGTTAGAGTGAAAACATTGCTATGAAAAAATGAAAAGCAAAAAGGGGTGGTGGGGGGGAGGAAGCAACAGATATTGTATTTTTCATTAGTTTCCAATAATTCAATTAACTAAATGGAAAAGGAAATAGAGAATAATAAACATAGTTACCTCCACAAATCTCACAAGAAATATAATTTGAAATAGATGTATATCCTGATTCACAGCAAAGATGGCATCTGGATCGATCATCAATGGCACTCTCTGATGGGGCAATAAGGCTTTTCTCCCTAAAATGTGTCACCCGTTCATCATCTGGCTTTCTAGACAGCAGAAGACCATTGCGCCAGTAACTATGACAGGCATCTGTTCTCTTCTTATGCAACAAAGTACTTTTCTTTGGTTTCTTATTTGCCCCCCTTTTGGATTTGGTTGGTCTTCCTCTCTTGCGTCCCACAACCTTCTTGTTTTGTAATGCTTTCTGTTTAGCTTTCCTAGCTGAACGACGTAGTGGTACAACAGTAACCTTCTTGTTTCGTGATTGTAGCAGTCGTGATACCCTCAAGGCTTTTTTATTGTTCTTCAGTCGCAATGAATTTCTAACTGCAGTGGCCTTTTTAGATTTTTGCTCCTGAACTTTTGTGTTCTTGATGCTATTTCTTCTTCTTTTAGTGTCAGTCTTCACTGTTTTTGCATTTGTCTTCTTCACATTTTTCCCATAGTGGCATCGGTGGCATGTATATATACATTTGGCTGTGATGGCACCAGCAGATTTATTTGCATGCCTTTTGTGGAAAAATCCTGAAAAATTGTATCATATTTGTAAGATACAAAAATTAAATGGAGAAGGTGAGTGAGTGCAAAATGTCAGATTTAATCCTGTGATTATTGAGGCATTTACAAGGAAGAACTGCTTACCCTTGCAATTCTGACAGCAGACAGCTTCCCTGGTTAAATATCATAAGGAAATTAATATGGGCAATGAAACAAATATTGAAAGGGACAAAAAGGACCAACACAAATGACTTGAAACAAAAAGGTGCATATAATAAGTACTCATGTTGTCAAATTTAACAGTGTGAACAAAAATATTGAACATTTTAAAATTAAATTACCTGATTGGAACATCTTTGTTACAATGCCCGCACTGATGGTAGTCAGATCTTTCTGCTCTTGCAAAAAGATAAGAAAACCCTCTTTGCTTCAAGGGTTTCTTCACTGCCACACTATCCTCAGAGAGATTCCCAGAATTCATCTTACTAGATCTGCGAGCAATTCTTCTCTCTTCAAAACTTTTCAAGAGATACAAGGGAACATAAGATTCATTTAGCCAATACTTCTTCCTTTCACTGGAGGATTCTTCAATCATAGACCCATTTTTTGAAACAACTTCAGGAATACTTCTCCTCTTTCCAAAATCAAGAAGATACTTTGTCCCTTTTTCTTCTACACACTTCCTGCGAATAATTACCTTCTTGAACAACCTGAATGATTTTCTAAGCTCCTTGTCCAACATGGACAAAGGATTAATGTTCTGAATTTCATCCCACCTGATGCTCGAATCAAACTCCCTTACCTGGAGAGGTAATACAATTTAAATAAATAGATGGAACCAGCAGAAAGGATGCTGAAAACAAACATTGCAATCAAAAAGCCAACATTTGCAGTTCAATGTACATACCCACATAGATGGGGTTGAGAAAACAAAGCACGAAGGTGATTACCATGATCAAGAAAAAACGAAAGGAAAAAGAAAAATCAGCCTCATACCTGCAAAGCAAGCTGTTCTACAGTCACTGATGACTCAACAGCAGCTTGCCAGGCAACATGTTTGCTTCTCTTTGCAAAATCTGAATTCTCAGGATATAGTATGCCCGCTATCTTCATGCAACCAGCTGCAGAATCTCAAACTTCAAACATATTCAGAATAATACCAGGTTGACTGAGATGCAAATACTACCATCCCAGAGTAAATAGAAGAAAGAGAAGAAGAATTGCAGACCTTGTCTGGCAGCCTTGGATGCCAAGGAGCAAGGTAAAACCTTCCAACTGAACAGCCGGCGAGAAAGCCTACCACCTCTCCACCAAAACATACCCAATCCACTGGCAGATTTTGCACAAGGATTTGACTCGCATTCAGTAGACCTAGCCCTTTTCCTGCCAATCCCATTCTTTAAAGATGCACGCGAGGAAGCAATCACAATATGAGAAGATGATCCCATCGTGACACCAGAGTCCACATGTTTCACCCAGTCTGCTGAAAGTGCAAGTCGCTGCACATTTGCCTCTAACTGCAAAATTGCCCATAAGACCATGAATTTAAGCTAATGCATCAAGGAATAACTGTGGTAAAGATTGTTACAGCTTGGACCAACTTGGTCTGTTCTGGACAGAGGAGGCAAGCCCAACTTGTTATGCTTAGAATGAGACTACATAAATACAAATATAAGCTGGTTCAAAGGCAACATTGGCTGTCCTAAATCAACTTATTGCTGAAATCCAGATTAAGGAAAGATACAAGTTTGAATAACATTTCAAAATCAAGTGAGCAGGGTACATTTTAGAATCAAGTGAATTGGGTATAAAAGCTTTCAAACGAGATAGGCTCTGCATGTCAGTTTGAAGTTTAAACCTTGAAATGGATTAACCTTGAATAAAAAAAAACTTAAAGAAATGAAAAGCAATATCAATTCTACTCAGTGCTGACCCATCAAGGTAAGAGAGAAGTCCTTACTTTGAGCAGTAAATGTTTAACTGATGCAATATCAGATGCCTTAAGAATGCTTCTACGCCAAAGCTTGGTATAATGCGGATTTAGCCATGGACCCAGTAGCAGCCCCTGAAGCCGATCTTCAATCAAGAGAATATGACATATTAAATCTATAAGATAGCCTTTCCTGTTTCTTTTTGATTTGAGATTGATCCCCTCACTTTCAGACCCCTCCTCAACAGGACCCAAACCCATATTTAACAAGCAAGCTGGCTCATCAGTGGTAGCTCTGCAAGAGAAGCACCATCCACATTTTTCTTTCTGGACTTCAGCATTTAGACTAGGAATACTTGACCAATGGAACTTGTTGGATTTCTTTAAAATGACCTTCATCTGAGCTAAAGCCATTTCCTCGTCTGATTTTATGGAGTTTTCAGTCGTCTTGTCTGATGATTTAGACAATAGCACTTCCGCAATTGAAGCAGATTTATAACCAAAAATGTAATAGTTCATGTACTCAGTTCCAGGCTGCGCCTGTAATGTGATCTCAACTGTCGCCTTTGCAGCAGATGAAGGACATCTTGTGGGAGGAGAAAATCGATTCTTTTCTTGTTTAACATCCAAAATTTTGGGAGTCACAGAATTGTCTCCCATGAGAGGGGACATTCCTGGAGCCTCAGTTTCATTTGAGTAGCCAGCAGACCTGTTAGAACAGTCAGGCCCTTTCTGAAAGTTCTGGTTCTCCAAATTGATTTGGGTGGTTTCAGCTGATCCTTCAGAACTCATGCATGTCAGGCTCACAGACTTTGAGAACTCAAAATCAAGATGACCACAACATCTATTAGCAAACTTTTCCAGGTTTTGTCCATCAGCAATCTTGATTTTAGTTGCACATGTTTCTAAAGATGCCGAAGTACATGCAGTTATGCTCATGTCTAAGCTCTTTGTATGCTTTGCTGAACTCAAATTGCTTGCTCCGTATAAAGTAACAGGAATATCCCAGTGCTTGTGGATAGCCTCCAAAATGTGACCATAAATCATCTCTGAAGACTTTAGCACTTCAATAACAGCACAAAGACCATCCCTTTGGTAGTAATTGAATGGGAGTTCAAAGTCACGAGCATCTGACCTGCAAGGTCAGCAATACATGAAAAAATATGCATGTGCTGAAGCAAGTTCACATGCAGATGGAACATAAAATAACTGTAGTTCAAATACTATGATCATTCAAGTTTAATATTAAAGGTTCACGATCACAATCACAAACTTGTCTCCCTAGCAAAAGGAAGAAACTATACCAAATCAACAGTGTAAAGTTTAAATGCCATGAACTAGTGAAAAGAAATCCTATGGCTACTACCAATTAATTAGTCATTTAAATTTGTTGCCTTGAGATATTGATGATCTTAAATTTTTAAACCAATATAAGAATATACAGACTTCGAACTACCAGCTTAACAGACCTTAATCACATTACTTGCACTGTTTTGTTCAATACTTTGGAGACTGTATTCTACATGATAGCTACTCAAACAATAAAGATAGCAAAAATAGTAACAAGAATAATCATCAATGACCAGTCCATGAACGGTAGGAAAAACTTACACCAACAAGTAACCACAGCTGCTAAAATATAGCCGGTCATAAGGATCAACTCCCAATAGCTCTGCTCCACGAAGCAGTTTTCGAGGTTTCATCCACGGTTTCTGCCTGTCAATTGCACACTCAGGACAGTACCAGTCACCCTCTGGCAAAGATTTGTTGGCAACACCTACACACTTTGCATGATATGCAGCAGGACAACCATCACAGCATATTAAATTCCCGTCCATCTTACAAAGGCAGCATTCATCACTATTCCAGTCGTCAGAAGCATCCTCCGTTAGGTATGAGGTACCTGAGACATCCATCGCAATCTTCCTTATCTTGAAAGTCCCCGGACTCACATTTCTATCAAAATCAATTTCAGGTTCAGCTCCTGTAGATCTCCTATTAAGCTCCGACCTAATGGCCTCCACCTCAATCAAGTCATCACAAAGACACTGTAGTATCTCCAATTTCACAGATACAGGTTGTTTGCGGTAGTCACTTCTGAACAGATTCAATTCACTAAGATCAAATCCAGGTTTCAACCCTGAACCATGGATCAGGAGGTACTCAACCATGAAAACAGGCCATGTAATCAAGTCCAGCAAACCCCAATCAAGGCTCCTACGTTGATAGTCAATTTAGACAATCAACACAAATAAACCCAAAGTTTCAAATGAAGACAAAATCAACGTCAACAAAAATAAAAGGTAGGAAGAAACAAAAAGAATACCTCAGGCAATTAGAAGCAGATTCAGAACCTTCATTTGAAAGGTGCTCCAAATGCTTTCTTAGAATTTCCAAAATTGAAACATGAATAAAATCAAATAAAGAACTTGGAGAGTTACCCTTCAGTGCTGCCACAAATTCCTCCAGCCCAAATGGACTTAAGAACAACAGAGTGCTAAATGACCTCAAACAAGAATAAACTGAGAATAGGTCAAGTACTGGAATTCCACTCAAATTTAAATTCTGTGAGGAAGGAGGTAATTGCAACTTGGGTGGAAGAGCCACGGGCTCTTTAGGCCATTCATGATGTGAACTAACAGGTGTGTCCTCCGTCAATGAACTAACTGCAGGAGACATTGATAAATCTTTTAGCATGTTGTTTTTAGCTGACCCTCTACGAGCACTTCTTCTCAAGACTGTTGTTTCTTGCATAGAATTTCCATTATCCAAAAGTTTTCTCTTCTTTCTAGCACTAGCACTGGCCTCTTTATATGAACTTCCAATATCACCTAGGTTCACATCAACTCTCGCTGTACAATCATCCCTAACAACATTAGCTTCTATGAGAATTATTTGTTCTGGAATTGAATTCAAATTATCTGCAACCTTTCTCCTCCTCCCACGCCTCTGACTACCACTCCCCATCATACAATCATCCCCTACAGCATTAGCATCTGAGAGAACAGTCACTTCAGGAGTAGAATTCAAATTATCTGGAAGCTTTCTCCTCCTCCCGCGCCTTCGACCAACACTCCCCGCAATAGAATCATCCCCAACAGCATTAGCATCTGAGAGAACAGTCATTTCAGGGGTAGAATTCAAATTATCTGGAAGCTTTCTCCTCCTCCTCCCCCTCCTCCGACTCCCGCTCTCCTCTGTATACACACTTGCTGAGTCAATCACCTCAGGACAATCCTCCTTGACATCCTTAACATCTTCCACTGCAACAGAATCACAAGCCCTGAAATCTTCACTGGAAACAATATTCACCTCCTCGATTCTCTCAACAAACCCCAGACACGAATCATTAGCGACATGAACACCTTGCAATTTCCCATTAGGAATGGCACTTTCAATATGACTTTTCTCAACCTCCTCCATCCTTTGAATCTCAAAATTTGTAGTCTCTTCCATCTGCCCTTCAAAACCAACATCCATCTCATCCTTAATTTCCTCATCAATCCCCAAATTCAAATCAAACCCACATTCCCTCTTTTGGGTCTCTACAACTTTACACTCCAAATCAACCTCCTTAAAATTCTCATCCACATCACCACTCACATCCAAATTCAAGTCAAAACACCCTCTCTTCTTCCCTTCAAAATCAGCACTTAAATTGTTGCTATTGTTACTATTGTTGTTATGATTATAATTAGGATTAGGAATACCCTCCTCTTCTTCCTCATTTAAATCAAAATTGAACCCAGCATTCAAATCAAAAAAACCCTCTCTCATATCCTCCGCAACTCCGCTTCCTTTCTCCAGGGTTTCATTCAAATCAACATTAATAACAGGATTTTCCCTCAAGTCCCCAACGAACCCATCATTTCCATTCATATCCAAATTCCCGTTAGCCTCAACAACTCCATAATTACCTGACTCTTCTCCGCTCTCAGGCTTCTTAGGCTCAGCACGCCGGCGCTTCTTGGGCTTCCGTCCCAGACGAGGCTTGGGGTCAGCAGGCCCAGCAGAAGAAACGCCGGCGGCTTCTTTCTCCTCTTCTAACAGAGAAACAACTTTACAGAGATCAAGCTCCTCGAAATCACCGTCCTCGTACTTGATCTCGAAGAAACCAGACGACTCGTCGTAGGATTTGACACATCCTTTGAAGACACCAAATCCCTTCAACTTCTTACTAACTGATTTACCTACAAACTCCATAATCTTTTTTCTCCTCCTTCGATCTCTGTTAGGAAAAAAAACATTGAGGAATTCAAAACTGGAAAGAACGGGAAATGCTGGGTTCTGGCTATTATTTTTCTCGGGGCTCTCTCTCTTTATAAAAACATGACCTTGGAGGCTTTTTTGTTTTTTTTCAGAGAGTTGGAGAGAAAGAGGTGGTTTGCTTTGAGAGAGAGGCAGTGACTTTTCTTTTCTTGTTGGAGAAATAGGTGTGTAGAGGGTAGTTTAGACTAGGACATCTAATATATCTTATTGCCACCTCGTACTTTATTACATAAAAAGAAATAAATCTAAAACAATCAAAATGTAAGATCGACTTGTAACAGCCATGGATACCAAAACAAATCAATGAAATAGGATTACTCTCTAAGATATATAAATATATATATACACATAAAAATTCATCAAATCTTGAAAAATCTTGAAAAATTATTTGATTGGTTTGATTTCACTATATATTGGTAATTACATACATGTAGTGATTTATTTCGATTACATTCCAAATACGAACCTATAAATAATGTTCATGTCTCATGTTATTTCAAACTCGTCTCGGGATGCCTTCTGTTCTTATTTATTTTTTGAAATTAAATACTCCACTACTCAAATTTAAATCGAGCACGAAAAAGGTGTTAATTTTATTAAGAGGGTGGGAAGCATGCAATGCATGACTGCGCCAGGTTAAGGCCTATTTGCTAATTTTGCAGCCAAGTTTTTTTAATATATATATATAAATGGGATGATCAATGTGAGCTTACATGTACCACAATTAATATTCAAATATATTAAATACTTTATAAGCTCAGTGAATAGATAAAACACTACGAGAATAATAGGCATTCACAAAAAAACTCGAACTCAAACATAAAAAAAAAAAAAACAAGTCCCTTCTACTCTTTCCCTGTTAGGCCAAGACCTCAGAGTGCTTTTGCAGCCAAGTTTGAATCTTCTGCTTGCGAGTTTGGAATGACTATGAGAACCGTGTGTGCGTGCGGTGGTGGTGGAGTTGACGGGCCACCTGCCTGTTTCCACCCCACTATCTCCGGGGAAGCTGAAGGAGTGGATGGATAGCCGCCACCAACTTCCATTTCACATTGTCACCTTCGGTACTTTATTCAATCATTAATCACGGAAATAAAAAAGAAAAAGGAAATCTTGTAGTGACAAACGATGCTTCGTTCAGATTTTTTGCAGCTTTTAATGGATACGCGTCATCTCTCATCTGTGAATTTGCAATACAAGTGCCCGTTTGTGAAGATTTTTTAAAGAGATATTTTGATTGAAAATATATCCAGATAATTTTAATACCAATTTTTTTTTAAAAAAAATAAGATTTAATGCAAGTATCAAATCAACACTCGGGTGGTAAAAATAATTAAGAAAATCCGATGTGGGGTTCCATCTTTTTGCGTTTAAACAAGTGATATATTTATCCATCCTGCGTGCATGGTTCAATTGACCAGCAAGAACGAAGGCAACGCCTGAGGCTGTAAACGGCCAGCTCTTTTCATGCTTTCATTCATTTCTAATCCACTTGAAAATAAAAATAAAAATAAAAACAAAAAGGTTTTGCTTTCTGATGCTACATACCCGACACTTGACACCATAACATAAAGGTTCCAAAAACTTTCGTCACATCTTCATGATGAATCTTTAATGACACGATTAACATATTACAACAAGAAAAACTAGTCTTAATCAAGATTGTCAATATTATTTTAGTTAATGCTTTGTATTTTGATTTCGAATCGAAAAAATATATCAATTTCAAACCATTTCGAGGTTATATATATATAGTTTAAATCCAAAAAAATCTCATTTAAAATTATACAATTTAAACTAAAAAAATCAATAAAATAATTTTTCTAAATAAAATTATAAATATATATAATATTCCGAAAAATAACATCATCAATCTCACAGGATCATGACATTCTCTAATTGTTTTGAAATTTTAACATAATATATATAAATATATCAAGAGACTACTCGTAAAATTTCATCTTAATCTAACAATTGGATTAAAAGAAATAATAAATATTGTAAAATTATTTATTGTTTTAAATAAATACTATTTGATCAAAACAAAAAGAACAGAACAAAAACAGAACATTTTGGCAGGTATTTAGCCAAAAAATCAGGAACAAACTGGAATTTAAACCAAAATAAAAATAGCACCATTTTGTCTCATTTTTTAACGAGTACAAAACGCTTAACGTTTAGGCAGAAACAAACCATTATGGTCTAAATCACTCACAACCCGATTGACGGCAGTAAATTACGACCTGATTGACAGTAGTATTATAATACTTACTATTTTCTAAAATATATTTTTATATCAAAATATTATTTCTTTTCACAGTGACAAAACAAGCACAAACAGAACAACAAAAAGAGCATAGGCACATAAATAGTATTTCTTTGTCTACCATTTCAACAGTAGCAATGACCATGCCTAAAATTAACACCAACCTTGCTATTGTGATTGCTGACCAGAAAGGTAAACATGAGATTATGAACTAAGGATTGAATTGATTAATGAACAGAACCAAAAGCAAGACTTCCGTTACCAGGGGGGATTGCTGATCATGAGAGCATTAAAGTGTCAACGACCTTGGCACAACTACCAAGTGATTGATTGCATTTAACGTGCAATGAGCTCAATGCAACCGTGTGAAAGCTGTACCAAAAACACCATGGAAGATAACAAACAATATCAAAGATGTTACATGGTTAGTATACAGAATACTCATAACGTAGGTTCCCAGATATGCGGCTTTGGTTAGCTTCTCCCTAATCTACCAGACTCGCAGATGTGGCCCGGGGAAAAAAAACATAGTTAAACAACTTAGCTTGCACTGAATATTGAGGCTAAAGTCAATTTTCTTTCAATAGCCTTAGTCATATACACTAATCAATTTTGGAAACAGGATAAAATTTTGAGAGAAATTTTAGCCAGATGACACATCATTGATTGGCCGACTTAAACCAGAATAAACTGCTTTCTTGAAAAGAGGATGCACATTTTCTGTGAGTACATCTGCATCTAGCTTCTCGATGTGAGCCCATATCTGCAAACAATGTAGTGCATGGACGTCAGAAACAGACATCCATTGCGTTTTTTATCATCTTTAACTATGTATTTAAACTGAAAAAATACAAATGGCAGTTGTGGCCATCATGAATTCATAACATGCACATCAAGAGCAGTGGCTAGTGCATCCAAACGATGAAATAGTATAACATAGAGCAGTTTCATAGAATACTTTGCTGGTATCAAACACACTAACAACAACATCAGTAATAGATATCAATGTTTCCAAGCTTCTGTTGCTAAAAAGATCCAAATTTTAAGTTAAATAGTTTATGGCAATGTTTCACAACTGGAAGTGCAGAAGAAACCGAAGGGATGGAACATCAGTGAATCAAGAAGAATGTAGAGTGCATAACAAAGATATCTCTGTTTGACATCTATAATGTTGTGAACAAATCCAGCTATATTGCTTGTCCATATCAAGTTCCCTCTGTAGGTGTGTATGTGTGTGTTCCTTTTCTTTTTTTGCATTTCTTACAAGCACTGCCAGTTAATTTTATGTTCAGAGGGCCTAAAAGAAAGTAGAGATTGCCTTGGCTACCATCTAACAATATGCCAAGTGCCAATTTCTAAGATAAGTTTTAGGCAAATAAGCCTCAGGCTCCTGTGCAGGCCATTTGGCAGTGCTCTACAACAGACTGCTGTGCAGAAGCTGTCATGACATTCTCTTAGTAGGACTGAACAAAAGACAAATCGTTCCAGTTGAGGACTCATTGCAGCAAAAAGAACAACTTTTGCTGAGCTAGATTTCTTACATCAGGTAAACAAATATATATGTGTATATATATATATATATATATGTGTGTGTGTGTGTGTGTGTGTGTGTGTGTGTGTATGTATAAAGCACGGGATCTCTAAAGCTAAGACTGGCATCGACTACTTTGTCCAAATTGAATACAAAATGTAGGCTGCTTAGCAGCCAAAGGGGCATGGCAAAAATTCTGAATTGTTTCCCACCCAGTACAGTAAAATTGTTCTGCGTCAGCTGTACAATATCTATCAAAGAGGGAAAAAAGGGAATATCTGAACATAAAACTCAGACAAATGCCAAAAAAACTAAATCAGAAAAAGAATAGCAACTCATTACACCATATTTACCTCAGAAGCATACTGCCTTGCAAAGGCCTTTACATAGCCAAGAGTGGATAAACACCATTGCTCTTTCTCTCCCACATTATAGATGTTGCTGTCCTTTCCTCCATTCGACTGACTGCCAGAGTTGAGGGAAACAAAATAGCTCTTGAAATGAAAAGTGAATGCGAAGAGAATAAAAGGCAAAGAAAAGAAAAAAGGAGAAGAAAAGGGGGAAGAGAGGGAAGTAACCTTTTGTTGGGTCTCCTGCTCTCATTATCAACTTCCATTACTGATGATTCATCAAGATCAACAGTCATTTCATCTGCTTGAATTGACTTTAATTCCCGCAGTGTTCGAGCTCTAGATGGATCAGGTAGTCGTTCCATCAACACATTTGAGAAGTTTTTGTACAAAGAGAGGAACAATGCCTGCACATGCAAATCATTGTTACAAAAGAATGAGGAGCTGCCTCCAGGCCTGAATATCTTATTCAGGAAAGATTGGGTTTGTTTTGTTTATTCCAAGCTTGTATTGACCATGAAACTTGTACACTGAGATCAGAAACAATCACCCCAATACAGACATGCATAAGAATATAAAATATCCACAGAAAAAAACCAAAGCCAAACCAGACCAATTACCAGAGCCTACTGTCAAACTAGATTCAATACTTGTTGAGGCAAATGACCGCAATAGGCTTCAGACATGGGTTTACTAAATAGCAAAGCCAAAGATGGAAAACTATGCATGAACAACATGCAAGCTGGATGCATACTTGGATATTGCCATTAAATAACGTGTTTTTTTGGTTTATTTTTTCAAGCCAGATGATCCAACTAAGAAACAGAGATGCAAGACAAAAAGGAGAAGGGTGAGGGTAGGAAGCTATTAAGAATTAAAGGCAGCGAAACAGAGGAAAATTACAGCTATTCTCACTCTGATTACCTCATTTTCATCAAGGGCGCGAGCAAGAAGAGCCTCCTTGGCCTCCAAAGACTCATGCACAGACACCTCTTCTTCCTTTGCCTTTTCAGCATTTGCTTTCAAGCGCTTCAACTTCACAGGGTTATCACCAAGAACAGGCTCACCATCCACAAGAGAGAGCTTTGACTCAGCAGCATCTAGCTCTGCTTTTGCCTTTGCCGCTGCTGCTTCAGCTGATACAACACTCTTCTTAAGAGATGATATCTCGTTTCTTAGATCAGATATACGGTTATAAGTCTTGCCAATAGCATTTCTAAGAACCTGTGAATGAATAATTGGGATTAAAAGGGAGTAAAATCTAAAGAGATTGTTAATAAAAAAAAACATGAAATCTTCTCAGTTCCAAGGATATTTAGCAAGAAAAAGAAAATCCAGAAGCAGGGAAAAATGTTCTGCTTAGAAAAAGAAAGAGCAGGGAAATGATAATGAAGCATCGGTGAAATCTTATATGCATCTGTTGAATTCCCACCATGAAACCCCGGTTAAAAAGATCTTAAAGGAAATGAAAGAATCGCTAAAGGACTACAAGAAGCAGAGTTTTGGTCACCATTAAGCTAATCAATGAAAACATAACAAAGATGAATGACAAGTGTGATTCTAAAATAAAATAATGAGTACACAAACACGTGAACACAACAAGCAAGAGCTAGTTTTCAGTGACAAATAAAAATTGCCAATAAATAATTTTCACTTTGAATATATGATACAAGTTTTCCCTAGGGGAGCATTAACAGCCATACAGCTTCAAAGGAATACCAAGACAGTTTGCAGATTTATGAAAATGCAGATGCGTTCAACTTTCAAGAGCTCTTGATATGTTGCTAAACCTATAAATATTGTTGCAACAGCTGCAAGAAATACAACTATAAAAGTTAACATCAGCCCATCACATACATGTTGTCTATACCTCCTCAAGTTTTGAATCTTTTATAATCAAAACAATAAATTCCAATAAGAAAATCCACTCTCCTATAAGCCAAGAAATCTTTATCATGAGCATTTGGAGATCACCTCTCCAGCATCCTTTCCATACAAGGGAGCATATATAAAGAGATTATCTTTCCTTTGAAAAACAATAAAAGACTTTTCCAAAATGGTTGGCAATGGAAGGGAGGACAACGAGTAAAGGTCCCCTTTTCTCTTCCCCTCCCCTTCCTTTCTCTCGACCAAATAGGTTTGAGATAAAAAGGGCTCACCTTTTTCCTTGTCTTCTACCACTCCTTTAACTCTCTTCCTTCTTCCTCATACCAGAGGGTGAAACCTTGCTTAAGGTATGAGGAAAGTTCTGGTACCTCCTTCATGCATTCATATTTCAAGCAGAAAGTATATCCTAAAATCACTATTATAAGTCTTTCATCTTTACTTTTCATTTGCTAGAAGAATTCAGTTCTACAGTATTCAAATTGGCACATCTAGTTTTCTAACGACTCTATGGAAGATCACCCCTTGCTAATTTTAAACTTAAAATCAATCATCACCTGGAAGATACAATGGCTGAAAGTTGGTATAGAATAGAGCATCTCAGCAGGGAAATAAAAAGCAAGAAAGAAAGAAACCAACAAAAAGAACTGTCAACAAACCTCCCATGGACGATCAGATGTATGAAATTGCTCAACGTTTGCTGGAGAAAATACCCATCTCACAATTGCCAAATTAGAAATTAGTCGATAACCCATCATTCTGTCAATTGCTACGGCAGTCATTTGAGCATTGTTCTTCCAATATGAACCAACTTCAGCTATCAGCATGACCTGCTTATCATGATCAGGACAAATTCGTGCAAATACTTGGCCATATCTCTCCAAAACAGTGATCAAATGAGTGAAACTTTTAGAACCGATATCAAGAAGGGTATGTACAACCACTTTAAGGACAACATCCCAACCATGATTAGGAAATACACTTTCTTCTACCCATGAGATTATTTCTCGAGCAGTTTGCCTTCCCTTCACCTTGTTGTTGAGCTCTGCAGACAGAGCATGCTGCTCAGTTCTTTCTCTACCATCTTCAATGCTGTATATAAAGTTTGGACTACCCTTTGGTGGAAGCAATTCTTCTAAAGCAGGTGCATTCTCAATGCTCTATTAATAAAGAAAATATGAAGGAAAAGTATCAATCAACAGTAGCATCATGCCATCCAGAGGAAGAGCTCTCAACCATTAAAACTATGAGAAAAATATGCAGCATCTCAATTCAGCTCCCTTTTACAGCCCAGCATTTAAGAGCGAGAGGTATTTCACCTTGTAGCATTTATTGTAGATTTTCCATTTCACCCACATGAAGAAGGTGATTTGAAGGGAGGGGAGGGGAATTATAGCATCTGTAAGGAACCAAGTTTTGTATCCAGAACATCTGTTGGCTTTTCAATAGTATTATGATAAGTGAAAAGAAAAACTAACAGCATAATTGCTTTCTAAATGTTAATGTGCAATGCCCATACCAACAGGTGGTAGAGGTTTTGCAGAACAGCACATATAGCATGTCTTAGGACATAAGAAAAATGAAACCCTGACAAGTTTAAGGGTACAGGTAGAATCACATCATGATGTGCACACATTGCAGAGGTGACAGCTTCTAACTGTTTGAAAATTATAGATGCTTAAGTCTATACAAAAGATGTCAATGGAACTTGTAATTTTAAACCTGTATGAAATTGACAATAAACAGTTTTGTGCTATAGTCTCAACCATGGCATGCACCTGTTGTCTAAATTTTAACCTTTAGAGTGAAATTCAGAGACCTTTGGGAAACTTGTGGTGAAAGAAATAACAGTCTTGAGCATCGCCTAATACCTGTTTAACTTTATCCCAGTATGACAGACGGACTTCTCTTTCCAAAACCTCTTGAACAAACACACGCTGTGGGGCCCACTTAGGTAGGTCTAAAACAAAAGCCCACTCTTCCCATGGCCAGATGAATTGAAAGTTTGACCTGTGAAATCAGGACACCATCATAAAACACACTCAGACAGAAAAATCCAACTGGCATGGCAAAAATAATCTATGATGCAAGGCATTTCCAGATGCATCTAGGGAATTCAACTATATATTTAAGCAAGGGAAGATATGCAATTTCAGTGCATTTCCTGCAAAGGGGAATTTTCTACCTATTTGGAAATATATAAAAGGTTTAGATTTCTTATTTAGGTTGCACTTTCCTGGTCAAAGTAGGAGTATTTACGTTTCTTATTTTGGAGTCCAAGTCTAATTCAGATTAAGAATATTCTGAGCCTATAAATATGCTTCTGACTTTATGTTGCAGAATTTAGGAATAAAAGTGCAGCCAGTTGGTTTGGTTTCTTGAAAGTGTGAAGCAATTATTAAGGAATGATTCCTTAACCCCTAAAGTGTGATGCATAAGTTTTATCTGATCCTTTACTTCATATATTATTCAAACCTTTGTTCAATTTTAAGTCCTAAATCTCTAAAACCTACCACCTTAGCCCTAATAACAATCAACTGAAACTTTCACTGCATTGTCCGTGCGAGATATCCAAAACATGATTGAAATATCAAAATCTTAGTCATTTCAAAATAGCTAGAAATTACTATTTTGAGACTTTCTATAACCAAGATCCCCCTCTTAATACGCATTAACTTATATAACGACACAATGCAAATCAAATAAAGAATCAAAAGTTGGCTTTCATTTGAACCAAAATTATTCTCCTTCCCTCCTCCCCGTCCTCCAATAGCGAGTGTGAGAATACCTCTTTCACTAACTTTTCAAAGAGTAGACTTACAGATGGTGTGAAAACCAGAGGATGAGCCTTGTCTGACACTCCATATCTAGATCAGCTATTTTCTCAAAAAGTGCACGAACTGCACCAGCTACAACTCCAGGGAAGGCTCCAGGAAGAGCCTAACAAGCATAATTCATTGTCAGAATGATTGAAGAATGAAATAAAATTTTACTGTCTAAAGCATTCTCATATAATCAACATTGCATTCAAATGCAAAAGAAGAAAAAAGTGGAACTTAATAGCAAATGTCTTACCTTACAAAGGTCCATTATCACAAGTGTGTAATATATTGGCTTGAAAGGAGGTAGTGGTAGCAAAAGTAGCTGTAAGAACAATATGGAGATGATGGTTACGTGAGAGAATTTACCAAACAAAATTAATGATAACAAACACAAAGGTTCATGTTGTATTAATTAGCCATTGGTCAGTAAATTTGACTACACAACATTCTAAGACCCCACAATTAAACATCAGAATACAGTTCAGACAATTTGCTTGCTATAAACATTGTCTCCCCTCCTTCCAAAAGAGAGAATCTTTATATATAAAAAAAAGCAGGAGAAGCATCCAGTGTTTCAAATTTAAAAGAGTGCATCATGATCAAATTAATTTAAAATAGTACTTGCATTTCATTTCAACTTATTTCCAAATAACAGAATCCAATATGGTCAAATTAATTAGATGGCCAAGTTGGGTAGATTTTAGTTGTATGGATTTTGTGGAAATTATTTTAGCTGGTTTTGAAATTAGGGAAATGATATAAAGCATGCAGTGGACAGTTAAGAGAAGGAAAGGTAAGATTGGGAAATGAACATCTAGACTGGCGAATTTACCCTCTGGCACTTATCTACTTTTGCAGTGACGGCTAAAGAGGGCTTTGAGCATCAGAAAACCAATTCTAAATTGCTGGGAATTTATATTCTTAACAATTAGCATAACCAACAAGACAGTATAATAGCTGATCTGCAAACACATAGATACTTCACAGTTTCAATACACACACACAGGACTTGTGACAGAATCATTGGGCTTTCGGTATGACCAAAAGGAGATAAAAGACAATATAGCATAAAATAGTCTATGAACTTAACACAAACCAAAATTATCTTACCTGAGAGAAAATAGTTTCTGCCATGAGATAGTCATAACGAAAGGGTACAGGCAGGCCAACCATGAACGAAGCACATTCCTTTCGACTAGCTTTGCAAGAACCAAGAAAAAAAATAACTAACACCGAACATACAAGAGATTCAATTAAAAAATCTGAGAATAGTGAGCATAACCAAATACAAGAGATAAGGAATAAGGAACATGATGATACATCAAGCTGATCAACACCAGAACAAATGGAAATTAAAGACAGATACCCATGTCCTGAAAAAATGGTTACAGGAGAACCACTAACCCAATTTTATCCCTGGAAAATGAATTAATTACTTTATGACTTTCATATAGGCACATGATGCACGCTAGTAAACAAGGATAAGAGACCAGAAAAAATTCTGCAGGAACAAAATTCCATATACAGACATGAAACATCCATGGCATGGTAATGGGCTAGCGCCTAGCTGGTTAGACATTCATGCTACATATAAACTCATCTACATAACATAAAAAATCAGATGATATCAATCTTCACAAGTTGAAAGAATTATTGTCGTTGGATTAGCCATATTTATTACACCTTTTATTTTGTATAGATATTCAAATGAATCCAACAGATCCCGGAACAGCAGCCTACTTGTCATAATATTAACGAAAAAGTCTAAAGCAGTGAGGAATAAATAATGTAGAAGGATGGGTGGATGGTATTATACAAACCATCCATTGAGGAACAAAAGCACATCCAGCAAGTACTCTTCCACAATGAAGCGATCTATGGGTTGCATATCCTGTTATTCAAATAAAGGACGAAATGAATTTGAAAATGTAGTTTAAAAAATTTATCAAAACAAGGAAAGCTAAATTGTAGCAGAATGAAAAATCTAATTGCAAGTGCTTATTTTTGTTGAAATAGCATCAGTCAAACACTTTGGCATGGTACACACTGAAGCTGTGAAGCAGCTAACATATTAAAAAGTAAAAAAGAAAGAAAGAAAAAACAAATTCCAACACTAAACAATCAGTTCACTATCTTCAATTACAGAGAGGAATAAAAAAACCATCAGATTTCCAAAAGTAGAGTACAGTATTCCAGTTTCAATACTTGTAGTCCCACTGTCATTTTTTTATGTTATAATGGGAAACCTCTGCATACCAAACTCGCATGAAATATAGACAGGTTAAAAAAGAAACTCATAAGGTTTCCTCCTACTCCCATGTCCAAAGACAGGTTTGAAGGAAAAGATCATGTGCAAAGTGAGGGACCAACATAAAGAAGAGTTTCGGTGCTAGAGGAACACGTTGGCAGGTCATCTTTATAAATGAATGTCTACAAATGACCTTATGTTTCAAAAGAAATCACTAAATTATGAAAAAATCATGACAGCTATCTTCTTCCTGCTGTTTGAGATATGTTCCTATATGCATCATAACATGTATGAGCATCCACAATATGAATAGTAAGGTACCTCAGTTTTACTAGCAGGAAATACATTAAGCCTGCGTATCCTTTGAGGATACTTTAACTCTGCATTGTGCTTCTGTTTACCATAAAGTACCCCAGAGACTTCTGAAAGTGGCTCAGGTTGCTCGGGAGCATTGATGGGCCCAAACTCATGAGACTTCCCAGCAACCAGCTGAGCTTCAAACGAGAGATGAGGTCTGGGTACTAGAAAGTGTAACGTGGCATAAATCAAACAGAGAATCATAGGTGAGGAAAAAAAAAATGGAAAGTATTGATACCCTATGACTTCAGAATTCAAAAGATTGTGTTAAATGCAAGAAAAAAACAGAGTAATAAAATCTCAAAATTTCACACTACATTAAGAAGATAATTATCATAAATGAAATACTGCATTTCAATGTTGTCAAGATTTCAAAGAGGGTAATCAGATGGGAACACTGCATACATTAGATTGAACATGAACCCAATAGTTACTCGTTGTGCATAAGGTTATCTGTCCACTAGCAAATTTGTTAATGAAAAAAACATTCTCATTTATGAGCAAAATTTATAAGGATTGGGTAAGCAAATTTCATCCTCATGGATGTTTTCTGCAATTCTCAGGAGTTATTAAGCACCCTTTTTTCACATATTCCTCATGGCATAGCAAATGAGTAGAATGTAACCTCAACCTCTCCTCCCCTGGTTCCAATAAAAAAGAACAAGATTGTTCAATGTTTTCTAGATAAAGGTAAACACTAATATAATTTTATAAGACTAAGATTGTTCAGTGTTCTCTAAATTTTTCTTCCAAGGAATTCATATTTTCCTTCCTATGTTATCCTTTACAGTGTTAAATATCCACCATTATCTTGATCTGACCAGCAATAATCTGAGGACAACCATATCATTACTACCACAATGAAAAAGATAATACAGTTGATGATATCAAAAAGGACAAATTGCAAGAAAAGTATTGAGATGAGAAATAAATACAAATAGTACCGATAACTTACCACTGTCTACTTTCCATCCATTGCTAGACAGTACTTGAATCCGACCCCATAAATCTTCCAAGAAATCCTGGACATAAAGAATGAGTGTTGAGATAGAAAAGAAGCAGGCACGACTCAGAATTAAAAAGATATTGCATTAAGTACATTGTGGGACATAAACTTTAGTTCATAGTTTCAATAAAAACAGGATCTCTAGAAAGGAGCCAAACTTATCCATAAATTCATTTGTTATTTCTGATTGGTTAAGATACACCTATGTGTACTTTTGCATATATGTGATAACAGCATAAAGTAACTACAAAAGAGAAATGATACCTTCTCAACAACACCACTCCCAGATTCATCATCATCCTCAAAAAAAGACAATCCAGTATCAGAATTATGCCTTCTAATGCTCAAATAAGCTTCTATACCAACCATGACACACTCAATCTCCTCAGGAACTTGCTGCACAGAGATGTGTTTGTTAGCAATGGGGAGGGAGAGGCAGGTATCACATATAATATTGAGTTCCCTTAACCCAAGACTGGATGAGTATATGCAAAATAAGGCAGGAAAAAAAAAACATTCAACAGAGTAAAGGGAAATTCATTTTTTTCTGTAACTTTAAAAGAGAGAGAACTAAGATTAAGAAGAAGAAAAGAGGTAACAAAGACCTGTCAACAAATCCCTACTGAACAAAAAAGGTCACTTTGGTATTCTAAAGACCAAATGTTGCTTAGAACTTTCATATAATAGTGGCTTACATGATTCAGTTCAACAAACATAAGTCTAATTCAAGATTTAAAAACATACGACAGTTTCATGCATTCATTACCACATGCACAGACTCCTCCAGAGGATATGCTACAGTTAAATACAGCTTGATGAATCAAATGCTTGCATTCAAAACTTCGCATTTTTATTTCATAGTTAAACAAACATGAAATAACAGTCTGACATTTCTAACTTGAGTTCATTCTGTGGAAGGATCCCAACAACCATATTAGTTTCCAATACACCAATAAGTCAGCATCTTTCAAGCAGTGCCTGATATTCATTTTGACAAAAATATATGATGACCATGAATACAAGTACTCAGGCTGAGAACTTAATTTGACACAAATCAAATTAACAAAGATGCATGATAAAATAGAATGACCATATGAGTTTTGATTACACCAAGTCAGCATCTTCCGATAAGTCCTTGATATTCATTTCAACGCAAATAAATAGTTATGGATACAAGTACTTTTTAAGAGAACTTAAGATGATGGAATGTGAAATCTAATTGACACATTCTTGATGAAATAGACCTTTTGGCATGAGATATGCCTAAGCTAACCACCAAGGATGTAACCAAAAGATGTGTTACCTCCACGAGCTCTGATCCTCCCCATGGAAGACAGGATAAAATGCAGCTTACATAAAAGTCCCCACGGGCTTGCCAGGAAGGATTTCCTTTCTCTTCATCCAATGTTGTGGAAGCAGATGATAAGAGTGTTTCAAAGACAACTACCAGAGAAGAAGGTTGGAGAACTTTGCTGCACATCTACAACAAAGAATACAATCACTTTGCCAAGTTTCTGGTCAGACTTGAAAGAGAAAATAAAAACACAAGAAGTCATGAACACTAGCTAAATCTCCTTCACAACCTAATTATTTTCCATCACCCTGTGTTACCAATAACCTTAAAGGCAGAGAATAAATTATCTGACTGCTTGATTTAAATGAACCCTTGCATAACATTATCAACACTCTTAATCTTCTTTGCAAAAGAAATCACATATAGATGTGCATTGAATGATTGAATAGGAAAAGTTAATAAACGTACCATAACAGTAAGAAAGCGCATCAAAATGCGAATCATGTCACAGTTTCCAAAATCTAAGGCGTCCTGAAACGTTCACAAACATGGAGAAGAAAGATCATTTGCAAGAATAGTTCATCAGTGAGAGCAGTTCAGAATAGAATTAAACATGACCAAAATATAATGCAGCATAGCTATTATAATTCCGACATAGCCTCTCGTAACATAATTGATGCAACAACAGGGTTTTGCTACAAATTCCACACTTGAGTCTCTCCTCACCTTTCACACACATGAACATAACCCACTAAATTAGTGCTAGTAAGCAGTGACACCAGAAAAAGGCCCTCCAAATTTTTTTACAAATATATCTGACAATTGAAGCTCTTATTTGAAAAAAGCACTACATGTGATGACTTTTACTGGAACAATTATCATATGCACAATGATAGGCATGTATGAACCCTAAAGAATTTATAACCATTTGGATCTCATCAGGCTACCAGGGGAATTTCAAACTGAACTGGTATAATCACAGCCTATTCAGGCCAGTTATGCTCACCTGAAAATTAGCTTGAGTTGTCTCCACCATTTGCTTCACGAAGTCCTCGTTCTCCAGGTTCAAAAGACCAACCTGTGTGTGTTTGTATGTGTGTGAGGAGGCGAGAGAGAGAACCAGGAGAATAAGCAGGTCATTCACTGTATTGCAGTAAAGCTTCATCTTAAGAAGCATTTAAATTACAAGGGTACACAATTCAACAAAGCACAAAACCAGTCAAAATCAAAAGGAAATATGCAAAACAGAGAACGATGAGATGATTGGTATTTAATACAAGTAACATTGTATTCTGTGCATTTTTTTACTTTTATTGGGGTGTTTAATGACCAGAGAGGCATCTCTACCGCAAGGAAGAAAAAGAACCTAGCATGGGAAAAGACTCGGTAGTCTTCTTCAAGACTGATGCCTTTCTTCATCTACTTTAGGTCAAATGTAATAAGCTTGTCAGTATCATGCTAGACATAATCATTATGTACTAAAATATCATCACTACACATCGATGATAAGTTTATTCCCTCAAACTGTATAAGTCTTGTTACAGTGGAGTTTTGTAGTCTTTTCTGGTCAACTTTTGATTTTTAGATCATGTTGGATTAATGAGGAAAATATAGGCCATGCCACTAAGCTTACAAGAGCCAAAATAGATCCGTAAATGTTCTAGCTAGGAATAGACTTCATAGTAGAAAAAGCATCAGGGTGATCTTTCAAAAGATCAAATGGTTTGGCAACCATGAGGTCCTCACTTTTCTATTCAAAATCCTTTCTTCAGTACTTTGTAGCTAATGAGGTTCACGCCTAATTCTTCTAACTTGTTAGGCGACCCATTAAAAATTCATCATCATGACACTTGCAGGTTACATCCCTGGTTCCATTCATCCAGTCCCAGCATAAGCCTTGCTAAGAGAGCCCATGTCCATAAGAAGCATACTCGAGAAACTACAAGAAGAATATACCACGGGAAGGTGATAAACACTACCCTTAATGCATTTTTTTTTATTATTGTTTTTTTTTTTTTTTTTGGGGGGGGGGGGGGGAGAAACAAAAACGAAACAAGGAAAACACGGCCCATTTCAAGATAATCAGGAATACAAGCCACGATTTGACATACATGAAACATTCTAACATCCAGGAAAACCAAACGAGAACATAATAAAGTACAATACCAAAGTTCCGTATAAGGGAATCTTGTGAGGCAACTGTTCAGCACACTGGAGAAGAAACTGTCATTTGGAAAGAAATCACAGTAAATAAAACAGAACAGCCATAAAAGCAAGGCAATCTCATTAAGCAGCTTTTCCTTGTTCAAAATAAGATAGGAAAAACAAACATATGCTAATTTGTAGAGAAATCAAAAGAAGAAGAAAAAGAATTAAACTTTACAGGTAAAATGTCGTCAGAAGAGTGCTCCAACTCTCTACGAATAACACCGAAGCAAGTTTCCTGCCAGGGATTCAAAATCATGAGCAGGGTGAACGGTTTTAAAAAAAATTATTGGAAACCTAGGTTTTTTCAGGAAATCGAAAAATCAGAGTGGGTGTTTTAGTACTGACAATGTGTTCTTTGAAGTCGGAGCTGGTGCCATAGTCGGGGCACTTGTCGCCGATTCGAAGAAGGAGACTTCTCCAGCTGCTCATTTTTTCACCTTCTTCACCTCTCCTGAGCTAAAAGCTTCTGTTCTTTTCGGGGAGGAGAAAAAGGAGTTTTTGAAAGACAGGAGGGGATTTGCAGGGTTTAATGGCCTGGGTCGATGAACCAACCCTAAACGAGTCTGCACCGTTTTGGGCTTTCTGTGTTTCCTCTTGGAGTCTTAGTTTGGCCCATTACTTTCTTTTTCTCTTTTACCTCCAAATTTATTCGGAATGGAATTTCAAATCCAATATGCTCATTCGTTCACATGAGATTTATCATAATAATCATTATACATGAAAACGATCTCCCTTTCATAAGAATTGAGATATGAGAATAGTTCTTAGATTTTCTACAAGGTTTTTTTTATCATTTTATTTAAGTTTTATTGCTGATAAAAAAGTTACTCGGGGACATTATCATATTTAATCATGTAATAAGTATTTATTAAAAAAACATGACAACACGCTTGTAGCAGGCATCAATGAGTGGGAGACACCCGCTATTTGGAAGGGGTTGTGGGGAGTTATTTGGTCACCAAACATCATTTTTCAGGACAGTATTTGGAAGATTCAATGTTTTATCCACGATTAAGCGATGCACTAGTCAAATAATCAATGAGTGGGAGACACATGCACCATTTGGGAGGGCTTGTGGGAAGTTATCCGGTCACCAGACATCATCTTCCAGGAAATGTGTGGAAGATTCAATGTCTCGTCCGCGATTAGGCGGTGCACTAATCGAGGCATCAATGAGTGGGAGACACCTGCACCATTTGGGAGAGCTTGTGGGGAGTTATCCGATCACCAGACATCGTCTTTTAGAACAATGTTTGGAAGATTTGACGCCTCATCTATGATTAGACAGCATGCCAATCAAACATGTTTTTGGTATGGTGTTGTCGATGATTTCTCTTCTTTATTCCTTTTCTTTCTCTCCTCCTCAAATTCCATCTTGTTGCCTTTAAAAATCAAGATCACTCCCTTCAAATTACTTTTCCTTCATATTTGGTTCATAGTCTTTTGATTATAATATTATTTATTTTGAATGATTTTTAAAATTACAAATATTTTTAAATTTCACCCTTTTTAATTTTTATTTTCTTTTAAATTTAGTCCATGTTCCTTTTTTTGCAATTTGTTTTGTTTTAGATCATTTTTATGTTGTTTTTCTTTGTACAATTTTGTCCCTTTTCAATTTTTTTCCTTTCAAAATTGACCATCATTCTTTTATTGTTATCTTTTTTCAGTGTTATTAAAATGATTTTTTTTAATGATTTTATCATTCAAGATTAAATTGATTGAAAATAAAACTTCCTGATTTAACCCGGTTCAAGGATATTACGAGTTGCAAGATTTAGAGGTTAAACGGTTGCAGGAGATTCACTTGAGTTTTTTTTTCTCAAGTAGATTTTTTTAGATTTTTGCTTTGTTATTTTTTATGATTTGCCTTGTATGTGATTATTAGTCTTTGACCAAATCATGTTTTTAAAATTTTTTATTTTGTTATTTATTTGTTGTCATCGACATTTTGTTTACTTGAAGTTGAGCTTCATTTTTTGTTCTTTGTATTATGTTTTACATAGTGTATATTTGAGAGTATAGTTGCGGTTGTTTTTAAAATTAATTTTAAAAAAACAATCAAACTTTTTCAAAAAAAAATTCAAAAAAATCTCCAAAACACCCCCTATCACGTTCTCGTTTTATTTGTTAGGACGAGATAAAAGGATCAAACATATTGTACAAGACTGTACGTATTAAAAATAAATAGACCCCAATATGTTTTTCCATTTTCTTTTAATCAACTTACTGTACTTTATCAGGTTTTTTCTCCGTTTTTTTATGATATACTTTCCACAAACTCAAATAAAATAAATTGACGGGATTTATTTATTTTTGAAATTAAAGGAATTGTCTCCATCAGATTTTTATCAAAACAAACACTCGAAACTAAAGAGTGATTTTCATAATAGTTTTTTCGCTAAAAATATATATAAAAATATGGATTTTTCAACAACTATCTAACAACCCAACAAATATATACTAGAATTAATTTATTTTATAATCTAATTTAAATTAAATATAACAATAAAATATAAAAATTAAAAATATTTACGATAATTAAACTTCCTGAACTGGGGTCAGGTACTGGAATTGTTGGAATTGCCGCTGCTGCGACGCTTGGTGCTGAGGTCACAGTCACAGACTTACCTCACGTGATACCAAACTTGCAATTCAACGTGGATGCTAACGCTGACGTGTTGGCTTCGCGAGGCGGGACTGTAAACGTGACAGCTCTAAAGTAGGGAGAGGATGCTGACGTGGAGGAAGCAAGTCTACTACTATCTGTCAAAGGTTAGATATACAGTAACAGTACAGTTTTCCCGTGTTTTTTCTTTCCTGTTTTTCAGAGTCGAGTTTCTTGCAATGCCAATATTCCGAGGTTAAGGTCAATGCTTGGTTAAGTGGGGTCATGTGATCCTTTTTTTCATCAGACTCAATCTCCACCATACATGTTTATCATCACCATGATATTATATTTATTTATTAAATTTGCAAGATGTTTAGTCGGAGTGCATATAAACTAATCCGGATATCCAATTATATATATAAAAAAAATACATGGGAGAGCAAAAAATAGTATTATACCCTCAAACTAAGTTTTGAAAATAAAAAATAAAAAATAAAAAATAAATTAGTCATTTTACTGTAACCTTAGAGAAATTTAACTATGGAATGGGTTATAACAAATGACATGTGAAAATTTAATTTATTATTTGATCCACAAGTAAATATATTTTTAGAGAGAATACAATTATATTTTATATGTGTGTGTGTGTGTGTACACATATATATTATGAACTTGGAGTTTTAATGAGAGAAAATATCATTGATATATGTATTCACAAAAAATAAATATTTTTTACATAATCATTAATGTGATAAAAATATAGTAGGTCCATTAAGAGATTTTTTATATATCCATGGATCTAAACTACAACCGAGTTCATGGAGGCAGAACTCTTTCCCTAATCTTTATATAAACGAAGCCTATGGAGCCAGACTGTTCTTCAAGTTTGAGTCTATAAGTGATATTTTTATATTATTTTTATGTGTTAATATTAAAAATAATTTTATAAATAAAAAAAATCATTATAATATATTTTTAAATAAAAAATACTTTAAAAAATAAATCTAGTTATAGTTAGATGTGTTGCACAATCATTTTGATGCATGTCAAGAGCATTTTCTATCTTAACTGCTCGCGAAAGACTAAACCTAGCTCACAATCTGTCTCCGTGTAAATTACGCGAAATTCTGAACGAAATGATGGTGGGATTTGCCGCTTTATGCTCTAAAATTTCTTCATTGATGGTGTGTTCAATGACGCCATGCAAACAAAAAAAACAACTTTGATTACTGTTTCTAAATATGGTTTAAAATTTGAAATTAATTTTTATTTAAAAAGATATTAAAATTATATATTTTCATAGTGTATAATCTAAAGACATAAAAAGATCAATTTAAATTAAAAATATATTTTTTAAAAATATTTTTATAAAACAATGTCAAACAGTATCTTAATTGAAGGGAAAGCTTGGAATTGACCAGCATTATAAGTATTTGTTTGGTACGGCGGTGGTACCGGCATTTCCTCAAAAATTGTTTTTTTTTCATTTTAAATGAATTTTTTTTGGTATTTTTAAATTATTTTAATAAGCTGATGTCAAAAATGATTTTTAAAAAATAAAAAAAATATTATTTTGATATATTTCTAAATAAAAAGCACTTTAAAAAACAACCGCAACCACGCTCCTAAACAAGTCCTAAATCATATTCAGCATAGCTTGCCTGTTTAAACTTTAAAGACCAACAGGAGTTCTAACAAAAGAAAAGATTGCAATACCTAGAGAAATATTCAGTCTTTCTTAATTAAGAATATATTATAGGATAGTTGACTTTAATCAGAGCCCCTTAAATTAAAAACTCTAATCCTGCCGATATCTATCATTGACTTGTAATTAGCTACGACTTTCATCCTCACCGTTGCTGCTCCCATCAAGACTCCACTTGCAATTTTAGCACGTCGAGGTCCCATTGGTTATGGGACCTAGAGTTTTCTTTCCCGTTGATGGATTGTCATCGGCTCATCGCCCTTCCCTTTAAAACATTTTTTTTCTCGATTCAAATTATCTTTAAGTATTTTTAAATTGTTTTGATAGAATGGTATTAAAAATACTTAAAGATAATATAAAATATTATTTTAATTTATTTTTAAATAAAAAAACAATTTAAAAACAATTACTATCATAATACCTAATAAGCTTATAAAGTCTCCTGTGACAAACATGGCACAAAAAAATGTAAACTCACTTAGAGTTTGTTTTTGGATTACATATAGGAACTGAGTTTTGTTTTGCGCACGTAAATCACAATCACAAAGCTCTATGTTTTTCTGACATGTTTTTTTTCTCTTAAATCTATATCAAGAAATTTATACATGCATTTTATTAAATAAATTTATAACTATCCACATCAACAAATGAAAAAAAATCATTAATGATAACTAAGATATAACTGAAAAATTCAACCGATAAATATAAACTATATTTGATCATGAAACATAAATCATTTACCTTTGGTCAATTATTTTGTTTATCAAAAATAGTTTTTTATTTAATTAAATAATAATAATAATAATAATAATAATAACAACACCTATTATGGAAAATAAAATGAAAACCAATCTATTTTGGAAAGAAAGATCTCAAACTACCATGTACTCGAAAATAATCTTGGAAGCTTCTATGCAAAATCCAGGTTTTTTTTGAAAGAAAATCCGATCTCATTAATTTCAAAATCTAGGGTTAAATATTGATTGGAAAACTTTGCATTAATACCTTATAATTAACTGCCAAATCGAGGCGAAGCAAGAACAACCCCTCCATCAATATAACACCATGCATCTCGGATCAGATATATATGTCACAACTCAGAATCAACCCTAGCTAGCATTGAGTCGGTGGTGTACGTATAACTCGTTAAAGAAATGGCAGCTGCTAATACTCATCGTCATGCTCTGGCCCTGTCACTGTTCTTGATAGTGGGAGTCCATATTCTGGGCAACCACAAGGTGTCAGCTGACTGCAAAGAAATCGTTCCTTCTCTCGTCTCCAACTGCTCCCGATTCGTTCGAGTTCCAGGCCCGAAAGTTCCACCGTCCGCCGCTTGCTGTAAGGTGGCGCAAGCAGTCACGGTGGCTGACGTCCCGTGTTTTTGCAAACTTATTACCCCGGCTGTGCAGAAGGTGATTAGCATGGAGAAGGTGGTCTACGTTGCTCGAACTTGTGGCCTTCCTGTCCCGCCGGGAACTGTTTGTGGAAGTGAGTCTCTATTTATTAATATTACATTAAAATTTCCTCCCATTGCTCATCTTTCTTGTCTTGTCTATAGAATTAATACTTGTTTTTTTTCAGGTTACACCGTGCCTCCTAAGTTTGTTTGAGACAAATTGAGACCAAGAGATCGACGATAGCTCTCTGGCATAGGAAATTGAATAAATATATACGCGAATATATATATATATATATATATATATATATATATATATATATATATATATATATATATAGTCGTTTTTCATGTATGTCGAGAGGGTTTGCGATATCTGATTATTACAAATTAATAAAATAAAAATTCCCATGAAAGACTACGGTTTAATATTCTTAGCATTCCAAGCTACTAATTTTATTTTCGCTCCAATTAATTTCTACCACCCAACATGAGCAGCACCTTGAGTGATTAACCATAACTCGGAGCCCCAATAAATTTATACAATTCAAAATCAGGGTGTTTGTTACAACCTTTTAAAAATATTTTTGAAAAATAAATAATTTTATTTTTATTTTTTTATTTTAAATTTAAAAAAATATGTTTTTAGATCATTTTTCATGTGCTGGTGTCAAAATTAATTTTTTTTAAAAATAAAATATCATTTGATATATTTATGAACGAAAAACAGTTTAAAATACAAAATCACATTTTCAAACCTATACTAACAATCAGTTTTTTTTAATTAAATGATTGTATCTAATAATTTAAATTAATAGAAAAGTAGATGAGATGATATGAGTTAGCATGACGTGGCCAAACGACCGAGCACTCCTGTTTTAAATAAAATATAATTTAGTAAATCATATTCACTGCCCTGTCAAAAATTCAACCTCCCAACATTCGTCATCTGTCTACGGACAATTTGGAAATTATACTAAAAAAACACCACCGATTTTGCACGCAAAACAACTCCTCATGCCGACAATGCAAGATTACTTTAATATGTTATCAATAAATTATTAAATTTAATCTTCGTTGTTTTTTTTTATAGAAGATCCTTAATTACTTTAATATGTTATCTCCGACTTCTTTGAAAGAAAAAATTTATATTTTTTTTTTGACAAACATTACTAATTTTGGTAAGAAAGTAGATTGAGTTTTTTATTCTTATTAATATTTTCATAAGTTTTTATTAAGATTTTATTACTACATAGTATTCTTTTTAATTTTCTTATAATTAAAGATATTGTTTTAATAAAGAATAATTTGTAAAATGACCCTATTGAGCTTATATAACAATCTTCTATGATGATAAAACCCATGTATGCGAGATGAATAAAAAATCAGCATTTTTTTTTGGAAAAATATTTTATATAAAAAAATAAATAATATCGATGATAGTTTTTTACGTCCTTAGAAAGAAAAAAAGCTGCATTTATTATTTGATGAAAAATACTTTTATGCAATATTTTTTCTGAAATTAATAATTATATAAACTTACAATAATTATTACATTCATATCCATAAACTCAACGAGATATAGTTTCTTACGTTACTTATAAAAGAAAAGATTGTTCAAGAATAAACATATTCTTGAATATGGTGTATATATAAAGTAATCCAAAATTAAAATTTATTTTTTCTTCTTTCTATAGTATACTCGGTAAAATTAAAAAATTTAGTTTTTTTTTATTATAAAAAACAAGTTTTTCTTATATTTGTTTATTCTTTATACTTGATATTTTTATTATTTTACATTTGATCTATTTATCACTATTTTTTTTTTTTGTAAGATTCTTTTAGCTTTTGCTTTCTTTACATTTTTTTGGAAAGAAATATATATATATATATATATATATATATATTTTTTTTTTTTTTAATTTTTTCCACTTTAGATATTTTTCACTTTATACTTGTCAATTTCTTTTTTAAGAAACTCCACACACACATATTACTTGGTCGCAGCAGCTCATCGTCATCAGCTGGAATGGCTCGAAGACACCAGCACCGCAGTGACTACCACCGGGAAAACCAAAAGCCATGATTCCTAGCCCAGCAGGTGGACGCACACCTCGCCTCTGACCTCACAGATGAGAGACCGAGCTCAGTTACTACTCGCTGGAGCCACCGACCGCAGTGACCTCATCATTGCTTTCATCGGTTCATAAATACTCAGTTGCTATCGAGCAGCCACCTCCGTCCATGAAATTCACTTTCAAATCCTGTTTTATTTATCCCATCAATGTAAAGCGTATTGGTAGGAGTGCATGCCAACTTTCCGTTTGACTAATCAGCCAAGCAATGAATGTAATCCACCACCTGTCTTTTTCGAGGAGACCTCCATCTTCCCCTCCCTGTTCTTCCTGCCTGTCTCTGCGACAGCATTTCGTGACCGACTGGAACTGTCTTAAAAAGTGTTTTTTTTTTTTTAAATTTTGTTTTGATATTATACATTATAACCATCCCAAAACACGAAAATTGGTGTGGCGTCAGCTTGCACCCACAAAAACAGAGTACATTTCTTGCAAGCATCGTTGCTTTTACAAAGAGAATAATTACACAAAACAAAGACTGGAAAAAAGGGTGAAAATTGCACTCCCGGCTGAAGTCATTTTTCTATCTTACAATGCAGATTAATCGTCAAATGTTAATGAACTTGTATGTATACAAGTTTGAGCCTTAATTTTGTGTTTGTCTGATGCAAACTAGAATGGAAAAAACAGGGGGAATATTGAGTTTGGAAAGAGCTTTCAAATCATTCCAGTCGGTATGCATTTGCAGAAGAACAAAATTCTTTCATACATAACGGGGATAACAAGAAGACTCTCTCAACACTAATGGATCAACCCTGAGCTCTTTACTTCCTACACCTCCAAGCTGAAACAGAAAAAAGAGGCCGATCTTGCCAGCAAATTACCACACTTCCATTTTCTTCTTTCATTCTATACCCATCGCAGCCATAGCCCTGCAACATCCTTCTTCCCTGCAGCACACCGTAGTAGCTTAAGGAGACATTTCCAAACCCAGCCATGTCAAGCCTTTGGATCCACTTCTCCAGTTTTTCATGCCTTTCCTTCCTACCAGCTCCCTCGAATGCTATGATGTTCTTTATTTCTTCTCCGAAAAGCATCTTCTCCACCTTCAATCTTTCCATCGATGTTCTAGAAACGGTAGATTCCAAGCAATCAAATAATGCGGCATAAGTGTACAGTGCCTCCAGTAGCCTCTCCATAAGAGTCGATCCATTGTGGTTTGAATCTTGTTCAGTTATAACCATGAGTTTCGGTGACAAACCCCACAGGGAGTTAAGGAAGTCATCCGTCTTCATTGAAGCAGTTGAGGATAGTGGTGATGATGAGGCTGAGTCGGGACTTGGGCTATATCCATTTGCCGTGTCTTTCTCAAGCAGCTCCCCTAATGTGCCTTGATTCATTTGGCGGACTCTTTGCATGTTGACTCCATTTGAATTCTTCAATGTCGATGGAGATTTCTTCCCCAGTTCATCATCAGAGGCCAAAAAAGCATGCAATTGAAGAACTGAACTGATAGCTAGAGCCTCCCCAGTTTTAACACGCAATTTTTCAATATCAAGATTCTCTAACCTGCTAACAATGGGATTAAACTGAAATGGGATATCCAGCTTTTCTGCTTCTTCGATTAGCTTCTGAGCCATTTGATCCAATACCTCTTTATGCGGATGAATCCCTGTGATTCTCAGATGGGGTGGTCCCTCAGGCCTCACGCTAAAAGCTTGAAGAAGCGCAATCCACTGGGCAGGTTCAGCTGCGTGAAGATCAATTAAATGAACCATCTTCTCCCCTTCCATGGCTTCAATTATAGCTTGATTCGACAGAACAAAAGCGACTTTTATGAATGGAAACATCTCATAAAATAGTTTGCGAACTAAGATTTCCTCAGAAACCAAAGTTATTTGAGTAGCGTTGAGGGCCCTGTCGATACCAGGCCAGGCTTTGACGATCCTACGAGCTAGCGCCTCAGCAAAGTAAGCAGCGATGCGCTGCATGGTATCCCCGTCAGGAGAGGCTAGATGGGAGATTTGACCGAGGGAAATCTCTGCATTCTCAAGGCTACCAGAGGCAACGTGGTTTGCACAAGTGAGCAATAAATGGATCAAATACAAACCCCTCTCCTCGGATTTTAGCTCTCTAACCCAGGGATATGGTGATCCCATGCTAGGTGAAACTGGCATCGTGGAGAAAAATTGGAGAGGTGAGGATGTCACAGAAGATGATCCATCATCTTGATACATTGATGGAGCCACTAAAATACTCGACGGCAACAGCTATATACTTTCGGAGCCAAGAAGGAAAACAATTGACAAAAAAAGATGGGGCTAAGAAATTCACTTCACAAAGAAAGAAAAGCGAAATCAAGGATTCGCAGGCATATGACACATGATTTTCATGCAAAGAATCAAACTTGCATGATCACAAACTATGTGAAATGATTGTTTACTGTCGGGCAGAGCCACAAAAAATGAAAGCTAAACTGGGATTAAGAAACAAAGACCAATTCAGCTAAATTTCACAAAGAAATAACCAGATTAAAACAGTAAAAAAAACATACACCAAGAACTACTAGAAAAAACCAGCCATGAAAGCAAAGAGCATTAAAATCCTTACTGGGTTTTGCAATTGATCGAAAACCCAGATTAGAAATCCAAAGATTTCTTCCTCAAAACCTCTCTGTAAAATAAAAGACCTCGCTTTCTCTGTTTTTCCGTGGTTTTAATTTGTGACAAAGGGAGTCAATAGGTTCCAACTAAGAGATCACAGACTAGTACACGGCTACGTTGTCGACAGTGCGTGAGGGCTGCCTTTTGTCGTTTAATGATTTGTTGTCGTTCTATCAAGCAGTGGAACATGGAATTTCTGAGAAGGTTAGCCTTTCTTTCTCTCTTCCTTTCTTACGTGGTAGTCGGTTTCTCTCTCTTCGCCCCCTGTTTTTCTCTCTCTCTACAAGCTTGCCTGTCCTTCTCTCCCTCTGAAAACCTCCACTTTTATGGCCTTTTGTCTTAACATTAGGTGGATAGGGAATCAAGGGTCGCCTAAAGGACTACAAGTAAATAAAATATTCCTAAAGGTAATGAAAGTCCAAACACACCCTAACAAAGACAAACAATGCATGCTCTGAATTTTGTTTCCTAGTGGGGCAAGTGTGGTAATTGCAGGCAAGAAACAATGGATGCATCCAAAACTTGGTTTTGTTGTCTTGTTCCATGCGAATGACCAAACAATTTGATACTATTATCTTTCTCACATTAAACGACAAAGAGACAGGGGGTTAGGGAAGCGTCCAAAACTAGACCAGATACTACATTTATCTCTTCTTCTTCTTCTTCTTCTAGGTGGTTGGCATTTGTGCAATCTCAAGTGCCAACCCTAACCTAGCTCCAATTCAAAATTCCCCTCCCCTGTTATCATTTTTGACCTGTCCTTTCCCTGCCCTGCCCCCACTCATGTCATGGTCATATCTGTGGTTTCATGCTGTTTAAAAACTTATTTTTAAAAAAAATGGACCACCTTTCCACTAAAATGCGAGTGTTCTTGAAATGGTCTAGATGCAAGGTCTGGTTCTCTCAGTAGATCAACGGATGTAAAAGCCTCGTTATTATCAACAGGGTGCCACTTTATCAAAATTTTCACGCCAATCTCTTGTGTGGACTATCTGGATTGAATAGTACATATCCATGTCCCATGAAAGAACAAACGAAAACAAAAGAATTGTATGTAACCCATCTCTCTCTCTCTCTCTCTCTCTCGTGCTAGAAACCCGACAACCTTGAAAATCAATGGCGTTGAATTTGAGTGACTGGATTGCCACGCTAAAACAGAGTTTGTTGGCTCCAAAACACAGCACTGGTTTCTCGTCTCTCTTAATTCTATAACTCTGAGCTCAAAAGTTGGAGAAATCAAGAAACAGGTATCGTTAATGCTAAAACGTTGTTGGCAAAGATCGCAATATTGAAATGTTGCTATTCACACGAGAAACAAGTCCCTGCAAGTAGATTCATGGCGACCATGAGTTCTGTGGGAAGTTCCCAGTGCGATAGTAAAATCCATGTGCAATGTGCTAGGGCACATGGATCACGACAAACTTAGGGTAAATGCATTTTGTTGCCCGGGACAGCACGTTACTCGTAATTGATTTTTTTCCAACCGGACAGTTGTTTGCATTATTAAACAATGGATAAGCCTACTATATATTTGCTAGGACTAGGACGTGACATCATGTGGAGCACAGAACCTAGTAAACAATCCTGGTTCCACTCAGCCATGCCTGATCCTGACTCCCAGCCAGCTTTGTTCTTGAAATTTACTAGGAAAAGAACTATTAGAGAAATCCAATCGAATCAAATTTCCCCTTCCAACTTCAAAGAATAAATAAGAGTGGAGCATGATGAGTCGTACTCCACAGCTGAGATGGTCAAGGTTAGAATGAGTGGTTGAATGGGAACAAATGAATAAAAAGGTTGAATAGACCAGTCCACACAGAGATTGCTGGAGTTGTTTACAGAAAAAATGGAAGTTCTGGACATTATGTATTGCTTTCTTAGCTGTTTTTGTCTGATGTTAGTAAGATCAATACATTAAAATTATCCCCACATTGAGTACCCAATTTGCCCTTCTTCTCCTGAACTCCATGGCAGGTGATTAAGTTTTTTGTCGACCAGATTTGGATTAAATGAGTGACCAAAGCAGAGATAAAAATCTTCACCAGCTGGACAGATTTCTCTTTTAACATAGTTTGATAGTGGAGACTTCCAATCTGGACACCATGGTGGTGAGACAAGTGGCTTCCTGTCTACCAATCTCCCGTGTTTTACCAGTTCATGGGCTACAGGGGAAAAAACAGAACAGGCTGTTTGCCTTCTTCTTTAACTACTAGTGTGATTGTTTGATATCGATCGTGTTGGTTTGGTTTTCACTCTCGCACTGTGGTTTAAAAAATAAATTTAAGAAAAATTATAAAGTTAAATATGTAATGATTAACTGTAATTTTTTAAACTGTGGTAGGAGTAAAAGACAGTTTTCCAACATTTCTACACGGAAGCTAATCATCTTATTTAAAAAAGCTTCAGCTGTTAAGTGATGTCTTATAATATAATTTATATTATTTTTTAATATTTTCTTCAAATAAAAATTCTTTGACCTTGAAACTTGCACAGACTCGTATTACCTTGTGTTTGGTTTTTCATCAAATAGAATGAGGTTAGCAAGATATGAACTCGTGACCGTTAGATCAACAAAACTCTGATATTATATTAAAAAATCATTTCACTTAAAAGTTTAAGCTGTTATGTATAATATAATTTTTTTTTTAAGAAGCTTAAGGTTATAGATAATGATGTGGTTGAAATGTTTTTTTTTTCTTGTATCATTTAAGGTTATCTACAAGAACATTGCAAAGGAAGGAGATGGAGAAGACTGATCCTCTGAAACTATAAACTAGCGTGTTGATTTAAGTAACGTGAATGGTAGATTGCTTCTTTAAGTTGATAGAATGGGCTCTAGTCCAATCACTGCGGGGCATCACAGTCTCCGCCAACATCACAAGATGGGCATACATTCTTGACAGGACGGACTTTCTTCATGGGAATGCGCTCAATCCAAATCCAAAAACATATAATCTTTAATCAATCAACTATGATGAAGATTGAAGCTCTCCATGGTGAATCTTTACAGGCAAAGGTCATTTCATAGGAAAGAACTTCGCCTCCTATGCTTTTTCACACCAGAAACCTTTAACAATTTCAATCGGCTTGAACTTGAATAGCCACTGCCCTAAGAACTTCCAACTATGGTTTTCAATCGGGTTTCAACTCTGATCACCTGGTGAGAGAGCAAGCACATGTACCAGTGAAGGAGAGTCCAGAAAGTTTCCAACTTGCAAGATGGTTGGTTGCCACGTGTCAACTGCCAAGTGATTTGACATTAATTTAATCAAAAATGACAGCCCAACTAGGGTCTGGAATGCATGATCAAGGGCCACCAGGCGAGACGGGGAAGGAGATGGAGCACAGAATGATCTGTCTGGTGGGATCTGAGATTCTGGGAAGTTAATTTTTTTTTCATAAGCACGAGTCCTTGTCTCCAAGACTTTTCAGAATCACTTTCTCCTTTTCAAACTCATTGATTTCAAAATGGAGCAGGTACCGTTGCGGATACCTACTGTTAAGAGACCATCGTAGCTAATAATAATCAGAAAATGATTTATGAAAAGGGGCAGTAGAGAAAGATTATCCATGTCAAGTTCGTGATCACAAAATAAAACTTCCCAAGTTTGAAAATCAGGAGTTAAGAGCAAGAGAAAGGATAATAATAGGTGCCGGTGAGGCTACTCCTCCAGTGAGTTCGTACACTTCTGCAAGCAACAGTGGAGTTTCAGCAATGCCGGTTGGATCTAGTTCCATTTCTGTAAAACTTAAAGCCAGATATATAATAAATCATAATTCCAGAGCCAAGCTTAAGTGAAAAATCAACATTCTACCAGTTAAGTTTTAAGGCCACAGGCTTTTTCATGAATCCAGGATTATTTCCACATAAATGCATCTTTTTAGGGTTTCTCTTGTGTGCAACCCCTGCTAAGATTGATCAGTCTTGTTTGGGTTCATCTTGTATACAACCATGCAAATATTCTAGGGTTCTGGGACCAAATTTGTAAGATCGGAAGATATTTCCATGGCTTCCAGGAAAACATGAGAAAAGTTACACCAATTCTATCAATGGCCATTGAGGCACATGCTTTACATTCTGCTGAATAAGATCCTATCAGGAAAGGAGATGGTGAAGCTTGGAATTTATTACATCTTTTTCCAGAAATGATTCTGTCATAAAACTACATTCCTTGGGTCATACAAACATAACACATCAATCTTTTTTATATGTGCTCGAGGATAATGCTACTGGCTTATAATATGCATCAGCACTATCCTGCTGGCTTATTTCTCCAGTGTTTTTTCTTGACCATTCCCCTATGATGTCCGTTCCTTTTCAACCATACCAAAGTATATTTTTGGAAAAAGCCTGGAGTCTTTATTTTTCTCAAGCTGATCATGAAATAGATAGCATCAGAATTATTTCTTAATTCATCTTTCGGGCCCATTTCTGTCAATCTTCCCATACCACGTTGAAGAAAGTGGCTAGTTCTTATGTTTTGCATGCCCTTGTTTCCATAATTGCATCCAACCTTTCTGATATTTGCCTCTCTTTCACAGCAGAGGTCAGCAGGATTGTAGTTGGCCAAAGCTTGCGTTCAGGCATTGGACATGGAGTTTGCCGAGGGTCAGATTTATGAAATCAACTCAGTTCAAGATATGTTTGTATTGAAAAATTGAATCAAATACATATGGATACAGCATAACTCTTAGAGATCTCTTCTTCCTTTCTCAAATTCCTTTCACTTTCATTCTTTATCATTGGACATGGAGTTTGCCGAGGGTCAGATTTATGAGATCAACTCAGTTTAAGATATATTTGTATTGAAAATTGAATCAAATACATATGGATACAGCATAACCCTTAGAGATCTCTTCTTCCTTTCTCAAATTCCTTTCACTTTCATTCTTTATGTGTGATGGGTTTCGGTTCAGAAATACTGAATACAGGCCTGCCTTGTATTTTTCTATCTAATTTAAGGAGTGCTGTGTCTATCTTATATAAGATTCCCGCATATTCCAGTTTACATGTAAATTTAATCATATGAAAGTTTGATTCTTAAAATAACTTAATTCAAGAAAAGAACTTGAGTGGAAAACCTTTCACAGAAATGCTTGGCTAGAAAATATTTTTGCCCACTGCTCTGCCACAATTAGAAAAGAAATTGACTTATTTTAATATATATAATTTTTTGTTTTGCATTTTAAGTTTTATTTTTTGATTTAGTTTTGATCTCTTTAATTTTTTTGATATTTCTGTGATAGTTTTTATTTTTTATTCGTATTTATGTATCTATACTCTTAATTTTGACTTTTAATTTTTATTGTTATTTATCTTTGTATTAAATGCAGTTTACGTAAAAAATAGAGTAAGTTTAGTTCTGGTGCATGAAATGAGAGTGAAAATCTCTCTCATGCACGTTTAGTGAATGGTTTGTTGTTAGTGATTTGGTATCTTTGTGTGTTTTGTCATATGTTTTGTCTATGTGTGATTGTGATGTTTTTAGTTTAAAGTGATTTTTATTTAAAAAGAAATTAAAATATTTTTTTTTAATTTTTAAGATTTATTCTTAATATTATTATATTAAAAGTATTTCAGAACACTAAGAATAAAAAAAATCTTAGTTCATTTTTATATATATATTTTAATACATTAATATTAAACATATATCAAAAAATTGTCCTATAATGAATAGGTACATATGTAAATATAGACATCTTAGGTACATCTGCAAGAAATCTTGAACATTTATGGTTAACTTCTCCGAGCTCAAATTATACTTTTAGTTCGTTGCCTGAAAAAAGATATTAAAAAAAAAGTCGCGATTCTAACCATTTTTGGGGTGGTTGCTAGCAGAATCACTAATGAAGAGTTATAACTTGCAGGTATTGTGTTTTAAACTGCAGGGATGACTTGTCATTTTTGGATAATCAATAAGTGTCATATTGTGCTGTATAGTTAAAATGATTTTTATTTATAAATATATTAAAACAATATATTTTTTTATTTTTTAGATATTATTTTTGACATTGGTACTGAAAATGATCTAAAATATTTTTTTTTTCAATCAAAACAAATAAAAAAATATTTTATTCAAGAGCTTTGGATTTGAGCTATCCAACTCTGCAACGCATCAGCAACAAATAGTGATCAGCCATAGTACCCGACATCTGCATTCAAGAAAATGTGCTATGCATATCCAACATGTAACGCAATGCACTAAATGTGAAATATTAAACAGCACTTACTCACCTTCATTGGTCAAGGAATCCATCATGGTCATGTATCACTTAATCTTCACCTGGCTTTCCTTTTCGTGACCTTTTGGCATTAATCTCCACTAAATCCAGGAAGCATTGAAAATACCTAAAAAAGGTTTGTCTGAACACTATTAAGCTGAAAGTAACAACACCATAGGGAAGGAGAAGAATGGTAAAGGGAGAATAATATCAATACTCTCAAAAATTTATTACAAAGGATAGGGCACTGGCTTACTACCTTTCCCACTTTTTTAAAATTAAACAGGTCACCGAATAAAGAATTCACAAAACTTTAAAATGTTAATTAGGAAGTATTGTAAGCTATCTTTGTCTACCATACTTCCCACTTATCTTCTCCTTGTCTACCATACTTTCCCACTTGTCTTCTCCTTGTCTACCATACTTTTTCATTATCTTCTTTTTTCACTCTGATATGCATCATTGCCCTCCTCGCAATTTCTCTCATTTTTCATCTTTCATCTTTCACTTGTTGAAGTATTCTTGTTAAACAAGATGTTAAAAAAATCTGGGAACAAATTAATTGGAACCATATCTAAACTAGGCAAACTAATAAGAATCACTATTGTCGCTGAATCTGGTTTCTTGTGTTAGATTCTCATATCTAGCTGGGGTACAACTTGTATACTCTTGAAAGCCAAATGTAACTGTACCAGCAGGTGTTAATGCACATGAACAAATAAACTGCCTCATACTTCTGTTCTGTATCAAATACCAGCAGCTTCCGTTTCTAATTAAAAAGAAAGAAAGAAAAAACTTTTGCTCTACTAATAAGCTGACTACAAAGTCTTGCATAATAATTAGCAGCTATCTGCATGCTGAAACATGAAAAAATTAAAAAAAGAAGATAGAAAAACTGGGGTGAGGAATTAACAACTAATCACAAGTACTTTCCATAAACTAGCACGCTTCCTACCACAGTCACAAGGAAGTTCTGTTGTGTGTCTGTATATATATACATATAAAAAAAAATCCCTATCTTCTCTTAGGAAGATCCAACAAAACAGAATAGTTAGTAGAGAACCTGGCCAATGGGACCCATTTTAGTAGATTCTGGAATTGCTCACACATAATCCCTAAGATAAAAATCCCTTCTGACAGCTTTTGCAGAAGCTCGGGCAGTTGATCCATAGGAACAACCTCCTGAATTCTATCCACGAATCCAGACCAATCACCCATGCATAGTTGGAAGATCAAAACAATGCAAACACTATGAGAATCAGAAACATCCAAATAAATTTCAGAGGTAAGAACAAAATCAAAGCAAAGGCGTCAAACTGAAAGAAAGCAGGAGAATACCTAGGAGGCCACTAGCAGAAGGTTTAACATCAAAGACTTCAAACTTGTCCATATGCTCTCCGGTACTAATAAAAATGACAGGACTTTTGGTCAATGCAACAGTGTACATGGAATGTAAACCACGAAACAATATAAATGCTTTAAAAAAGGAAATTTCGGTACAGTAGAACAGCCTCCAGAATACTCATGCACTAAGCGTGCCACCGCCCTTTGCCATTTTGGTAACAATCACAACTCCAGCTCCAGCTGCAGCACTTTGCTTAAAAGCTTGAGCTTGATCAAATGCAACAACGAAGATCTGGTTTCTGGAAGACACAAGACGAAAAGGAAACAAATTTTACTGCAATGACAACCAGCAATTAATAATAAAAACAACGAAGCATGCAAAACCACTGATAAAAGAAAAGCATGCCGTTGCTTCAGAAACTTGACGAATTTCTTCAAAAACTGCAGCTTCCTGTTTATGCCATCCTCTCGTGTCAACAATTAGAAGATCAAAATTTTACTTCTTAAATCTTTCCACTCCTTCCACAGCAATTTTCACAGGATCTGATTCCATATAACTGCATCAACAACAACAACAAGTAAATAATTGATTGATGGAAAACCCATTATTTATTCCCCTCCGCTTAAAATCACTGCCTTCCATGGAATGGAGTTTTAGCTTTGGGTGCATTCTGCTTTAACTGATCAAACGCACCAGCTCTAAACGTATCAGCGCAAACCAGCACGGGTTTCCACTCTTTTTTTTTTTTTTCTGGTGATAATAGGCATATTTTGTAGAGGGAGTCGTTTTTCCAGACCCTAAAAATTAGATTTCATGAGGTACTTTTCCTAAATAAACATCACAACCCAACAAACAAAAATTGAAATGCAAATTCTATTAATAGAATTAAAAAAAAAAAACTTGTAAACCTACAAACATAACAACACTAGTTTTCCCTTTCTTTGGAGTGAAAGAGGGCTTTCCCGTGTCCAAAATCTTGCACAGCTCATTAGATATTGCCTGGTAAAATAAAATCCAATTCAGTCAAAATAAAATTAAAATAAAATAAATAAATTTTTGTTTGTTTTTTTCAAAAATAATAATGATAAATAATTACTTGTTGGATGATTCTGCGCTTGTTGTGACCGGCAGCAAGATCGTCGAGATTGACGATTTTCTTGATATTAGTTTGCATGTCGTGAACAAGTTTGAATTGAGCATCAGCTTGAAGAAGAGCGCGTGTGATCTATTTTATTGTCTTTCCTCGATGATTGTTGCATTGCTCATTTGCTGTATAGCTCGGGAAATGCTTCCTCCTAGCTGTCCCAACACCATTTTTGCTTTCTTTTTCGAGTTCCAGGGATTCAATTCGATTTTTGATCGGGAAGAGCGAGGGATGAATAGTGTTTGTTGTTGTTTTTTTAAAATGTGCAGAAATATATTTTAAAAAAAAATTATTTTACATCGACATTTTAGAATAATTTGATTTAAAATAGAAATAATTTTTTTTTAAAAAAAATAAATCTTTTAAACGAGATGTAGTGCAAGCTAGAGGAAAAACATCACTCTTTTAATATATAAAACACCAAAACATGCAAAGGAGAATACTTCTCATATTGGACTCGCATGTGATTTTTTTTAATTTTTTATTATCAAATTTCTTTTATTCATGACAAGTTCGTCATTTTACTATTATATTATAGATCGATTACTTTAAATTTTATATTTTATAAGCAAGATGAGAAAAAATACAGAAACTATTTTGTAATTTCAAGATTAATATTTTATTTGACATTGTATATCAAAAATGTTTTTTTTTAAATATTTTTATTTTTATTTTTTTTAATTTTCTTCGCCTTAAATAATAGATCCGAGCTATATTTCTTTATTTTATGGCGATTTTGGGTTGCTGGATCTTTTTGTGTGTTATTTGAGGTAATTAATGGGTTCAGTGAAGTGTATATGGTGTTTCTATAAATGTTGTGGCAATATTTGTTTGTGTTTTTAAAAAAAATGATAGAGAAAAAAAGATAGTCTAGCCATGACCCGAGGCTAGGGGGCCTATGCACCGCCCTCACGAGGCCTCTACATGTTTGATTTTTTTTCTTGTTAATTTGTTTTTGGTTTTATTGTTAAATATTAGATTTTTATTGATTTGTTTTTCAAAAGTAACATTTTGTCATGTTTTTTTTTAATGGAACATGATTTATTTATTTCTCAGTATGAATAAGATTTTAATATTTCTATCGTGGTATGAGGCATTGTTTTCTACGAGACTATAAACCAGCGATCTGTTTTACGGATTAAAAAATTTTCTTATCTAGATTTAACACATAATTTTATATTTTTATTTTTATTCTTTTATTTTTTTAGTTTAGTTTCGATCCCTTGATTTTCTCGGTCCTTCTAAAATAGGTTTAAATTTTTTATTTGCTTCTATAAACCTTTGCTCTTAGTTTAGATTTTTAGTTTTTATTGTTATTTGTATTTGTATTAAATACAATTCGCGTTGAAAAACATAGTAAATTTAGTTTTGGTGGTGTAAAATGAGAGTGAAACTCTCTCTTATGCATGTATAGTTAAACGTGAAATGTTTGAAACACCACCACAGCTAACTCTTTGTTTTGTCTTATTTGAGGCTACAAAAGTTATTTTATTGTGTACTAAAAAAAGTAAAATTATCGAGACACCCCCACTGACAATTCTTGATTTTTATCTTATTTGAGGGTATTATTATTATTGTATTATGCACAGAAATGAAAAAAATTAAAAATACCCATGATACCATGACATTATTTTAAACACATTTTACATAATAAAATGAATATATAAAAAGCTAATATATATTTTTAGAAGTTCTACGACGCCGCACGCGCCATTCGAAACTTGCATGAGCTCTGAAATTGACGTCACACCCGAAGACACGCCCATAATACCACGACAAAAAATATAATTAAAAATTGATAAATTACCAATACACCCCTATAGTCAACTCTTGGATTTTGTCTTATAGGGGGTATATATGTACTTATACAACTCGTGGTGCGCATCAGCTGACCTGGACACTCCGATTATAAAAAAAGGTTTGAGGATTAGTCATGGTGCACTTAATCTAATCCAGAGCCCCTCGTTATAAAAAAAATATTTAAGTACAAAAAAACAAAAGCTTAAGTTGGCCTAGAGAGACCAGTTATAAAAAAAATAAGAGAAAAAAAAAACAAAAAAAAGTATAAGCATGAAAGCATTGTAGCAATCCATATTGTTTTTTAAAAAATTATTCTAGAAATTTGTCGTGGTGCATTTAAGTTGGATCGGAGACCCCTCGGTCATAAAAAAAAATGTATAAGTGAACAAAAAAAAAGTATAAGGAAACAAATAATAAATTGGTCTGGGGATTAATTGTGGTGCGCCCAAACTGGCTTAGACACCCTGATTATCACAAAATATAATTTGGTCTAGGAGTAATGGTGATGCGCTTAAGCTTGCCCGGAGATACTAGTTAACAAAAATATATAAGTGAAAGGAAAAAAATATAAGTGTGAAAGCATTGTAGCAATGCCATATTGTGTTTTTAAAAAAATTGGCCCATGAATTAGTCATGGTGTGCTTAAACTGGTCCAAAGACCCCGATTATAAAAAAAAGAGTATAAGTGAACAAAACAAAAGTATAAGAAAAAAAATGAGAAAAAAAATGTATCAGCAGGAAAGCATTTTAGAAAAAAAAAACTGGGGATTGTTGTGGTACGCATAAATTGGCTTGGACACTCTGGTTATCAAAACAAATTGGATCTTGGGGATTAATGGTGGTGCGCTTAATCTAGCTCGGACACCCCGATTATAAAAAAAATATAAGTGGAAAAAGAAAAAAAATATAAAAGTATAACAGGCAAAAAAAAATGTTTTGGGAAAAAAATGAAAAAAAAAATATAATAAGAAAAAAAAATGAAAAAAAAAACATAATAAGGAAAAAAAGGCAAAAAAAGAAGAAAAAAAAAACGGGGAAAAAAACACTGCAGCGGGAAGCACTGTTGCAATCAGCAATGCTATGCGTGGGAAGCTACAGTGCTTTCCCCACACCATTTATAATCCATATTGTTTTAAAAACAAATTTGGTCAAGGAATTAGTCATGGCGTGCTTGAGCTGACCTGGAGACCCCAATTATCAAAAAGAATTTTGGTTCGGGGATAAGGAAAAAAATGTATAAGTAAACAAAAATAATATAAGGAAAAAAATTATAAAAAAATTGGTGTGAGGATTAGTTGTGATGCGCGCAAGTTGGTCTGGACACCTTGTTTATCAAAAAACAAATTGGTTTGGGGATTAGTCATGGTGCGTTTAAGGTTGGGCGAAGATCTTGGTTATAAAAAAAATATATAAGTAAAAAAAAAGCTTAAATTGGCTCAGAGACCATGATTAAAAAATATATATAAGTTAAAGAAAACAAAAAAAAATAAGCGTGAAAGCACTGTAGCAATCCATATTGTTTTAAAAATAAATTCTATCCGGGAAGTAGTCGTGGTGTACTTAAGTTGGCCCATAGATACCGGTTATAAAAAAAAATGTATAAGTGAACAAAACAAAAGTATAAGAAAAATAATAAAGAGATTTTTAAAAACAAAATGCAGTGTAACTAACATAAATTAAAATTTCATAACGGAACCGAATAAAAATAAAACCCCAACAAAAAATAAAATGACCAAAATTAAAAATAAAAACTAAAAGCACAAATGCATAAATATGGATAAAAAATAAACACTATCCAAGAAGGAAAAAAAACTAAAGGAATTAATACCAAAAGAAAAATAAAATAAAAGAATAAGTGCCAAAATGAAAAAAAAATATAATTAATTTCAATAGAAGGATAAAAATGAAACAAATAAAAACTTTGGGACTGGAAAACAATAAAGGGATTTCAAAAAATCAATAAAGTTCAATTGTTGAACAAATTAAAAGAATAAGAACCGAAATAAAAAGTAACATATATGACCAATTTCAATTGGAAGATAAAATTTGAACAAATTCAAACTTACATACCAAAATTATTAAAGGAACAAAAAACAAACAAAAAATCAAAAGATGAAGGACCGAAATAAAACTTACAGTATATAATCAATTTCAATTGAAGGGCATAATTGAAAATAATCAAAATTTTCATTGAAAAATCAACAAGAAAAATAAAATCAAAAGCTTAAAGACTGAAAGGAAACTGCTACAAATATGAGGGACTATGTTGTCGTTTCTGGCAGCAGGAGAGAGAGAAAAGTGGGGGAAAGAAAAATCGTCTATCGACGATTCCACGACCACATTCAAATGCCACGCGCCGCTCAGGGATGAAGAAGACATGAAGGCGTACCGGGTGACACGACGGAAGGCCAGTTGGCACCGCATGCGCCTCTCGAATGGTGCGAGAAGGCGGAATATTGATGACGCGCCCGTACGACGCGCCTACAGTGTTTCAGAAAAAAAAATAAAAAAATAGTTAATTATCCATACACCCCTGTACCTAGCGATATCTATTAAAAAACCAGGGGTGAAAGTACAGCAATACCCCCGGTTCCAGGCTACTGTTTTTGTATTTAAAGGGGGGTTAATTTCATAGTTTTAATGTGCAAAAAATTCAGAAATACTATCCATGTCTCCTAGAAAAGGCAAAAATACCTCCGGTCTCGGGGGTTAAAATTTTTCAGCACTGGGATAAAATGATAATTTTAATATTTGAATCCATAGTAATCTGTGTCTATGTGTGCAGTAAAATCATGCACAATAAAAATGGGAAGTGTTTTATATATATCTATAATATATATTATATTTCTCATGTTTTTTTAACAATCTTCATCGTAGCTCAATGTGCTTGAGCGGTTGATAAAAATCATAAAATAGTAAAAAGTTGATGTATTTAGTGACTGTTTGCGATTGCTGGAGTGTCTTTATTTTGCTTACATTTTAACAAAGGGTTTATTATATCCTTAATAAAAATTTATTTTTTCTATAATATTAAATATAAGGTTTAATAATAACAGTGATTCAAAATCTACAAAGTTAAATTTTTACATGTTTTTTTCAACGTCTTTCCATCCACGTCCACGCTCCGCAGGGAAAGAAAAACCCTGCGAGGACACTGTCCTTCACTCAGCCCAACCCCATTCTGCATTTATTTTTTCATCCCTTGAAAATTGAAATTGAAGTGCTAATTGGAGACTGTGTTAAGAGTTGTGCTGTACATTATTTTTATTTTTAAATATATTAAAATAATTCTAAAAAATCAATTTAAATCGATTTGTTTTTCTTAAAATGATGATCATACTAGAACGCAGCGTACACCACTCCAGGAACTCGTCTCACGCTTGCCGTCCGATTATTCGCCAGGTGGGCTCATGCCATTGGATCCAAAATACACTAAACTAAGAGAGATTTATTTATACAACTATTAACACGTGTTTTCTTCAAAATAAATAAAGAGCTCTATAACCCGAATCGATTATTATTATTATTTTTATTTCCGCTCCCTCTCTCTAAAAAGAACACTAGAAACAAATCCTCATTTTTCTCTCTCTAGAAAAAAAAACGAACACATTGAGGGTGTCTTTCTTCTCTCCTTTTTCCCACGGACACCATTCGACGATCAATCCCGAAATAGACTCGTCGTCTTCCTTTCAAACGGGGACCGTTCTTAACTTCACCCTCCGAGCATCTTAGCAACAACCGCCGCCTATACTAAAAAATCTATGCCCGTTAACATTTAAACCGAAACATCCTTAAACGGCACCGTTTTTTTGTTTTCAAATTCATTGGTCGCCGGCGATTTGTAAGGTGTCCCAATATTAACCTGTGCACCCTCCCCTGTTTTTGTTTGAAAAGTATCTTGACCTAATTAGCTAGATAATCAGTTTGGTTCTTCATGTATTGAGGTTAGCTTCTTGTTTAGTAAGAGGCTTCGATTTTCGGCACGAATTTCCTTTTCCGATGTTTATTAACGTGAATTAAACGTTTCCGATTTCGAATTTAGGGTTTCATGATCGTTCTAGCGTTTCTAAATTGGAGGTTTAAGTGTGTAGTCATTTGATATTGCGGTTACACTCGTGGATCTATAGTTTGCTTTGTTTTCATCTTTTGTTTTGTTTGTTAGCGGGTTTAGTGATTATTTCGCTTCGGTTTCTGATTGTTTTTGACTGTATTGAGCCTGTTCTGATATTTTTTTTTTCATTTCTAGTATCATCTGAAGTCTGAACTCTCTTCGTCACTTGTTTCTGATTGTCTTTAGTCTTTTTCTATTGGTTTTCATTCAAGCCAAGTGTTTTTTTTTCGATTTTAGTTTATAGTTTTTGAATAACATCAATTGCCAGTTTAAGTTGCGATCAGAATCTTCTTCAGTCCTAGTTAGTGAATGTATTGTGGAATGAACGAGGTTTTGCTATCAATATTTGATTACTTAGTTGGCTGCTATCTGAAAAGAACCCGATAATCTTCACGTCATAAATTTTTTTATTCATTTACAAATTTGGGCTTTATTTTTTGCTCCCTGGTACAGTGAAGGGTATGGGTTAAAAGCTAAAACTCTTCGTTTTGAAGACAAAATATTTCTTTCTCATTCCGTGCTTTTTACTGACACCTTTGTGAAGCGCAATTTTAGTTTTTATTATCTGTACGTTGATTTTAATTAATTAATAGTTTCTATTGTTTCCAGGCCTTGTAGGGAGATTGTAAGAGACAACAGAAAAGTTAACTGCGGCATTGTATTCAAAGCAAGCATTTAGACAGGGAAAGATGGGAAATAATTACCTTTGAAATTCCATATGAGAGGATGGCTTTTTTCAGGAACTATACAACTGAAGCAGTTTCACAGAGTATCCTAGAAGGAAAAGTGCAAGGTCAGGGTATAGGTAGAATGCTAGGCAATGAGGATGTAGATGTGACTTTTAATGAAAGAGAGCTGGATATGAACATGGATGCGCAATATGAAAGTGAACCCGATGATGCAGGCAGGTTGCAGAGTGATGTAGCTGTTGGCAATGATGCTGGTGTGAGTAATTCAGAGTTGCAACCTTCTGGAAGGAAAAATGTGGCAGGAAAATGGGGTTCCAGTTTTTGGAAGGACTGCCAACCCATGGCTACTCCTGGGGCATCTGATTCCGGGCAGGATTCCAAATCAGAGGATAGAAATGCAGAAGGTTCAGAAGATAATGTATCAAATGGAAGGGATGATAGATTGGAATCAGAAGATGAAGAGGGACAAGAAGAAGGGGGTAAGGGTGGGAAGGGACATTCTGATGTCCCTGCAGATGAGATGTTGTCTGATGAATACTATGAGCAGGATGGGGAGGATCAAAGTGACTCGGCGCGTTATAGGGGGATCAGTAAACCCGTTGATTTGAGTTCCAGGTTGCAATCAAAGCCTGTACCAATCAAGAATAATGTCTCTAGGAGGTCTAGAGGTTTGCACAATCATGAAGGTTATGATGATGACAAAAATGACGTGAATGCTGATTATGAGGAAGAGGATGAAGATGGTAATTTCTTTGTTATTTTTGCATTTTCTGTTAGGTTATAATACCATTTTCACTAAAACAAGTGAGATGCTTGGATATCATCTAGTAGTTGGTAATTTCTTTTACTGTTTGTTGCTGGAGCTGAAATTTTTGTGATATTGCTAGCAGAAGATGATCCTGATGATGCGGATTTTGACCCTGATCATGGCGCCTTGAGTGGTCACATGGGGGACAAGGTTGTTGTCTTTCATAGTTGTTATTTGTAGTATGTTCATTACCTTTGTATTTTGTACAGCAAGCTGGTTTATCACGAGCTTTGTCAGGGCAATTGTCATGATATTTTATTTCAATCTGCTGTTTTTAATTCCAATTTATTGTTCTTTGTTTTTTTAATCTTTACATTCTTCTGCTAGTTTATTGCCCTATTTTTATAATGTGGCACACAGTCATTTTTGTGCATGCTGCAAGGCATGCCAAGAAGAGGCTGTGGGTTCTGATAATAAAGTTTGTACCAATATAACACACCTATTCTTTTTACCCTAATAAAGTGCTTTTTCACCAAAACCAGGATAAAGACTGGGAGGGTGAAGATTCAGATGAAGATGTTAACAGTGATGATTTGGTTATCTCAGATGGTGAAGATGATGATGATTCATATTACACCAAAAAACCTAAGGGAAGGCAACAGGGTAAAGGTGGATGTAATACAAAATCTTCCAGAGAGCACCTGTCATCACGTGCTTCTGGTCGACAAAAGAGAGGGAAAACATCAGTTGAAGAGGATGAGTATTCAGCAGAGGATTCTGACAGTGATGAAGATTTCAAGAACATGATTCAAAGAGGTGCTCATCTCCGTAAATCTAATGCCCGGTCCTCTTTGTCAACAAAAAATGGTGGAAGAAACAATGAGGTTCGCACTTCTAGTAGGTCGGTTCGTAAGGTATCATATGTTGAAAGTGATGAAAGTGAAGAGATTGGTGAAGGGAAAAAGAAGAAGGCCCAAAAGGTGCAGTCTATCATGCTATAATTTATGATCTCACAGAAGTGCTTCATATTTTTTTACCTGGATGAAAAAATCTTATGATATAATCATTTTGGTTAGAAATATCATCTTATAGATTAGGGCGTGCATATATGAGGTTTTCTGCTTGCTTTGGTCCATATATATACAATTAAATATATGTTGCACGTTTGCTTCTTATATTTCTCCTCATCAAGTTTTTTAAATTGAAGGGGCATGATTTCTTGCAAGTTTTCCAGGAACTCCCTAGAAAGTGAAAGTAATTTTTTAACCTTAAACAAACATTTTTTTTAACCTTAAACAAGTACATGTGTTTGTTTGTTATTATGCCTCTCTTTTTCCTGTCCTGGTCAGCAAGCTGGGTTTGCCGTGCCTAAGTAATTTTTAAGCTGTAAAAACTCTTAAAACAATGTATGATGTCTAGAGGACATTGCACTGGGAAACTCTTGTAGAATCCATCCATGTGTTTCAATGTTTAGCAAAATATTTTATATTTATTTTTTTTGTCCAAAATCCTATCAATGAGGTTAAATTGGTTCTGGTATTACGGTTTGAGGATTGTAGATAGGTCTGTCAGAATTTTTTTTTTGGGGAAAGGTGAATGGTGACTGGGAATCATTTGAACCAGAACTCCTGCTCTTCTAGTTTAGTTTATATGTACTTGTTTCTACTTCGGATATTTCCTTCTGTTGCTTTTATTGTTTTGGCAATTGTGGTTGTACTTTGGATTTGAATATTATAAATTTCACAGGCTTCAGTGCTTTAATAATTTCTCTCATTGCCTCCACAAGTTTTTGGTATGCTATTGTTATTCTTCCTTTTGTTTGCCTTCTCCAAAATAGGATGAAGTTGAAGAAGAAGATGGTGACTCCATCGAAAGGGTACTATGGCATCAGCCAAGAGGCACGGCTGAAGATGCAATAAGGAACAATAGATCAACGAAGCCTATTCTGTTAAGCTACCTGTTTGATTCTGTGCCTGACTGGAAAGAAATGGAGTTCTTGATAAAGTGGAAAGGCCAGTCACATTTACACTGCCAATGGAAATCATTTTCTGACTTACAAAATGTATAATTGCTATTATTTCTGTTTCTTATGTGTGAAATATAAGCTCTAATCATTAAATTCATTTTAAGAAGAGCTGTTTACATTGTTTGATGTTGTGTCACCAGCTAAGTGGTTTTAAGAAGGTACTGAACTACACTAAAAAAGTGATGGAAGATGTGAGGTACAGGAGATCATTTACACGTGAGGAGGTATACCTTTTGCTTTTAAAAGGGTTTTGAAATTTTCTTTCCTTAATAATATTAGAGAAGAGAAAGAGATGCTGGGATGTGCATGTCTTGATATGATACGAAAACACTCAATAATAATTTACATCTTTTACCTGATCTGAATGTGAGATACCTGTAATTATGAAAAATGCACAATTTTTTTTCCTATAACAACGAAAATTGCTTCTGTGGTGCAGTATTTTCACATGCTGTTCTAAATCATTTTTTCTAAGGACCCAGACTGAATAGGTTATACGATTGGCATTTAGTTGCTTGTTTCCTTAAAGCCAGGTGATCATTTTGTCAAGATGGAGCAAGTCCTACGTTGGTGTGATGATATTTTAGGGGCTCTTATAACTGGAAGAAATATGTGATCCTTTTTTTTTTTTTATCATTTCTTACATTATGAACATGCTTGTTAGTTCTTATAGGATGACAAAATACTGAATTCTAACCAAAATGTACTGAATGGTAACTTATGTGCCTTTTATTTTGTCTTTCATTCATTTGAATCCAGAAAGAATTTATGCTTTCCTTTAATATTTGGCGATCTATGTTTTTTGAATTGGTTTGCCGCTGCTGAGGGTGAATTTTCTGTCTCTTGACTAGAAATCCTTTAATTCATGGAACTGTGCCTTACATATTTTTTTCCTTTATCCTAATTATTTTTCTGGTTTTACAGTGTACTTCAATACAGAATAAACCTGTATGGCAAATTGGTTATTTGGGATGGTTTAGTTATCCTTAAATGTTTTTTTTTTATCTATCAGATTGAGGTCAATGACGTGAGCAAGGAAATGGATTTGGATCTAATCACACAAAATAGTCAGGTTTGTTTTGCAGTATTGTTTTACAACTCGTTGGCCAGTTCTTTTTTATTTTTATCTTACACTATTCCACAAATATGTATGTCACTCACCAATTCTTGTTAGTTGCTCATATGATTTTGTAGGTGGAGAGAGTTATTGCTGATCGAATTACTAAAGATAGCTCTGGTAATGTTGTGCCGGAGTATTTAGTCAAGTGGCGAGGACTATCTTATGCTGAAGCAACCTGGTATTCAATCTACACTAGTCTTGTGATTTTTTGGTGGTACTGAAACTCTCATGTACCTCTTATTATTGATAATCACATCCTATACATGGTCGTATCTCCTGGCTTCTGGGATTCAACAACGTACATGTGAAATTAGCCTCTAGGTATCCACTGATGAAGTAGTGATGTATGCATAGGTGTTTGCGAGAGTTTCTCTGCTACTTAATAGTCAATGATGTGTGGTGCAGGGAAAAGGATGCAGATATTGCTTTTGCACAAGATGCTATTGATGAGTACAAGGTCTTACACAAACAATTTGTATTTGTGGTCTAGATTTTTCTAAGAAAATTATGGCCTGGGAATTGACATGAATGGAGTAGCACTCATCTGTAGCTACCATTTCTTTTGCAGGCACGTGAGGCTGCAATTGCTGTACAGGGGAAAATGGTGGATCTACAGCGCAAGAAAGGAAAAGGTCCGTGATTTGGTGCAGCCAGTGTTTCTTGGGACTGTGTCTCAGTTGAAAAGTTGGATAATTACAACCTGCAAAATGAGTGGCATCGTAATTTAAAAAGTTCAAGTTCTGCTCTGAAAACTGAGGGCTGTTTTCGCTTTGCTGCTTGATGTTACTGTCCTACTAGCAAATTGTAGTCAGTTTTGTGTTCTAATATTCAAATATCCTTTTTTTTCCCTTTCATTTTCAAAATCCAATTTTTATTAGCGTTGCTTATTCAAATAAAAAAAACTTATGTGGGCACTTCTCTGTAATTTGTTATTTTTTTAAAATTTTTTTAATCGTATCACTAGTGAAACTAGAGATAGTCTTTACTGTGCCAGATGTTCTCTGCATGATATTAAGTGTGATATGGTGCAAATATAGAATTTAAATGCGTGAGTGTTTTTTTTCTTTTCTCTTAGCAAGTTTAAGGAAACTTGATGAACAACCTGAATGGTTGAGAGGAGGAAAGCTTCGTGATTATCAGCTTGAGGGTTTGAATTTTCTAGTTAACAGGTATGGTTTCTTTTTCTTGAAGGGAAAATTGTTGACTAACTTAAATCTAATGTTATTTGTACATTTCCTAATTAGTCACTTGCATTTCCTAGTTGGAGAAATGATACAAATGTCATTTTAGCTGATGAAATGGGTCTTGGAAAAACAGTTCAGTCAGTTTCCATGCTTGGTTTTTTGCAGGTATAACCCCTTCTTTTCTTGAACAACCCAAGGAATTTGTTTAATTATTTTTTTATTCCTGTTTTTTTTTTTTCTAATTGTTTTGTTCTTGGGATCCCCTACAATTGCATCAAATATTTTTTTTTAAAATATTTGTAAACCATGTTAATTGATCATGCTGCGAAACTTTCATATTTTCTCACTTTGCAGAATGCTCAGCAGATCTCTGGGCCGTTTCTTGTTGTTGTACCTTTATCAACGTTGTCTAACTGGGCCAAAGAATTCAGAAAGTGGCTTCCTGAAATGAATGTTATTGTGTATGTTGGTACTCGTGCTAGTCGAGAGGTTAGTCATTTTTTCATGTCTTTGAGATAAATCTATTAATTTAATTCCTTCTTGATACTAGCATCTGATCTTTAACTGTTTTGTGCAATTTAAATTAGACTCTTGGATTTAAAATCATAATATTAGTCAAAGTTTAGTTATATTGCTGTTGATCATGTGTGTTCCGTCAATTGAAGGTGCAAAGATTGCACGAAGTACTGGTTTTATTGTTGCAGTGCTGGTAAATTAAAAACCAGAAGAATTTGACCAAAGAGTTCCAGAAGTAATCAAATTCTTAAAACCTGAAAGAAAATATAATTTCTTGGCTTCTTTTCTATGTCAAGAAGCAGGTGCTCTAGGGTCAATTCTAGGGAATAATGAAAGAAAATTGGAATATTTATCACTTTGATCTAGATTATCTATGTTTTTTTCTTAGAGGGATGTCTTGTTCTCCACCTCTATACTGTACATTGTTTTTCCTAATGATACTCCTTCCTTAAAAAAAAGACTTGTACTTATCAAGCAGTCCATGTGATTAAAGCTCAGGCATCCAAAAAATCTTGATCTGGGAAATGGATAGGAAAGCTCAAACGCCCCTATTTAGTTGGGCGACAACTGTGTATGCTTGCCAGTAGCTTTTTTAATCCTTGAGAAGCTTTGGAGGCAGCTTACACTTTGTGCAAGACAGAAAAAAAGGGGGTGGGTGGGGGTGGGGTGTGCTCTGAATAAAAGCGCTGTAATTAATGATGGCAGCTGTGCTCATGATCTGGTTGATCATACATTTTCTTTCAATACCTAGAAAAATCATGCATTGGTGGCATTCTCCAGCACCAATTGTAGATTAGTTTTTGCTTGTCTGTGATACTGTGATGAGATAGGGAGTTGGGATTTCTCTCCTTTGTTGCCTGCTGCGACAAGGTATTTTGGCTACACTAGCGTGGTTAAAAATCTAACCTGTTGTCTTTAAATAAGCCGAGTCCTTAAACAAATGGGATGGTGTGGGAAAAAGACCCAAATAGAAAAGGATTTTTGTTTTCACCCCGTCAATATTTGTTATGTTCTTTTAACTCATGTTGCAAGGTGTTACTTTCAATTTTAGGCTATCATTTTGTCTTGTTTCATCACAGCCTCCTTTTGTTTCGTGTTTATTCATGTTTTGAGCCTTGATTTCAGGTTTTATTCATGTTTTGAGCCTTGATTTCAGGTTTTATTCATGTTTTGAGCCTTGATTTCAGGTTTGTCAGCAATATGAATTTTACAATGATAAGAGAGCTGGCCATCCTATAAAATTCAGTGCTCTGTTGACGACATATGAAGTTGTTCTGAAGGACAAGGCTTTTCTGTCCAAGATCAAGTGGAATTATTTAATGGTTGATGAAGCTCATAGGTTAAAGAACAGTGAAGCGCAGCTGTACACAGCTCTTTTGGTAATGACGTTTTACAATTAATTTTGGCGCTAGTTATTTTGTATGTATGCCGTGATTGGTTCATTTAGTTATTTGGATAATTCATTTTCTTTTTCCTGCAGGAATTTAGCACCAAGAACAAGTTGCTAATTACTGGCACTCCATTGCAGAACAGTGTGGAAGAACTATGGTTTTTATTCATTTCCTCTAACTCACTGTTATTGTTCTTGCATTCAAACTTCAGGAATTATCCTGTGCCAAACTTGCCCCTCCAGATATGATAACTATGAAGGCCTGTAAAGGTTTTTAAATGCAGTCCTTATCTAACCAACTCTTGAGATAAGAGCTGCTAGTGCAATCACATGTTCTGTATGCTTGTTTTGGTATTTTCTACCATTTAACATTTTGGCACATTATTAAACATGCGTGAAATAAGCACCCTCTGTCTGGGGAAAACTGGTGATAGTAATTGTGGTATTTTCTTATGGTGGTCAAATATATTTTTGCACATATTTTGAAATTGGAATGCATAAAGAGGTCATTGGTATGTTGTTTCTGCTGATTGTTTATGATGGCTTGCAAGCCAGCATTAATTACATGAGAGCTGTCTTCATTGCTCTGTTTTGTTCAAAGTTCATTGTTGATTTTTTCTCCTTTGATGGTTATTTTTTCCTCTCTAGTGTTTTCTCCCTCAGTTGCTGCAGACCTCTTTTGTTTGCATGGTTTAATTGATTTTTGTTTTTTTCTCAAAATATGCCAGGGCTCTGCTTCATTTTCTTGATTCTGACAAGTTCAGGAGCAAGGATGATTTTGTTCACAATTATAAGAATCTTAGTTCTTTTAATGAAAATGAGGTGCAATACACTGTTGTTTTTGCTTTTTCTTCAGAGTTGGCAAACACAATCACGCATATTGTTCTACACTTGGTTAAATTAAGTTTCTATGGTTTTTTTAGCTCGCTAATCTTCACATGGAATTGAGGCCTCACATTCTCAGAAGAGTTATTAAGGATGTGGAGAAATCCCTGCCTCCCAAAATAGAGCGCATTCTGAGGGTTGAAATGTCTCCTCTCCAGAAACAGTAAGTGATGTTTTCCATTTGTGATAAAGTGATGTTCTTCTGGATTGTTTCTTGACAGCTTTGTAATATTTGAGTTTTGCTTATGTTTAGATACTATAAATGGATTTTGGAACGTAACTTCCAAGACCTGAACAAAGGAGTTCGTGGGAATCAGGTTAGTGTATGCTATGAAATTATGAATATCATCATAGAATTTTAGGCCTGGAAAGTAATTCTAACAGCTCTTGGTGACAACTCTGAATTTTGAGTCAAACACTAGAGGAACTTCGTGTATGGATTAGTAGTGCTGAAGCTGTATGCTTTTTTTTTTTTTACTGTGTTGAAAACTGATAATGTTAATTGTTTAATGTTTTCAGGTATCACTTCTGAATATTGTGGTAGAGTTGAAGAAATGCTGCAACCACCCCTTCCTATTTGAAAGTGCAGATCATGGTTATGGTGGGGACATCAGTACCAATGATAGCAGTAAACTGGAGAGGATTATCTTAAGCAGTGGAAAGCTGGTTATACTTGACAAGCTACTTGTCAGATTGCACGAGACAAAACATCGAGTCCTTATTTTCTCCCAGGTTTGTTTCATAAGCATTTTTGTTGTTATTCTCCTTAGATAGATAAAATTGTTGACTGTAAATTACTTAGGTATCCCTCCTAAGCTATAAATGATATTATGATCTCTTCAATTCTGGATCAGCCTCCTAGTGAAATGTGGAAAAGCTGATTAATTATAATGAGGGTAAAAAATGGTTTGTAGCGTGCATTTTCTTGGTATTCATGATTTATTGCCTATCCAGTCAAATTTGGATTGCATATGGACCTCATCATTGGTTTAGTTGATGTACGCAATTGAGTAGGCATTTTCCAAGTACCAGGGCGGTTTACTTGGGACTGCTGATGCTTAACTAACTTGATGCATCCTCATTTCCACTTTCTAAAATTCTGTTATACCTCACAATTGAATCAATTATCAAGTACTGAGTACTAGACTCAACTGACACCTTGATGAGTTTTTAGCAGGGTGTTGTGATGATAATTTGATGTGTCTCCAATGATTAGTGTTTCAAATTGCTTTCAATTTCCTGTAACTATCCATTTGAAAATCTTGGTCTTGGATAATTTATTTGAATCAACTTATTTTACCTTAAAGGGTACACAAGTATATTAAATGACAAATGAATTGTGGCATTGGTCAACTGCTGCAGATGGTCAGAATGTTGGATATAATAGCTCAATACATGTCTCTCAGAGGGTTCCAATTTCAAAGACTTGATGGTAGCACAAAGGCTGAGTTGCGTCAGCAGGCGATGGACCATTTCAATGCACCTGGTAGTGATGATTTCTGCTTCCTTCTGTCAACTCGGGCTGGAGGCTTAGGCATTAATCTTGCAACTGCTGACACAGTTATAATATTTGATTCAGACTGGAATCCTCAAAATGACCTACAGGTTATAAGCAGAATGAAAACTTGTTTCACCCATGTTTTTGGGTCTTTCTACTATTATCATGGATCTTCGTTTCTATCAATTGAATTATTTAGTTTAGAGGAAACGGATGTTGCTTAATTGTTTGATGATTTATCAGGCAATGAGTAGAGCTCATAGAATTGGGCAGCAAGAAGTTGTTAACATCTATAGATTTGTGACAAGCAAAAGCGTTGAGGAAGATATCCTAGAGAGAGCTAAGAAGAAGATGGTAGATTCTTGAAGTTGATTTCTATCAGTGCACTCCATTTCTTTCATCCTAACAGTCATGTTCATTTGCTCTCTCTCTCTCTCTCTCTCACACACACACACACACACACACACACACAATACTCACATCTAATATGTTGACATTCTGTTATGTTGTGTAATAGCATTTTTATATCTATTTTTTCAACTTTGTCCCTTTTAGGTTCTCGACCATCTGGTGATCCAAAAACTAAATGCAGAGGGTAGATTGGAAAAGAAAGAAGCAAAAAAAGGGGGCTATTTTGATAAAGTAAGAATGTAATAAAATTTAATTTATATTTTTTGTTGGTACTGTTCTGTATTTCTAATCCTAAATATTGATATTCAATTGAAGGCTGAATTCTTGTTTGTATGCTTATTGTGGCATTCTAACATTCTGTTAGTTGCTGTACTATTGCCCCTTTAGAACTGTTGCACTTACACATTTTCATCTTTCTTTATTGCAGAATGAGCTCTCAGCAATTTTAAGATTTGGGGCTGAGGAACTCTTTAAAGAGGACAGAAGCGATGAAGAAAACAAGAAAAGACTCTTAAGTATGGATATTGATGAAATTCTTGAAAGAGCGGAGAAAGTGGAAGAGAAGGAAGCTGGAGGAGAGCAAGGGAATGAATTGTTAGGTGCTTTTAAGGCAAGTAAATAACTCATTATTTTCTATGTTGGAGGAATCCTGCTGCTTATTTCTGTACCTTTTCTGTTTTCATTATATCCAGGCTGCTGCTGCTGAATTAACATTAGGGTAGTTTTGAAGGCCTAAAATCTTAATTGACCACGCTTATTATCATATTTATTGATTCTTTCACGCTTAAGTTTGCTGATTAATTTTATTCTTGGGTTACATCCAGGTTGCAAATTTTTGTAGTGCCGAAGATGATGGGAGCTTCTGGAGTCGCTGGATAAAACCAGATGCAGTAGCTGAAGCTGAAGTGCACATCTCTTTTGTTGAATTTGATTTAAGATTTTATACATGACAACTTGACATGTTTTTTGAATTACTAGTGACTTTCGTTTCATTTCATTTTTAACTATCATATTTTTATGTGTGATATTTGTTTTCTCCCTTTAGGATGCTTTAGCTCCTCGTTCTGCAAGAAATACCAAGAGTTATGCAGAGGATAATCAACCTGGGAGAAGTAACAAACGGAAAAAGAAAGGTTCTGAGCCACCAGAACCACAGGAGAGAGTGCAGAAGCGTCGTAAAGCAGATTATTCTGCTCCCCTAGCACCAATGATCGAGGGAGCATCCTCCCAAGTGAGAGAATGGTCTCATGGAAATCTGCCTAAGAGAGATGCTTTACGCTTTTCTCGTGCGGTATGCTTTGAATTTATCTTTCAATTTTTAAGATTGTTAAAAGTGAAAACAAATCTTTTTTAGACAGTAAAACTTTGTATATCTACATCTTCTCTTGTTGGGAATGTTGAGATAAAAACCACACATTTTCAGATTTCTTAACTTCACGAGTTTTTTTAATTCAATTCATATTATATAATCAGTGCATTCATCTTTTCTTAATGTGGGAATCAGTTCTTAACCTCCCCTCTCATATTCTGTGAATTTGTTGGCTGGATATTGTTTATTTTCTCCAATGTTTCTTTCTATTCTTGCAAGACAAATTTAGCTAGTCAAAATCAGTTTTCTCATGTATCTGTTCTGCCATTGTCATATACACTTTTGCAAATTTTTACTGTTCTGCTAGTAATCTAAATGAATGTAATGGCAATATCGTTAACCTGAAAATAGGATTTGAGAAACGCGGATACTTTCAATTCTGTCGAATTTTGGAGAATCCAACTCCAGCTGGTTGATGACAGCAGGAAATGCTCTTATTCCTGCTAAGACTCTACTGCTATCTGGTTTTAATAGATAGTTTAGGAACAAAGTATTAATAAACAAATATTAGTTCACCAAAATTTTTATATTGGTACCTGGAAGGAAATATGAGCCGTGTAGCTTCTTTCTCTTTTCTCACTAGGAAGATTGTGGATAACTTGTCCAATTTGTGCAATATGTGGAAGTGCCATGCTGATTAAACTGGTTAAATGTGAGAACTGGCCAAGCTTGGAGCACTTCTTCCATTGTGGAAGTTTATAAGACAGCCTTTTTTCCTCCCTTGTTTTGTTTTCATTTTAATTAAAAGTTGTTTCTACTAGCCATGCTTGGCTAAAGCTTGGATTCTCTCTTTATTCTTTTTTCATTAACTTAGGTGATTAAGTTTGGGAACTTGAATCAAATAGACTTGATAGCTGAGGAGGTTGGTGGAACAGTTGCAGCAGCTCCACCTGATGCACAAATAGAGCTTTTTGATGCTTTGGTTGATGGTTGTAGAGAAGCAGTTGAAGTTGGAAATCTGGACCCAAAGGTTGGTTATTCTTGCTATGCATACTTTTTGTAGGTGCTGCATATCATATGTTTGTGGTCGAATACCATAATTACATTTTCTGATTCAACAATTTCAAATGGGATTTTCTCCAGGGTCCTTTGTTGGATTTTTTTGGTGTCCCTGTGAAGGCAAATGATCTATTGAGCCGTGTGCAAGAACTTCAGCTACTAGCAAAGCGAATTAGTCGTTATGAAAATCCCGTTGCACAATTTCGAGTGCTGATGTACCTGAAGCCTTCAAACTGGTCCAAGGGTTGTGGCTGGAATCAAAGTATGCATTTCCTATCTTTTGTATTATTATCTTAGAGGATAATAATCAACTTGTTTCCTTTAGCTGATTGATTATGGTATTTTCATTAGTTGATGATGCGAGATTGCTTCTGGGAATACACTACCATGGGTTTGGCAATTGGGAGAAGATACGGTTAGATGAAAGGCTTGGCCTTTCGAAGAAGATTGCTCCAGCAGAACTCCAGCATCATGAGACCTTTCTACCACGTGCTCCAAATTTGAAGGATCGTGCTAATGCACTTCTGGAGATGGTAAGCTATCATTTGGAAAGCAGAAAATGCCATAACTGGAAAGCAGGGCTTTCCTTTTGCTTTCATCCAGTCTCGCTCTGTAACCTTTGCAAAGCTTTGTCTCCATTATGCATGTATGCTATGTTTATATTGTTAAACTCCAGTTCCCATTTATACTATTGCCACAACAGACACGAGTATATCAATTAAGTTAGCTTCCTAGTTTAATAATCAAGATTGTGAAATTTTAAGTCTTTAAATTGCCAGGTGCCCTTGCAAAGTTTTGTTTCCCATTTTAGTTGCATGTTATATGTATTGTTAAAGTCCATGTTACCATTTAATCATTTGTCACAGCAGACAGAAGTATATTAATTTAAGAAGCTTCCCAGTTTGACTGTCAAAATTGTGCGAGCATCCGTAGCCTATGATTCTCGTGTCAGATGGCAGTAATTACACAAGTGCTTGCTGTTTATTAATTGTTCGTTATTGTTATTCCACAAGTGCTTGCCTATGATATAATTGTTATTTCGCATATCTAATTTGCATTGAAGTGAGGTGAATTTTATGCACTGATAACGAGCACTTCTTTTTTTCAACCAGGAACTTGCATGCTCGTCTTTTTTAAAATGTTTGTTATAGTTCTGTCTCATATCTAATTTGGAAGTGTGGTGAGTTTTGTGTGCTGATAATTTGCATTGAATTGAGGTGGATTTTATGTCATGATAACCAGCACTTTTTTTCAATCAGGAACTTGCTGCTATTGGTGGAAAGAAAGCAAATGCTAAAGGGGGTCGGAAGGCCTCCAAGAAGGGGAGAGAGAATCTTCTGAACATCTCTGTTTCACGAGACAGGGACAAGAAAGTAAAGCCAAGATCTGCAATGGTCAGTGTGCAAACAAACAAGAACAGGCCTCAGAGACCACAGAGAGTTGAGCAATTAGTAAAAGAGGAGGGTGAGATGTCAGACAATGAGGAATTATGTGAGCAGTTTAAGGAAGTAAAATGGATGGAATGGTGTGAAGAAGTCATGATTGATGAAATTAAAACCCTGAGACGTCTTAACAAATTGCAGACTACCAGTGCTGACCTTCCAAAGGAAAAAGTACAGCATCTTCTGTTCTGATTGTCTATTGTGTAGTGATATTTTTTGGATACTAGAAGTTTATGTCCAACTTTTTCTTGCAGGTGCTTTCAAAAATTCGGAACTATTTACAGCTTATAGGACGGAGAATAGACCAGATTGTCCTAGAATATGAGGAAGAGCTTTATAAACGGGATAGTATGTGCTTCTCCATTCTATATATGCTCAATTTATTTTCTCTGCCGCTTCTTTTCATTTAAATCAATGTTTTCCCAGGGATGACAATGCGGTTATGGAATTATGTTTCTACTTTTTCAAATTTATCTGGCGAGAGACTTCGTCAGATTTATTCTAAGCTTAAACAGAAGCAGGAGGAAGATGCAGGCGTCGGCCCCTCTCATGCCAATGGTGCTGCATATGGATCTCTTGACAAAGACTGCGATCCCACCAATTTTGAGAGGCATATGGGGTATAAAAATGAAAATTCCTATCCATTGTCAGAACCAATAAACAGAGGCCATGATGCTGGGAAATTTGAAGCGTGGAAACGACGCAGAAGAACTGAAGCTGATATTCAACCCCAAATCAAACCCCCCTTACAGAGACCACCGGGTACCCGCTTATCCAACCCTGGCTCGTTGGGGATTCTTGGGGCAGGACCACCTGATAATAGGCCTTTTCTTGAGAGACCTTATCGAGTGCGGCAAACTGGTTTTCCTCCAAAACAAAAATTTACATCAGGTATAAAGTAGTATTAGTGCTTGAGGGATGGAGAGCAACTGATTCAAGTCATAAGCCCCATGGCTTCCCTGTGGTCCATAACTGCTTCAGTCATTAGATATAAACCGTGGAATTCTTTTCAACATCACAGTAATAAGGTGCCAATTCCTACTCAGTTTTTTCTGGCTGATCTAAAAAATATCCATTGGATGAGGAGTTTGTACAAAAGGTGCCTGGGGGGATGACCAAAATTAATCAACTTGAGAATGATGTAGGTGGTCTTGTTACAATTTTTTGTCAAGGAAATGAATTGGGTAACTGGTTTTACGTATATAGTGGGGTTAGGGAAAGAAATTTTTCATTCAATTTAAAATATACATAAATGAGCGGAACATATTACATGCATTATGCCTTCGAGAGAAGTGTACATTATCAGTTTTGAATAATTTTGATTCCGTTTTACCATAACAGTTTCAGTTTTTCATTACTGTTCCTGTCGAAACTCTAAAAAAACGTTGTCAATATGCTATAACCTGTTGTGTTCTTGGCCCATGATGATAAGCTTCGCTTGTGGACGTGGCATACATTATAGCTATCTGTTTCGATACTGATTCAGCTCTGCTCTACTCTAATGATTACTGTAGCTGGTGTTTTCACTTCACATTCACTTTTTGCTTGTGAAGTTGTGTGTATTGATGCTTATTCTGTATATATGCATTCCTACCAACTTGGTCAATTTTAATAGGATGGAGTTCTTTGTATTAGAAATCTGGAATGCTGAAATTGTGCATCGAATGATGTATACTTTTAGGTCTGTGAGGATCATTGATGCTCTACTTGTGCAAAGAGTTTCAGATGCTTCGAGGTTTAGTTTCCTCATGTTCCTGTAAGTTACCCCCCCCCTGCCCGAGTCTATATTTTTTGGATGCGCGTTTTATGTCCAGGGCTATGACCTTGTGCGCGTTTTATATATTATGCCGATTGACTTTTTAATTGAAAGTGTGGATTAGGGGTGTTCATGGTCTTGTCCAGTGCAGCCTAATCGGGAGTTGGGAGATGTAATTTCTTGAGATCCTGACCTGACCTGACCGAACTGAAAACCAGTTCGAACTGAACCTGTTATGTTCAGTTAAGGTCGGTCGGTTCTTATGAAACTTATACCTGTACACTCATGTTTTAAAATTTAACAAACAGAATCAAGTACGCTGCAAAATCCTTTCATAAACCTTATCTGTTTTGGTAGATTGGGTCAATGAATTGAGTGATGGGTATTTTATGCAATAAATTGATCGAAAAATAAAAACAAAGCATGAAACTGAAATGGAAAGCTTTGACTATAATGATGAAGTTAATCTTATCACAACCCGATTTCGTACTTAAATTTCAATGACCTAAGATCACCACCATGAGAAACTAATTTGTTGATGATAACAATGAAGACTTGGAGACTTAATACCCCTAGTTCTCCAAACACAAGTCTAAATAATAGAAAATTTCTCGTTGCCTCCAAGAGATCAAGAGATAGAGAGGGCACGGGGTAAGGGGAGGCAGGGAGGTGCAGCTGCTATGATTACTGATTAGGGTTTGATTTAGCTTCTATTTATACTTTTTTGAGGCAGAGTTTAATTTTAGTTAAACTGGCGTGGTTCAATCAATTTCATTTTATTTTTCTGGAATCAAAAGCAAACTGTATCTAGTGATTTTTATAGTTTTCAACTTAGTTTTTTCAATTTAATTTCGAACACATTCACGCAAGCTTCTCCCCAGAGTTCCATCAAAAGGAAAAGGTGTAGGGGGGCTAATAACGTTTGTTTTTTTGGTTAGCTGCATCCCAGTAGCTTGTCAAAGAAGATCTCGCGCATGATTGGAGGTCAGTTTTTGTTATCAGTGCTGATAGATGATCACGAAGAGTCTAAAAAACTTCTGGGCACGTTTTTTTTTTTTTAATTATTGGCACTTAAAATAACTAAATCCTACGTTTTGTGGTTTGAAATATGTACAAGTAGAGAAACCAAATAACACTAACATATCATATCGTTCATGGTAGACGTCAAAAAAATTAAAAAAAGAAAAAAAGAGGAAGCCCCACAAAGTCTTACCCATCTAGAAAACTCAAGCAAAATAGGAGATAAAAACAAAAATTATGAAAAAGAATGTGGAGAGAGACAAGATTAAACACGCTGTGTGGTCTTAATTCCCACAGGAGAAGTGTGGTCGATAGCACTTTATCACTTTATCTTTCACATTGCTTTCTCAACCTCATACTACCTAGTTCCAAAAACTATGCATGTCGTGCCAAAACAAGGGGAGTGTTCTTCTTCCTCCCTCATTTTATTTTCTTAAAAAAAAAGACAAGAAGAGAGTGGGTAAACCAGTAATTTTGTCCAGTCCCTGATGTCCTTACAATTTGTTTTGTGTCCACCGATTAAAGAAATAGGATTCCCTTATGCCCTTGCCTTAGCAACACAGCGAAACCACACCTATTTCTGAACGTTTAATTCCAGCTACTTTACTTCACTTGAGAAAATACCTTGAAATCTAGAATTGAAATACAAGGACAGAGATGCAAATAACAGAAAGAAAAACCCTAAAAAACAACAAATTAGTAGTCGTTAGTGGAAATCAGATGCAGCCCAAAAAATGCTGGGATTTTTTTTAATACAAAATTTAGCAGTAAAACTAACATTTTAATAGAACAATGCTGTTGGGAAAAGATTTGATTAAATAATATAATTTAACGTCATTTACTAAATGTCATGCTTTTGAAATACGACAAAGTGAAACTATTTAAAACTATAACTTTATAAAGTTTTTCTTCAAATATATTTTATGAGTCAAAATAGACATATTTATCTAACTTATATACCAAAAAATAGTCCAATTAAAATCTCAAAAAAATCATAATTTTTAATTCGACATTTAGATCGCGTTTAAATTCTTATAAAAAATTTCCAGAGTTGTTTTTTCTATAATAGAGATTGCATCACTACACGAACAATGAGGACGTAGACATAAAAAATCTCACTAAGATATTTTGCTCTTGTAACAATTCATTTTTTTTTTTTATTTTTTATTCTGCATGCTAATGACCCCATATATCCAAAATATTGGCCACGGCAGTCATTCTTAGCCGCAGGATTCCAATAGGCTCACTCTTATCCGCCACGTAAGTGGTTGGAGGACCCCACTTGGGACATCGATTGGCTCTCCCGCCCTCTTATTAAACTGAATTCTACTCATTCTTTTTTTTTACTACAGGCATTCATCCCCTAACACTGCCAAAGAACCAGAAAAAAAGAGGCAGAGAAACACTTCTCTGCTATCTTCTGATCAAGACTCGCCACAATCAGGTAATTTATACTCGACAACTCTTTCTTCTGTTACTCTCATCTTTTTCTTATAGGTGTGTGTGTGTGTGTGTGTATTTGCTCTATATCTATCTATCTATCTATCTATCTATCTATATATATATATATATATATATATATATATATATATATATATATATATATATCTTCTGCTCTTATCAGAGCTGGTATGGTCTTGTTTTGATGGTTGGTTAGGCACCTCAAGAAAACTGAAATACACCTCCTCTGTTACTGCTTCCATTCTTGTTCTGGTTCTTCTACTTTAAGAAGTTGAAAAGGGCTGATTAATCAGGATTAATATTTTGGCATGATTTTCATAATTTCTTATAAGATGTGATAACCTGAGTGCATTGATATAAACTATTTCTGGGTTCCTTGATCATTACGAACGTAGCATGCTTTACTTTTCTATATGCAAACTTCTTTTTTTATCAGGGATAACGCAGAGACTTGATGAAGGCATGGTGTTGATGTGCTATCTATTTGAAGAAATTTTCAATTTTGTATTTGAAGCAGAGAAACTAAGGGTAGACAAAACATAAAATTAAGACCATATTATGTTTCAAATTTTATGTGGTGTCAGGTTTTAATTAATTATAGAAAAGAAGCAACTGGTAAAGTACACGATGATGTCCCAAGGAGATAGTTGAGTGGTTTGAACTTTAAAATTTAACTTGGCTGTCTTAAGCTTAAATCATAGGGAAATTTAGGGAATTAGAAGACAGTTACTGTATGAGGTCCTAACATGCCTTCCAAATGAAACCTATACAACAAGGTTGACTAGGGATAAGGTGATTATTGATGTTCAATAATTTTTGGAAAAAAAACTTGATTTTTGTTATTTTTTTAAAGAAATATAAAGGTAGATAATAAAAAAAAGAAACGAAGGAAAAGGAGTTGTAAATCCTGAAAGTGAAAGGCAGAATTACAGCTTTCAACAAACTGACAGAGATTCTTCCAATAAGCTACATAGCTTCCAGTCTTCCTACATTTTGCTTTTGTTTTCATACTAAAAGCACTTGCAACTCCAAATTAATTTTTTTGGTGCCTTTTCATTCCAAAATCTAATTGTATGTGGTATTTTGTATTGGTTTATGCCTATTTTGAATACAACAGTACTGCATGAATTGTCCAAATGAAACTACGTAAAATGAAATTTGCCTTGGTTTCTTTAACTTTGTGAATTGGCACAAAAATGCCTAGGAAGTGTAGTTGGACAAATAATGTTTTCCTGTTTAAAAATTTAGTAAAGCAAATAAACCTATATGAATTGTTCCGAAGAGGTTTATGAACTCTGATTTCTGTATTGTGATTTTCTAGCTAAGGTGTTTTGATGTAGTGAACCATCAGCAATTTCTTGAAAATAGTTTGTTGGTGATATTCTTCAGGGGGGAAGATGGACTACTATTATGGACCAGGAAGGAATCATCTGTTTGTTCCAGGGCCGGTTAATATCCCGGAGCCGGTCATTCGGGCAATGAATAGGAACAATGAGGATTACCGCTCACCAGCAATTCCAGCCATGACAAAAACTCTTCTTGAGGATGTGAAGAAGATTTTCAAGACAACCTCAGGAATTCCATTTATCATCCCAACCACTGGTACTGTTGCAGCAGTCATCTGACAAAGTCTTAAATTCTAAAATGTTTGTAATTCACCTTGAGCACAAATCCAAATACAGTGAAATGCTTCAGAATTCTTGGATGCCAGTATGTCATCCAAGATTTCTAAATTTTCTGGAAGTGTCTGCTAACTTATCCATCTTAATGTAGACATTTATTTTTATATATTTTAGTGAATAGTAGTTTGTGTTAGATGAAGTTGCTATTTTGGTTCAGGCACTGGTGCATGGGAGAGTGCACTTACCAACACACTGTCTCCTGGAGATCGAACTGTGTCTTTCGTGATAGGCCAATTCAGTTTGCTCTGGATTGATCAGCAGCAACGCCTTGGTTTCAATGTTGATGTGGTAGAAAGTGACTGGGGTCAAGGTGCCAACCTTGACATCCTCGCCTCAAAACTTGCGGAAGATACTGCGCACACCATTAAAGCTGTTTGCATTGTTCACAATGAGACAGCAACTGGAGTTACCAACAACTTGGCCAAAGTTAGAAAAATACTTGGTAAGTGTATATGCCAGTGCTTGGCAGTTGCAAACCTTAGCTGAAATAATAAAGTGCCTCCTTTTATTAATCCCTATGTATGCTAGTAGTCCTTAACCGGTTATATTACTTTCTTAGATGTTTCTCCATAGAAAATCAAGGATCCTCTCCAACATAAACCAGCTAAAATATGCATTGACATCAGCATATGATCCTATAACAGTCGTTGACCTTTTATGTTTGTCTAACTTCTGGAACATGAAAGGTAGGCCTGCATCAGTTGCCTGGGGATATAATGAGGCACCTATATATAGAGAAAGGTCCCAAACTAATCGAGAGTTTTGGGTTGAAACTCGAAAGTGGTGTCTGATGATCTCCAAGTTTGATGTTGGTTCCCTGAAGGTTATTCATTGTGCAAAGGAGTACCTCTTACAGAGGGTTGATTCCAAGTCTTATTTGCACATCTGCTCCAGTGATGTAGTGCTTCTTTTACCTATCTCTAATAAATGCTTTAATAGAATCCATTTGTTGGAAACGATCAGTTCTGAGCTTGTAGGTTTTTGGATATTTAGATTAGCTTATATGCTTTATTTGACAAACAACATGAAGTTCTGAGAACTTTGGATATGATAATTCAGTTCTTTCATCGTTAAATTTTAATCTTGATCACGTAAGAATGGTCTCATGTTTTTCAATGATTCTCAGATGACTACAACCATCCAGCTCTCTTCCTTGTTGATGGAGTGTCCTCCATTTGTGCCCTTGATTTCCGTATGGATGAATGGGGAGTAGATGTGGCTTTAACTGGCTCTCAAAAGGCTCTTTCTCTTCCTACCGGGATGGGTATCGTGTGTGCTAGCCCTAAAGCTATCGAGGCTTCTAAAACTGCAAAGTCGTTTAGAGTCTTCTTTGACTGGAAGGACTATTTGAAGTTCTACAGCCTTGGAACATTTTGGCCGTACACTCCTTCCATCCAGTTGCTGTATGGACTTAGAGCAGCACTGGATCTCCTTTTTGAGGAAGGGCTTGAGAATGTGTTTGCAAGGCATGCTCGTTTGGGAAAAGCAACAAGGTTACTCCCTTTTCTTCTTTTATGTTTTCCTTTCAATTATTTCAGAAAGTTATCTCAATCATTGAACTGTCTGACAGATTCACAATTCATGACTCCTTGAGTTTTAAAATGTAGGCTTGCTGTGGAGGCATGGGGCTTGAAGAACTGTACTCAAAAGGAGGAATGGTTCAGTGACACAGTGACGGCGGTAGTTGTTCCCCCGTACATTGATAGTGCAGAAATTGTTAGGAGGGGATGGAAAAGATACAACTTGAGCTTAGGTTTGGGTCTTAACAAAGTAGCTGGCAAGGTTTTCAGAATAGGGCATCTTGGCAACCTGAACGAGGTAACCTTCATTTCTCATATCCTTTGACCTGTGCATGTAGTGATTCATTGAACATCATTCAGAAAGTCCATCTTAATAATAAATCCAAGAAGTAACAATTTGCTAGTGTGAATGTATTCATTACTCATGGATCAAGGAAAAAAAACTATAAAATTAACGGTAAGAAGTCATTGTGATTTGTTACCTATCAGCCTTTTGACCTGGTAATTGAGGGCAAAGAGACTGCTTCAGAATGTCTAAGGACTCGTATTCTTGAGTCATAATGTCTAGGGACCCAAAACCAAGGATTTGAAAATCCCTTCACTGTCTAAACTTCAGAGCTTCTTTGGATAACTTTCAAACTCTGATCACAATATAATGGATTAAATAGCTGTAGTTTCCAGCAAAAATGTTCAACTGCTGCAACTTTTAACCTTGATATCAATGACAAAGTTACGAAGAAATTGAATCTTAATTACCAGTCATGTTAGCCTATTAGTGTTAAGACAGTCATAACTGTGCCAAATGGGTCCTTAAATTAGAGAGTAATATAAATCATATTCTGGGATTGATATATTCTGGGATTTTGATATGGTGAGATGGTCAGAATCTTATTGACTTAGCGGTCACGAGTTCGAATCTCACCACCCTCATTCTATTTGATAAAAATCAAGCACAAAATAGTGTGGATATGTATGTAAATTTCAAGCCCAAAGAGCTTTCACTTAAAGGAATGTGTTAGAGAATAATATAAATCATATCCTGGGGCCTCATCTGAAAGCTTAAACTTTTAGGTGAGGTGGTTCCTTTGCGGCTTATTCCTTAATCAGACCCTCATTCTCTTCTCATGTGACATGATCTGTCACACATAAGCATTCTCTGTAATATTTCCTCGCCTTGTCATATCCTTTTAAGATAATGAAGTGGAAAATACATCACAACCGTCATATTTAATTGTAGCCCTGCCTCATTCTTTTTCTGCATGTAATTTCTTTTCTCAGTTGCAATTGTTGGGCTGCCTTGCTGGAGTGGAGATGATACTCAAGGATGTGGGTTACCCAGTAAAGTTGGGAAGTGGAGTAGCAGCTGCTTGTGCCTATCTGCAGAACAATACCCCTCTGATAGTTTCCAGGGTTTGATTGAAATACCATCAACGTCGTTTATTCTTTTTCTGTCATTCGCTCCCAGAAACACTGAAATATGAATGTTTCCCTTCCTGTGCCTGTACTATTTTGAGGCTTCCGAGGTCTCTTTATGTAAATCTTTGCTTCTTACAAGACCATATATCTTCGAATCCAGTCTAGTTTTCTTTCTCGAAACACATTTAACATTCAATGTGTTATCTAATAATTCATCAACAAGACAGGTGATTTCTGATGCAGATAAGAATATGGCAGCTATCACTGGATACCAAAGCATGTGTGTTTATCTCTGCTTCTTACAAGCACGCCATTGAAACCTAGGCCTTGTAATGCTAGCAATATTTGAAGTTTCATGGATGCTGATTGCTGAAGATTCTGTTTGGAGAAAAACTTAACTGACATGTCTGTAGTTTCTTGATTGAGGCTGGCTGCCGGTTTTCATTCTTTGCTGCCCCACTAATTTTTGCTCTGGTATGCGCTCCTCGTTTAACTCTCAATCCTCGTGGTATCAGATATACCTCGCCGACCAAATTTCGTCTGATATTTGGATTGATGAGAGTGCTGCTGGTAAGTTCTTGTTTCCTACAGACTTTCTGGTTTCTGAATTTCCAGTATTGGCTTTTGGAATGGTTAGCATTTCACAGGTGATGCTCCCTTTTTGATTGGCTTTCTCCATCGAGGCCGGAATAAGAATATAATGTTTGAAATCATCGAGTGCTGATGAAATTCAATTTCTAAATTAAAAGGTAAACTCCATATTTACTACACTACAAATAGAATTCAATCTTTAGTTTATTTTTATATCATATTTAGAGATTAAATCATATAAGTTATTACTAAAATCTCTGAATTGAATCCAAACATTCCATCCATGCTGTTAAATACATATGAATCAACAAAACCTGTCTATCCAAGCATTATCTGGCCACGAAAAAATTGAGTTGAGAAGTTTTTTCATACAACATGGGCATATTCAAGGCACCTGAATCATGTTCATCATAAGCTTGCTAATTCTTCTTCCCAAAAAAGGGAAGCAGACGCTGGCCCTGCGTCAAAAATGGCTGATAAAGTAAAATCACTGTACTAGATCGATTTCCTTTCTGGCCATGGCTGGGAATAGATCTGTCATATTTCCTTTGGACAGTAGCCCAAGTTCCATTTTTGACCTGGGGATTTTTTTTTTATCAAGCTCTAGATCTAAACCACAAATCGAAACCCCAATTCAGCTGTTCTTATTCTTGGTCTACTCACGTAGCGTAAGTTGCTAGAACATGAAAAGAGAGTCAAAACCATCTTGATTTTACGTCATCTTTTGAAAAGTCAAAAACTTGGGCTTACTCGGAAACATATTCAAACCTTTGGTCAAAAAAGACTTCCACTTCTCCTTTCAATCTCTTTAAATATCGTATCATTCTCCTCACCTCAATCTCCACCTCGGAAAAGTTCCATGGAGGAAGATTGCTTTGATCGCCTGACTGATGATCTTCTGCTCGTTATCTTCAACAAATTAGGTGATGCTAAATCTCTCACTCGATGCATCTCAGTCTCCAAGCGCTGCGCTTCGCTGGTCTTCGAAGCCGACACAGTATTTCTTTCCATCCCTCCTCGCAAACACAGCCCATTAAGAAGAAATCTTTTCAAGATTCTTATTGGTAAGCTGGTAGCCAAACCGCTCCATTTTTTTCACCATTTCATTGCTGACAGGCCAGATGCAAACCGGAAAGTTGTTTCTTTTTATTCACCTAAAGAAGTTTTGAAGCATTTCCGACAAGTGAAAACTATGCACATAGAGCTTCCTTCTGATGGCGGCAAGACAGGATTAATGGAGGGAAATGATTCACTGCTAAAATGGAAAGCCAGGTTTGGTAGCGAGATAAAGAGTTTTGCTATTCTTAGCGCTACATCTTTTCAGAAAAGAGTGCAGCCCTTATCATCAGGCGACGACTTTTCTGAAAACAACGGGGAAGTTTTAACAGATGGGCAATTGAAGTTACAGATTGTATTGACAATCTCTTGCCTGCTTGCTGCTTCAGCAAGGCATTATTTGATGAAGCAGGTTTTGGAAGAACATCACGCGCTTGAAAATATCATAGCAAGTGATGCGTGCAAGCAAGGGAAGGTTTGTATGGGAAAAGATGAGGTCGCCGAGATAAGAAATTCAATCAAATCAATGGTGGCAACAGATTCATCTCTGGAGAGGACCCGGGTGCCTGATCTGAGCATGAGGTTGTGGTATGCGCCTGTGCTGGAGTTGCCGGAAAACGGGTACATAATGAGAGGAGCCACACTTGTTGTGCTTCGGCCGAACGGTGACGGGCAGATTGGAAATGGAAGGAAGTCTGGTTTGTTTGGTTTTGATGGGGAAGAATGTGAGAGGAAGGCATACAGTGAAGCTGCGAGAGAGATGATGAAGATGAAGAAGAGCTATCTGATGACAATGGAATCCTTTTGATCTGTGAAGTTGAACACAATTTTTTCTTTTCAATTTGACATAATTCATGTTTATGTTTGGAATTTCTATATCACAATTTTCTTTAATTTTACGAATTAATTAGCATTCAAGGATGATTCTATAAAATAACAAATAACTTCTTGCAATATTAAATTAAAAACCTGAGATGACAATTCTATCCCTTTTTATGGAGTCGGTAACAGAAAACACCCTTTATTTTGTATTAAATTTTTCTAGCAACTTGGACTTTCCAAAATTGTCCTTCCCAACCCTCGAATCAACACCTTCACTAATTTTACAATACCTCAACTACCCTCGTTCCTCTACTTTTCCTGTTTTTAAGGCAGTGCCAAGATTAGTACCCGCAGTCAACTCTTGGATTAGCTTATCCTGGCTTGGTGTCGTGCCTTGTTAGGCTGATTTTTTTAATATATATATATATATATATATATATATATATATAAAATAATGTTTAAGGGCTGAAATGAGATTAAAAAAAATATGAAAAAACCGATTAGGGTAAACTTATAACTTTGATTAGCAAAATCGTGTTAATCGAAGATATATCACTAAACTAATTAATGATCTAAATTATGAGATTCAATATAAATATTGAAGGTTAAAATTAAAAGGTAAATTTTAATTATAAAAAAAGAAATTAAAAGAATGATAATCAAAATTAAAATACAAAATAGATTTTATATTTTATTGAAAGGTAAAATTGAAAAATTAATTATTTAGTTAAAGGACTAAAAAGTGAAAAAAAAAGATTAAAAAATAACATAAAAATAAAAATAATGGTGTGACTAGAGAATGAAATTAAGGAAATAATAAATTTTAAAAAATAGCCAATAACAAAAAAAAAATAAAAAAATATGAGGATAAAATTATAAAATATAATATAATCAATTTGAAATGATGGATGAAATTAAAGACTACTAATCTCTCACAAAATTGGTCAAAGACAAAAATTACAAATTCAAAGAATGAGTACCACATTGAAAGAAAAAAATTGATAAGTTAAAATTATTATTTTTTAAATAAATATCAGAATTAAGATAAATTATTAATAAAAAAATAAAAACTGAAATTAAAATATGATAAGATTGAACAAGAGAAAAAAAAACTCTATCAGTGTAGACTCGACTACTAACAAAGGCATCCGTTGCAAGTGATCCGTAGATTGAATTGAATGGAACCAATATGGGCTAATAAGCGGGCCTGTTTGTGGAGTACCAAAAAAGAGAAGGCCCAATGGACCATGAGCCGAGCCCGCCTATTTAACAAAGGCATCCGTTGCAAGTGATCCGTAGATTGAATTGAATGGAACCAATATGGGCTAATAAGCGGGCCTGTTTGTGGAGCACCAAAAAAGAGAAGGCCCAATGGACCATGAGCCGAGCCCGCCTATTCATAACATGAGAGGAGAGTACTCTAAAAAACACTAGGGTTTTAAGGTGGTCGAAATTCAGAAAACTCCGAGCTGTAACACTCTCCCGAGGCCTTCGCTCTCTCGCCAAGTAGCAAAACAAACACCAAGCAACTTGTAGAAATTTCTCTTTATTTTTCTTCGGCTGCAATTCATCGTTCTTTACTTGCAAAACCCATTTCTCTTGACTCTATAATAATTTATTGATTTCCCGGTTCCTTATATTTGTTAGTTTTTTGTCTGCAAACTGTTTGTTCTAGTGCTTGACAGAAGTTCAGGCTTTTTTCTTTTTTCCCGCCTTCTGGGTTTAACTTTAAAGTAGGATTTGTGAAAGCATTGAACACAATGGATGGAAGATTAGCGAATACAAGGAAATTAACAGTGAACGAGAAGAAATTCATAGAGACTGCTTTGGCTTCAAACCTTAGAATTGATGGTCGTAATCCTCTTGAGTATCGTAAAATTACCATCAAGTTTGGAAGGCAAGTTTCTTTTTAGTACTTTTTTTTGTATATCTTTTTTTTTCCAGTTAGGTTTCATCTTTCAAGCTCTCCTTTTTTGTTTTACACATTTCACTGTATTGGTATGCCTGTTTTTTTGCTATATAAAAGTTGATATGCTTTTGGTTTAAATTATGCATAGGAGCTGCAAGAGGAAAAGAATAACGGTGTTCCCTTAATGAGTTGTTATTGTGTCATAATTGCTAGTGTCTTGCCATTGTTTGGTTTTGTTTTTGAAGATGGGAGAGCTTTATGGTTGACTGTTAATGTATATTGGGATTGGGGTTGATTGAATGGTATTTTGGCTGTGGTAAATTTGCAGAGAAGATGGGTCATCAGAGGTGCAGCTAGGTCAGACTCATGTAATGGGTCTTGTGACAGGTCAATTAGTTCAACCTTATCAAGACCGACAGAATGAGGGGACACTTTCTATTTTTACTGAGTTCTCTCCGATGGCTGATCCTTCATTTGAACCAGGCCGCCCTGGGGAATCTGCAGTTGAGTTGGGCCGTATAGTTGATCGTGGTCTAAGGTGATTAGTGTCTTTACTTGTATTTGTTTGAGTAAAATTTCTCAAGTTTGGCAGGGCCTTCTTAGAATGAAGCTTATCGTAGTCCTTCAAAAAGAATACAGATTTATAATATAGTTCAACTTTGATTAAATCTATAAGCGATCTTTCAGGGAGAGCAGGGCTGTGGATACAGAATCACTTTGTGTTCTTGCCGGGAAGTTAGTGTGGGCCATTCGTATTGACCTTCATATCTTAGACAATGGGGGGTAAGCTATGATAATTTTGCTGTTTAGTTTTCTGCCTTTTATTCATGTTCTAAAGCTAATTATTTTAAGTAGAAATTTCTCTCATTAAAACCTGCATATTTATTCTTTATTTCTTCTATTACTGATGCTAAATAGTTATTATTTGAGTAACACTCACTCATATACTCTACAAACAGAAATCTTGTTGATGCTGCCAATATTGCTGCCTTAGCCTCTCTCTTAACGTTTAGAAGACCGGAATGCACTTTAGGAGGTGAAGATGGTCAAGAAGTGACAGTACATCCACCAGAGGTTGGCTAATTTAATGCTTTTAATTATTTACTTGTAATGGAAGCTTGGGTTTCAACCAAGGAAGCGTTTTCTTAGTTTTGTGTTTTTACCTTTAAGAACCAACTTGGCTTGTAAAATGTACCCTTATTGGAGTCGTACTTTATATCTCTCCATGCTTTTTGGATAATTATTTAAATTGATACTTCAAACAATCAGGAAAAAAGAAAGTATTGAACTTATTTTGTTTATCATGTCACACTTGAGACCTTCTTAAGGTGACTATCCTTCTGTCTAGTCATCATTCTAGTTGCTGTTATGCACAACTCAGATGATCAGTGCTTTCCAACCTTATATGCATTCTACAAGTCTGACAGTAGCAGTGGATTGCTCATGTATCAGATTAATTGGATAACTGTAGTGGGAGTGGAAAATGGTTTTTATATAATGTATGAGATAGAGTTTGTAAAGAATTTTTGCCTCCTTATTTAAGTTCAATTGTTTTATTATACAGCCAATAATTCATCTTGTTTAATTCATTGTGTTCCACGCAAGGTAATGTGGTATTAGGCCTTAACAAAATGATAATCCTAGAAACTGATTCATGATGCCATGCTGGAGCAAATTTATTCTCTTAAAGTTACTTAATGTCCATGAAGTTTCCTATAATTTAATCTTGGAAGGAGCAATGATGATTGGACTGTTTTCACCATCCTTGTTCAATACAGCTGTGTGTATTTACTTTGTAGAAATAAAAATACCATTGGCTCATTAGAAGTAGTTGAAAGCTTTCATCTCTGGTGTTAAGAGCAATTGTTTTCGTGGAAGTTGTGCCCGGGCATTATATCTTAAATAGACTGTTTGCCTACAGAATAAGATCCTAACACAACACCCTTTAATAAGGTCTCTAGAAAATCACAGAGAGGGGAGCACTTTATAACTTCAGAAGTAGCCATATTTCCATGATCTACATCTTGCATATGTCCACAAAAATAAAATAAAATGGATCATTTACTCTGAACTTGAGATTCAGAGGTCCTTGTTGGAAACCTTCCCTTTTTATTCTCGCGGTAAATGTTGTAGACTGTGATATTGTTGTGGCAGTTACATGTCAGACTTTTTGATGTCTTACCAACTTTAGCCTTTTGCATATTATATAGTGTTATGTTGATTATTATCCATTGCATTGTGACAGGAAAGAGAGCCGCTTCCTTTGATAGTCCACCATCTCCCTATAGCAATAACTTTTGCATTTTTCGGTGGTGAGGGCAAAATGGTGGGCAGAGCTATACTACTTTTTTTTGTGTCCACTTCTGATGTATATTGATGAGCTTGAAAAGCTCACCACCCAGCTCTTGTAATCTGAATGAGTGCTATGTAGGTTGTTGATCCTGTCCACAGTGAGGAGGCTGTTATGGGTGGAAAAATGACTGTAACAGTTAATGCGAATGGTGACATTTGTGCAATTCAGAAAGGTGGAGGGGAGGGTGTGCCACAAAGCGCTATTATGCATTGTTTGCAACTTGCTTCTTTGAGTGCTGAATCCATAACGAAGAAGATAAAAAATGCAGTGAGTTTCTTCTCTAGAAATTTTTTTGAATGTTGAGGTGCAGTATCTTTTCTGATACCAAATATTCATGCTTTCTTAATGAATCTATTCTTTTCTTTTTTTCTGTCAGTTTGCTGCTTCTAGAAACACATGGCCATGGGATTGTCTTTTGCTCTGAACCTAATTTGAATGTGTGAATTGATGTAGGTTGAAGCATACAACACAGAGAGAGCATTGCGCAAGATCAAGCGCCACCCTACTTCTGATGCTGGCAATGTTAGTGTAGCTGCTCTTGATGTAATAGAGCAAAATAAAACCATTGAGCAGGTGGAAGGTAGTGAGTTGTCAAGGCATCATTTGGAGAGATTGAAGCTGGTACCTGAGGATACCTGCAGCAGTAGAGGTAATGACAATGATGATGATACCAAACCATCTGAACAAGGTGGAACAGGTCGAGTACAGGGCAATGCTGTGAATTTTCTCGGGGGTCCATCAAGCTGGTATGGTGCTAGCACTTTCCAAAGTTTTTTTGAAGTGCAAACTTGCTCTGCCAAAAAAAGATTTTGCATCCATCGTTAGAATCATAGTTTGTTGAAGATAGAAGAAAGTTTCTGAATCATGAATTTAATTACCTGAGAAGGATATCTTGACCCTGAAGAAATTTAATAACATTAGTTTCCAGACCATTTTTCTGTTATATACTTTAATATTTGCTTATGGCTCCTTGTAATGGATTTAAGTCTGTATGATTATGACTGATGCAAAGAGAGAGTGAGAGCTGTGGAACTGGGATCTAATTAAATATCTCATAAGCTGGTTAGTTATTAAGTCACCTGGATTTGTGGTAATTAGAAATTCTATATATTTATAATAGGCCTTTCTTCTTGTTCTTGTGCTTTGGAAACTCTACTCTATCTGGTTTAAGAAATTTTCAGCTTTATTATTTTCCTATTTTTTGCATGATTTGTTTTTAAAAAGCGATGCAAATCTTCTTTTTTCCTCTCCACAGGGATCCTTATTCGAAGGGTGTTGATCCTGATTCCTTGAAAGCTTCTCTAGCCTCACGTGGTATGCAACCTTCACAATTTTCTTAAAAGTACAAGACCTTTACTTCTCTCCTGCCTGTGAATGATTTTGCTCATTTTGTCCCTGCAAGGTTCATAGTTCACCTAATATGTAATACTGTATAAACTATGAAGCAAAACTCCCCTCGTCAAAGAGAATTTAAAGCATGCTTTGGACTGTTCTTGTATCATGGGAGGCAACTCTTAAATAAATTTCACAGAGGGACAAATCTTATTTATTCTTTGGAAGGTACAGAATAGGTAGTTGGAGCTGCATGGGTAAGTTGACAAAGAGGCTGCAGATCTCCTGCTATGCTGTTGTTCCGTAGCAAGAAAGTCAACCTTCTGTATTTTGAGTAGTAACATTTTCTTCGAATTAATAATAATTTTTTAATGCCTGAGCATTGGCTGCGGGAGAGTAGAGTAGCAGTAGTATTCCATAGAACAGGGTGCAGTTATCATAGATCGATTAAAAGGTAGGTCTTATGGTGGTCACAGACCTTCAGTGAGTATACAAGCTGCTTTAATCATTATTTTGGTGAAATAATGGATAATGAAGCCATATATGCAATTTGAATGTGTATGTTTCTTGGGAAGGGCAACCTATTGCACCTTTTTCAAGTGTTTTTTTTTTTTTTTTGCCAGTGCAACATAGCTTATTAGTGATTGTGAAACTTGCAGGAGTATCAACACGGCATATGAAACAAAATGGAAGTGGGGAAAATAGTCCCAAAACTGAACCAGAAAAACCAACCAAAGATATTAAACAAGCAACTTTAGCCACGGATACATCTGGAACTGCACTGCAAACAAATGGAGAGAAAACATTGAAGGATGCTGTGAAGCCCAAAAACAAGAGGAGAAAGAGAGCTTCTCCCAGCATGAAGGGAAGTTAGATGAACTTCTGAGCAGGAAAACATCTACCCTGCAGGTATGCTGTGAAGTATTTTTTGGGAAATAATCCATCTGCATGCTGTTTTAATGAACCCCTTTTGTTTTCATTTTGTTTGTTATGGAAGCTCAATGTCACTGCTCTCACTGCTCTGTATAACATTCAGATAGAGAGAGGCCTGCCCTCTTTCTTTTCTTACACCATCTCAAATGAGTGGAATGTCCTTTCTGTATCGTGTGTAGGTTTCTCCTGACAAATTGGATGCATTGTCATTCAATGAAGTCAATTATGACCTTGAAATTTTCATGGTGCTGATTGTCGATCCTTTTCAGATCTTTGACACATGCTTCCTTCTAGTCCCCCTTTATCACAATGAAGGGTAACCGGTGTTGGAAAAGTCAACTTCATATTCAACAGTGAAAGACAAGAATGAACCAGCAGTGGCCAGGATATACTGAAGAGGAGACCACTTCTCTGAACTCCCTTAATGATTCTCTTGCTGATGGAGTAAACACGTGTTGGCTGCATGGGTATTGTCACCCACTTTGCTCGTGCTGCTTAAAGTTGCTCCAGTTTAGATATGTGAACTTTTTAGAGGCTATTTTCGTGGCAGTGGTGCTTTGCTTTGATCCCATATGCTGTTTCTTACAATTTTTGAGGATTTTTTCCTCTTTAAACAATATATAGTTAGTGAGTGGGAGTGAATTCAAACTGTCATTTTCCTCTTCAGAGAAGTGTTCTTCTCGACCTGGCTGTCGATCTCTTTTGTGAGGGGTCTGTTAATTGGTTTTTTACCACTCTATCAGGAGTTGGCATTTCTTTGTTTCAAGCAACTCAAGAACAGGAAACGAAACATCTATTCAGCCATGCCTGGTGCAAAATCTGATATCAGGATTTCGCAATTCTCACTGCTATATATTTATCATTTCATTCTTTTCAAAATGCATTTTATGCTAATAATCTCTTACGTTACTTCTATTATTTTTCTTAACTCCATGAACCAGTGCATGGGGAAACACTTTGCTGTTTCATGCTGATGAGACTCCTGGCTTTAGGATATGCCAAGATAATTTGGTTTCCACCACAACTATTGATGCATGGCCCTTTAGAATTGGCATCTAGTCTCGTTGGATTTGATGCTGATATTCCTTTCCCAGGGATGAATGGGAAACTAAAACACTTAGGGTTGATATTTGTAATATAAATAAATCTTTTATCAAATGGCAGTGATTATGCTAGTTGATGTAAATTGTTTTATTTGTATTATTTTTGTTGTATTTAAAGAGGAGCATTAATAAATCAGATTTTCTAAAGGATTGTACATTAAAATATTAGCAATTTAAATTATTTCATTACTAGCTCAAAATGTATTTTATTTTGCACTTGTTCAATCTAGCCAGGCTTAATTGGTTGAAATAATAAGAAAAAAGCAAGTTATTATGATAAAAAAAAAAAAGAAGAGTAAATTAAGGACATGTGCACATAATATACTCTGTATTCTCAATGCATATAAAATTTAAAGAAATGTTATAAAGTCGTATTACATGATTTCATCATTTTATTAGTAAAGGGTTTGGTTGAATAGGCAACAAGGATGTAAATGATGAATAATTCAATTGTTGTATTACGTTAACTTTTAAGTAATTTAAGCGACCTTGATAATGATTGATCTCACATGGATATGATTTTCTTGTTGTTTTTCTAGTTTAACCTTTTGTTATAAAATATTTATAGTTTTTTTTGTGTGTTAAAAATAATTCTTTATTTTTTTCAAATTATTTTTTTTTTTAATATTCTTAAATTGTTTTCATGTGATGATATCAAAATAATTTAAAAAATATATATTTCAATGAGTTTTCAAGGAAAAAAAAATATTTTAAAAATCAATTGCTATCACACCACAAAACATTTTAAAGTTAAAGTTTATTACACAGACTTTTAATTAGTTTAAACAAAAGCAATAAAAAAACAAATATATTATAAGAAATCTTCATCTAAGGTCTTTAGCTAATTTCTTATACTGTTTATTCTCTCCTCAAAGTTTCATTGATGTTTTATTTATTTATTTATTTTTAATTTTAATTTTAATACAGGGCATAAGATACCCATCTCTTTTTATAATTTTTATTTACATCTGGCATGGAGGCATGTTATGATTGACAAACAATGAGTCATTTGCATACGTGGCTTGCTGACATATCAGAATGAATACTTTCATCCTAGCATTTTTTATTCGTGAATTACTATTATTTTTTATTCGTGAATTACTATATATATATATATATATATATATATATATATATTAAAATCTGGATTATCCTGGACATTGCAAGACCATTGTTAAATAATATAGCCGAAAAACATTTACAAAATTATGAGAAAATAATTAAATATATAACTTTGTATTTGTAATGATTCTTACTTCGATAACAATTAAAGTTAATCATGAAAGAAATCATAGATGTAATTTGAAAACCTATTATTAATTATTATTTTTTCTTGAAAAAATATTAATATTTTAGATGTTTTTTTATTACTTTGACATGTTGATGTTACAAATTTATTTTTCATTAAAACATATCTCGTATCAATAAATATATTTTCTTAGATACGAGTACATCTTGTTTCTTAAAAAACATGTTTTGTAAGCCTAGATAAATAAGTAAAATTCTGATTATTTCTGGTTTTTATAAGAAATGAACATCCTGACTCCAACTCAATACCTGTTACATATTAAAATATTGTTGATGATGCTACATAAATAAACTTGAAAAACGAAATATGAGTAATAATTATTATTAATAATTTATCTTAAGAAATACCATGTCTCTAAAACAATGAAACCCTGTTCCTTACGTGATCTATGGAATCTTTTAGGATAATTAATATAAAAAATATCTCTAAATAATTTCGAACTCTTAAATCTCTTGAAAAAGCTCGTTGTTTTGATTTTTTTTTATTTAAATAAAGTCAACTGAAGTTACAGGTGAACTCTTATTTATTTTCAAAAAAAATTAAATCGAGCAATGTTTTACGTCTCAATTTTACATTTCAGGCAGGATATATTTAATAAAAAGGTGTGATATATGCAAGGTAAATGCTATTATCAACAAGGGTGTTTAAAAAGCTGTAAATCTATAATTCTTGCAACCGATCAAAGCTATACAATGTGTATATTACAAATAATAATAAGTAACAAAAAAGAAAATCCTAGATCTAATTCATATACTCTATTTTATATATATGTTTTAATATAATCTGTAAAAATAAATTAAATATAATTATAAATCCAAACTCGATTTTACTCTATCCGTAAGCACCTTTAAGTCAAACTTTATTCACATGCAAGTGGTACATAAACATATCAAAACTCTTGTTATTTATTGGTATTATCCTCTTTTTTTAATAATATAGTATCGTAGAATTTAAGGAACAACCATAGATTATAAATAAGTAAATAAATAAATAAATAAATAAATGGATAAAGACAAAGACAACTAAATTTGTTTTTCTCCATTCTTTACGGAAAAGGAAAGGGTGGAGATAAACAGAAACTAACGAAGTAAGATGCGGAGTCCGTTACACAAAGTCCGGTCACTCACACACAAGTTATCTGTACAGTGAACTACACCGTAGAGTTTTTCATGTTTAGAAGCAAACAAAACAAAACAGAGCAGCATATGGCCATAAACAAACTGGTAAAGATGCGTTGAAAGGCAACGCAGTCAATGATTGATTGGCGGATGAAGAGAACAAAACGAGCATCAGCTTAAAACACAAAGAAGAGAGAGAGAGATTTGACCCTCAAATGGGTTTCTCCGAAGACAATCTAAAAGGGTTCATTTTGGCTTTGTTGTCAAGTCTATTTATTGGTGCAAGTTTCATTATTAAAAAGAAAGGCCTTAGAAGAGCAGCAGCAGCTTCTGGTGTTAGAGCTGGTAAAAAATATTTTCTTTTTCCGGTTTTTTGAAATGGGATTTTGGTTTTGAGAAATGGGTTTGTTTTTTGGATTGTGGGATATTTGTAGGTATTGGCGGGTTCTCATATCTCTTAGAGCCACTATGGTGGTTGGGCATGATCACGAGTAAGTTTTCCTTTTTCTTTGTTAATGATTCTTCTTTTGGTTCTGGGAAAATTTGATATATTTCTTTTGTAGGAATCTCCATTTGCTCTATTCTATGTAAATGAATTGATGTTTTACTTTTGTTATTTATAAGTTGGTTGTATCTTGTGATTCTTTTGATTTAATTGTAAAATTTAATGATTCATATTTTCTTAAAATTCAGGTTCTTACATTGGTCAGCTTAATGTTAACTAGATTTTTTCTTTTAGTTGATACTTTTTTCGTTTGGTAACTTAAGGAATTAATTAAGTTTTCTTGTTCTAGTCAAATTGAGGAGTGGTAGTTGGTTGGAGTACGCGAACTATGATAAGTAATGACCATCCGAGTATTCGCTGATTGTTTGTAGAATATCTCTTGTTGTCTGGTTTCTCATATAGTGATTATTGGAGAAATTGCAAACTGTGTTGCATATGCATTTGCTCCAGCAGTTCTCGTTACCCCTCTTGGTGCATTGAGTATTATTGTCAGGTATATCTCTTATTTAGTATTGCATGCTCAATTTTTGGAATTTTTATATTATCTATTCAGATTTTCTTGTGTTTTATTTTCTTTTTTCATGGTGTGTAGTGCTGTGTTAGCTCAGTTTATCTTGAATGAGAAGTTACAGCAGCTAGGGATCTTGGGTTGTGTGATGTGCATTGCTGGTTCTGTTGTTATCGTAATCCATGCACCACAGGAGCACCCTATAACGTCTGTTCAGGAGATATGTAGTATGGCAACTCAACCAGGTTAGTTTGCACCTTCACATGCACGTCTTTCTTTCATTGAAATTGTTCTTTTTTATATACCATTTTCCCATCTGCTGCAGCTTTTTTGCTCTATGTGGCCTCAGTGATTGTGTTGGTTTTCATTCTGATCTTCCATTTTGCTCCACAATGCGGGCACTCGAATGTGTTAGTGTTCACTGGCATCTGCTCATTGATGGGTTCACTTTCGGTAAATCATCTGAACCAGTTATGTTACTTTGATTTTTAATTGTAAGACCAAATTTATGAATGGAGATACAGTTTTTTTTTCATTCAATCAATGTTAAAAGATAAAATAACTTAATAAAAAACCTTTCTGTATTGATGGGGATGAAGTTCCATCCATTTTGAAGTTAAAAAGATCTGCAATCTTTCAATGGCTGTGAAAATTCACTTTTTCAATGACTTAAATTTTAATTATGTGCAGTGAACTTCCTGTGGTAATTGTTAACCAGATCTCTCAAGAGAAGTGACTGATAAAAATGTTGTCTATGATGTTTCTTGGCCAACATAAGGTGGAAAGTATTTCCCTTAGTAAGGTTACGTGTTTATGTAATGGAGCTTGTGCCAATGCTATTGTTTACTGTTTATCCTCTTCGACTGGGATGGAAGATATGAGTAAACCCCACTTCCTTTTGTCGTTTTTTATTTTCATAATATGCTTTGTCTTCTTCATGTGCAGGTGATGAGCGTTAAGGCTCTTGGAACTGCACTGAAAATAACATTTGAAGGAAACAACCAATTGTTGTACCCAGAGACATGGTTCTTTGTGTTTATTGTGGCCACATGTGTCATCACGCAAATGAATTATCTAAACAAGGTTAGAAATGTAGAAATATTTCTTTTTGTTTATAACGATTAAGGTCATCATGCTAGTATTTCGAAAAGTTTGCTACTGCATAAATCATGCTCCCTCTTACTTGCATTGTTCTACTTTTCTCCTTGATCTTCTGTGTTCTGTATTGCGTACCTTTTGGTTTCTTTTCTCTATGTTCTGCATTGCTTGATTTTCTAATCTTGTGCTTTAATCCCTTCAGAAGGTTAAGCTGGCATGTGCAATGAATTTGACTTGCTGTTGGCATATGGCATGACCCAGAGCACATTTCTACTTCATTTTACTTGGCAGAAAGTTACTGTCTAGAATATTTGACTTTCTTTCAATTGCACACGTATAATTTTGTGAATTACAGAAAAGTTCTGTCACATGTGTAGTTTCTTGTTACACCTTTTCCTTCTAAAAAGTTAAGTTGGAATTTAAATTGCTTCCATCAACATGCCCATTAAAATTTATGCAAATCCTACACTGTGTCTATTATAAAAAATTCTTCCACTATTCTATCATGATTTTCTCTTGTTTTGGTGATTGATGATGAATTGATAAAGGTGAGACTTGAACTCTAAATCTCACTCCTCTTGCTTGTGAGAATGCCATCGAACTACAAGCACATTTGTCACATTCCATTTTTTCCCTCCTGATTCTCACTCTTTATGTCTTTCTCCGAAGTTATCCCAATCCAATCTATTTCAGCCTAATATCCAAGTGGAATGCACAAGATTGTGGGTTGGCACCACCTCCTTAACCTCTATATTCAACCAGGACACATGATAAGGTCAAAGATAGCTGAATAGTATTCATAGTTTCACTAACATTTCACAAACAGAAATGAGATTGGGGGAACAAATACAAAAGAAGATTTTGTGTTTCAGGATTGCTAGAAAATGAGTTGTAAAGCTGAATCATTCATTTAATATGATGTTTGGCGACCTGATATTAAATGCAGTGAGTAATCAAGTTATAAAAAAGTTCCCAGATTGATCAAGTGTTAAGCAGGGAACTAAGTAATTTTGTCTCAAGAGGATGTCGCTATCAACATCCCATTGACCTAGAATACACTGCTTAGGTGAAGTACTAGATAGCACCTTAGGCCATAGCTAGTAAGGAACCTTCTGTGTATAATTCTTTCAGAGGTATGGTGGTTGGGAAGAAATGATGCTACTGAATCCAGAAAAGAAAGTATCAAATTGTTTTTATCCCAAAAATGCAACTTATCCTTTTCCTTTTCCTTTTCTTTTTATTTTTCATCTGTGCTGCATATATTTTTTGGTTCTTTAGAACCTTAAGATGGTTAAAATGTATCTTGTATCTGTAATTCTTATTTGCTAAAAAAATTGCAACCTTTGGTGTTTCAGGCACTCGATACATTCAATACCTCAGTTGTATCCCCCATTTATTATGTCATGTTCACATCACTTACGATTCTTGCCAGTGTAATCATGTTCAAGGTACGGCCACTCTCGTGTAGAAGCGTACACTGTGTAATTGCATTTATTTCATTACTTTGTACATTTTTGCTTAATGCTCTTTTCATTTTAATTGGATTTCACTGGAAGAACACTACTGTAGCTTTAGCTTGTTGAGACATGGTTTTGTGAGTTGATGCAAGATAGAATAAACAAATTGTCTTGATTGCTTTCTAACGTATGGTTTGTGTTAGAGAATAATATAAATCATATTCTGGGGTCTTACCTAACAGCTTAAGCTTTTAGGTGAGATAGTTTCTCAACATAGTATCGGAGTCTTGTTGACCCAGCGGTCACGAGTTTGAATCTCACCACCCTTATTCTATTTGATGAAAAACCAAGTAAAAAAGCAGTGTGGGTCTGTGCAAGTTTCAAGCTAGAGAATAATATAAATCATATTCTGGGGCCTCACCTAACAGCTTAAGCTTTTAGGTTAGATAGTTTCTTGACATAGTATCGGAGTCTTGTTGACCCAGCAGTCATGAGTTTGAATCTCACCACCCTCATTCTATTTGATGAAAAACCAAGCAAAAAGCAGTGTGGGTCTGTGCAAGTTTCAAGCCCAAAAAGCTTTCACTAGAGGGTGTGTGTTAGAGAATAATATAAATAATATTCTAGAGCCTCACCTAACAGCTTCAGCTTTGAAGTGAAATGGTTTCTTGATAATTTGTTTATGCCTTACTCACTACAGCAAGCCTAGGCATCAGGATGAGGATGCTGTCACTGGGATTAGTTTGAAAACCATTCCATTTTCCTCTTCAAGACCCTTATTTCAAACAAATGTTTCATTTTTTATCCTGATTTGACTTTATCTACTGTTAAAAATACATCACAACAGGATTGGGATGGACAAAGTGTGGGAGACATTATATCAGAAATATGTGGCTTCATTGTTGTTCTCTCAGGGACCATCCTATTACACACAACCAAAGACTTCGAAAGAAGTTCATCCTTTAGAGGTGCTTTGATCAGACTCTCTCTTTGATTTTCACTAAATCAGTGTAATCAATCTTGAATTTTGAGCAATATTCTTTAGTATTTTTTACTAATATCATGTGGCTATGGATGTTCAAATAAGTCAGGTAGCTATGCATCAATATCCCCTACATTATCTGCCCGACTCTGCAGTGGAAATGGAGAATTTATGAAGCATGATGAGGAAAACCAGTCACCTGCTGATGTTGTTCGCTTACAGAGACAAGAAATGCACTAGAAGTGCTCAGCAAAAAAATCTCTTCTGCTTCATGTTGTTTCATACTAGGCATGATCCATATCTCAAGTTCTTTGACAGCATTGCTGAGAGATGGTTCTGTTACCGCAGAGTTTCTGGTTACATCCAAACAGAAAATGAACAAATTTACTTTGAGTAGGTTGTTTTGTGGCCCTCATAAATCCTTGAAAATTCATCTTATTCTTTTTCTCCGTGCAAAGTCATCTAAGAAACCATTCGATAGCCTTGGAGAAGTACATCCTCATTCTCATCCGCGATCTGCAAGTGCATTACATGTGAATGTGAGATGAGGGGAAACACTGAATCAGAGTGTTCTACATTTATGTTTGTTGGGTTATGGAATGGTCGTTGATGCTTAATTTGTCGATACTTGTACAGTGTGTTTGAGATTGCTGGTGTAAAGGGATGCTCATTCATCTTCTCTAGCTGTCAAAGGCAGCGCAAGGAGAGTGATCAGAAGACTCAGAAACCTATTTCTGTGAAGAAAGGTATAAATGGAGTCTATGCCCTGCAATTGATTTATTGGAAACTTGAGCTCTGAGGTAGTTCCTTTTGTTATGTTATTTTTTTTTTGGATTCGAGAAAACCTCATCCCCGGAAAGCGTATTTGCCCATAGGTTTCATTCTTTGAGAACAGGCAAAATAAGATATTCTTGCAGTGTAATATTTGTTCATCCGTTATTAGCAGGCTTGTAGATTGATTGATTTTTTCCTGAGAACTGAGCAAAGAGTGAGACGTGTATCCTTCACATTTTTGCAAGAAAAGAATTTGTGAAAACGAAATGTTGAACGTTAATCCCATTACGCAAATGCAGATACGTATAGAGAAAAAGAAACATAACCAATTAACCTGATTCTTGTAATTTCTTCAGTGGTTGTTTATGTGATAGAAATCATGTTTTATAATTTTTTGAGAGAAAAAATTGAAAATAACTTTTTTTTATCATTATTAGATTGTTGACATGACATGATAAAAATAAAAAATATATATTATTTTTAAATATTTTCAAGCAAAATATATTTTAAAAAATAACCATGACATTCTAGCCACAGCCCTGATAATTAATGGAAAACTAGTTTTTATTCTTTCTTCTAAATTCCTTCAGGCATGTTTTTAATTGTCGGAACTAAGTGAATTAAATTATTCAGAAAAAAAACAAATTACGTTCAGGAATTCTAAACAATATATATATATATATATATATATATATATATATATATATGAGAAAAAAGAAGTTAGATTCAAATCCTACAATTTACAAGTTTAATTCGTAAACAGGTAAATTAATTCAAACAGGTAAATTAATGCAAAAAGGTCAATTCGTAGGTGGAATGTCAGTTCGATTAATAGCTTAGTTGATAAACTAGCAAAGTTCCCGCACTACGTTGCGGGTGTAGTACGGGCGAAAAAAATAATTTTTATAGCTGTTGAAATTAAAATATAATATTTTAATATATAAAATTTGATATACTCAAAGGTATCAACATCGTTTATTATAATAACAATAATATCGAAGTCTCAACTACTAAAATTATCATTATTATTATTGTTAAAAAATTAAACACTACTGAACAAATCTAAGAGGGAAACAAAAAAACATATTAATAAAAAAGCATGTCGGAACAAATACTAAAACTATTATTATTATTATTAATATTAATATTATTATTTCTTTAATAACAGGAAGAAAATGAAATTAAATCAAAGGCTAAAAAAAAGCTTAAAACATTAACAAAAGAGCAAATAAAAAAATAAAATAAATGATAAAAAATAAAATAAAAGATAAAAAAAATAATTTTATTCAAAAATTTAAAAGATTAAATCATCATCATCATCATCATTATTATTATTATTATTATTATTATTATTATTATTATTATTATTATTATTATATTTTTTTATAATGAAAGAAAAAAAAATGAAAGAGCAAAAAAATCCTAAAAACCTCAACAGAAGATCAAACAATTTTTTTTTTATCATTGTTATCACTGTTAACACAATAAAAATTATCAAATTATCCTGAGAGAAAAAAACCTAAACACATTAACAAAAGAGTAAGGAAAAAAAATATTATTAGTATTATTATTATCATCATCATTATTATTATTATTATTATTATTATTATTATTATTATTATTATTATTATTATTATTATTATTATTATGTCAATAATGGAAAATAAAACACAAATATCAATTTATCAAGGGATTAAAATCAAAAATTAAAACTATAAGGGCCAAAATGAAAATTCAATATATTATCAATTTCAATAAAAGGATCCAATTGAAGAAATCGAAACTTCTGTACTGTATTTATTGAATAATTTAAACCGAATCCGAAAATTAAAAGAAGGAGGATCGAACTGAAACATTGACATCCAATCAATTCCAATCGGAGGACCCAATCGAACTAAATCAAAACTTATCCAACCAAAATCAGGATAAAAAACAAAATCAAAAGTCAAGGGACTGAAGTAAAAAGTAGCACAAAATGGGGGACTCTCCTGCACTTTTACGTGCAGGAGAGAGAGAGAAACGTGGCCGGCGGCTTTAACCGGTCCCCGGCGCGTCCATGGATATTTTTAGGGGACACGCACCACCGCGGGAGGAAGAACACGCTCAGACGCATCGCTCTAGACGTCGGCAGATCATCTCCGGCCACCGTATGACGCCGCACGCGCCACCTAAACAGGGCGTGGGGCGTGAAACAGGTAGGCGTGTGTGACACACGCACTGACAATAACCAAAAAAATAATTAAAAAAATATGGTCAATTAGCGGACAGCCCCTGGACCAAAATCAATGTTTTTGTCTTATTCGGGGCTAGAACCGTAATTAGCCATTTAAAATATATTAAACAAAAAAAACTGCGGCGGACCGGACCGGTCCGGTCCGTATGCATGCAATTACATGAATGACCCTCACCCTCAACCCTTTTTACCGTCAGCCCGAGCCATATTTTGTCTTATTACCGGGGCTAAAAGCGTCGAAACACTGTTCATCGAAGAAAAGAAAAAGGTGGACGAACTCGCGCGACGCACGGACAAAATATGTCTAGTCCACGGTGCAATTGTCTCTATAGCTACAGTAAAAGACTAAGCTCTTTTAGATAGTTTTATAATTATAATAGCCTCGAAATAAAATATTTAATAAATTAATATAAATTTACTAGAAAGTTTAAATCGGTCGGTCGTCCTTCCCTCTGACTCGCACGCATGCATGTACACTACGAGAAACAAATATAAAAAAAACTTTAGGACATTCCATGTTGTCGTTCATGCAAGAATTATTTTTTTCCAGAGATTTAAGGGAATTAGTTTATCACTGGATGTTCTGTGGGTGTGATGATTTTTTTTAATATAAAAAATTATCTAAGTTCTGTTAATGTTTTTTATAGAAAATAAATATTTAAACTCATATAAAAATTGATTTGATATGATCCATTTAACTTGAAGAGTTTAAAAGTAATCTGGATAACTAAGAAAATATAGTTTTTTTTTTAAATCAAGATAATGTTGTATTTTTTATATTAAGATAGTAACATATAGAAATTGTCAAATTTACAACTTAGATCATTAGATTATAATAACTATATACATATATAAACATATATATATATATATATATATATATATATATATATATATATATATATATATAAAGCAAATTAAAAAACTAAATTCTCAATCAATTTTATATTGAAAGATACAATAAAAAAATCAATTAAAAAACTCAAAGTCAATAGAAGTTAATTTGTTAAATTTACAACGTGAGCTATAAGAATATGGCCCCATTAAAACAAGTTAATTTTTTTTTTATAAAACTTGATTCTCAATTAGCTCAATATTAAAGGATGGAGTTTGTAACGACCCAGTTTTTTTTTTTTTTTTTGTATATGTATATGTAACACATATGGTACCGGAAATCAGCGAACCTGATGACCTCACATCATCAGATTACCATCCATACAATCAACATTTCATTAAAAGTGGATCTTACATAACATGTAGTATTATGGTTGCATAATTAGAAATTCATATTAAAAATATACATACATGGACATGAGGTTTCATTTCTATACTACTAATAGCCATTACGAATTTACACAAAAAGGTCTAATAAAAATTATGTGTTCAGTACATTGATTCACACAAAATACATTGTGATTTAGAATGCATCTACATGGTTCCTTGCAAAAGTAGATTCCCGTGTATCGGGTTCCTTAGACATCTCGTGGATGTGACGTCCCTACAGCAATACAAAACATTTAAGAAAATGTAATTACTTAATGATAATTATAATGGTAACTAAACGGTCTGGCAGTTACAGGAGGCATTAACATTTATAATTTCTTCATGTACTTGGTACAAATAGCTTGTAATGCATATAAATGCATCAATTTAACAGTAACATGTCCCAAGACAATAACATGTCTCAAGCACTAACAGTAACAGGTCAAAACAGTAACAGATCAAACCATAACAGTTCCAATCATCCTGGGTCTACAAAATCTTAAACATCGTTCTCAACACAACCAAAATTAATAACCCGTCTATCCTCTTAAGGCATATTTACTGAGGTTAATCATTCATTCACCCCGGTCATCCTTTTCAAATGTCATTAGCCAAAGATAGTCAATCATTCATTCCGGTCATCCATTCGGATGCCATTAGCCGAAGCTAATCAATCATTCATGCCGGCCATCCATTCGGATGCCATTAGCCGAAGCTAATCAATCATTCATGCCGGCCATCCATTCGGATGCCATTAGCCGAAGCTAATCAATCATTCATGTCGGTCATCCATTCGGATGCCATTAGCCGAAGCTAATCAATCATTCGTCCCGGCCATCCCTTCGGATGCCATTAGCCGAAGCTAATCAATCATTCATCCCGGTCATCCATTGGGATGCCATTAGCCGAAGCTAATCAATCATTCGTTCACATTTAAGCATTCAACAATCTAATATAAACTCTAATCAATCGATTATTCACATTTAAGCATTCTACAATCTAATATAAACTCTAATCAATCGATTATTCACATGTAAGCATTCAACAATCTAATATAAACTCTAATCAATCGATTATTCACATTTAAGCATTCAACAATCTAATATAAACTCTATCACATTCGAATAATATTCAACTTAAAATACTTCTTACGTGTCGTATAAAAAGAGAGGTGTAATTCACCTACCTGCTCTACTTCTGGGTTGTTCTTGTCTGGACGATGGTTCAATCCCGACCGCACCGCCTGCGACATCACTGTCCATAAAATCAGTATATTTCTATTTTCAATTTCACATTCGTCACCATACTTATTTCAACAAAATCACACATTGAAACCATAAATTTCAACACATAATCCCTCAACAAAATTCCAACCGAAAACACACATTGAACCCATAAATTTCAACACATAATCATTCAATAAAATCCCAACAAACCACACATTGTAACCATAAATTTCAGCATATAATCCATCAACAAAATCCCAACAAAATCACACATTGAAATCATAAATTTCAACACATAATCCCTCAACAAGATTCCAACCGAAAACACACATTGAACCCATATAAGGACACAAACAAATCTGCTGTCAAGACAGCACTCAGCAGTAATTGTAATAGCAATAAATCACAATTAACTCGACAATTATCAAATACCAACGGTTAATATGTAGAAAAACCCATTATATAAAACATATTCAAATTTCAGGGTATTTCAACGGTTGGATCTACCAAGATCGGAGTTAAACCGGAGACTGACCTTAAACTGGAGAGCTACTGTTAAGCATCAATATCTCCTTGCTGAAGTGTACCATTCTCATCTCCACCGTTCAGCACATGAATAACACTCATACGCACCACATACCCAAATTTCAGCTTGATCCAACGGTAAACTGATGAGAAACCAGCCGGCGGCTCTGACTGGCCGGAGAAGCAGATTTTGCAGGGTTTTTCAAAACAATGCAAAACTCCACCGGAGTAGCAATAGGAAAATCCTTCCGGTCAGGATGTAGTCACTCTATGTGCGCACACAACAAAGAAAGAATCACCTTGATCCAACGGTAGATAGATGAAAACGAAAGCTGGCGGCTGAGACTAGTTGAGGTGTGTATCAACAAATTCCAGAACACATTCAAACATCAATATCTCTCACTTGGATGACCATATTGCTCATCTCTACGGTCACATTGTAGATCCTATATAGAAACACAACATACCAAAAACTCAGTGTAATCCAACGGTGGAAAGAGGAGAAACTGGTCGGCGACTCTGACGGGTTTGAGGGGGGTTTTCCAGAAATATTCAGATGATCGTATTTCTCAAACGGCTTTAGTTCTTGACAATCCCTCCGGTCAGATTAAAGACCACAGTTAGGTGCACAACATACCCAAAAATCAGACCGATCCAACGGTGTCCGGCCGAGATATGGATGTCGGAGCACCGCCCCTTCTAATCTTTTTCTCTCTAACATCTCTCTAACTTCTCTCTCTCCCATCTCATGTTGCTGGAAATGAGAGAAAAAAAAAAGGTATTTATACTCCTCAATTTCTCTTATTGCACTTAGGCCCCCCATCTCCTTTAAATGCTACTTTTTACCCCACATGTTCTCTTCTTATATTATAAGTCATAATCTTTACATTTATTTCAATTTCACCCTCCCCTCAACTTATTTTACTTCTCTTTTAATTTAACACTTACATTTATTTCCCGGGGTTTACATTCTCCCCTCCTATTAGAAATTTCGTCCTCGAAATTAAATTAAGTACCTATTTCAGGTAATAAATGCAAATACTTATTCTATCTCATACTCTCTTTTCCACGTTTCTTCCTCTATTTGTGAGTTTCTCCATAATACTCTCACCAATGTAACTCTCTTATTCCTTAGTATCATTACATCCCGATCTAAAATCTTGATGGGCTTAACTTCCATGGTTAAATCCTCTTTCTAATCACCTGTACCCTGTCAATTGCCTGTTGTACCATTTCGGGTCCTCACAGCTTCCTTTGCCCTATTTCATCCCAACAAATTGAGGTACGACACTTCCGCCCATACAATGCTTCAAATGGAGCCATACCAATAGTAGTTTGATAACTACTATTACAAGCAAATTCTACCAATGGGAAGTGATCTTCCCAATTTCCACCAATTTCCAGTACACAAGACCTTAAAAGATCCTCAAGAGTTTGAATGGTTCTCTCCGACTGCCCATCCGTCTGTGGATGAAATGTCGTGTTTAGATTTAACTTTGTTCCGAAAACCCATTATGAACTAGGCCATAGTCTCGATGTGAACCTTGGATCCCGGTCAAAGACAATCGATACTGGTACCCCATGGAGTTTGACCACTTCATTTATGTACAATTTTGCAAGTTTATCCATTGAGTCTGTCGTTCTCATAGGCAAAAACAAAAGACTTTGTTAGTCGATCCATAATAACCCATATGGCATCATTACCTTTCTTTCCCTTGGGTAATCCTATCACAAAATCCAAAGAGATATCCTCCCATTTCCATTCTGGAAACTGATAATAGCTGCAACTTCCCTGTAGGTTTCTGGTGTTCTATCTTCACTTGTTGACAAATCCCACAATTCGACACAATTTCTGCTATTTCTCTCTTCATATTTGACCACCAATAATATTCCCTTAAATCCCTATACCTCGTTGTACTTCCAGGATGGTAGCAAAACGGAATTCATGAGCTTCTCTCAATACCTCATCTTTAAAGATCTCATTATTGGGCAAATAAATTTCGTTTTCCCATAGCTATTAGTCCATCAGATAACACCTGAAAAGACTTTTTTTTTTTTATACCCTGGTTCACATTCCCTTTGACCTTCCTTACCTTCTCATTAATTGTTGAGCCTCCAAAACTTTATCTCGAAGTACAGATCGGATTTTTAACTGGCTAACAATGACCCTTCAAAACCGAGACTTAGCCACAAACCCATTTTTCTCATTTCTACCATACTTCCTTGTCTCTTAATTTCTATGTTATTCATAATTACTTTACCCTTTCTATTTAAAGCGTTTGCTACAATGTTAGCCTTACTAGGATGATAGTCAATCACACAATCATAATCTTTTATTAACTTCACCCATCTTCTTTGGCGCATGTTTAACTCTTTCTGCGACATCAAATATTCCAAACTCTTATGATCTGAGAAGATTTGCAGTTGTGACCCATACAAAAATTGTCTCCATATTCTTAGGGCAAACACTACCGTTGCAAGTTCCAAGTCATAAACTGGATAATTCTCCTCATGTGGCTTTAATTGTCTGGATACATAAGCAATTACACAATCATGTTGCATCAGTACACATCCCAGACCTGTTTTTGAAACATCGCTATATACCGCAAACCCTTCTGTTCCTGATGGAAGGGCCAACACAGGAGCAGAAGTGAGCCTTTTCTTTAGTTCTTGAAAACTCCCTTCACACTCCTCCGACCAAACAAATTTGACTTATTTGCGAGTTAGTCTGGTCAAAGGTGGTGCTACGGTGGAGAACCCCTCCATAAACCTCCGGTAATATCCTGCGAGACCCAAGAAACTTCAAATTTCTATCACATTAGTAGGCCTCTCCCATTTTAACACAACCTCTACCTTCTTTGGATTCACGAATATTCCTTCTGTAGAAATCACATGGCCCAAAAATACCACTTCCTTGAGTCAAAACTCACACTTATCCAGCTTTGCATACAATTTATTCTCCCTCAAAGTCCGTAACACGACCCCCAAATGTTGTTCATACTCTGAATATGAACTAGAATATACCAAGATGTCATTGATAAATTCCACCATGTACTGATCCAAGTAAGGCGGAAATACTCGATTCATCAAATCTATGAACATCGCTGGTGCATTGGTCAACCCAAAAGGCATCACTAAGAACTCGTAATGTCCATAACGGGTTCTGAATGTTGTCCTCTAAATATCTTGTTCTTTAATTCTCAATTGATGATACCCCGACCTTAAATCTATCTTAGAGAATACCTTAGCACCCTTTAACTGATCAAACAATTCATCTATTCGTGGAAGTGGATACTTGTTTTTTTTTTATATATATATATTACTTGAGTTAACCAAACAGGACAACCCTTCCTCATTAACCTTCTAGCCCTTAAGACTGAAATCATACAGTTTGGAAGAAATTTTCTCTCTCCTTTAAATACAACATTCTTATTTCCTACCCCCTGGAGAGTCACTGTTTTGGTAAAACAATCCACTTGTACCTTATGTTTGCTTAACCAATCCATGCCCAAAAATCAAATCAAAGTCATATAATTCTAATGACATAAGGTCTACATTCAATCCCAACCCTTTAATATACAGTTTCACTCTATAGATATCATCAGTGTTCATGTTTTCTTCTAAAGGGGTACTAATCGTCACCCTATTCGCAACTTGTGAGGCACCACATGCAATCATTCCACAATTCTACATAATACAAATGGATGACTAGCCCCAGAATCAATTAAAGTATAATCTTGCATTGTATTTAACTGTATTTTACCTGTAACAGCCCGGCCCAACCTGTAATATATTGTCCGTTTTGGGCCTTACCGCCCTCATGGTTTTGTTCCTGGTGACGCGAGCCCACTTCTGGGCTTGACGCCCCAAAACGCGTATGAAAAGTTAGCAACCAGCACTCTTAATAAGGCCAGTTACCACTCCCTCACCTGCCAATGTGGAATATTACAGTACCTGTCACAACATCAGGCATAACTCCCACATCCTCTTAAGAATATTTCACAACCCATTTCCTATATATCTTTTGCCCATTGTACTATTATAGGGGTAAAGATTAAGCATGAATTTTTTTTTTCTCTCTCTCGCCGAAATTTCTAACGAAATTTCGGCAGAGTCTCCCCTATATCGGGAGATCCCAAGTTATCAATAACACAACCTGCACATAATTTAGATCACAGCTCACCCATAATCACATTCATGTTTAATACAATTAACTGCATAATTCATTTCAGAATATGCTCAGGACCATATTCATTCCCAAACTTCATCTTACATCACATGCATAAGATAAAAATTAAAAAGTCAGTTCGCACATGAAGATTTCACATATATACATATACATGGAACATAACATAATTTAATATTCTAAGATGATCTAGTACTTTCTAATATCTGGGGCATAGGTGAATACATTTAATATTCCAGAACAAAATTTACAAAAATACTATTCTATACAATTTACATGTTCTTCTACATATCAAAATTTCACCATAACTCTCTAAGTTCCTAACTTATACAAAAAGGAATTAAGGTTTAAAATCTATTCTAGAAGCTACACTGGAAGCATCTGCAACCATCCTTACCATCAAGCCTGTACCATATATTCCATAAAAGCACCATCTAAAAATATGTTCAGCGCAACCATCGGCGCTACTAGGGAGATATATTGATTTGTCACTCGCCTTCAAATGCCTCCGTTGGAGGCATATCTACCCGTCGAGAAGTAGAATTTTCCTGACCTCCTGTTGGTTCTCTTCTCTCGGAATGAACCAATATCGCGGGTATATAAAATGTAATATCTACCACGGAATCCGCTTCATACAGTCATATTGTAAACTCGACCCCCCCTTCCTCATGTAAGGGTTGGGTCAGTCCTAGCTTGCTGTCTGGTTCGAACCATCCTATAATACCTTTCAAAATCATCACAACAATGCCATTATCATTGAACCCCAGGATCAAGACCAGATGCTCTGATACCAACTGTAACGACCCGGATTTTTTTTTTTTTTTGTATATGTATATCTAACACATATGGTACCGGAAATCAGCGAACCTGATTACCTCACATCATCAGATTACCATCCATACAATCAACATTTCATTAAAAGTGGATCTTACATAACATGTAGTATTATGGTTGCATAATTAGAAATTCATATTAAAAATATACATACATGGACATGAGGTTTCATTTCTATACTACTAATAGCCATTACGAATTTACACAAAAAGGTCTAATAAAAATTATGTGTTCAGTACATTGATTCACACAAAATACATTGTGATTTAGAATGCATCTACATGGTTCCTTGCAAAAGTAGATTCCCGTGTATCGGGTTCCTTAGACATCTCGTGGATGTGACGTCCCTACAGCAATACAAAACATTTAAGAAAATGTAATTACTTAATGATAATTATAATGGTAACTAAACGGTCTGGCAGTTACAGGAGGCATTAACATTTATAATTTCTTCATGTACTTGGTACAAATAGCTTGTAATGCATATAAATGCATCAATTTAACAGTAACATGTCCCGAGACAATAACATGTCTCAAGCACTAACAGTAACAGGTCAAAACAGTAACAGATCAAACCATAACAGTTCCAATCATCCTGGGTCTACAAAATCTTAAACATCGTTCTCAACACAACCAAAATTAATAACCCGTCTATCCTCTTAAGGCATATTTACTGAGGTTAATCATTCATTCACCCCGGTCATCCTTTTCAAATGTCATTAGCCAAAGATAGTCAATCATTCATTCCGGTCATCCATTCGGATGCCATTAGCCGAAGCTAATCAATCATTCATGCCGGCCATCCATTTGGATGCCATTAGCCGAAGCTAATCAATCATTGATGCCGGCCATCCATTCGGATGCCATTAGCCGAAGCTAATCAATCATTCATGGCGGTCATCCATTCGAATGCCATTAGCCGAAGCTAATCAATCATTCGTCCCGGCCATCCCTTCGGATGCCATTAGCCGAACCTAATCAATCATTCATCCCGGTCATCCATTGGGATGCCATTAGCCGAAGCTAATCAATCATTCGTTCACATTTAAGCATTCAACAATCTAATATAAACTTTAATCAATCGATTATTCACATTTAAGCATTCTACAATCTAATATAAACTCTAATCAATCGATTATTCACATGTAAGCATTCAACAATCTAATATAAACTCTAATCAATCGATTATTCACATGTAAGCATTCAACAATCTAATATAAACTCTAATCAATCGATTATTCACATTTAAGCATTCAACAATCTAATATAAACTCTATCACATTCGAATAATATTCAACTTAAAATACTTCTTACGTGTCGTATAAAAAGAGAGGTGTAATTCACCTACCTGCTCTACTTCTGGGTTGTTCTTGTCTGGACGATGGTTCAATCCCGACCGCACCGCCTGCGACATCACTGTCCATAAAATCAGTATATTTCTATTTTCAATTTCACATTCGTCACCATACTTATTTCAACAAAATCACACATTGAAACCATAAATTTCAACACATAATCCCTCAACAAAATTCCAACCGAAAACACACATTGAACCCATAAATTTCAACACATAATCATTCAATAAAATCCCAACAAACCACACATTGTAACCATAAATTTCAGCATATAATCCATCAACAAAATCCCAACAAAATCACACATTGAAATCATAAATTTCAACACATAATCCCTCAACAAAATTCCAACCGAAAACACACATTGAACCCATATAAGGACACAAACAAATCTGCTGTCAAGACAGCACTCAGCAGTAATTGTAATAGCAATAAATCACAATTAACTCGACAATTATCAAATACCAACGGTTAATATGTAGAAAAACCCATTATATAAAACATATTCAAATTTCAGGGTATTTCAACGGTTGGATCTACCAAGATCGGAGTTAAACCGGAGACTGACCTTAAACTGGAGAGCTACTGTTAAGCATCAATATCTCCTTGCTGAAGTGTACCATTCTCATCTCCACCGTTCAGCACATGAATAACACTCATACGCACCACATACCCAAATTTCAGCTTGATCCAACGGTAAACTGATGAGAAACCAGCCGGCGGCTCTGACTGGCCGGAGAAGCAGATTTTGCAGGGTTTTTCAAAACAATGCAAAACTCCACCGGAGTAGCAATAGGAAAATCCTTCCGGTCAGGATGTAGTCACTCTATGTGCGCACACAACAAAGAAAGAATCACCTTGATCCAACGGTAGATAGATGAAAACGAAAGCTGGCGGCTGAGACTAGTTGAGGTGTGTATCAACAAATTCCAGAACACATTCAAACATCAATATCTCTCACTTGGATGACCATATTGCTCATCTCTACGGTCACATTGTAGATCCTATATAGAAACACAACATACCAAAAACTCAGTGTAATCCAACGGTGGAAAGAGGAGAAACTGGTCGGCGACTCTGACGGGTTTGAGGGGGGTTTTCCAGAAATATTCAGATGATCGTATTTCTCAAACGGCTTTAGTTCTTGACAATCCCTCCGGTCAGATTAAAGACCACAGTTAGGTGCACAACATACCCAAAAATCAGACCGATCCAACGGTGTCCGGCCGAGATATGGATGTCGGAGCACCGCCCCTTCTAATCTTTTTCTCTCTAACATCTCTCTAACTTCTCTCTCTCCCATCTCATGTTGCTGGAAATGAGAGAAAAAAAAAAGGTATTTATACTCCTCAATTTCTCTTATTGCACTTAGGCCCCCCATCTCCTTTAAATGCTACTTTTTACCCCACATGTTCTCTTCTTATATTATAAGTCATAATCTTTACATTTATTTCAATTTCACCCTCCCCTCAACTTATTTTACTTCTCTTTTAATTTAACACTTACATTTATTTCCCGGGGTTTACAGAGTTGGAGAAAAAAAAAAAAGACCTAAGACAACTTAAATTATCTTGTTTAACTCATTATCTGAATTATAAGACCGGGATAATTTTGTAAAAAATAAATTGAAAAAACAACTCAAATAAACTAGAGTTAGTCTGTCAAATTTGAGACTTAGACCATGAAACTAGAATAACTTTATATAAATTATGAAACACAATCATATTCTTAATTGACTTATTAAAAGAATAATTTAAAAAAAAAAGTCTAACAAAAAGATATGATAAAACAACTCGAGTTAATAGAGAATAAACCAAAACAATTGTGAGAAGCTAGTTTTTATTTATCTCCTAATGGATATATTGTCTAAAAATGAGTATTTATTTATCAATAACTGGAAAGTAGAAATAGATTATAATAATTTTTCATCTCTCAGAAAAAAAGAAAAAAGAAATAGTAGATCTGGAAATCCATAGCATTATCAATCCATAGATACGGTAGTGGTCCTGAGTTAAATCCTTTTTGAATACTTTCTGTGATTTTTATTAGAAAGAAGCTAGATCAGGTAGCGGTTATACTGTAGCAGGCTGGCTTTTAGTTTTTCAAAATGTATCCCACATCGGATAAACAGCTAGCGCGACAACGGGCTGTGTGTATAAATATAAAGCATGAAACATCTAGCAACATACTTACCTGGACGGGGTCTATGGGCGATCAATAAGGTCCATGGCCTAGGTCAGTGACATCCATTGCACTTCGGATGGGTGCTGGCTTAAGGTCTCCCCAAGAGGGAGATCCTACGTCAAAATTTGTGGTAGAGGGGGCTGCGCAAGCCGCGGCCCCTGCAAAATTTAGTTCTAATATTTTCTCCGGACGGTGGAGCAAGTCGTATCAGGTCTGAACTGCTAACGAAAAGAGAGTTACAGAAATCTCCACGTCACCCAAGGTACTGTTCCTGTTTTTCAATACCAACGGGAAGAGTGTTCTAGCATTCTCTGTTTATAACGAAAGATATGGAGACCGTGGATTTTGAAGAAACATATTTTCTGGTCCTTTTATTTAAAAAAAATGAATTCAGCTCTATTTTTTTTTTTATTGTATATCTAAGAAAAATTATCAGGATTCACTTTATTATCCCTAGATCAATTGATTGAGTTCTAATTTGACTATTATAATCAAAAGGGTATTTTACAATACGGACATTTTTTTAAAGTTAATTCAAAACATCAAATTAAATATTTATTTAATGATTTTATCATGAAGATTAACTTGGTTGATAATGAAATTTTTTAATTGATCTTAGATCTAGAATTTAACAAGGTGTAAATTTTTAAAACTACACCAAATTTAAGAGGTTCACTTAGATTTTCTTGGATTTTTGTTTTCTTTTTTCAAGCTAGTTAATTTCTAAAATAAGGGCTCCTCTTTTATTTATTCATTTATTTATTCACTAAAAAAAGCTCGATTTATTTAATAATTATCACCATGGTATAATATGGAAAGATAACATGTTAGCATCCTGACATGGCCTGCTTGAATAAATCAACCTCTCAATTAAAAGTTAATATATCACAAAATTTATTTACACCACAAAAAATGTATTAATTTATAACTTAATAATATAGAGTACCTAAAGTTAAACTAATTAAATTACAAAAAAGAAATCTATAATCATTAAATTGGTAAAAAAATTTAAATAATTTGCCACTTTATATTTTTTTATTCAATTAATATAATATACATCATAAATAAAACTACGTAGTTTTAGATGGCCATCCGTCTTCTCTTCTTCAGGACACTACACAGGCTATAGAGCACTTTTCGCTTTCGTAGTTTAACTTCTTTTCATAGTTAGGAGAAGCACAGCAGGGGGAGAGAGGGAGAGAGAGAGAGAATGGAAGCAAAGTTAGGGAAGGTGATCGAGTCCATCACCAACTTCTTCACTGGCGCTGACCAGATCCCCTGGTGCGATCGCGACATCGTCGCTGTATGGCTTTCCTTCTTTCTTTTTTTCCTCTCAATAAATATCTTTGCAGTATTGCGTATCATCTTTTGGGTTGCAATTCAAAAAAAAAAAAAAAAAATTGAAAAAAAGGCGACACTTTTACTTACTTAGATTTGGAAATTTTCAAGTTTGATTATTTTTTAGAGTTGCAGATTAGCTATTGATTGATTGATTGATTATTACCAGTGCTGCTGGCCCATCGAGGTTTATTAAGTAGCAGTACTATGAAAAGGAATCATTTAAACCCAGTAATGATTCTCCTCTTATTTACACTTATCCGTGCCTGTTTTGGGTTTCCTTTCTTCGAGGTGGATTTGATTTCTTCAACCTCTCAAGTTTATAGATGATCTAAAAAATATAAAAGATTAAAAGAGGCATGGAGTTTTTCAATATTTTAACTTGATCCATTCTTGATTTCGTGGCTTTATGAGGGAAAAAAAGGGGGGGGGGGGGGGGGGGGGGGGGGGGGGGGGGCAGTGCTACTACTGATGATTTGTAGGATAAATAAGAAAGTCTTACAAACACAAACATCTGCGTGTTGCTTGCAATGCATGTCCAGTCATATGGAAACCGCTTCTACTCCTTGCATGGTTTTTGCTTTTGGATTCTGAAGGCGATTATTTTGTAAATGCTATTTAGTTTTTATGTCGAAAGTTAATGATGTATCAGGGTTCTGGGTGTGGTATTCTTTTTGCTGCAGACTTTTGTAACATTCATATGACATCCATTCTTGATTGTATGTATTATTTGTTGTTCTCTTTTCTTATTCTTTTCACTGATGCATCCGTAGGGATGTGAGCAAGAGGTTCGTGAAGCTGAAAAAGGTTCTTCTGATGAGTTTAAGAATGAATGCATTATGCGCTTGTCGTGGGCTCTTGTTCACTCAAGACAGACAGAAGATGTACAAAGAGGCATAGCTATGCTTGATTGTAAGCAAATAGATACAAAACCATCTCTCTCTTTCTTTCTCACACATACATGGTTTCCCCTTTGTTACTTATACTCACTTTTGCAGCTTCACTGGGCAGCACTACCAGCCCTTTGAAACTGAGAGAGAAGCTTTATCTTCTAGCTGTGGGTTATTATAGAAGTGGTGATTATTCAAGAAGTAGGGAGCTGGTGGAAGACTGTTTGAAGGTTTAGTATCCACATTTCTTGTTCTTTGTTTCTTTTGAATTATCGTGAAAAGATTTTCCCTTCTACGTAATGTTGTTTTCTCATAATTCACGACCTCATTCCAGTTCTATGAACATATTGCCGTTTCATAGTGTATTTTGTAGATATGGTTCAACTAAAATGATGATCTACCCTGAAGCTGCATGATCATTGAGAAGGCAAATGTGTGATGTTAAGTCATATGTTGCATGCTATTCTATACTAGTTTTATTATGCTTTGTGACTGAATCGCAAGGGCATGGCCATTTTATAGATTGAGCCCGAATGGAGACAGGCACAATCCCTTAAGAAAGCAATTGAAGACAGGATCAAGAAAGGTAGCAATTAATGTTGGTGATACTGCCTGTATTATCATTTGAACTGAATTGGTGAAGCTTCTGAACTATTGTCCTTTGTTTTTGGTTTGTTTGTAGATGGTATGATAGGCATAGGGATCGCTACTGCTGCTGTTGGAGTGGTTGCTGGCGGGATAGCTGCAGCTTTGGCACGTAGAAAGTGATGCGGCCTTTGATAATCACGGATATGCACGAGAAATACACTTAATGACGTGCTTGTTGCAGAAACCAAAACTAAATTCCGGTTTAATACACGCTGACTTGTTCCTTTCGTTACATGAAAGAACTTAAGAGGTTGTCTTTTTTATTACACAATTTTCTTTCAAGATAGTTACATACAATGTGTATACTTTCGGATTTCTCTGAGAATGGCTCCCTCGTTCTTCATTCTTACGGCTGTCTTTAGTCATCAGTCCTACTCTTTCCAAGAGAGATGGGCCATGGCTGATACTCTTCCATATTGATGTGTTCAGAACTTGCATTAACTTATTCTGCTTCTAGTTCAATTGTAGCTATCACAGGTCATTTTGCCAGGGTAATGTCAGCTCCTTCTGCCCTGGAAATTTCTGGAGCATGCTGTCACCTAATTCAAAGAAGCTAGTTGTTGTCGGAGAGGCCGCGAATAGGTGCAGGTTGTAAGGTTACAGGCGTTACCAATCTCAAATTCTCAATCACAATGCAACAAGCTCAGGGAAGCCGTTAATATCTTCTCGAGCCCATGAACACATCAATTTGTGAACTGTCAAAGTCTCGACAAGCAAAGTCCGCTCTAGATTACCAAAAATTATTAAATAGACAATAAAAAACTGAAATTTCCCTATCTTTTTAAGCTGTCGGCAGGCTGTTAGTGTCTTGGCAATTGGTAAAACTGTTGATTGCTTCACCAAATTCAATAATATGGTAATTATTTTGTTATTTTTAATGATCTCGAGGCCACGGAATTTTTCCACTTTGGCTAAAACAGGCCATCCACATGAGAATTTGACGTGGTTAAAGATAAGCACAACCTGTATGTATGTATGTATGTATGCATGTATCTATCTATTCATTCACGTGAAACCTCGCAAGAAAAATGCTACAGCAGGAAAGTGGGCGTTTACGATATTACCATTGCCTGACAGGAAATCTTTCGATGAGTTCTATGCCCACAGGAAATGGGTATCCTAAGCCAGCGATTGGAGAATCTGTGGACCTGTAACCATCAATGGAGGCTAACTGCCCATTAACTTGTACTTTTTGTGGCAATTTTATTTTAACATTACCATTCCAGAAGCCAGAAAAAGACACGAACCATTATGAAAGATATACAGTCGCGTTGTTCTCACCACTTCCCATATCATCTCAGACGCCATTTCATTCTTAGAAATTTGTATCTAACTAACACGTCATAAAGCTTTATGAACTTGGAGCAACGTGCGTAGGATTGAAGGGCTTCTTGCACCAAGAATTTTCCTACAAATAGTTCTGACTTGTCTGGCAGATCTTGTCAGCAATAGTTTCAGGCTTTCAGACAGAAGCAGGGATCATGAGGTTTGGAATTTTCCACTGCGCTTACGTGTTCTTTGCCCTAATGATGATGATGATGAGCATTTCTCCAAACACCATTCGACTCTCAGGTAATTCAATAAAAACAGTTGCCCTTTGAATCATCGGAGATGAAACGAGAATATTACGTAAGATTGATTTGTGATTTCGCAGGTGGGAATGAAAATAAGATGGCTATGGCTAGAAGGCTAGTAAGGGTGGGAATCAATGATTATGAAGAACCAGGGGCAAGCGGTAAGCATCTTCCTTCACCCCCTGGTGATGAGCTTGGTGATAAAGCTCAAGATTATCAAGAACCAGGCTCAAACCCTAAGCATGTTCCTCCCCAGCCCCCCAGTGAAGATGGTTTAGTGTGAAAATTACTGAAATCATATTATTTAAAGCCTATGTGGTCTCCATTAATCATGATGCTTTTCATTTTCAGCTACCCTTTGATTCTGAGTTGCTCTTTCTTCTTTTTTTTTCCTTTTGCTTTGAAATGGAGCTAATTAATGGCTGGGTATCAAAATACTATGAATAAAACTCTTTTTTTTTTAGATGTTTTTGTATTTCCAAGTTGAGAAAAACACCCGATTCATTGAACGATGCCGTTGCCATGAAAGGTTTGAATTTGAGATTTTTAATACAAGGAAAAATCTAATAGAATCCTTATCTTCCCAGTAAAAAATTCTAATAAATCATCTTAATTAGAACATGTTTCCTTTTTTTTTACATTGCCAATTAAGTCTGGTTATTACCCACCAAACTCTATAAATTAAGCTGATTCATTGCATGATGCCATTGCCAACTTGCCATGAATGATCCGAGATGCCGTTTGACCCTGAAGGCTGAAACCCCACTGCAGTTGTGTTCTTAGCTATCCAATTAATAGAAAAAAAGAACACTGATATTAATTAAATTATAATTAATTGCAGAGAAATTGCGCATACTTCCACACGTTGCTCCCTGCCCTCCACTAAGCAAATCGACATTTCTTTTAAAATATTGAAATTTTAAAGATCTCACCAGCCAACCTTGCTGCCCTATGCTACAAAGTTATTGGGGCCGACACAAAATTCAGATTACTAATATAGTTCAATTAAAACAATGTTTTTTTTTAATAAAATAAAAACAATTATCGTTTCGAATTTACCTTTTCTTTCAAAAAAAAGGGGTTAAACTGGATTTTACTGATTTCATCCATGTTAATTTATATTGTTTTTTTATATAAAAAAAAAACTAATGATTATATGTTCATTTTGGAGCGTGGTTAAAATTATTTTTTAAAGTGTTTTTCGTCCAGAAATGCATCAGAATAATTTTTTTATTTTTTAAAACATATTTTTAATATCAGCATATGAAAATAATATAAAACACCCAAAAAAATAATATAAAATAAAAATAAATTTTTTTAATTTTTTTCAAAAATAATTTTGAAACGCAATGTCAAACAATACTTATATTCTCTTGAAATATAACCTGACAATGTTCATATTCTCTTAACTTGAAAGGCCTCAAAATCCAGCTATTATATTAGTACAAAAATTAAACAAGTAAAAATCAAAACTAGTTTGGTAAAAATAGCATTATTATATTTGAACAATGAATTATATATATATATATATATATATATATATATATATATATATATATATATATATATATATATATTCTCGGACCAATTTTAAAAACCCTCGTCTATTAAAGGAGATGGTCTAAAAAAAGGGAGTCTTAAAATAATTTCTAATTAGGGAATCCTTATACAAGGAAAACCAAAAAAATCATTGAATCCTTATCCTCCCAGTAAAATATTTTGATAAACCTTCTTAATTAGCACGAGTTTCTTTTTTTTACCCACAGGACTCTATAAATTAATAAAGACAGTATCCACCCTCAGAAAAGAAGAAGAAGAAGGCATGAGCTAATTAGACATTAGTTTCAGTCGCCAAACTCTCAAAGTCTCAAACCTCAACACTCTTCCTTTGCCCGATGGTTCCGAGAAAACACAGGATGGTTGGAGTCGTCTTTTGCCTGCTCACCTTCTCAACGATTTGCTTTGCTCGGGACCTTAGTACTCGCACAAGTATATATAAATATATAATACTCTATTTTTTATTTTTTATCTTTTATTTTTACTTTCATTAAGGTGTGTATATTTGCAATAAATCTGAGAACAGCTTTAACAACAGGTGTTAGGGAAGACAGTCTCGACATTGATTATGCTGGTCCAAGAACACATGATCGACCTCCACCCTCTCACCCGTTGAACTACCAGACTCATGTTTTGGAAGACAGTCTCGACATTGATTATGCTGGTCCAAGAACACATGATCGACCTCCACCCTCTCATCCATTGAATAATAAAGAACGTGTTTGGGAACATAGTTTTATTATTGATTAATGACGGCCCGCAGACGCATGAGTCGGGCATATCATATTTATGTTTTCCAGATGCTAAATAAACTGCTTTTACCAATTACTAATCGGATGTTTTTCTCTTTTTTACAATTGATAAAGCAAGAAAGGATGCTTGAAAGCTCTCGGCACCAAGGAAAATACTAACTCTGTCGTAATTAAATTTAAATTAATTAAAAAAACCCAAATCCAATGAAAAAATTGGATGTTTTTCTCTTTTTGTACAAATTACTAATGGCTTGGATGGAAATAAATTAAAAATAAAATAAATCCCATGGAAAAATCGGACGTTTTTCTCTTTTAGTACAAACTACAATGGCTTTGACGGAAATTAAAAAAAAATAAAAATTGAGACCTAATCTATCGTTTCAAAGTGATTTTATTACATCAAGACTAGTTTTTTTGTGATCAAAATGCGACCAGTAAAACATAGTAAAAAAGACTGTAATTTAAACATAAATATAAAAAAAAAAACTATATACATCAAAATGTAAAAATTGAAAAATTGAGGGGTTATTATATAAAAAAATGTAAAGCTAAGGGATCATATTATAATTTATGGCGCTAAGATTTTACACTGTGGATGGCTGTCTGCAGTTAAAAAAAAAGGAACATGTTCTAATTTTAATTTATTTTATAATAGTTATTATTATAATATAATATAATTGTAATGATAAGGCGATTGGCTCTGGAAAAAATATTATAATGTTATGAGTCAAGCACCCAGCCAACCACGTCCACGTGTTTGAGGGCAAGCACGTGCATGCCTCCATCGCTCATCAGCACAGCCAGTCAAACTGGCAACAGGCCACCACACAGATCTCCTCAATTTCGGGCACAGAAAACCTGAAGCGACTCCGTTGTCATCTGACACAAAGAAAAGCTATCAAACAGTTCTGGACAGTCCAATTCCATGTCTTTCTTCAGAAATCTAATTCAACTCTCTACTTCCAAATCCAAACCTCTCTTACAAAACCCAAATTTCCTCTTCACCTCACTCTCCCACTTCACCACCGACACGCCGACGAGTTATGCTGGCCTGGAGCCTACCAAGAGGGATGAGAAGCCCAGAGTGGTGGTGCTGGGTTCGGGTTGGGCGGGATGTAGGCTAATGAAAGGAATTGACACTGATTTGTACGATGTCGTATGCGTGTCGCCGAGAAACCACATGGTTTTCACCCCTCTGTTAGCTTCCACTTGTGTTGGGACTTTGGAGTTCAGGTCCGTGGCTGAGCCCATTGGTCGGATCCAACCTGCCATATCGAAAGCACCCGGGTCTTACTTTTTTCTTGCAAATTGTACTGGCCTTGATACAGAGAAACATACGGTACTGTGACGTGACTAGCACTTTTTGTGTTTGCTTTTGGGTTACCTTTTTCTTTTTAGAGAAAGCTATTTAGCAGATTGTTTTTGGAGAGGATACACAAACTAAATTAAATTAATTGTGCCTTCCTTGTTTCTAGATTTTCCAATTTAAAATGGTACATGATTTGGCTTGTATTTATTGAAGGTGCATTGTGAGACTGTTACGGATGGATTGGACACAGTGGATCCATGGAGGTTTAAAATTTCTTATGATAAATTAGTGATTGCATTGGGAGCAGAAGCAACGACCTTTGGAATTCGTGGTGTGAAAGAGCATGCAATTTTTCTTAGAGAAGTTCACCATGCTCAGGAAATCCGCAGGAAGCTACTGCTCAACTTGATGCTGTCTGATGTGCCTGGTAAGCAACTGCTCTTATGTTTTTTTTTCGGGAAATAAATTTATATGTGAAGTATGCTTGCATAATATGAATTTTTTTTTTCTTGCGCCGAGACAGGTCTTTCAGAAGAAGAGAAGAGCAGATTATTACATTGTGTTGTTGTAGGAGGTGGTCCCACGGGAGTTGAATTCAGTGGTGAACTCAGCGATTTCATCTTGAAAGATGTTCGTCAAACATACGCGCATGTGAAAGATTATATACATGTTACTTTGATTGAGGTCTGCTTGTATGAATTTTAAGCTACTAGTTGTGTTTATGTAAAACTTTCTTTTTTATCATTTTCAAGTCACTCGTGCTTATACTGTGCATTAAAAATAATTCATTATTGCTATTGGGATTTTCATTAGCTAATTTACATTTCAGAGTTGCCACTGATATATGATGGGATTAAGAAAACTGTTTCTTATTCGCAGGCAAATGAGATCTTGTCTTCCTTTGATGATAGCCTCCGTCGCTATGCTACTAAGCAGTTGACAAAGGTTAGAAATGTTTTGAGTGTTGCAAAAATAAAATAAAATAGAGGCTGTCCTATCTTATTTGAATCATTTAGTCTCTCAACGTGAGAAGATTGTCCATGATGTTGATCTTTCCTAGTTATATGTTAATGAAAGGCATCAATTCCAGCTTGTATAAAGGATTTGAAACTTCCCTTTTGACTGTGTTATAATTGACTGTTGGAACCAGTTGGCATTCCAATTATTGAGGAATTGTTCTTTTCCTGTTTTTTGCAGTCAGGAGTTCATCTTGTCCGTGGTATTGTCAAGGATGTTAAACCGCAGAAGCTAATTCTAACAGATGGCACAGAGGTTCCATATGGTCTGTTGGTGTGGTCTACAGGTGTTGGCCCCTCACCATTTGTAAAATCTCTGGAATTTCCTAAGTCTCCTGGTGGACGGTAACTCACTCATTCTCTATGACAAGTTTCTGATTGATATAAATTTAGAAGCATTGCTGGTATCATCTCTATGTAAAAGAAGCCAACTTTTTAGATATCATTGTTCTGGAGGTGCACGGGAAAGATTGTGATTCCTCAAGTTGACAGTTCTATGATTTATAAAGATTGTTCTGACCATAACTCTCCCTTTGCCTTCTATTTTTATCCCTATGTTTCTGATTGGTCTTCCTTTCAAAAAGCTGCATACCTGCACTGATATTATTTTTGAAAATCCCATATGGTTCCAAACATGTTAAACCGGGTTTGGCTTTTCTCTAATGCTTCTGATACGTTTTCACAGGATTGGTATTGATGAGTGGCTGCGAGTTCCTTCAGCGCCAGATGTGTTTGCAATTGGTGACTGCAGTGGGTTTCTTGAAAGTACTGGCAAACCAGTTCTTCCCGCGTTGGCTCAGGTGAACTAAGAACAATATAAGCTACCATTAAAAGACTCCTGCCAATTTAGCTCGATAAAGAGATTATTTGAGTTTTCAATCTTTGTCCCTCTTCATTTCTGAAAGAAATAGATCATTTATGATTGCAGGAAGTAAAGCAATTAGATCCCTGTAACTAAGCTATTTGTATGCTTCCAAGTGCCAACTTTCTTTTTATATCACATGTGCAATCGTGTGTGCTATCAAGTTTTCTCGTGACTCCTTGCTAGTGTTTCTTCATTTATGAAAAACTGATTCTTTCTTTGATGTGTTTATCTGGTGAGTTTTCTTCAACAGGTGGCAGAGCGTCAAGGAAAATACCTTGCAAATCTACTGAATAAAATTGGTAAAGATGGTGGAGGGCGCAGCAACAGTGGTAAAGAAGTAGAATTAGGGGGTCCATTTGTTTACAGGCATCTGGGAAGCATGGCAACTATCGGTAGCTACAAGGCACTTGTGGATCTCAGACAGAGCAAGGTGAGCATCCATTCACTTTCAAGCCAAACCGCCGTGGTTGATCTGTTATAAGATGAAGTCGGCTGACTCAGAATGTTTTCTGCAGGAGGCAAAAGGATTAGCTCTGAAAGGATTTGCGAGCTGGTTTATATGGCGTTCTGCATATCTAACACGTGTTATAAGCTGGAGGAATAGGTTCTATGTGGCTATTAACTGGGCTACAACATTTGTCTTTGGCCGTGATATAAGCAGGATATAGCGCTGAAGAGAGTCACAGGTTTTATCTCCGGAGCTTATTTTAATGCATTTTTTTTACATCAATTCTGCTTCCACGTCCTGAAGGGTAGATGTCTGGTTGCAGGCATGCCATCAGACTGCAGTTCTTCAGGTTCAAGAGAAACATGGTCATGGTCAGGCCTCGCAGCATAAAATGTGTCCTGTATAATTACGTCAATTTTTTTCTTATCCTCGTTGTAGCCTCATATTTGTTATATATGATTCCTTCTCCCTCAATCTGCTAGTAACTCTGACGGCTGCTTTCTCCGGATCAAATTTGTAAAGTTATTTATAAGGATATGTTGAGAAAGTTCTTTTGTACATTCATTTCACAGCTTTAAAGAATCTGAGTTTGTTCCAATAAAAGATTAATGAAATCCCTACAAAGAGATAGCAGACCTTTGCAGGGTAATTTCCAGAATTTGATAGAACCTGCAAGCGAGTCTGAGAAATGTCATGCTGCTGGTGATGTGAGGTGATGCAGGTGAAATCAAGCATGGGGTTTAGAATGCGAAAAGTTCCGCTAGAAATTCCTGCATTTCCAGAACTAGCAAGAACTTTTATCCATTCGTCTCATCAGATTTCCTTAGAAACTTCTGACTATAGGTCTAGGATAAGTGTAATTCTGAGATGTCTGTCAAATTTTGGTGGTGAACGGGTCCACAAACATTATGCTGATGGTTTTCTTTTTATATTTTTTTTATGCTATAGCTTGGCTCTATATATGTATATAAAAGAATCGAGCTTGTTACAAACAAATAACCTTCCCCAGCATGCTCTGCTTGAAAACAAGTTCTTGCTGTTCGGAGAAGAACAATGAAAGTACCAGGAATACTCTCTATTTTTCTAGAAAACTAAAATAAATTAGAAAAGTAGAATTTTTAATTTAAATGTAGTGTTTCTTCATCTAGATCTAGAAAACTGAAAATTTAGTTTTTCGGTTTTTAAAATTTCAACTAACTTTAAAAAACTTATTTTTATGTATTATCTATCATTTTCTTTACAGAATTTCCACTATTCTGTCTATAAAAAAATAACTTGGAACAATATAAAAAGCATTATACATACAAACACTTTATGAAAAATATTAAAACATTTACATTTAAATATGATATAAATATTTAAAAAAAAAATTACATAACATTTTACAATAACTTTTAGTTTGAATAAAATAAATTAATATTTCACAACTAAATCATCACAAACTAGTATAAAATAAATTTTGATTTTCTTATAAAAATAGTTATAATCTTATCATATATATTTTTTAATTTATAAAAAATCCATGAACATGTTTTTAAATTTTCTATCAGAAAGAACAAAGGTAAACTGAAAATAGAAAGGAAAACACCCACTTCTTCTCAATTTAAGTTTCGTGCATTTTGAAAGTAACATAACCGGGTGAGCTGAGTTGACTGCCACTAGCAATTCAAGGCCTTAACGGCATTAACATGGTTTATATTCTTTGAAAGATAAATACAGTTCATATTTACATGCATCATAGCCTGCCTTCCGAGCAAGTACACCATCAGGCGTACAGCCACCATAATCAATTGTTTCAGATTCAACCCCACATAGGTGGGAGAGAACTAGAGCAGAATATCAGAAATGCCAGAATTAGCCAGCCTTCTGCCAACAAGATCTTTTAGTTCAATCTCTCCTGGAAATCTCGCCTCCATCAGCTTGGAGAAAACCTGAAATTCACGAAAGAGAAAATAAGATTAAGGGAACTTAAATATATTTCTCTTAACAAAATTGAAATCAAGGTTCAATTTTATCAAGCAACTAAATAAAACAGTTGAAAAAAGATTCTCAAATGCTCAGCACAATAGCAAATTTAAATACCAACTCCGGCTAGCATCGGTGGCTCTGGGAAACTAATGGGATCTAAATGGTTGAAAATGATTATATAAACATTGATTAGCAGTGCACACAATCCTATTAGTGAGAAGAGCCAATGCATACAATCTCTCTTACATACCAGATCGTCAAAATGAACTAGCAGATCCTTTCGGATATCCACTGGCAAAACAATAAATGCATTTGAGCAAACTATAAATTCAATTCATGCTCAAGTGATAAGCCACTAACCAACTCATCATTGCAATAAACTTCAAACGCCCCAGAGGATTGGAGGAAGGACTGCAATGCATTGCCAAGAAGCCAAGTAGATGCAATGGTCCCAAATTTATTCGCGCGTAGAGTATAATACCAAGGAGGTGGAGCCATGAGTCCTATCATCGGAAAAATCTGTTCACCGCCCAACACAATTCCCATTACTCCCACCTGAAAAACCGGTACTAATTTGGCTGCCACCCGCTTCGGCAGGGATGGGGGGTAATTTACAAGTACAACATCAATTCCTGGAAACTGCGTTTCCAGCATCTTTTTCATTGTTGCCGCATTCCCTCTGCAGAGAGCAACACAAAATAATAATCCGAACATCAATATCAACTCAAACCAAATCAATCCCGTCAAAACCCAAACCTTAATTACACCTAATGAGATTACTAGAGGATCTGCAGAGTTCACCAATTTTCTACATCAATCACCAATAAACACTAACAAAAACTATAAAAATCAAGGGTTCTTTTCAGACTGACATGGCAGGGAAGAATCCACTCAGCTGGCCATGTTTCTTGATAAATTGATCAAATTACAAATGGAATTTTGTAATCACGTAAACATTAAAGAAAAACCCATAAGAATTTAGACAACGAGGGGGGATCAAGGAATCAAAGATACCTGTAAGAGCAGGAAGCACAAAAGTCAATTCTGACAGTGCTGCCAAGACCAATCCCTCCAACAACTGGCTTCTGCAATAGAGACACATAACTTAAGTATTTTAATTCTTTTGAGATTTAAGGATAAAAACGTCAACGTGATACTTTACCTGCGTTGGAGATCCTGGGGTTTCATGGGCAGCCACTGGTGGTTGTTGGTGATGATGATGGGGGTGGGGGTGCGGGTGCGGGTGCGGGTGCGGGTGGGGGTGGTGGGGTTTAGGAGGCGGTGGAGTGAAGAGGTGGATGAGGTCAGTGCATAAGAGAAATAGGGGTAATCCTACCAGCAAAATCTGTGCTCGATCCATAGCCTAATACTGTGAGAGGGAAAGTGTCTGTGTGTGTGAAAAGTAACCAAGAGCCAAGAGGAGAGATTGGTTGGAACGACTAGAAAACGCACGTTCGCCAATGCCGAAGTGCTTTTTCCGCCATTGGATCTCCTTTTATTTGATCCAACGGTGGTTATTTGTCACTATATATATATATATATAGTTTTTATCTTCGTATATTTTATTTTTTCTATGCTTCTGTTGTTTGACAGCTCTCTGCCTCTTCTTTTTTTATTAAAGTTCTTGTAGCTATAAAGTCTTTTAACATAATATAAAAATAAAAAACAGGATTTATATTTAATTAAATAAAAACTCCAGTCTTTAATTAAATTTCTAGTCAATTAACAAGACAAATCACAAGTCATCATTATGAGTTCGACATATATATTATGTAATTTGTTGGTAGATTATTATCTTACCAAGTAATTTAATTTTTTTATAGAGTAGGATTTATTATTGGATCTTATAGACTTTATTTTGGAAGAGTATATTAATAAAATTGTATGAACTCCTTGTGATTTCCATGTATAAATCGAATATAATAAAGATTAATTATTTTATTTTATTTTTCATCAAATAGAAATATCATATGTTAATCGCATTTAGAAATAAAATCTAAGAATTCACATATTAAAAACTCATAATTATTTAAATTACAATTAAATTTCTATTGAAATTATGGTCCACCAAAATTCTTTTTCCATTGTCTTCTATCCTATTTAGTTTATAATAGAAAACTTAATCGAAATGATTAGTTGCTTTTTTTTTTAATTTATGATTTATTGAGATTTACAATCGCTTAATATATTTGAGTTAATTCTCAAATGTTGAAATTAAGTTCGTTTCCTTATACCAGATAATTGTTTTTTAACATTTATATATATATATATATATATATATATATATATATATATATAAACTAAAAATATTAAAAAAAAAAATCTCCAATGCAGTATCAAATAAGCTTAAGTCAACCACCACGTCATCTCCATGTGTGTGCGTAGAAGTACTTGCTACAATGAAGAAAAAAAATGGTATACCAAGTTGAATAAATTAATATTCCTGTACTCGATTGGAAAAAAAAAAGTTGAAAAACTTTTGGAGGAACCTCGTTGCAGGCCCAAGGCCCATTGAAAAACTTAAAAGACAGGCTCATGAAAATCCAGGTCCCCCGTAATGATACAGCCAAGACATCTTGGGGCTGGGCTCTGAGATTTACAGATGAATAGGCCCAAACAATTTCAAATCTAGTATCTGTCTTCTTCTTCTTATGACGGGGTGTTTGGGAGTGTGGTTGTGGTTATTTTTTAAAGTGTTTTTTATTTAAAATATATATAAAAATGATATTTATTTATTTATTAAATATTATTTTTGACATCAGCACATCAAAATGATCTGAAAACACCAAAAAAAAATCATATAAAATGAAAAAAAATTCAAATTTTAGGCAAACTGCGGTTGGACCGCAATGCCAAACATGCTATATATCCTACTTCATTAATATCTTCATTATTATAGTGTAACGTTATTGTTTTTGCTTACCTATGCTCCAAGAAACATCTACGCGTACATGTACCCAAAAAACATAATGTGATAGTAGAGAACTTGCGACATGCATAATAGGTCTCGAGTTCGAGTCATGACATATACTTTTTATAAGAGCCTGAAATAACAAAAAAAAAATTCGTTCACCTAAATATACAAATTATACTTTTAAGGGATAGTTTCCTTGCATAAAAAAAAAAAAAATTATCCCACGTCAACTAAATTTTATGTGGGACATGCATAGGCTCACGATCAAATTTGTTTTTCTCATGCGATGGACGTAATAGGTATTATTTTTTAAAATGGTTTTTATTTGAAAATATATTAAAATTTAGCTTTTATATTAACAAATTAAAATAATTTAAATATATAAAAATATTGACTTGAAGTAAAAAGAAATCAAAATTTATTGAAACTCCAGTGCAAACGAAGACCAAAGCAGGCCTAAGCTATTTTTAGAAGAGTCACGGTAAAAGCAATAGGAATTTATTATTATATTGTTTACTAATGTGATTAATGAAGTTAGGTCATTTTATTTCTAGCAGGCATAGAGGTTTTGGACATTGAATTTCAACCCCTTTTTTTGTTAAAATTTATTTATTTATTATTTTTAAATCAAAATCTTAATATTTATTTTAAAAAATAATTTATATCAATCATCTGAAACATCAACTCCAGATCAAATCTCAAGGGTTGTTTGAGAGAGCTGTTGTGGTAGTTTTTTAAAGTATTTTTCGTGCTGAAATATATTAAAATGATGTTTTTTTATTTTTTTAAAATCATTTTTGACATCAATATATTAAAATAATCTAAAATTATCAAAATAGATTCATTTAAAATAAAAAAAAATTATCATTTTTTTTAAAACGGCGTTTGAAACGCCATCACAAACGGGCACCTAATCACACGATGTTTAGCAGTAACTCATTAGCCTGACACCCTTATCGTTCCCTTTTCCCTGCAACTACGACAGGAAGAAGAGAGAGAGAGAGCGAGGGGACATGCCATTGCCAGGGACCCAATAACATTTTGTGCGGAAGTTGCAGGCAATTTTCGAGGTGGTGCCCAACTCAATAGTGTCATTGTGGTCTCTAAATCGCAGTGACATTTCAATTCATGCACGCCAGAAAGTTGACTCCGATGCCGACATCGATAATTATGAACAGTCTTACATTACAGATTCAGTGGTTTCTCATGCTATCGACAAAGGTATTGTAAGCCAAAAGCTGGACGGAAACAGAGGGCGGTGGACGGAAACAGAGGGCAGAGGTGGTCGGCAGGCAGCCATGCAGTAACCTGCTGGACCCTGTCGCTCTCTGTTCCGTTTAATGAGTTCGAGCGGTGAAGGCTACAAAAACCACAAGGAATTCCCTCTGCGTGCTTTCCCTGCCTTCCTGGGCATGGTAACCAGACAATGTCTCTCTCTCTCTCTCTCTCTCTCTCTCTCACGTAGGCATGATGCCCTTGTTTGTCTGACATGTGAAGCCATGAGAGAAGTGATTGAAGCTTTAAGATTTCGACACGTGGATTACGAATCAGACGTTGGGGGGAGACAAGGAGCTACACATGATGTAATTAACAGAAATAAATGTGAGCTACGTTATAATTATAAAATATAAATGGTGATCGTTGAAGTTTTGGGAAGAAAGCTGCACACAGCACAGTGATCTTCCTTGCAGATTAGTTATTATACATTCAGTCCTTGACTTTAATATTTTTTCAATTTAGACTTTTATTATCTAATAACTCTACTGTAGAAAAAAAGAAGGGCCAAACACCTTGAATCCAGGATAGGTACGGAGATGGTAGAAAGACTTGAGGTCTTACCAATTTAGCTAGGTTTAGTACTGGTTAGAGAGTGCTTAAAATTATTTTTTAAAATGTTTTTTTGTTTTGAAATAAATTAAAATAATATTTTTTATTTTAAAAAAAATATTTTTGATATCAGTATATTAAAATAATTTAAAGACACATAAAAAATTTAATTTAAAATAATTAATTTAAAATTTTAAAATGCATTGTTAAACCATCATGATAGTATTATATCAAAAGAAATTCCCATGATTTTTTTTTAAAAAAAGTAACTATTCTAACTTAATGAAGCACGGGAAATAAGTAGTTTATTTTATATTAAAACATTTGTTTCTAAAAATAAAATGTATGTAGTTTTACAAAACATATACCGAAACCTATCAGAGGTGGTTGTCATTACCAATCAGAGGTGAAGTGGCAGTATTAAGTATTATTACACTATGCTTGATATAGTCCAAGTACTTGCAAGACAGTGAAAGCCAACAAAATGAACAAATTGACTTGTCAATGGGCGTGGAAACATAATTTCTGAGTGTGTCTGTATCAAAAAAAAAAAAAAACTGCTGTCAACTTGTTATCGTTCAAATCTAAAGCCCGCCTCCTGTCCCCTCTCCCTCCTTTCCTTCTCTTCGTCTCCATGTACCTTTCTCCTCTCTATCTGAAAAAGAAATAAATTCAAATCTCTTCTTTTCTTTTCAACTCCCACCTTTTTCTTTGTTGACCTAATTGTTTTCCTTTTGGCAAAGTTGAAATCCCACAGACCCCATAACCAATTCCCACTCTGAAACACCACTTCGGAATATACCTGGTTTCTTGATTTTAACTGCTACCTTTTTCGAGGGGAAGATGAAACTGTTACCATCTCCTTCTATCTCGTCTTCCTCGAGTTCTTCTTTAGATCCAAACATGTGCACTTCAAAAAGTGCTACTGCTAGTTGCCTTACAGGTCTTCTACGTCGAATTCTCTGCTCTCGCAGCCTCCCTACACACCCCTCTGACCAAATCACCGAAACAAGCTCGATACTTTGTGATAGCAGACACCAAGAACTCATCGGGCCAAATGAGAAACTCGAGACCACTGCTGCTACTCCTGGTGTTGTGGCTAGGCTGATGGGACTGGAGTCTTTCCCGGAAACTAGTTCAGTTGATGTGAAAGTCGGTGCTAATTCGATATCGAGAAGTCGATCGATGAATTCTATGGAGTTTAGAGGTGAAAACGATCAAATCCAAGGGCAGCATAGAAGGGTTAGGAGTACATTATCGTTTCGGGAGAGACCAACTTTTCTTGAGGTAGAAAATAAGGAGTACTTTGTTCTTAGCTTTGAGAATATTGGAGGTGAAAGCAAGAAAGTTAGATCTAAAGAGAAGAAATGCGAAGTGGGTTCTGGAGAATTGAAGGGGAAAAGAAGAGAAAAATCGAAAAGGAAGGAAAACAGAAGAGAGAAAGTAGTAGAGTCAGAGAAGAGGGGAAGCAAAGAGAAGATAAAGAAGATGGTTTTGAGAGATTTAAACGAGCCAGAGTTGAGCAACAGAATACTGGAAGATCACAACCCTGATCAAGAAGTTGACAATGGTGGAAAAATCAAAGATTCACCCGCTCACCTGAGTCTGAAGGACAGTGAAGTTTTTTCCTTGGAAAATAAATGGCTGTATCACGAGGATGTCTCTGGCATGGGAGCAGGGTTAAGGAAGACAAACAAGAAAACAAAAGCAGAGTTCAGCTCACAGGATTCCAGCCCTGTTTCCGTTCTTGATTTTGATCAATTCATCGATGATCCAGAGGTTACTAAATCAGGTGCCATTCTCATCAGCTCAGCTCAAACTTCAACTCCCTTACGCACAATTAGTAGCTGGTTTCATTTATTTTTTTTTCATATCAAGAATTGTGTTCTAAAATTTATGGTTCTTTTTGTTCTTGTAACAGAGGAAGATACAAAGTCAGGGGAGTCAAATTCGAGAAGGAGATTGTCCCCACGACTTGAGAATCAAGATCAAGAACACTTGTCACGGCGTAGTGATGGCAACCTGATCTTCGACGATCGAAATTCCAATAAAACTGAAGAACCTTGTCCAGGGTCAAGGAAGAAAGTTTGCCATAATCATGTTCATGACTACTCGAACATGTGGGATGAAGTTTGCAAGCTGACAGAAACGCAAGTGGTCGAGACAAATTTAAATGCGCGCAAAAATACGTGTAAACTCGAAGAAGATCTTGAAGAAATCAGTGCAGAATGTGGGTTGCAAATTTTGGATCAGTTGTTGCAGGAGCTTGTAGATCAACTCACTTGACTCTTGCCATGAAAAAAACATTTCAAATAGTACGATTATACTTTTTGTAAATTATATTATCACAAGAAACTCGGAATCTAATCTTCACCTTTCGAATCTCTCGGCCGCAGAATTTAAATTCGAACTCCCCAAAGATGTTGGATTGCTTTAATACTCTTTAATAATAATAATTTGTAACAGGAAATCATTTGTCCTTTTCTTTTTGTCTGCTTTCCTGATAAACACTTTGAGGCTTGAGCTTTTATTAGGGTCTGTTTGGTATTGCGGTTGCTGTTGTTGTTGAGGTTGAAAAAAAGTAGTTTTATAATTGCGGTTCAAAATAAGCACTGAAGTGTTTGGTTAAAACTGTGGTTGAGTTTGAGGTTGATAAAAAACAGTTTCGTATGTTTGGTTATCATGCTTTTCATATTGCTATCAACTTGTGAAATTACTTTAAAGAACAGACACACACACACACACACACACACACACACACACATATATATATATTGTTTTTTAAATATTTAATAATTATAATAATAAAATATAATTAATAATCTAAGTAAATTAGACACTTGTTTTTATTCTTCCATCAAGCTACTTGTAATTTCATCACGAACTAAATCTATACGTGAAGGTCTCTGCGATCCCGGAACAATGGTACAATATCATCTAAAATTTGTTTTTTAAATATTTAATAATTATAATAATAATATATAATTAATAATTCAAGTAAATTAGACACTTGTTTTTATTTTTTCATCAAGCTACTTGTAATTTCATCCAAACTAAATCTATACGTAAAGGGTTCTTCGATCCCAAACACAATCATAAAATATCATTTAAAATAAAATTAGAATTATGAGACAAAAATTATATTTTTTTATAAATATATATATATATATATATATATATATATATATATATATATATATATATATACACACATACATATATATATATATATACACACATACATATATATATATATATATACACACATACATATATACATATATATATATAGACCTGAGGGGCGGGAGCTTAGCGCCCCCCATTTTATCAAAATGGTTTGCGGAAAGCAGGAAATTCCTGCTTTCCGCAAACCATGGTTTGCAACTTTAGAATTGATGGGTCCCACCATCAATTCTAAAGTTGCCAAACACTATATATTGGGTACAAACTGTGTTTTTAACAAAACGCAGTTTGTACCTCAATACCAAACGGGAGCTTAATGTCTCTATAAAAACAATTATATTGTCTTTTAAAATTATTTTTGAAAAAAATAAAAAAAGCATTTTTTTATTTTTTATTTTAAATTATTTTTTTAATATTTTAAAATTATTTTGATATGTTAATTTTGAAAAATAAAAAATAAAAATTCTAATAATTTCTAAACAAAAAATATTTTATATATAAACTTCAACTACGTTTCCAAACGTATTTTTTTACTAAGATCCCTCAAGTGTCAAACGTTACTCAATAAAACCTGACGTTAGGTATTTTTAATGGAAAGCATTAAACCATAACATGTTTTTGTCACATATTTCAGTTTCAAAATTATAAAACACTCATTTTTTTTAGTTCTAATTGGTATGAATTTGTATTTTCATATTTAAAGTGTTAATGATACATTATTGATATGAAATGATGGTATCTCAGCCCTTGCAAAAATCAATTAGTGTTTTATAATTCTGAAACTGAAATTGATATTGATTCCAACTAGTAAAGTGATTTAAATACTTTTAAAAGAAAAAAAACAATATCAAGGTTCTAGAACTTTTTGGTCTTTTACTATTAGGATGCACAATGAACCGACTAGACTACCTTTAAAGCAAGAAAAAAAACTACCTTTCAAGGACATTATAGTATTTTTATCATGTTTTCTTAGTTATAATTAATTTTGATAGCACTTAATTCTATCTTTTAAAAAATTATAAATATAATAAAAAAATATAATTTTTTGTTGATTATGTGATGTCCATTTACAATCAAACACGGCCATCAACAATGATGTTTGAAGCATTAGGCGGTCATTTTCATTGTGGTCATCAAGCATGTGTAAAGGCTAGAATTTAATGAAGTCTTTGTCTATTTTTCTTTGTCTCTACTCATTTTGAATTTCATCTCAGCCCTTGCAAAAATCAAGTGTCCTCACAGTTTGTGTCTGTATCAATTTTGATCATTATTTTTTTATTGTTATTTTGCTTTTAATACCTTTTGATTTTTTTTCCAATTATATCCCTATGCATTTTGTTTTTTTATCCAATCTATAACTAATTATTTTTATTGCAATTTTTGTCTTTTATTATTTTCTTGATATATTTTGTTTTTCAATTTCATCCCTAAACATTGTATTCCAATTTTTTTTATCTATTATTGTTCTTATTCTTTTGATTTCTATTTTTCTTGCTCTTTTTTTATTCTTTTCTTGATTTTTTTTCCTTAACTTCACCCCTCATTATTTTCTATTATTTCTTTCATCTAGTTTTTATATCAAATTTGATCCTTCTTATTTTGATTGTTATTTGTTTTTGTTTTTATTTTGAATGATTATGAATTTTGCTTCATGATTGTTTTCAATGAGGTGATCTTAGTCTCATGACTCGAGTTACATGTTTCGAGAATTAACCTACTTTAACTCTCATCTTGTTTTTAGTCTCTTTTTAAAAATTATTTTATTTTTCTAATATCATCCTTCAACACAAGGTTGTTCTGTTTTGAGCTTCATGATTTTTTTATGTTTTTTATACGAGGTTATCTGGATCTCAAATCCCAGATGACAAGTTAATCGAGTTAACCTTATGACACGGGATTATTTTTTAAATTGATTTTTAGCCTCATTGTTTTCTTTGCTCAGGAGTTGACCTTCATGTTTTATTCAATTTATTTTGTTTAGGGTTATTCTCTTCTCACGACTGGCCTGTTGGTTTGGTATGCCGAGTTGAGAAAAAAACGTTATCTATTTTTTTAAAAAAAAAAAAAATAGTTCACCTTCAATGTTTTCTCTATTGATAAGTGAGTTTTGAATATCTTTTATTTTTATCTTCATTATGCTATTTCATTAGTTTAATTTTTATTTGAAATCAAATAAGATCGTTGAGATATTTTAAAAATATTTTGTGGGTATCTTTTTATAATATTGACAAGTGTTTATATTTTTGATAAGTCAATGGCTTTTTTTTGGGTTTTTTTTATGATCATTAATTTTTTTTATCTTATTATTTAATTCATCAAGATTATCGAGCCTATTTGAATCAAAAGCCCGAGTCCTGGAGTTTCTTACTCATTTAAAAACACCATCATCTTTTAGGTATTTGTTTTTATTATTAATTTAGGGAAAAAATGACATGGCTCGCGTTGTAGCATGAAATACCATCTAATATAAACTATAAACAAAAATTCATATTTTTATTTTTATTATGTAAATTTAACCTTAAAATATCCATGAACTGATTTTTTTGTTATATATTAATTTTAGACAACGGGAGTAAAGCGGGACCGTCCAATGTGGGATCCAGCTGAGATGATTTATTTTTCATGGAGTCAAAATAACAATGTGATGGTAATTGAGGGATAAATATGTAATTTTCTAAATATAGATAGCATTGCGGCAACACATGGGAAGCTTGTTGTGAAAGTGAAACTCAAAAACTTCCCCAACGAAACTCTTTTAAGTATTTGTCTGGGACGGCGTTTTAACCGTTGTTTTAAAAAAAAAATAGATTTTTTTTTTTATTTTAAATAAATTTTTTTGGTGTTTTTAAATTATTTTGATGTGCTGATATCAAAAATAATTTTTAAAAAATAAAAAAATATCATTTTGATGTATTTCTAAATGAAAAACACTTTTAAAAACAACCGCAACTATCTTTCTAAATATATCCTTAAATAAAATTATGGGCAAAGTGGAAGTCATGATTGATTTGCGAAAACTAGTGCCAGGTAGGTTTTAAAGGCGTCCATGCCTGCAGCAGCATGCCCAGTTGCCACTTTTTTTTCTTTTTTTTTTTCCTGTTAACCTCGATTAATTTTACGACTGGCTAATTAAGATTTCAAAACTTGTCTTTTATTTTTATTTAAAAGAATGAAAACGATGGCTTGATGGGAGACTAATCATCATGCGTGTTTCAAGAGCTATGCTTGTTTCTCTGCTTTAAGAAAAAATAATGTTATTTTCAGATTAATATTATTTTCATGTTTTCATGTCGTTTTAACAATATATTGATATAAAAAATAAATTTAAAATATTAGTTTATTTATGGTAGAAGGTTATCCATGTCTTCACCTGTTTTATTAGTTTATAGCTTAGCATTATCTTAATAGCATCTTCAAGGACATGACATGATGGTAGAGAGTTTAAGATCTGTATAATAGATTTTGATTTAGAGTTGAAACATGTATTTTTTATAAGAGTCTGAAATAACCAAGATTTTACTTGTTCACCTAAATCTACAAAGTACACTTTCTCGGAGATTAAATTTCATCACATCCAAAAAAAACTATACCTTCATGGCAATCAGTGCAAAACCCACTTGACCAGGTCCATTCCGAGCAGGTTTTTTTCTTCTTTAGAAAAAAACAATGCACGGTGAAGTCATACTTTACTTCCGCGGCAAACAAGGAAGAATGTTTTGTCTCTCAAATTAAAATATATAAAAAAAAAAAACCCAAAGAAATAAGTTAAGCAAGCACTAAGGTGGGCAATTTAGCCAAACCCACGGGAGATGTAGGTTTCAGTGCGCAACCGTAGGGTTTTTGGCTTTTTGCGTGAGCTCGGAGCGCCGGAGCATCATCTCCCCCTCCAGTGCGCCACTACTTCAAAAGGTGTTCAGAAGATACAAAGCAAGGTAATGATAACCAGACTGCCTTTTCATTAGTGCTCAACAACAAGCTTCCCGATTTGAGAATTATGGAATCGATGAATCTCATCTTTTCCATGCCGAAAGTAAGACTTAGTACTCAAAAAAGAGCGATAGGCGGACAAAATTGACAAAAGATGAAAGAATGAAGAAAAAAATGGCATCATAATGGGATCTAGCGTCAGCAGTAGATCCTTAGGCCTGGAAATTTTCGTCCGTTTTCGTTCGTTTCAACCTTTAGCTTGATGCAGAGTCGTTGATTACAAAGAATCAAATTTCTTTTCCTGCAATAGGGCCATAGAAAAAGACTCCAATACAACTTGGAGAATAATAAGGCTTCTCGTCTACTGAAGAACATGCTGATTCAAGTCGCTAAAAGGTAAAGGAAAGCTCGTTAACATATCAGAAGAGGGACGAGAAGGGATGAGAGGAGAGCATTGAATAAGCAGAAAGATGAAAGGATCCACTGAATTTCTGATACATGTTTTATTAAGTAATTACTGTAACAGTTTCTGGCACATATGATGTATACAGCCCAAGAGCTAAAATGAAATCCCGAGGCCACCGCCTCTACTCTCGTCAGCACAAGATTATGCTTCCGACTTCTGTATGCGAGTGGAAAAGAATCTAATGCTCTTACAAATCTAAGAAATTCACGAGCAGAAAAACCTTTAGTCCTGCCCAGATATCTTTTTTACCTTCCTCGGGTGTAATTTCTGTTTTTTTTTTTCCTTTTGTCTTTTCTCTTACTCCTAGATATGATCAAAACTAATAAAAATTCAAAAAATGGAAAATAAATAAGTAGTTAATGGTGAATTATGGGCCAAATTGGGGCTAATATTGCTTCTAAGCCACCAATGGCTTTTGCTCCAAGTACAGCTGCTCCGCCCAAGCTGGGAGCGTCTCTGAACCTCCAATGTTGAGATGACATTGCTGCTTCTGCTGCTCCTCAAAACCCAATGGCCCAGCTTTTGCAGGAGGGGTATCCTTCACCACGGACTGTACCCATGATACATCCGGCTCATCAACAGTTGTTGGCACCGAGTCAGCAGCAGCAAAACTGCTGCCATTGCTTCGGAAACCAAAAGATGCGGACTTCCGGAGCTTATTGAGGTCTTCTGCCTGGATACCCCAATCCAATTTTCCATCAGGAGAACCCCAGTCAGAAAGGTTAGAAGGCATTATGTTTGCTGAAGATGATGGTGAAGAAAACCCGGTATGACGATTCACAGCATTCCGTTCAACAAAGCTCTGGCTACGCTTTGCAAAGGCAGAGGACCTTGAACTCAAAACTGCTGCTGCCGCCCCTCCAGAATGATCAACTCCAAAAGATGATCTTCTCACAGGAGATGATGAGAAGCTGCTGGTGGGATAGCTGGACCGAAGCTGCTGGTTGATGTTCTGGCGCATCTGCATTCCTGTTGGAGGCTGCAAATGGGCCACTGCAGCATCCAGTGAGAGTCCCTGCAACTGAGGCAAAATAGAGGGATCAAGGGATCCAAAAATATCTTCAAGGTTAGTAGGCCTCACTCCCCCAAGCCTGTTCAACTCCACAGTTCGATCGCCAGAGCCAGCAAAAGCTGCGGCAGTGGACAGGCCATTGTTCCAGCTGGAGGGAGAGGAAAGACCAGAAATCTCATCCATAAACTGCTGCCTTCGTCGGTGACTTTCAAGCCCAAGCAACTCCATGTCAAAATCCATATCTCGAGCACACAGTGCAGATTTCAACCTGCTACCAGGAAGCTGCAATGCAGGGGGCACCACATTAGAATGGTTTGTCCATCCACCCACTGGTGAAGAGGACCCAGAGGAAGCCGGTGGGGTTGATTTGGATGGCATCAAGACAGATGGAGAACCGAGGGAAAGTGGGCTAATAGAACTCATGTCCAAAGTCGAACCATTTGTTGAGTAGGATCTAGGAGAAGGCACTGCCGAACCTGTAGAGGCATACAGGGGACGAAGCTCTTCAGGCTTGTGAGCAAAGAAACACACCCTCCTAGCACAACCTGTCTCATCTTTACAGAGACGAGTTCTATACTGGGCAGGATGAAGCCAGCACTCAAATATACCGTGAGCATATTCACAGGCATCACCCTGCCTGCAAGACCCCTTTCGAAACTCAGGACATGGAACACAGCTATAGTGGTATTTCCTGGGGTCGCGGCGCCTAGCATTCTCCCCCGGGTGCACAAACGGGCACTCTGTCCAATCATGAGAGTAAGCCCTTGAGCAAGGCTTGACCTTAAATGTATACATTCTAAACTCGTCAGTCCCATATATCCCATTCTTAATATCAGGAAGTGTCAGATCAATAGGATACTCCTTCTTCTCGGACCCATCTTTTGATACCCTTGGCGTTGAAATTTCTTGCTGTTCCAGCCCATCCATCTCATTAACAATTTGATAAGCCAAAACACATGATTCTTCGCCACCACTACCACCCTTTAACACGATCTCCAGGTTCTTTCTCCTTGAATTAGAACCAGACTCAACAACAGAGGCAATCAAGTCACCAGGATGATTTCCATTGGCATCAACGGAATTAGGATCGGCAGAGGCATCAAGCAAGAGCCTGGCAACCTCAGGTGCAGAAGAAGAACCACCCGCAGCAGCACAGTGAAGCGCTGTGGCCCCATCAGAACCATACCCCCTGTTGACGTCTACATGACCTGTTTCCAATATATAATCCAACACCTCTTTGCTTCCGTACAGGGCAGCAATCATGAGAGGTGTCCTCTCCTCAAACCCCATCTTTTTCGAGCCGATTCTCCTTCCATACCACAAACCTGGTTCATCAACATCATGTCCCTCCTCTTCAATTGCCCTCTTAAACCCGATCAAATCATTCGAGGCAGACAACTCTAGCAAACGAGAGAAATCATTGCGAACTCCATCTTCCTTTTGAAATTCGTTCTCCATGCTGAAACCAGTATGTGTCGGTTTCCTCTTTGAAACACTGAACATCGAAAAGCCTCTCTCTTTTGAGCCTCCACAAAGTCTCTTTTCTACAGAATTGTAAACAAATAAAGCCATCAAAAAAACATTTACAAACACAGGTTTTAGGTTGTTTTCCACTACACACAAAGAGGGGGGGGGGGGGGGGGGGGGGGAGACAACAAGTGACAGAAAACTTCGGCAACGACGAAATTCCACCAAATTATACAAACAAAACAGCCATAAAAAACTTTTCTGAAATTTTCGAGCCATTATAGAAAAACAGTAACAATCATAAAAGAAAAATATCAAGTGAAAAAAAAAAAAAAAAAACCATCTAACACACCCTCCACCTGGTTTCTAATAATAAAAAAGCAACTAACAATTCAAAAAATTGTTTATAGCATAATTTCCATAGATATCAACCTAAACACCCCCACAACTCAAACCCCGCTCTTTACCTACATTTTCTAACAAACCTTGTATTGTCAAAAAACCCACCAAGGAAAACAAAACCCATCATCAAATCATAACAGCAAACATAAAAAAGCACATACCCTGGCTACAAATGTAATAATACGAGAGCTCGAATGTAAGAACTGGACTAAACCCTGAACTGCTTTGCTCTGTTTTTTTTTCCAAGTTAATTAACCTCTCTCTCCTTTTATGAACATCACAAAGACAAAAAAAGCTCGAGAAATAAAGAAAGATAGGCCTTTAGGCTTCTCTCTTTTAATGGGGCTTTTGTTAAGGTCAAAAGGTCCGAGTCTTTGAAAACACCCTCAGTTTCTTCTATGGCTCCTGTATTTTTTCACTACTACGACTACTTTTTTTCATTTATTTTTTATGTTTGTTTTCCCTCTTAAGGAAAATGAAATGCAAATGCAAATGCAAATACAAATGCTAATGCAAATGCAAATGAAATTTTATGTGGGGGTGGATGGTAGGGGCCACGAGGCTCTTAATATCTAACCGTATCGATTGTTAGGTTGCCACGTGTTGAATACCCAATAGAAACTGTCCTCACCCAAAGGTGACGGTATCGAGATTCCGGATTGTCACACTTTACGCGTTTTTGGCCTCTTTTGGATGACGTGGACGTACCTGCACCGTCTTCGTGATTTTTAATCCTATTCGTTGTTTAATTATACTAAGCTCACAGTCTGTGATGTATGGTTGTAAAACAAGCTAACTGTATTGGTGAAAGCTGGTGCATAAAGCTGCGTTTATTGGCCTGTTCGTTTTTGGAGTGAACACGCTGCTAGTTTGAGCTGGAGATTGTTGTTTGTAAGTGGAAGAAAAATGCGCCCCTGAGGAATGAATTCTTGATGGTAGCGACCTCATGTCATGTTTAGAATTGAGGTGGAGATTTTTTATTTATTTAAAAATATATAATAAGTAATACTTTTATATTAGCTTATTAAAATGAAAAACATATCAATCTATTTTTTTTAAATAGTAATAATAATACTACTTAGAATCTATTATTACAGCTCATTAAGTTTTAGTTAGAAAATTAAAATTTTTATTTAAAATTATTTTGAAATTATTTTAATATACTAATATTAAAAAATAAAAAAAGTTTTTCAAGAAAATAATCAATATCACAGTATAAACTAAGATCTTGTAATGAGCGCTTCGATGTTTTCTAGAAAGCGCTGTCGTCTGTTTCAAGATGGACCTTTTTTATAATGTTAATGTTTGGTAGAGAGACGGGAATAATTGGGCTCTTACATTGTTTTTCATCTTTCATAGGAGTGACGTGGAAAACATAGACGAAGGCCAGTTAAATTTTATTTTTAAATAAAGTTATATAATTTTGTTTTTGCAGATATCTCTTTAAATATTTTATAATTTCACTTTTTCAGTTTATGATTTTTTAAATATGTTTTATCACGTGCACGATCTTTTAACTTTTATTTTTTTTCTTAATAGTGTGATTGAACTAAAAGCTTGTTTTTTTTTTTACATTTCATTAAATCAATGTGAAAAAATAAATCGCTCGAAATAAATAATAACTTATTTTATATTATTTATTGATTTAAAAAAATAAAAAATGAATGAGTTAGTGTTAAATGTTTTTTATAAATTAAAAAAATAAGCAAAGAGTGGTTTTTATTAAAAATAAATACAAGAAGAAGTTTATTTATTAATTCAAACATTGAAATATCAATAATAATAGAACAACTTTTTCATAATTTATTATATATTTCTCATCAGCCAAGCATGTGCAGCATTAATTATGTATTAATATCATTATCAAACACAAAATCATTTTCATCTTTCATTCTATCTGAAAAGCATAGTCATCTAACATTCTCACACTTTTCCTCGTAATTTCCTTACCCTTTTTTTTGCCGTGGAAATTTATATTAAATTAACTTCGCGAAAATTATTTTTTATTTTCTCGTGAATTTTCTTTTTTCATATAAATGGCTTGGCTCATAAAAGTTAAACTCGTACACTTCTCATGTTTTCGTACATTTGAAATTACTTGATTGCACTTGTATCGTGCTTGAAAGTGAGGATGTCGTCTGTGAAAGTGAATGGGACTCTGGTGGTGACACCTCGTTATGCCGATTTTTCAAAAGGGCGATACCGTAACTTTAACTTTAGATCCCAGGCTGAATATTTTCAATTGTGCCATAAAATTAAAAGCTTTAAGCAAGTTATACAGGAATGATAAGTACCACTGTACCCTATGTTTTGATGACAAATTGCTTCCGAATTACATAATATATCTCGATTTTAAATATATTATTTAAAAAAAAATCGAGGAAACTTCACTTCTCAAAAAGTATATTTTATAAATCTAGATTAGCGAGAAAAATTGAAAACAAAACTAACATTTGAAAAACAATTTGAATCACATTTATGAACATTGTGATTTTTTTATAAAAAAAAAAAGTGTTTGAAATTTTTTTATTTGAAATTTTATTTATATTATTTTTAAATATTTTAATATGATGATAATAAAAAAGTTATTTATATATATTCTTAAATAAAAAAATATTATATTACAAACCAGAAAGAAAAGGGCTCGGGGCCAATTTGACTATGATTAATTGAACATGTCAAGCTTGATGAAAAGTCCACGGTAAGATGTATGCTTCAAAGTAGGACCCCACAGAAACAAAAACGACATCGAAGATTGCATGAAAGATATGGTGACGAGGACCCCATGAACATGAAAGGGTCAGACAAAGCTTTGATCATGTCGTTTTCACTTGTGGAATGAGAAAGTTGCCTTTATGCTAGGTGTGCCGAGCTAGGACAGGCATTCATTGATCACCCTATCCGGCTACACCATGGTCAATGGAATAGGAGCATGGCTCGCACCAAGACTTTCTGGTTCTTGAACCCTAAGTCTACATGTTGAAAATAAAATAAAATAAAAATAAACTCGTCATATTCCTTCTACAACTTCATCATGAGATGAAAACTTTGTGGAAATACTTCACGGAGTGTTTATATAATCTTGTTTTTTCAAGAGAATTTTTATTTATTTTATTTCTAACATTTTTTTACAAGAAATAAATATCTCTTATATTTTATATTAGGGATGAGCATTTTCGGTTCGGTTCGGTTTTTATCAAAAAAAGTAACCAAACCAAAAATTCTATTTAAAAAAAAAACCCGAAACCGAACCTAGTAAAAACCGACCATTTTCGGTTTGGTTTGGTTTTTATGATTAAAAAATTGAAAAAACAAAAATTTGGTTTTTGGGCCATCTGATGGGCTTTCCAGTGGACTTTCCGATTAAAGAGAAAAAACCATCGCAAAAATAGTGAGAATACAAATGCAAGATAATGCAACAATTTGCATCAAACAATATCAACTTTTTTGATATATTATATCTCCACAAGGACCACAACCACTGCAACTTCTCTTATAGCACCGAAGAAAAATAAGAAAACAAAGAAACAGAACAAAACATCAAACACCTTGGGTACAAAGCGAATAATCAATCTAATGACTCATAAACAATGGCTGGAGTTGCTCCATACTCCTCGTCATCATCTTCTTCCTTGAAGCGATGCCATCGATTTTTCCTCAAATCACTTCTTCTTCCTTTCAATTTGAAAAGAGCATTTTCTCGGAGTGATAGATAACTCTTAGAATAAGGAAATGGGCCTTTTTCGCCTGCTTCCAAAAAAGAACCTATTCGTCAAGTCAAGATTGCCGCGCTTACACCTTTTCCTAATATTGAAGAGAAAAGAAGTGGATGAAGTCAGTAATGATTTCTCCCTTTCCACTCCTACTCGCACGATACGAAGTGGCAGATCTGGGGCGCCTTCCTGCCGAGGGAGGGAGAGAGGGAGATGGCGTGACTGGCTGCCATAGAGGGAGTCTGGGAGAGGGGGCGGTTGGCTGGGAGAGGGAGAGGGTTAGGCGGTTAGGGTTAGGAAAAAACTGAGAGAAAATGTTACGTTCCCAGTAATTCAAGAAGATAAAAATAGATTTTCGAGGAATCCAAAACTTCCAATAGTTTAATTTAGAAATTTAGAAATTGTTCAGTCCATTTTCAAAGACTCTGGACTTTAAATAATAAAATAGAACAACTAATTGCCGGTTTCCAAGGACCCTCAGCAACATAACTCTAATCCCGTATAATCCTCAGTTGAGATCTTAATTTGACTTATTCAAATTGTGGTCACACTGACGTAACCCATGACTCAATAATAATACCATAAAATAAACAAAATAAATTAACTAGTAACTGAACTCATTACTTTAGCTAAATACCCAACTAAGCTTGCCCAATTCCAACCATTAAGTTAGCTGCCGAATTAACATTTCTCTGGCATGACAGACCACGACGAGACCCTCACTGCCAAGCTATCACTTCAGCCACGTGGACGGCAAGATTGGCTCACAGTACAGCTACGTGGACGGCTGGCATCCAAGGCAGGACAGCCATCACGTGGCACGTCACATTGCCTCCCTCTTCAGAAGACCTTTTCCACAAGGTCTGGTAACAAATTCGAAACCAAAAAAGTTGTATTCCTCCCAACTGCATTTCCATTCCCACGATGCCTCCTCTTCTCCCAAATCTCGCCATTTAAGTAAAAGCTCCGTGACTGCACACACCTTCTTCTTCTTCATTCTCCTCTCCAGCTCAACATACTCCACCTGAAAGCTTTTCTGCTCCCAAATCCTCTTCATCCTCAATTCAGCAATCTTGGTTCTCTTGAACCACATGGATTTGCAAGGACCAGGTTTTGACACGTGACAATCACAACCACATAGCCACCAGGTTCTCAATCTTTTCTCTATACTCCATCCGCGTGTCCCTCTTTTGCTCATATCCAGCATTTTTCTTCTCACTTTTTTGTAATCGTTTTCCCTTCTTTTTTCTCCAAACCGGTTCAGGCCGATTGACCCTTTTTTTATCTTTGGGAGGGAGGGTGACCACCCGTCGGTGGCGTTGCCCTAATTTCTCCTTCAGGCAAGACACGTGGAAGACGGTAGGGATTTTTGAACTCAGGGGCAGATCCCGTCGATACGCCACCTTCCCCACTTTCTCCAACACCTGAACTGATCCATTGAATCGTGGGGACAACTTCATGTTCTGCCTTTGGGCCACCGTTTGCTGCTTGTAGGGTTGCAAACGGAGGTAACCCCAATCTTCTTCCTCAAAATTTCTATATGTACGTCTTCGGTCTGCATCCTCTCGCATTCCTTCTTGTGTTTGCTGCAAGTTAGCTTGGAGGACACTGAGGATTTTATCCTGTGTTTTCAAGGTATTTTTCACTTCCTGTAACTTTGTGGTGCCCGGAATGAATTGCATTAATTTTGGGGAAAAAGGGTAACTGGAGACTGATTCAAATGGGGTTAGCTTATTTGTTGTAGGAGTTGAATTGTTGGCCTTCATGGAGTCCTCATAAGGTGATGACCCGAATCGATTATGTAAAACCATCCTTGTCTGGATTCCAGCCGTTTCTTCATACAAAGGGTTGGTGATCTGTTGTGTAAACCCTTCAGGTTTACCAGTATTTTTGGCAGCCTTGTTCTGCACCATTGCCTCCACGTGTGAGGCCACAACATCTAATTTTTGAGTTAATCCTTGCACTAGTTGTTGTAATGCATGGAGATTTTGCTGATACTGATCTTGGCTTTGCTTTACAGAGGCCACCGCCTCAGCCAGTTGAGAATATCGAGTTCCTGCTCCTTCATCCATGGACATTGGCTCTGATACCAATGTTACGTTCCCAGTAATTCAAGAAGATGAAAATGGATTTTCGAGGAATCCAAAACCTCCAATAGTTTAATTTAGAAATTTAGAAATTGTTCAGTGCATTTTCAAAGACTCTGGACTTTAAATAATAAAATAGAACAACTAATTGCCGGTTTCCAAGGACCCTCAGCAACATAACTCTAATCACGTATAATCCTCAGTTGAGATCTTAATTTGACTTATTCAAATTGTGGTCACACTGACGTAACCCATGACTCAATAATAATACCATGAAATAAACAAAATAAATTAACTAGTAACTGAACTCATTACTTTAGCTAAATACCCAACTAAGCTTGCCCAATTCCAACCATTAAGTTAGCTGCCGAATTAACATTTCTCTGGCATGACAGACCACGATGAGACCCTCACTGCCAAGCTATCACTTCAGCCACCTGGACGGCAGGATTGGCTCACAGTACAGCTACGTGGACGGCTGGCATCCAAGGCAGGACAACCATCACGTGGCACGTCACAGAAAAGATAGTGTGATTTTATTTTATATTAACGTTTTTAAGCGAACTGGGTCGGTTAAATTTGGTTTATTCGGTTTTTGCCTTACAAAACCAAGACCGAACCGAACCATGTATTTTTCAAAAAATTGAATTCGGTTTAATCAGTTTTTTTTCTGTTCGGTTTTTTCGGTTATTTTTTTTCGATTTTCTCAGTTTAATCGGTTGACCAGTTTTTTTGCTCACCCCTATATTATATCATTGATAAGACTTTGTATACACTTATAAATATAGTAGAATCTTTACTTTGTTATGAATTATTATTGTAAATAGAGAAACATTGTAATTTATTATGTCCTTAATGCTTGTGTTATGAAAGATTGTCCAAAATCATATACAAAATCTAAAAAAATAAAGTTTTTTTTGGATATGATATGCTCATCAATCACATATTTTTCAAAACTTGACCACCCACTAAATCTAATGCATGGAATCCTGTACACTCGACAGGGTCATGTTTCTATTAATATAATTTGCTTGTAATAATCACATTTTATTCCTGTTTGACACCACATTTCAAAAATATTTTAGAAAAAAAAATATTTTTTTTTATTATTATAAATTATTTTTTTAACGTTTTTAGATTATTTTGATTTGCTAATATCAAAATAATTTTAATATATTTTTGAGTAAAAATTAATTTGAAAAACAATCTTCACAACAACAGTCCCAAATAGGACGGAACATCATATTTGGCTAATCATCAGGTTTATTTGCTTTAGATTCGAAATGTTTATTGAAATCATTTTATTCATAAAAAAAATATATTTTAAAAAAAGTTAACTCATCAACGAGCGTGACTGTAAACTCATCAACAAAAGGTTAATATTGCAATATTACTCTGCTAGTGCGCTGCCAAAATGATCGAGTCAAATTTTTTATTTTATTTTTTTCATGAAAAAACACATATGCCGCGTCATAATGGGCGTGGCCGTGAGTTAGAGTCCACGTGAATTATGGATAATTTAAAATAAAATTAACAAAGTTTAATGACAATTGATATTATAAATGGCTAAGGCTATTGAAGAATTAAATTACAGTACTTTACCGGAAATGCAGTGGGAATTATAATACGTTCTAAGAAGATTTTGTTAAAAAAAACTAAGAAAATGAAGTTGTTGTGGAGAATAATAATTAAATAAATTATTTAGTGAGAAAAAATCCAACCATTGAACTGCTCAAAATACAATAGCCCAATCGTGTGAAAATTGAATGCTTGTTTGGATAGCGTGCTTGCAGGAAAAAAAATTAAAATTAAAAAATATAAAATTAACTAACCATATTCAGTGATAATAAAAAAAAAATACTAGAGTGAAAGTATAATCATGTCTTTGACTCCGGACTTTCATTTTTGTCGTTTCCGAGAATATTAAGGTTGTTTCATTGTGCAAAAATACATGAAAAACCTTAAACATTCTCACATCCATGTCCCACCCGAGGGCAAAATTTTTATTCCACTATTTAAGATTAGGCAAAATAACTAAAAATACCTTTATACAGCCTCCAGCTTCTTGTCAGAACCAAATAATAAATTGGTAATTTAACTGTACAAATAAAACAGAAAAATACCAGATCAACCGAACACAATATGCAAATACCACACACTAATCGGACATGAGAGAGAGAGAGAGAGGCGCACAGCACATATATTAATAAAATTCACCATTGCAGGTGAGTCTTGGCCTAGCATAGGAATGCTTGTTACCTTTCTCTGCATCATTGTTCAAAATTCTCGTACATCATATATAAAAAGTTTAATTTTTAAAGATATTAGAAAAAGACTAGAATTAATAGTTATGCAGGCTTTTTATATATATGATAATAAAGAACATTTTATATCTGAAATGTGTGATGATGGTTTGGCATCATACCACAATGTATAGAAGTGGTGTCATAAGATTAAGATATAAAGAGATGAGGAGGAAAAAACAGAGAATTGATGGATATGACAGCAATTATCCGTTACAGTTTAATTGTATTTTTTTATAAAAAAAATGATTCAGCTTTAAAATTATTATTTTTTATTTTTAAATAATTAATGTGATAATCTCTAAAGAAATGTTAAAAAATACAAAATATATTATTTTAATATATTAAAATATGTTGTTCTACTTTAAAATTATTTTTAATATTATTATATGAAAACAACATAAATAAGATAAAAATTCTAAAAACACAGTACAAAACCGGGCTGGACTGAAAAGTCAAAAAAGCACACCAGTTTCCTGGCCACGCTGCAAATTTTAAATGGTTATTCTGCATCCCGATGGAAGTCGCACTGCTACATGTTGACTTTAGTAGCCAGCCACCTCGGACTTTTTATCCTGGGGTACCGTGGATGAAATAAAAAAAAGCTAGCTTCTAGCAAAACCCACTGTCCACTGGGCCATGAGCACAGGCAGAGTGTCCACAGCAGTACGACGACGGAGAATGCTCGGGTGAGAATTTTCTTGCCAAACCCTCCTCAATTATTGGTTACAACATTGATAGTCTTCCCTCTGAATAAAATCAAGGATGTGATATATTTTATATTTTTTTATGATAGTAGTAAATTAAAATGACGTCGAAGTGTGTTTGGTAAAAATAATGTTGGTAATTAAGGTTGAGATTTTTTTAAAAAATATTTTTTGTTTAGAAATATATTAAAATAATATATTTTTTATTTTTTTATAATTATTTTTTACATCATCATATTAAAATAATCTAAAAATATCATTTTTTAATTTAAAATATTTAAAAAAAAAACAATTTTAAACCCGTAATATCAAACAAACACTAACCCCGTTATCTGAGCTTTGTCCTCTTCCAATTTGTTCTCCACCATCGTTTTTATTATTATATATATATATAAATAAAAAAGAGAGAAACATCAAACCATGAAAATACATTTGAATTGTTCCATCTTCAACCTGTCAATCAATTTACAGTGTAATTCCAAATACACGTCACGATGCATAAATCAACTTTAATAATTGAAGGATGGAAAAAGGCAACGGGCACTGCATAAATAAATAAATAAATAAATATTCACGAGAATAAGTGATCGTTGCGAGCCCAAAACAGAGTTTCAGGACCGTCACATGAAAATTTCAAGAGTGGAAAAAAAAAAACATAGAGACAAAGTGAGCTTGTCATGATGCCCCCTCCCCGAGGTGGCAGTACACTTTAGTTTGGACTATCCTTAACACCGGTAATAAGGTTTTGGATGCTGAAAACTTATAATTGACGTACACGTGTCGGGGGGGAAAGGCTCTGTGTTCCCACCCTTTCTCCTGGTAATCAATATCTCGAGTCGTCCTGGAGAAATTTATTTTTTTGGTGATCAGGGATTGAATAGTAGTTTTCTATAATTGAATCCAATGAGGAGAGATAAGTACTCTATTTTTATTATTTTTCATCTTTAAGTCATGGATTTTATTTTTTATCATCTCTGTATATTTTTTTAATGTAAGAAGTTACTATATGAGTACTGTAAAATCTTTTCTTTTGGGAATTTTTTTTAGTGTATCAAGAAATATCAAAGTTATAGAAAAATATTTTATATTTTTAATAAAATCGATTCAACGAGTCAACCTTTAAACCTTTTGATATGATTCTTTGTGTAACTCTTGTGTTTAAACAAACCATGTGAGGAGTCCTTTGTTGACTTGATTAATTCCAAGACATTTCAACTAACAATTTTTAAAAAAATAAGAGGATGAGATTGAAAAAAACAAATATTAATGAAATTAACATTAAAAAACCCTCATGACCCAACTTCTTACCTAACTCGAGTTTAAAATATAACCATGATGAAATTGCTCCGACACAACCTGTTTAGCTTAGACAATTCAAAAGCAACATGCCCAACAAGTATAAAAAATCCAAAAATAAAATTGAGTTTGATATGGAAAACAAATAACATTCGACATGATTTAGCCTATTTGGTCGGTTCAAATATAACCTCTTGTTAAAATAAAACATGAGAATGGAATTTTCAAAAATAAATAAAGAAGAGGGTAAATAAAAAAAAAAAAACTTTGTGGAAAAAATATTAAAGCTTGGGCGTCGAGTTTAACTTCAAAATTATTTTTTTCTTGCCTCTAAATAGTTTTCAATTTTTTTTTATTTAATTCCCTTGCAATTAAAACAAATACTCACAAGAAAGGTTGCGATTTACATTATAAAAAATAAAAAATGTAGGAGAATATTTATTTTATATATCATTTTTTTATTTACATCGAATTTTATTGGAAAATAAAAATAATAATAAACAAGTTAGACAGCTAAGTCTAACAGATCACCTAACATGATTGGTCTGAACAAAAGAAGAAAAAGGATCAAGCTAGAACATTTAGCTTTTGTTTTTTAATAATTGGATAGCATCTCATCTATTATATTTTTTTCAATAATATGAAGGAAGTGTCATCATTTGACTGAAAAAAGAGAGTTTTGGGTAACCATATTTTGCCTTGTTATAAAAAGCTTCAAATAAAAGAGTTTGTTTATTATGTGATCTCAAATTCGAGTATTATTTTACTAATATAATGGTTATTGAAGATTAAAATAATTATTAATTTTAGATCATGTAAGATTAGTCGAGATACACGCAAACTGACCTAGATACTCATGTTAATAATAAAAAAAAAAAAGAGTTTTAGGTTCTCAAACCTAAAAACGTTATTTTCAACTTTTTTTTCACATTGTACCAATCTAAGAAAATTCTTTTTTAATCTCAAAACACCTTTTTTATTAGTAATAAAAACTCAAAATTAGAATGAATATAAAAAAAATTCAATTTCAATTTATTTCTTTTAGATAGATGAAAGTTGCAAATTATGCAAACCACCTCCTTGGAATCTCATATTACAAGACAAACTCATTAACACTAAAATCTATATTCTTCATTACTGAAATGTGGCCAGCCAAGCCCTTTCTCTTTTCAATCAACTCCTTTTTCTTTCTTTGTATTTAATGACTCCTTATTTATCATTGTATTTAAAAAGTGTTTTTGATTTTTTTTATTTTTTTAATTAAAATTTCTTGGTGTTTTTAGATCATTTTAATGTGCCGATGTCAAAAATAATATTTAAAAAATAAAAAATATCATTTTGATATATTTTTGAATAAAAAAACACTTTATAAAACAACTTTAACCATAATTTCAAACAATTACTTAAACATGACAAACATAAAGTTAAGAAACTAAATGTACCATAAATGTATAAACGGAGACCTCATGAATCAAAATGAAGTTTCCATGACTTTTTAACGAGAAGCTTTGGTTTATTTATTTTTTAATCTGTTCCTTTAATTTGTTTTCAACCATCAACTCAAATTCTATCATGTAAAATAATTATTTTATTTAGCTTCAGAAAATTCTAAATCGTAAAATAATGCTAACATAATTTGGGAGGGTGAAATTGAAAAGAAATAAAATTCAATGATTAAAAAAACATTGTTCCTTTACAAATGCTGTCGACAATATTCTATGTTTATTGATACAGTCAGGCATACGAGGTTGTTTTAATTTTTTTAGCTGTAATACTTTCAACCATCTAGTAGTAGAAAAATCAAAATGGGAACACAGAAGCTTTCAAATATCCCATTCCCAAGTTAAAAAAATTAAAATGAGAGATTGGCTTTGATCAAGTTAGAGATGACATATCGTATTTAAATTTGTTTGTTTTATATTTTAAAATGTTCTTGAAAAAAATAGAGTATATTTTCATATTATTTTGGTGTATTAATAATAATAATAATTAATAATAATAATAATAATTATTATTTAAAAATAATTATTTTGATATATTTAAAAAAAAAAAACACTGTAAAAACAATCATTAATATACTCTCACACAGCATGTATGATGGTTTAGATTTTCTCGTACATAAAAACAACAGCCAACTTCTTGATCCCAAGAGGAGAAGGGTATTTTTTTTTCAGTTTAGGAAGTTCCTAGAAATAGATAACTGGGGCTGACGGGCTTAATTCCAAGGATTCTGTATGGGCCAAGTTTGTCTGGACTTGGGTGGGCCTACTTGACTTTTTCTAGAAAGGCCTATCTACGTAATGGCGAGGGAGTCGGAGCCCAATCGGCTGCAAGCCTGCAATTTTCAAACGAGGTTAAATGCCGGAGTGTAATGTATTTTTGTTTAGAAATTCATTAAAATGAGGTTTTTTTATTATCTGAAAATACCAAAATAAAATAAAAAATAAAGAAAAAAATTTCATTTTTTTTTTCAAATATATTTTTGAAATGCAATAACAAAAACAATATAAATCTTCCGAGCTTTGAATCTCCAGGAGGCAGCGAGGAAATAGTTCACAAATGATGTCGAGCCTTTTCTGTCCATCGCTTGCTGCTGTTTGCTGTCAAAATTATATGTTATAAAAGAATGCTCCACTCTGGACCACAGCTTGCTGGATCTCATCATCATTATCGGGGAACCTTCAAAGCTTTTGCCAGGGCTCTTCGACAAGCAACAGGATAGTATCGGCGTCGTCGTTTTGAAGGTTTGATTTCTCTACTCTTCAGATATGACTACACTGGCATTGAAAGCATCTCCCCTAGTAAACATCTCCCGAGCAAATCGTTGCATCAAAGTTTTTGCAGCTAAGACACCATACTTTGAAATGCTTCCATGGTATATATAGGTAAATCCATCAACTTGTTCCTGAGTTTTTCAGAAAATCTCGACACTGGTTTTTTTGGAGATGCTTCTGTCATTTCTTATTGTATTTCATGTATGGCATGGTTGATAGTTGAAACTGCTCTGGCATGTTAATGGCCAGCAACTACTATGAGCATTCCCTTTTCTACCACAAAATATTATAAAAAAAGATCCACAATGATAGCTGCACAAAAAAGATTATGGGATCAATTGACCAAAAGGGCTTTCCAGATACTACAGCTATACGCTACTATACATATGATTACAAGAAAAACTAATCTGTAAAAAATCAGTTCACAGATTTATTCTTGATGGCAGACATATTCCAGGAGCTTGCTCTCTCACCACAAGGCCTCTACAAGTAACTAGCTTTATATTATTACATTGGTCACCGAAATGGGATTTCTGCCTGGCTTCACTGAACCCTCTCCCAACCACCTCTTCAATCCAATCCTCCATTGCTCTCTTCTTCTCAGACAACCAAGAAGCTGCAAGTATTTGTACTAGTACTTCATGATCAATCTCCAGCAATACCTCGGATCCGAATACCCTCTGACATTGTTTGCTGATTTCCTTCACTGTCTTCTCAGCAAGAGAATCAAAATCAAACGGCTTGAATACCACCTTTTCATCCACTTGATCAGAAAAGTCTTCCAACCAAGCTTGTGCATTTTCAGAAATAGAGTCACTGTCGTAGTCCCCGTAGTCGGCACACTCTTCGCCCGTATCTTCCACAGGAAGATTCAAATCCAGAAAGGATCGCAACCCCTTACAGGCCCGTTTGCTAGACTCGCGGCTGCTTTCCTGCTCCATACAGCCACTGGTTACATCGGGTTTTCTTTTATTTGCAGATGAGATTGCAGAAGTTACTTCTCTTGAAATCCTCGCATTCATTTGACTGCTTTTAGTGGCAGCCTCTGCAACATGTTCCACTATTATTTGCATTTGCCAGCTTTGAGCTCCGAGTATCATTTCCTCCGAAAACCTAAAGGTTTCTTTCTCTGATAGTAACTTTGTATTACCCCCTGTGATTGCTGAGGTTGCGACAAAAATTGTATTGTTGGTGCTGACTTCTCTTCCACGTGAATCTGGAAATTTACCGGTCCTCAAAGCATGGGACAAGCTATTCTGGACCAAAGGATCAGCCTTGTCTACATTTTCAAGAAATATTAAAGAATGGGGTTTCTTGCTCAACTTTGAGGCAATATAGTCAACAATAGTTGTCGACCTCCCTAATTCATCATCATGCAATTCTTGGCTTTTAAGAATTGAGTTTGACGAGTTAACCTTACCATGGGAACCCAAATCCACGGAGATGAAGCTTTGGATACTGCCAAACATTACCACAGCAAGTGCTGACGCTATTTTTTTCTTTCCAATTCTGTCAGGTCCAAGGAAAGTAAACGAAATATCTCCTTTGGAATTTGAACCGCGGTGTCTTCCGTGTCCAGCTTTGCAGCGGGATACAGCTTCGCTAATAGCATGCGTGGCTCTATCCTGCCAGCCAACTTGTTCAGAAAGAGCTCTCATCACTGATTTGAAATCTATTAAATTGAATTGCCCTCCTGAAGAAGGGCCAGAGCAGGAAGAAGATTGTGCAATTTGAAGTGTTGTATTGCCATCATACCCTGCAGAACCAGGACCTGAGAAGAGCTCGTGATGCTCCCTAGGGTCACAAAACTTTGCAGTAATCGGCTGTCGAGTGCTTGATGCATAAAGTGTTCCCAACCCCAAATCTGTGGTTACAGAAGTTACAGAAAATGATGATGTCCTGTCAGTGGGCAGACTCACATTGGCCATGGGGTAAGGGGTGAACCAAGGGCTCTCTTTCTCTACTTGCTGACATCTTGGAACCTCTTCGAGCGGCTTAGATTGGTGATTCACATTCTCAACTCCAGAAACTACACATAATTTACCTGGAAAGATCTTTTGCTTGTCGAAAGAAACACCAAAATTTAGATTTGCATATTGATTCTCATTTAGTGATGAATCTCTGCTGCTGCTGCTGCTATTGCTTCTGCTCTCTTTCCTATATTCTAGGTACTGAAAGCCCTCAGCAATGGAGGCCTGAGATGTGGATTGGGAAACAACAAATTTGGAGAATGGCTGAGCATGATGGAGACGTTGACAAATATCATTCCATCTATTTTGTAGAGCCAAGAGTGTAGCATTCAATGAAGTACCATCATCTTTGGTCTGCACTGAAGATGAAGCACATGCTTCCATAAATATTGCCACTAATACCAAAGAAAAACAGAAAATACATAGCGTGCAGATAAACCTTCGCTAACAATTCATACTAGAACCGATACGGTATTGTGTGTGCAACGTGAGCTAAGTCAAATATTTGCAACCACAGAGTAACCACACCTTGACCATGTCCACTGCCTTTCTCATGTCCAATTCAGCCAGTTGTCGTGAAGAAGGTAAGTTCTCTAAGCACTGTTCAGCAACTGATATTGTCGGTCCCATCTTCAGGGTAGCAGCGACATCTTGCTCATACTTTGCATTGCAAAGGTGGCAACGTGTGATTGATTGATTTATGCTGTTTGGTGGGATTTTGAAATCAGATGGGGTAGAAAAGAACCCACCAAACGGAACAAAAGACCCCAACAAGCTGTAAGTTTCATGAGCAGGTAACTGTGAGATTGAATGGGTAAAAGATGGTCAGAAGCTAAACTGTATGCACAGCATGCATATTTGCATAATTGATTTTTGAATATCACTAGCCATTAGCATGGTGTCATGTCTCATCATCAGTGTGCAACACTATATTCTACTTCATGGAACAAGAATAATGCTTCGGCAGCAAGAATAAGTGCCATTTGAACAAGGTAATACTTGGCACACAAGCAATATAACTAACAACAACCACACAGGAATAGAACCACCAGGTAGCCGAAAAAAATATGTAAAGAAAAAGGTTAGAAAATGCATCTGCTAATGTAATCAAGATAACAAATTAGAACACGAATAAATAAGTCTAAAACAGCAGCAAACTCTGGCTCATGGAAACAATCATTAACAAATAAATAAAATCAAATTCATGCCAGTCATTATCGGCCATATCTTTCCCCTATCTTCTTCCTACAGTATGCTATCATCAGAAATGCACACGTCAAAATTAGACTCCACCGCCCTGCATAGAAATTCTTGCATCCAAATTTTAAGAAATATCCAACGAAAGCATAATATAGGATGTTTTCAGCTTTTGACCCAACAAGAAAAGAAAAGCTATCGCAGGACAAAACTCCTCACCTCGATTTCGAACCAAAACCTCCAATGGGACTCTTGTAAGAAGTAATGGGCAGAATCCTAAGATCCCAATCCTTTTCCACACCCAAAAACCGCCCTACAGACTTCAAATATGTGTCATAACTATCTGCAGCTCCCACCAACCAGATTTTCTCCCTAAAACCCTCCAATAAACCCGTCAATTTCGAAACTAAATAACTCACAGCATCCTTGCACACATTGTCACCGACCAAGACCTTGAGATCTCCAATATTCACAACAATCCCCGGACCCGAACACCGCTCCAATTCCTGACCCAACTCCTCGAACTTCAACCCCATCTTCTCTGTGTCTCCCCCTCCCTCACTAACAAAATGAATAACGTCATCTTCAACGCTAATTACACTCACCCCACTAATCTCACTAGGCAGAACACCTCCTTTGTTATCTTTATTTACACTCTCAACAAAACCCTTTAAAGCATTACCTGCATAAACCCCAACAAGTAATAAGTTTCTTCCCTTACCTTCTCTCCTCACTAAAGCCTCCCCAATTCTCCTACAAACATCTTCATCGCCAACATCATCATCAAGCCCACTACTAAACGGAAAACTAAAGCCGGGTGGTCGGCCCGGAACTGTGCTATTCGAGCCTGTTAAATTACATAGAAATACGGGGGCACACCCGGCCCGTGAGAATCTCGAAGTCTGAATAACCGGCGGCTGAACTATCGCCATTTTTATATCACCACTCCTAAACCCGGCTTCCCCAAATACCCGACTAACAATCGGATCATCCAAAATCGATAAAATGAAATGTTTCATTTCAACTTTCAAAACCGACGCCGCTTGCTGGTTACAGTGTATTTGGTGCATATGAAAATTATCAGGGTGTCTCCGTTGATTCGCCTGTGACCGTTTGATCGCTGCCATGAGGGAGTTCGATATTGGTGGGTCCTCCTCGAGCGTTTTCGAAGATGGTAACCGGTCTAGAGAGACGCCGACGCAGAGGTCGAGAACGTGAAACTGGCGGCGCGCGGAGTACGCTCTCGTTGTGGCACGTGAGCAGGCGCTCTTGAGAGTCGAGTCCGGGAGAGCTAGCAGAGCAGACACGGCGTGCAGAGAGGTCGTCTGGGAGTGGCTTCTCCGACGCGCCACCGCGACAGCCTCGTCCAAAGCACGCGCCGCCTCATCTGTCAAGCATTGCCTCGCTACGCTTACCGGCGTCGGCATCGCCGGCCAGCCAAAAGGGACCTGTGCTTGTATATATATGGAGGCCGAGGAGGCCTGAATTCTCTTCGTGCTTTTAAGGTTGCAATAAAAAATAGGACAGGGTGTTTACTTCGACAGCTTTATGAATTATTTATTGAGGAGGGGAGTGGAGACTGGAGTCGAGCCTGGCCCGGTGGGTCCGGTTCATTAACCATTGGAGCTAAAGAAAGTAAGAAACCGCACAGCACAGCCTATATTCTCTTCTTCTTGTGGGTTGGTTTTATTTGCCTCCACTTTTCTTCCTCTTCCGGTGTGCTTTCGGGTAGATTGGAGAGAGATGCCGTGCCCACCGAAGCTTATCATGCGGGGCAACAGGGACAGGGGAGGGGATGGCTGGAGTCAGTGTCTTAGCTTTTGGGGTGTTCGTTTGAGGAGAGAATATCAGAAGATTGTGTTTGATAAGCTGATAGATTTGGTCCCTTTTTTATTATTAATTAGCTCGTTACTGTGATTAGGATGCCCTGCTCCACCACAAGTTTTTCGAACAACCAATCAAAGAGGGATTACTAAAATATTTTATTTTGTGGATTTCTTTTTATATTCTCTACTATGACTACTTAAAATACATAATAACGTGTTGCGGTTGTTTTTTAAAGTATTTTTTGTTTAGAAATGCATTAAAATAATTTTTGTTTTATTTTTTAAAATTATTTTTGATATCAGCACATCAAAACTACCTCAGACACCAAAAAAATTAATTTAAAATAAAAAAATAAAATAAATTCATTTTTTTCAAAAATATTTTCGAAAAGTTCTCCCAGACATACTAATATTATGATATTTTAATTTTATTATTAATGTTTTGCTACTGCTACTTAAGGGACGTAAAAAAACATTACTTTTCGACAGTTTTTTTTGAAATAATTATTTTTTTTATTTTAAATTAAAAAAATATTTTAAAATAATTTTCATATATTAATTTTAATATTTTTTTTAATAAAAATCACTCTCAACACTTCCAGGATTAGTAGAGATCCCTGATGGTGAATTTTTTAGGATGCTGCGAGTAAATAACTAGCAGTTGCAGTTCTCCTCCATGAAAAGCCTCCAGCCGTAAAGACAACTCTGTAGGTTACAGAAGGTGGCGCTGCTGGAAATATATAATATTCATGGAGGATCTCGAGAATCGAGGACAAGAACGTACTTTCTCAATTATTGACATCATGTATTACAAGAAAAATAAACGGCGTGGTGTTTTTCCTGTAGCTCCCCTCAGTAAACACTGTGGACTGGAGCAGTGTAGTTTCGATTCTACCCTTAATGACCCATTTTATTTTTTCATCTACACGGGGCTTCAATCGTCCATTCCCATTACATTTTACATTACGAAAAACGGCCCGTTGTTTTCTTCTTCTCCTCTCTGGCACAGAGCAAACGACGGGCTGGGTGGTGTGGGTCGATCGGACGGTTGACGATGGCGGTTCGACGGGTGGTCTCGGGTCGTCAATGAGGTATGCTTTTCACCCTTTGTTTCGGTCAATCTCTCCTCTCTCTCGGTTTTTTTTGCACTGGGTTCTTTTTTTTTTTTTACTTCATTTTTCATCCATCTTCTCCTTCGATTGATGCTCTTTCTGGTCTGGGTGTTGTTAATTCATTGCATTTTGAGCTGATTGTGGTTTTTTTACCTTCGATTGATGTTTTGTGTTTTTTCATTTCTCAATTTTTTTTCTGGGCATTCTGCTTCTTGGGGTCGGGGTACTTGGGTTTGGTCGTTTGTGTGTGTTGGGGATTGGGTTTTAGGTTCAATTGGGTTCGGGTTGGACTGGGTTGGGTTGATCGACGGGTTCAACCCTCGGGTGGTCTCTGTTGAATTGGGTTCGGGTGGGTCTTGGGTTTAAATTGGTTTAGTTTGATTATGCAACCGGATTCAATTAATTCAGTATTGATTAATTTAATAATCAATTCAGCATTGAGGTGATTAATGTATGCTCTCGGTTCCTGTCTGTTTTTTTTCAGTTTGGTTCAATTGTTCAAATTTGCTATCACTGTTGCAATCTGGTTCTGTTTCTTCAACTGGTTTTTCATTAAATATCATCTCGCATTAATTAAATTCTCTGTTCATGTTGCAGGGTGACATGCATTAATTTTAACTTCTTCTGTGGATATTTTCTTCCTGGGCTGCACCGACTGTCTCACTGTCCCAGGTCATTTATTAAGTTCTTCTTTCCTGTTCTTTATGTACTCTCTCCTGCATGTGTTTCTTGCTTTTTTTTTTTCCCTCTGGTAGCTTCTTCTTTCTTCCATTTCTGTTTTCTGCTTTCCTTTGCATTTCATACGTTGTTCATCTTCAATATACTGTTTTTCTATCTTCAGATTCTGGTATTCCCTTCACAAAACCTTCTGTGAACCATTTGTGACCCTACTTTTGAGGTTAGTAAACCTTTTACGACAACCTTGATGTTTTATAGTTTGTTTACTGGTTTGTTTTTTTATGGTTGTGAGAATATTTATTGCGAACAAGTTATTGTGGTTTGGTTCCTTCATATTAAAGGTTGTATTATCTGCATGGCAATTCTATAGGTGTGGTAGGTTATTTTTCTGTGCTATAAGTACTGCCTGGATTTTGTTTGGATTGTGGACTTTGAAGATCCATAAAAACTTATAGTTGCTTTTAATGTTACTTGGTTTCCAAGATTCTCCACATCTTTCATATTCTTCAATATTTACTCAAAACAGTGGACTGTTTTCTTATATTTTCCATGGTTACGGGTTTTGTATTTGTCAGGTTGGTGGTTGTGATGGTTTTTTAATTTTGAGGGTTAACAAGTTTAAATAACACACATAAAAATGCTGGCATGGGTGCTGTTTAATAAGAAGTGTATTATATTATTATTAATTAAGCAAGACTTTAATAGGCATGGAGAAAATAATAAGGGTGATGTTTGTTAAATAGTTCATTATATTATTATTAATTAAGTAAAAAATTAAAAGGTGGGGAAATAACTTATATTCATGGGCAATCTGATTCATTCTGCCCGTGAGGTTTTTTTTTTAATAATTATCTGATTTGTATTTTAATTAATACCTCCTATCTATAATTGTTTGGCATATATATATATATTTTTAGTACATGTGGCTAAATTTTAAGGTTTTGTAACACATACATCAAAGACTAATCCTATAACCCATATATTTTCAATGAGTAGAACCTCTACAAGATGGAAACTATTTTAAGTGGCAGCTGTTTTTCTGGAGGATAAACAAACAGAACCTAGAAGTAGAAAAAAATATCATGACCATGATCTATAGCATATAGATCCAATATTAGTATGAGACTATGTACTACTAGGTGAGTTAGTCCTCCCCTTCTCATTTTACATTTTGACCATATTAACACCACTTTGGGTTTTCCAACTTTCAATTCTGTTCCTAGGCTGAAAAGTTTTGGCTAAATATATGACCATATAGTTTCAACTTTGGGCTGTGAACATTAGCTCTAAGAACTTCTCCTTTACTTCAATAATTCTAGCATTTAACTCCAGCAGATTGCTGGTTGTATAAACAAATTCTATATACTTGATTGTTGCCGCAAGACTTGATAGTTAAAGTCATGGTTGTTGGCAGAAATTTGTGATTACTATTAAAAATTGTTTTTGAGCTGGGGGTAGAAGTTGGAGTAAAGCATTAGTCAACTGGATGAAAATATCTGAATGCATAGCTGATTACTCCTCCGAGTTTCAATTGTCTTCCAAAACATGCTGAAAATATTTGCTGCACATGCTGAAAATATTTGAATATAATGCTTATGGCAGCATGTTCATTGCTTTTCTATCACAGGCACATATGTGCAGCAAATTCATTAGCTCAATAGGTTTTGGAAAGTACATTTCCAACATTTAAACCTCAAGTTCGGGAAGATACAGCACCTTCTTCAACCTTTAATCTTCCAATCTTTATGAAATGATTAGAATAACATCTTCGAACTTAGTTTTTCTTCATATAAGTCCTTCATTAAATCAATTAAACCTATCAAAAGTTTAATTCATTAAAAAAGATCTCCTATGATGAAGAATAGAAGGAGAAATTAAGGATGAAAGGTTGAGCCTTCTTAAACCCTTAGGTTTTTATATTTTTTATATAGACATTGAAATTAAAATTCTTCAATATGACCATCAATCAACGTTTAATCTTCAAATTTCTTTCAATTGAAACCATATTAACACCACTTTGACTTTTCTAAGTTTCAATTGTGTTCCTAATCTTCCAATCTTTATGAATTGATTAGAATAACATCTTCAAACTTAGTTTTTCTTCATATAAGTCCTTCATTAAATCAATTAAACCTATCAAAACTTTAATGAGGTCCTTCGACTTAATTCATTCTTCTTATTTTATTGAAATCCACATTCCAACCTATTTTTTTTCCATAAGTCTGTGATTACATTAATTAGGCCTATTAAAAGTATTATTAAGTCCTTCAACTTAATTGTTTTGCAAGTTTGCTATGATCTTTAATATATTTAACATCAAGTATATAACATTACAATCAATATATGCCTTATTAATCAACATTCTCAAGTGTACAAGAAAATTAATTCATGCAATCACATAACTTTCTCATTCAATTTCTTAAAAAAATCATTCCTTCTTATGACTTTTTAGTCAAGTTTGTCCTATGATATTCATATATGTTAACTCTCTTCAATTTCAAATTTTTAATGCATATGTATGTTATATTATGTATTCAATCACATTTCTTGATTAGCTAATTGAATATTACATGATTAATCATTACAATACTTTCATATATATGTTATATTATGTATTCAATATGGATTGTAATGATTTGAAGCATTATTGAATATTATCATGTGTTAATGGGAATGATTGAATAGTTTTAAACTCATTAACAAATCACAATACATGAATTTAATGCATATGTGTGTTATAATATGTATTGCAATTTATAAAACATTTACATTCTTAATACCTTCAATCAACAGGAAAGAGGGCTACTTTAAACATTTAGCATTAGGTCACGAACTTCATGCAAAAATCTGAGCTGTCATAACATCATTCTTACTTAAAGCCACCAACAAAAATTATTGCAGTACTAAGAGAGCAGCAAGATAATAATTGAAACTCTGATGCATATAGTTGGATTATTTTTTTCAATCTAAGATTAGTATAACTAACACAACAAAAATCACAGGGTATCTGAATTTGCATCAGCTTCTCCAGTAGCTCATTAATCATGTTAAATAGTTGACAAATTTCTCACCATCTTTACCATTGAGAGACTCCGCAGCACTCCCTTTTTTTTTTCTGCACTTGGTCCTCCAAAACAGATTCACCTCATATCTCTTGCTGCACTTCATGACCTCTGTCTTCTAGATCACATAGTTATTTTCCTCATGCATTTAGTTGATTTCATTTGAATACATGAATTTAACTTTATATATATAATGCACCATGGAGATACTTGATTTTTGGCAAATAATACAGGTTGTGTAATGAATACTTTGGGATCTCCTAATATAAAGGAGACTCTGCCGAAATTTCTAACAAAATTTCTTCTCATGCTTCATCTACTATTTACAAAATTTAAACAAATTAAAGAGAAAATATTTTGAATTATTGAATTGTTTAATCATTCTATCTTTTATTTTTTGCAGGAAGATTAGCAGTAGAATGATACGACTCATTTCACAAAAGGGATCTTACTTCATTCCACACGTGAACATTCCTTTCTTTTGAACTTATGTACAAATTGTATAATTATCACTGTTTTGTCATCTTTGATGATGCTGCAAATATTCCAAAGATGTAACCTATGTTAACGAAACAAACTCTTTTATTATAGTTCTAAACTTTTATATTATAAGTTCATCGTTATTATTGTAATTATATTATATTATATACGCAACGATGCCCGCGGCAACGCGCGGGCATCTAACTAGTTTATTTATATAACTAGTAGATGAATATGGGTCAATATATTCAATTATGTGAAAATAAGAGATTTTCTCAATTGTATTTACTGAAAGTTCTTGTTTATAATAATAAAAGCAAATTCACATTTAAAAAAATTGTGGTCTGAGCTATAAAGAAATAAACTTGAATCCTGAAAATAATATTATGTAAGGCTTCAGCATATTAAAAATATTATTTTATTTTTCAAAATGAATTTCATTTTCATAATAAAATATATAGATGGATTATAATAAATCTTGAAAAAATCAACAAAAAAATAATTTTAAAAAATATTAAAAAAATACACAAAACTTGTGATCTATATAATGAAACCAATGTAAACTCATAAAAATTAAATTGAATACAATCACAAAACTAATATTAAAAAAAGCTAATGCATAATGATAAGATTGTACGAAGCTGAGTTCCAAGCAAACTAAATGTTAAAAGATGAAATCATAAAAAAAAAATCACACAAAATGATGTAAAAAAATCAAATGAACAAATTGAAAAATAGATCCAACAAAAAAAGATTGGATTGGAAAAATAAAAAAAATAAAAACTTTAGTTGGAGGATAAAATCAAAAGCCTTAAAACTTTAAAAAAAATTAAGGAAAGAATTAAAAAAAAAAAAAATATGAAAACGTGTTATCAGTTGAATAAATTGAAAACACAAAAGCCTTTACAATATGAACAAGAAACAAATAAAATTTTTAAATAACAAGGACTAAAATTGAAAATTTACAAACAAAGGACAATCATGCATTTTATATGGCACCATAAGAAAAAAAATCATTATATATTGTTACACACCATACCATGTGAAAGAAAACATAATAGTACTTCCAATGACATGACAAAAGGTTAGGTTTGGTTAATGGGTGGTGTGGAACACGTCATCTAAAGTAAATAGTGTGAGAGTGTTTAGCTCAAATGAACAATTTTTTTGAAAAAAAAAATATACAAAAAACGAAAAAATTAAAAAATACTGTAGCACCCCATTTTAATATATATATATATGGTCTATTTGTTTCTGTGGTTGTACAGCCGTTTGCTTAATTTTTTATTTTTATTTTTATTTTAAATAAAATTTTTTGGTGTTTTTAAATTATTTTAATGTGCATGATTTTTAAAAAATAAAAAAAATATTATTTTAATGTATTTTTAAATAAAAAACACTTTCAAAATCAACTGCAACCACGCTCCAAAACATGCTCATATTATTATAAAATGAAACAGTCATGCCCTATTATTTTGTTAAAAAAATTAACACGTACCAGAAAAAAATACCTACCAGATTAGCTAGGCGATTGACAAATATTCGAAGAAACAACAGAGCTGCTATGCCGTGCTATCGAAGATAACTCAATCTAATTTTCTTTAAAAAAAATATAAAGGTTAGTGTAAAGTAGCAACGTGGCCTGTAGCCCTGCATGGTAGGCTTATGCTTTATTGCATTTTAAAAACATTTTAAAAAATAATTATTTTCTTATATTAAATTATTTATTTAGTATTTTTAAATGCTAATATTAAAAATTATTTTAAAATATTTCCAAACAGATTACACATTTTAACCAAGCAATTCATGTTTGGAAAATTGTCGTGAGTGTGCTATGTAATTATTCTTGTTAATTAAATTGGTAAGTCGGGGTATTTATTAACTTTAATTATTTCAACTTCTATTCGTAGGAAGATAAATAATGATGAAGAATAGTCTCGTGATGAGTGGCGAAAAATGAGTAAAATTGATGGGCGATCATCATTGATTATAGTGGCTTGCGATGTCATCAATAGGGGAATGGTGACTGGCAATTATGCCTTTCGAGAAGACACACCGATAAAAAATATGTCGATGATGGAGAATAATCAGCATCGTGCAAGCTGCGGGCAAGTCCGAGGAGAGTGCGGCGCCTTTTCGATTATTTTTTTTTTAAATATTTTATCTAAAACATTAATTAAAATTTTATAATATAATTTATATTAATACATACTATTTTATATTTTATTTTTATCAAATAGAAAAAAAATGACCAGATTTGAACTCGTAATTATTAAATTAAAAAAGCTCTAATATCATTCTAAGAAATAAAATTATAAAATTATAGAATATAATTTGTATTATTATTTAATAATATTTTTTTATTATGTACGTGCTCAGATTTATTGAAACGGGAGTGAATACAGAGAGAGCCTGGTTTTTGCGAGTTTTTTTTTTTAATTTATTTATATATATAAAAAAACTAAGCGCACTTGAAAATCAGATTGTGCAACTCTTTAATTTTTTTTTATTGTATTTTTAATAACACAACGCTGTGCTGTTGAAATTAGGCTTGTTAATTTTGTTTTGTTTCGGCTGGAATAGCCGGAAAGTTCCATACCATTAAAAAACCCGAGACAAAACAACGTCGTTTTCATCTCGGTTTTAATTCCGACCTGTTCCGAAAATTCCGGCAGGAACGTCTCGGTACCGTTCTGGCCGTGCCGTTCCAGCTCAAAATCATAATATTTCTTTTATTTTAGAACATTTTACTATCATAATATTTTGGAATTTTAGAGATGTTTCTAATTTTAAGATTATGTTTGTTAGACTTTGTGTTTGTATTGTATAATTTAAAATTAATTTATCTTGAATTTAAATTATACTTGTTAAATTAATATTCTAATTTTTTTCATATATATATTATTAATTATAGTACAACCCCGAAACGGCACATCAAAACGCTTCAAAACCGAAACATTTCATTTCAATAGAAAAACCGGAACAATATTGACAACCTTGGTTTAAATGAGTACAGCCAATTAAAAATTTTAATCTAAGAGCACAGCTACTCGGATCTTGTCAGTTCCTAGAAAAAAAATTCAATTTTATTAGTTTGGATTTTTCCTCGCCTGTTCTATCTATATATATATAAACACGCCTGTCTAGCTGCATAAACTTAAATCAGAAGACACTGAAAAGTGTCAAGAAAAATCCATGCATCAATCAGCCATCATTTTCAGACAGCACCCACTTGACTATGAAGCTCGGGGACCCTTGCCTCTATTTTCATTGGACCACGAAGGCTTACAGGTATGACTGTGACGGGGTCCTTGTCTTGCCATTATATTTTCAAGCCTATAATACAGTAACTGACACTATATAATTATAATTAATATACATATACTAATAGAAACTGTCTTTTATCATATAAATGGTATAATTGTAATATTTTCTTATAAAGCGGGCAGGTAATGGTGATAAATAAGTGGTTTTTATGATGTTTCAGAGAAAACAATTCTTATATTTCTGCTCTTTATACTTGATATATTTTATCATTTTAAATTTGATTTGTTTACCATTATTTTTAAGTGTTTTTTTAGCTTTTAGTTTTTTCTTTGTTTTTTTGGAAAAAATATTTTTTTTCAATAAATATATAAAAATGATCTATTCATAGTTTTTCAATTTCTCTTTTTTTTTTCATGATTATAATAATGTTTTACTTGAAAAGTAATGTTTTCCATAAGAAAATATTTTTCTCAAATAAAAAAAATGCACGGATGAGAAATTTAGGTTTTTTTTATTAGAAATATACTTTTTTTTTAAAAAAAAATTATTATATTTTTTATTGTTATTTCTTTTTTGTTCAGTGAACTAGAGTACAATACTACTAGTTAAAACCGTCTTGTTATATAAGCAAGAAAATTTAAATGGATGAAAAATAGACAAAAAAAAAATTCATTATATTTCATGATAATATTTGTTTTTTATTTTATATTTTAATAAAAATATATTTTAAAAAAAATCATTGAAATAGAACAACACAAGGTAAACATCACTGGTTATTCTAGTATATAGTTACTTTGTCACTGCATTTCGAAAGTATTTTAAAAAAAATATTTGAAATTAAAATTTATTTATATTTTTAGATCATTTTCATGTTAAAAATATTTTTTTAAAATAAAAAAATTATTATTTTTATATATTCATGGAAAGAAAAATAAACTAATCAACCCTATTTTCATCTGCTCAATCAACACTATTTTCATGTGCTCTTATAATTTTTCTTCTTTTAAAATAGGATGGGTATCCTCGAGCCAAGTGGAAATCCGGGTCTACCTAAGCAAAGCCAGCCTCCAATAGTTTTCCGTTTCTTCCCTTCTCGGGAGGGGAGGATGCGGGAAAAAAGGAATTTAATTTGACTTCTTATATTATTATTTTTTTATCATGAATTTGTCCACATTAACGTCTTTCAACTTTTGTCTTCGCTTCAAATAAATAAAACAAACAGTTAATGAGATAACATAAAAATGGCCTTGCAATTTTTTATTTCAGAGTTCAATATAGATCATGGGTTAATCATTAAGTGAATTCAATAATATTAATTAATTCGATAATATTATTAAAAAAAGCTAACGACAATATAAACCCAACAACAAGTTAAAGTTAACAAAAATAAATGTTTGTTAATTTTGTGAAAAAAATCCTCTAAATATCTCAACATTCTTACTTGGTGATAAAATAAAAATTGAATGAGAACAAGACCATATTATAAAGAGAAAAATAAAAGAAATATGAAGTTCAATTATTAGCAAAGCAAATATTGAACGACAAATTAAAAAATAAATAAATAAGATACAAAGAAAAATGACTTGAGTTGTAATACCAAATTCATGGCCATGAGACATGGAGTCTCTACTGTAGAAGAAATTGAATAAAACAATGAAAGTCAACTCTTAGATAAATTAAATGTTGAAAAGTGAAATTAAAAAAAAAAATCTATTTAAGTCAACTCGATTAACTCACAACCTGAGATATAAGGTTGAAATAACCCAACAAAATAAAAAAAAATCATAAAGCACAAGGTCTAATAACCTAATGTTTAAGGATGAAACCGAGAAAAAATTATATAAAAAAAAACTAAAATTGAATATATATCAAGCTAATCTTCAAAACTCGCGACTCGGGTCACGAGATCAAAATTAACCTGTAAAATGCAAATATGAAGAAAAAAAACACAGAACAAAACTCATAATCATCCAAAATTATGAAACAAAATAAATCACAATGAAGATTGAATATGATATAAAAATTAAATGAAATAAAAAAAATCTAGAAAAATAATAATAAAAAACAATCAAAAGAAAGATGATCGATTCCCATAAAAGAACCAAATAAAATAAAATAAAATGGCAATTAATAAAAAGTAAAATTAACTTAAAAATTTGAAACGAGGAGTGAAATTAATATAGCACACATACTCACATGATATATTTAATTTTGAAAGAAGTAGTGCAATATTCAATGTGATTAGAGAGAGGGAGGGAAAAACACAAGCTCGACGACTGCTCAATCATGGACGTGCACACGTGATAATCAAAAAAGGGCAACACTTCTGCTCCTGTCAGTGCCTGTGAGGATGCTTACAACTTCGGTCGTCTTTACCCCGAGATGGTCTTGTGCCAGTGAGAGAGACCACAGTTCGTACCATGAGAAGCAACTGCTTCTCCAAAAATGAGGTTCGACGTCGTTTTTCAATGTATCCCACAATTTAAAATTTTGTAGTGCATCCTTTACCAAACACTGAACGACCTGCATTCCCTCCTAACACAAGTAGAACCTCACTACCAAACGGCTATTAATACAATAATAACAAACGTATCCTATAAAAAAAACTAAATTGCTTCTATAAAATTATATTATTTCAATAATGCAGCGAGTCTACAAACACCAGACAGAAAGACTGACTGATTTGTTTTTTAATATAACTTCATTTTATTGCACATTTCTGTTTCATAAACTTCGTCGTTTTGCTCTTGTCTTGTCCGGGGAAAATGCCCCCATTTCCTTGTTTGGTAGGGTACAGAATACAAATCTTTCTCATGTATGATTCGAACCAGCTATTTTGTTTTGTATGCCTGGAACCGTGTTTTTCTTTCTCGCTTGGTGCGTGTTTATATTGCTATGCATGCAAGATATTTTTAAAGTTTTTTAAATTATATATATATATATATATATATATATAACATTACCGCATCAAAAATATTTAAAGTATATAAAAATTATTAGCTCGATATTTTACTAGAAAAAAACAATTGAAAAAACAAATTATAAAATTGAACACTCACTTAAAATAAAAGTTTTACTAATCTTGTTCTCAAACAAGAAAAAAAAACATGAATTCCCATATCTATTTCCTATTCTTTTATGCTAGTAATCGTCAGGAAAGATACCATGATGTTTTTTCCCGAGCACATTATTTGAAATTTACTTGCCATTTTCTTGGTGAAGGAAAGGAAAAAAAGAAGAAAAAGGCAAGACTGGAGCGTTTTATATTTTTTTTTTGTTTAAAATTATTACTTCTTGATATTTTTAAATTGTTTTGATACAGTGACGATGTTAAAAATATTTTTTTTAAATAAAATATTTTGATATACTTTTAAATAAAAAATATTTTAAAAAATAATTATTATCAAAATAACAAACTGAAAAAAAGAGAGTAGTAAATTAAACTCCGAGACGGTAGAAAGGCAAACTACATTCGAGAATCGGGTACGCTACATGACAATTCTTGTATCAATCAGTGATGAAATTGCACAAGTATGATCCCAGCAAAAGCATGTGAAACCTGCATTCGAGCGGCACGTGTCGAAGTGCAGATAATTGAGATAAGGTAATCGAATTACGTGGGATTGTTCGAAGCTTTTCCTTCATCTTTGTTAGAAAGATTGTTCGAAGCTTTGAGATAGATCTCTTTAGAACTCATTATTCGAGGAAGGTATACGTGCGAGAAATATCTTTAAATAATATGTGGAATTTATTTTTAAAAAATTAAAAGGAAAGACTACTACACTACAAAATAATTTTAAGAATCGAATAATAAGCGTGTTCTTTGCTGTAGAAGAAACATTCGTTGAACCTTGAGCACGGATCTACTACGCACCAGGAGGTTTTCTTTCCATTTAAATATCCACTGAATGAAAGATAATCCACAAGGTACACTGAATCTAAAAATGGGCAGAAACCAGCTCTAACATTAGGAGAGGGAAATATACAGGTCTTTTAATGATAAGAGTTTGAAATTAAAATATTTGTTTCTCTGTAGTTTCATGTTCGAATTATGTAGTTATTAATATAATAATTATTAGAAATTTATATAATTGTTAACTTTAATGTTCATGAAATTAGTTGAGTTATACATAAATTGATTTGGATATCGATATTAATAAAAATAAAAATAAAATCCTACTAGGAAAAAAAACACATCTTTTCCTTTTCCTCTTTTATTTCCCGTCTCTCATGGTGGCCAAAGTAGTTGAAGCACCTCTTTACTACAGGTGGATACAAGTCAACTCATTTAATAAGCTTTATTCCCATATGCATCTATTACAAGCCTTAGGTACAGTTTTCCATTTAGTTTTAAAAATGTTTCAATCTTTTTAAAATTAATTATTTTGATATGGGATATCAAAATTATTATTATTATTATTTTTAAATAATTTAAAAATAATATTAACCAAACTATCAATCAAGTTTATTGTGGTCCTAATCCACCGAAACTTTGTTATGCTTATATTTACAGGACATGTGCCATGCCAAGAGGCAAAATCGTGATCTTAGAGTAGTTGTTGTCCCAAAACACAAACCCATTTGCTTTCTCTCTCTCCTATAATGGTGGTTGGATGGCTGTGGATCTTTACCAGAATCCTCCGTCGCTTTCATTTCTTATCGCTCGACCTCAATAACCAGGAGGGCCAGCCACCGCGAAAAGCTACTTGCTGGTGACAGCTTGTTTTGGACTTACACCGATCCACTTGCAAGCTGCGAGGCTCAATCACCACCATCCATTTGTTGCTTTTCAACTTCAGAAACACGTCCCATCAATCCGGGGTCGAGCCACTTTTCTCGTGTCGACTCGAGATGATAGAGCTTCCTTCTTCGGCTTGTTTAGAAACAAAAAATATATACTGACCAGAACTTAGCAATCGATGAAGATCCCATTTGGTTTTCACGGTTTATATGAGATTTGAACTCCAATTGCTAAAAAAGAATATTTTTTCTTGACAAGTAGCCCGACACCATCTGGTGAGTTCATCACCGAGTCGCATCCCTCAACTTGGCAGGCATGGCGAGTGGATGCGGAAGGACTGATTTTATTCTTCCAAGTGGTGATGGCAATAGAGAGAGGAGAGAAAAAGGAGGAGCCGAGTGATTAGCCCTCACTTTCTCTGTAAAGTGGGTTTTGCTCGAAATGGAATAGTAGCTCCTAGTAGCATCATTTTTTTTCGACACCTTTTCCACTAATTGTCCGTTCCTAGATTTGCCGTCTTCTCTCTTTTAAGCCCCGACCAAGGTCGCTCGGGGATCTTGTCGTATAGCTTGTTTCACACGAGTCCGAGTGGATTTCCATTTTTTCACATTAGGCCACCTCAAAAAGTTCGAAATATTTAAAGAAAACTTTCCGAGCACAAGACTTTCCACAAACAAAAACGTGTTCCATTGAAGTTCGGTTTTGTGGCATTGAAAAGTAACTTTGAACGCTTATCCTTGACCAAGTGGCTGTTTTGAAATATAATATAGAGATTATGATTGAAAATATTTTGATTTAAAAATTATTTAATCAATTTTCGGTTTCGTGGCATTGGAAAAGTCACTTTTGAACGCTGTAAAGTTTTTTTTTTTTTTTTTTCCCTCAGTTTTAAAATAGTATTTTTTAATATTACTATATTAAAAATGATATAAAAATACTGAGAAAAATAACATTCAAATTTAAACTTGAAGTTTGTAAGTGTGCAAGTGAGTCCTAAAATAGTGTAAATAACTTAACTTCCCCCTGTCTCTGTGCCCTTTCTGTCTTCGACAAATCGCACCAAGTATTCTAAAATAAGTGTGGTCTTGTAATTTATAAGGTGTGTAATTACTTATATCTAAATCTAACTGCAAAGAAACAAATAGATATATTGAATAGAAAAATATTTTTAACTGAGTTGTAATATATCATTTCCCATGTTTTTTATTCACATTTGATGATCATGAAGTGAAGTATTGTTTTCAAGGAGTGTGACGTGATGCCAAATGATTTGAGATTTATATTGTAAATTTTAAATTTGAATTAGAACATGTTTATCTTATAAAAATCTGAAATAAACTTGAACCTGTAAATAATGCCTAAAAAAATGAATTTACACGAATAAAAAAAAAAGTATTTCTAATATTACACATTCAAGAGTGCTTTAACTACTTTACACGTTTAAAGAAACCTTTCCGAGAAAAAAAAATGTTGATAAAAGGTAACGAGATATTTCAAGATCAATTACCCTATATATATTTAATGTTTAAGAAATAAAATCCCAACTTTGAGAAATTTCGAAACATTTTGTTGAAAGTTTATTAAATTTTTATTAGTATCAGTGAAAAATATTTTTTGATATTTTTTTTTGTCAACAGTTAAATCCTGTCTCGTTGACCATACAATCGATAGCATCGACTTCAATGTATCCCAAACTTGATAATTTAAGGTAAGAAAGTACCACTAAACCGAATATTTGGAGGCCCCTCACCAATTAACCTATATATTAATAGCGAAAAACAAAGGGTAAATCATATAGTCGTGAAAATTACTTGTCGTAATTGACTTTTTTTTTAACCGATTCGATCCTTTACCTGTACCTAATCAGCTAGTGTAACCGAATCTTGACGTGTCAATCAAAGCATATTGGCTCGAGATATTTTGATGTGATATCGAGGATTGTCAATGTCCAACCCTACAGTTAAAAGAGGCAACTAGCCACATAAGCCATACAAGGAGAAGCAATGACCTCGGTTCGGGTGGGTCTCTACCTTGTTGATAAGATGCCACACTTCCGACCCTGATGTGACAGCATTTCCTTTCCTAAAACAAAAAAAAATCGAGTGGGGGGGAGGTAAAACGACGCGGACAGATATGATGAAAGGAAAACGGTTCGGTGTTTTGTGGGGTACGCTGTCATTTCTCTCTCAAGTATTTGCTATTTCAAAGAAGAGTGCAGGTTAGGAGGTCATCTCAACCCTGGAAGATATATATTTGGCTGTGATTGTGATAGTTTTTTAAATTATTTTTTGTATTAAAATACATTAAAATGATATTTTTTTTTTATTTTTTAAAAATCATTTTTGATATCAACACGTCAAAATAATCTAAAAACACTAAACCGCCGGTTTTTAAAATGAAAAAAAAAAATCAATTTTTTCCCAAACGCCGGTTACAGCGCACTCCCAATGGGGTCATTATGCTCGGAGCATAGCAATCGCCTAAATTTAGAGAGACTTTCATATATATATATATATATATATATATATATATATATATATATATTAGGAAATTGAAGTTTAGAATGATTTTATAAATGGAATCAAAAGAAGTAGAACATATTCTGTCTTCCACTAATTTTTAACTGAAAACTTCGAAGGTCCTTTTGGTACAGAGAAGAGGAAGAGGGAAAGATTCAAACCCACGATTTCTTTGTTACACAGGGCAGGTGGTGCCACCGGAACAAGCCCGGAAAAGCTGGCACCGGCTTCTTCTTTCTCTTACCCGTGGAGCAAACAACGTCAATTAGGTATGGGCCAGGCTAGGAAAATGATTATGGAGACATCTTTGATAGTCCGGCCCAGCAGATGAAGGGTAGCTCGTGAGAAGCCAATTATTACCATCAGGGCTCTGTTCAATTTACCCTAAACCCAATTCAATCAGTTTCATTCTCAAATATATGCTAAATTTTCAATCTGATGAGATTATAAAACCAATGTATCATAATGAGTCATATGATTTGTACATTAATTATTTTTTTTAATCTAGTTTTGTTTTTTTGTACCATTAAAATCTGTTTTGTGGTTATTAATGAGCTCTAAAGGTCCATAATTAATAATATTTTCATATATTTTTTTATATCAAAATATGGTTGAAATTCGGATTTTTGGAGATATAGAATTTGAACCCTATTTCTCGAGTGCTTGGAAATTGTTCCTATAGATGACAATCAATCATAATATTAAGAAATGCTTTTTGAAAAAAATAATAATTAAAAAATGCATGTAAGCTTGTTTTCTAGACCTAAATGCACTTGAACTTTATGGTTTGGGCTAGGCACGCAGGCTAGTGTCTCTAGCCCAGTTGTACTTGATTGTTTTTTTTTAAATTGTATAATAGAATTGACTTTAAATAAATTTATTTAAATAATATGGTTCTTCTCAAATTTTCTTTTATATATATATATATATATATATATATATATATATATAAATATATTTGTATTTTGTGTTGAAATTATCAATTTATGATTTTTTTTTGAAATTTCGTAAGTTTTTTTATTTAAGTTTTATTAAAACACATAAATAACAAAAGAAAGTTTTTATTAGAGATAATTTTTTACCCTTATTTTAAATCAATTTAATTTCTCTAGTTTCTATTTTAGTTGCCTTGATTTTTTATTCCATAAAACATACTTCTATTAGAAAAGATATGCTTTTTTTTTATAAATAAAATAACATTGATAAAAAAAGAATTTGTAACAATGAAATTTACTTTCTTATTGAATCTAAATCATTATATTTTTTACAAATATCTATTTTTACTGTTAAATAATTAAATAAAAAAACTACCTTCATTATTAGATAAAATATTTATATATACATCTACCTTTTAACTTTTATAATAAATATTAATTTTCTTTTCTAGTCTTTAACTAACATTAGCAACGCTTTAATTTTATAGCTTACCAGGTCATTTATTTTTATAAAATGAAAACATTATGTTTTCAGTTTAAAATTATTTTTTTATTATACCGGAAAATATATTCACAACTTTTTTTTTTAATGTTGCAACTTAGTTAGGCATGCTACCGATTTGTTTTGTTTTTTTTTTTTAAATTAACATGGTGCGAGTAGCTCTAAGTAGCAAGTTCTTTTATTTATAAAAAGAGAACATGTAAAACTTCTAATTTGAAAGTGGTTGTTTTTGAAAGTGTTTTTTATTTAAAAATATATCAAAATGAAATTTTTTTATTTTAAAAAAATTATTTTTGAACATTAAAATAACTTAAAAATACCAATTTTTTTTATTTTAAATAGTTTTTTTTGAAAACAGCAGTTGAAACGCCATACTAAACGGACCCTTGAACGCAATAAAGAGCGACTGTTTCGCAATTTTTTTTTTAAGAAATATATATTTTTTTAATATGTTAATACCAATTTAAGGGACCACATGCCACTCTCTTATTATTCCCATATCGTACTCCCAGCTTGCTTTCTTCTTCTGCATTCTCTCTTTCTTTCTCAATGACAGTCAAGCTTTCCAATCTCAGTACCATAATCCTTATCGTGGTCATCACCTCCTCATTGCTCCATATTGCTGTGGTCAAAAGTCTTGGCACTGCCTCCACCATTGCCCTCACATATAGTACTCCTACTGCCTGTGGTATCGTTGCTGGCGAGCCAACGCAACGAATTCAATGCTACCAAAACGGAAGATCCATTTCTATGCAACCGAATATTTCTTTTGAAGCTATCTCTGGAGGCTTAAACTTCTTGTGCGGCCTCAGGTCTGGAGGTCTGGCTATTCTGTGCTGGGATACTGCTGATATAACTCAATTTTCAAGCTTGCAACCGAAGCGCATTTACTGCAGCAACACTGTCAGATTGACTGATCTAACAGTTGGAGATGTTCAGGTTTGTGCAAGAGAAGTCAGCTCTGGGATGGTTAAGTGTTGGAGAGGAGTTGCGAGACGTAGGTCTTCTTCCCCATCGCCCGGGGTGGACTTAAGGTTTAGTACAATCGCATCCGGGAGTGGCTTTACTTGTGGGATTTTGATGAATAGCAGTAGAGTTCATTGTTGGGGTAATAATGATGTAGGAACTGAGATCGAGAGACAGTTTAGCAATTTGACTATGTTAAACTTGGTTGCTGGAGAGTCTCATGCCTGTGGACTGACCAGGGGTGGAATTTTGGTCTGTAAAGGGAGCAATAGTTCACGACAATTGGACGTTCCTTTTAATTCAGCTTTTGAATTTTCAGGAGTTGCAGCAGGAGCAAATTTTACCTGTGCTGTCAAGCAAAGAAATGGACTAGTAACATGCTGGGGAAAAACTGATATATTTCAACTGGATAGCTACGTTTCTGAAAACTATTCATTTGAGTTGATTGTTGCTGGAATGAATTTCCTATGTGGGCTCACAACGAGTAATTTATCGATGATTTGTTGGGGGACGGGATGGTATAATGATCTTAATCATCGAAACGACCTTCCATTAGGAATGATAATTCCAGGCTCCTGTATTCAATCTTCATGCAGCACTTGTGGTATGTATCCAAATTCAGAGACTTTATGCGGTGGATCCGGGAGTATCTGCAAATCGTGCCGGGTTGAACGTCCACTTGCATTGCCATTGCCACCAATAACACCACCGCCGCCCGAAGAAGTGCAGCAAGCCCTTCTAGTGCAGTCAAGAAACAAGCTTTCTTTGGCTTTTATGATTGTCGGTTCCGTAGGTGCTTTTGCAGGGATTAGCACTATTGTTTATTGCTTAGGCGGATTTTTGCATAAAAGATATTGCAATACTGTCCAACCATCGATTACTGATGTGAATGTGAATACTGGTGCCTCAGTGAGCAACCATTACATTGCACAGTCTGTAAGATCATTTTCCATCAAGAGTCTTGGCTCGACAAGGCTGGGATTTCAGAGAAACGGATCATCTTCCAGGCTTACAGAAAAGACACAGAATTTTTCCCTATCAGAACTTCTTGCCGCTTCTAACAATTTCTCATTGGAAAACAAGATTGGTGCCGGGAGCTTTGGCACTGTGTACAGAGGCAAACTTCACGGTGGTCGTGAAGTGGCCATCAAAAGAGGAGAAACTGGTACGAAGACAAGGAAATTCCAGGAGAAAGAAAGTGCATTTGATTCCGAGCTAGCACTTTTACCTCGGCTTCACCATAAGCATTTACTGGGGCTAATAGGTTTCTGTGAAGAAAATGACGAGAGGCTTTTGGTTTATGAGTACATGAGCAACGGGGCTCTCTATGATCATTTGCACAGCAAGGACAATAATGAAAAGAGCAGTAGCATTTTGAATTCCTGGAAAATGAGGATCAAGATTGCATTAGATGCTGCCAGGGGAGTCGAGTATCTCCACAACTATGCAGTGCCGCCGATTATTCACAGAGACATCAAGTCCTCAAATATACTGCTCGATTCAAATTGGACTGCTAAAGTATCTGATTTTGGATTATCACTAATGGGGCCAGAATCTGATCAGCAATTCATGTCAACCAGGGCAGTCGGGACAGTAGGATATATTGATCCTGAGTATTATGTACTAAATGTGTTAACAGCAAAAAGTGATGTTTATGGTTTGGGGGTGGTATTATTAGAACTTCTGACAGGAAAGAGGGCTGTGTTCAGGAACGATGAGGGCGGTGCGGGTCCAATGGCAATTGTGGAATATGCAACACCATTGATAGCAGCAGGAATGCTGCGGAGTGTGTTGGATGAAAGGGTGGGGCAGCCAGGGATGACGGAGACCGAGGCAGTGGAGCTTATGGCCTACACTGCACTGCATAGTGTAAAATTGGAGGGAAAAGAGAGGCCTAATATTACTGACATAGTTGCTAATTTGGAAAGAGCACTGGCTCTTTGTGAAGAGGTCCACACTAGCTTCTCTTCTACCACATTCTCTGTTCCTTCAGATTGAATTGAAGTATATATATCCATGCCAAAAGAAAATCCATGTAATTTTTGTGTAGCTCCTTTCTAACTTCCGTTTTCCACTCCCTTAAAGCTAGTTATCTTTTTTTTTTTAGATACGAGGAAACTATCTTTGGAAAACATACTTTGTAGGTCGAACTGAGCGAGTAAAACCTCGACTGTCTCAGACCCTTACACAAGAACCTGCTACAGATCAAAAGTCTTTTGCTACTACGCCACACCTTTGGGACCCTAAAGGCTAAAGCTAGTTATCGCTAACATGATGGTCCCTGTTTTTATCTTGTTTGTTGTGTACTTGTATTGAAGGCATTTTCCTGATAGCTGATCTGTTCCTTTTCTACTGGCTTCAGTCTCGAGGTTTCTTTTGCTATCACTTCTCTTTGTTTTTTTCTTTTTCTTGTTACACTTTAAACAAAGCTGGACTTTAATTAATCAGTAAAAGTTAGTTGGTCTGGGAGACATTGGGGCAAGGGGATTTATTGGAGATTCCAAGCAAAATCATTCCACCCTTGCAGTGGGATCTGAATCACATGGGAGCAAGTGGTGGTTAAGTTTCAACCGATCGATCCATGCTGTGTCCTTGATAAAGATCTCTCCTAGGTCTTCACACATTTGTGTCGAGGATTCTATTGTGCTTAAAAAAGATGGAAGAGACAAGTGGGGTCCATCACAGGCAGACAAATTGCAGCAGAAAGAATCAGTCTGGCAGAGAGCTCAAGTTAGTCAGCAAGGTATTCAAGTTTTGAGTGATTGCCAGGCTACCAGCTGGTTCAGACGATAAAATGGAAATAGAATTCCAGCCCTATTCAGGGTAAGCAAGGTTAAGACTCGAGAGAGGAGAGGCTTGCCTCACCACTCCGGTGTGGTTTAGAATCGAATCAATAATGGCCGGGCATCAAGCGTCGAGGTTTAAAAAATGGTGGCACTTTTCCCTCTGTGCCCACAATCCATATCAATTTGATCTGTCACAGGCTGTCCGATTTTGAGAAAAACTGCCACTCTAAAAGAGATCCAGTGGAAGTGGGATTTCCGCATGTGATATGGTTTGGTTTGGGAAAAATACTCAAATAGAAGCTAACAAAATATAAAATTTCTTTTGATTCGATTGCTGGTTCTTCTAATGCATGAAGGGCTGTTCAATCACGTATATTGACGTTATCTGCACGGCGGTCGAGGAGTCCTCTTAAAAAGAATGAGGTTCCAGCTACCTGCTCCAGCTTCAATCTGTGGGTTGAATTTAACATAAACAAATGAATAATCCTTTTAAGATTTGTTGATTAATCGGTGTCACGAGTCTGCATTAGGTGCTCAGTAGCTGTGGCCTGATCACGGATTTTAAGCTGATTATTTAGCTTCCATGACCAATTCAGATTTCCTCCCGATTTTCTTTGAATCCAATCCTTCGTTAATGTCTGTTAGAGAATAATATAAATCATATTCTAGGATTTCAGCTAATAACTTAAATTTTTAGGTGAGATGATTCCTTAGCATGGTATCAGAGCCTTGTTGACTCAGCGGTTACGAGTTCGAAAAGCACAAAGTAATGTGGGTCTATACAAGTTTTAAACCTAAAGAGTTTTCATTTGAAGGTGTATATTAAAAAATAATATAAATTATATTCTAACACCTCAACTAATAACTTAAAGTTTTAAGTGAGATCATTCATTATCAGTTCCTAGTCAACTCTTAACAAGTCACTGTCAGCACTTGTTAAGTTTTAAAATGATTTCGTGTTTGCTTGCCCTGATGAGGATTTTCTTGCAGTTGCGTATGATAAACAAACATTATACATTAGAAATTAAGAAAGCAAATACCAGAATATAATCTGTACGAACTCAGCATAGTTGTCTTTGAAAATATTGCAGCTTTAATTTGTCAACTATGCATTCGGTGGCTGATAGCAAGCGCTAACAAACAAGAACCAAGAAACATGCTTCTTGACCGAACTCTTGATGATAAACAATTTTGTCTGGGAGTTCTTGGTTCCTTGTCATCAAGCAGAGGGAAAAAAAAATTCCTGTTTGAAATACTATATTCTGTTCGGAGAATGCTTCTTCCTCAGTGGCTTTGTTCAGTAGTTAGATCAATAGTTTAGTAAGTCTACCACAATAATTTGTCCACCAAACATTTCTGATGTAAACAAAAAAGAGACAGTTTATGCGAAAGAGAATCATCGTGGTAGGGAAATCTTTTTGCTTTTGATCTTGTTTTTCCCCAACTTTTTTTCTGTAATCGGAACAACCGACAATGTATTTCCTATTGGGAAAATGGTTCTGAAACATTGTTAATGAACACTTATGAGAAAATATTAAAGAGGTTGACTTATATTTGAGTTTAAAGTTTTGTTAATAAATATTTTCGAACATTTTTTTTTATGCGAGAAAACTCTATTTTCTGGAAAGTGTATTTTTTAGGTCCAGGTAAGCGAGTAAAATCTCAGTTATTCCAAGCTCTTACAAGGAGTGTATGCCTTAACTCGAACTTTAAATCTGTTATGCAGATCGCAAGTCGTTTGCCATGCCCCTTAAAGACTTTTCAAACATAAACACCAAAGCATAAAATACTATTATATTTTAAATCATTTGTGAATGAAAATTAATCTAAAAAACCCATGAGAATTGGATTCATAGGATACGAAAACTTTTATCCAAAAACTCTTGTATAGAAAGGAGATGGATGGAGTTGTTTAGTATATAAGAGACTAGAGGTATCAAAACAATCTTCACTACTAAAAACAATCTTTACTACTATCAACAAGCATTTACCTTCTACTAATTTCCTTAGTTTCTAAGGTAAGATTTATATAGACATGTATGATTGTTGTTATTAATTATATTTTGACTTTGTTGATATTTTATGGATTTGAAGTTTGTGTTTTTGAGTTAATTGATGAATTAATTGTAATGATTTTTTGAGGTATAAGTTGAAATTTTGAGATTTGTAGTTTTAAGGAGACTAGTAGATTGAGATTTTAAAATCCTATTCAATCAATCAACTGGTTGACATGATAACTTCGATAGACTGATTGGTAAATTTTGATTGTCTGGTTGGCTTGATGCCTTCAATTAGCTGGTTGATCAATTTCGGTTGAATGTTTTGCCTAACAATTTTGGTCGACTGATTGGTAAATTTTGATCGAGTAATAAAGGTTGATTGATTCTTTTAGGTTTGGTCATTTTGGGATATATTTAGGATCAATCATGTGGATCTATTCTATTTTGGTTTTATTATTATATTTTGGCTTCTAATCTTAGATTTACAACCTCTTATGTTATTTGGATTGAATCGTTTTGACCAAAGTTGTCAATTCCATTCTGTTCCGCCCGGAACGACCAGAACGTTCCGTGCTGTTAAAAAATCCGAGACAAAACGACGTCGTTTTTGTCTCGGTTTTAATTCTGGTCCGTTCCTGAAATTCCGGCCAAATTCCCGCCGGAACGTCTCGGTACCGTTCCGGCCTTAAAATCCTTTTTATTTTGATTAACTTGTGATTTTTTTTCTTCAAATTTTGAGATTATGTTTGTTTGACTTTGTGTTTATATTGTATAATTTAAAGTTAATTTAACTTGAATTTTAATTATGCTTGTTAAATATATATATATATATATATATATATATATATATATATATATATATATATATATATATATGAACAATACAACCCCGAAACGCTCTGAAACTGGAACGTTCCGTTCCAATAGAAAAATCAGAACGACGACCGGAACGGTATTGACAACCTTGGTTTTGACTATGTCTTATATATTTACAATTTCTTATATATTTAAGCTATGTCTTATATGTTTATAATTTCTTTTATATATTCAAATGCCCTTGACATCCCACTTGTTGATTATCAATAAAATTCTTTCGATATTTGCTTCTGTGTTCCTTCTACTTTTAAGTAAGGTGAATGAATAAAATAGATATTTGAATTGTTAATATGAACTTGATCATGCTTCTTAGTAAAATATATATTATACATATCTGAATTGATATTTTCTCGTTTGATTGATAGTATGAGTTAAACTTTTAAGAAATAATTATGTTTTTGTTTGATTATGATTATATGATATGTCAGTCAAAATACACATATTAATAGGGTATTGTTAGACTTTGTGTACATCATAGTTCTGAATTCTATTTAGTGGGGGGAGTCACTAATCTATGGTGACATACCATTCCATAATTTAGAGCATCATGCTCATGAGTTTTATCTCATGATATTTCTTTTTATGGCATGCTTGTGAAACTCACATGTAAAAGCATGAAACTAAACATGTATGCATATATTTCTCATTAGTATATTATCTCATAAGTGTATATGGGATGCTATTTATTCACTACATTGTTGAACTCATTCTTTTGTTTAGGTTTATAACTATTTTAGCAAGTCATTTTTGTTAAACTTTCAAAACCAATTTTTTTTTTATATACTAAATTGTATTAAAGATTGTATTAAGCTATTGATTTATATAATGAATTTAATTATGAAATCAAAATGTTGCGTAGAACTTTCACTAAGTTAATTTTATATATTAAATAATATATAAACGTTGTAGCCAATTCACTGTACACCCACGCACTGTAGCTTCTGAGTAAAATGACTGTGGATTGTAATAGTGATTTTTGGATTGGTTCGGTTCTCGGTTCGCTCGGTTCAGTTGGTTTGCCGGTTTTCCTAATTTTTATTGTTTTTTTGCACAGTGAAATGACGCTTTTAGCCCTAGAAAAAGACAAAAAATCGTTTATAGGTGGAGGGGCTCCGCGGTAATTGCACCATTTCGGACCAGACCGGTCCGGTCCGCCTACCTTTTCATTATTTTATATTTTTCCAGAAATGGCAAATTACCGATATGGGCCCTAATAAGACAAAATAGATGACTTACGCACAGGGCTACACCGGTAATTGATCATGCTTTTTTATTTTTTTTCTTTTTACTGTCGGCGCGTGCGTCACACGCGGCCGACAGTCTTCCGCCCCACTCCCTCTTTGAGAGGTGCGTGCGGGGTGATGGGGTTGCCGTATATAAGCTACCGGCGGCTCCATCTATGCGCCTCCGCCCGGTCATCCTCCCGGTGCGGCGTGTTTTCTCCTCCGACGTCCGTGGAAGCGGCGGTAACCGGTTAAAGCCGCTGCAACCGTTTCTCTCTCTCCTGCACTTCAAAGTGCAAGAGAGTCCCTCGATTTTAATGCTTTTTCACTTCGGTCCCTGTACTTTGAATTTTGTTTATGGTCCTGATTTTTGTTATATAAGTTTTGATTTAGTTCGATTGGGTCCTTCGATTGAAATTAATTGAATGTGCAATTTTCACTTCGATCCCTCCTTTTAATTTCTGTTCGGTACAACAGTTTAAATTTTTGCAATTTTGTCATTTGATTAAAATTGATAATAAATTTGATTTTCATTTCGGTCCTTATACTTTTAATTTTGGATTTTAATCCCTTTATATTTGATTTTCCTTTCGGGCCTTACACTTTTAATGTTTTTTTTTTAATCCCTTGATTTCTTTTTATGATTTAAATTTTCTTAAAGTTTTTATGGTTTTTTTTTCTTTCATTTATTTTTTTTTTCATTATTAACACAATAATAATAATAATAATAATAATAATAATAATAATAACAACAACAACAATAATAATAATTTAATTGTTTTTTTTCTTACTCTTTTGTTAATGTTTTTTAGTTATTTCTTCCTCGGGATAATTTGATAATTTTTATTGTTTTGGCAATGATATCAACGATAGTTTTTTTTTTTTTTTTATTCTTTTGTATGATCTTCTATTGAAGTTTTTAGGATTTTTTTTTCTTTCCATTTTTTCCGTTTCATTATTAGCACAAAAATAAAATAAATAATAATAATAATAATGATGATGATGATGATGATGATGATGATGATGATGATGATGATGATGATGATAATAAAATTGTTTTTCTTGCTTACTCTTTCGTTAATGTTTTTGAGGGTTTTTTTTCCTAGGGATAATTTGATAATTTTTATTGTTTTCATAGTGATAGCAACGATAGTTTTTATTTTTGTTTTATTCTTTTGTTTGATCTTTTGTTGAAGTTCTTAGGATTTTTTTTTCCTTCCATTTTTTCCCTTTCATTATTAAGACAAAAATAAAACAAATAAATAATAATAATAATAATTTAATTATTTTTCTTACTTACTATTTTGTTAATGTTTTTTAGGGTTTTTTTTCCCTCAGAACAATTTGATAGTTTTTATTATTTTGACAGTGATAACAATGATAATTTTTAGTTTTTTTTGTATTTTTTTGTTTGATCTTTTTTTGTAGTTTTTACATTTTTTTTAATCTTTCATTTATTTATTTAATCTTTCATAATAATAATAATAATAATAATAATAATAATATTTAGTTGTTTTTCTTGCTTGCTATTTTGTTCATGCTTTTTTTTCCCTCGGTATAATTTGATAATTTTTATTGTTTTGATAGTAACAACAATAATAATTTTAGATGTTTAGACTCCGATGTTGCTATTGCAATAATATTTTAAATAAATATTTCTTCCTTTTCTCCTTTATTTTTTTTTATTATTATTTTTATTTGCTCTTTGTATTAAATAATTTTTATAATTTTACTATCTGCACAATAATGATTTTAGTGATTAATTTTATTTCCTCATAAAAATATTTTGCTCTTTTTTTTTATGTTTGTTTGCGCTCTTTTGTGATCTTTTATGACACAATACCTACATTCTAAAAGATGTAATCTATGCATGCGTAACAAACTCTAATTAAAATTTTATACATTTTATCTCCTAATCTATCACTTTTATTTAGTTATATCATCATATAAATTTATCATTGTCAATTTAATTATGTTAAATTATAAAAACAAGAATGCCCGTGGCAACGCACGGGGGCACTTGACTAGTATATATATATATATATATATTTAGATTCGTATAAATAAGGAATCTGTAGAAAAACCTTGTCTATGCGTTGGTCATCATGGATACAATAACGAGCCATGACATTGATAGAGAAGAGTAACAATGGAAGACACTCACTCTTTGGTTCAATCCGCTACTGGAGACGATTAATCTCGTGGTTTTTGTCACTCGGAACAATCTTGGGGGTCTTTCAGGTCAAATCTCACAAGAAGCCTTGCACTCTTGTATTTCACTCCTCCACGATCATGCAATGGAACTGCTCGAATACCATTTCTCAGCTCTGATATAGGCAAACATGTCTGGCCTCCGAAGTCGTCATGTTTACTGTATTTATCAAAGTCGACAACTTCGATCCGAAGCACTGACAATTCAGGGCCAGCCACTTCGAACTTAAATTCCTCGTTCCATTCCGGTAGCCAGCTGTCTCTGACTACCTTTGTTCTTCTGGCTTTACTAGCATGGACCCCAGCAACTCCAACCTGTGAATCCAGTGACTGGTTATCACAGGTAACATTTTTTCCATGGTCATTTTCCAAAAGAGGGAAATCTAGAGGCCAATGAGTAATGCAAGTGAGGTGCGTTAAGAAGATCATAAGAATTTCGGGAAAGCTTCTGGCATGTCAGAGATTGCAAACCAGTACAGAACTCTGATGGTGAAACATTTTCAAAACTTGTGACTTGAGAACTCGAACAGGCACATTTACTAATTATATCACATGATAACTTCGATCATCTTACTTTAACCAAGAAGTCAGGTGGAGAACATTGATCAAAATGTGTGTGGCGAAAATCCAAATGCCACCCTTCCCCTGAGTAGATTTTCACCTGATAATTAGAAGGTGAGTCCGATCCAGATGATTCAGTATTAAAGAGATAATAAGTGGAATTTAAAACATTTTCTGTTGCTATTTAAGTCCACGCACCTTCAATATTTTATAAACTGGCAAGGGCACACTAGGATCAAAATCATCCTTTTCCCTCAATAAAAAATCAGGTTTTTTCACATAACCACAGCCACCATTGGCTCTAAACATTCCTTGCATAATCCAAAGGTGCTTCCCATAGCCCTGTCAAGGAAACAAAGAGGAAAGGGTCAAGAAAACCCACAAGACCTTAACACGGAGAATGAACATCTGTCCCAGCAATCAATTGAAATGGATTTCAAACAATTCAAAATTATCTTCAGTCAAACCTGAAAATGGAATGTTAGCAGAAGAAAGCAAGCACAATTATTCCAATATAACCGAAGCTCCGGGAAGAAAATACACCCAGTTTAGCTAAAAGACAAAGTTTGATGATTGTGTTGTTGGATCTGTAGTCTCATACACTGCTAGTTTTTTTTTACACACACACACACAATTACATTGTGGCTGTAGAATCACTATTCTTTTCTTGAAAGAAGTTTCCTAGACTTGAATCACAGTAGCACGACTCTCCCGCATATAATACAGTACAGAAAATTTTAAAGCAAGCTGCATGTTATACAGATGCTATATCTTAAAGAAAAATGACCAAAGATTTCTAAGAATTCTTAAAAATTTACTCAGAATACTCCAAAATTGTCGCCAGTGATCACTACAAGCAGTAGCATTTTAGATATGGGACCTGATTTACCTCAACAATGATAGGCTTCTTTTTTTCTTCTATTTTTTGGAATGGACTTGTATTCCTAATCCCTTTCGATGAGGAAAATTCTCAGATCCAACACAGTAACAAGAAAGTCATGAACTATACATATCTTGCCTGCAAGAAGCACATTGCAGGATCTTTATAGTACGAAGAGACCTGCTTTTATTTGTTGCATCGGCTGTTCTTTTTGGAACAGTTTTGCTAACTAAAGAACTTTTGAAATGACATTATATCAGGCTTTTCTTTTAAAGCATTCATTTGAGAGTGTCTTGTTCGGTCTTATGTCCTATAAAGAGCGATCAATGACAGGTATAATGGAGCAGAAGGCTACAATGCCATCCTGGCCTCTTTTGAAATGAGGTGTATTCTAATATAGAATCAGAAGATATGCATGAGAAAATTAAAAATAGAATTCAAAGTCGGAGATATCCCTAGAGCACAAAAGTGTCGGTAGTCATTCTATCAACCTGAGAAGCTAGGAGACAAACCTGCATATTAAATGCAACCATTTGAGTTCCATGTTTCCATCCAACAAAAGGATCATAATTGGATGAATCCAAGCGTGAACCCTTGGGGTATACCCTCAACAAATGGTTCTTGGTGATCCTGGTGGAAGAAATCATTAGTCTTGATAATTAAGATGGTGGCAAGGTAAACAATACCGATGGTTATATTCTGCAGGAGGACTAAAGCAAATTTAGAAAAGAATGCCCTGCCTCTGCAATGAGCAGAAGATCCAAGGTGTTAAGACTATCCCGGCACTACAATGTTGTCCCCGATTAAACAACGTAGGTTTTATATCAATGAAGCACAGAATCCTTGTTGATGAACAAAACTAGTTTTTTTTTTTTTAAGGGGCGGAAGAGAAGGATAAACTTATTCTGAGAACAGTGTATGATCTTATTTACCTGACAATGTCTTTTCCATATGTTATCGTATCCTTTTCAAGTTCTTGCTCACACAAGCTCAGGCGTCTTACTTGTTTCGCATCCATTCTGAGCCATTCTTCTAATCCACCTTTTGGCTTCCCTGCAGGAATGGCAATTAAATCCCTGTATTCAGGTATTTTCATCTCCTCATCTTCTTCTTGAAGCTGTTCTCCCTCATCAATCTGATCCTGGTTAGCGAAACACATGAATGAGCAACTAAAAAGGTTAGTTCTTGAAGAACACAACTTCTCATCATCCCCTTGTTCCTCTGATGTTTTTTCTGACTTGTGTGGAGAGTTGCTGTTTTGAGTTTCAAGATACTCTCTTGGCGGTTTAGTTGAAATCAAAATCTTTTTCTTCAGTGACTCTGGTGATAATTTCTCTAATCCATCTATCTCGGGACGATACAGCATGCCTCCGAATGTTTTAGTGACCATCTATTTACATACCAATTTTGGTCACACAAGAGGTACACTCAAAACCATGCCAACAATAAAAAAAATATAACCATGATATAGATGCACTCTCACCTTGGCAACCTTTTCTTGAAGATCGGCAGTTAGGTGGTCTTCAAACGTTATCACAACAGGATATTCAGATACCTGAAAGGCAAATTCCTTAATAGCACGCAAACATTTGAGGAGTTTCACTGAAGTTGTCAGGGTCCTGCATATATAAAAGAAATCTAATCATTCGGGGGCTAGTGGCTTAATACATTTTGTAAAGTTGTGACACTTGAAGCAGAATTGAAGAACTCGTCAAGAATTTTGGGTGCCAATCACAGGGTCAATACCATAGCCTGAATGGGACTGCAAGCTCCACGAGTGAGTTACTAGTTGGTCCTGTGTGGTTCCTAGATGACCACACAAGTAAAATAAACAAAAGGTTTGAACACATCGTTTTTTACAAGAGCCGATGCAATTAAGCATGGATCATTTTCTCATTCTTATTTTCAATGAAATCACATGTTTATATTACACAACAAAACAAACCTCAAGCATAAATTAGGTAGACACAAGTAACACGACAACACAATATGAGATCTAGAGATAGAAGTGAAAAATTAATTTCATACCCTCCATGGCGAACCTCCACGTCGTTGTTCCTACATGTATATTAAGAGACAATTAGACAGACATCAGGCATAAATATATTTACTCAATGTTGTAACTAGAAAAAAATAGATTAACAAATACCCTCCATGGAGAACCACCGATTTGATGTTCCTGGCTGGCCATAGATCTAATTCGATTACTCTTACACCATTTTGCAATGCTTTTTTGATAGGTCTAACGCTGCTCTTACTGCTGAATTGATTCCCAGTTAAGTAAGAGTTGTGACCTGTGTACATGAAATAATGAGCTAGTGGAGCAGTCATGTCATGATGCACCTGAATTCAGAAAACATCACACATAATTACCATTATAGGAGACACATATAAGATTTAAATAATCAAGATGTTAAAGATGGATGCATGAAGGATGTTTGGTGTAATTGTGGAAGTGCAAAAGGAGAGGAGAATTACACGTGGAGAAAGAGGAGTATTCAGGTCGCCAAGAAGATATCGATAGAAGGCTTCTAGATTAAGACCCTTTCTTGGGAAGATGTTGAGATGCTTGAGACTATTAAATATCACCTCGGCGTCATCTTCCTTGGCGTTGTTTTGTCCTTGAACCTTTGATAGAAATTTAAGTAGACCATCCATCGACATGGTGCCATTCTGTGAGTAGTCCTGGAAGAGTTTTTTGACATCATCAGGGGGTTCAAGCACCCTGTGTATGAAAGTTCTTATGCAAAAGATGCAGACCCTGAAAGGCTGCTCCATTTGTTAAAGAAAAAGAGATGAAATCCTTGAGATGATGCTGCTTATGCTTCCATGTATATAGATTCTGCTTTTTTGGAATGGAGAAAGAGTAGAATATCTTCAAATGGCTGTACATCTCAAGAGTGGTGGTAGAGCAAACTGAGCATCTAGGACGCGCAAATTGTAAGAAAGCTACAATTTTCACAACCCGTCCTCTTCATTTGTTGTTTGAGAACAAACAATAGTGGTCAGAACAAAGTAGTTGTAGTAATTCTACGAATCTTAATACTGAATTAAGGGAAAGTATTTCTTGTCGCTGTTATTAAACTTGAAACACAAACAGATAAAAAGAATGAAGAGGTGGGGCAGGGAAATTCATCCGTCCCTTGAGTTATTAAGCTGTAAAGTTCACAGGAGAATACAGCGTAATTCTTGCACTCATTTTAGACACCCGATTCGTTCTTTATAATATTCAGAAACTCAGAATGTCACACGTACATCAATAGGGGAAATCTTGTAAAGAACTCTACTAAGCATTTAGAGTTTAGAGTATGCCATATGCGTAAAAAGTAACTACGTTGTTTAACCTGAATGTGCATAAAAATTACAAGTAATCTACCATGGTTTTTAAAATACAAGGAAATTCTCATCTAAAAGACAATGATTCAAAGAACAGCCATGGGTTCTCCTTCAATATGAACCTTAGATTATTTGTCATGAGAACCAACTCTTTTAGCAAACGGGTAGTCAAAATGTGAAAGCATATATACCAATGACTAATCCCTCTAAAACTAGCACAAACAAGTGGAGGACTCCGGGGTTCGGTTTTGTTGTGGAGCACAAACTTGGAAGGAGAAATTGGCAAGTCGGCATCGGAGATGCAGGGGCGGCGGCGGATATGGGAGAACCCACTTGGGCACAGACTCACCTCCAAGTCTTCTCTTCTTCTGCTCGAGAATGGCAGTCAATATGAAATGCTTACTTGCCACACAGTAAACGAATGCCAGGTGATGAAGGGAGGCAACGAGGCTAGTCGTGGAAATTTCACTCTTTTGTTTTCTTTGCTCGGCATTTTTGTGCTTTTTGGTGAGAGCAGAGACACAAACTCGAAGCAGCAATTGTAAGAGGTCTCTGAAGAGTTTGCGTACAAAAGATACTGAACCGATTTGTAGTGGTTTCCAAGGGGAGGTAGCTTGAGATGTGTCTCTGGGTAATTCTTGTGTATATTTACAACCAAGTTCGACATTGATTCATTATTTATATTCTAGGTATTTATTATCTTTTCAAGGGTTATATGTTCATTTTAGGATATTTTAAAAAAGTACAGGGGGGGTGGGGGGTAATTAACTTTATTTATATTCTTCTATTTTTATTTCAAATTAATGTGAATTAATGAAATGACATAATTAATAAATAATCATATTTTTACATGAGAGGTTCTTTAAATAAAAACATAAATATTATAATTTTATGTTTAATTTTTTATGTAATTATTATAATAAACATGATATTTATTATAAATAGACTAAAGATTATATACCTAATTCAAACATAGATGAATGATAATAATTAAATTAAAAAAAGAGAGAGAAGAGATCATTGTTGATATGATCAAAATCATCACGATGTCTATTTCTTATATATATATATATATAATAACTTTATAGTTCACATTTTAGTTAATTATTTTAGCATAAAACAATATGGGTTTTTAATTTATATTAATAAAAAAAGTTTGGATAATATTTTAAATTTGGAAAGAATTAATATATTTCACACTTACCATATCCTAAATCTTAAAAAACATTAATCCATCAGTTACTCGTGGATGATGGCCCAGAAAGACCAAAGCACAAATCATCAAACCATAGCCCACCAAACGTCGCCCTTTTTTTGAACCAGGAAGGCCCCTGGAGACTCCACGTTTATCAGCCAATTGGCGTTTAACTAAAATATCCAGCAAGCCACGCGGCACATCTCCATTGGGCTATGCCACTCCCTTCCTGTATAAAATAAAAAATAAAAGTTCCTCTCTGCAGCTTCTCACTGTCACCAGCTAAAAAACCCTGAAGTAGAGATGGCAAGATCGGGATCGTTGGCCGTTACCCTGCTGTGGTCTTTGGTCCTATTCGGAACTCTGACCCTCATCCAGGTAATCTAAGATCAGTTATGTTGATTAATAGTTATCTGGATCTGTCGGCTATAATGGTTCGATTAGATGGGGGCAAATACTACGAGATTTTGTTCTGATTTTCTGTGTTTCAATTGCTGGCTGGAAAATTGCAATGATCGGTGAATTTTTTTGTTATTAAGCTGAAAATCTGATCTGCTTTTTTTCAGGCGAAGAAGTCGAAGGAAGATAAGGAGATTACCCATAAAGTTTTCTTTGATGTTGAGATTGATGGAAAACCAGCTGGTATGCTCTTTGTTTGAATTCTATTAAAAGAAAAGAAGCAATTGGGTATTTCGATGATGAGGCTGCTGGATGCCTATGTTATCCATTTGCTCTGTTTATGCATGCTATCGTGTTCTGGCTTACAAACAGACTGTTTGGCATCACTGAGATAATTCTTGTGCTGCCGCTCCCTGGATCTATGGGCAATATCGTTGGCAATTACTAAGCTTTTCATTTATTAAGAGAATGATCTGAAATTATTGGAGTTATAGTAACTGTTGAACTCTGCAGTGGAAGCAATATGCTGTATAAATTTCTCTGTTTTACATGTTTTGCATTGCTTTGATCTCAAGTATTGGTACTAAAATATGACATCTATTCTCAGGTCGCATTACCGTCGGACTATTTGGCAAGACAGTTCCAAAGACCGTAGGTATAATTTTATATGTGGTTCCTTGATTGTTGTTAATCTTGATTCAGAATGTTGCTAATTAGTTGATGCTCCCTCCCAATTTGCAGAAAATTTCCGGGCACTGTGCACTGGTAAGCTGCTAAACCAAGCACCTTCTTTTATCCACATGTTCCTATGGATTAATTATTTCCTATATCCATCAAATGATTATTCTATTTCCAAAGTGAATGGACTTGGTTCTTACAGAACATCTAACATTTCTTCCATTTTCATTTCTGAATGTTTGATCGTCTGATTAGTGATGAATATCTGGACTGATGACCTTGAAAATTCTTGAAAGCCCTAGAGAGAACAATAAAAGCGGCTTTATCTGTTGGGCTGGTTTTTAAAAGAAATGGAAGACAATTAAGTTTTCATAAAATGAATCCCCATGATAGTAGCCTCTTGCAACTGAATTGTGAAAGCTAGGTTCATGCCGTACCATTATTCTTTGTTGCAGGAGAAAAGGGTGTTGGAAAGAGTGGGAAACCTCTTCACTTCAAGGGGAGTGCATTCCACAGGATTATCCCCAGCTTCATGATCCAAGGAGGTGATTTCACACTTGGTGATGGTAGAGGGGGGGAATCAATTTACGGGGAGAAATTCGCGGACGAGAATTTCAAGTTGAAGCATACTGGACCTGGTAGGTGAAATGTTTGGTAGTTTTTAATAAACAGCCTCCTGGTTGCATGATAAACATAATCTATTTTTGTACAGGAATTTTATCAATGGCAAACGCTGGATCTGATACAAATGGATCTCAATTTTTCATCACAACGGTGACAACGAGCTGGTAACGACACATGTTTATGTTTCGAACAATATGGCGTGAGATGCACCTGCAGTGCTCTAATCTAGTGCTGAATGTCTTGCACAACTGAATGATCAAACTATATGCTGTGCAGGTTGGATGGCAGACATGTTGTGTTTGGCAAGGTCATATCGGGAATGGATGTGGTTTACAAGGTTGAAGCTGAAGGCAGGCAAAGTGGCACACCCAAGAGCAAGGTTGTGATCGCAGACAGTGGTGAACTCCCTCTATAAGTGGGCCCGCTATTTCCCTTCCTACCCCCCTAAACATGTATGGTGTTCTTTTCACATCATGCAGAAGACTGCTTAAGGTGAGATAAATTTGTACGCTGAGATTTTAGAGATGTTGTTTCAAACTTTTAAGTGGAAATGCTCTCGCGTAACAACAATGTACTAAATGCATCTGAAAATACCAGTCATGGATTGTTATTCGGCGCACGATTTATAACAGGTTTTTAGTTGAATTTTCCTGTTTTTTTATTTTCAATTATTTTGTGTTTTTTTTTCTGATTTTATTTTTTTGTTTTAAATTAATTTTTTTTTGTATTTGAATTGTTTTGGTATGCTTTGATGTTGCTTTATTTTTATGTTTTCCACTCTCAAACAGGTTTTTAGAGGATGCTTAGTGTAGATTAGTAAATTTTTGATTTTTTTCCTTTTCTCTAAATTAGTTTTTTTGTGTTTAAAATTATGCTAAAGTCAAAATGAATTTTTTAAAAATAAAAAATATTATATTAATATATTTCCAAATAAAAAAAATACTTTTAAACATAAATTTTAAAAAGTAATCTATCTAACCAAACAAATCCTTAATAATCTTAGAAAGTACTGTCAATCTGCTCTCAGAATTTTAAAAGCTAAAACTCAAATTGCAAGTCCCTTGTGCACTGGTGTCCACTTAAGAAGTTGAGTTGTTAATTATTCATATACAAAATTATTTCCATTCAATTTGATGTTATGAAAACTCTGGTTTTATTTCATTTATTTATTTATATTATAATAAGCAAAATTAGGGGATAGACACCTACAGTGTGGTCAGCTATGTTCGAGTCTGTGAATAAAACAAATCATGAAAATATGGCAGAAATTACTTTTTTATTTGAAAATATATTCTTTAAGATTATTTTTGTCAAAAGATATTAACATATTAAAAATAATTAAAAACAAAAAATATAAATATAAAATTTTTATTTAAAAAAAAAAAAAAAAACTCTTAAACATCCTCTACTACCTACGTTGCTTGACTACTCGACTATTCCAGTATTTTTTTGTGGTTCTCTGACTAACAAAAAGCAGTCAGAAAGGAAAAGCTTGTTCTGCATCACAATCACCTCAGAACAGAAAGACCATACCGTTTTCTTCTTCATCACCGTCACAACCTCAGATGAACAAATCATATATATATATATATATGAGAGCTGCGACCCTTTAACCTCAACCCTTGATACCCTCGATTTACCAGTTGTTCATAACCGTATTATGTCGACAGCTCACATTTCTTCTCTCTTGCTCCTCCATCCATGTCTATTTTATTTTACAACAGAAAACACAGCTAGTATATTTTCCCATTCCCAGTGATTCTACGGTGAATTTCATCTAGAATTTATTGTCATTGATGAACAATTTCAAGAGTTCCAAATACATAAATAATAAATAACAACTCACCATGGTGGTCGATGAAGGAGAAGACATTCTTTGGAGTATTTAGTGTCAGGCAAGGTACAGATGTCAAGAACTAACACCCAAGGAAATAAGATGAAAGAACTGATTATACTATAAGAAGTCAGTCTCACAAATCGAAGAATAAGGTTTTGGAAAAATGGATATGCCGTTACTTGATGGCTCAGTTCTATGATGTCCTGATTGAAGGATGTCTTCGGATCCCCCCACCCTGTCTCCTAACCTAGATAATATACAGTCACAACACATGGAAACGCGGATTGATTAGCCTTGACAAGAATGTTTTTTTCTTCCATTAAGTTGAACAGCATAAACCTAGCCTCTGATAATGACTGCAAAATTTAAGGAGAACTATCCAAGTTCCCGAAGGCAAGCCAGGAGCCCACCTATAAGCAAAGGCCAAATCAACAGACTGGTATGAATGTTTACACCAGAGTTAATAATTTGATAGTTCCCCCAGTCCAAGTTCAACACCCATATTATCATCCACAGTGTAATCACATGGAAAGACAGTGATTCTAGCAGTGATGTTTACAGCAGCACTGTCCAACAAAAGCAAAGTCAAAGATTTGTCAGTTCACTCGATTGGCACTAAGTTCAGGCCTGAATAGTCTTTGCAAACACCCAAGTTACAACAGGAGGGACTGCTGAAGATGGTCAAACAATCACACAAATATACTGAAACATTAACAGAGGTCGCAGAATTATGGCCTAGTGGTAAAATATGCCCCAAAGTTTTACTCCCTCTGTTTTCCAGATTCCATAACTACACTGGCACCACATTCAAAATTCAGGACCTGTTATTATTTTAGAATTCAAAAACAAGAAACCTAAATTGATCAATATATCCATCTTCTACCTGTAATCCCTACAAATGAAACTAAATTAGCTCCTAAAAATTAAATACCGTTCGACTTATGACTTTTTTTCCTCTCTTTGCCAAATCATAAATAAATCACCGAAAACAGACCTACCTTATTTCGAATTCCCTCCGTCAGCCTCTGTTAAGGGTTTTGCAAGCAAATATGGCAAAAGAGAAAGTAAGACGGGAAAAAAAGGTAAACAGAACATAAATACCTTATTACGTAAGCATACAATGCAGTAAAACCCAGTCCCGCGGGCTTGAAATCATCATCCTTATAAAACATAACAACAAACACCACATAAGCATACATAATAATCATTATCACCCCCTGACCTCCATCTCCATCTCCACCACAACCAACCACCAGGAAACAAAACAAGACAAACACGACAGACCTCAAAAGAGTTCATCAATAATTGACAGGCCAAGCATGATTGATTATGCAAAGATGATCGAGATAACTTTACTGATTGATCCTTGATTTGTTTTGATTTGATTTCAAGACTCGTTGCTAGCGCTCTCCAAATTGCTTTCTCCTCCATTCTTAACGCTACGCCGTTCCACAACAATGTTGGAGACATTGAATGATAAATCGGAGTAAATCGACATTACCTTGGAGATATTTCCATTTATCTCGCGAATTAATGAAACGTTTTTAACGAGATTATCTGGAATCTTCGACTTGTGATTGGCGTTCACTTGCTTAATCAAGTCACTGTTGTGATCCAGTACGCTCTGCACCTGCTTGAAACTCTTGCTCAGTGTATTCCACGCCTCAGCGTCACACTCTTCTTCTTTCTTTGCTTCTCCTCTGTCGTTTTTTATCCGCCTTTTGTCTTGTTTTGGTGAAGCGGTAACGGTGTTGTTGTTCATGCTTGGATCTTCTTCTTCCTCCACCAGTGATGATGATTCAAGTTTTTCAATGCTTCATGTGTGAGTTAGCTTCTCTCTCTCTCTCTCTCTCTCTCTAGATTTCGTCACTCAAGTTCTGTTTTTTTCAGCAGAAATGACGAATATTAAATTTGTTTTTATATCTTGTGGTGAAAGAAACGGGTCGGGTCGATGGCTAACCGACTTGACATGGCGGTCGGTGGTTGTTGAAGAATTTGACAGCCCAATCAGGTGTTTGGAAACGATTGGTTCTTGCCATTCGGTAAGTTTCGATTGGTCTGTTAAAGGACCATTGGTAGCTGGCGGTGTAAAATGGATGATTCTTTTTAAAAAACAGAAAATAAGTGGTGGGGCTCTCGGTTTTTTATAGTTAGTAATGGGGTAAGTTTGTTTTTAAAAATATTTTTTATTTATATATATATATATATATATATATATATATTAAAATAATATTTTTATTTTTAAAAGTTATTTTTAATATATTAAAAATATTAAAAAAATAATAATTTAACATAAAAACATAAAAATAAATTTCTTTTTTTTTTTTCAAAATTAATTCCTGACAAACGGTGTTGATTTGATTTTTTTTTTTTTTTTTATCTCAAAGAGCTGTCTTAGAGTGTGTTTGATATTATTGTTGTTGTTATGGTTGAGATTTAAAAAAAATAGTTTTATAAAAAGCATTTTTATTGCGGTTCATAACTAAAATTGAAATATTTGATTAAAATTGTGGTTGAGTTTAAGGTTTAATGAAAAATAGTTATATGTGTTTTAGTTACCATGTTTTTCATATTATTATCAACTTATAAAATTACTTTAAAACACACACACGTGTGTGTATATATATATATATATATATATTATTTTTTAAATATTGTAGATTAATAATCATAACAATAAAAATAGTATGATACAAAATAAAATTAAGGATATGATACGAAATAAAAATAAGAGTAAAAAGACTAAATTTAAGAATAATAATATTACGGGGATAAAAAAAAAATACCCATTAGATATTTATGTTTTTTTTAATCTCTCAAGAAAACACCCGCAACATTATTTTCCTCTCCTTTCCTTTCCTGCAAACCAAACAATCACATTCACTGCTCCCCTTAATTATCTCCAATTTCCTGCAAACCAAACAATCACATCCACTAGTCCACTTAATAATCTCCAATTTCTTCTTTGACTCAGATCCGCTTCTCTTTCCATTTCTTTCTAAAAACAAATCTACAAAATTCAAGCTACCACGGGAGAAGTGAAAATAAGTGAATACAAAATGAATGATGGTGAAGATAATAACATCAACGGAAACGATGAAAAAATTGCAGTGTGGGGGATTGGATTATTTACACCTGATGATCTCACTCATTTATCACAATCGTTGATTCCACCTGAATTTGCTTCAGCCTTCAGTATATGTCATCGTCTTCTTTCTCTGTTATGTTCTTTTTTTTTGCCAATATCATCATCTTCTTCTTTCTCTGTTATTGTGTGTTACTGTGATGAAAAATATTGAGGGTGGTCACTGTCATCGTGTTCATTTGCATTTCGCGTGGTCTGCGTTCGGGCAAAAAGCATCGAAAAGATGTTTTTCAAAATCTACGGTTCAATCGCAGTTTTTGATAGGGTCCACAATACAAAACTGTGATATGAGAATTTCCAAACACTCACAAAGATAGCTTTAGTGGCCGATTGGGTGGTTTTAATTATGTTAAAACAATAAATATCTTCTCGTTCAAATAAATATCTCTCGTGATTGATTTTGGGAGCTTTGGGCGTGTGAGGATACTCACCTTCAGACACGCGATATAGAATCCTCCACTATGAAATTATAGCGGGACGGCGGCGTTTGCTGTCAAAATGCGCTGGACAAGAGAAGAATAGTCAAATCTGAGAGGCTGATGATGCCACGATGGGCTTCGATCAGCGAGGTTGGAACATGCTCCAAGCCTGCTTCTTTATAAAGGACCTAAACCCAACTACTTGGGTGTTGGAGATTTAATGGCCCGTTTGTCTGTGCGGCCCGGCCCAACGTAGTTGACCACTTAAAAAATCAAATCGTACCTTTCGTGATCAACTGTAGTTTGAAACAGATGGTAACCTGCACTACTTAAGTGTAAAAATATAGTTAGAAATTATTTTTTTGTTTACAATATATTTTAATGGTTTTTTATTTTTTTTAAATTATTTTTACTAAAAACAAAAAAAAATTAATTTCAAGTAAAAAATAAAAATATTTTTTTAAAATTTTACTTTTGAAAAAATGCATTGACAAACAACCCTGATACTGTTTGAGGATGAAGAAAATTAATTGCAAAGTTCAGAATGGCTGGAAACGACCCCGAAACACAACCATGGACCAATTCATTGCTTTTCAAATTATACAGCCTAGGCGTTACAGGACATCAAGAGAAAAACTCAGTGCAAATCAAGTTTGGAAGAAATAAGATTGTTTTGTGCAATTCCAATAAATCTCTCTTAAATAAGAACAAGTAAGTTGGTCAGTTTATGACTTACAATGTACATCCTGACCATGTACCAAGCCATTACCAGTGACAGTTTGAAAGGGAGGGTTCAATACAAGTTCAGAACACAAGAGGAGCTTAATCTACCAGCTTAGGGTACAGCCTAGTCTAGCTCATCTTTCACCTATTTCCATAAGTTAGCAGAGCTGCTACATGGATATTAACATCTGAAAAAACCTGTTCTTTAACATTTTACAGTACCTGATCCGTGAATCCCTACTGATTCTTAACCAATATAACGAGAAAACCTGTTGAAAAGCTCGACTGCTTGGCTTAGGGTACATTTAGTCAGTATCGCTATCTATATCCAGAAAGCTATACTCTTTGTATCCATCAATCTTGATTAGCAGCACTCCCTGGTTTTCTTCTCTCCATTCAATGCCTTCATTCTCCAGGAGTCTTGTCACCTACATTCATTAAACAGAAAAAACACAGTATATTGTCAATGCAGGAGACGTAGATGATTCCGCAGGTAGCTTTTGCATTTCAGAAACTCGCTTTTCAGTTCTTCCATCCCAATATTTCCCAAAGTCAGATGTTGTCCATGACGAAAGAAGAAAAAAATACAGAGGTAAAAAAGCACATTGTTTTTCCCATGTGACAAATTTGACGTGAGGAGTGCAAAGAAAAACCCATCATGTTACAGAATTAATAAAGGCAATAGCTACTGCACTAATCAGAAGCCAAACTAATACAATGCAGAGGGACGTGCACTTTGTTTTGAAATTCATTGCCACAATTCAGAACGTCAAACCTTGAAAAAATGATTAACTAGCTAATTTTCCAATGTAAGATAGCAAACTAGCTGGAAGTGGAATGGTAGGAGTACATACTGCTTGTTTGACTTTTGACTTTCCCAGACCATGACTCCCGCATCCTGTGATTACTCTGAGAGTTTGAATTGCTGGGACCAGACCATAAATGTTCATTACATACAGCAAAATTGAATATCAAGTTAAGTCCGCATAGAAATAAGGAAGATGCTTACAGCGAACATATTTTCCAAATAGAAGATGAAGTTTCAGGACCCTCATTGCTTGTTTGACATGTTGCCCATGCAAATCAATTGTTAAGACATTTGCTATGTCCTTGTTTCTGCAGAATACTAGCAAATTATGGTCAATATGCAGCATTGAATGTAGAGATGGAAAAATAACAGATCATCCCATGCACAGACCTAGCTTTAAAGATATTCTGGCTTGCCTTTTCATCTGCCTCACGCGCCAACTTAGTTTGTCTCCTCCCCTGTCCAAATCAAAGATAGAAAGTCAACAATTTATGGCCCAAACTTCACCAGTTAGATGTGCTAAATATCCTGGGAATCTATCTAAATTGTAACCCACCAACATAATTGGAAGCGTAATTGCAAATACAGCCCAACAAGTAAAATGAGAAAGGCGGGTGATGGTTACAAAAGAAAAGTTGATAACCACAGTTTGATGACCCTGTTTTGACAAATTTGTATGACATGCAAGACATGATTCTGTGCTTTTAACATGAATTAAAAACCAAATGAAATAATGGGGGGGGGGAATCGCCAAAAAAAAATCAAACCAAGTTGGAATATGTTTACTATTGGAAATGGGATGGTCATCCTTCTTTTGCTCATAAAAAGACTTATATAATTTAAAAGGAGATGCCATAGTAAATGCATCTTAAATGTTTTATCACAAATGTCACCAGAAAAAAAACTTTACAATTTTTTCAAAAAATAAAAGGAAGATAGGCTAGGCAGTCCAACAATAATAGTACTCCTTGTCACTTTCGAAGAAGTAATAAGCTGTCAGTGGAAAGAGAGAGGGGTACATGAAAGTTTAAGATAATATGGGGGAAAGTGGCATTTAAGGATGTAAAATCCCTCAAATTGGGATGGATTTGGTTTATGATCAAGCTACATGACGCGTACAAATCCATATAGCAGACCCCAACTAGATTGAGGATGAAGTTGTTGTTGTAGGCTAGGCAATCCAACATAAATTATTTAGGTCCTTCTCCATGACCACTCAATTCATTACATGCATCAGACACCATGTAACTTTTTTGTTTCCAAGAAACAAGAACTCGTATGGATGTTGACATTAAAAATACAAATGCAAATATTCTTCCCTAAAGCAGATGACTCACCTGGTCTGAAAGGTAAGCTGCATACCCCCTTTCTCCCTTTGAATATGCTGCTGCAGCCTGAAGAAAAGTATCTTATGTCAGAAACCGATTTTGTTATAAGAAAAGAGAGACCTAAATTCTTATATGGTATCTAATGTTATGGAGCTTGCAAGTAGGAAACCTTCTTACTTTGTGATAGTATGAGGTCCTTGAATTCCAGTGTCCCTTAGCAGATTCTCTAAAAAGATGATATTCTTCACCATTAGCTACAATTCATAGAGAAGTAATGGTAAAGAAAAAGGCATGATGAAATTTATTCATCCATATATAACAAGACATAGTTGTTTCAAGTTTTCTTGTCAGTTGCAATTGTATTGTCTGCAGAGTAGATTTATAAATTGCAAAATGGTAAACACAACAAATCAAAAGTCGGTAAAGAAATGATTCTGCAAAGTATTTGAACACGTATAAAAATTAATGCCAAATACCATAGTTATTCTGCTGAGGAAGTGCATCATTAGATGGAAAGACATCGACACCAGGCCCCAGTGATTGCATTTTCTTTACTACATTCCTCCAATTCATAGTGCTCGGTTCATGTTCAGAACTCTTGGGAACATTGAACAAACATTCCAATACCTTTTGAGGGAGATCTGACTCATTGCCTATTGGGGTAGTTGAAGATGGAGCTTCAAAACCAGCAAGGGCCTGGCAATAATTCCTAAGAAGGGAAAAACAAGTAAGCTTCTGCATTAGGTGCTTTTTACAGTTGATTAAATCACAAGTTCTGTTTAAGTGTACCAAGCAAATGATTTCTCCTTGGCAAATTGTAATGATCCATATTCAACAATAACAGTATACATGCTCTATTGAGGTCAACAGTTTCAGAAATCTTCAATTATCATCTTATGGTCGAGGAAGTGTCTATTAACATTCTGCATGAGTTTGGCCCTCTCCTTTTCTTTCCTTTTTTTATTATTTTGAGAAAAAGAAACAGTTACTCTCAGTTGCTGCTGGAAATCCTATGCTATAAATACATTCATGCTCTAGACATTGAGTTTCAATTAATATTACGCTTAAATTTCTCAATAAATATGTGAAGTATCTAATTAACATTAACATTAATAGAATGATTGAGTACATCCAGCAAGATATTAAGTTTTTTTTATGAAAAAAGTTGAATTAACATAAAATGAAAGACATGATAGCTGAGAGAGTTAGACAAGAATCAACAAAATATAAATGGAGGCTATGATCCACTGACAGGAAAAAATACATAACCTCGATTTAAAAGGATACCTTTTCTACATCTTTTATCAGTTCTATTGATACTAGCAGTTAATAGAAATGCAGTTTTTAATATATATAAAAAATATATCACAAGATTGAAATTAAAAGACTACAAATTTAAGATGCGGGCCAGCAGAGCAGAAGAGGCCTCCAATCCTTTGAGCATAAAATAGAATCCTCTGAAGAGGCCCTGAAGTTGTACACCATAAGGAAAAGTTCTTTACCACCGCAACAGTTTACTATTACTAGCTAAAAGCTTGCAACACTCACTCTATTGCTCTCTATTAGACACTCACAAAATTTAAAAAAAAAAAAAAAAACACAAAAACACATCCAATTTATTCATTCTAATAAAACTGGGAATTGCACATAGTAGATTCCTTTGTTAACAAGCGATACAGACCCACATTGACTTTTAACCTTTTTCCAAAATTTAAGTTCTACTACCTAATTTCGTTCTAGTTTTCTCACCTTCATCCTTTCCCTGTTAAAATCCCCTATAGCAGTCCTTTATTTTGGTTGATAATGTACCCTTTACCAACAACTTTTGCATCCTTTGTTTACTAGGTTATTGCAGGATTTTGAAAAAAATTATCCACAAATTTCTTTGATCTAGATTGAAATACATTTGTGATTTTTATGAGGAATCTAATATTGGATTCTTGTTGCAAGAAATTCGCTTGTAATATCAGGACTCATGCATATTCCATTGGTAAAGTTGACGGATTAATCAACCTCATTTGGGTCATTTATTATTCTCATGGTCAAACAAATTTAACTTAAATGCATTTGGACAAGGACAGTTCAATGTTTGATTTCTTTCATCTTGTACAACCTGCAATACTACTATTAATATAATTATCTCTATCTAGTTTAAATGAGCTCTTAGTTGTTCCAAAACAATAAGGAAACATGAGAAATATTAATTTTGCATTGTTGAAGAGAAATCTAAGGCTGAAAGATTCTAAGGTAAAAGTAGTGGATTTGAAGACAAGACTTCATACTTCCAAAATCATATTGTTTATGCTTTATTTAACCACAGCCAGTTACCAGTTTTACAAGGGAAGGGAGGCGTGATGTGGATGTTTTTATTGGCTGGGTGTCTAATAGAGGGTGCTAGAGAAGTAATTATCATGGTAATTCTAGTTCACTCACATGAAAGTGGAACCAGCAGGTAATTATCATCGTGGGTCCCATTATTTTGTGGGTGAGAGAGCAAGACATCAGGAGAACCAAATAATTCCTTGAAATACTACTATTGAGACTTAATAGTTACTCATGAAATATGGCTCAACACTCTCCACACCTACCCACTCATGCACAATATGCATTACAACTTATAAAAGCAACTAGTTGAGCAATGGTGGATACAACAATAACAACAGAATGGATTACCTGTAACCACAGCCCCATACACTATCCTGAAATTCACCTTCAGAAGAATGGGAAGTGTAATCTGAAGCCACATCAATCAACTGTTGAAAATTAAAAATGATCATTATACATATATAGCGAAAACCAAAGCCACAAGTTTCCATATTTTGAAAAACAAATCATCTCGTAAAAAAAGTTGATATGTATAATTTGCAATATTGTTATAGGCAGAATTTTGATTCAACAAAATAACACAAGAAGAAAACAAAAAAAAAAAATACACTTCCTGTATTAGCTGTTGAATCCCTAGGGCTACCTCTTTGCAAAATACCACAGGGTAGCTAGAATGCTGAAAGAATATAACTAGGACTCTTTTCTAATAAAAAGGGCAGATTAATATCTGGGTATTTGTTAACGGATAGAAATGAACCTATATCAGTATTAAATTGGAATAGCATTGAGAATTCAGTGTGATTGTCGTGAAAACTACCCATTTAGAAGCCTGCATGCTAAATTACAATACAGGGACATAGAAAACGTACAAAACAGAAGGATGGAGGTTACTGCATTTGTGAACAAATCACATAGAAGACACCTATAGAGAAAAAGAAAAAAAAAACAAATGGGCTGTGAATAGTTCCCAAATTGCAAATGCACCATAGACAACCTCTTCTTAGTTACAGAATCAAACATCCTAGTGTTAAAAAAAAGAAAGAAAAAACCTCATCTACTTCCAATTCTAGGAGTAACCTTAAAAATAATCACGTCCTAAACAGAACTACTCTGGAAACGAACACCTAAGGGCTTCTTATAACCTTGTGAAGTTCCAAGGATAATAATTAAGACCAAAAAGGCTAGGGAGAGGATCAATTTTAAAGCACATAAACCAACCAAGAGTTCCCTTGAGGAAAGGAATCAGCAGTGTTACAGGAAATGTGGGTTAGCCAGCATTTCCAACAGAATAAACATCACATTTGGTAACACTTACATTGTCACTGCGCTCAGCAAAAAATCTGGCATCTTCTTTATAGTTTACAGAATATTTAACACCTCTACCACTTCTTGACTGTTCATGGGAGGAAGCAGATAAATCAAGCAATGCATCCAACGCCTGAAAAATAACAAGCATATGAAAACATAATTCATGTTTTAGAGAATCAGTGCTCCAGACATAAAAGTAGAATAGCAAGTTGCAACAGCAACAAACTATCATTTCAAAAACCAGCTCATTTTTAAGGAGGTATGAACATTCGTAGATTATAACTACTATATCTCTGGGCTTTACATGCTTTACGGCGACCAAATGTCAAAAGCATTGGTAGATTATTCAAAGCATAATTATTTTCACTCCTATACGAACATCATATAGATGCTGAAGGCAATGGAAATAATCCTGGTTTAAAGAGTGGTGAAGGAAATGGGATGGTACTTTCATAAGGAGTGATACTGGGAGGAAAGATTGAGTCCAAATCTAAAAATATGAATAAAGTCCAAATTATAATCTCCATACCTTTTCAACATCATATCCGCACTGACCTGTCAAATCAAGATCTCAAGTCAGGTGTTATCCAACAATTACAAATTAATCATGAAATTCTTTCCACTAACTACAAATAATGATAATGATGTCTGTATTTACACATAGATCATGATTATATAGCCTATTACCAACATGATTGAAATACACACAAACCTATATAATGGATTTGAGACTCCTCTAGTTGAGTTAAACGGTGGTGCAAATAAATTAAAGAAAAAGCCTTTAGCAAGAAAAACCATTAAAAACTGCGGTTAAGAACTAAGGTTAAGTCAGTAAAACTAAAAACAACCTCAATGCTAACTCCTAGTGCACTCAAATGTATCCTATCCCAACCCAAACCCTCAAAACTCTTGAACATTTAACAGTTACCGATCAAAAATAAGAACGCCAAGGCCAAACATAAAAATACTCCCACGAGTAACCAAGATAAAACTCTCCAGTCCCACTTGTCAGAGGATAACTTATACACTATCTACTTTGACTATCTTCGTATCCAATCAAAGCATATTAGAGAAGTACATTGAACAACAAGAAGAATTAATACCAAATCACACTCCATCCCAGTTTTTACCATGCATTTCAATTTTTCACAAGAACCTCAACCACCAATTCCATCTTTACAGTTCACTAGAAAGAAACCAATCATTCAACTAATTAAAAAAAAAAACTCTAGGAATACAGACCAGAAAGGGTCAATACTTACAAAGAACATCTCTAACAACACCCATGCTGAGCTCACAATCATTACCAAGCATCGAGCACAAAAACTGTTCCGCCTCTTTCTCCACAACACCATTCCCAAAGCCCTTTGCTTTCATAGAGTCCATCCTCGGGCTGGCCTTAACATACTCCTTCCCTAAAACCGTCGACACCGTCCCCGTAACCGCCAAAACTTTCTTCTGTTTGTTCCCTCCTCGAAACCCTTTCCTATTCACCAAATTCCCCTCCAAAAACCCATCCCTTGAAGCCGAACTCGAACCCGTACTACTACTCGAGCTCGAACCCAAGCCAAAACCCGATAACCCACTCGAAACGGAACTTGTCGATGGATCCTCACTATTTTCCATCAAGTTTGCCAAAATCTGCGCCGCTTTGTCAATATCTCCCTTCGCTTCCCTATATGCCTCTTCGGCCTCTTCAACAGAGATCGATTCAAAAGCTTCCATTAAAGCCTCAACTACTTTGGTTCCTTCCTGTTTCTGCTCCTGATTTTGTTGTTTTTGTTGCGATTGTTGACTATGATCTCCGTCACGTGCGATGGGTTTGGAGGCTAGTGAAACGGGTCGCTTCTTCTTCTTCTTATTGTGCCGTTGCATCATATCCTAGGGTTTCGTGATTAAAATTAGGAGGTAGATTTAAGAGATTGACGATTTTGATTATTTGAGGAACCCTAGATTATGGGAGGAGAGAAGGGGGGAGAAAATAAAGAGGAGTTTCACTGAAAATAACCGCTGGAAGAGTAGGGGAGGGGGAAGCTGGTGGTTGAGGGAAAATTCATATCGGTTATAGAGGCATGGCATCAGCATCACAGAATCTCTGCTATTACGCGTTTTCTATGGTCTGTGAAATCTTTTTAAAAGGTTGTGTGTTGACCTCACGCTCTTGAAGTAGGTCGTTGAACACACGCTCGATTCTTGTCTCCTCTCCCTTTCCCTTATGGATTTCTTTACCTTTTCTCATGCTGTTATTTTTCATTTATTTTGGTATTTTTCTAAGTTGGATTTTGAGTGATTTTATTAAGTATTTATTTTATATTGTGTTTTAAAATTCTTTTTGAAAAAAAAGAAAAAAAGTTATTTTTTTTTGTTTTAAAATATTTGGTTTGTTTTAAAATTATTTTTATATGCCTGCTAAAAATAATTTCTAAAAACTAAAAGAATATATTTAATATATTTTTAAATAAAATATTATAAAAAATAATCCTACGCCTAAACAGGTTATTATTAAGTGTGCCGTGGGTAATGTGATTAAGAGCCTGTTTGGAAGAGTGGTTGCGGTTGTTTTTTAAAGTGTTTTTTATTTAGAAATACATCAAAATGATATTTTTTTTATTTTTTAAAAATTATTTTTGACATCAACATAACAAAATAATTTAAAAATACAAAAAAAATCATTTAAAATAAAGAGAGAGAAAACAGCGGTACAACCGCCGTCGCAAACAATTTTTAAAGATGACCATTGTTTGTCTCCTTCTCTTTTATGGCTTTGAGTATAATCAAAATCGCAACCATTTGATTATGAATAATCATTTTTTTTATTTTAGTTTATTAACTTCGACATTCATTTATATCAAAGATGAAAAAGATCTTTTGATATATTTATAAATAAAAAATACCTTTAAAAAGATAATATTAAATATACATTGAAATAAAAGTAAAGATTGAAAAGATAATAAAAGTATTGCCACGTGTTATTGTTGCCACATCTAGGGCTTCCGGTTAATAATATTTATGGGACCATTGTAATCGGCAAGAACCCAATAACATATTTTTTAAATAACTTCTTATTTGGGAAAAAATAATTAATTAATGGCACCATTTGTTTTTTTCATTTGAAATTGAGTTTAAATGTTTTAAAAATGTCTTTAATCTAAAAAATATTAAATTTATATTTTTTATGGATTTATATTAAAAAAATATATTTTCATTTTTTTTAACTAGAAGCACTTTTGTAAAAAGTAAATCTTTGGACATTACATTTTAAAAATATTTTAAAAAAATAAAATTATTTTTACTTTTTAATTTAAATTATTTTTTAAAATATTTTTATATAATTTTAATGTGTTAATATCAAAATAATTTATAAAAAATAATAAAATATACTTTTTAATATATTTTTAAACAAAAATAAAATTATAAATACAGCTTTAACCAAAGTGAAGATGAAAGCCCATTGAAAGATAATGAAAGCATCGTCAAAAGCTGTTGTTGCCACATCTACGGCTTCAGATTAACAATATTTACGGGACCGTTACAATTGGCAACAACCCAAAGGATGTTGATTTGAGAAAAAGCAAATCTCCACAACGTTGGTTATCTCTTTCCACCGACAGCTTCAAAGAAAGAACAGAGCTGGACCAGTTACCTTACCACTACACGGATCAAGGGCACACCTTGCATCGCAGGAGCGCAAGTTCATAAACCTAGGAAAGCTCGAGTTACATTTCTGGTGCATGATGATCCAGTGTTCGAAGTTCCAAACTGATGACCCAAGATTGGAAAATCACTGTGCCGTATCAACGCTGCTCTGCTATACAGAAAGAGATTGACCAACAAGCACAGAATGTAGAAACTTTCACCTGTTAGATTTCATTACTTTACGGGAACGAAAAGATTTTATTTGGATTGATTTTCTAATATTAGGCCAAATGAGAAACAACAAGCGCTCAGATGTAAAAAGATATATATGCTAGCCGATTTATTAGATTACAACAAAAGAACAACGTGAAGGGGGAGAGCCGTTTGATGCCCAAATCACTTCATGGTTTTCCCTCAACTGTTTGGATTGGTTCTTCATATACAGAGCTAGCCAATAACTTAGCCTGCGCTGTGTAATGTGGAATAGGAGTCTGCTCCGTCTCCTTGGGAGAATTTGATGGAGTCCATGGACGTGCTTGAATGGAAAATGGGGGTGTTGATTTTGCTGCTCCGAGGGAAGCGTGGAACTGTTCATGCCCATCTGGTTTCAAGAACTCCGGCTCATATTCACTTCTCTCGCAACGCAGAAACTGCATTTTCCTTCTTTGCACCTCATCCTTCACTCTCTAGAAAGAGAAAACAGAAGGAAATGAAAATCCTCAACAAAAACATTCCCAGCTTATTGCAAATAGAAATCGAAGTTATGGCAGTAGTGGTGAAAGATCATGCAATCATTTTGTAGCATTGAAAGTATTTGACTCCTATTGTGGCTCTTTCATTTCAAGTTAGGGGGGGGGGGAATTGTTGTGGACAGGGAATAACCTATGTCTACCACCGCTACCATGCAAAAATTTAAGGTATCCAAAGCATTTTTAAGATACCCCACACTATCTCTGCCTTCCCAAACTTTAGAAGCTTAATTGTCGTGGTTTATGATCCAACACATCCACCCTCTTTAGAAAGCTCTTAGCTTTACTGCAAGTAAAAAAGTCCAGAAGGAGCCAGTTCATTTGAAATGCAAATAATATAAAGTGCAGTATGCTCAAGCAAGAATGAAGTTTAAGAATACTGTAGTAACATGCCTGATGAGACTGTTACTTTCCTTTAAAGACTGGTAGTAGATTATTACTGATAGATTATTAGAATCGACGTCTTTATGCCGAAAACTGCTACTATGGTTAATCTACTCATCTTTCATTAGGTGCATATCAAATCTTTGAATCAATTAGATTACAATAATCAACTTGTGTGAAAGCCAAATTATCACCATACGCTAATATGTCATAACACAACCAAACACAGAAAGTGTCTGATTCTCTAGCATTCTGATAAAACCATGGTCTTTCAAGTAACTCGATGATCTACCCTAGAGGAACCAAGTTCGTGCATAAAAATCATGTATATGAAAAAAGCTACCACCGCTTTCCATGTCTACAATCTATTGAAACTAAAAGTGATGCTCCTTTAGGATCAAAAATGATTTTTGTTTCCTACTTTCTCAGAACAATACCAAACAACTTCCAATCAAAAAATATTATTCCACAACAAAGCAAACGCATCAACCAGCAACTAGAGCATCAAAACAAACCCCCATAGCAACAAAAAAAGTGAAAAAATTAGGAAACAAACCTGCAACAATCTTGAATCAAACTTAGGCAATCCAATTTGTTCAACAGTGAGGGAACCAAACAAGTTCCCCAACAAAGCAGCATCAGGCACAGCCAAACCTTGAACCAACCCCGCCACAAACCCGCCTAAAAAACTATCCCCTGCACCGGTCGGATCCTTCTGATTCGCCAAAAAGGGTGGAATCCCCAACTCCCCGTCTTTCCAATACACTTTACACCCTTCTTTCCCATTGGTCACCACCACACAGCACCACTTCCTCACCTCCTCTACATCCATAAACACCGCCTCCTCCGATGACGCCTTCAAAACCTCAATTCGCGGCAACAACGAATAAAATTCCGTCTCCTCTAACTTAACAAGCTTAACAGTCCCGTCAACACTATCAAACACCCTGATTAATGCTTGAATGTCAACAAAAACAGCATCACAAGTCTCAATCATCCTCTCAAGCGTCTCGGGAAGTATTTCCCCGCCAACGCCAACTGCCATTCCAAATTTGGACCTCGCATCAGGAAGATCCGATGGCCGAATCGGGTCGCAAGCGGAGACCCGTTTCAAGACCCGATCTTGATGACAATTCCCATGAATAGCCAGATCAAAATAAGCATGAAAAACAGTTGTTTTTGAAGTGGGTATGACAATTGGGGTAAAATCAACCGGGTATTTAAAATCTTCCCCAACTTTTGAAACTAAATTACAAGAAACCGACATTCCATTGACAACATTGGAAATGAAAGAGGCTGCGCCACCAAGTGATTCGGCTTTAACGGTATCCTTTTGCATCAAAACATCGTGGCAGTAATTGCCCACAATCAAAACACGGGTTTGCTGCTGTGGGGTTTTGTGGGCTGCTGCTGTTGATGTAACCATTGTCGTGAAGTTGATGTAATTGTTGAAGGTTCGCAGGTCATGGGTGATAGAGAGCTAATTTAGGAATGATCATGGGAAATGAAGGAGTGAAAAAAATGGACCAAATTGGAGGGTTTTGGTTACGTGTCGAATGAAAGAGGACGCGCGCCAGACATTGAGAGCGAGTTTGTGTGGCTTTACTCTTATAAGATTAAGAAGATGTCGCTGTTTATTTTGGTGGGAGGCGAGGATGGAACTCCTTTTGTCTTCAAGCGCTCAGATTCTGAAAGGAATTGATGCAAGGTGGCTGATGGTGGCGTTATTTTTATATTCTAGTGGGATACTGAGAAATGTGTTCGCTCTCGATAAAAAAATTTCCATCTATATTTTTTTAATTTAAATTTTATTCCTTTTCTTTAAAAACTAGTGTCTAATAAAATTTATATTTTTATGAATTTACTATGATGAAATAATGATGTAAAAAACACATACTTTTCTTTGTCCCTACATTTCAAAATGTTTTTTTAAATAAATTTTTATTTTAAATTAAATATTTTAGTGTTTTCAAATTATTTTCACGTGTTTAAATAAATAAATATTTAAATACATTTTGGAATGAATAATATTTTTAAAAACAATCATATTCCAAAGCTTTTGTCTATGAAACTTGCTTTTTTTATTTATTTAAGAAGTGTTTTGTATGGTTGATAACGTGCTTGGACATGGTATATTTTTTTTTGAAATTATTTAATGTATTTTTGAATAGCACAAAAATTAATTTTTACCAAATCCAAAGCTGGTCTAGAAAAGAAGTTTTTATCCCACCAAAGAAATAAAATAAACTTATTTAATCAAGCACAGGGACTGTTATATTGTCTTTCAACATGATTTATTTATTTTTCATTTCTTCATATTTCTAGCTATGACAGTCCCTGTGCTATGCCACCTGTAATTCCATCAAATGTTAAATAACTTTAACTATGAATTATATTGCTGCGCTTGCTTATTAAAAATGCTGCCAACAAATTATAAAGACAGTTTTGACCATTTGTCATTATAAATATAAATGAGTATTTACTTGGTATGAAAAGAAAAAATGAATCAAAGAATTAAAAGCTTACATGAATTTATTTCAAAAATTCAAACATAAATTAATTCGAAGCAATTATAAGTGCCTGGAAATTAGTTAATTACCAAAATAATGTGTTGATTAACATAAAAAATATGATTTCTTTTCAAAATATCAATAATATTTAAAAAATACCAATGATAATTTTCTAAAAATAGAATTTTAATTGTGTTAAAAATACATTAAATTTCTGGGTTTAAATATATGTTATAATCTATAATTCAGATACATACAAAAACAAATGAATTGTTTTTATTACAACATGTATTTTTGTTTTGTCCAATGTCTACTAAATACAAAATATGACAAATTGCTCATTTCAGTCCAATACATACCAAACACAAAACATGGTAGTTATTTTTCTAGTTCGATTATGTTATGTCTAGTCCAATCCGATTAATGTTATTCAACAAGTCGATGTCATCATTTTTCAAGGAATAGAATTTGTTTTTCCATCAATTTGTTTTCTACTAAAGTTCAAAACTACTCTTTTATTTAAGTTTAAAATAAAACCATGTTAGATTAAGCAATACCCAAGCATAGCAAGCATCTTTTGTTTTTAAAACAAATATCAATGTATTTTATCTTAAATAAGATGTATATGATGGTTATTATTTAACATATTACATTACTTGTCATTTACTCGGAATTTATAAGAGAATAATTATGGTTTTCTAGTTATCATAAATTACAAGACATTTCTTTTTTCTAATTTTCACCATTAATTAATTGAGATGTCATCTGCCATAAAAATAATGAATCACGCTATACAATTATAGCATCATATAGAATTATGATAATTATAGAAAAATTATAAAATGAACAGTTATTAATGATTATTTTCAAAGGATATTGTTGGTTTTGAATGAAGTATAGTTGTATTATCTTAAACTAACAATAAATAAATTGGCGAGTATACCATAAAGATTAGGATATGAATACTTAGGGTGTGTTTGATATTGCTTTTATTTTTGTGGTTGAGATTTAAAAAAAAAAACAGTTTCATGTGTTTGGTTAGCAAGCTTTTCATATTGCTTTTAACATGTGAAATTACTTTAAAAAGCATACACATATACACACATATTTATTTATTTATTTATATGTGTGTGTATTTAAATTTTTTATTAATAATTATAACTTCATAATGTAATTAATAATTCAAGTAAATTGAATTATTTTTTACTATAAAAGGAAAAAATAAAGTAGAAAATGAAAAGAAAATAGTTTTTTTTTCTCATTTAACAGACAACAAATATATAGCCTTGGAGTAGGAAAAAAATGGCGCAACGCAATTCCCTTTGTCGAGGCAAATGAGAAGTGTGAATGCCATGTTGTGCCTGAATGAAAGAGAAGATGCCTTTAAAAAGGAGGACTATCCAAGACCATCACGCCCGTAAATGATAAAAACTAAGGCCCGATTTGTTTGCGGGATGGAAAGTGAATTTCGGTGAAAGTGAATTTCTGGAAAGTGAATTCCGATGTTTGGCAGTGTTATGAAAAATAAACTGAAAAACACTTTCCAGTGTTTGTTTGTGTTATGGAAAATGAACTGGAAAATAATTTATTAATAAATTAATTTTTTTTTCAAGTTTATTAAAATAACGAGGAACAAATCTTACAAATTAAAAAGTTGAATGAGAATGAAATTGAAAAAAAATATAATTTCATAAATTATCTCAAATAAAATAAATAATAATCAAAATAATAGAGATCAAATCTAAAAATTTTAAAAAAAATGAAAGGTGAATAAATTAAAATAATAATAATAATTAACATTTCATAAATTATTTCAAATAAAATAAGTAACAATAAAAAAAATAAGGACCAAATTTGATAGATAAAAAATTTCAATAAAAAAATGATAAGAAAAAAAGCAAATAGCAATTATAAAAATAAGGACCAAAATTAATATAAAAATTAAATTTTAAGAGATGGAATTGAAAAATAAATATTCAAAACAAATTATATATAGCAATCAAAAATTTGAGGATCAAATTTGATATAATCAGCAAATAATGACATTTCTAAATTTTTCACAACTTCCGAAAAGTGTTTTCCCCCAAATTTTCCGGAAAATACTTTCCTGAAAACCAAGCCAATTTTTTTTTTTGACTGGAAAGTGTTTTTCGTTGACCAACTTTCCAGAAGGCAAACAAACACAGGAAAGTTTGGAAAGTGGTTTCCGAGAAAGTGAATTCCGGAAAACAAACACAGCCTAAGATAAATCATTTTTTTTTGTTAGTTTCGGTTTTTATTAATAAAAACTATCAAATTAAAATTAAAAAGAAAAAAAAATTGTTTATGGTTCGGTTTATGTAAAAAACCGAGAAATGGTATATTGTTTTTTTAGATTTTTTTTCTAGACCTTAACTAAGTCTTTATCTTCTCCCATTTCATCAAAATGAAGTCAGATAAAAAAGAATGAATTGAACCGAAAAAATAAAAAGCTTTTTTTATAGTATATATATTTTTTAATTTGAATCGGTTCGATTCAATATCATGTTACTGGTTATAGCCTTAAGAAACCAGACCAGGCCAAAAGTTTTTTAAAATATTCTAATCAGTTTAATTAATTTTTTTTAATAATTTAATTTTTTTAAGTTAATTTTTTTATTTTCTTGATTTAATTGGTTTTTCGGGATAGGCCCATCCAAGCAGCACATCAAGGGAAATCGTTGTTGTTTTTCTAAAGACTTAAAATTTTGTTTGTAATTGTATTTCAAAAGCAATTTGAAAAAAAAAATTATTTTTTATATTAAAAAATTATTTTTTATATTTTAAGTTTTTTTTACTGATATCAAAAATAATATTTAAAAATAAAAAATATATATATTATTTTAATATATTTTTAAATAAAAAATATTTTAAAAAATAATTTTAACCGAATTTGCAAACAAAACTTTATAAGTAGTCGAACGGTTTCTTATCCTGGTCCGAATTGCAGGTCTATAAGAGGATTTCAAAATTCAAATCCAAATAGGCATGTCCAGCCTTCAGACAGTCCCCTCGGGATATTACAACACCACCTCAAAAGTTTTAAAGAGTATATTTATGCGTGTAAGAGTATAGTTCAGGGGGGATCGACAAAACCTCCAAGTCCAAAACTCATGGAAAAGTTTCGTAATTTATCTAGGAAATTCATTTATAATATTTGCATGATTTAATGTAACCCAACACATTACACATCAAATTCGAATAATATGAATTTTATTTATGATAATAAATTAAGAAAATAATAATAAATAGATATTATGATTCGGGTGATAAGGTTAGGATTTTTAAAACTCTATCGATTAGACTCAATACATATACTATATACCTTTTTTTAATATATTTGATAGTTTATGGATTAAGCATTTATTTTTTTTATTTTTTTTAAATATCTCAACTCTAAAGTTATTGCTAGTGAGTTTCTTACTATATTTTTCTAATGTAACAAAGAGAAAAATGATCATCTTTTTACTTAAGAGAAAGGGAAGATACCTAGAATTTAATGATAGTGCAAGATATAAAAATTAGACCTAATAGTAAAAGTGCCGTAAAACTTATAATTCATGACGTAGATTCATTTCTAAATATTGACTCATAAAAATTAACAATATAAACTAAAGTTGTTAATATCGTTTTGGTTTTTCTATTGGAACGGAACGTTTCAGTTTCGGAGCGTTTCGGTGTGCCGTTTCGGGGTTATACTGTTCATATATAATTAATTATATATATATGTATGAAAAAAATTAAAATATTAATTTAACAAATATAATTTAAATTCAAGATAAATTAACTTTAAATTATACAATACAAACACAAAGTCAAACAAACATAATCTCAAAATTAGAAACATCTCTAAAATTCTAAAATATTATGATAGTAAAATGTTCTAAAATAAAATAAATATTATGATTTTGAGCTGGAACGGTACCAAGGCGTTCTGGACGGAATTTAGCTGGAATTTCCGGAACGGACCGGAATTAAAACAGAGGCGAAAACGACGCCGTTTCGTCTCGGTTTTTTTAATGGCATGGAACGTTCTGGCCATTTCAGCCGTAACAGAACGAAATTAACAAACCTGATATAAACTTAACCTATGGATATATATATAATATCCACGTAAGGAATTAGTTTAACCTCATATATCCAACATGTTCGGATCCCAAAAATAATTTAAATAAATCAAAGTTTATAACTTATAAAATATTAAAAATTAGATTGGACATAAGTATGAGTACAAACTTGACAAAACTATATCTATCAACACCCTACTTCATCCCTGTAATGATATTCTCCGAGAAGCATTGTTCAAGGATGTCCTCCATGCACATGAACAGTTTCAACCACGTTATTCCGCTTAAGTTTTAACGGTTGCAGGCCATCTTTAGTGAGAAGAAAATCGCACAACCCTATTGGCTAACTTTGGATAAGAAATCACCACCATCGGGAGCAGAATACTTTTCTTAAAGCAAACCATCATTAATATAATCTCCACTCACGACGGACGGCTATAATAAGCTCAGGAATATACTATAGTTTTGTACACACGGAATCATAACCTTTTCCCAGTAAAATGCCTTTGAATCGGATTCCCTTGCATTTCCAGCCTCTAAAATCTCTTCTTTCTTTAAATATCACGTGGCCCTTTGAGTTAGTGGGAAATGGTTGCAAGTCAAAGATGGTAAGCGCGTCTAATAGTTTTATAAAAAATATTTTAGTTGTTATTAAAATAATTTTTGAAATATTTTGTCAAAACTATAGTTGAATTTGAGGTTAATAAAAAATAATTTCAAATATTTGGTTATTAAATTTTTTATATTACTTTCAACTTGTGAACTTACTTTAAAATATGTGTGTTGTTTTTTAAATATTTAATAAATATAATAATAAAATATAATTAATAATTCAAGTAAATTAGACATTTGTTTTTATTCTCTCATCATACTACTTATAATTTGATCACGAACTATAAGAAGGTCTCTGCGATCCCGGAACAACATATAGTAAAATATCATCTAAAACAAAATTAGGATTGCGAGACAAAAATTATATTGTGATCTCCTTGTAATATATTTATTTATATTTTAATTATTTTTAGATTATTTTAATATTAAAAATATATTTTTTTATAAAAAAACTTTTAACAAATTTTTTAAATAAATAATAAACTATTATGTCAAAAAATACCCCCTCCCCATACCCTCTCCCTGCAGCCCTCTCACACAGCCACACACAACAAGGTTTTTAATATTTGTACATTGAACAACTACCATTTTAACACACAAAACACATTTGCTGTTTTCTGTGAAAAGGAGTTTACAAAGTTTTTGAGATGGACCCACATAAATTTTTTAATTTCTTTACATTAACCAAACACTTAAAATAACATTTTTTTCTACACCTCCGGTCACACCACACTCTCAAACACCTTTAAAGCAGGAAACAATTCAGGTGAATTCGATTGCCAAAGGCCATACCATTACTCTTTTAATAACATGTGTGTGTGTGTGTGTGTGCATATTTATATATAAAATATAAATGGTGTTGATGTTTTACCGTGAATTTCATCACTATTCACCTAGACACAATTCACTGTTCATTGCTACAGTAAAATGATCATTTTACCTCCAGGACCAAAGAATTTTAACCCCCGGGACCAGGGGTATTTTCAAATTTTTCAAGGGATATGGATAGTATTTCCGGATTTATTGCACAGTAAAACTACAAAAATAGCCCTAGAAAATGACAAAAGAAGGATTCCCGAACCGAGGGTAGTTTAGAAATTTTCAAGGGACATGGATGGTATTTTTTATTTCTTTGCACAGTAAAACCACGAAATTAGCCCTAGAAAACGACAAAAAATAGGACCCGAACTTGGGGGTATTTCTGTGTTTTCCATGGTGGTTTTTTCATAGTTATCGATGGATCCAAGGATGTATAGGTAATTATGTATTATTTTATTATTATTTCTCAAAGACACTGCAGCCGCATCGTACGAACACGTTTGCAGAGAGGCGCTTGCGCCTTACTACGACAGTAAAAAACAGCCTTTCGTCGTCTCACATGGTGCGTCGACATGTCATCTTTCTCCTAGTGTGGCACATGTCTGGTTACGGTGGCTAGTGAAGCTTCGATGGACTGGTTTAAATTTTTTCTTCCTTTTCTCTGTCCTACCTCCAGGAAATAAGATCCAGTCCTTAAGGTTTGCGAAAGTGTTCTTTTGGTCCCTCAACTTTGGATTTCACTTTTATCATTGTTTTTTTTCAATATAGTTTTTGATATGTTGCAATTGTGCCCTTCAACTGAAACTGATTATATATGTTGAGTTTCAATTTAGTCCTTATTCTTTTGATTTCTGGTTTGTATTTGGTTATTTTTATCTATTTCGGATAAGATGATTTCATGATTTTATTGTTTGCACCATAATAATGATAATTTTAGTAATTATTTTTTTATTGTTTTTTTTTGTAAAAATATTTTGCTTTTTTATCTTAACATAAATTCTGCATATATTAATTATTTTATCTAAATTTATATTATAATAAAAAAATTCTTGTATAATTAATTTTTTTTTGTTAAAAAAAATATAGTACAACCGGCGTGACAGACGCGGGGGCATTGGCTAGTGTGTGCGCGTAACTTTCAGGCAAGGAAGGTATAGGATGAGATAGATAAAGTCTTTCCAGGTCTACAGCTTGAGGCTGCTTTCCTTCAAACCTAGAATAGAAGGGTCAGATGCCTCCAAGGATCTCGTGCAGAAAACCGGAATTGTGAGCTTCGGCAACAGGATCCAGACCAGGAAGGCAGTAGCAGGTAGTGGCGAGGTAGCTCTTATTAGTTTTAGTTCGAGTCGGTGCCGGTAGTGCAGATGTGGAGCAATAAAAAAAAGATCTATTAGTGAGGAGATGGCCTCTGGTCGTGCTCATAAGAATAAGACGTTCAACTCCCCGGACAGCAGGTAAGGAAACAGGACAATTTCTCAAAGGCTTCTCCGATGAAGACGATCGGGGTTGGTGAGAGAATGGATTTTAGAATCAGAATTCTCTATTTCTCAGTAAAGAAATCCAGCATTCGAACTAAAGAGATGCATGAATACATTTCATTCTCGATGCGGATCACAGCCTGGCTACACCTACGACTAAGAAGACAACAAGTTCATCATCAACCGGAAGACAGACACGAAAGAGACAGAGATTAGTGAGGGGAGGTGATAGACGCAAGAAAAAGAGGAGAGGAGGAGGGCATACATATAAAGAAAAGAAGAATGAGGAAATACTATAGTGTATACACGCACACTGGGAGAAAGATCGAGAAAAAGACCCCCTTTGATTTACACTTTACAGTTGCAAATAACAAGAAACATGAAGTTGAAGAAACAAACTGACCACGCTTATGACAAATATTGCTTCTAGACTGGTAAGCTAACTCAAGACTGAAGGGAGAAACACAAATACTCGTGCCATCAGAAGATTGTCAGGATTTCTTGACGCGCTAATAAAATATGATCAACCATTACGGATACCACCCATAAAAGTTCTTGGATCGGGGCAGTTCCCTGTAAATTGAGCCTGTGAGAAGTCAAAACCGGGGTTCTGCATGGAAAAATATTCAGCAATTAGAACTGGAACATAGATTTTCTTGTGGTAAATTCTGAAAAGTAAAACATTTGTATATGGAGAAAGATCTCTATATAAGGTTGTTATTTTAGGAGTTTAATAGAAATAATGTAGCTCCATGCATATCTCAGTAGCATTTACAGAAATGCAAATTCATTTCTAAAAATAGAGTAAGTTTAACAGAACAAGATTGGTTCATAGGTAAAATACTTGGAAAATAGAATGATGTCATTGACAAAGTTAATAAAGCTTCTAGTCAAATTTCATACAACAAAGGAAAAAATTGTAATCCTGTCTTCGATACACAGTTCCCACATGGAAGGCGCAAAAATAATGACATGAACATATTTACTGAATTAATGAAAATCATGTCTATTCCAATCCATGATTGGTCCATCAAATAAACATCATCATAATAACTGGATTTATCAACACCCAAGACAATAAGATAAGATGCTAATTTCAGATATCAGATTGTTTGTTCCTTGATGCATCTTAGTTTTAATTAGTATCACCTACTCCCTACACTGCACATAGGCTACTATACATATACTTGAATTGGGTACGAATCCCCATGCTAAATTTTCCACTTTCCAAAACCCAAACATGGTGAACAACAGAAGTAAAACAAGTCTTTGCATTTGTATGAAGGTTGAAACAAAAGCAGGTAAGTGATATTGCTCAGATGATCAATCATCCATATCTAACTAGCTTATACTGTGATAAATTACAAATCCTTGTGAATCAAAATCTCCTAACCACGAGAGAAAACACTGCCTAATAGACTACTTAGCCAGAATGACACCATAATCTTAAACTAGCCCCACATATAAAATTCTGCGGCTGCTTGAAAGACCAGAATTGACAGTAAAAGCAAGTATAAAAAGATTAATAAAGAGTTCTAGCTATTAAAACACTTGGGCCCAAATCACAAATACTGGATGAACCATGGCATCAAACAAAAATAGCACAAACTTCAAGGGAAAAAACAATAGCGATCATTTGTGCAGCACTCTATAAACAAGTCAAATACATTAATAATCAAGCAAAACAAATGAAAATCAATAACTTAAACTGTAATGACCATAGACGAGTTGTAGCTATTTACCTCTTCCTGAAATCTCTGAAGCATTAGACGCTTCTGCTCAAGATCAGAAGAACATGGATCCAGTTGACCCTCACCCAATATTGGCGAAGCCCATGTCTGACCTTTGTCCCTTTTTTGCAGTGTTAGGTGCATTATACCATCCTCTCCATAACCCAAAAACAACCCAACAAGTTAGATTTTTTCTGGAAAGTCACATTTCCCAAGAAATTGCAAGGCAAATCCATGAGTACTTTTTTTCATTGCGGTACAATTATGCTTTCATAAAAAATTAATTTTTAAATTAGTTTTTTTAGTGTTTTTTAATTGTTTTAGTATATATATATATATATATATATATATATATATATATATATATATATATATATATATATATATATATATATATAATTAGATACATTTTAAAATACAACCTATACCACTCCCAGAGGCACTAATTGCATACCTAAAGTCCAGAAGGAAGAATCTGTTTTGACTGCACAAGTGAGGTCATGCTGTAAAATCAATGAAATTATCAAATAAAAGTTAAAAATGAGAAATTAATATTATTTTTTTGAAAAAAAAAAAGAAAAAAGAAGAAAACAAACGTTGAGATAAGGAGGGTTGCCTTTGATGCCAACTTCAACATGTTTGGACTGAATCTTGCAGTAAAACTGCTTAGAGTGAACATTTGGCGGTAAATTTATGTAAATATTTACCTCTTCAAGGGTTTGATCCCACTCAAATACAGTTTTACCTAAATAAATAAGAATCGCACACGCACAAATATCAGAAATCAGAAAGAATATAATTTTGATAGAATGGGAGAATTTGAGGCTCAGACCTTCACGGACGAAGCTGTGGCGCTTCTCTGGATCCAATTTCTCAGCCATTCTTTCACGTTTTCTCCGATTTTATTTAATTTCTATTCTGAGAAAGAGAGAGAGCTGTGTGTTTGTTGAAATCACAGTCCAGTAGAGAATAAAAGACAGAGAGATAAATCAAAAAGAAATAGACTAACCTGAAGAACTTGAGCGGGCAAGCTGGTCTCCCGTAACGGAGACGCGTGGAGACGTGGGAGCTGATCAAGGGTGATAATGGGCTTTGTGGACTTTCCCCGGTTTCCTCAAACGCTCTGGGGGTTCTGGTTTTATTAATTTTAGAAGTGGTTGGATCGGGCTTTCTCTAATTCATTTATCATCCTATCGTTTCCCATTTGTTTATTTTACATAAAATATTTTATAAATAAAAAATATTTTACATGTTGTGATAAAATGTTTTACAAATAAAAAATTAAATATAAAATAGTTTACACGCACAGCATTTTTAATAGCGATGGTGGAAGAAAATATGATAGCAAGATAATAGTGATGAAAATAAAAATGGTGATTAGACGATGATGATGATTATAATGAGATGAATGTCAAATATAATAAATTTTATTTTTATTTTTTATATTAAATTATATTTTTTGATATTTTATATTATTTTCATGTGTTAATGTCAAAAATAATATTTTAAAAATAAAAAATATATTATTTTAATACATTTCTGAATGAAAAATATTTTTAAAAACAATATCAATCATACTTCTAAACGGGCACAAAGATGATAGTTAAAAATATTTGATAAGTTAATTACTATTTATAAAATATTTTATAACAAATAAAATAATTATATTTGAAAGTTATCTGTAAAATAGTTTTTACAGAAAGCAAACATAGAAAAATAGTTTTTAAAATGAGAAAATCATTTCTCGTTTCATAATTATATTTGTTAATGCAGATTTCACGTAACTCCCTATACCATATAAAATAATAAGGCAAATGATTTGAAAACAAAATTTTAAATTAATTTCTATGGAAATTGACGTGTCAAGCTACATAATGCATGGTTACAGAGTAACGTATATAATGTTTTGCCTGTGCACGCCTCTTAATCAAGGTTAATAGTTAACCTCGTGCATTTAAGGTTGACTTGAGCTCTACTAGTGAGATTTATTTCATCTTGTTATTTAAATCATGTTCTTTATTTTTTATAGTATTTTTAATGAAAAACAAAATCAGATTGATTCTTTGTTAGATGTTTTTTTTTATAGTTTTAATGTGTTAATATAAAACAAAATCCAAAAAATATATTAATAATTAAAAAAACACTTTGCACCAAATTATAATTTAATACATTCCAACCAAGCTCAAAGAAATTTCAACACATGATGGCATAAAAATATAATTAGAGTATTTGCTCATATAATATAACATGTTGCATTATTATTGTAGCTCTACTACCTCATTTTAAAATTAAGAATGTGTTTGGTATTGCGGTTGTTATTGTGATTGAGGTTTAAAAAAATAATTTTATGAAAAATATTATTACTACGGTTCATGACTGAAATTGAAGTGTTTGGTAAAAACTGTGGTTGAGTTTATGTTTAATAAAAAGTAATTTCGGGTGTTTGGTTACCATACTTTTTATATTGCTGACAAATTATGAAATTACTTTAAAGGACACACACACACACACACACACACACACACACACACACACACACACACACACATATATATATATATATATATATATATATATATATATATATATATATATATATATATATATATATATATATATATATATATATATTATTTTTAAATAATGTAGATTTAATAATCATAATAATTCAAGTAAATTAGACACTTGTTTATATTCTCTTATTAAACTATTTGCAATTCCATAACGAACTAAATCGATACGTGAAGGTCTTTGCGTTCCCTTGCTATTTAATCGAGGAACAACATTTCATAAAATATCATTAGTAACAACATCTGCGATCCATACTAAGTTCAGGATCTCTATTTATATGTTGTAGAGATATAATTTCAAGATCAAATCCAATTGCAAATTTCTGATCCATAATCAATCGAAAAACAACGAGGTTTTGTAGTGAAACGAAGTCACGCACCTTTCCCTTTCATCATGACTGATCTCTATCTACATATATATATTTTTTTATTTTTAAAATATATTTGTTTTATATTTTTTTAAAATCGGACTGGGTTTGTCCTAACTAAATGGGTTGGCCTAGCCAAGGGAGGGCAAAAGACCCAACTCTACTGAACTTGGGATGGGCCAAGAGCAGGTCTGGTCCAGCCTAGCCCAACCCAATAGTTTTTTTTCTTCAAAAAAACAATGTGTTGCATTGTTCACTTCTTGCGTGAACTGTGCACAATGAATTAATTCACTCGTGCATTGTTCACCTAACACGTGAACAGTACCAAAGTGGTTGGTCGATGGTAATGAAAGGCTCACCTGCCAATGTCACTGGGTAGAAGAGACCGAGGTGATTTTTTCTGTGGTGGTGGCGTAGGAAATGGTGGCCGGGAGGAGCGTCAGAAGCTTGTTGTTGTTGCTTCCATGATGGGGCTTGCTGCTATCCCTGGAGGTCATGCCAGAGGTTCTAGAGTGGAGGAGAAGCTACAAATGCTGAGGGGAATGGTGGTGGTGCTCTTCGGGAGTTGCCCCTGACCTTGGAGAGAGAGAGCTGCCATTGACTATGGAGAGAGAGAGAAAGACCGGTTGTGCTGTGGCTGGCGGTGTTCATTGTTTCTGAAATTAAATTATAATACTTTGCTTGAGCTTAGAAGGTCATGGTATGGACTGATGAGAACTGTTCTGCATTTTGGTGGAGAAATGAAACGCAGGGAAAGCTCAAAAATTCAGCTTCTTGTAAATGGTGGTTCAAAAGTTTTTTTTTGTGGGTTAAAACTATGGCTTTGCACTTACCAAACAATGATTTTATTATAAAACTTTTTTTCCCCTCAAAACTATGTTTGAAACGCAATACCAAACAACCATTAAGTTTGATTGGTTAAGTGTTTGTTTGAAAGTATAATATATATTGTGTGTTTAAAGTGTTTTTTTCTTTGAAAATATCATAATTTATTTTTGATATCAACACATTAAAATAAAGTAAAATAAAATAATTTTTAAAAATAGCAAAATGATAGTTCAATTGCAATGCCAAACAAACCCTAAAACAATGAATCATGTCATATGATCTAAACATCTTAATAAAATAGAAATATCCTAATGAGAGGGAAGTAAAAACAAAACAAAAAAAACATTTGTTTTATATAAAAACACATTTAAACTAGAAAACTTAACATGGTGGGCGAGTCTAATCAACTTTAATATTATATTAAAGAATTAGTAAACATGAGAAATTCAAGCATTATATACCCTCTAGGATATAATTTTATAATAATTTGTAATTAATTGAAATAAATATAAGTGGATTTGAATGAGACTGCCATAAGTTAATAGTAAATGATCGGTACTTTCTAAATTAAGAGAACAAAGAACTAACCATGAATGGTTTTTAAATGTGGCCAACGATTGTCATCATGACACTTGTTAATAGTTATTTATAGTTTTAAATTAGCATCCATGTTTTTTTTACAACATAATTTATATTATAAACCAATGTTGTTGATCTCATTTTGTTATAATTGAAAAAATGAAGCACCAACCGAAACGAAATTGACAACCTTGTTATAAACACTTAAAATGTTGTCATATAATATAATATTCATTTAATATATGTAATTAGCATATATAAATGTTGTATTTTTATTCCATTCATTAGCTTGATTGAAAGAACAAGAATAATAATTACAGAATTTTTTTGGTGCTTAAGATGTAATTGTTAAATACTTACAAGAGAGAAATAAACACAAAAAAGATAAAGAGAAACAAAGGAGAATTGCAAAAATATTTTTTCAATATGAGAGAGAATACTTATCATTTTTTAATTCAATCAAATATTTTTTTTTGTATTCACTTTCCATATCTCTCTCTTTATATTGTAAATATTCAACGGTTAAACCTTGAATAGTTAAACCTTGAGCACAATAAAAATTTTCATGTATTCAATAAAATAATGTTTAACATGTGTTCTAAAAGCAAAAGCAATAGTTATCTTTTATCATTTATTAATTATATAATATATAAATGATATATTATAAAAAATAGTGATCATGCGCTTGGAATAACACGTTGCATAATTCTTTGTGGCTATAACCCCCCGACAATCATGACTAAGATCAATTGCTTAAAACGACAAATTATACTATATAATCCAAATATCTTAATAAAGTAGGAATATGTAAATTAGGGGAAAGTAACCTAAATGTTAAGTGATCTATACCAAAATATCACATAAACTAGAAAACTTAACATGTTTGGTGAGTTACCAATATATAATTTTATAAACTTTAATACTATATATGAAATTTATTTGAAACTAGAAATTAAGGCTACTGGATAAGTCTTTAAAATATTATTTTATATTATACTTTAATAATAAATAATTAAAAACAAATACAATTGGTTTTAAATGAAGTGTTTTTGTATTGCCATATCTAAATTTCTAAATTAAGAGAACAAAGAACATACATAATATTTAAGAAAATTATGGCCAATAGGCACCATTTTTACACAGGCTAGAGTTCTTAAATTCTTAGTTTAAAATCAACATCTAGTTTTCTTTTTTGCAGCATAATTTATATTACAAACACTTAAAAAATTGTCATATAATTTAATGTTTATTTAATATCTTTAGTTAACATCTATAAATGTTGGATTTTTTATTCCATTCATGAACTTGATTGAAAAAACAAAAATAATATGTAAAGAGTTTTTTTGGTGCTTAAGATGTAATTGTTAAATTCTTACAAAAGGGAAATAAACACGAGAGATAGAGAGAAACATAAAACAAGGGATAATTGCAAAAATATCTTTTTAATATGAGAGAGAATTTTTTGATTCAATCAAATATGACTTTCTCTATTTGTTTTCCGTATATCTCTCTTTATATTGTAAATATTCAATAATTAAAGCTTGAGCACTATAAAAATTTCCATATATGTGATAACATAATTTTTAACATGTCTTCTCATGGAAAAAGCAATCATTAATAACTTATAAAAAGTATAATATAAAAATAGTGACCACTCACTTAGAATAACACACGTTGTATTACTCTTTGCGGCTCTGACATTCATGATGAAGATCGATTGCTTAAAACAAAAAATTATACTATATAATAATCCAATCATCTTAATAAAGCACTCACTTAGAATAGCACGTTGCATTATTCTTTGCGGCTCTAACAATCATGATTAAGATTGATTGCCTAAAACGATAAATTATGCTATATAATCCAATCATCTAAATAAAGCACTCACTTAGAATAGCACGTTGCATTATTCTTTGCGGCTCTGACAATCATGATGAAGATCGATTGCTTAAAACGACAAATTATGCTATATAATCCAATCATCTTAATTAAGCACTCACTTAGAATAGCACATTGCATTATTCTTTGCGGCTCTGGCAATCATGATTAAGATGGATTGTCTAAAACGACAAATTATGCTATATAATTCAATCATCTAAATAAAGCACTCACTTAGAATAGCACGTTGCATTATTCTTTGTGGCTCTGACAATCATGATCAAGATCGATTGCTTAAAACGACAAATTATGCTATATAATTCAATCATCTTAATAAAGTAAGAATATGTAAATTAGAGGAAAGTGACAAAAAGTTTTTTTTTACCTATACCAAAGAAGCACATAAACTAGAAAACTTAACATGTTTGGTGAGTTACCAATATATAATTTTATAAACTCAAATATTATACCAAAAAAACAAATTGAAACTAGAAATTAAAGCTACTAGTCAATCTTTAAAGTATTATTTTATATTATACTTCAACAACCAATAATTGAAAATAAATATAATTGGTTTTAAATGAAGTGTATTTGTATTGCCAATTCTAAATTAAGAGAACAAAGAACATACATAGAGTCGGTCATAATTTAAATTCAACATTTAATTTTCTGTATTACAGCACAATTTCTATTATAAACACTTCAAAAGTTTCCATATAATATAGAATTCATTTAATATCTTTAAAATTTTGAATTTTTATTCATTTATTACGTTGATTAAAAAAACAAAAATACAATATATAATCAAATAATGCTTTACATGTGTTCTAGGAGCAATCATTAGCTTTTCACATTTTAAACCCACATAATTCCAATGTAATGTTCCACTTAAATATTATTAACTTCAATTGTTAAATATATATATACTTTTTTAAAAAAACAATTTTAATACATTTTGAATTTAAAAAACCGCCACACTAGATTACAAAATATACACTTCACCCATTCTAGTTTCCCTTCCTATATATACATGTACGTTCTCCAACCAGGTACTGCATTCAAGTTTCTCTTCCAAAATCTCTATTCTCCAACCAAGTAGTGCCGTCATACACATATTTTCTATCATTAATTTATCTTATCTCCCTTCTTATTTTCTTCATCATGGAAGGCAAGAAAACAAGAGGAAGGCAAAAGGTTGAGATGAAGAGAATTGAAAAAGAAGATGATAGATTGGTCACTTTCTCCAAGCGCAGGGCCGGGATCTACAAAAAATTGAGTGAGCTCGTCGCTTTAACCGGGGCAGAAATTGCATGCCTCGTCTTTTCACCTGGTGGCAAGCCGTTCTCCTACGGCCACCCTTCATTTGAAAACGTGCTTGATCGTTTTCTCGAAAACCCATCGAGCACAGATGGTGGCGGCGACGAGCTTGCGGAGCTATACAGGAGAGCGAGGATCGGAGAGCTAGCACAGAAGTATAATGAAATGCAGCAGCAACTGGAAGACGGTAAGGAAAAGGGCAACAAGTTGAAGGATAAAATGGAAGGTAATGAGGGCGAGGATTGGTGGAATTCTCCAGCAGAAGAGCTCAACCTCCAAGAGTTGATTGAACTGGAGAAAAAGTTTGAAAGCCTGCAAATGATGTTACACAACAAGATCAAAGACAGCAATAATGGTGCATCCTCTTCACATGCTCCAGAAATAGGCCAGCCTCATGCATATGATCCAAACTTTGCCTTTGATCATGGAAGCGATTGGGGTGCGGGAAGTTCTGGGTTTTAACTTTGTTGAAAAGGCCTGTTACCATTTTAGGGTTTATGTTTATGATTAAAGAGTTTTTTTAAATCTATTATTATGTTTTGTTTTGTTTTGTTTAGTTTCTTAAGCTTTGTTTACTTAGGTTCGCATCTAATTTTGTTTATGTCAAAGTGTGGTTGTCGGATTACAAATAAATATATTTTATACACATGCTTTGTGTTGTGTGAATGGATTTACATCTCTAAATATTTATGGTTCTTTATAAAACCATGAACTCGATCTCCATCTCTCCATCTTAGTTTGAAAAAAAAATCTTTAATGTAATAATATATTTTTATCAAGCAAAATATTTAGATTAGTTTGCTCCCTCCCTTGACTTTTGGAAGATTTTACTAAATTACACCAGATTGATGTGGGGTATGTTACTTACGAATCACTTAGAGTGTTTTTTTATTATTATTATTAAAGTGGATGTTCAAGTCAGCTTGTGCGTATCTTGACTAATCTCACAGTCTATAAAGTGAACGACCATATAAGTTTACAGAATTGAAATTTTAAAATTAACATATCAACAAAAAAAACTCTAAAATAAAGTTAACCCATGTAAGTTAACAACCATATATTTTTTACACTAGTTCTTTATGGTGACTATTAAAACTCTAAAATTGCTATAAAAAAACATATCAACAAAAAACAATAAATAAAAATAGACTAGAATTTATTAAATTAATTTATATTTGGTTTCATTATATAATATAATTATTTAAAAAAAATAAAAACAGTCAAGATACATACATACATGCAGTCCTTTTTTAATTGAAGCAATTGTGCACATGCATTGTGAGAAAAGAAAAAAAAAATGAAGCTCTCTTTCTTTCTCTTTCTATTTTTCTTAAAAAATAGAAATAGGATAGGATGATATTAAAAATGTTGTTTTAATTTTTAACTATGTTTTAATTTTCAACTTCAAGCTTTGTAGTTATTAAAAAAAAATTATATAATTATTAACTCAAGAACCTATAAAATTAATCAGCAGGTTGTCCCAATAACACACATCAATAAAAAAAAAATGTGAAGGTAACGTTTAACAGATAAGCGTGGTCTTATCTTAAAATTTTTTGGGCCACTTCTTTGTCTAACAAATAATATCTCAGCCTAAAATCACTCTTAATTATTAATAGTTTTTTTTTTTTACTAAAAATAATTTTTTCAAAAATATTTTTAGATAACAAAAAAAAAATGAGATCTTAAAATAAACAGAAAAAAATCATTAATTTCTGTCTCTCCTAATCAATTTATGGGCTAAAAATCCTACAGTGGAATTCAAAATCTGCAGCCCCACGTGAGAGTTTCATGCAAAACATTTTTCCGTTAAGAGTGTTATTCGGTAACCGCTGTTTGACGATTTAACATGTTCTGTTTGGGCCCACCTACTGTCATTAAGAAAGCCCCTTAAATGGAAGTAGAATTCAATGTTCAGCACTGGAAACGGCCCTCCAAAACGCCAACTCATAACCCAAAATCATCTCCTGTCATTGCATGCTTTTTTAACCGGTCATTAATTTAGAGACCTAGGCGTTTTCTAGGTTCAAGAAAATTCATGATTTTTAATTTTTACCTAAAAAGTTGTTTGTGTTTAATAATAAAAATAGATCAACAATTATATATATATATATATATATATATATATATATATATATATATATATATATATATATATATATATATATGTTGATAAATGTAGAAAAACCTGGGAATATTAATTAAAGATTAGATCAATAAGCTGAGAGATATATGTAGATTACAATATTTGGTTTTGTATCCAAAAAATATATTTTATTGGTCAATAATTTTTTTTAATATTAATTTAAATACATTGAAAAATAATTTACAGTACAACTCATTTTTATTGGCGATTAAAAAAGAGTGCCTGCTAATATTGAAAAAGAGTATTGTAATCTTATTTAAAAAATAAAAATTGAATGATATTTAATAAAATAATATCCTTAATATATTTTTAATGATTTTTAATTTAACCTAAGATTTTGGTCATCTTAGGAGTAGAAACACAGGGTTCAAATCATATCCATCCTTAAACTAGTTGTTAATATATTAAAAGAAATTAAAAAATCACCTTGAAATAATTAATTCTTGATTTTGGAGTGAAAATAATTAATCATTTTCTATGAACTCTCCTTTTCAGCTTTCAAATTTTGTTATTCTAATTGTATCTTCACACTACAAATTCAAACTATATCTCATTAAATTGATGTCTAATCAATTAAGTTTTGAAATACGCTCAAAACCTTTATATCTAAAAGGCCAATTACTGGGCCTCCTTTTAGCCCATATTCGAAGCCCTAAGATATTGTATATAGCAAGAACCCAATGAGGTTATATGTGATTTCTTCTTAATTTAAAGAAAATGCTTAAATTAGGTATTAGCTATCTATTTATTCTTTATTTTAACTGCTCTAATCTTAGAGAAAAACTATATAATTTTCTTAATAATCTTAATTGATTGAGTCCTTGACTGCATTGCGAGTTAATTAAAAATAAACCTATTTCTCACTAAAAAGAGAGGGACATAAATAACATATAATATAATGATTTATTGATCGCATATAATAGGAAGTTAATCTCCCATACAGCATTATTTATCTCATGTGAGATTCTTGTACATGGATTTGAATAGAATTTTCCATAATCAATTATTATAATTTCATTGAGATAATGCATGACTAGTGATTTTATTTTTTATTAACGTGGGTGTCCGGACTAGCTTGCGTGAACGTTGACTAATTCCACGGGGCTTAAAATTAACAATCATGTAAGCTTCTAGTAATTATCATATTAACAACCACATGACTCGAACCTAAGACCATAAAGATATCAATTTTTTTAATTTGAAATTGTTACCATTGAACCACCTGTTAGATACTTACTGGGATTTTGTTAATTAGACTAGTGAAAGTACATCACAAAAGATGTCGATGTTTGTACCCATGAAGTATACAAAGAACGGCACAAAAACACAAACCTCGAGTGGCTAATGCCCTTTCTAGCATTCAAAAGATAAGGCAAAAATTTTATAACTCGTTCGAGGGGGGGATAACTAAAATAGACGTCGTGAAGTAGTGCCTCCTTCCTAACACGTAGCTGTCAAGTGTTAACACAGAGATGCACAACATTTAAGTAGATATTGGAAGGGAGTAAGAGGAAAGTAATTGTTTTGGACGGTAGGGATGAGAAATTTCGACCAAATTTCTCTACCTGATGAGAGAATCTGATCAATCAAATGGCTTTTATGCATGCTTTTGTACCCATTTTACTTCATTAGCACTCGGAGACAGGTGGAAAAAGCACTACCATATGCTTTAAAAATTTATTACTCATTCAGGTTTGTATTTATTGAGTCCAGAGTAATTAAAACTATCATTCCTATAAATTAAGTAATATAAATTGAAGTAATATGAAAAAACATGAGATAAGATCGAGAGCATGAAAGCATATTTAATTCATACAATTATTCTGGGATTTCTCGTCATCTGGTGAGCTTGTTTATTGAAGTCCATCGTCATTTGAGTCTCCACGCACGCACTCTCACACCTCCACAAGATGCTGCGCTGCTGTTGACGTGTCTGTTTGCATGTAAAACACGTGTCCTTAATTACTTTGTTCACCCAGGTTTTCTTTCAGGCTCCTGGATCTAACCTTAATTATGGAGCATTGGGTCAAACCGGTTCCAAGAATTTCCGGACTTGTTCTTTCGAGTTTTGGTCTTGGTAATTTGTAGATCAATCTGGTGTTGGGTTTCTTTCTAGGTCTGTTAATTTGTTTGTTTTTAACTTGGTTTTTTACGGGGATTTTATGGTTCTTAAAAAAAATTAAATTTCAGCAAAACAACGGTTTAGATGCAGCGCCAAACGGGTTCTTGGTCTGTGCTAACTCTACTTCTACAATATATTGTCTGACCTTGAGTTTCTACATCTCGGGTTTAACGGCCAAGATTTATTCTTGGCATGCCGGTTGTTTTATGCAATGACACTGATTATGTTCGTCCAAATTAACATAGCATTCGACTAGCTAGAGGTGCCTTGTGCTAGTTTAACCTAACTAGCTAGCACTTTTCAAGGAAGCAAATCGACGTAGCTTTCCTTTCTCGATGCTAGCTCTATCTCTTCTCCTTGATATCATCGATCGTCAAGTTATTCACACGCCACTGTAAGACTGTTTATTAGGAATGATAGATTTTGGGAAAATACTAGGTTGGATAAAGTGAAGGGATGGGTAGGGGAGATGACGGATGATGACTTCCTGTCCCGCGTGTTGTGCTAAGTTTTTTTGATGTAACAAATTGATTAATTATTTGATCTGCAAAGAATTATTTAGTTGATAGATAACAAATTATAATCGTTAAATTCTGTTATATTTTTTTTATCTGTATCGAATTAGTTGGTTGTTGTTATTAGTGTAAGTGCTCGGATAATAATTTAGTTGACAACTCTCAAAATTAATAATCGATAAAATCTATTAAAGATGAGTAGATTGTATTTTATAACCAATTCATTAATGGGTGAACTTATTTTATCGATTTATGTAATTTCCATATTGAAAAACTATAATTGATTAATTGTTAGGCGTGTTTTAATTGTTCTGACAGTTATTTAATTGGTGGACGTATATTTATAATTAATAAAATGAATAAAAGATGATTTTTTTTTTTCTTGTATCGAACTTTTTGATGATTGAGTTTATTTTAACGGCAACGAATGATTTAACCAATAGATAGCAAAATTGCAACCGCTAAAATCTATCAGAGATGAATTATTTCTGGTTGATTGCTATTTTGTGTCAATTTATTTAATTCATAGATTGCAAAACTGCAACTGAATGGTTGTTTGGTGTGTCTTAATTGTTTTGACAATTATATAATCGGTTGATGAAAAAAATGCAATCGATGAAATCAATTAGAGATGAATTACTTTATTTTTTGTAGTCAATTGGGCATTCGTTGGCGGTTCGGTGTTTCGTAATGGTTCGGCTTATTATTCTCTTTTTTCTTTTTTCTTTTTTCTTTATTCTTCAAGTCAAATAATTTTTTTAAAATCTAATAATATTTTTTTTCATTTTTTTATTTTTTTTAAATATTATTAGGTGTTGAAATTTTTAATTATTGTAGATAAGGCATTCCAAATAATGATAATAATTATTCGTAATTTTTTTCTTTATAAATATGTTAGACTAATTATAGATTTTTCTATTTATTTCATATTAACGCCTTAAAAATAATGATAATAACTATTTGTGATTTTTTCTCTGATAAATATGTTAGACTAATTATATATTTTGCTATTTATTTCATATCAGCACCTTAAAATATATATATTCATCACTTTTTGAATTGTGATCTCCTTTAGGTATTCTATAAAATAATAATAGTCGTGGTGCGTGTAAACTGATCCGGATACCCTGATTATATAAAAAAATATATAAGTGTGAGAAAAAATAGGAAAAAATGTTAAGAAAAAATGAGTCCAGAGATTATTCGTGGCGCACTTAGTTGACCAGGAACAAAAAAAAATATATACCTGGGAAGAAAAAATCATGGTGCGCATAAGCTGACTCGAACACCTCGGTTGGAGAAAAAAACAGAAAAAATTGTATAAGTGGCAAAACAAAATAGGGAAAAAATGTATAAAAAAAGTGGATCCGGAGATTAGTCATGGCGCGCGTAACCTAACCCGAACATCTTAGTTATTAAAAAAATCTATTTTTTTTTTAAAAAAAAAAGGAAAAAAAAAGAAAACCAGAATCAGTTTTATTGTCTGAGCAGCTCGAACTCTCGCGCGCCGAATCTGCCAACGCATAGACAACAACTCGGTCACAACTACTCCTTTGTCATTTCTACTATACAAATAAAAAAATAAGAAGCCCTAACTAAAAAAAACCGAGCTCATGTAGGCACGAAGCAGCAAACCAATTGTCCAGTCCATAGTAACAAACAGTGAACGGTCGATCTCCTTTAGCTCTTTAGCGAGCGAACTTGCCCGCGCGTTGTGTTGGGTTCTATTTATGTAGAAAACTGATTGATTTTATGTGTGTTATAATTGGTGATTTTAATATTTAATCAGTAAAATTATTGTATCGAACATGTTGATGGTTGAGTTTATTTTAACCGCAACAAACTATTTAACCGACAAATAGCAAAATTACAACCACTAAAATCTATCATAGATGAATTATTTTTGGTTGATTGCTATTGTGTGTTGATTTATTTAATTCATAGATTGCAAAACTGCAATTGATTGATTGTTTGGTGTGTCTTAATTATTTTGATAATTATATAATCGGTTGATTAAAGAAATCCAATCGACAAAATCAATTAGACATGAATTACTTTTTTTTAGTTAATTGGGCATTCGATGGCGGTTGGGTGTGTCGTAATTGTTCGGCTTATTATTCTTTTTTTTCTTTTATTTATTCTTCAAGTCAAATCATTTTTTTATATCTAATAATTTTTTTTTGTTTTGTCATTTATTTTATTTTTTAATTGCTTTTTTTTTTAGTTAATTGGGCATTCGATGGCGGTTGGGTGTGTTGTAATTGTTCGGCTTATTATTCCTTTTTTTCTTTTTATTTATTCTTCAAGTCAAATAATTTTTTTATATCTAATAATATTTTTTTTTGTTTTGTCATTTATTTTATTTTTTAATTGCTTTTTTTTTTTCAAAAATTGGGCATTCGATGGCGGTTGTGTGTGTCGTAATTGTTCGACTTATTATTCTCTTTTTTCTTTTTATTTATTCTTCAAGTCAAATAATTTTTTAAGATCTAATATTTTTTTTTGTTTTGTCATTTATTTTATTTTTAATTGCTTTTTAAAAAAAAATATTATTAGGTGTTGGAATTTCTAATTATTGTAGATAAGGCATTCATAATAATAATAATAATAATTATTCATCAAATTTTTTCTTATAAATATGTTAGACTAATTATATATTTTGCTATTTATTTCATATTAGTGCCTTAAAAATAATGATAATAATTAGTTGTAATTTTTTCTCTGATAAATATGTTAGACTAATTATATATTTGGCTATTTATTTCATATCAGCGCCTTAAAATATATATATTCATAACTTTTTGGAATTGCGATCTCCTTTAGGTATTCTATAAAATAATAATAGTCATAGTGCGTGTAAGCTGATTCGGATACCCTGATTATATAAAAAAAATGTACAAGTAGGAAAAACAAATAGGAAAAAATGAGCCCAGGGATTATTCGCGGCGCGCTCAGTTGACCAGGAAAAAAAATACTTGGGAAGAAAAAATCGTGGTGCGCGTAAGTTGACCATGACACCTCAGTTAAGAAAAAAAAAAAGTACAAGTGGCAAAACAAAATAGGGAAAAAAATGTCAAAAAAAAAGTGAATCCGGAGATTAGTCGTGGTGCGCATAAGTTGACCCGGACACCTCAGTTATTAAAAAAAAAATCTTGTTTTTTGTAAAAAAAACGAAAACAACAACCAGTTATTAAAAAAAAAACCCGTTTTTTTTTACAAAAAAAAAGTTCTTAAATAAAACAGTTTTCCTGTCTGAGCGATTCGAACTCGCGCGCGCCGATGCTAGCAGCATGCGGACAACCGGTCGGCCACAGCCACTCCTTTGTCATTTCCACCATAAAAATTAAAAAAAATATCCCTGCACAAAAAAAAAAGAACATATACGCGCGCGAAGTAGGAGAGGAAATGGTCAGTCCACAATGCACATGAGTGTGCGTGTACTGTGGTTGACCGAGCTCCTTTATCTTATTTGTAATTTGGCTAATTAATTGAAGGATAAGAGTCGATCCATCCAAATTAAAAGTTATCGTAGATTTTAAGTTAAAGTCTGAGTATGTTTACCTTATAAAATTATGAGATAGCCAGAATTTTATTTATTTAAACTGGATCTGTAAAAAATGACTAAAAAGAAGTGTGGTTTCCGCAAATCTAAAAAAATTAATCAGTTCCTTATTCATCCATGAACACTAGCTAGCTGCATGATCTTCACTGTGCAGCAATAAGCTCAACAGGTTTGCAGTAAAGAATTTCAGAATTATATTGGTAATTAAATTTTATCTCTCGTTTATTGGATTTATATTTTTTTTGAATAAATGGTTTGCTATTAAATCTTATGATTTAGAAGAGATTAACACCTCTCTGAAAATCATAAAAAAAGTGAAGTTTTCCATCAATGGAACCTGATGCTGTGACCCGGTTACTTCAGAAGTTGATGACACCTTGAAATTGTTCTACGTGTGTAAGCTGCAACAACATTACATTTTTATTTTAGAAAGCTCTAGAGGACCATAGCTTAAAATTTAATATTTTTTTACAAGGTGTACAATATTAATGTTTTGTTTTCCAGGGACCCGGGCCCTGTCAGCCGGCGTTCGATAGATGGATTGATATACTTGAAAGTTGATTTTTTAATTATTATTGGTGGTTGTTTTGTTTTATTTAATTTATTGTAATTTGCCAGTTGTAATTATCACTGAATTTTACAAATAACCCTGTTTTATATTTTTTTTCTTGTCTAATGAAATTACTATATTCGATAATAATTTATTTTTTCATGTTTCAAATATAATAAGATCAGCTAAAGAGCCAGCTGGCTTACTTTTAATGATCACTCTCTATCACAAAGGATAGTGTATGAGCATAAAAGATCGTACATACATAACAATAACTATTCCAACATGGAAGTCATAATTAAATACATAAAAATAATGCAAATAGTCATTTTTGGCAGATGGTGCATATAATATTTATGATGTATTATTTTTTAACATTGCCGAGTTAAATTACAGATATTTTTAGTTTTTATTTATTTGTTTGAAATAGTATTAATTTGATTAATACTTATTAAACTTTGAAATTGAAAAGGATGTTACTTTGAAAGGAACATGTTGTGTTTTTATTATTATTAAAAGTAGAGGGTAAAACAGTGTTTAGTTAATATTAATTATTCTTCAAATTGAAATAATAAAAACATAAAAGGCTATATATATATAAAAATGTACCTGTTTAAATACTTCTAGCACATCATCCTTATTAATCAATTAATATCTCAAAAGCATAGTGATAAAAATTAACCAAATAATAATTATTTATGTGGTTTAAACATTTATAAACACTATATAGTAAATAATTACGAAACAATGTTTCTAAACTCACTACACAATGTACGGAGCACAATACAAAAATGCTAAACATGGCCTCGGTTGCTTATGGCTAGATAGTAAATAATTAATTATCGTATGGTTCTTGCCGTGCAAGTGAATTTTGGCACGTGTATGTATCTGCAAATGCATTAAATCACTTATATTTCTTAGACGCATAAAATACAATCTCTATTTTTTTTTCCTTCTATGATCGAATTGATCAAACTTCAAAGAGTTTGATGATCAATTTAACAATAATATCAGTCGATTACTGCATTCATTGCACTTTTTTTCGTTAATTTTTTAAAAATAGTTCTGTTTGTTTTAGACTGTCAAGGATAATTTAAAAAGTTTATCATATGTTATTTATGATATATATATATATATATACGCATTGTAATCGACAAAATTAATCATGTTATATACAGCCATGGAAGCAATTACATTCCTCTCTTTGCACTCTGTCTGCTAGTAATGTATAACGCAGGATCCGGAGTTCATGTGAAACCTCAGTATAGAGTGCCACACAGACAATTTCATTAGCAAGTACGTGGACTCCCATGCAAGAATGGCAACAAGCAGGGGAAAATTCCAGGAAGCTACACTAATTATAAAGAAATTGCTCTCTCGGATCTTTCTGCCTCGAAAACATTTTGCGTCTCTTGTCCTATATATATATATATATATAACCTCCTCTCGATTATGTCAGCCCAAGAATTACAGCTAGAGCTAGCTGGGGAGTTCCTTCACGTAGAAGATCAGAAAACAAACCAAGTACTGTACTGGGCGGTAGCTATACAGTATTTTACCACAACATGGACCAGTACTACTCGCAGGTTCATCATCAGGTCTCATCAGACTTGGAAAATGGAGATGTTAATTATAAGGTGGGCTTGAACAGCAATAGCATGAAGGAGGTTTCTGTCAACGGGAAGACACCACAGAATATATCATCTTCAATTGTGCGGAAGAAATCCGATCCAGTGCTTGTTTCATCAAATGTTCGGTTTCAAATGCTTGGCTATTTCTTGACCAATCTTCAAGAAGTGATTCTTGGAACCAAGCTGGCTGTTCTCTTCCCAGCGATTCCTCTAGCAATTGCTGCTGACTATTATAAGCTTGGAAGAGTAAGTTGATCGGTTTCTTTTTGGAAGAATCATGGAACCTTCCATGTCATTGATTTTTCTATATATATTTACAATTGATTTTGTTGTATAAGATGATATATAGATATGGATTAAATAAATATATCTTGCTGTATATCTGTTTAATTTGCATTATTCTGCCACACGTAGCCTTGGATATTTGCTTTGAGCTTGCTTGGACTCACCCCACTTGCAGAACGTGTCAGCTTCCTCACCGAGTAAGTCTGCAACTAAGTATAGTCAAATAATTTTATACGCAACTACTTGTGGAATATTTTATCCATTAGGTGTTCTGATATTAATTTTTATTTTCAACTTTCTGCTGTTCTTGTTCTTATTAATCTCAGACAAATTGCTTACTTCACTGGTCCAACAGGTAATTTAAAAAAAAATCCCACAGATAATTACTTCTAATTATGGTTTTATACCATGATCATAATTTGAGAATTGAAGATGACTTGATCATTTGCAGTTGGAGGACTCCTTAATGCAACATGTGGCAATGCAACCGAGCTGATAATAGCAATACTTGCTCTTTACCAGAACAAAATACATGTCTTGAAATATTCTCTTTTGGGCTCCATTTTGTCAAATCTCCTTCTAGTTCTTGGGACTTCCCTCCTATGTGGAGGCTTAGCCAACCTTAAAAAGGAACAAAGATACGATAGAGTAAGGCACAAACTCAAAATCCAATTAATTTTACAGCTTGGGTAATTAGTAATAACTATATATGGTCTAATACATTTCATAATCTTTTCTTTTTCTTGGCTTGAACAGAAGCAGGCTGACGTGAACTCGCTACTTTTATTACTGGGATTGCTGTGCCACATGTTGCCACTGATGTTCAGATATGCCATAGGGGAAGGAACTGCCACCGACTTCTCTACCCTTGAGATGTCCAGAGCGAGCAGCATTATTATGCTTATAGCATATGTTGCTTACATCTTCTTCCAGCTGAAAACTCACAGGCAACTTTTTGATTCCCAAGAGGTGATTAATTAACTGTAGAGGCCAAAAAGTTTTAAAATAAAAAAGTATACTTGAAATTGTTTTATTCAATGAGATCAGCATTCGATCAGGTCAGAAGGAGATAATTAATACAAAGTTGATATTAATAAATACAACTTACTGGTTCAAGTTGAATGACAGGAAGGTGATGTGGAGGAAGAAAAGGCAGTGATAGGGTTTTGGAGTGCGTTCACTTGGTTGGCTGGCATGACGATTATCATAGCTTTGTTATCTGAGTATGTCGTGGGCACAATTGAGGTACATTATTACAGTTGAGATCGAGTTTATAAAATATTATTTTTTAGCAATATTAATGCACATCTAACTAATATGAGGATTTCAAATTTTAATGTATCTCAATCAGGCTGCATCAGATTCTTGGGGCATTTCTGTCAGTTTCCTCAGCATAATTTTGCTTCCAATAGTGGGGAATGCTGCAGAACATGCTGGATCGGTCATATTTGCTCTCAAGAACAAGCTGGTTAGACCATGACCGTAGTCTTACTCCTGTATTTTGCTACCTGCTAAGTTTCAAGAACACAAATATTTATCTGGGTGTTATGCAGGACATATCCTTAGGTGTTGCTCTAGGTTCTGCTACTCAAATTTCAATGTTTGTGGTAAGATTAAAGCATCCCAGGCAAACAAAATCCTTTGCCAAGTTAACCTTGGAAAGAAATCATGATTATTTTATTAAAAAAAAAAATTATTTTTGTGGGTTTCAGGTCCCTTTATGTGTTGTTGTTGGGTGGACAATGAACATCCAAATGGACCTTGATTTCAGTCTCCTTGAGACTGGTTCTCTTGCTTTCACGATAATTATCACAGCCTTCACTTTACAGGTTTTTTCATCTAATATCTTCTTAATTACCAGTGCCAATGCATGTTATATTGGCTATTAATTATTTAGTTGATCTGTAAATTCTCTAATGGTAGTATGTTCATTACTCACAGGATGGAACTTCACACTACTTGAAAGGACTGCTTCTTTTCCTGTGCTACATTGTAATTGCTGCGTGCTTTTTTGTTCACAAAATCCCTCAGAGTAAGTTCCTAGCTAGCGAAAATCTATTTTATAGAATGATTCGAGTTTCTTCATTCATTGCAGCTCACCGCTAATGTTTCCTACAACTCTGATTTAGGTCAAATCTCTGAAGGCAAACCATTCACTGGACTCTTTGCAGCTTAGCTGCATTTACATGCGGGGATTGATCCCCGACAAAGAATGGTCCACAGATCAGTTTATGTTCTTTAACTCAATATTTTGGTACTGAGTTGAAGTGCAAAACATTGTCAAAATGCATACATTTTTTTCCCCTAGTAGCTGTAATTTTGTTTGTATTTGATTTAAATTCACTTTATCATGTTTCTTACGAGAATAATTAAGTTGTATGTACTTCTTGCAATGTAATAATGAAGTTAATAAAAATTAAGACAATTTTTTTATTGGGGAAGAAGAAGAAGAAGAAGAAGAAGAAAAGAAACGGTGCTACGAGAATACTTTGGACATTAAATTAATTATAGTAGATTTTTTGTAATATTTTTTTTCTGTTAATCTGCAGTGCTAACCCACATCCTTATTTGTTAATTGACGAGGCTGACATAAGCTTTGCAGGACAGCTTAACTGTGAACTCATGGAACAACTTGATGCTGGGCCCCAGGTTGCTCATAAATAACAGCAATATCAGGGTTGACAATAGATTAGTGGATTGATTACTCATATGCCAAGATTCATCCATCCATCTGTAAACTAGCGTTGCAAGTTTTTGGATGCAGATTCCCCGTACACTGACTGAATTAGCTCCGCACCCTTTTCGTTGTTTACAGAGCATGAAACTGGTCTGGTTCTGTACATTCAGTTCATTATGCAAAAATTCAAAGTTCATAAATTTCAACCCACAATTCTAGCTTGTTGTAACGTTTATCTGGGACATCCAATTAAAGTATAGCAGAAACATTTTGGGATTGTGGACGAGAATGTAAGACTACTGTATCTCTCGTTCTTCTAATTATCCCTTAGCAGAGAAGGCATGAAATTATGTGCATTTTTAGTAACCCAGATGGGCCTGCCTGATTCCAGGATGACTGATCAAACTTCTGCTCTTCCGTACCTGATGACAGAGATTCGAGGTGCTTCATGTGTGGTCGAGAATCAATTCAGGGGAAAAAATAGTTATTTGATTGAATAGTTGAGCCGCATCGATCAAGAAGATGGGGTCCGGAAACTTTTCGTGTTGGATAGAGTACCAAATATGGTGTCAGGTCAGGACTGCCTTAACCATGTATGGACAAACTTGAAAATTGAAATAATATTATAGGTGTTTTTTGCAACCTCAATGCCAGCATATTAACGGCCGAGGGTCACAATCTGCCGGCAAGCAAGGCAGTCTAGAAGCATTGACGACGCAACTATTTGCCACTCACCATGTGATCTTGGTTAATTTAAAACATAAATTATTTTCGACACGAAAAGGAAGCTATTTAAATAATGGTTTTGCTTATCTTGATCGTGGGCAGCAATATATTATTGACCAATTATTGAGCCTTGATGGGCAAGCTTGAAACCTTGCCACATATCCTCCCTCAAAAGAATAAGACAACTTGTTTGATTCACATTAGGTGTCAGCCCCTTCTAAAACACTGTTAAGAGGTCATTAGCTACCATACAGGAGGACACACATGAAATCCTTTGTTTATATATAGAAGATGCAAAATTCTAAAATCTGAGCTAGCTAGCTATACGAGATATCAAATGGCAGGTAAGGAATCCGATAATGGAGCTGCTGCTAACTGTGTTGCCATCATTTTTGGGGTCACCGGGCTTGTCGGGAGAGAGATAGCTAGAAGGCTAATCTCAAAAAACAAATGGAAAGTCTATGGCGTGGCTAGAAGGTCTGAGAGTTTTCCTATCCTGAGTCCCAGCTACCGTTTCATCTCATGCGACTTGTTAAACCCTAACGAGACAGAAAAGAAGCTCTCTGTGGCGCAAGATGTGACTCATATGTTCTGGGTCACTTGGACAAGCGAATTTCCTCTGGATAGCAGAGAATGCTGTGAGCAGAACGAGGCCATGATGTCCAATGCCTTGAATGTCATCCTCGCCAAATCTAAGGCGTTGAAGCACGTTTCACTGCAAACAGGAATGAAGCATTATCTCTCATTGAGAGGCCCTTTCGATGATGTGAAAGAAGAGTCTATCTACGATGAAAAATGCCCTAGAGCAAGCGAGGGTTTTAACTTCTATTATGCTCTCGAGGACTTGCTCAAGAAGAGACTAGCTGGTAAAGTGGCGTGGTCTGTGCTCAGGCCTGGTTTGTTGATGGGGAGTTCCAGCACGACTTTGTACAACATCATGGGCTGCTTGGCTATCTATGGTGCTATTTGCAGACACCTGAACCTCCCTTTCGTGTTCGGAGGGACAAGGGAGTGCTGGGAGGAGGTGTGCATTGACGGCTCTGATGCCCGGCTAGTAGCTGAACAGCACATCTGGGCAGCTACCGATGATGAAATATCCTCCACGGACGGCCAGGCATTCAATGCAATTAACGGCCCAAGCTTCACGTGGAAGGAGATCTGGCCGGTCCTCGGAAAGAAATTCGGAGCGGAAGTGCCTGAAGAAATGTTTTCTGACGGCTTCTGGTTTGCAAAAGCAATGAGTGACAAGAAGAAGGTCTGGCAAGAAATCGTGGTGAGGGAAGGTCTGCTACACACAGAGATGGAAGATTTGGCTAACTGGGAATTCCTGGATATCTTGTTCCGCTGTCCGATGAAAATGCTAGGAAGCCGAGCAAAAGCTGACCGGTTGGGTTTCACGATGAGATTCAAGACATTGGAATCAATCCTGTACTGGGTTGATTCCATGAGAGAGGAGAAGATAATTCCTTTCTAGAGCTTGATTTGACTTCATTTGGATTGAACAATAGTCGAGAGAATGTGGTGCACCACTAGTTGGCTGATCTCACAGCAAATAAAAATTATAGTGCCTTTATATGTGCTGTTTGGCTGACTGAATTTAATATATATTATGAACATAAAATATATTGATAACACCGTATGATAAGAGTTGATTAAATAATGCAGATGCCCACCTGTTCTTAATTACTCATTTTTGCATGCGTAAGAGTTAAGAGTCAACTGCATTATCGATGCCATTGTTCATCTCTCATGTATGTTCAATCCCACTCCAATGGAGCAAGCAAGGGGTTGGGCTCTCCATGTTTTAAGGACATGGCCGTGTTGGTCAAGCATTTTGGGTAACAGTACCATGTCTCAATCCACGGCTGTTTTATCTATTTTTGGAGAAAAATCTGTTCAAAGTAAGACAGCGGCTGCCCGTTTCTATGGTTAGTTTGAACATGGATTAGTAAAACATGAAGAATGATTTCCATATCTTTTTATATGCCCAACCAACCTGTCACCAGACAAGAACATCTGCAGACAATTATTTTGGAACCGCTAAATACATAACAATTATGAAGGGCAAACTAACATCTTTTTATTGATTCTTTAGAGAATAATATAAGTTAATAGGAGTTTTAACTAACAGTTTAAGTTTTTAGATGAAATAATTTTATAACATGGTATTATAGCCTTGTTGACCTAACGGTTACAAGTTCGAATAACACCACCCTCATTCTATTTGATAAAAATCAAGCACAAGGTAGTGTAAGCTTGGACAAGTTTCAATCTCAAAGAGTTTTTACTTGAAGAGGTGTGTTGGAGAATAATATAAATCATATTTCAATCTTACCTAACAGTTAAATTTTTTAGGTGAAATGATTCCTTAACAAATTCATATCATAAATTTCCCTGGTAAGGTAGTCTGATGGGATCAAGCACTAAAGAGAAATCTCCTGTATACATTGTCTTCTGTTATAACTTTGATGCATGCCTGCAATCCATAAAAAAAGCTACACTCATTTTATCTAGATTGTAAATTTTTCATCGTTTCTCGAAGTTGAAGACTTCCATCCAAATTGAATAATATAAATTATATTTTGAAATTTCAGTTAACAACTTAAATTTTTAGGTGAGATGGTTTCATAATATGATATTAAAACCTTGTTGACTCGGCGATTATGAGCTCTTCGAATCTCACCACCCTTGCTTTATTTAATAAAAATCAAGCAAAAGATAGTGTGGATTTGTGCAAATTTCAAGCTCAAAAAGTTTTCACTTGTAGAAATATATTAGAGAATAATATAAATTATATTTTAAAATCTCATCTAACAGCTTAAATTTTTAGGTGAAATGGTTTCTTAACAATTTCATATCATAAACATATCATAAAATTCCCGTAGTCTGGTGGGATCAAGTACTAAAGAGAAATCTCCTATACATTGTCTTCTGTAATGACTTAATTTGATGCATGCCTGTGCAATCCATAAAAGAAGTTACACTCATCTTACCTGGATTGTAAATTCCTCATCGTTTCTGGAAGTTGAGGACTTTTATGGAGACGGCGAAGATGATAAAGAAGAAGAGACAAAAGCCACCAAGATCTGCTACCGACACTCCGATCAAATCGGGGCCATAGCCGAAAGTAACATCCAAATACTTTTTCACAGGGCCTTCAAACCCTGCTCCTCCTGCAATTATATATTGTTTCCACATCATCATCACCTAGCTGAGAAGCGATAATACCCCGCAGAGTCCATGCAACAGGGCAGACGTAGCAGAACCAGAAATCCACCATCCTGGAATACTCTGAAAAGGGGCAGACAGTAGCCATAAAAGGTGGTTAAAAGGAAACGGGTACCCCATGCACTTTTCATGGATATGGGGATTTGTCCCAAATCCTGCAACTTCCTTTCCCCCTCATGCATGTGAAGTCAAATTATTTCCCGGTCCCTTTACTATCTGTCCTTTCTACTGTGCTTCACTTTGGAGATCTTATGTCATGATTGGTCTTTACGTGTGTGTGTCTACATATATATATATATATATATATATATATATAAAAGAGTTATCTGGTATTCAGGAGAAATCAAAAGTTGTTTATGTAATCGAGGAAAGGAGGCAAATTATATATCCACGAAACAAGATAGAAGATTATAATGTAAGAGATGGCCGATCCGTGTTTCCCAGCACGCAACTGTATCATTTATCCCCTGTACGTGACAAATACCTTAAATAGATCGCATGCACTCGTTCTTTCTACAGATTCAAATAAAGAGAGCTAGATTTGCTTTTGAAACTGAGAGGAAACAGAATTAGGCTGCTTAATGAATTACAAGAAAATTCGATAGAACAGCTTTAGATTATCTGTTTGGCTGATATATGCAGAGGTCTTTTGGACATAAAAATCATCAAACTTCTGTCCATTGTACGTAATGTTACCGGATTTCTTGGGGAAAAAAGAGTTGAGTAAGGTTTGTGCTAGCAGCAACTGTGACCAAAAGCAGATTAAAATGAAGAAGACGAAGATTATGAGAATCTCCTACAGGGGATATTCTAGACAAAATGAAATTTTTTTCTTTTTTTTTCTTTGAGAGTATATCATTTCCAACTTCTTTGTAAGGTATTTCAGCATGTATAAATCAATTCCTAAATTCTAATTGGATGATAAAACACAAAGCAGCATATTAGTGGGCCTTCAAAGATGGTAGTCTGGTCTCCGAGACTCTGCAGCACTAGCCGTTGGGCCATAAATTGTAGCCCAACTTAGACTTCTTTGAATAACTGGGCTAATTTCTGAAGAAAGCTAATTGTTTTGCTTTTATGAGCACTTTGAGGTTGGGCCACGAAACCCAATTGAACTTCCTGGATCTGTAGAAGAGCGGAAGGCAGCCCATTCATTTTCACACCGCCATTGTTAGTATTGACTGCTATTGTAATGGAGTTTAAAACAACCTTCAAGTTTCTTTGTGTTTTTCAATTTATCCCTGTTATTCGATTTTGTTTCCTAGCTAACAAATTAAAAGCACTTGGCCTTCAATTTGGTCATAAAAGAATCAAATCATAAAAAAGGGACTAAAATTCAAAAAACACTACTCTAGTTCATAATAAAATGCAAAGCCAAAACACCAAACCTCTTGTATTTTTTTGGTTAATTATATTATGTCATGGCCTTATGAGTATAAATAAGAGTACTAATCAAAGCTTATCCAACAACTAGTTGGTGGGTGGGTAACTTTGTCCTTGACAACAGCTGTTGAAAGAAAATCCCGACATGATAATATATAAAATGTCCTGGAGCATATATTTATTGGACGGGTAGTGAAGTCTTTTCCATCATATTCATAGGCCGCCGCCGGCTTATTATTATTAAACGTGAAGACGCAGTGGCCGGTTTTTGCGTTTTTATAAGACGGGCTTACCTCGGAAGTTGTCTCCGGTGTGTCTTGGAAAGAAAAATCGAAATAGAAGCTGTGAAAAATAAATATAGAGAAGCTTTAAAATGCTCCGGTCCCGGAATCCGGGTTGACTTTGTATTTGATAAGCCGGAAACCGAGAAAGCCAGTCTCTGCGTTAGAGTTGACAGCCATATACATTGCCCCTTTCCAGATTCCATTTTTTGTTTTTTTTCCGTCCGTATCCCTGTCAGCTTCCTAGTTATCAAAAGCGATAGCATGTTTGACGTGCCACCACATTTACACCCTAGAAAATAAAATGTCAAGTCAACACATCAGCACTGGAAAACACGATTCTTCAACGATGAAAAAAAAAATCACCTGGTGTTGTACGACTCCAATCTGTGAGTACACAGTAATTAAAATAGTGATACCAGCAGCTGTTTTAGTTTTAGTTTTAGTTTACTTCATGATTTAAATTTATAATTTGTATTTGCAATAAATAATATTAATAATAAAATAGAAAAGCTGTAAAATGTTTTTTATAAAAAAAAAATAACTAGCCGGTCCGAAATCCTAAGATTTTATTTGGATACAAAGAAATCTAATCCATTGCAAACAGGATCTTGGCGTCGTGGTTGGTGTAGTGTTTGTTCCTGTCAGCTATCCTGATTCGAGCCCTGCCTTGCATACTTGTTGTCTCTATGATATCTTATATGTTCATTGGACTTGCAAGATATTTAGTGGATCCGAGAATTAATTTATGATGCACGCAAATTGATCCAGATATTCTAGTTATAAAAAAAAATCTAATCTATTATAAAAATAACAAACTTTTTATCATCTCGGCGTTAAAACCTCACGGCCAATACATCACCCCTTCCCTTCTTCATCTCCTTTTGTTTTGGCCCCGTGTGGCGGTGTCCCTGCCAGGTTCCTAATTATCAATGCAATAACATATTTAACATGCCAACACGTCAGCATTGATCAATTTTGCTCTTATACTTATCTAGAACAACTGCAATTTCATTTCCCGAAAATACCCTCTGCTTGTCTAGTTGTATGTCTGTCTTTATGTACTGAGTTAAGAATTGATCGAGTGAAACAAAAATACTAAAACCCCTGGTGATTTTGTGCCTGTTTGGCATTGTGACTAAACCGGTATTTGGTCAAAATTTGAGTTTTTATTTTATTTTAAATAAAAAAGTTTTAGTGTTTTTAAATTATTTTGATGTGCTGATATCAAAAATAATTTTTAAAAAATAAAAAATATTATTTTGATGTATTTTTAAATAAAAAATACTTTCAAAAGCAACCGCAACCGCCCTCCCAAACAGGCCCAATACCTCGTTATGCACCGTAAAATGAACAGTGCCGTGAATTTTTTTGTTTTTCTTTTGTACTTTTGAGTTTTCTTTTTCATTCATTCACCATTTTTTTCTTCTAATTTTCATCTGTACAAATTTCATCAAATAAGATTTTGAGTTAGTGGTTTATTTTAATTTGTTGTTTATTGGGATTCTTATAGTATAAAAAAATGGTACTACATTTAGTGTTTAACTTTGAAATATAGAACTCAATTTTATTAATTAAAACATGTTAAAATTTTGATGATTAAAATTGATAATAAAAGAGTTCGTCCTATTTTTTTCTATATTTACTGTACATGAGGTTCTTTCTTTATTTGGAACCAAATGTTTTTTCTATTTTTCAAGTTTAATCCTAATTTTCTGAGGTTTTTATGATTTGATCCTAAATTTATTTTGTTCACGTTTTAATTCTTGAGTTTAAGAACTTAGAGAGAAATTAAATATTTTTCCATATTTAGAATACAAGAAATATTGTTCTTAATATCACCGAGTTTCATTTAATAAAAAATATTTTATTGAGGTTTTTTTCCTGAGAAAAGTAAATTGGAATTTAGGATTATGTTTTTAGAGTTTGTTTGGCATTGTTTTTGCTTTTGCGATTGAGGTTGAAAAAAAGCAGTTTAAAAAAAAAACGTTTTTACTGCGGTTCAAAATAAGTTGTGAAGTGTTTGGTTAAAACTGTGGTTGAGTTGGAGGTTGGAAAAAAAAGCAATTTTGGGTGTTTGGTTATCAAGCTTTTCATATTGCTTTTAACTTGTGAAATTACTTCAAAGGACATAGACATATACACACATATTTATTTATATATTTATATTGTATTAATAATCATAATTTCATAATATAAGGAATAATTCACGTAAAATGAACACTTCTTTTTATTCTCTCATCAAACTATTTGCAATGTCATCACGAACAATATTCATACGTGAAGGCCTCTGCAATCCCTGACTATTTTAGCGCACTACAATGTCTGGTAAAAATAGATTTTTATATTAATACACATATATTATGTAAATATTATTTATATTTTAATTAACTTTTAGATTATTTTAATTTTAATATATATATATAGACACACACGCACAGGCATATATATAAACACATGCCCAGGCATATATTTTAAAAAAAAAAAGCCAGCCAATTGTCGTTTCCCTTTTACCATGTCCAAGCAATGTGATGCAAGAAAAGCAGCAAATTGGTGATTTTCTTGCACCCGCGTTTCAATGCAAAATTCATGTGGGACCCATACAACAAACCACCGTTTGTTATGTAACCAAACACTTAATTGAAATCTGCTTATGCCAAACACCGGAGACATCACAATACCAAACAACCTCTTAATCAAGATGATTAAAATAAGTAAAATTATACATCTAGGCCCTGCATTGCAAACACACATGCCCCACATAGTTTAAAATTGGTATAGCATGTTGACCCAAATAGGCTCAGTTGTGTGAACTCCAGGCTTTTGGTTTTTTATCTCTAATTTAAAAATACTTATAATTATATAAAAAAAACATTTTGGGGTTGTTACTTTATTAATTGTCATAAAGTTCTGACTGTGTTTTAAATAAGCTAGTGATATTTTTTAATATTAACAAATGTTTATTTTACACAGCTTTTTATAATAATATTTTTAAAAACTAATAATCAAGTGACTTTCTTGCATGTATCTATTTATATTATTATATTTGAGTGAGAATATTAAAATAATATATTTTTATTTAAAACTTGCTTTTATGTTCATGGTAGCATGTTGTGTAGGGAATAAATATTTTTGGAGAAATTTGCAACAAAAAGAATGTGTTGAAAAGATAGCTGGATTTTAATTGGAGAAGTCCATTTTTTTATTCTCTTATTTTTGTTTATATTTTTTACGATCGCCTTTCATTTTTGTCAAAAAAAAAATGCAATGATGTGATTTTAAAAAAAATATATTAATGAGAAAAATTAAGGGTTGTATTAGCAAATTATTTTGATCAATGAAAATCAATATATTTTTATTCTTACATAGAAATATTGCCATACAATTAAATTAAAAAATAATAATTTAAATGATTCCCCGTGTTATAAAATAGAATATCTCAGCCTCCTAGCTTAATTTTTAGTCAACACTAACAGTCTTTTATAATATTTATCGATACATGTGATTTTCAAATTATTTCATTGAATATATATATATATATATATATATATATATATATATATCATATTTTGAGTTTAATTAACACTAAGATTTTTGTACTAGATGTAAAACAATTGGTTCCACGCGCAATGTAGTACGGATCAGTTCGAGATCAAGCAAAACTCTAAAGATTTTTACAATTGGGTGTTTCGATTCATTTCTTTATTTTATTAACAATGGTACAGTCAAGTGCTTTGATAGATATCTGTTGGAATTTTACTGACGTTTATGACGTGCAAATAAATTAACTAAAATATAAACAAAGTGGTGATTTTACTGTGGATTTTACTACTGTTCATCTAGATATAGTTCGTTGTGGATTGCTATAGTGAAATGATCATTTTGCTTCCAAGATCAAAAAATTTTAACCCCCGAAACCGAGGTATTTTTGAATTTTCTAGGGATATGGATGATATTTCTGGATTTGTTTCACATTAAATGATAAAAATAGCCTCCAAAAACAATAAAAGAAGGCAAACCTGATCCAGGGTAGTTTACCAATTTTCAAGGGACATGGATGGTATTTTCGAATTTGTGCACAGTAAAACTATAAAATTAGATCTCGAAAACAACAAAAAATAGCCACCAGATCGAGGGGTAGTTCTGCATTTTTCACAGTGGTTTTTTCGTAGTTATCGATGGATCCAGGGGTGTATAGGTAATTGTATATTATTTATTATTTTTTTCTCGGTGACACTGCAAGTGCGTTATACGGACACAGTTGCCATGTTTCTGTCGCACGCGCCTCCCAGAGGCGCGTGTGCTTCAATAAAGCGGCAAAAAACCAACGGTCATCGTGTCCCATGGTGAGCCGACATGTCTTCTTCCTCTCGATGCGTCGCGTGTCTGGTGGACAGGTTTAAGCTTTTTAACCTTTTTCTCTCTCCTGCCGCTTGGAAATACGCTTCGGCCCTTAAAGTTTGCGAAAGTTTTATTTTGGTCCTTGTCCTTTGAATTTCGCTTTTATTACTGTTTTTTTCAATATATTTTTTGATATATTGCAATTGTGTCCTTCAATTGAAACTGATTATATATGTTGGGTTTCAATCCAGTCCTTATTCTTTTGATTTTCGATTTGCTTTTGATTATTTTAATTTTTTGGTATGCAGGTTTTAATTGCTTTTGATTTGGTCCTCCAATTGAAATTTGTCATATATTATATATTTCATTTCGGACCTTATTCTTTTAATTTTGTAAGAACATTATACAATATTTTTTTTTAAATTTCTTTATTTATTCCGGTCCCAAGGTTTTATTTATTTCAATTTTATCCTTTAATTTAAATTAACTATATAGCTTGTTTTAACTTGTTTTAATTGTGTCCTTCAATTAAAATTAGTCATGTATGCCACTTTTCATTTCAGTCCTTATTCTTTTAATTTTTTAAACAAAATTACACTGCAATTTTTTTTTAAAAATATATTTATTTGTTTTGGTCTCAATGTTTTTATTTGTTTCTATTTTATTGTTTGACTAGAATTAATTATATATTTTATTTTTTATTTCGGTCCTTATTGTTTGAATTTTTTATTTTCTATTAATTTCTTTGGTTTTTCCCGTATTTATACATCTATGCTTTTAGTTTTTATTTTTATTTTTTGTCGTTTTATTTTTTTATTAGAGATATATTTTTATTTGGTTCAGTCTTGAAATTTTTATTTATGTTGATGATCATTTATTAAATTAATATTGTTCCCTTTTTTCCTTTGCTCTTTTTTTTTTTATGTTTTTTCTTATTTTTATATATTATTTGGATAAGATGATTTTATTATTTTATTATTTGGATCATAATAATGATAATTTTAGTGATTATTTTATTATTATTATTTTGTAAAAATATTTTGCTTTTTTATCTTAACAAAAATTATGTATATATTTATTATTTTACCTAAATTTATATTATAATAAAAAAATCTCACATAATTAATTTTTTTATATTAAAGAGAATATAGTGTCGTCTACGACAAGGACAAGGCATTGGGGCATTAGCTAGTATTGTATAACAACTGTGTATTTGTAACTTTATTCAGTGAAATTGGTTTTAGTGGACTCCTGATAAATTATCAATAAATAATAATAACATGAACAGCTTAACAATAAATGAAGAGATTTTCTTACAGGGTCGAATTTAAATCTTACTAATTTTAGAGCCACGATTATAAAAATAAAAATAAAAAACTGGAAAAGAAAATTTGCAGGGCGGGCCCTGCCAGCCCCTATCCCCACCCCTGGTAATTAGTTATTTTTGAGAAGTAGAGATAATTGGATAGTGCTAATTATTCAACAAAAGTACACCACGTATTTTATAACAGGAAATAATAACTATTAACAGGGCTACAACACTGTTACTGTTTTGAGTTCATCTTAAAAATATTTTTGAAAAAATTAAAAAAAAAATATTTTTTAAAAATTAAATTATTTTTATATGTTAATGTCAAAAATAATTTTTTTAAAATAAAAAATATCATTTTGATGTATTTTTAAACAAAAATTACTTTCAAAAATAACTATAACCACACTCTTAAATATGCATTAATATACAAAAATAAAAAATATGATGGCATGAAAAACAGAATAATACAAGACAATCAATCAGTTATGTATGGATATCATTAATTATTCAATATAAAATAGGTTGCGATTGAGAAACAAGAGAGTTTGGCGACAACAAAAAACGAGAGGCATTACATGTCATAACTTTATCACATGCTTTACAATTGATATTTGTTTTAAGTAGTACATACATACATACATACATACATACATACATACATACATAGTTGTTATCAATAATTACTTTATAGTTCTAATTAAAAGAGAGTAAATATAAATAAAAAAACTAAAACATTACATGATAAGAATATTATCACGAAAAATTAAAATTATTTTTTAAACTCCCCCTCCCCTTTATTTCTTTATATATATATATATATATATATATATATATATATATATATATATATATATATATATCAGTTTTTTATAATGTAATTATTGCTAATTATTTCTTCAACACTCTAAATTTTCCTGTTAGAGCAACAACCGAGTAGCAGTTAGTTTCTGATCCTTACGTGTCCCCGCATGTAAAGCTTTTGTTGTAAGAGTTACCAAGAAAAATAGTAATTTGTTTTCTCAAATATTCCCAACCGCGCGGCTCGTAAGCTTGATTACAAGAACAATAGTCAATTGTAAAATTACAAGAATGAAGTGGAATAAAAAATGGTGTCAAGCATGGATGACGTGTCAAAAAATTCAGAAAATATACACTTTGGTCCTCTAATTTTAAAAAACACAAATTATATAATTTTGTTAACTCAATATTACTCCAATTTAATATCTATACAAAGAATTTCTTGTTATTTTTTAGAATCTAGTTGAGAAAGGAAACGAGAGATCGATGAATATCAACGGTAAAAAGGAATAACGTATCTGATACCGATTTAGATAAAATATAATAATAATTGATATTTGTGTCAAATAATTTCATTTGACGAGAATAATTTATATTAAATGTTTTTTACCTATTAAGTCCTACATAAAAAAAAAAAAATAGGCTCGGGTGAATTTTTGTTTTTGGATTGATTTTGATTTTTAAGATCTTTTAAGATCATGAATAGGTTTATAAAGCTTCCTAAGGTATTTTGGATAAAAACTTAGATGCAAAATAAATTTCTGGGTCAATAAACCTTAAATTCGAATGATGCATGCATCATTTTTTAAAAAAAATATTAGAGTAAACAACCTATCGTCTGTCTCATTACAACAAAAACAAATACAAATTGAGTCGCACATGGCCCTGGCAAAACGAGTCATACTAGATTTTTTTTCTAAAAAAAATCTTATCTCTTTAATATTGTTTGGTTAAGAATCAAATTTTATGATTTATTTTGTTTATTTTATTTTATGTCTTTTCAACCCTATTATTTAAGAACAATGTTTAACGACGACCGGCCCGATTGACTCAATTTTTATTATTTTCTTCAATTTAATAATTTAATATTATTTTTAATTGAAAATTAAACTCATGACTTATTTTGTTTTGATTTTAATTAGTTTATTCTGGCCCCATGGCATGAAAAAAATGCCTTACGAGTTAACCAAGGTTGAATGATTTTTTTTTCTTTCATTTTTGATTGAAATTTTTACAAATTTTATTGTTCAATATTGAGTCCGATATGAGTGATTGAAATCTGAGTTTTTTATTTCCATATATTTTTTATAGGTTACCTTAATTTTACAATAAGAATCACAAATTTGATAAGTAAATCAGGCTAAATCATGTCTTTTCTTATTTTCTTTCAACAAGGTTATATCGTTCTAAAGGCTTAGGTCATGATTTTGGTGAATTGACTCAAGTTGTTTTTATTAATTATTTTTAATCTCATCTTTCAATATTTAGTTAATTGATGATTAAAATTTATAATTTATTTTGATTTATTTTTCACAGGGTTATAGGGATTATATTGATCCTAGGACTCAAATCACATGTTTAACATATTAACTGAAGTTGCATTTTTAGGTCTATTTTTAATTGATTTTTTTTTCAACATCGTCATTCAATATTAAATTAATTGAAAATCAAGTTTCATAACTTATTTTAATTTGTTTTCTATAGAATTATCATTGTCTAATGATCCAAAATATAATTTTGATGTGTTAACCTGGATTGACCCAATTCAATCCAATATATTGTTATCATAATACTAAAAAACGATACCATCTTGAAAATATTTTTAGTCAAACTATATTTTTAAAGGTTTTCTAAATTATTTTTAAAATTGTAAAATTAATTAAATTTCATCAAGTCAACTCCCATAAAATTTATTTTTTTATTTTTAAAAATATTAACATCAACTAAATATTTTCTAACATTAACAAAAATCAAACCCAAATATAGCGTAAGACAATTCTATAATATAGTACAATACTAAATATTAAAAGCGACACCGTCATTATAACGATCTAGATTAAAAAAAGTACAAACTTATCACTATTTGTCGAGAAAGGGTAAAGTAGTAAAACGAAAAATATAATGGAGCTGCGTCTAGTTTTAAGGAGTTCGTATACGACAAGAGCGGGGCGTGTGTTCTTACTCCTTGCAGGAGAGAGGGTTTATCATAGGCAATTTTTCTTTTCTTAATTTATCTGATTCTGGAGATAGAATTCTAGTCATCGAGGGGAGTGTTTTTTATGGATTGATTTTTCTGTTTGTTTTATGGGAATTGGTTTCCGAGAAAATAATAATAGCAAGCCTAAGCCATGGGAAAGTTGTCTTTCAAGGATTCTCTCAAAGCTCTTGAAGCTGATATCCAGCACGCCAATACTCTGTACTCTCTCTCTCTCTATCTCTCTTACCTTTTTTTTTCTTTTAATTTTTTTTGGCATGGTTTAATTAAAGTTTTTGAATGCGTAATTGTTCTATATTAGTTATCAACCACTGATGCATGAATGGCGAGTGTACTGTGAATTTGATCCAATTTTGCTGCCTTCGCTTCACTTTAACACTACCAAAATAAGAAATTTATGAATTATAAGAAAATGCAGCCACGATGATTCTTAAATTTTATTTAATTGGTGAGTTGATTTATAGTCTTGAAGATGATTTTAGAGGGACTGTGTTTCAATGAGAAAGCATTTTTTTTCTAGTTTTCTGCTGGGAAAATCCTTTAAACTTATGATCATGTTAGGTGAAAGATTTTTGTTTTCCCATGATTTTAAAATACTATAGGCAAGTAGCTACTGCTGTTAAAAGTTAAAACAACAAGATGAATCAAAGTTTGTACTTACGGCATTTGGATACACCTGTGTTCAATTATTAAAGATAAAACTTCATCACTCACTTGGTTTTCTTTTCTCTTTAGCAAACCTGCCCCCCCCCCCCCCCCCCCCCCCAGATTTTGCAATCAATATTATTATTTTTAGTTTTTTTTCCTTAAGCTAGTTTGTTCATTAGAAACCTCAAGACTGGTAAAGCAGACAATGTTACTGTTTATTGATTCAAAGTGTCTAGAAATTATATATCGCCAACCACAATGCAAACGAAATTATACAAGTGGCCCTGAGTAAAGTTAATGTGAACTTCTGGTTAGATACCAATTATCAGCAACTTGTTGCTCCTAGCAGTGCCTGTTTTAGAATTTTCTTTCATGCTACAGAAGAAGTATTTGCTTTTAAATAAAACCTGCAGTCTTAAGTTTAACCCCAATACTACTGTTATTGCGTTTTGAACTTTTACTGTATCATCTCTTAGACTTGGACCTGATTTTTCTGAAGGGTTTATTCTTATAAAACTTTCTTAACGTAATTAGAGAGTGACATTGATTGTTGCTGGTGCTAGCAATTTCTTGTCCATCGTCATTGCTTCTCTCCTTTTTTTTCCATGCAAGGGAAGAAAGAGTGAACAAGTTTTGTCATTGTGTGTCTTACATTCTATCTTGTTAATGCAGTGCTTTAGATCATCCAAGGGAGAAAGATGGAGCTCGCCTTCAGATGCGACTATCCTATAGCCCAGCATCCCAATTCTTTCTCTTTCTTGTGCAGTGGACTGATTGTAACCTTGCTGGTGCCCTTGGTTTGCTAAGAATTCTTATATATCTTGTATGTTTCTTTCCACAGTACTCATTTCAGCTTGCTTGTTTTAGATTTGCACTGTTTTCTGTCAGGTTCTCCCCTGTTTTGTGCACTTCAGTTTTCATTGCCAAGTTATTTATCCATTTAATTTGTCTGTTGTGACTCCTCATCACTCCATCACCTTAAGAAATGTAGTAATAATATAACAACTTCTTGTTGGGGTGTGACGGTGTGCTGATTGGTGCAGACGTATGCAGACGGGAAAACTACTATGTCTGTTCAAGAAAGGAAAGCTAGCATCAGAGAATTTTATGGTGAGTGATACTTTGAGAAGCCTGGACTGTTTTCCTTTTTACTTGGACTCTCAAAGTTTGTAAGAAACATTTTCAGTATGTAGGAGTGAAATTCAAGCTTACAAAGTTTGTTTTCTATAAACAGCAGTGATATTTCCTTCTATACTGCAACTTCAAGGAGGAATCACAGATGTGGAAGATAGGAAACAGAAAGAGGCATGTGCTGTGAAATATAGAAGAAAGGACGAGTTGGAGAAGGGGAAACTCTCAGAAGTCGATATAGAAAGAGAAGAAGAGTGTGGGATTTGCTTGGAAATGAACAACAAGGTTGTGCTGCCTAATTGCAGTCATTCATTGTGCTTGAGGTGCTATCGGGATTGGTGAGCTTTCTGTCTTCTTTCTATGGTCCTAGCGCAATTTTTGATTATGTAATCTTTACTGCAGCAAAAAAAATAATCATGTGGACGTGTCTTTAGTCTTTGCCCTGAAATTGAAGATTGGATTGGAAAGTCACTTTATGCACCTGTTGATTGCTACTCCTTTCACATTCTTATGTTGTAAAACTTATCCAATCCCACAATGATGTAAATAGGAGAGAGCATTTCACCTTCTATACTGAATAATTGCACTGAAGTTTGAAGTTTGTGGGCTTTTAACTTCTATTGGGTACTAAAAGAATCTCATGGTAGCCTTGTGGCACATCTTGCACAAGACAAAGGATCCTTTTAACATGTATACGGCCAACCCGAGCTTGTTGCTTGTTAATAAATGATTGTATTTTCAATAGGTGCTTTCTATACTCATGGACATCTAAGAAAGGTCATAATTCTGCTACTTCTTCGTACATAATTTTCTGTTGCTCAGCATCCCCATGTTTGGAATTTTTATCTGGGATCTTTTGCCTTGTAACTTTTGAATCATCTCAAAGTCGATGCCAACCCTCCAGTGGAGGTCCTTGCCTGGTCTGCTACATTTTTACAGGGTTTGCTGGCCTATGGTTTCTTAATTTGAAAGAGCCCCCCCCCCCCCCCAGTCGGTGTCGTAATTTCCTAACTTCTATGGTGTCTTGACAAGTTGTTTTGCTTTCTTCACAGGCGGGGGCGGTCTCAATCATGTCCCTTTTGTCGAGGTAATCTTAAAAGGGTCAATTCTGGTGACCTTTGGATCTATGCAGATAAGTCTGATGTTGTCGATTTAACGTTGATTACGCGACAGGATTGCAAGAGGCTGTTCATGTACATTGATAAGTTGCCCCTAATAATTCCAGATACTGTATATATGCCCTATGACTCTCATCTGAAGTAGCGGTTCATGCACTGGCTTGAGCAAGATTGTACAGTTATTTAATCGTGACTTTAGAAAATGTGAATGTCATTTAGTTACCTACGTTGAAACTGAGTTTCGAAAATGTAACCCAGGTTTAACTTTTATGTTGATTTTGTTAATGGCGAATGGTGTCCTGCAAGTGGCTGCAATTTTTGGAGGCTGTGTGATGTCAATATTGATGGCTTTAATTCGTGCATATAATATACTAGTCATTTTCCCGTGCTTTGCCGTGGCCAAAATCACATTTCTTTCCATGCAAAAAAAAAATATATATTAAGAGTATGAGATATTAAGATTGTTAGATTTTTTTTATTTAACTATAAATTTGGGCAAAATAATCAATTTATGCAGAATTTTTACGGAGCGCAACTTTCTAATAAAATATATGAATTTTAAATTGTTATAAATATATTTGTTTAACAGGTTCTAACAAAATTATTAACATAAAATTATCACAATTATTAAAAAAGCAAAAAGATTCGAATAAGGGCAAAATAATCAATTTATGCAGAATTTTTACGGAGCGCAACTTTCTAATAAAATATATGAATTTTAAATTGTTATAAATATATTTGTTTAACAGGTTCTAACAAAATTATTAACATAAAATTATCACAATTATTAAAAAAGCAAAAAGATTCGAATAAGATTCGGATACCAGAATCTTCGAATTCACTGTATTAAGATTACTTCATTTCATAATATAATTAAAATTAAATATAATAATAAAATATAAATTATGAAAATAGCTACGATAACTAAATAACAAAAATAAACCATTGATTTTCTATTTATAAAACGAAGAAATCATCATTGAAAATCTATTGTAAAGTTACCATCATTATCATGACTATAACAACTAAAATTATTATAATCAGTATTGCCAAAACATTTAGAATCATTAAATTGTCCCAAAAAATAAAATAAAAAAACATTTTTACAGAAAAGCAAGCAAAAAAACAATAAAACAAACAATCACTAAAATTATCATTTTTATTGCGCAAACAATGAAACCATAAAATTATCTCAAAAAATAAAAAAAATTACTTTAACAAAAGAGCAAACATAAACAACAATAAAAGAAAAAACAAAAATAAATATTAAGAGCATAAAAAATCATATGATCAGGAGAACAAATAAAATTAACAGAAAACCCTCAAAAAAAGGGAAAAAGAAATTACCAACATGAATTTCAAACTAAACCGAATAAAAATTAAACCCCAATAAAAAATAAAATGATAAAAAATAAAAATAAAAACTAAAAGCATAAATGAATAAATACAAACAAAAAATAAATGTTGTCCAAGAAGGATTGAAAAAAATCAAAGAAATCAATATTAAAAGAGAAATTAAAACAATAAGTGCCAATATATATATTTCCAATTGAATGACAAAATTTCAACAAATCAAAACCTTGAAATCAAAAAAAAAAAGGGATTTTTAAAAACAAAATGTAGAGTAACCAACATAAATTAAAATTTCAAAACAGAACCGAATAAAAATAAAACTCAACAAAAAAAAAACACTAAAAGCAGAAATGCATAACTATGGATACAAAATAAACATTGTCCAAGAAGGACAAAAAAAATCAAAGAAATTAATACAAAATAAAAAATTGAAAAAATAGGTGCCAAAATAAAAAATAAAATATATAATTAATTCCAATTGAAGGACAAAAATATAATAAATCAAAGCTTTGGGACCGAAAAACGATAAAGGGATTTAAAAATCTACAGTGCAATTGTTTAAGAAAAAGAATAAGGACCAAAATAAAAAGTAGTATATATGACCAATTTCAATTGTAGGACAAAATTTGAACAAATTAAAACTTGCAGGCTAAAAATATCAAAGCAACCAAAAACAAACCAAAATCAAAAGTTTAAAGACTGAAATGAAACGTATCATATATGATTAATTTCAATTTAAGAGCATAATTGATAACAATCAAAATTTCTATTGAAGAAATCAGTAAGAAAAACAAAACCAAAAGCTCAGGGACCAAAATGAACAAAACTAACAATATGAAGGACCATACTGCTCTTTGCGGCAACAATAGAGTGAAAAGAAGAGGAAAGAAAAATTATCCATCGGTGATTCCACGACCACCTTAACATGACACACGTCACACTGGGAGAGAAAAGCAATGACGGCACATCATATGTTGCCTAAGTGGTGCGTTCACGTGAAAAACTGATGGCGCGTCTGTACGACGCGCCTGCATTATATTTGGAAAAAAATAATAAAAAATTACAGAATTACCTAAGCACTCCTAAAACCGGTAATAACCATGAAAAAACAGATGTAAAAGTACCACCATGCCCCTAACCACAAAACTTCTTTTTTGTTTTTTTGGAGGGTATATAAGTAATTGTACCATGGAAAAATATATGAAAATTCCAAAAAAAAACCTTTGACAATTTTCTTATTTTAGTCAGCTCTGAGGGGTAAATAGGTAGTTTTACTATGCAATAATATATGGAAAATACCATAACACCCTTAGTAATAGGGTCAATTTTTTCACAGTGCTAGGTGCAAAATAATAATTTTACTGATAAAATCCACAGTAAATACTATACAGTGAAACCTCAACGAGTTTTATATATACTAGCCATTGCACCCGCGCCTCGTCGCCGTCAGAACTATATTTTTTCAATGCAAAAAAATATTAATTGTGTGAGATGTTTTTTTATGATAATATAAATTTGGGCAAAATAATAAATCTGTGTAGAAATCCTGTGAAGTGCCAGTTTTCTATAAAAATATATGAATTTTAAATGGATATAAATTTATTTTTTAAGTAGGTTTCAACAAAATAACTAATATAAAAATATTATTATTATTAAAAATAAAAAAATTTCGGATATCTGAATTATTGAATTCACTGTATTAAGATTAATTTATTTTATAATTCAATTTAAATGAATCTCAATAAACAAAATATAAGTTGTGAAAACACCTCTATTAATGAAAAAACAAAAACAAATACTTAATTTTCTATCTTTAAAAAGATGAAAACATAAATTGAAAATTCATCCTTACATTATCGTCATTATCATTACTATAATAGTTAAAATCATTATCAACATTACTGCTCAAACAGTTAAAATCATTAAATTGCCTTGAAGAATTAAAAAAAAAATATTTTACAAAAAATAAAAAAAAGCAATCACTAAATTATCATTATTAGTGTGCAAATAATAAAATTATAAAATCATCTCATCCAAAAAATAGATAAAAATAACTGAAAACAAAAAAAAAACAAAGGAAAAAAGGCACCAATATTAATTTTACCAAAATAAAAAACAAAATAAATAATTAATTCCAATTGAAGGACAAAAATATAAGAAATCCAAACTTTGGGACCAAAAAACAATTATTTTTTTTTTTTAAAATACAATGTAATTGTTGAAAAAATTAAAAGAATAAAGACCGAAATGAAAAGTAGCATATATGATCAATTTCAATTGGAGGACAAAAGTAGATCAAATTAAACCTTGCATACCAAAATTATTAAGGAAACCAAAAACAAATCAAAATCAAAAGATTAAGGATTGAAATAAAACATACTATATATAATCAATTTTAATGGAAGGGCATAATTGAAAATAATCGAAATTTCCATTGAAAAATAATAAAAAACCCAGGGACTGAAATGAAACTTCCAAAAATATGAAGGATTGCACTGTACATTCCGGCAATAAGAGAGAGAAAAGGGGGGAAGAAAAACCGTCCACCAGTGATTACACGATCACATTCTAAGGACAGGCCCACATGTGGAGGCAGAAGATATGGAGGTGAACCAGGTTACACGACAGAAACCTAGTTTCCACTGTCTGAAGATGTCACACGCGCCGCCCCGAAAGACGCGTGCGCGTAGAGCACTGCTGGCGTGTGTGGACGACGCACTTGCAGTGTTCTAGAAAAAGAAATAATAAAAAATTGCTTAATTACCTACACACCCCTGGACCCAGTTATATTTACAAAACAATCGAGGGTGAAAATACTGAAACAACCCTGGTTCTAGTCATATTTTTTTTCATTTTCGGGGGCTATTTTTGTAGTTTGAATGTGCACAAATTCAGAAATAGCATTCATGTCCCCTGAAAAATTCTAAAATACCCTCGGTCCTAGGGGTCATGTTTTGTCGTTTTTGGAGGCTATTTGCGTAGTTTTACTAGGCAAAGAATTCAGAAATATCTTTCATGTCCCCTAGAAATTTCAAAAATAACACGAATCCCAGGAGTTAAGAGTTTACGGTCTTCGGGGTGAAATGGTCATTTCACTGTAGCAATTCACAATGAATTGTGTCTAGGTGAATAATAGAGAAGTGCATAGTAAAAGTGCCTCAACGTTTAGATAGATATAGAGAGAGAGAGAGAGAGAAAGACATTTAACTTTATTTTAAGTTGACTGAAATTCATTTTCCTCAATTATATGTGGTTTCCCTTGCGTTCTGTTTTTCACCTAAAGTTTCCTTTATGTCACGATGTTCAAAAAGATAAAAAAAAAAAAACGATAGGGTAACTTTTGATTTTTTTTAATCTATTTATATGATATAAACATGAAAGTCAATTACAAACATTCAATATTATTTTTTTTTGAAAAAAAAACAGTAAAAAACTCAATGTTAAAAGATAATTTTTTAAAAAAATCAGGTCACACACACGGTCCTTAAATAAAGCCCATACACACTACTATATGGCACGTCATGTCTGCACGCTAAGGTCATGTTATTTGTTTTCTTTTTTAACAGTCATATTATATGTCACAAGCCTCTTATTTAAAAGAATAGAAATAGGCAACGTGTTGCTTTTTGCATTATTGCATCCTTTTTAGGCCAAGATTAAGGACAATTAAATGCAATTTGTTCATTATGAACAAAATGAAAAAACAAGGGACCAAAATATAAATGGTGTCATAGATGAGTGATGATTTTAAATTTTGCATGAAATGTTTAGTATATTCTTCTAACTTTACAACAATATAACATGTAAAAGAAAAAAAAATACCAACATAAGAAATGAGGATAAAATATGTGAGAACAAAACTCAAGGAATATAAAATTATTAATAATAATAATAATAATAATTTTAAAATGATTTCATTCAAAATAAATATCAATTAAAATAATGAGAATTTTTTTTTTTGAAAGATTAGAAAATCATAGAGTATGAGATTGAAAAACATTTGTAATTTAATACATTATTTACTCATTAAAAAACAATATGGGGTAAAATTGAAAAAAACAACTATACGAGTTAACCCAATAGAATCAAACCATAAAAAATAAAAATAGGATAAAAATAGCTTTAAAAATAAAAAAATCAAGCAAATTCAGGTGAACCTTACAAAACTAATATAATATCTAAAACTTACAACTTGTGAAATCTTGATCACGGGCTCAATCAAAAGCTTGACTTTGAACTAAGTTAATTATGAAGGATGAAGTCATGAGAAAATATTAATAAAAAGAAAAGAAAACAACAAGAAAAAAAAATAATAGAAAAAACCCAAAAAGGATGAAGTTTATAAAAAATAAATTGAAAAAATATCCCAAACAAAGTAAATAACAATAAAAATAATAAAGACCATATTTGAAAGATGAAAAAAATAATAGAGGGGATTGAAGAAAAAATATATTTTGATGGTTTATTTATAAATTAAAAAATAGCAAGGGTGAAATTGAAAAATATTTGTATTTTAGTATATTATTTATTAATTGAAAAAATAACAGGGGATGAAATTGAGAAACATTTATAATTTGACAAGGAGTGAAACTGATTTTTTTAATAAATTATTTATAGATTAAAAAAAAGAGAAAGTAAAATTGGAAAACACTTATAATTTCATAGCTTATTCTGAATTAAAAATTATTAATAAAAAGTTACTTTGGAGTTTTGCATGGATTGTGTAGATTTCAAGGCGAGGAGAGAGGAGAAGGGAAAATATTTTCTTTAGTGCTAAACTAGTAATAACGAGTTGGCTAGCCCGCGCGTTGCGCTGGGCTTTTTTGATGTAGCAAACTCATTAATTATTTGACCTGCAAAGAATTATTTAGTTGGTTGAGAGAAAATTGAAATTGTTAAATTCTGCTGCATATTTTTTTTGTATCGAATTAGTTGATTGGCGTTATTAGTTTAAGTGTTTAGATAAAAATTTAATTGATAACTTTTAAAATTGTAATCGATAAAATCTATTGAAAATGAGTCAATTGTATTTTATAGTCAATTCATTAATGGGTGATTATGCTTAAATATTTTATCAATTTATAGAATGTGCATACTCAAAAATTATAATTGATTAATTGTTGGGTGTGTTTTAATTGTTTTGGCAGTTATTTAACTGGTGAACGTAAATTTGCAATGAAAAAAATGAGAAAAAGATTAATATTTTTTTCTTCTATTGATCATGTTGATGGTTGGGTTTATTTTAACGGCAACCAATGTTTTAACCGGCAAAATCTATTAACAAATATTTTTTAAAGTGTATAGATATAATGTGATAAAACTGTTATATCATTAAGTCGGCTAAACTATTACAATGTTCATATTTTACATCCAAAATAGTAAATAGATTAGCCTACCAGTATAAGAGTTGAAAGCATAATGAAATGAACATAATAGGTTATTACAACAAAAGGATGCCAGCACAATCCCTAAAAGTGTCAGTGTTTTTAAGAGGATAGACACTTTGTAACAGTGCAAGGAGGCATGCAAAATTTACAGAGACGATGTTCCTCATGAGATCCTGCAAATGAAAAAGTTATAAAGATTGATTGTGATGCTTATTATAAGAAATATGACATTGATAAGTGTAAGTGAATTTTTTGTCATAAAATTTGATTTTATGAGTTTATGAAAAAATAGACTGCATAATGTTTTTGTGGGTAAGATGAAAAGGCACTAGAAGAAAAATATAGTTTGCAAAATGTCATAAGTGAAGAGTAAGTTAAAATAACCTAATCATTAAGTGATTTGGATGGGCAATGACGTTTATGTGGTGGGTCATCGTCCTTAGACATGGTTGATGCACTATGATTGAATAATGGGATGACACTTGGAGGTTCGACTGCAGTATTTGTTGTCGAGCTGTGAATTCAAAAAAGACTAGTGCATTGTGTATTTAGCATTAACAAAGCAAACATATATAAATGATATCGTTGAAATGCAAAGGTAAAAGGTGTGAAAAGAGAAAGAAACATGTTACCTTTGTAGAGGTGTGTCATCTTCAAATAGCAGATGTTTCATAGCTTGTGATTGTGAAGGAGTAGTGGTGTGTGCTCTAGATGGTGGAATAGGTGTTGGAGTTATTGGGTCCAACTGAAGTGGTTTTTTAGAAGAAGATGCAGTAACTTGTTTCGCTAAAGGAACATTAATATCATGAAGTTCTGGTTGAACATGCTGTTGTGGAGATTCAACATCTATAATGTCATCAAAAACATTAGCAACAATGATATCACAACGATTCATGATTGAGCGAAAAGTTCTGAATCTCAGCTGAAAATTTTTAGGCTTTTGTAATTTGTCTATCATAGGAGCTGGAATGGAATCAATGAATCCTTTATCATAGACATAATTATGGGCAGAGGAGCCAAAGAAGTTTTCAACAGTTTTTCCGACCATTAGAAATGTTGTTACATCAGTGTCGTCAGTCACAATACAATCAACTCTAAACCTAAGAAAATGTTAGAAATGAGATAATTAAAAATAAGATGCAATGCAAATGATGTGGAAAATATGTATAATGTAGTTGTGGAGATGAAAAGTAATGTAAAAATTTTGCTGACCATGGAATCGGTGCCACTTCATTGTGTTAAATGCATTTAAAACCCGTCCCTTTATCAGAAACTGACTTTGTGCATACTGGGCAGCTATGATACCACCAACCTCGATGGAGATCATAGTCAACTATTGAGGCCTTACATGTAAATCTTCGATGTTGTATTTTTTGGAATAATAAATAAATAAACATATATTGTTGAATAGTTGATAGGCAAATAAATGAAGGCTAATATGCTAAAAGAAAAGTGTAGATCATTGTTGACATACTTTGTATTGGTATGGATCCATACAAAGGATTTCTTTGATTGTCCTTCTATTTTCTTTTAGTTGTTCATCAATGGTTTGAGTGTTCGTTGTAGAAGGGAGTTGATGCACCTCAACGGGAATGTCTTTATAGCTTTTCATCAAAGATGTTTGGTATAAATAGCTTTACAAAATATTATTCTATGAAGATAAACAAATAAACAGAAACCTTACTAATGTTTATAGGGAAGAATTTCTTTGATTTCTGGGTTGAAATACCATAAGGAAGCAACAGTGCTGGCGAGATTTGGTTTCCCTGAGAGTAAAAAGAAGAGCGTATATACTGGGATGATTTGATATTGAGTTTAATAATGTAGAAAATGTATAAAAGTATTAAGATCAATGAATCATTAAATTATTAGAAATGAAAGGGAAATGGTTGATAAGAAAAACCTCTGAACTCAGTGATTCGAAAGGCAACAAAAACAATTACAACTGGACTTGATTGATTGCTTAGATCACAATCATTAAAGCTTTTTGCAACATCACCCCAAAGAGTAATCCTGAGTTCTTCACTCCTGTATAAAATTATGAGCTTTTAAAAATAAGGCATTAAGTTTGTAAACTTATGAGATTAAGATAATGAACCTTATATTTTCAATGATAAATTCTCTTTTATCTGTCATATCTTGACCCCGAACCATAATTCGTTCAAGCGGTTGAATGACTTTTAATCGACCAAGCACATCTAATGTATGAAAAATAGGCCAGTGGTGAAAATAAAGGCAACAGAATAATAAAAACACATAGAGAATGTTAGTTTGTCATAAAACTTGTGAGTACTCCTGATTGTTTTCCGGTAGTGAATAGATGTGCAAAGTCGATGAAGTTAAAGTAATGACGTGGTATGGGGGGTGTCATGGGATCAATTCTTGTAACTTTGGTGTCAGACTTAAGATCAATGATTGCTTTGTGGGCAACAACAGAATTTGTATATCTGTTTTCAAAAGTGTAGAATTCATAGACCTGATAATAATCATCTTCAATAATTGAAGCAACAAATGGTTGTACGTTTCTGCCTTTAGCAGATGCCTGAATTGCATTACCCTGTTGCATCAAAGTAAAAACTATTATTAATGAAATTGAAAACATTGTGCATAAGGAATTAAAGTATAAACCATACAAAAGATTGACGAAGCTGTTCTTGAAATTTTAAAATGTTAAAGGAGTGTTTTTCCATGTTTAACTTTTTGATTTGAAGTAGGAGACATGGATCATTCAATGATTTTTGAAATTATTATTACCGTCCTTGTGTTCGTTACAAAGGTTTTTAAAAGGAAATAGACATATTTTAAGGACATGTTTCAAGATAATTTTGAATAGGTGATGGTATGTTATAACAAAATGCAAGAGTTAGGGACAAACAGATGATAAAGAAAGGGTGTCAAATATAAGCTTACTGTGGCATCAACGAAAAGGCAATTGAAACTGCTATTTTGACCATTGAGTCTTGGGATCCAAACACGACAAACTCTTCCACGTAAGGATTGGTAGAAGCTGTACTTTTTTATGCTTTGGATTGATAGCGCCATGACCCTGAGAGCAAATATATAAATAGTAGAATATAAGAATTAACAATTATAAATGAGAAAAGAAATTTAACCCATAATGGATAAACAAACATAAAATGTTATAAGTATATATAAGATTGATGAAAACCTGACTAAATAATTAATAAGCAATAAATACATCAGAATAAAATTTGTAGACATTAAAATAAGCAAAATAAATATTGGACAAACTTTTTCTTTTTCTTTGATGTGAAGCCTGCCCAATTGTTTGGTTGTCATTGATAAAAGATGTAAGATCATGATTGAAAGAGGTTGACTCTGATGCAACATGGTCTTGAAAGAACAATAAAAACGTTGAATTTGATGGGCAAGACTGATTTCATGTTATAGAAGCCAAGGAATGATCATGTTGATTATGGGGGGGGGCATCAATGTTTGAGAGGAAGAACCCTCGCCGTGATATAATGGAACGCGTTGACTATTGGTGAGGAAAGGATTATTATGTGGGATACCTTGAAGATTGTGCTAATACATCAAATGAGCACGAATGAGCTTCATTCTCTAGCTGTGGTGTGTTAAATGAATAATCTTCTTCATTAGTAAATATACGTGATCCTTGTAAGCGTTGTCGTTGGCTAGTCATAGGCGCATGTTTTGAAACTAGAGGGATGAAATAGCGCAAGAACAATTAACATGAAATGGAGAACAAAATTAAATCTATTTTAAAGAAGCACAAACATGATGGCAATAAGCATGGCGCAATGGCGAGGGAAGCAATTTGTTGATGTGAGAACAAAGCAGGCAATTACTTGAGGTGCTAGCGTAATAAATTATTTGATGTGCTGGATACCGATGATATAAATCTTAAGCAACTAAATGGACAGGTACGAAAACTATTGTTCGTTTAATGCGAAGATGACATATTTGATGACTACAACACATTATTTTTTTTGGCGATCATGCATGAACAATTTGATGACTTATTTAATTGATAAATAGGTGAAAAGCACATTATAAAGTTTATAGAATATCAGTTATTTGAATGATTTTTAAAGTGGATTTATTCCTGCAATTGTTTTAATTATTGACATATTTAAGAAATTGAAGGCAACAATAGCAAACCAAAAGCAATAATCAACGTGGATGGAAGCATAGTAGACAAAAAAAAAAGGCAGCAAAAATTAATAATTTAGCAACTGCAACAACAAAGAAAACTCATCTATTACTGGACAGTGGACGAAGACAATAAGAACGGACTCAGAGGAAGCCAAGACTATGCAATGACAAATCGAGAAAGTAATCAAACACATGAAACAAACAAAATTGTGAAAATAAGGCATGACAGCCAACCAAAAATGAAATATGAAGAGGCAACAAAAGGAAAAGAAATGACTAACCGGCAATGAAGGGAAAAATAGTTGATAACAGGCGAAGGAAACAACGAAGCTCCATAGACAGAGAGGAGACGACGAATGAGCAGAATAAAAGCGTTCAAAGCATTTGCAGGAACAAATATGCAAGGAATTGTAATTCGCAACACAAAGAACAAAATTTGTGGCTACCTTTGTACTCCACAGCACTGCCACGACTGCAGAGTTGATGTGGAGTTGATGTGGAGCGTGGTCTCCACAGATCCTGCCAATTTCATGTTGGCAACATAGCAAAAGTGGCAGCCTAATTTGTGGCAGGACTCATCTAACAAAGTTCTACAATCTTCAGCTAGCAAAGACTTAGTTTGCTCTCGAATTACAAAGAAAACAAAACCCATTAATGTATTTGCACCGGGTGGTGATGCGTGGCCTTGAAGAGACAATGAATGGACAGAAAGGTGGAAAACATACCTGATGAATATCTGTAAACTGCCGAATCCATCACCACCCTCTCCATTTCCCCCCTGACTTTATGTAAAAGATGGGCTGAAATTGCAGGTGAGAAAGCTTTAATATGCCGCCGATTGCACCAGCTACAAAAGGCATCAATTAATACTGAAGGAGTAGCTTCTGCAATGTTTCTTTGAAGACACAATTTGGGAGCTGAAGCATTAATGAATGCTGCCCACTGAACCCACAAACATTGGGTACTGGGAGGTTTAGCTTCATTTGTCAATGCAATTTGCGCAGACACTTGATTAGGTCTATTTTTTTCCCGGGCAGGTGAAACTTTTAAATCGGGCAACGTGAAGCTCAAATGCAAGCTTTTAAATCGGGCAAGGTGAAGCTTCTAAATCGGGCAAGGTGAAGCTCCAATGCAATTTGCGCAAATACATGATTAATTGTGTTTATTTATCAAAGTGGGCAGAGTGAATCCCACAGTGCATAAACGTTGTTATAATTATTTGATTCGCGTGTACTTTTGATTTTTTAACATGCAACATACGTGCCACGCGAGGTTAAATTTGAAAATTTGAGTGCAACCCGCAGTGCATAAGCCTTGTTTTAATTATTTGATTTGCGTGCACTTTTGATTTTTTAACAGGTAGTGGACGTGTCACGCAGGGTTAAATTTGAAGTTTTGACAATTGAGAAGCAGTGCAACTTTGTTTAAACATTTTGATTTACGTGCAATTTTTTTTTAGAAGGTTGCGTGCGTGTCATGCAGTGTGAAATTTAAAAGCAAGAAGACAGCAGTGTAATTAAAAAAAGCAGATGTGAAATTTGAGATTTTGAAAAGTGAGAAGCCAGCGTGTAATTGAGAATTGAAAAGTATATTGTTCGAATCCACAGTTAATATGAGTGTGGATGAACATGACTTTTACATTCTTTGTAATATATTAATATTGATATTTATCTAAACTGGCTGTAATAAAAAAGAAGTCAAGCAGGATGTGCCAACAGGTCAGGGAAAGCTGAAAATTAACACTGCTACCATCTAAAGTCGAGCCAGGAACAAAAGTCTTAATTAACTGCTGGTAGAGTAATTGTTGCAGCCATTTGAAGTCCAGTCAAAACTGGAAGAAGAGCAAAAATTAATTCTCGCCTTACTGTTACAATCCACAGTTCAAATGGGTGTGAATGAACAATACCAATACATTGTTTTAGCTTTCTTTGTAATGTTGATACACACCTAACCTAATCACAATGTAAAGAATGACGAGATCTTTCAAACATCAGATTGTAAAGCTATTATCGATAGTTGGATGACCCCACACACATTGCATGAATGATGCTAGTGCCACCCACATGTTGTTGCACGTGATAACAAGTTTTTTTAATTTTAAATGAGTATTTAATATATGACAATTATAACAATATATTAGAAAAAACTCAAAATATACAATAAAACCAATATCAAATTACCAAAATATTAGATATTTATATCTTTTATAGCTTCAAAAAACACCAAAGGAATTTAAATAGCATAAAAAAGTAAACGAATAAAAACACCATTAAGAAGCAAGAGTTTTGCATTCAAAGGCTAAAGTAGTAATTATACCTAAAAAAAATGGAATGACAAATATAACATCATACAATATATTAAAAAAAAAGTGTTATGATGAAAAGATATTTTACCCCCCAATTAATTTATTATCTTAATTTATAAGAATAAATTTATAATTATATTATCATAATAAATCGTAATATTCGAGTAAAAGCTTTAATGTTTTTTATAATTATTTCAAAGAGTCAAGGGTATCTAAAGTTTAAATTTTCTACTCTATTCCAGTTAAAAAATGAAAAAAAAACTTAAATAGAATTATTTTTAAATCAAACATATTTATTCAATAACTAAACAATATATTAAAAGTTAAATAAATAAGCCTAGAAATCAGTGATCCCAAAAGCCCAGAGAATTCTTATATCTCTCTTATTGGGCCCAATTAGATTTGTTTTCAGAGGGTTTAAGAGTTTTACATACAAAATGGCAAAAACCCGAAGCTCATTCATCGTCTCAATCCCTCTCTATCTAAACAAAACCCTAGCTAACTAGCTAGCTAGAATCAGAAATCTGTGGCCGCCATGGCGGAAGAGAAGCTCAACAGATCAACGGAAGAGGAAGAGATGAAGAAGAAGAGAAAGCGTAAGAGAAACAAAAATAAAAAAGATGGAAAAGAAGCAGAAGATAAAATCTCCGATGTAATCGAAGGAGGAGCAGAGGAGGAGGAGGAGGAGGATAGGCAAGCTGAGGAGGTAAAAGAGAAGAAAAAGAAAAAGGAGACAAGTAAGAAGGAAAGTGAAGAGGAAGAGGAAGAGGAAGAGGAAGAGAAAGAGAAAAAGACGGTGAAGAAAGTGAAAAGTGGCGGTGGGATTATGAGCACAGAGTCATTTGACTCTTTGGGATTATCTGAACCCACACGTAAGGCTATTCAAGAGACAGGGTTTGAGTATTTGACTCAGGTATATTGTTTTCTTGTACGGTTTTAGCTAAGGAACCTGATAGTTTTTATTGGTTTTGCCCGCATCAATGTCTCATGCATTAGTGTTATTAGAACTTCAAGCTTTCTAAATTCCTGGCGTTGTTTTTTCTAGCTTTGCAATGTTTCTGTCTTGTTGGGACTTCTATATAAAAAATAGTTCTTATAGCTCTGCCTAGAGGAAGAACATAGTGTCCACAGTAATTTCTATACAATGTAGGATATCATACATACTTTCTCCTATTTATGCATTCAACGTTTTTTTTATAACTAATGTTGCATTGCAAATACAGATTCAAGCCAGGGCAATCCCGCCTCTTCTTGTAGGAAAAGATGTTCTTGGTGCTGCAAGGACGGGCTCTGGGAAAACTCTTGCATTTCTAATACCAGCTGTAGAGTTACTATATAGCGTTCGTTTTGCCCCTCGCAATGGAACCGGGGTGGTTGTTATTTGCCCGACAAGAGAACTTGCTATACAGGTAAAGTAATCCCTGTGCTGCAGATGTATCCTTGCGAAGCTGCATTTCTATTCTCATTTAGATAGTATTAGACAAACCTGGTTTAATTTTCAATCAGGAAGCCTATAGAAATTATCTGTGAGCCAGCAGTAGGATTTCATGGACTAATAGATATTACCTCATATCTCCCCATGTAATTATGGATGATGCCAAGAAAAAAGGAATTTATTGTGTACTTTCCTTTTGCTAACTTGATCATCCCCCCCCCCCCCCCCCCCCCCCTCCCCCCTCCCCTCTCTTTCTACGACTTGTAAATCTTGCTTGCTGATAAATTCAAATTTTGATGGTAGAGCTGAAGTTTCTATGATATTTTGGAAGTTAGATGCCAAGTGTTTTCTGTTTTTGACATGGAAATGTGTGATTGAATCCTGTACTTTGCGTTGGCATACCCATGCTTCTTCCTATGTGTAATTACCATCTTATATTTGAATTGTAAATTAGCTGGCAGTGTGTCACTTTGCTAATGGACTTTGCTTTGATGGCTTTTGCAATTGAACTTGCTTTTTTTAGCTTTAGAGGAAAGTGATGCGACTTTATATTGGTAGTATGCTATAATTTGGTATCAACTTGCCACAGAATGAAAAGAGAAAAAAATGTGTTTCAAAAAGCGAAAATTTTATGTCTCCGGATAGTTCACTTGTTGTTTTCCTTGACTAATTCAATAATCAACTCTGCAGACTCATGCTGTGGCAAAAGACCTTCTCAAGTATCACTCCCAGACTCTTGGCTTGGTTATTGGTGGTGCAGCAAGAAGAGGAGAAGCAGAACGCATTGTTAAAGGGGTAAATTTATTGGTGGCAACACCTGGTCGACTTCTTGATCATCTTCAAAACACAAAGGGATTTATTTATAAGAACCTAAAGGTAACTTTTATAAAGCTTTAACCTTGTTATAGAAGATGATTTACTCGTTTTATTTTCAAACTAATTAAATTGGTTCACTAGTTTTTGACTATATTAGCTAAAATAGTTAGTGGATGCAGTATAAGACTCACACAAAGTCTTAGCAACCGGATGCTGCTCCCTGTTGCTAAAATTAGTTGCTTGGTGCTTAGAAGCGTGCCCTGATTTGTAAATAACCTTTTGAGCTTGCAGTGTCTCATTATTGATGAAGCAGACAGGATATTGGAGGCAAACTTTGAGGAAGAAATGAAGCAAATCACCAAGCTTTTACCAAAGGTAAATTAAGTTGTTGTAATTATATATGATTTTTTTATTTAGATGTAAAAAAAAAAAGTTCATAACGCAGCGGCATCTCTGAAAGTTGTGTAAAATTGGCAAATTCTACTTTCATTGGATAAAATGTTCTTTCTGAAACAATGTATGTTAACCATGCTGGTCCAACCTGTGTTTTCCAAACAGTATTCACAGCAGCTCTTTGAAGTGAGTTGATTGGTTGCTCTTTCAGTATTTGGTATATTTGCATTAAACAAGTCTCATCAACCTCTTCTTGTTTTCAGTGCGAACTGAATGGCATCCTGAATTTTCTTGATTATGTTTCCTTTGCTAAAACCTGAGTTCAAATGCTGATGTTAGATAAAATTCAGTGATATGGTCTCTTCCAATGAGCTATGCTCCTATTTATGGCTGTAATGGCATTCTTTGATTTCTTTCTGGCAATAGTCAATGTGGTTTACTAATCAATGTGGTTTACTAATCAATGTGCAGGCTAGGCAAACTGCCCTATTTTCAGCTACCCAAACTAAAAAGGTATCTTTCCCAAGGCATTACATTTTGATCTTAGTTCAGCTATCTCATGCTTTTCCTTTCAATATTTGAACCATTTTTTTAGATTTTCAATGATTAAGCTTGTAACACAAATTCAGCCCTTTTCCCTTTTCCTTTTCCTTTTCCTTTTCCTTTTTTGATAGTGAAATTCAGTATTTTATTTTCTGGCTAATACGAAATTCTGGGTTTCAATCTCAGGTGGAGGACCTTGCTCGCTTGTCATTTCAGACAGCTCCTGTCTATATTGACGTGGATGATGGTAGAACAAAGGTAGATGTGCTGTTGCTTCTATGTCTGTAAACATTTTCATACACATAAGCAGTTGTACATGCAAGCACAAGTTACCTGCCTTTAAACCTGACAAGATGTCGGGTATTGTAGGTCACAAATGAAGGTCTGCAGCAAGGCTATTGTGTAGTGCCAAGTGCCAAGAGATTTGTTCTTTTGTACTCCTTTTTGAAGAGAAACTTGTCAAAGAAAGTGATGGTCTTCTTCTCTTCATGTAACTCTGTCAAGTTCCATTCTGACCTTCTTAGATACATCCATGTGGAATGCTTTGATATCCATGGAAAACAAAAGCAACAAAAAAGAACCTCTACCTTTTTTGATTTCTGCAAAGCAGAGAAGGGCATCTTGCTTTGTACTGATGTTGCTGCTCGTGGACTTGATATTCCTGCTGTGGTATGTTTCTTTCTCAAAGTTACTGACTTGCTAATATTTGCTAGGATCTTGCCCCTATAAGTGTGTTGTGCTTGTGGGTGTGAGGAACACTGACAATGACTTGTGGATATCTAGTAGTATAGTAAGAATTCTGTTTAGCTTGAGATATTGCATTATGACTGGCTTATCACTAGAACTAAATAATCTTTTTAGAATAAAAAAGAGAGAATAAAGAGACTGAAAAATAATTGGGGTCATTAATATTGCCAACCATTAGAGATGGTATGCATTTGGATTTTTGGACTCGCCATGTTTTTTGGGATTTTTGAAAGGATCTGGCTTCAAAATTTGAAAATTGCTCACATAAAAGAATAGTTTATCATTCAGACCATGGAAGCTGCTTTCCCTTTTTATGTCAGCTAATATTTGTTCCTTCTCTTTCCCTTTCTGCTTGTAGGACTGGATTGTGCAGTTTGATCCTCCTGATGAACCTAAGGTGCTCATATTTTTTGGCTAGAATGTTTCATTAAGAGCTCAATGTTCTCATGCATGCTCAATAACATGTGCCCTGAAATTATTGCTTTCAGGAATACATTCACAGGGTTGGTCGAACAGCCCGAGGAGAAGGTGCAAAAGGAAATGCCTTGCTTTTCTTGATTCCAGAAGAGCTGCAATTTTTGCGCTATCTGAAGGTATATAGCAATTTTTTCACGGCTTCTTATCTTTACACCCCCAATCTTTTGTCTTATGAAGAGGGCACCACCTTAATGCAATAAATAGCTGGTTTCATTTCATCATGCTGTAGGATGTGCAGCATTAGGGTTTTGAAATCTGCTGTCTATCAGATTGAAAAGGAGAATGTTTATAAAGAATGAAGGTTGCCTTTGCCTTTTGTGTACTCTAAAACTTATTCTCTCTCTTATAGGCGGCGAAAGTCCCTGTCAAGGAGTATGAATTTGATCAGAAGAAGCTGGCAAATGTTCAATCACATCTGGTACGTTCCTACTTCCTCGCTGTTGTATGTTTCATTATAATAACTAATGTTACAAGGAACTTAAATAGAATTACTGGATTGTTTCAGGAGAAGCTGGTGGCCAGCAACTACTATTTGAACCAGTCAGCTAAAGATGCATATAGATCTTACATACTGGCCTATAATTCACATTCTATGAAGGACATCTTTAATGTCCACCGACTCGATCTGCAGGTACCATTCTTGGTCCTTGCATTCTAGAAGGCGATTGCTTGAATGATTATATTTATTTTTTGAGCAATGAAATGACTAATACTGGATATATGTAGGCTGTTGCTGCGTCATTTTGCTTTTCTTCTCCACCAAAGATGAATCTGAATATGGACAGCAATGCTTCCAAGTTTAGGAAGAAAGCAAATAAAGGAAGCCGAAATGGTTTCAGTGAGAGCAATCCGTATGGAAGGCAGAGTGATGGGGATGAAAAGCGACAATTTGTAAGGTATTAGCCTAGATCAATATAAGCATGTAACACAAATTTTGGTGGAGCGAAATGTAATCACTAATCTTATGATTTTATTTATTGACCTGTAGCCTTGCCCTGAAATTTTGTTTAAATGTTTCTACATCTGCTTCCAGTTTATGCAACTCCGAGATGTAATGTTGAATGAGTACTTGTATCAATTCTAAGGCTCTGAAGTCAAGATTATTTTGTTTAATCTCTTGCGGTAGGTGTACAGAACTCTAACTTGGGTTTGGTCAGATTGCCACCACCAGTGTGGTCTGGATCGAATTCCTTCACGAGCCATCTTCCAAACACTTCCTCCGCCCTCTGTGACTAACCGTTAATAACAATCCGCTTAGCAAGTGAAGAAAGTATATGGTGTAACCAGGTTGATGTCATAAATGCCTTAACTTGCAGGGAAAAAAAACATGATCCAAAGAGAATATATCTAATATACTAAAAGAGGTCGTAGTCAGTTGTATATTTTGTGTAGGATTATAATAGTGTTGCATAGTTTTCAGTCTGGATTGGTTTGTTTGGTTTGCTGGTTTATGATATTTATTTATTTTTGTACAATAAAATACAATGAAACGCCTGTAGCTTAGTGGATAAAACATTTGTTTTCTAAGCAGGATGTCATTGGTTCGATCCCTTTCTAGTGTGTCTAATTATGTTTTTTTTTTCCCTTCTAAATCTTTTTTTTCCTGCTTATATTTTTTTTTATTTTGTTTCACTTATATATTATTTTTCGTTGTTCTTTGTTTTTTTTGTTTTTTATTAGTTTTATTTATTTATTTTCACGGAATGGCCGGAACACCTCGGTACTATTCCGGCTCAAAATCATAATATTTCTTTTATTTTAGAACATTTTACTATCATAATATTTTGGAATTTTAGAGATGTTTCTAATTTTGAGATTATATTTGTTTGACTTTGTGTTTGTATTGTATAATTTAAAGTTAATTTATCTTGAATTTAAATTATACTTGTTAAATTAGTATTTTAATTTATATATATATATATATATATATATATATATATATATATATATATATAAACAGTACAACCCTGAACGGCACGCCGAAACGCTCTGAAACCGAAACGTTCCATTCCAATAGAAAAACCGGAACGACGACCAGAACAGCGACCGAAACGGTATTAACAACCTTGATATATACACACACATCAAAAAGAATATGTAGGTTCTCTCGGAGCAACAAATTAATTGGAAAGGAATCACAGAGAAGAAATACTTGAATTGACCAAAAAGAAAAAGGGAAAAAAACAGCAAACCAAAGCGCCAATGATACAATGGAGAAATGCTGCGGAATCATGAATCATTTAGACCTTGGATACCCATATAATCGGAGTAGAAGAGAGGATGGTTCTCTTGCGGATGGGCAGCATAGGCGTAGCCTCCATGACTGGAGATATCAAGGCCTGCTACCTCGTCATCAATTGATATTCTGAACATCTTAAGCTTATCAAGTGCAAAGAAAACTGGTCCCATTGTTATGCTAACCCAGGCCACTATTACCAGCAGCTCAACCACTTGGCATCCGATCAGACCCCATCCACCACCTAATAATAGGCCGTAGGGTCTTACCACTCCCGCCGCACCTGAGTTATAAACTTGGATTACGAATTCCTTTTTGGCAAATAATCCTGTGAATATCAAACCCCAAGCACCACACCCACCATGCAGCTGAGTTGCCTCTAATGGGTCATCGAATTGCAGCTTCAGAGCCAAGACGTTTAGCCCAATCAAGACCCAAGCTGCACAAAACCCACATACAATCGCGGCCCATGGCTCCACAACAGAGCATCCTGAAGTAATGGCAACAAAACCACCAAGTAATCCATTGCAAGCATCCAATGCATCCCAATGGCCTGCTAGTAATCGGCGGCTGAATAGGGTCGTGAGTCCGGCAGTTGAGCCGGCCAACGTGGTTGTTACCGCAGTCCGGCCAACACCAGTCCAGTTACCTTGACTGGTTGTGTTGGGGTAGGCCACAAGAATCTTACCAAATGAACCAGGATTGAACCCAAACCAGCCGAACCACAACAAGAATGTCCCAAGCACCACAAGAGTTGCATTGTGCCCACGCATGGGCACGGGCTTGCCAAACGCATCAAACCTGCCCACTCGAGGACCTTGTATGAAAGAGCCCCAGAGTCCAGCAATCCCTCCCACCAAGTGAACGACGCCACTGCCGGCAAAGTCAATAGCACCGGAGCCGAACAGCGTCTCTGAACTAGGTGACAGCCAGCCACTTGATGACCAAACCCAGTGAACCACAATCGGGTAAACAAATCCAGAGAGGAAAAATGAGAAAACAAGATAAGCACTGAACTGGGTTCTTTCGGCTATGGAGCCACTGGTGATTCCAGCAACTGCTATAGCAAAAGCCCATTGGTAAAGAAAGTAACTGTAGTCATAAGAGGTGTCTGGAATATCTTTGAGAGCAAAGAAGGTTGTGCCTATGAAAGGGTTAGAATTGGCGCCGTCACCAAATGCAAAAGCAAAGCCGAAGAGGTAATAAGAGATGCTCCCAACAACAGCATCGACAACATTTGTAAGCATAATGTTCATGGCATTCTTGGCCCTGACCGAGCCAGCACATAGCATGGCAAAGCCAAGTTGCATCATAAAGACCAAGTAAGCTGAGAAGAGCAGGTAAATGGTGTTGATGGAGTCTGTAACACTTTGTTCCCATGAGACCTCCATTGGTATCTTGGGAGAGAGGGTTGGCTGCTGCAAGCAGGAGATGGAAGATACAGCCTAGTTTGCGACTACTTGCTCTATTGTGTGTGGATAGAGCGTTGAATGGTAGCTGCTCCTGTGGCCAGTTTTTTATTTCTACTTCTTGTTATTTTTTGGTAGGACCATTTAGAGGAGGTTGTTGACTGGCAGCTCGTTCTCCTTCAAAGACTTGATTACGGAATGGATAGGTCTACAACTTGTCGTTTTAACTTTTGATTCAGCTATTTGGATGCCGTATAATATGAGAGGATGCAAATCCTTTGATGAAGGAAATTGAAGTGAGCGATAGAATATGATGCAATTTTTCCAAATACCAAATAATACAATGGCAATTTTTCCGGCAGCAACTCGGTGTGAAATGGCTATAGGGCCTCTTATTTCTGCGTTCTCTCAAGAACAAGATGCAAGGTACACAATCTCCACTCTTGAGAATCTGACAATCAGTTTTTTACTACTACAGACAATAGCAGATTCATTGTAGCAATAGCAGATTCAATTGCAATTTACATGAAATATTTACAGACAGTAGTTGTATATTTGTATTTAAATTCATATCTATACGGGGTGGTTTTGTGAGGAATTAATAGGCTTTCTGGTAGTTACCATGACCCCCTGCTGGAATTCGGCTAGTGAGTGAAGGTCTCATTGTAACAATAGTAGATTCATTTGCTCCAGCTCTTAGAGCAGCCCTGCTGGCCTCAAGGAACCTCCTAACTGCATCCTCGGCATATCTGTTGGCTTCACCCACTGTCATGCTTTTGCCAATATCTGGGTAAGCAGTCAGTACATAATCACCGTTGAGCTGTGACGCAAGCTGGATCATCTCCACCTGGAATTCTGTGAGGCTTGCATCTTCTTTTGGTCCCCATGGCCTCATTGATGCTGTCACCTCGGGCAGGGTTTCTGTAAACAAATTTCAGGAATAATTTCAAATCATATGGGGTGGGACAACATATCAATATTTCTAAATAATGTATGGTCAGAAGAGATTTCTGTGCGAACCAATGGTTCGTGCAATGCCATAGTAGACGTGTCAGCATATATCATACACATAGACTGACACCAAAAATAGGGTCTCCTCACTCTTGACAGGCTTCCACATCTAAATTTCCAAATCCATATAGCTTAAAGGCTTCAATCTTGTCTCCGGTCTCCATTATAGCTAAAGACATGTAAGTTAAAAGGAAGTGCATATGAAGAAGAAAACCACGGACAAACTAATCATGTCTTCCTGATCTTCTACCAGCAAAAAGACAACAAGAAAATACCAATAAAGGTCTGGGATGTTGCTACAGAAATCAGCACCCTCCCTGGCCATAACATGTAGAAGACCCTATATGGTCCCACATTCTGCACAGATCTAAGTCTCTACCAGTAAGAAAAATATTACCTACGAATTTGAAGGGAGGCAACCGATTGGGGGAGGAAATAAATTTTGCAGAGATTTAAGTCTCTGTCAGTTAGAAAAATATTATCTAAGAATTTGAAGGCAGGCAGCCAATTGGCGTATGCAATAAAATCTATCTATGGACAAAAAGATAATCCCATTAAAGGTGAAATTATAGGTAAATCAAACAAAAGCATTATAGGACGAAATCAAATATAAATACTATCCAATTAAACAGGGATGCACGGCCATATCCTACCTTAACCCTCAAGCAATCAGCAAAGTTCAGTAACATTTTATAAGCCAGAAGACAACGCAATTTAGCTGTTCAAAAGAAGAGCTAAACATAGCTAAATATTTATGGTTGACGATCAGGATATTGATGCCAAACCTGGACAATCATCACGAGGAGTGTCGCGTAGGTAAAAGTAGTTCTCAAAACTACCAGCCCATGCATCCCTCCTTGTCAAGAAACTCGATTTCAAGTTAAAGAGTTTCTTCACCGTTGCGGGGATTGATGAGTGCTCAAATTGAGAAGATGGTCTTGGCCCAACTGGCTCATGGATCACTGCAATGCACCACACATACACACCCACAATCATTTCCTAATCAATCCACTTCCACACTACCCCCTCCTATTTACTTGTGCAAAAACGTTTTCTACACAACGTAATCCTTAAGCAACAAAATATACACTTACAAAACAACAAAGATTCAAACACTTACCAGTTCCCTTGTCAATCCAAGGCGAGATCAAAAGAGTAGGAACCCGAACACCCAACCGGTTAAACTGGAAATAATACGGGTCAGATCCAATAATCCCATCCGGATTCGGCACCCCGCGCACTGGCGTAGGCACGTGATCATAAAACCCGCCATGTTCATCATAAGTAATCAAAAGCGCCATTTCTTTCCACTGCGGACTACTCCTCAATGTCTCGTACACCTCCTTCACAAACCTCTGTCCTCTCGCCACGTCATGTGATGGATGATCATCATTGGCAGGAAATAACTCCACATCGAAATACCTCTGCTCCACCACCACGTAATTAGGTAACTTCCCTAGCTTGGCATGCAATTTGAACTTCAGTTCGTAGCTGTGAAACTTCAATGCGTGCTTTAATTTCCTCAGCGACGTCAAGAAAAGGGTAGCAGGGATGTTTTGGTAATAAACTCCAAAACTGAGGCCGTTTTCATCAAGTGAGTCGAAGATCGTTTTTTGAGGGAATCCATGGATGAGGTCTTTCCGCACGTTACTCATGGCTCCGTGTGAGGTTGCTGAGTGAACATAGAGCCGGTTCGGCTGAGTTGACGCGGGAACCGAAGCGAACCACCGGTCAAAAACGGCGAACTCGCTCGCTAACTCGGTGTACACCGGTACCCGACTCGGTTTGAACCCGCTCATGACGATTTTCGACATGTTTTCACTCATGCTCTTCGCTTGTTGCGCAAACCCGCTCATTGGAGCCGGGTCAGCGAAGCTATCGTTTGAACCGAATATCTGTTCTCGGATCGCTTGGAATGAGTGGCCAGGGTCAGAGTCAACGAAAACCGCGTCATCGGAGACGAATATTTCATCGGCGTTGGAGTCGGAAACAGAGATTCGATTGGATTCAGATCCGGTTAAGCCGTCGATCTCGGGTCGGGTTGACTTGAGCCAGCCGAGGACGTGATCGAAAGAGCGATTCTCCATGACTATAATCACTAGGGTTTTGATGGGACCTTTGATTTTGGATTTGTGCTTTTTGTGCAAGTTATCGAAGTCCAGGGACTGAGAGGAAATTACTAAATACAGAAAGAATAGAAAGGCGAGCGGGAGTCGACGACAAGTCATTTCCGGCGACCGAAAAGCAGTGATTTGTCTGGGAAGGGAAAGGAAAGGGTGGTGTAATAATGGAGTAGCCGACGGCGGGAAGGTAAATAAAGTGCTCTGTGATTTTACAAATAAATGTGGAAGCAGAGGGGGGTTAAATATCTTGGAAAATCTATGTGCTTGGCTTGACTTTTATTTATAATTATAATCAGGAAAAGGGGATTTAATTAACTTAAATTGAAGTAAAAAGGAGGTGTTTACGGGTTTTCGAAACTCAAACCTCTGACGAAGATGATTATGCCTCGCCCTCTATTTATTTTCTTTCGGCGACGTGACGCCGTGATAGAGAAGTTCCTTACGGATAGAAAATAGTAGAGGTAGAGATATCACCACGCATCACTGGGTGGATCGTTCAAATTCAAACATGGAAGGATGCTTTCACACTCCAATAATTGCAGTAAAAACATTAATTTCTTCTCTTTTTTTATAAATAATTCATGGAAAAATATACAAATTGATTTTGTTTTTTTAAGGTCTGAACGTTTGATTTGTAAGCGATGGTTGCTTCGTGTAAAGATCAAGCTGCTTGCGGGGCTGATAAAAGCAATGGAAATGGAAGAAATACAGTTTTATTGAGCTTAGCCCTAAAGTAATTGCTTTATGAAGACAGCGATCATATTATTCTGAGCCTTTTGTGTTCTTGAAGCGAATCTTTGTCTTGCTCTGCCCGAATCCAATTGTATACATCGGAAACAATCATGAGCTTGGTGAGTAAAAGTATTTACTAACAAAAGAGAGAACAGAACCGCAATATAAAATTATGACCTTTCGATCAGTCTCGAGACCCGCGTAGTTTTCGGCTGGCTACGCATTCCATCAGCCACCTGGCAATGTTATTTAATGAAAAACATATCTGGGTCTCAGAGAATATTTCTGATACTGCTATTAAACTCTCAAATAAAGAAAACACAGTTATTATGAACCTTTTTTTTTTTAGCTTTCTATAATGCGTGTAAATTTATTTTCTTATAAAATACTGTAGTTTCAAATAAATATTGTAAATTAATTTAATTTTACAATCATTTATTTTTTAACATGTAATTAAGTAAAAAATAATTTAAACAATAAAAATTAAAAAATAATAAATCAATACAAAAATATCAAAAAAATAATTCAAAACAATTTTTTTTTTTTTTTTTTTGTAAAAAAAGCATGACACGCCCGCAAAGTCAAATACAATCTAAAAATCGGTTTCAACTACAAGCGGCATGACTTAGACCAGCTACCTTCTTTTCAATAAACAACATTTCTCCATGCATAATGATTATGCTATGAAGATGGATAGTAGTCAATATAACAGACTCGAGAAACCCTAGATGCCATCAATGCCCAAAACCTGCTAGTAAGAATAAAAGATTTCACTTTTCTAAGATGGTAAGATGATATTTCTGTATCCAGCTCTGATCTCCCTTAAAAAAGATGAAGAGATTTCTTCAGCTTGTCCTGTCTCCATTTTGGAAGCCCGTAAAATGTTTTTTTCCGCATTCCAAACTTCTCTCGAAACTCATCGTCGCATAAGTACCCCTAAATTCATAAACTGTAATTAGCTGCTGAATTGAGCTGATATTCAATTGATAGAGGTTACAACCACAGCAATGCAAAAAGGCAAACACAGCAGAATCAAATTCTAAAAAATAGCCACTCAAAATCTTAATTTGGTATCATCATTGAAAAACAAATCTTCAAAAAGGGCTTTCTCAATAAAGCCAAAATTTCCCTGAAGTGAATTAGAATTGTAGCAGCTAGTTTTATAGTCAAATGATGTGCTGAAACGATAAATGGTGAAGGTTTAGATGATGAAAACAAGATGGCTACCTCTCTTTTGGTTACATCTATGTCCGTTGCTGGATCACTTGAATTCACTTTCAATCGCTCATAAGGATAGATCACTGAGTTCTCACTAGCATCATTGCCATCAGCCTGATCTAAAACTGCAGCCTGAAAAGGGGATTCTGCTTCTGCTTTCGGAGAACCTGAAATGACCAACAATGAAGTTTTAATAAAAATGTCAATCAGGTCATGCAATGGGATGACCGAGTAGAAATTCACAAAATACTGTCCCACAAAAAAATTGTATGTTAATCATGTCAAATTTCCATTATGTCATAAACATTTGGTGGCTGCATCTATTTAATCTGATAAAGCACTTAACTAGCCATTATCTGATCAGGGGCCATATACCATGGGACAAAACCTCTTATGTAACTCGTATTTTTAAAATTTGTTCGCTGCATGCCATATTAACAAATTAAATGATTCTTTATTACCAGCACTATCATGAAAGGGAGACCCAGGAAAGAGCTTTCTTGCTGTCGGAGTTGGGGTGGAGATTTGGAAGTTTGTTGAAGAATTAAAGTGTGTGACTGAAGCACTGGTTACTGGAGATGAACTACTTCTCCCATTTGAACTTACAGACTTGCTTCTCAAACCATCTGGAGTTGACTCCTTGGAGGATCCTTTCCATGATTTACCTGTATGAACCTGCACAACAAATAAAATGAAGCATGAATAAATTCAACCTTATATTACAATCAAAGAGGCCAAATGTTGTCCATAACCTAATGTGCAAAAACAAATCTGATATCTATAAATACAAGGTTAAAAATTTCATTATCTTTTTCCACAACATCATCACCTCAAGCTAATAATAATGCATCCCACATGAGATGAAATGAGATTACAATGGGATAAAACAGTATGGCCGAATGAACCTGAAGCAAGAATCAGTTAAATGCATGCCATATCAATCCAAATTGAAATTCTTAGGCTATACATTCAGCTGAAAAAATCGAGCTATGCTCATTGGTCATCACTGATAAAGGAATATTTGGGCGAGTGACATTCTTTGGCTCCTTCAGCATTTTACCAGAGCTTTCAGAGCCAGGAAATGCACCCATCCAAATGCACGAGACAAGTATTGCAAAGTAAGATACCACACTTACTTCAAGATTTTGCTTCTTTCCTTTTAGAATAGCAAGCTTTCGTTCAAAGGAGTTTCCATGCATCTACAAGGTCCACAACCATGTTAAAATCGTTAACTAAAGTTCACTGTGCACTGAATACATCACAAGGAAATTTCATCGCTATCTTCTAGTTTTCATGAGGTTCACTATATGCTTCAAAATGTTAGCATTATCTAGTCATAAAGTATAAAGAAAAGAGACCACGAGGAAACTGAGAGTGTGTGTGCTTCTTTGTTTATGGAGAACGTTAATTAGCTGCAGTTTTGATAGTGGTTCACTGAATCCCCACCACTCCCCCAATACACAAATGCATCACTTTAACTGCAGAAGACAATTTATATCCCCACTACCATTTTGGAGTTATGATACTTCCCACGTAGCACCATTAAAGTTAGGAAAATTGTATTTGCTAGAACATCAGGAATTATCCACGTATTCAGTCCCACATGCCACAATTAGATCCACTTACATTTGCCTTTGATGAATCCCACTCAAAGAAGCGAGTGAAGAAAGGTGGTTCCCGCCCCTCTGTAACGACGTAAATAGGAGTCTCAGAAGATAGTCCTTCAACCAGCGGGTCTGTCTGAAGGAATTTCTGCCAGTTTCAAGTGAAACTATGAGAAGAAATACACACTGTAACAACTCGAATTCTGATCCGTGATCATCAACATAGGAACAGGGCTGTGAGAACACCGCACCTATACTAAATCTCAGAACATATATATCATAAAACAAATTATATAAAATTTCACAACATTTCATAAAATTTCAAAATATCCTTCATGACCAATAAAAACAAATCATAGTCCATAATACTTATTACAATATAAAATCTAAACTTTAAATAAAGCAGTAAAATAATAACCATTCTAAGATATCAAATCAAAATTTAAAAGAAAATTCTTGCAAAAACAAGCAAGGCATATCAATCAAAAGTGAAGACGCAAAAACACTCTGCAAAATCAACTTGCTAACAAAAACTAAGAAACTGAAAAATAATATAAAAAAAAGAGTTCAACCAATTGATGAGGAAATAAAACTTCATATACATTTTAGATACTATAAATTGTAAGTCAGACACACTCACAAAACATATTACCATAAGATATTGAAATACATGTCAAATTAGATATAAACAATATATGAAACCCTAAGGTCTTCAAAAGAGAGCAATGTGGGATGATCAAACACACACAAGCCATTGCCTCTCTTACCGAACCAATCAATACATGACTGATCATCTCACGATGCTCTGTTATGAAAATCTTGGGGTTTCATTTGTTATCTGATCTAACCTGTATTTTATTACCATATTAATGCTTAGTGTGTGTGAGTTGTGCACAACTTATAATTTATAATATCTAAGATTTATATTATATGTCATTCCTTCATTGAGTTTGTTTAGTTTCTTAATTTCAGTTAGCATGTTGAATTTGTTGAGAGTTTCTGCTTCTTTATTTTTAAATGGTATCTCTTGCTTGTTTCCACAGAGCTTTTCTTTTAAATCTTGATTTGATGTCTTAAAGTGCTCCATTATTACACAATGTTATTTAAAGTTTGAATTTTATATTGTAATAAGAATTATAGATTATGATTTATTTTTATTGGTTTTGAAGAATATTTTGAAATTTTACAAAATACTGCCAAATTTTATATAATTTGTTTTATGATATGTATGCTATGAGGCATAGCGGCTGTGGAGTGTCCTCACAGCACCACTCCTTCATTGTCGAACACTGATCCGGAATTCAGTTCATGACACACAAATACAGAGAGGTGAAAACTGAATAACCTAAAGTATATTGTTTGTTAATCAATACACTTAAATCATGTCATGTGACTATAAGTGGCATATAAAAAGTCATCGCACATGAGACCATTAAACAATAATTGTAACCGTAAAACAATTCATGCTATATGAACCATCAGATTTTATTGCACATCATTTGAATTGTTGAATGGAAGTGTTAAGGTTCATGTTTCATAAAGTGATACAAAAACGAGCAACTCATACTATTAAATAAAGATACTTGTGTCCAAAATAACTTGAAACAAGTTGAATCAAATAAGTTACCATGCCAAGCAAGATGGCTTGCTGCTTTGATTTGATGTTTGAATGGCTTCCAATCCAGACATGTAATTCTTCGTGGCAGTTAAGTATTAACACATCTTCAGTGGTTAAATCATCCTGTGCAAAGTTGTAAATCTCTTTCACCTGAAAATAAAAAGAACGTGCTTAATACAAATTTTGTGACAGATAAAATAAGTATCATCTCCTAAATGTACCATACAGGAGTAATTTGCTAAAGTAGTTGACATGTTTATAATCACTAAAATGTACTAAAATCATGACCTAGCTATTGGCCTTCATACTTAAAATTTGTGGAGGGAATTTGCAAACTACTTGAATTTACTAAGGCAGACTCCAAGCAACTTCTATTTGTATCCAAAGCTTCTGATTTACGAACAACATTGCTTGAATCAGGCATTCAAAACCATTGTATATGAAGCTTATATAATAAAGGTCCACCAACTTCTAACTGTGTGTGCCTATAAACCATCTCACCTAAAAGCTTAAGCTTGTAAGTGAGGCCCCATAATATGATTTATATTATTCTCTAACACACCCCCTCAAGTGAAAGCCCTTTAGCTTGAAACTTGCATAGGCCCACATCACCTTGTGCTTGGTTTTTATCAAATAGAATGGGGGTGGTGAGATTCGAACTCGTGACCGCTGAGTCAACAAGACTTTGATATCATGTTAAGGAACCATCTCACCTAAAAGCTTAAGCTTGTAAGTGAGGCCCCATAATATGATTTATATTATTCTCTAACAAATTTAACTATACCTTGAAATTGCCTGCAACAAAATCCAACCAAGCAGCATAAGATCCAATAACCACCATTAGAAAAAATTTGATAGCAATTAGCACCTGTAATAACTCAAAACCAGGGCAGAGCATATCATCTTTAGAATGAATGAAATTTGAAAGTGTATTTTGCATACCATCAGCGCATGTAAGCGTAAATAGACGTGGATCTTCAACATGTTGTTTTAGCTCCTTTTGCCTTGGATACTCGGTTTTTCCACCAAGGGCATTCCAAAAAATATCAGGTTCACTCCCTTCTCGCACTGATATAGGTTGCCATGTTGGCTACAAATGACCAGATAAAATATAATTCTCTTTACTCTTTTGGAAAGTTAAGAAGAAAACTCAATTCAAATAACTATGAGCTTAGCATCAATCAGGGAAAATAAGAGCATTAATCAGGGAAAATAAGAGGGAGGATGGAGAAGATTTTTTATTTTAAAATTGAAGGGAAAGCAAGAATAACAGAAGGGAGATTTTGAATAAAAATTCTTCTGATATGTGTTTTTAAGAGAAGAAAGTACTAAACATGACGTTTTAGCTCAGGTGCAAAGCTTGCAAGCTACTCTTGACTTAATGTCAAACTTTAACTGTAACATACTAAACCTTGGAATAAAACCTAAAATATTTAATTCTAAACTCTTACCGTGTGACCAAAGAACTTTGTTGTAAAATCCAAAACCTTTTAGAAAATAACACCACTTTTTCCCACTTATTCCTCCTAAAAGCTAAACCATATGCATTGTAGCGTCGATAAACCCAGAGTGTAAGCATATAACCATTAACATATGGCCACTTAGTGATGGCTCAACAGCATACATACATTAATCAATTCCAGCATTCTGTCAAGAAGAGCATGGTCTACAGTAGAAGAGAGATTCCCTATCCATGTGAAGATGGATGTTCCAGTTTGCAAGATGTAACAATACGAGGAGTTCAGGGAATTTGAAACCTGCATGAAACGTGCAGCTCATAATCAATTAACAATCAAATTGCAACAGCATTTAAGAAGCAAATACAAACACTCTGTTTTGGCATATTCTGTTATTCAGTAATTTCATCCTACTGACCATATAATGGGTGATTAGGCGAAATCAATAGCAAAGTGAAAAATAAAACCATTGAATTAAAACAGAACATAATTATTGTGTGTTGAAAAGATTTATGGCATGATCAATATAGGCACACAACTGTTTGTATCTGTGTTGGTGTGAAGGAGACAATTACATGGTTTTGGTGTCAAAAGTTGACACTTGCATTTACACGGTAATTTTGTAGCATTACAATCACAAGGATTATTATTGTGCAAAAGAATGTCCTGCAAGACAACTCTGAGAGAGCAGGGTGACACTAATAGTGTAGATTCCACTGTGCTAACTTACCTGGTTAACTTGGATAGCTTGCATGTTCTCTGGACTGATCCCCTGAACTCGAAAAAGTGCAGTCTTCTGTTCATCATAAGTCTCATCCAAAATTCCTTTCTCTGCAATCAAGTTCTTGTACCGTTTACTTAAACCTCCCTGAAGGAAATGACAAAAAAAAAGTAAAATAAATAAATAAAGCACTGTGCATGTTTAACAGTACATTAACTTGAGAATGAAGGGGAAAATACAGTTGACAGAAAAAGAAAATAAAAGGAAAGATCATAAAAGCTTACTAAGTACAGACCTTGAATATAATTACTGTCTGAAAAATTGAGAAAAATAGAAGTGGCTCCTTATCTTGATTAACTTGAACCTAAATACAGAATATTAGTTCAGTCAATAAATCAGTTTCTTGAAAAACTGGATGGAAGGTCTCCAATATAATGCGTATAAATGCGAGAAAAAAGAACAAACCAAAACTGGATCCTTTTTGCTTGAGTCTGCTATAGCATTCATGTGGGAGATAGCATCTGCTCTATCATCCTGCAAGCAGTAAAGGATTGTTAGCGCATCAGATAGACACTGTGATTAAGGGGTCTTTCACTTTATATTGATTTTATAATATTATATTAGAAAGTTCAAAGAAAAGGGAAAAACATTAAGTTTTTCAGAAGGACAGCGAGCATAAAATTCTGATACCAAATGTTATAGCGTTTCCAGGCAAATATGACTTGTTTGTAACTCAAATAGAAACAATGTGCAATGAAAAGAAAACTGCAGTTTTCATTTTCCTTTTTTTTTTAACTTTAATTTGTAAAAAGATAATTTCAGATGAAAAAAAAATTACCGATTATTTTCCTCTCATCTTTTTCCCCTCTACCCTTAGACCTCGCAGCCCACCAGTTAAAACATATAGAATTCCCAGAGAAGAAAATATAAAAGCTTTTTTATTTCAAATTATACAAATATATAGCAAAGCATACATGATCTTATAAGAACAAAATAATCGCCACCTAAATCTTGCCCCAAGTTCCTCTATTATGCGTGAGCAGCTTTGGTAATGTGTGCAGATACCAGTCAAAATATTATTCCTATGGTTGATCCCTGTCTTTGAACTCTATCATAATTTTCTACACTTACCGGTACACTGTCACGACCAAGCCATGCATAAAACAAATGTTCATCCCTCCCACTGCCAGGATATGTATACTGAACAATGTAGCAATCTCCACTGAAGAGCTTTGTTTGTTCTGGATCAGGAATAAGGGTCAAGTGTTCACCATTTATCCGCCAAACCTGAATTATTAACATCGCATCAAACAGGAACCTGGGATAATATATGGTTGTAGTAAAAACCAGGGGGCGAATTGACAAACTACCTTCAGTTTTCCTCGGCAATTTATATATGGCTGGCAGTCTTCATCATCTGGCAATTCCTTCACATCATAGCCCTGACGCTTAAATATTGCTGGAAAAAAAGGTGAACTAAATAGTTAGCGTTAAAGCAACTAAATTAGTAAAAACACCCATTCTGCTATCACCCTTTCTAATCTTTCCTATAATTTGTCTGCAAAGGTAACAAACCTGCTACTTTTCCACGACCTTCTTCATACAACTTTGGCTCCACCACTTGAGGCCAATTCTTAAAATACGACCTAAATATGGAAGTCTCCAATCCTTGAGTTAGAAATGTTAAATGGGTTGCCATTGACCTTCCCTGATTTCTCAGTAAATCCTGCAAAGAAGTAGCCATTAAAAAGGTAAGAATAATGTGCATAAGAATCCCTATGGGCTAAGCATGATAAGAGAATTTGAAAGGGTGGTCATTTTTTTACCTCGGTCACTGAAATTGATTTCTTCCTTTCTGTAATTGAGGTGTTCCTTCCCATCCATACAAAAATCTCAGCACCACAGTCAAGCATATAGCACTTGTTTGTCTCCAGCATTTCTTTGTTCAACGAACTACCTTCACAAGGACACAGCTTAGCCTGTGCTGTTATCCTGTTAATAAGGAGTCTTAAGTAATTTCAGAAAAAGCAAGAGGTGTTAATTAAATGAAAGGAAAATTTTATGGAAACAGTAAACACATACAAAGCATCCAGGCACATAGTGGTAGACATGCACACACAACTACATCAAAAATCCAAAAAAAGTGAATCGTCTATGAATTTAGGCAAGCTAAGGGCAAAGCATAATTATTTGTACTTGTAAGAACACAATACAGTATCCTTTTGGTGGCCAAATACAAGATGGATTCAACAGTTGAATGTTACCAATCCTAATCCTAGGCAAATTAGCCGAGCTTTTGAATGGCATCCTTAGACTTGGCAATATGCAGGAGTGAACATGTGTCAAAACAGCGGAGAATGCCTGTAGATGAAGAAAATACTCACCAGAACAATTGTAAGAATGGAGAATCAGATTGTTTCTCAGCACAAGAAGGCAAATCCTTAGGAATAGGAGCATATCCACCAAAAAAACTCCAGAATTCCCCAACATCAGGATCGCCAACAAGTTTCCCATCCTCTGCGGCACCAGAATAATTAATTGCAAATTCTTTTTTTCTTTAGATAGAGAGGGAAAGGGGGGGGGGGGGGGGGGGGGGGGGGGGGGGGGGGGGGGTGAAGGAGTCTGACCAACAGTGGCCACTTCACAGGTTCCGCCATGCTTGTTCTCCTTGATATACTGAACAACCTCCAAAGCTTTAGCCCTTTCTTGAGTGCTTGAGTTGCACCCACTAAAGAGGAAAACTTTGGATGCAGTGTCAAGTATGAATACATCATTGTGGTTCAAGGATGACCGGGAAAAAGGCACCTGCTCAGAATGCTCACCTTTAAAACCATATTCACCAAAATCCAAACAGGACTAGGACATATACAGGTGCATATTTATTGATAAATAAATCTTTTAAAAAATCAATATCGATAATCATTGTGCTTGTAAGAGATGGTCTATATTAACCAGCAGAAAAAGGTGTGTAATCAAATGCTGACTAAAATTATGTTAGCTACACATTCACAAGTATCAATTTCAGGCTCCATCTAGAAGAATCCATGCAATGGCATCAGAAATAGCTATATGCACATATCCGAAATAGCTGAGGGTTTTAACAGTAAATGAGTGACAAATCTTCAACATCTCTTAAGTCATAGATGGCTAATTCAGTTTCCACAAAGTTTATAGAGTTGTTCTAACTTACTTCTTTCACAGAAACAACATGCTCCCCTTTGCATGTTAACAAGCTAATTTTGTATGATTCACCATTTAACTGTCCAGACTCTGAAGAAAATACTCCTTCAATGGGTATAACACACGGCTTAAAGTAAGATAGGAACTTCTCTGTTTCTTGGCCCTGAACTTCCCTGTACTGTACAGTACAAGACCCTAGAGCTGAATCTAATTCTAGTGCTTTGTCTGATGCTAAGGTGGATTCCACCTGCAAATACCATTAAGCAGCCTCAGAACATTTTGTACTAATGCAAGCCATCAAATGTAAAATTTTGCGTTCTGCAAACAATTTCAGTCAGAAAAGATACGGAGACAAGTGCCTATGAATAATTTAAGATGGATGAGACCTGTAGCCAACTAACACTACATATTTTTTTCTTCAATCTCCTAGATCAAACGTCACTGTATGGTAACAACAATAAATTGAGTCGACAAAATATTTTGACTCGGAAAGTTCTTTAAGAGATCTTGAGCTCAATTGATTGCTTTCTTTGATGCATTCATTCGGTTGCATATATTTCACACAATTTGATCCTTATAATATAATCTGGCAATTCAAAATGCAGTACTTCCCTTATCAATGCAGGTCGACTAGATCCCGGGTAACTAAGATAAGAAGGCAAGATTGAAGAACAGGAAAAAAAAACCTCTTCTGCATCTTTTCCCAGCCAGTAATGTATGTCATGCTGAGGCGGGCCGCCTCTTTGCAAAACCGTCTGTCGCGCAGCACAAACAACAAATAAAGCTCAATATTATCTGTCTAAATTACAAAAAAAAAGAAGGAATTTATATATCAACAGTAAAATGTGAGAAGCAACAACTTACACTCAAAACTACATATGCATTCCCGGAATAAAACTTTCCATGCAGAGATTTGGGGACTGGAACCAACCGGAGCTGCTTCTCCACACACCATATTTCTAAGCCACTAAGCACGTGACAGTTTGCGTCAAGGAAGAAGAAGAAATTAATAACCTCAGAAAACATTATATTAATTAACCGCAACTATTTCAGAGACGATCAAGTACAAAAACAAGCACGAGTAAGGATACGGCTTGGCTCCTGCGCCATCGAGTACAGAGTCAATCTCCTTTGACATTGTTGCTCATTCTCTTCTCTGGTTTTCTGCCATCCAAAGGCAAGAAAAAAGTAAGAAAAAAAAAAGTTCTTCGTCAATCAAATCAAATTACCATAGTAAAAACCTCACCAGATTTGATGGATTTCGGCATGTTTTATTTATTTATAATTTTTAAAGCGTGAATGATTGTCGAGGAAGAGTAAAAACAAACTAATGATCGTTGAAGATGTTAAGGAGGAAGTGAAAGAGAGAGGAGACTGGAAATGGGGTAGGCAAGTTTGGCTTTATCGTCCAGCTAATTTAGGGGCCCACTCTGTGTCTGATGAAATGTAAAAGATGAAAAGGACAAGGCGGTGCCTGCTGCTGTTCCCGCTCCTTGGATTTCAATCATGGACGGTTGGATCATTGCGTTCGCGGGCCCCTTTGTGATTTTTTAAGCCGTTGATTGCTCAGTGGAGTCATGACCTGGACCAACATAGAGTTTTCTCCTCCCTTTTTTTTCCTCTGTTTTTAGAGAGATGGTGGATAAGCACCAAACGCGTGCATTTGAGGAAAACAATCGATAATCTAAGGGGTAATGATTTTAGGTACATTTTTATACTCTTTGTTTTAATATTTATTTTTTATATTTTTTTATTGAATTGTTTTTCTAATTCTATTTAGTAAGTTTTGTGAATGAAAAAATAACATTATTTTAATATCTCACGTGTATAAACATAAAAATAAATATGTAATATTTTGTAAATTGCGCTAACCATATAAATAACTAGTTTATTATTTCAGCGTGAAGTAGTAAACTAAAATTATTAACTAAATCATTTTACATTCTACTATTTATTATTATTTTTTTTTGTAGATAAAATAATAACAGCTTATTTTTACTGTATTAATTCATTTTAAGAGTAAATAATCTTAGGTCATGCTAATTATTTTTTCCTAGATAAAATAATTATATTTTTATTTAATTATTTGTTTAATATAACTTGATAATTCCCATTAATACATAATCATTTATTTTCAATTAAAAATTAACTACTTTGTTAATTTATTAAAAAGGTATTTTCATAAATAGGTGTTTGTTCTGTTAAATTTTAAAATCAATCAGTTATTTTATTTATTTTATCTGCTTTCATAAATAAAATACATGAAAAGATCCAGCATAGAAAAAAAAGAGCGAAGGAATGCTTGTATAAGTTTTATCTCGCGAGCATCCAAGGGGGAAAAAGGCAAAGAAAAAAGAAGTTAAAAGTAAATTAATAAGTTTTTTTGGTATTTTTTTTATAGATTCAAATAAAAAGTTTTATTAAAGAGCTAACATAATATTTATTATATGTTAGAGAGTTGTTTCTGCTCAGAAAAATTAAAAATTAGTTTAATATATTTTACGTAAAAACAAGATTTTGATTGAAGTTGTATTGATTAATTTTTATTCATAAATAGTTATATCAATATTAAATATATTGAAATATAATTATTTTTTTCTAAATAAATATTTTTTCATTAGAGTGCATATAAAAAATGTTATATTTATACTATTCAAAAAGTTATATTATTAAATTATATATTTACATTAAACTCTTCAGATTTTTTATATATTTATCATCACAATAGTTTATATATATATATATATATATATATATATATCACTCATTACACACACACATACTATAGACATTTTACAAAAATATATATAATATTAATCTAAATATATATTTCAGGTAAAATTTAACATTAAAAATTTGAATATCCATATTTACACTGAAAGATTTCGTGATCCATCCAGTAAATACATCAAGTAACTTGGATACTGTTTGAAAATATAATTAAATTTGTTTCTGAAAATATTTTTCATTCAAAAATCTTAACATAAATAATCTACAAGGTCCTTTTTATTTTTTGGGAGATTAGAGTTTGATTTAAGCTTATGAACGAGTTTATTAAAATTTCAATGGTATTTTGTAAGTGGACAGTTGGTTGAGAAATGGGTTATAAGGACCAAAACTTTCTATTTCGGGCACCTAATATCACTGAATCATCATACCAGTATGAAATACATTGTTTTTTGCTACAAGTAGCACGTTTTTTTTATTATTATTAAAAGAAGGAATTATTCTTCAAAATCTTTTTTTTTTTCAATTGAGTTTAAATAATTAGTTTTTTAAATATTTTTTATTGTTGTGTATATATTAAAAAAGAGCTTCAAGCATCAAGACTAGATACCCTGACATGCACGCTCCTCTCGACCCTATCCTTGATTAGTGCTAGAACTTTCTTGACAAATATAATTCTTGATTTAGTATTTTATTAAACATATACGGCAACTTTTCACTTCTAGAGTAAAGTTTTTACATGTACTGAAAAGCATGTCGCAACTAATAATTTGATAGTGCTATCAAAATTATTTTTTATTTAAAAATAAATTAAGATAATATTTTTTTTTAATTTTTTTATATCAACATAATCTAAAAATATTATTATTTTTAATTTAAAATATTTTTTTTTCAAAAACATTTTTAAAACTCAATGTCAAATAAAAAAAATAGACCCATATCACTACTAAGCCCAGGGATACCTATAAAATTCATAATTAGATTTTTTTCTTTTCATTAAAAACAAGAAAATAAATATACTAGTAATGTTAAAGATGGTTTTATATCGCCAAATCTTCATATTTCTGGTATCAATAAATATTGAATTGAATAAACAATTAAAATTTTATAAAAAATAATAATAGATATGAAACCTAATATAATATTAATAAAAAAAATAGAAGTTCCAGATAAATTGTTTTTTGAAGTTAGTGGTCGAAGTTGAAAATTTCATGAAATATAAGTAAAATATACTTTACCTTCATTATTATTTTGGTTACAATAATCAGTTTCTCTCATTCGTATAATTTGTAATAAATCATCAATATTCTTTAATTATTTCCATTTTCACATCATAAAAGTGAGATTAAAACACCATAAATTACCTTGTAAACCCATTTTTATATTTGACACTACATTGTAAAAGTGTTTTTGAAAAAAAATAAAAAAAATTATTTATTATTTTAAATTATTTTTTTAATATTTTTAAATTATTTTCATGTGATGTTGTTATAATAATTTTTTTTAAATAAAAAATATTATTTTAATATATTTTTAATAAAATATATTTCTAAAAACAATAAATATCAAAACACTAAACCCACTAATAATCTATTTACTGGCTGTTATTCAGGAGGTAGAAAAAAAAAACCTCTGGAACCACGCGGGCGTGCTAGACAGGTCGGTCCAGTGAAACCGTATCAAAAAGACGAAATCACTTACCGGCCCATTAACGTTGGTGAAAGGAATCGAAGGTAAAAAACGGGGAGAGAGAGAGAAAGAGAGAGGGGGAAGAGAAAATAGAGGTTTAGAGAAGGAGAGGGAGGGGTAGCTATGAATCCATTGACGCTGGTGAAACGAATCCAAAACATAAACTCAAAAGAAGCCGCGTTAGGGATTTCAGAGGAAGCATCATGGCACGCTAAGTACAAAGATTCTGCTTATGTCTTTGTTGGTGGTATTCCTTTCGACCTCACTGAAGGCGATCTCCTCGCTGTCTTTGCTCAGTAACTCTCGCTTTCCCTCTTCAATTCCGTGTATTTTTATTTTTAATTACTGATTAAAAGGCTCAAAATTCGTGGGTTTTTCTTTTTGGTCCTGGAAAAGGCAGTTTGTGGTTTTCTGTTGATCATTACTGCTCTTATTTTCGGAGTTAGCTCCTTAATTAGAAGTGAGTTTGAAGGGATTAGCTAACAGGCCATCTTGTTTTTTTTTTTAACCACTAATGTTTCAAAATGGGTTTTTCAGATACGGGGAGGTAGTTGATGTTAATCTAGTAAGAGACAAGGGTACTGGTAAATCAAAAGGTTTTGCATTTCTTGCATACGAGGATCAGAGAAGTACAAATCTTGCTGTAGGTTGGTTCTCTCTGTCTCTAATATACTTGCAATGGACTATAGTCACTACCTAAAGTGTTTCTGCTTTCTAATATGCTTGCAATGAACAAATCTTTTTGGCTTTCATTCAGATAATCTGAATGGAGCTCAGGTTCTTGGCCGAATTATAAGGGTTGACCACGTTACTAAGTACAAGAAAAAAGAAGAAGAAGATGAAGAAACAGCGCAGCAGAAGAGGGAGGCTCGAGGGGTTTGTCATGCGTTCCAGAGAGGTGAATGTAATCGTGGAGCTGGGTGCAAATTTTCCCATGACGAGCAAGTAAGGTTCATAGATCCATGGGAAAGACATTTGTTGATATATCTTTGTTTTTTGGATGGCTGTCCCTTTAGTAGTCTGCGTACGTTTGCTTGCAATTATAGTTAATGGAAGCTTCAATATGAATTTTAATAATTTCTCCTTTTCAACCATATTCTTTATCTCCTTTTGAAATTAATTGGATGATAATGCACTTTGCACGGTACTCATCTTACATAAGAGAATAATTTTTCAAGTATTGTTTTACCCCCCGAAAAGTAACTGGTTGATGCCACTATCTAAACCGTTCATGCATGCAATCCACATGCAGCTGGCTGCTCTACTTTTAAAGGTTGCTTTTAGATATTTGCCCATGAAATTGAACCTCCCTCCCTGTCTGTAGTTAGCTGTGGTCAAATTGGTGACAGGGTGACTTGCATATCCATTGATTTGAAGTCTGATTATTTAGTAGTCAGTTTTTGTTAATGTGTATTTAGAATGAATCCCTGAATCAATGACCAGAGAAATTGCCCGTGCCATGATATAGTCCATCCATCGGAACCGCCCATCATAAGCACTATTATAATGATTCCAATACTAACATGGAGATTAGTATTGATTGTAGTTGATTATGGTTTGAGATAAAATTTATTTCTTGCATACAAAGGTGGCTCATTGAGCTGGACAATGATGATTTAGAGTCTTCTCTACTTGTAGTTACATCCTATTCACATACTTTCTCAATTGGCTGGGGATTTGTCTCTTTGATTTGGAAATCACTCTATCCTATAAACTGCCTTTTATTTTAATTCATTTCCTGACCAAGAGAATTATGTTATTGGTTTAAATTACTTTGTGGGGTGAGATTGTTGAATGTGCTGTGCAGATTAGGTTCTTGCAACTCATTTTTCATTACAAGACAGCTGGCTCACATGTTTATGCTCTGCTTTCTTTTTGTATCTAGAGAGCTGCAAACACAGGCTGGGGTGCTCAAGATAAAAGTCCTAGATGGGGAAATGAAATGTTTGAGGGTTCAAAGAAGAGCAAGGAAAGATCTAGCTATAACATGCCCTCTGAGAGCCACCCTAAACAAAGTTATAGGAGGGAGGAAAAGAGATCAAGTTGGCATGATGAAAACGAGATTGTGCCGAAGCCAAGAGAAGATAATAACAGAAGGGAAGACAAGAAATTAAGAAGGCTTGAAGATGATGCATTTGTGCCAAAGCCAAGAGAAGATGATTATAGGAGAGATGAAGATAGATTGAAAAGGCACAAGGATATTGTACCTGAACCGAAGTCGAGAGGAGATAATTATAGAAAGGAGGAAAAAATATCGAGGAGGCAATATCGTGATGAATTTGAACCTAGGTCAAGAGAAGATGATGACACAAGGGAACCAAGGAGATCAAGAAGGAACGAAACAGAGCCCTTTTTCAAAGAAGAGCAAGATAAGAGACGAGGGGACAAATTGTCTGCACATGGGAGGGATTCTTCCTCCAATCCTCACCGGGAAAGAGATGATCACAGGCGAAAAGCATAGAGATAATGCTCGCATCACTAGATATGCACACTTTGCCACTACACAACCAGGGTGACAATGACTTTTGTTTTGGGCACTAGTGATGATCCTAGACTTTGTATTGTGAAATTTTGCATCAAAATCTGCATAGTTGCAGCTTGACAGAGCAGAGTGTCCGATGATATGTTTTTTTTTCAAAAGGATGGATTTATGGAACAGTTTGACGTCATTTAGGAAGAGGCAATCTCACTTCTATATAGTATGTAGAATGTTCATTGCAATTGTTTCATTGTATTGTGACTGCATTGAATCCTTTTTTTCTACTGTAAGATGCCGATGGGTAATTGCAAGTTCCAAGTACTTTAAAAAAGAAACCACCTATGTTCAGTCATATCGATGATTGCTCTGTTTAATTTGAGTTATTTCTGGGCGGAAATTACCATAGATATCTGTGCTATGATTGGTCCAAATCTCTCAGGTATACATGACAACTAATTTTTGATCGACATGCAAGGGATGGCTGGCTTGTATTATGCATCTGATACTTTTTCATTTTATTCTACAGGCCAAATGGCCGATAGCCCAAGTTGGGTCCCACTTACTGACTTTTTCTTGACTCCAAAAAATTCCTGCTGTTTCGGATTCTTACAAGAAGTGTATATAACTTGAATTAGAGATTTACTATGCAGATTTCAAGTCCTTTGTTATCACACCAGAGTCTTCTAGGACGCATAGCTTGTAGTCTTCGTAATCCTTTTTTGTAGGTGTTACGTGATTAGATCCCAACAAATCAGAGGGTTCCAGGAGGCCACCAGAGGAGACTAGAAAACTGAGTTCGTGCCTCTGATATTACTCTATATGCCTTCATCAGATTGATATTGTCTTATCACATTTTATCTCAATTACAGCTGCTCTTTTAATTTGCTTGAGAGAGCGGAGCGATGCTCAAAATCGATGAGAGTTGAATGGATTGTTCTACTTTGCAAATGGTGAATGAAAGTAACAGTGAAATAACCAGCCCCAGTTTCGATAGCAAAGCGCCACGCTGATCCCTCTTTGATCAACCTCAAGGTTTGAACTTTCAGAACATAGGACCACATAAAATTTAGGTGGAGTCCTTAGATACAGGAGTTCAACTTGACGAGATTCAGCTAGCAAAATTCTGGATTGGCAAACTAGCAAATTGTAAACTGGATCACAGTTGCAAGATGTCTAAAACCTTAGCACCCTTCCATCGCGCAGCAAATTCAGTAGCATAACACAGCAAACGGCGAAGGAGCTGCGATATTCAATAAGAAAAAATTCAAACAGCAGCTATATTTACATAATCAAGTCCCAAATGTATTTCAGCAAAAACAGGGAGAATGCATGTGTTATTGCTCCCAAAGCAGAAGTTTGAAAAAAAAAGAGAAAATAACAACAATTTGGTTCATCAAAAAAGTTGCCCCAGGCACGGTCTGGGAATTGAGGTTTCAGCAAAGATGGAGCCTAGTTCCTTGGAAAGTGCTTCTTCACTAGAGACTGCTTGTGTAGGAGCTCAAACCAGGTACAAGAACTGTGCGTTGTTCACAAGTCAACAAGGTTTCTTCATCCTCCATGGTTACTGGGTTCTTGCAAGGTGGAGTTGAACAATTATTCTTGTCTGCTGGCACCGGCACCTCTTTTCTGCTACCTAAAGATTCCTCTGACTCGAGTTTTATGTCTGCATTAATTATGTGTCCCTCCGCTGGATAGGCAATACCATCGACAACCTCATACTTACCATTTGATTTATCTTCTGCACAGGCAATGTGACCTGAAAGCATTAAATCCTTGTTGAAATCAGAGATAACTTCCCCTCCCTGGAGAGAAACATTTCCAGCTCCAGCAGGCTCCAAATCTGGAGTATTAATCGCTTGCTCCTGCATAATTTTTTGAGCTCCAGCATTTTCCCAATCCTCTGCAATCACTACACTGCTATTGCTTTCCCATGTCTTGAATATTCTGTCTGGACCAGGTTGCCAAACAATTTCTCCTGTGCTTCTTTTAAGAATAAACTTGTACTGCATGGTCAAATCAATGCGCACATCCTGCCATGATTCAGAGTTTGTATCATATACCTCATTGAATACCAGTAGAATAGTGTCTTTTAATAGTTCCACCTTACCATCTCAACACTCCATGTGTGCCCCTCTGACCAGTCGAGTGGTACGGCATTTGATGGATCCCACAGACCAATCATTGGGTCTTCCCCAACCAGGAAAAATTGCTCACCGAACGTACACTCCTTCTGCAACTGGAACTTCACATGAACAGTTTTTTCTGGCAGAGAAGCTACAATCAATTTTTTGAAATCACAGCAAGCACAAACTTGGATATAAGAATTTGGAGCACAGTATGACTTGCTACAATCAATATTTTGAAATCACAGCAAGCACAGACTTGGATATAAGAATTTGGAACACAGTATGACTTACTTATTTTTTGGTTCCCGGACACTGCAGTCTCAAAGTCAGTCAACACCTATTCGAAAATTTAAGTCAATCAAGATGAAACTATTATATGAACTTGATTAAGCTCCCATGCTATGATAAAAACGAATTCCAGCAGAAAAAAAAGAACTCCAGCTTATCTTAATCTTAAAGAGTGACCTCGGTAGAGCAAGAGCGTAACTCATTACCAATTTGGAACAAAATATGAAGGGTGCTCTTATAATACTGAAGTGGCACCATTGTTGAACCACTGATATCAGAGAATCACAGCGATGACTTTCAACTTGTTCACATCAGCTAATTGACAATATAGTCAACATTGAACACTCACGTATCTTTAGAGGGGGAAATGCACTAAGCGATACTGTTGATCAATCATAATAAAGGAAATGGTAGTAATCAATGTTTAACATAGGTTTTTACGCATTCAAACACACTCATATATGAGAAAGTCCACTGCAACGTATCCATTCTGATTACAATTCATAAAGACAAACATACGAGTTTATTTCGTATCCTGTTTATTGTAAAATTGAAAAACATGATATAAACAAACAGAACCAAATCTTCCGGTATCAATCCAAGGTACAGAAAGAAATGAGAATCCAAGAAACTTATTAAAGAAACAAGGTACCTCTGCCTCAAATGCGGGATGAGATTTCATGACCAGCAATGGAGCATCTCTGCGTCGACACAAAGCCAAATGATCAAGATGTGCTCTCTTTAGACTTGGAGATGGAGAAAAGCCAATATTAGATCGACCCAGTTGAGCTGATCTTGATGGTGATGAAGTTTTGTAATTGTTTTTTGTGAAGACCTTTGTGGACAAGCCAGTTAAAGTTTCCATTGCTAACAAGCACAAAGGCCAAAGCCTGGATCTTGTTGAACTAGAAGAGACGTTTAGTATCTGTAGAGTGAGGAACGTGGCGGGTATGTTATATACACTTTGGGAAGACCAGGGAATGAGAAGGCTTCGGATCTAGCATCAAGTCGCGGGTTTTTGACACGTGGCGTATCAACCAGAGCTTGTTGGTTTGATTTTCTGTTAAACTCAACAGATTGGAGGGTTTCAAGGATCTTTACCAGGTTTTTTAGCTTCTTCTTTCATTGTTTTGGATTGGTGCTCGGTCAAGACTCTTTACAGCTCAGAATATGATTTTTTTCTATAAAAAATACCTTCTGCTGGCCAGGATGAGTTTATTTTCTTACTATGGTATTTCTTTAAGACGTGTCGTCCATTGCTAAGAAACATTTTATTTATGAGAGTAGACGAAGTGGGGCTTTTCACAAGTATTTTTGAAAAAAAAAAAAAATTATTTTAATTTTAATTTTAAATTAATAAAATTTGGTGTTTTTAGATAATTTTGATGTACCAATATCAAAAATAATTTAAAAAAATAAAAAAACATAATTTTAATGTATTTTGAACAAAAAACACTTTTAAAAACAACCGCAACCACACTCCCAAACAGTCACAAATTCATCCATCAGATCAACCTTGTTGGGATTCTATTTCAGAAACTTCGACATTTCAGTTACTGTCAACAGTGCATATAAAGGAATTGATGGTCATGGTGAAGAAACTATTGCAGTTTAGGTACTGGACCTTCAACAATGCAGAGCTTCCCAATGTGGTCAAGATAATCGAGCTCACTTAAAGAATCTGAAGCTCAAAATAATCATTGAACTTCTAGCAACAAGCTAGCTTGTTGACAATTTATGAAATCAGCCAAAAAGCAAACCAAGTTATAACTCCATGGTAAAAATTGCATGTTCTATATAGTTACAATGGTTACTGCAGCACCCATCCCTGCAGTGAAGAGACAAGCTATCATCAACTAGAGGTTTGTACTCTTCATTTAACAAAATGAAAGCCTCCAGCAGTAATTAATGTTTCAAACTTCCCAAGTTTACAACATTTGCATGTTCCTCCTAAAATCTACCCTTACAGAGCTGGATTGCGATCAACTAAGCTTTACTCAAGAAATCGAATCCTCATCGGCGCATTCCAGAAATGTAATGGTTGACAAGTTGAGGCCTCTAAGGGACCATCAGTGTTGGTGAGTGTACTCATTTTCAGGGAACATAAAGTGCACAAAATAACATCGAGAATAAAATTTCAAAAAACTTGAACTTCAATACTGACAACGTGATGGGGAAAAGAAATACCTAGAAAACATAGACAAAATCTGGACTCACATTCCATACATTTGCTTTGCATCACAGTTTAAAAGAGAAATACCATCCAAGTAAGATGCTTCTTTCTTGATTAAGCTTGAAGCCCTGAGCAAACACCATGAGAATTGATGAAAGTTTTTTAGCTTGGAACTCCCAGTTCTCCTACAATTCCATCACTCTTGCTTCCTCCCCGGACTCCAATGAGGAATTATGTCATTCCGTGGAGAATTGAGGTGAGATCTTCAAACCATATTCCACCCTTATTTACCAGTAATCCATACACGAGCAATTCCCTCCACTAAAATGATGGAATCGATACCGATCTCTCAATAGTATATCTCTATTATAAAGTTTAGATATGAGCTTAGCAACTGAATGACAGTCCCCACAAACACGGAGATTTTTCACAATCCTGATTGGTTGTGATGGTTCCATCCTAATAAGCCCATATGCAATTGCCAATTTTTCACTGTGATGGTTAAGGGCATGCTCCTTCATGTATTCTTCTTCAACAAATTGTAGAAGGTGGGACTCGTCAGACACATAACCAGTTGATTTTAGTCTAGCTACAATCTCGTCCAACTTAGAGTAGATTTCTGTGGAGAGAGGGTGGGAGTTATCTCCAACAAGAAACTCATGAATGATGCCATTAACCTCAATCGAGCTACAACCTGGTTCCTTCTCTAACCCAGAAACTTTCATGTGCTGCCTTAATCTAGAAACACAGTCCCATTTACCTGCTTTGGCATATATATTGGATAAGAGCACATAAGCTCCATGATTATTGGAGTCTGTCTCAAGCAAACGACTACAAGCCATTTCAGCGAGCTCAACATTTCCATAAATTCTGCATGCTCCAAGCAGAGCACCCCACACAGAAGCACTAGGGATTATTGGCATTTTCTCTATTAATTCAACAGCTTCTTCAAGGTAGCCTGCACGACCAAGAATATCAACCATACAAGCATAATGTTTGCTACCAGGCACAACACCATAAACTGGCTTCATTTGGTTGAAAAACAACCTGCCCTCATCCACTAGTCCCGAGTGACTACAAGCACACAATAAGTTGGTAAATGTCACAGCATTGGGCTTTACCTTAGCTTCTTGCATCTTTGAGAACAAATCAATAGCAGCTCTCCCATGCCCATGCATTGCCAACCCAGCAATCGTGGCACTCCATACAAACACATCTCTCCTTTCCACAGAATAAAACACCTCCAGTGCCTTCTCTAGATGGCCACACTTAGAATACATGTCAATAAGCGAGGTCGTGAGATGGACGTTTAACTTAATGCCTTGCTTCTTTATGTACATATGAATCCACCCACCTAAATCAATTGCTCCCAGCTGAGCACATGCTGCCAAGGTACTTGCAAGTGTAACCTCGTTTGGTTTTGAGTTCTTATTAAGCTGTAATTCACGAAAAATGGTTAGTGCCTCTTTTGGCTTCCCATTCTGCTGATAAGACGATATTAATGCATTCCAGGCTGTAATATCTTCCCTGGGCATGACATCAAAAACCCTCCTAGCCGCATCATAATCACCCACTTTTGCATACCCATCAATCATAGTTGTCCACGAAACAATGTCTTTCACCTCCATCTTATCAAACAATCTTCTAGCATCTTCAAGGCTCCCACATTTCACATACATATCAAGCATTGCATTACTCAAAATCAAATTTATATCAATCCCATTCCTCTCAATGTAATCGCAAGCCCATCTACCAAATTCCAAATCTATCTTCTTTGCACAAGCTGATAAAACTCCCACCATTGTCACACGATTGGGCCTCGCATTCTCCATCTTCATTGTTTTAAACAACTGCAATGCCTCCTCAGGGAAACCCCCCTGCACAAACCCCGATATCATTGAATTCCATGATACAATATCTTTCTCAACAATCTTCGAAAAAACTAAATAAGCCGAATCCAAATCCCCCGATGAGGAATAGAAATGAATTAGGGAGTTAGAAATAAACAAATCCGAACCAAACGATGCCTTCATGACCATTCCATGAATAGCTTGTCCAACAAGTAAACTAGAAACCTCCGTAGCAGCCTTAATAACAAAAGGGAAAGTGTAACTGTTAGGAAAACGTTGGCTCTCATGAAGCATCTGGATAAATACCAAGATGCCTTGGATGGGTTTGGGGCTTGAAGCAAAAGCACGAATGAGGGTGTTCCAAGAGTAGAGATTTGGCTTGGGAATTTGGTCGAACACCTTGCAAGCATAATCCAGGCTCGAGGCAGAGGACAAAGCACATGCAGTGAAGAGCTTGGTAGCCGATGGAGGGTCGAAGAAGAGACCATTGCGTAGCATATGAGCATGGAGTTGTTTCAGGTGTTTTTTGCTGGCACATTTTTCAATGAGTACCGGGACTGTGGAGGGATTGCTTCTCTGGTCGTTATTGGCAGTTAAAATGGCGGGGTTTGAGGGAATCGGGACAGAGGCAAGAGGGTTCCCTAGGGTTGCCATGGATGTTGAGATTATTTTTCCAATTTAGAGACCGGAAGACAGAATCTAGGTACCTGCAATCATCTTCTTTTGCAGACGTATCTTACTGCTTGCCTTTGATCACTTTGACTTGGAGCTGGCAAAGTGCAGGCTGCAGCAGAAACAGTCAACGCTGGATGGATTAATTATACCTTAGCCTCTATAGTTAACAAAACTAATATTAACCTTTTTTTTTATTTAGATTATTTTTTTTAATTAATTGTAGTACGCAGTGAATAAATTAATTATTTTTGATAGATTATAAAGACCAAGTTATAATTTACTCTAATTACCGTTTTTCTTTGATAAATATTTTATTTAATTCAATTGTATAACCTTTTAAATTATTATTGTGTAGATGTCCTTGTTGCTTTAGAAAGATCTAGATATAAAAAATACAAAAATTAAGTAAAAATAATTAAATCCTGATAGTTCTAACTTCTAATCGCATATGGGCGCGTGTCTGAATGGCAAAAGACTTGATGAAGTCAACATAAACTTTAAATTTAGAAGAGTGGTTCACTAAAGTCCTTGGACTGGCACGCCAATGGACCCGCAATATTTAAACAAAACTCGGCAAACAAGACCGGGTCCATGGTTTTTTTTTCTCTCGCTTTCTGAAAAAAAAATCTCGAGCTCATTCCTCGAGTTGCCAAACAACAGACACAGAGAGCATGCTGGTCTTGCAGAATCAAAGATTAACGAATATTTTTGCAAACAAGACAGAATATCCTATGTTTTCTGCATTTTTTATTTTAATCTTGGACAGTTAAATATTAAGCTAGTAGCTTATTCTTGGACCGTTTAATATTATCAAATTTCAGAATATTGTTTTTTATTTAACTCTAAGAGAAAAACTGCTTCACCAATCAAACTTCTAGTTTTTGAATTGAATCTCATATATAATCGAATTTCAAATCCTAGTTTTGTAAAATAACATTTTTTTTTTACTCAAAAAGACTTATTTTTATTTATTTTGCGTATAAGAATTCATCGCATAACAGTTTAACCAAAAAATTAATCTTTTTTTTTTAAAAAAAAAAAAACCAAAACTGTTTTTCATGCGTGTCTAGTAATGCAGTGCATGATATCTTTTAAAAATGATTTTCAATTAAAAATATATTAAAATAATAATAATAATAATACGTATGAAATTAAAAATGCATGCACATGATATAAGAAATATAACATATCGATTGAGAAAACATATAAGAATTCATGTAAACATAAAATTTATTTGAATTTCCTTTCCCAATTCCTTACGAGCCACTACCTAGGGATTTATCTGACTTGCATCTAAATGGTGTAGATATGTATTTCTCTTCATAAAAGATAAAAGAAAAGGAAAAAAAACAGAGAGATTATTTAGTTTTGAGACTGAGAATAAGCTTTTTTTGGTTTCTGATCTGATATACCACTACATGATGAAGCTTGAAGACGTCAGAACTGATATATTTGATTCTGCAGCAGGAGAAATAACACAGAGAGAGATATTGTTAATGGTTTACATCCAGGAAAACCTTATTTTTCACGCACAATTTCTTCAACAGAAATGGAAATCAACCCTAGCTAGCAGGCGGCATTCACATCAGCTGTTTCCTGCTATGTCCTCGATGAGTTGCGTGATAGAAGTGAAAGAATTTCCACCGTCCATCACAGACTCCCTGCCTTTCTCGCTCATCTCTTTCACCTTCTTCCTCACCTCACTATCACTTTCCATAGCACAAGTTACAGATTTTGCTATCTCATCAGCCGACACAAGATCGCCATCTTGCCTGTAATCCAGTTTCAGCTCCACTGACAGTCCCAGTTCCTTCACCATCCTAAATGCATTAAGCTGCTGCTCGGCATATATAGGAAATGTAACGATGGGAACACCGTACCACAAGCTCTCCAAGATGGAGTTCCACCCGCAGTGAGACACGAACCCTCCTACTGCCCTGTGAGCTAGGACTTCAACCTGCGGTGCCCATCCACACATAATTCCTCGACCTTCTGTGCGTTCCAAGAATCCTTCTGGCAACGCATCTTCAGGATTCATGAACGGACTGGATGTGGAGAGTGGAAAACGCATGGACCACAAGAATCTGAACCCACTTTGCTCGATACCAAGTGCTATTTCTTTCACTTGTGGAAGGCTAAAGCTCCCATAGCTCCCGAAGCATAGAAACACCACAGAAGATTGAGGCTGTTCATCAAGCCATTTCATGATTCTGTCCACCTGATCCTGGTTTAACTCAGGGTGAGGCTGACCCTTCAGTTGTAGCACTGGTCCAACAGGGTAAACTGGAGGGATTCGGTGATCATCAGCGAAGGACCTAAGCACAAAAGGCTCCAGCTCAGCGAATGTGTTCACGATTATACCTTTTCCATCCCTGAACCTTCGAGCAACCTTAACATAAGTATCATAACCACCATCTTCATTAAAGACAGCATCAGGCAAGACTCGTGCAGGAACAGGATTGAAAATACCTGGTATTAACGAATCAGGATCAGACATTTTCATCACCTCGCTGATTTCATCATGGCGTTCGAGCAGGTATAGCGTAAGACCCAAGAATCCTGCGTTGGAGGGTATGAAGATATAAGGGGGGAGACTGAATTCATTTGCAATGTCAATCATGGACACGCAAAAGAAATCAAGAACAAACCCGGCAACTCGGACATCCGAGTTAGACAGGGATGATATAATATCTGTGACAGCAGCTCTGACTTGGGGGGTGGAGCTTTCAATGAAATCACAGACATAAGCTTCTCCGGATTTCCTTAAAAGGTCTGATGGGGGAGGATCCACTTCAGGAAGATGAACGAGTTTGATTCGGGGCTGTGATGCCGTGATTGATCTGGTGTATGAACTCACAGGTGGAGTAAAGGGCATGTTCATAACAAGTGCTGTGATTGATAATCGATCATCATGATCAAGTAGGAGCTTCGCTAATTCAAGGCATGATGATAAGTGACCGACGCCGGGGCCTGGAATAAAAATCAGCTCTTGTTTCTTCATTGCTTCTTCTCTGATCTTCCTTTCTGCTACCTATTTCTCATTTTCGTGTGTCTACGTATCCATAATTATAAATCAAGATACTAATGTAGATTCGGATATTTAATATATTAACACGAGTTATTTACTCAATTTTGTTTAATGGATTTGGTTATAAAAATGAATTTGTAATATAGATTGACACAGGCATAATATTTATTGAATAAAATAAAAATAAAAGGATATTATACAAGGTTGCAGATGTCAGATATTACTAATATTATAAAAAAATAAGTATTTAATCTACATAAAATATATAAAAAATAAAAATGAATCATATTAGGAAAAAATAAACACATTCAATATAATTAGAAAACAAATAATTGTTATTAAACAAAGGATAAACCCCAAAAAAAATATAGAGAAGACAAATTAATTAAAACATAAATTTAAAAATTATTTTAAAAAATCTATTAATATAAAAGCAATTAAAAAAGAAGAAGAAGCAATGATGTCAAACATTATTGAGCCTAATAAGTAATGCATAATATTTGACCCAATCAAGAAAGGACTCGCGCACATGATTTTATTTTTAAAAGTTTAATAAGGCAAATGACCCTTTGTTTGTTCTAATTGCCTCAAACAAAAACAAACGATATGTCATTTGAAAATCCTAGATTTCAGTCATTGTGGTGGTTGGGGAAAAAAAGATTTTCTATTTTGAAAACCCTTTCCCTTATCATATGGAACTTTTTGACAAAAAAAAAAAAAAAAACTATTTTGGTTGCCAAAATCTTCTCCAATAATATTTTCTCTCTATGCTAAAATCTGAAGACCTCTCTCTCTTCCACCCGAAAAAAGGTATAAAAAAAGTTTGGTGTCAATTTTTTTTAAAAATTTTTTTATAGAGAACTGATCATCTAAACGTTAAAAAAATAAGATAATACGAAGCTTTTGACATAAATTTCAAATCTACTGAAAATTCCAACTCTTTTCGAATCACGCGCATCGACATTTTTTATTTCAGTTCATTTTCTTTCAATTTAACCCTCAATCCCAAAACAACATGTAATTGCATAGACTCAAAAGAGCTCAATTGTATTATTTTAATACAATTCTTATTTTTTTATGCTTCATAAATTTTATTTTCTCCTTCATTTATATTTTTTTATTAGATAATTAATAAGATATCATTAACTACAGCTCAAAAATCATAAAATATTTTTCAGTGAAATAGTTGAGAGAACTTTAGATTTGAAAATAAAATATTTTTAGAATATAATACGGATTAATTCCATTACAATGAGCTCTCATTAATTTCAAAACGTCAATGGAATTTAACATTGATCTAATATTTTTAATTTATTTTATTGATCTAAGACTTGCAAAATCAAGTTCTAGTTAAAAGTTTATTATATTTTTCATAACATCTTTTTTTGTTGAATTTGTAATCAATATAAGAGGAAGAAAAAAAAATCAAAATCATGTTATGCTGACTTTGGAAAGCCAATAAGGGTCGATAATAATGGACGGAAAGAGTATAACTAAGGATGATTATTGATTAACTTAGATTAAAAAATATTTAATCAATTTTAGTATACAGTGAATAAATTAATTATTTTTGATAGAGTATAAGGAACAAGTTATAATTTACTCTAATTACCGTTTTTCTTTGACAAATATTTTATTTAATTCAATTGTATAACCTTTTAAATTATTATTGTGTAGATGTCCTTGTTGCTTTCGAAAGATCTAGTTATAAAAAATACAAAAATTAAGTAAAAATAATTAAATCTTGATAGTTCTAATCGCATATGGTTTAGAAGAGTGTGCGTGTCTGAACTCTGAATGGCAGATGAACCTCAACATAAACTTTAAATTTAGAAGAGTGGTTCACTAAAGTCTTTGGACTGGCTCGCCAATGGACCCGCAAATACTTAAACAACTCGGCAAACAAGACCGGGTCCATGGTTTTTTTTCCAGACAAAACAGAGAGATGTTGTTAATGGCTTACATCGAGGAAAACCTTATTTTTCACGCACAATTTCTTCAACAGAAATGGAAATCAACCCTAGCTAGCAGGCGGCATTCACATCAGCTGTTTCCTGTCATGTCCCTGATGAGTTGCGTGATAGAAGTGAAAGAATTTCCACCGTCCATCACAGCCTCCCTGCCTTTCTCGCTCATCTCTTTCACCTTCTTCCTCACCTCGCTATCACTTTCCATAGCACAAGTTACAGATTTTGCTATCTCATCTGCCGACACAAGATCACCACCTTGCCTGTAATCCAATTTCAGCTCCACCGACAGTCCCAGTTCCTTCACCATCCTAAATGCATTAAGCTGCTGCTCAGCATATATAGGAAATGTAACGATGGGAACACCGTACCACAAGCTCTCCAAGATGGAGTTCCACCCGCAGTGAGACACGAACCCTCCTACTGCCCTGTGAGCTAGGACTTCAACCTGCGGTGCCCATCCACACATAATTCCTCGACCTTCTGTGCGTTCCAAGAATCCTTCTGGCAACGCATCTTCAGGATTCATGAACGGACTGGATGTAGAGAGTGGAAAACGAATGGACCACAAGAATCTGAACCCACTTTGCTCGATGCCAAGTGCTATTTCTTTCACTTGTGGAAGGCTAAAGCTCCCATAGCTCCCGAAGCATAGAAACACCACAGAAGATTGAGGCTGTTCATCAAGCCATTTCATGATTCTGTCCACCTGATCCTGGTTTAAATCAGGGTGAGGCTGGCCCTTCAGTTGTAGCAATGGCCCAACAGGGTAAACTGGAGGGATTCGGTGATCATCGGAGAAGGATCTGAGCACAAAAGGCTCCAGCTCAGCAAACGTGTTCACGATTATACCTTTTCCATCCCTGAACCTTCGAGCAACCTTAACATATGCATCATAACCACCATCTTCATTAAATACAGCATCAGGCAAGACTCGTGCAGGAACAGGATTGAAAATACCTGGTATTAACGAATCAGGATCGGACATTTTCATCACCTCGCTGATTTCATCATGGCGTCCGGGCAGGTATAGCAGAAGACCCAAGAATCCTGCGTTGGAGGTTATGAAGATATAAGGGGGGAGACTGAATTCATTTGCAATGTCAATCATGGACACGCAAAAGAAATCAAGAACAAACCCAGCAACTCGGACATCCGAGTTAGACAGGGATGATATAATATCTGTGACCGCAGCTCTGACTTGGGTTATGTGACTTTCAATGAAGTCACAGATATAAGCTTCTGGGGATTTCCTTATAAGGTCTGACGGGGGAGGATCCACTTCGGGAAGATGAACGAATTTGATTCGGGGCTGTGATGCCGTGAGTGATCTGGTGTATGAATCAATAGATGAAGTAAAGGGCATGTTCATAACAAGTGCTGTGATTGATAATCCATCATCATGGTCGAGGAGGCGCTTCGCTAATTCAAGGCCTGATGATAAGTGACCGACGCCGGGGCCTGGGATAAAAATCAGCTCTTGTTTCTTCATTGCTTCTTCTCTGATCTTCCCTTCTGCTACCTATTTCTCATTTTCGTTTGTCTGCGTACTCGTATAAGTATTCTCCTCCAAAGTCAAAAATGGACAGCGCAAAAAGTAGCTATCGAAGATGACGCAACAACCACTGATTGGTTACCAACAACCCAAGTTTTGGACCGATTCATCTGTATGATATATATATTTTTTATGATATTTTATCTGCCTTGGTGCAGATATATGTGTTGGAAATTTCTATTAGTATCCCTCTTGACACATCATGATCATGAAAATAGATCATGGAGTTTGATCATAAGGATTAATTGATTGATTTCTAGGATTAATTAATTGATTATGACTAATTTATCTCCTTGATGGAAGGAGAAAATTGAAAAATAAATTAATGAGTGGGTTCCTAATCTACCTATAAATAATAGCTTATGTACTTCATTTATGGCTATTGGTAGACATAGATCAGAAAGTTCTTCTCGTAAAACTTTTATTATTTTAAATTGTATTGTTGTTGTTGCTTTGGGAAAAGTTTTGTTGCTGCTGCAATTGAGAATTTATCTTTCGATACTTGAGCAAAAATGGATGAAGGTATTTATAATCTAAATTTTTGCTGCTATATGTATTTAGTATTCAATTATATAAAGTATGCTTAACAAGATGTTGTCCCACTAGTGGAATCAAAGGTTCTCAATTTTGGTCATTAATGGCTTGATTGAATAAAAAAACATATGAAATTCTAGAGCTTTTATTAAAATATGCATGGATGAAAAAATAGACTACAAAAAAAAAATTATAAAAAATAATAGAGCTCAACTAGGTTAGCATGTCAAAGATAGTTGTCAATACCGTTCCGGTCGTCATTCCGGTTTTTCAATTGGAACGGAACATTTCGATTTCGGAGCGTTCCGGCGTGCCGTTTCGGTGTCGTATTGTTCATATATATATATATATATATGAAAAAAAATATTAATTTAACAAGCATAATTAAAATTTGAACTCTTTTTTATTTAAAATATGTTGGTGTTTTTAAATTATTTTGATGTATAGATGTCAAAAATAATTTTTAAAAAATAAAAAAAAATTGATTTTGAACCCGGAACGGAACCGAGGCGTTCCGGCCGGAATTACCGGAACGGACCGGAATTAAAACCGAGACAAAAACGACGCCGTTTTGTCTCGGTTTTTTGAATGGAACGGAACGGAATTAACAACTATGTGTCAAACCTTCGACACAATTGTGATACCAGGACAATCCACTTAAAAACAAGTTGAATAAAACAAAAGAACTCAATTATAACTAGGTTAGCACATCAAACCTTCAACACAATTTTGATACCAAGGCAATTCTCTTAAAACAAAAGTTGAATAAAACAATAAAACTCAATTACCAAACAATATAATATCAATAATTACAATTGAAAATAAATATTTCAAGGAAAGCAATGGAAAAAAGATGTAAGTAATCTTAGGTTACCTTCTTAACCTTGTGATTATGGGCATAGGATTATAATAACCCCATGGTAAAAAAAATAATTCAATTCCCAATAAATTAAATATTGAAAGACGGGATTGAAAATAAAATTTGAGAATAACTAAAACCCATAAATCATGTCATAAGCCCAAGAATAATGTCATAAAAAATATTAAAAAAAAAAGAGTAAAATTTTTAATTAAAAAATATCCAGTGTGAATTTGGGAGAAAAAGACAACTAAAAAATATTTAAAACAAAATAAATAACAATTAAAAAGAGGGTAAAAACTCACATAAAAACAAGTCAAACCATTAAAAAGATTAACAAGATTTTAATGGATCTGCTCATTTTGGTTAAAAATTTGTTGAACGTTCTTCTTCAATAAAGTTTTATTAATATAAAACATTAACAAGATTAAAATAAATAATGGATGAGTGATAAATTCATTTAAAGAAATATATTATTATGTATGTATTTGTGAAACCCAAGATCGTATATCCATATTTTTAAAACTTAGAGCCCGTTTGGCACGCCGTGCCGCACAAATTCAATTTTTTTTTCATTTTAAATGAATATGTTTTGATATTTTTAGATCATTTTGATGTGTTGATGTCAAAAATGATTTTTAAAAAATAAAAAAAACATCATTTTGATGTATTTCGGCATGAAAAACACTTTGAAAAGCTACTGCAACCGCCCTCCCAAACAGGCCTTTAGGGTCTGTTTGGTATTGTTTTTGCTTTTGCGGTTGAGGTTTGAAAAAAGTAGTTTCAAGAAAAGCATTTTTGTTGTGGTTCAAAATAAGTTGTGAAGTGTTTGGTTAAAACTGTGGTTGAGTTTGAGGTTAATGAAAAGCAGTTTCGAGTTTACTTTATAGGGTATAGATACACACACACACACACACACACACACACACACACACACACACACACACACACACACACACACACACACACACACACATATATATATATATATATATATATAAATTTATTAAAATAAATTTATTTTATTTTTTAAATTTACTTTTAACATATACATCCAAATAATCTTAAACAGATAATTTAAAATAAAAAATAATTTAATTTTTTTGAAGAGAATAATTCGACCACACTTTCAATTTCTATGATTTCTTTCTTTCTTCTTCCATGAAAAATATAAAAATCCCTGTCTTATAAAATTAAAAAAAAAACAGAGATAGAGAGAGACAGGATGTCTGCTCTACAATTTCAACTAAAACCCTCTTGTCCTTCACTCCCTTCTCCTCTCCACATGAAGAATCTGCAACCCCTGAACCGAATCCCCTTCCCTTCAAAACTCTTTAAATGAACAAACCCTACACTCAAATCCCCTTCAAAAACCCGGTTTCGGCCCCTTTATTCCACCTTTTCTCTCCTTTCTTTTCTCACCCCGCAGCAACAACTTCAAATAGGCCCCCAAAAACAATGACAACAAGGGAACACTAGCGATCTATTTACTTTGGGGTCTTCTCTTCTTTTTCTATCCTGGTCATGAAAATCAAGGTGAGATTTCTCTGTTTTTTCTAAAAAAAACGTTTTCCATGTTTTGCTTTTTTCTTTCCTTTTGTTATAAGTCATCAGTTCGTTTAGTATTTCTATCAAACCCTTTTCTTCTGTCTTTAGGATAGTTCCTGTGTTTGGTTGCAGATGTGAAGGAGAAAAGAGGAGCAGAGATGTTGAGGGACGAGGGTTTGATTTGGAATAATAAATTCCAACGGTAACATTTGTGCGGTTTCTGTGGTTGCTGTGGTGGGAATTCGATGAAACGCCATGAAAAGCAGCTATTAGCTGCTTTTCATGAAATGATGGTTTGCATATTTTTTATGGTGGGCCCCATATCATGTGCAGCTGTTTGGTAAACCATTAAATCAACCCACGCATTGGTTGACCTAGAACCTAGACTAGTTCCGGTAAAACAAATAAGGTAAAAATCGATCCTTATTGACCTAATAAAAAACCGAAGTCGATTGGCAATTTGGGTACCTATATGGTAACCGGATCAAAATCAATGTTTACAACCTATTGATTTTTTTTAATAAATATACACCTTGACAACTTGTATCCCTAAAAGGGTGTTTGGGAGTGTTTTAGAAAAAAAAATTGATTTTTTTATTTTTTATTTTAAATTAAATTTTTATGTTGTTTTTAGATAATTTTGATGTGCTAATACCAAAAATGATTTTTTAAAAAAAATATCATTTTAATATATTTCTAAATAAAAATACTTTTAAAAACAATTACAACCACACTCTCAAACATACACTTTAACCTACAATTCACGTGGAGCACTGGCTACGTGTTCAGGACTTTTCAACCTTCTCCTCATATCCTCTAAATCTATCCAAACCAAAAAGAAATAATCAATAATCCGACCAAAGCCTTCACTTTATCTTGTCTTAGGGCTTGTTTGGGAGTGCGGTTGCGGTAGCTTTTCAAAGTGCTTTTCGTGCCGAAATACATCAAAATGATATTTTTTATTTTTTAAAAATTATTTTTGACATCAGCACATCAAAATGATCTAAAAACATCAAAATATATTCATTTAAAATAAATAAATAAATTTAAATTTCAGCAAAACACCGATTGCAACGCAGAGCCAAACGAGATCTTAGGCCATATTCTATAGCAATCTACTTTATAGGATCCCACAGTTTTTCACTGGACAACCGACACTATGGACAAGTTTCAAAACGACACCATCCCCCTTTCTTCTTCGTATAATGCAACATCAACTTGGGTTTTAATTTTAAGGAAAAAAGAATTAAGGATTTGAGAGGTTGATTTTTTTTTTTTTTTATTAACATATATATTCAGACTAACTTGCGCATAATTTAATTAATTTCACGGACCGATTGGTCTTTGTTTACGTGTGTGTGAGAGAAAGGGATGGATAAAGAGAAATCTTCTTAGGCCGATGAATTAATTTATAATTTTTATTAATTTTAAATGGTTTTTTGGACTTGCTTAATAATAAGGTATAACTAGAATTGGGTAAAATATATATCAAATGTCAAAACAATGGAAATTAAGTCTCGTATTAAAAAATGCTACATCTTTTTCATGTAATATACTCTTTTATGTTAACTCTCCTGATTGGAGAACCTAGTCTTGGATTGGGTTACCTTTTAGGTTAAATTTTCTAACTGTAAAAGAATTTTTCAATGTGTTTTAATACATTTTCTTACAGGAAAAAAAAATCTTAAATGTGAATAGAAAAACTTATGTACGCATATAATTAAATAAATCATGAACCATTGTATAAATAAATAAAATAATTAACAATAAATAAGGAAATAATTGAAAAAATCAAGCTACTAATGTAGATTCGGATATTTAATATCTTAACACGAGTTATTTACTCAATTTTGTTTAATGGATATGGTTATAAAAATGAATTTGTAATATAGATTGACACATACATAATATTTATTGAATAAAAAAAAATAAAAAGATATTATATAAGGTTGCAGATATTACGAATATTATTAAAAAAAAGTATTTAATCTATAAAAAAATAAAAATGAGTCATATTAGGAAAAAATAAACACATTCAATATAATTAGAAAACAAATAATTGTTATTAAACAAAGGATAAAACCCCCAAAAATTAATAGAGAAGACAAATTAATTAAAACATAAATTTAAAAATTATTTTAAAAAATCTATTAATATAAAAGAAATAAAAAAAATTAAAAAAAAAAAGAAGCAATGATGTCAAACATTATTGAGCCTAATAAGTAATGCATAATATCTGACCCAATCAAGAAAAGACTCGCGAATATGATTTTATTTTTAAAAATTTAATAGGGCCAATGACCTTTTGTTTGTTCTAATTGCCTCTAACAAAAACAAACGACATGTCATTTGAAAATCCTAGATTTCAGTCATTGGGGTGATTGGGAAAAAAAGGTTTTCTATTTTGAAAACCCTTTCCCTTATTATATGGAACTTTTTGACAAAAAAAAAAAACTATTTTGGTTGCCAAAATCTTCTCCAATAATTACATTGGGGTGGTTGGGAAAAAAAAGATTTTCTATTTTAAAAACCCTTTCCCTTATCATATGGAACTTTTTGATTAAAAAAATAAACTATTTTGGTTACCAAAATCTTCTCCGATAATTATTTTCTCTCTATGCTAAAATCTGAAGAACTCTCTCTCTCTCTTCCACCCAAAAAAAGGTATAAAAAAAGTTTGGTGTCAATTTTTTTAAAAACATTTATAGGGAGTTATCATCTAAAAGTTAAAAAAATAAGATACCAAGAAGCTTTTAACACAAATTTCAAATCTACTGAAAATTCCGACTCCTTTCGAATCACGCGCATCGATATTTTTTTATTTCAGTTCCTTTTCTTTCAATTTAACCCTCAATCCCAAAACAACATGTAATTGCATACTGATTTGGACTCATAAGAGCTCAATTGTAGGAAGAAAAAGTTTGAAGATCAAAATGAAAATATTAAAAAAATTACATTGTTACAATCTATGATGAATTATACGAGGATTAACAATAAAAATAGTTGGCAGTTTTTGTATCCAAAAGCTTTAGTTTTAATTGATAATAAAATTGCATGCTACACAGCAACTAGTGTGATATATCCGGTCTAATCTACAGAATATAACACTTCTCTCCCTGCTTGATCCATATGGAAAAACTCCTTGCACTTGCAGGGCTGATCAAGCATTGCAATTCCAGCTACGGGCTGACGAAAGTTTCATATTCCTATGTAGCAATCTGTTTTGTGAAGACCTTGCTAAATGGTTGTCGTTTTACCACTTCAAAGAACCTCAGAAACCAAATTACCCCCACACTTGGATTAATCTCGATTGCTGATGTCCACCTTTGATTCGAGGTATGCCATAGCGATTTCAATGAGCCGGAATTGCTGGATTGCATTTGTCATTTTGCCACATATAGGAACTGAAGAACCCAACAATATGCCTTAGACTTGCATTATTTTCCTGCCATCTTCGTTTTACTTCTCATGTGCCAGTGCCTGATCAAAAAGTAACCCAAACAAAACTCCACAGCAGAAATTCTGCACTTTTATCTTAATTCATAACCACATGATCTCATGATTCAAAACTAACTCCTGTGACAGTGAGCTCAAAACTTCTCTAATCACACCGATGACCACTGTGCTTGCATTGCAACTCAGAAAACAAAGTCAAAAGCATCCCCTTTGACTCGTTATATTTCTCTATGATTTACATTCTAGGATTTAAAAATTATGCTCAATGATTATTGCACACATATAATCTTAAGAACTAAGACCAATGTTGAATCACACACAGCCAATAGGACAATGATGCAATAAAGTGGATGCATTCAATCAAGTAACAAGCTTTGAGGGGCTGGAACTGAATTGGAGCTAAAAAAAAACTCTCGTGCTTGAAAGTTGGGGTTGTTCTTGCTGCTAAGGTCTGAGCTAAGGCAAGAGCACATCAGAGTTTGCCAGCGGGTGAGTTTAGATGTAAAACATTAAATATCAGATCAGTCACCTATAGCTAAGTATTCTTAAGTAACAAAGTTTCCTAAACCCTTTCCAAGAAGTTAAACTCCCACCTGATCCCCATGATAACTACACAGAGTTTAAAGTATCTAACTGAACCAGTAATATTCATGTACTGTATTATTCAACTGCATTTTGATGAACTAAGTATTGCTTCATCAATCTGCTTAATCTGAGCTACTAAGCCAAAAATGGAAAAATTGACAGAATCCAAACTCCAATCTCCTGTGATCTATTTCATTTCTTCTGATTTTAAACCAAAATCTCACTAAAGCCCTGCAGCCGTGATGTGTATAATAATAATATACCTTAATTTCTAAGCAAATCCCTTCACAAAAATCCCCATCAAAAAAAGGAAAAATCAATTGCTTTCCCATTAGAAATGCAGGCTCTTTTTGATGAATGAACAGATTCCACAGCCATTCATTCTTAACCAAGCACGAATATTAAAAAACCAAGAAGCATAAAACACTCATCAAAACCCCAGATGTAAAATCCTTTTGACTGAGTTTTCTAACCGTCTACTATCCACCTGGTAATTGCAATCAAGCGACAAAGTTAAATCACAAAAAAAGTAAGCAGATTCAAATTACAAATCATCAAAATCTCCAAAAATTTACCAAACAAACACTCAGATGAAACTATAAGAAGAGCACAAGATTCTTCATTACATACACAGCAGCAGGACCAACCAAAACATACATAGTATTTAGTTACGTTTTTTTAATTGATACAAGAAAAACAGGTTAATCAGCGAGTGCTGTCATAATCAACAATCTCAGAATCAGTAACAGACCGTGAGTGTTGAACAATTGACCTCCCAATCGAATTGATCCACTCCTCTTTCTCCTTCTCCGAATCTGCTATAAAATACATTGTTTCTTGGCTCGTGGAAAGCTCAAACGCATAAGGTTTGTTAAGCACATCTTCTGCACCTTTCACAGTCAAGCACTTGCCCACAGGGACCACCCCACGTGGAATTGACCCTCGCGTCACGCTTCTCTCCTTGAACCAGAGAAGTTTCCCTTGTTTGAGGACGAACCAGCGACGTCGCCAGGTTTTTATGTAGTCTCCTTGCTTTGTTAACCAGCCGGACCGTTCCGGGTCTGACCAGAACTCGATGTTTCTGTAATCATCCGGGTTTGGGTCTTGACCCGTTAAGGATCGCAAGATCGACTCCATTTTCTTTTGGAATTGGAGGAGATGGAATCGAAGAGGGGAGAGAGAGGGTGTGATGTGATTCTGTTTGACTGTTTTTCCTCTTATTATTGTTGTTAATTTTGTTAGAGGTGGCTGGGATAAAACGAGGTCGTTTTATTTTAATTCTCTGATCTTTATATTTTTTAAGGAGATTATTTTTATATATATATCTGAATTGCATCCATGCCGAGATAAAAACGTCGTTTTTAATTATTTTAAAACGTCGTTTTTAATTATTTGTTATCATCCGGGTTTGCTGTTGGACAATATTTTTTAAGATTTACGACTTTTTTTTTTAGTTTTGAATTGTTTAAAAGTATTAAAAACCATTTTTTAATAAATATATTTATAAATAAAAGTGATTTTAAAAGGCAACCGACTATCCCACAGTACTAAACAGAATCATCTTGTTACCTTTTCAAGTTACTGCAAAAACGATGGCAAATCAACCCCTGGCTTCCATGATCGATAAAAACAGAGAATCGGTGTTTCTCTCGAGTTTCCTCGGCCACTGTTACGCCATTGACTAGAGATGGGCTTGCTGGTAGGTTTATCTCTAAACCAGTAGGTGTAGACTTCATCCCAGCGACGAGAATACAGCATGATTAGGCAACAAATAATCGTCATGCAAATAATAATTTCAATTTAAAAGCTTGCACTGCCATTTAAAGTCTTACAAACAAGAAAAATATAATTAGTTTTTCATCGAGCATCTTCTTTCATTAAACTTCGGTGAAATGGTCATGAACAGTTTTTACAGCATTCGAAGATGTTTTAGTCTGCTCAGGGAGGCTAGCCTTTGAGCTTCTTCGTTATTTCAGCAACATACTTCCCCTGGTAAAAGGCCTGTTGGAGTTCTAAATCGGTGGGTTGACGGCTCCCGTCTGCTGCAAAAGTTCCGGCACCATAAGAGGATCCACCTTTCACTTCACCCATCTCAAACATGCCATTGCCGAAGGTGTACCCCAGAGGAACAAAGAGCATGCCGTGGTGTGCTAACTGAGTTATGGCTGTGAATCTGCGAGCATGAGGTGAACAAACAATCAAGTGACCATCAGCTTTTACAGCAAGAGGGAGATCACAGGAAATCGTACGAACACATGAGTATGGAATAAAAAATGGAAAACAAAATGCCAGTTTCAGACTAAATCTAATTATTTATCAAGACAATGATAGGAGTAGCAGTGCAGGATGAATTGTACGAGCAGGAAGACAAGCGAACTTTCAGATTTCCTTTAGCTTCATTCTATTCACGCAGTTTTGTCAACCGTTTTGGCAGCATTTCTTTGCTGCAGAGCTCAATGGAAACAATCAAATTTGACTGGTTGGTCATCATGTTTTCATACATTAAAGTTGCCATTTTTAGTTTCTAAAAGAAATATCAGAGGGTTGCTACAAGCCTGGTTATAAGTTAAGCCATCTATGTTCTACATAAACCCTGAACTCCTTCAATGCCTGACAGAGCGTTGTGTATCTTTCCTTAAACCTTACCATTGCCTCCTGGATCTTTAAAATCATCCTATCCATGTTTTATTATAAATTATCTCAAATTTATAAAGTTATAACAAAAAAGGTTCCGAGAGTAGAGGTTGAGTAGACTCACGCAGCAAGTTCCTGGCCTCCACCAAAGAAACCAGTGCTCCAGAAGAATCCAGCAGGTTTCCCAGCAAGAGCTTGGGTTGCCCATAGCTCATGGGTGGCATCAAAGAAGGCTTTGAATTGGTATGCCATCACACCAAAACGAGAAGGAAAACCAAAAAGAAAACCATCAGCCTCCAAAAGTTGTTCTGGCAGAATAACTGGCACATCATCTGCTTTAGGGTTGGCCTTCACCTTGTTCAATATCGTGCCGGAAAGTGTCTCGGGTACCTGTTCCATGCCAACAAGTGAAATTTGTTGAGTATCTTATGAGTCTAATCTTCAACCTCCAACATGTTCACACAGACACGAGAATTTGAAGGCCGCTTCCTCTTATTCACAAGTTTTCATTCCCTTCTAGCAGTAACTGATCCTCAAATACTACAGATTTTACCTGCCAAAGTGTGGCCTCGACACCTTGAACTGAATTAGCTCCTCGCTGGATTTCTCGTGCCATAATCTCTACATGTCCATGTAAGGAGTAATACCTGGAAAAAATGGAAAATTTGTCATCCAAACTCGTAGCAGCTGGTGCACAAGGAAGGGGGAGAGCTTACACTATGTAGATCTTTGTGCTCCCCATAGCTAAATTGTAGACAGAGAGTATGATCCTAATTTACCAGCTACCACCACTTCCGCTCCTCTGGATAAATGCAGCACACATTTGGTAGCACTTTAACAGGTTGAAATATGTCTTCTGTCACAAAAAATGACAATAAAATGGCCCTTGATCAGTTGCAAGGAATCCCATTTGTGATCAGAATGGAGAGGTGAAATTCTATCTACCAATTCATCAATATTTGACCTGCGCTGCCTCACATCACTCACAAAACCAAAAAGAATACACCCAACACTCTGTAAACTTCATTCTTTCGCTCTAATCGAAATTCAATTTCATCAGAACACAACTAGCTATCCCAAGACACCGATTTCTATGACACACGTACGAGGATGATAAAAAACATTCCAAGGTTGATGGAGAAAACAGTAGCTTTAACTGACAACATAAACTAGAGAACGGGTTTCAAAACATCAAATTGAGAGCCAGAGCTACAAGTCTATCCGGTTTATCAGCAACCAGGTCATCTGTACCAATAAAACCACTCGATTCGGTTGAAGAACAGAGTCCAGTATCCTCTCTTTTTTTGCTGTTTAAGAGTGAACCAATTTTCAATAAAAAAACGTACTTAAGAAGATGACAATTAGTGATTGGATTACAAGTCTATCTTGTTCATGAGATTTTCCTTCAATTACAAGTACATGATATAGCCCACCAGGCAATAAGGATTTTATCTTTAAAAATGAAACAGTCAAAAGCACAAAGCTGGATTCTTGTTTTCCACGAAGTAATTACATAGAAAAAGGTCAGCAATTGGATGGTAAAATTCCAGCAATCAAGTGACAAAAAAAAAAACTTTATTATCGGCACAGGAAAGTCATTCCATCTACGTGAAACTTGATATATGCAAGCAAAGGGAAAATATAAGAGATGAGATATATATGTGACCTCAAGAAGAAGAGGTGATTGCCATGAAAATGCAGAGAGCAGAAATAGAGAGCGGAACAATTAATGAATGAACATATTTGAAAACCTTCTTCTGGTACGTCGTGGTTAACAACTTGTGTGTTGTTAAACGAGATTCCTGTAAGATAAGGCGTGGCGTGACAAGCCAAAGATTAATCAATTATCATCATCTGCTTTTTTTATTATTATATTTGCTGACTCGAAAAAACAGTCGCTTGCCTCATTAATTTTTTTTTTTCCTTTTTATTCCCAAACAAGGCCCCTTCATTTTTGCTCCTTGCACTACTCGCTTTATTTTATTTAAAAATATATTAAAATAATTTTTATTTTATTTTTTTTAAATATTTTTAATATTAACATATTAAAACAATTTAAAAACACTAAAAATATTTAATTTAAAATAAATTAGAGTACACCAAAATTTACACGTGAACGATTTGATAGTTAATGCAAGCCATTTGTGTGTTTGACATTGCTTTTGCTTTTGCAATTACGGTTGAAAAAAAGCAGTTTCAAAAAAAGCGCTTTTAGTGTGTTGCAAAATAAGCAGTTAAGTGTTTGGTTAAAACTGTGGTTGAGTTGAAGGTTGAAAAAAAAGCAGTTTTGGGTGTTTGGTTACCAAACTTTTCATATTGCTTTTAACTTGTGAAATTACTTTAAAGGGTATATATATATAAAAAAAATTTAAATTATATATAAATTAAAAAAATAAATTTAAATATAATTAAAAGACCCGCAATATTTAAGATTTGAAATTTAAGCTACTTATTGTATGTTTTTCAAGTAATTGTATGTTTTTTTATGGTTGTTGTATTTGAAGTTAATTAATGTTACTTGTTGTCTTAAATTAATAGAATGTTTTTAAAATTATTTTTTTATGCTAACTATTTTTTATGCTAATTATTATTATTATTATTATTATTATTATTATTATTATTATTATTACTACTACTACTATTACATATTGCTTTTAACTTGTGAAATTACTTTAAATGGCATAAACATATACACACATTTATTTAAATATATAAATATATAAATATTTATATATATAAATAAACACATAATGATAAAAAAAACCGATAAAAAAACAAACATCTGTCATCACTCTCTCTTACATTCTAGCAATACAATCCCTGTTGTCATTTCTCTCAGAGACACCTGCCAATCACATAGCTATGGCTCCTCATGGTGAGGGATCAGAGGAAGCCCTGGTTGTTCAAGATGAGAATCGCAAACCCATCTCCTCCATCCTTATCATTATCGGTACTATGCTCTATTTCTCTGTCTCGTATTTATTTATCTGGGTTTCATTCGTTCCTTTGTTTATGTGTTTTTGTGTGTGTAATAGCTATGCAAACCCATCTCCCACTTCTTCCATCCGCTCCTCGCCATCCTTTCCTGCAAACCCCATCACGCCCCAATACTCCTCGACCACCACAAAGGATCTCTCTTCTTCTCCACCTGCACTCACCCCGATCTCTCTCGTCGGTTGGTAGTTGCAGAGGAGAGAAAAGGGAGGTTGCAGACGAGAGGATGATTGAAGACGAGAGGATAAGAGTTGCAGGTTTTCAACGGTAAAAAAATCGGTTTGAATCGTGGTTATAAGCTGGAGGAATCGGCTGATAAAAAGCATCAAAATGATGCTTATTTGCAAACGCCGTTTTGAAGAAAAAATGTGCGTGGGACCCACCTCTCAAAACTGTGTTTAGTTTTTACCAAACACCAAAATTGTGATGCAATCTGTCAATCACATATCCCACCACAATGCCAAACACCTTCTAAATAATGAATAATGAAGGTGGGTGGGAGGTTGCGTTTTTCTTTTGTTCTTTAAATGACTTTGGACCGTGACAAACTGGTCTTTTGTCGCTGCATTATCTTATCTGGGGGCTACATGACGCCCAAACTAATGTATCTCACGAAATCCAATGCCTTTGATATCGTACGTAAAATAGTCCTCAGTATGAAATATTGGAGAGATTATATCCATTTCTAGATCGAGTCAAAACATGTATTTTTATAAAAATTTGAGATAAATAAAACTTTAATCGTTCACTTGATCCACAGAATATATTTTTCCCATCAAAAAAATAAAGAAACTGTGAAATTGTGCACCCACGACTTAACCCTATTGTCAGCATGAAATTAGCAAGTAAAAATACACCGAGGAGCACAACCGTGGAAACAACACGCTAACGATGGGCAATGATGAAGAAGCCGAGGACGCCGCCAGCTATCAATAAAGGTCCATATGGTTGAAGCTGCAGAAACTGGGGGCGGGCTTATGGAGTCACAGGCAGCTTTGAAAAATCAAGGTCTTGTTACCTTCATCATTTGCAGTCACAGCCAGACTTTACAAAGTGACAGCATTATACAGTTACCTCATTTAACAAAAAATAATAATAATCAAGTCAACACTCGTGCAGGTACAGCACAGAACATTTCATTTCCTTTGAATATAGAAAAATTATGAAACAAGCTACAAAATTTGATCATTTCTTGAGAAATGCTGACTCTGCGAGATCAATGGCACGAGCAAGAGCGGCTGCTTTGTTCTCACACTCTCTCTGCTCGTCTGCAGGATCACTGTCAGCCACAATTCCGGCCCCGGCCTGGAGGTGAGCTACCCATTCTCGACGAGTGTTCACGTCTTTGTATGAATACATTGTATCATAACGAGTACTGGTGGGGAAGACAATAGTCCTAAGAGCAAGTGCAATGTCCATATCACCAGAAAATGAAATGCCACCAAATCCACCACTGTAAGGCCCACGTCTGGTCACTTCCAGCTGATCGATCAATTCCATGGCTTTCACCTACATTCCACCAGAGTTGATAGTGAGAAAAAAGAACAATCAACCCACATGAAGGCTTTGAGTCAAATTTCCTTTCAAGTCAAACCAAATGCTTTTATGTGAGTTTATGCGGAGTGAAGTAGCTTCTGAGTTTGAACTGAAGACAAATCAGCAAAAAGAACATAGACGCTGATTTAAGCAGAGAAAAGCTGATTTATTCTACCTTTGGTGCTCCGCTAACAGTACCAACAGGCAGTGCAGCGCGCAACACATCCCAGCTAGTTAAATTATCAGCCAACTCTCCAGTGACCTGTACAGATGAATCAATTAAATGGAAAAGGCTTCACAAAATAAATGAAGATCACGGGATTATAAAATGCCAATATGGACCCGATTGTAGGTAGACATTCTTTAAGCCAGCATCAATAATCAATAGCAACAGTCACCAATAAAAACAAAGGAGCCTAGCCAGTTTTTTTTTTTTAGCTAGAACCAACTTCATTTAATTCATTTTTTATTCATTAGCAGGATAGCTGAGTCATCAAAATGACATATAAAACATATAGAACATAATATGTAGATCTACTTACTTTCACCTGCAATCATAGAATGTGATAAGAGATACATACTGTTGAGCTGATGTGCATAACATGGGAATATCGTTCAATATTCATGAGCTTTTCAACTTTCACAGAACCAGGTTTGGAGACCTGCATGAAGGACCAGTCTTCAGTACTGATTTATTGACAAAAGTAATTTTTTTTAAGAAAAACATTCAGAAACTGCCGCCATGGCTCATTAAATGGAGCGTTTAAGAAGCACTGGTATTTGATGTTATTCACACAACTGCATATTAATTTTCTAGTTCATTAACACATTCCGTGAACATAAATTAACAAGAACCAACCTTGCCAACATCATTCCTCCCCAAGTCAACAAGCATAATGTGCTCGGCACATTGCTTTTGATCATTCAAAAGCTCCTTTTCCAACATTAGATCTTCTTTAGGGGTCTTTCCTCTCCTAACAGTCCCGGCAAGGGGTCGGTTTGTAATCTTCTCCTGTCAACAAACATCAAATTCAAGTGAGAAATAAGAAAGATATACAAAAACAACTGTCTGATTATTCATCACATTGTTAATAAGAAATACCTTCTTCACACGTGTAAGAATTTCAGGGCTAGAAGCAACCAGAATACATCCTCTAGCCTGGTCACAAGAAAAGCAAACAAATATCAGGTTTTAAAATGGTCAAAAACCTTGGAACAAATAGTTTTAAGGGAAAGAGAACAAACTTGTAAATATGTCATGTATGGACTTGGATTGACAACCCTCAAAGCCCTGTAAATTTCAAAAGGGTCTGCAAATGTCCGACGTTCAAAACGCTGACTTAATACAATCTGGAAAATATCACCAGCCAAAATATGGTCCTTTGCCTGTAACACTGAATCCTTGTATTCTTCACTCGTCATGCTCGAATTCTCCAATTTAGGGCCAAAAAGACGAGTGAACAACTTTATTGAACCTGCAGATAGCCTTGGTCTGAAATTGAGAATTGAGCCAGAGATTTTAATCTCAAACTTGTACACTAAGGGAGGGGAATGGCATGACAGAACAAACAAAAAAGGACTACTTACGGAGAAATATCATGCACTCTTGATAAGATACCTTCCAGTCGATTCATTCCATCCTTAAAAGCCTCATTGACAGAAGAAAATCGGTCTAATTGCACCCAATGAATCACACAAGCTTTCTGAGGTCAAGAATATTACAAAATTAATAAAAGAAGAAAAGTATCACCAGAGAAACTATCAAATTAGACATAAGAAGATTTATAATAAGAAATGACATGACACGTTGCGAGCTTTTTTCTTTTTTATTATGCTCTATAATGGGCATACATGCTTTGTTCACTGAATCCTGTAATTGAAGTGTAAATATATTTTTACTTGGATCCACAAGTTCTTACATCTTAGTGCAAGAAACAGAGTGCAAAATTTGGGTCAGAAAAGAAGCTTCAACATGAGAAATTGCATTTCAATCAAATGAAAGAAAAGCTCAAATTAAAGAACAAAGGACACCACAAACATGTCCATGTTTGGAGTTATAAGCAGAATATATGGGGAAAAAGACATGGGCCCTGGATCAGTTTAAAAACAACATGGAATCACCTTTTCCACATGATCAAATACAATCACATCATCATAAAGGCCTAAATGGACATCAGGGAGATTCCTATCATCAGGTGGGGCACCGGAGAAAGGCAGCTTTTTCTTCTCTACATACCGCACTGTGTCATATGAGAAATAGCCTACCCATCCACCTAGTCAAGAAAGGAGCATATCAGCATACTTGCACCCTTAGAATAAAGTCAACATAATTTCAAGGCTAAATTAGAATGGAAAATGAAAAAAAAGTCATGGACTATAAACACTTCAAAGCATAAAACTTCTCCAGAGAAAACACTTGCAGCATGAAGATAAATATATCAGGGCCTCATCAAAAAATTCTCCATGATTTGATCCAGAAATGAAGAAAATGTAAAGAAACATGAACAGGGAAAAATACTTCAAGTGCATAAATACAAATGTATCCAAGACAATTTTGACAAGTTATACTTCCCTCAAACCAAAACAAGACCTAAGATATACATTGAAATGGAAGATTAAGAAAAATGAGAACACGACACATCAAGCAGATAATTATCTACTTATCTTACCGCAAAAAGCTTCTGGAAGCTCATCAATAAGTTGAGGTTCCCAGCCTTCCATGATTTTTCTAGGAACCTCCATTGGATCCTCCACAATCTCCTCCAATCGACGACCCTCATAGTGGTCCATTATTGTAACCATGTTCTCTTTTGCTACAATCTCCATTCTTGGTTGAGCTCCTACGACACTATATCGCCCCTAATGCAAATATAAGGACCGACATTACATAAAAAATGCATTTTGATATGTATGAAAACAGCAAAAGTTGAAGGCCATACAATTGTGGAAGCATCAAAGCCAGGCTCAACTGATTCAAACAAAAAGCTTGGAGCATCTCTATCATCTTCCCTAACCAGGCATCGGTAAGCAAGCACTGGAGTTAGGTGATCTGAGAATATATATCGGTATAGAGGAACTAGATTCCCATTCTTTGAAGCTTCTTGAAATCTTTCTGCCTGGTTATCTGGAAAGAATACGGACAAAATGCTTAGCACTTGCTTTTTTCATTATTATTATTATGAAGAAAAATGATGATGATACATTAACTTAATAAATAACTAATACAGTAAGAAGTTGGTGCACCGTTGAGTATTGAACACCAAATGGATTTCCATCCAATTAATACAAACAGTTATTAGCATGCCTGGCCAAAAGATGAGCAGCTCTGCTGCTGGAACAAGGAGCAAGGATAATGTGCTATGAAGAAACCCACTGAGAATAACACAAAGCTCTTTTCAAGTCACAGAGAACGCACAAAATCTTCCAATGAATGAGCCTTGACCACCTTGCATGGACAACTTGAATCAGATTCAAGGATTAGATCTAGAAAACCACAACCCGCAACAAAACGAAATCCTACTTAACAAACAAGCCTCGATAACAGCTGGATCCAAGACAGAGGCTTTTGTGGAGTGGCCTTCCTGCCAAAAGTTCACATTGTAAATTCTAAAACAAAACAAAAAACACCTCCGCTTCTGCTAGACTTGAAAACAGTATCATCAACATTTATCTTCTTCTAAGGATCTGAAGGGGGCTGCCAACACTGGACAGCAGATAAATGATTCCTTACTGATTGAGAGTGAAACAGAACCATTCCATGAAACTCAGCGAGATAAGAAGCTGTGAATGTTATGCTGGATGGGGGATCTTTGACAGGTTTGGCATGGAGTAAATTATTTTGATTCCCCCAAGTAACTCAAAAGATTAAAAAAATATCCAACAAAACCTGAATCTGCAGGAAGAGTTACAGTCAATCAAGAGCATAAATATGAGCACGCACCCTCCCCAGAGATGAAACCAATAAAGTAGCTCTTGCATGACCACATTCAAAGGACACATGCACAAGGGACTTGTATGCTATTCCACACAAGCTACAACAAGACCAACATCAAAACCCTTCCTGCGTAAAGCTTATACTGTTGGAAGAATACCATGACATAAACTCCAAAAGAAAGTTTGATCTTGTTAGGCAGCTGCAAATCCCAAAATCTTGTCAATAGAAAAAGCTTGATAACCTTCCCCTGTGCACCATACGCAAACACAAATTGAAGCATGATAGGTACTGCTCACAGGGAAGATGCCTTTGGAATTATGAGCCCACACCGTCTTCTTCATGCTGTGTGCTCAGAGGGATTTCACAAATTACAATAGCTTTGTGAAGTAAGAAGATTGGTCTAATCAAACCTTCCTTGCATAGAAAATTGGTCTTATCTGGAAGAGATCCCACACATGCCCAGACATTTACAACTTTTACTGGGGAAACCGCTTTTAAATACTAAGGATTTAGCAACCATCGATCATCCGGAAAGCAAATATTGCATCAGTTACCAACCCCCCAGATCAAAACAGCTTCGAGAGCCTGATGACTTGTAATCATCCAAGTAAGAGATAGTTTGTGTCCAGGATTTGCAATTAACAATTATGCACAAGGAAAATATTTTCTTTGACCCCAGACACAGTGGAAAGGGTTTGTCAAAATCCTCGACCCTTGATTGGCTAAAAGCAAGATCAAAATTTCCCAAATCCCTGTACCCCAGGCCACCACCTTTTTTTCTGGGATATAAGGTGTCTCCCCTGATGGCCATAGATGTCCCTAGCATCTGAATTTGGCCTCTACCATAATTGATCAAAGGCGAAAACAAGACCAGGGTCCACCCAAATTCTCATGCACAAGAAAATGAAGAAATATATGCAAGCAAATGCATTAATGTATACACACACATGGTGTGTAGACAGCATGTTTTGAGTTACGAGAAGCATTGCCTTGAAACCTTTTAAGTTTCTGAGAAAATAGTAACAAACAGAAGATACAGTGACCACTGGTTATTTGATTTTCTCCTGTGCTCCCTTTAGTTGGACCTAATTACTTGCACTTAACTCAGCATTGCAAAATTGGATTTTGATCAGATTAAAAATCAATAAATTTATTCTCTTTTGAAGCCCAAACAATTTTAAGCAAACAGAATGTAGAATTGAAAATTTCGGTTCATCTTCTTTTCTACTGCCGAGATTAATGTCGCAGCAACCAAACAGAACTTAGATTGACATAATAGACTTGTGTTGAGATAATCAACTTGACATGAAAAAACATACCCCAGTTTCCAATACCATTCCTTTACTTCATTTCTTGAGAACCAAGCAGTACAATTCATTGTCTTTTCCGCTTGTACTATTTTGTCACAGACAAACACAGCACAAAAATAACTAAAAGAAACACAATTTAGAAAGTGAAAGTGAGAATTAAGTACCAAGTGTTGAAGCTGAGCATTTGAGTGTACAGCCACGCGAGCTTGAACCAACAAGAGCAAGAGACCTTGAGCTTGATCTCGAGAATCTAACGTTGAGATTAACAGAGGTAGCTGCAGGCAAGCGGGAACTTCGCGGAAGAAGATGACGAGTGATGGCTAGGGTTTTGTCCATGGTCTTCAAGGAGCATTTGTTAGGGAGAGAAAAGGGAAACTGAGAGATTTCACACATTGCGGCAGAGAGAGTACAAAGTGCTGTGCGTGTCAATGTGAGAACTTTCTTCTCTTTTCGATTCCTAGCAAGTTTGAATTCACATATGTTTCTGTTCGTCGTTGAAAAATGCAAAAACAAACTTCCTTTATCATGGATCGTTTTGGGCTATTATATATATATAGCTTAGGTTGATTTTGGGCTGGGCTAGGTTTGGTCAAAAAGAAAACCCTAATTATGGGAGCCCATTAAATGGGCTATATATGGTAAAGTTTACCTTAAATCATGGTGATAATGAGAATCAAGTATGACTAATAAATTCAAGTATAAAATTTGTTATATTTCATAATGTTTGTTTTATGGTATCTGTATCAGTTAGAGTATCTGTATCAGCATGGATAGAATGGAAAATTAAATTGATGTTTATTTATTTTTAGTAGATTATGATACTACAATATATTTAATTGATATATTATTCTCTTTCAAAAAAGATGAGGAAAAAAAACAAGGTATCTCTTAATCTCTCTAGTTATTTTTATTTTTATTTTTATTTTCAGTTTGGGATATAAAAATCATATCTTTGCTCGTCCCTATTATTAATCATCGGCCTATTATTAATTTTTATATATAAAAATTATATCTCTTATCTCCCTATTATTTTTATTTTTATCTTTTTTTATTAATTGATATTTTTTTTTCAATTTCATCATTCTACATTAAGTTTTTTAAAAATCAGGACTTATAATTTATTTTAATTTTCTTTCAACAAGTTTTATGGTTTCATTACATGCGGATTGAAATGTTAAATCAAGATTTTTTGTCTTGATATTTGTAAAACAAATATCATTCTGAGTATTTATTTAAAATTATATTTTTTAGCAATTATTTGAGTTATCTTTAAACTCATCAAATTAACTAAATCATATTTGGTTAATCCTCATATTTTAAAAAAAATAGAACATCTAAATATTTTTTTTTTAAACATTAAAAAAATTCAATCTAACCAGTTACAAATTAAATATCTTGTTCCAACTATATGCCTAGAAGGATCGATATTTAAGGCATTGAAAGGACTCGTAGAAGATAAGTTAAGTGATGGTTAGTTTGTATTTTGTCAAAAGGATATAATCATGAGTTACATAAGAATATTAAGAAAAAGAAATATTTGTTCTTGGCTTATATTCTTAAGCAAAATACAAAATTACATATTGTCCCCACTTTGTGATTTTAGTTCTAAAATGGAAAAAAATTGATAGATCAATATCTTTTGTTTTTTACTTTTACATGGACATTTTTTTAATAGAATAATTAAAGACAGTGTATCAATCGAGCCCATGATTTTAACCAAGCATTTAACCCAAATATATATATATGGATATGGCGAAATGCAACCCAATAGCTTTGTGTTCTTCCAAGCATTAATCTTAAACATGTATAGGTTTGGCAAATTGTCAGACTCGCCATTTTTAAGCTTTGTCAACATGCTATATTCACTCTAGGAGTGTATTTGGAGTCTCAAGATTTTGGAAAGCTTTCACTACAATATAAATGGGGGTATCAACTCAAACTATATCATTAGTAAATCAATTTAATGACCTCTCAGAATACATCCACTGGAGAAACTTTATTTTTCCTTTTTCAGATATGAGACTATGATCTTTGAAAAAATGTTGTAAAATTGATTATATTTGAGAAGGAAATAAAAATATGCAATGTTCACTAACTAAGAATGTAAGTTTTTTATGTGTAAATCAAGTTATCTAAAATAACAATGATTTATATTTTTCAGTTGTTCCCTAGAGCACAAGCCCTAACTTTTCAAGGATTGGATGGATTCACTCTTTATAGTGCGAGCACACAAAGTATTTTGGAATGAGTAGACATCTCCCTAGTGTTATGATATAATTTACCTTAAAATGTAGTGGCATGTTCTTCCTAGTATAATCGACTAATCGTGTATCTCTCTAATTATGGAATAAATGTTTGTCTCAATAGCATGAATGGGTATAGTCTCCCAAAAACATAAACCTATCAACTTTTTAAGGATATGATTGCATAAATTATTATAGAAGGAATTGATGTGCACCAAGTGCTCCAAAATAATTTATCTTGGAATAGATTCACATGATCTTTCTATGCAATCGTACATCTCTTCAAAGATGGTATGAAACGGTGCGTTAACATTGAGGATGAATATAGTCTTTTAAGGGAGCAAGCTTGTCTATCTTTCAATGATAAGATGAATTCACTCTTCTTAGTACAAATTCACAAATTATTGTTGAAGAAATCAATGTCTTTCTAATATTATGAAACAATTTACCTTGGAACAACTAACATGGTCTCTTTAGTACAATCATACAACTCTTTAATTATTGGATGATGCTCCCACACCAACTCTCTACGCGCGTCCTTTACGAAAAAATCACCTGAAGATCTGAATCTTCATTTAGTGGGCCCTAATAAACTGGGCCATAAATATTATAGCCCAAGAGACCACCAGAAATATCCAGGCACCGCAGCCTAGATTTTGCGACTAAATCTTTGTTCCATTTCACCACTGTCAGCAAAACAAACAGCAAAGGTCGTGAAACCCTCAAAGACGGCTACGAAGAAAGCTCCGAAAGCTTAGAAAAAGGAGCAATACGACGTGAAATTCTACTGTATTTCTGCACGAGTACTCTCAGGTTTTGATAGTGGGTGCTGATAATGTGGGACCCAACCAACTTCAAAGCATCAGGAGGGTTGTACGTGGCCACTCTGGTGTTTTGATGGGCAAGAACTCCGTGACGAAGCGTCGCATCAATATATATATATATATATATATATATATATATATATATATATATATATATATATATATATATATATATATATTGATGGGTGGTAATTACAAAACGGTGCTTGGGATCCTTTTTTATTAGTAGAGGAAAAGTTTTGATCTCTATATGTTATAAATTATATGATGGGTAGTAGTATTAATTAGTGCTTTGATGATGAGGTTAAAGCTGTTGTTTTCGGAATGAAACCTTACAAGGCCCCGGGTCTAGATGGGTATCAACTAATTTTTTTATCAATCTCAATGGAAAGTGGTGGGCCGGTCTGTTTGCAAGTATATTAGGGAGGTGTTCTCAGGGAATAAAGATTTATCTCGAATAAACCATTCGTACTTGGTCTTGCTTCCTAAAGTTCAAATGCTTGAAAAATTACATCAATTTAGGCCAATTGGCCTATGTAATGTGATTTTCAAGGTAGTGTCAAAGGTGATAATTGGGAGATTAAAAACCTTGATGTTGAAGCTGATAAGTGATGTTCAGAGTAGTTTTGTGCCAGGTCGACATATTACAGATAACATCATAGTGGCCCAGGAAATTATTCATACTATGCGAAGCATGAAAGGCAGAAGAGGATTTATGGCCATTAAGGTCGATCTTGAAAAGGCATATGATCGCCTAAGCTGGAGTTTTATTAGAGAGACTCTAATTGGTACAAATATTCCTAGCGAGCTAGTGAAAGTCATCATGGAGTGTATTGAAACTCCATCTCTTAGTGTCTTGTGGAATGGTGGTGCAACTCAGCAATTTAGGCCCAGCAGAGGTATAAGGCAAGGAGATCCTTTATCGCCATATATATTTGTGCTGTGTTTAGAAAGGTTATCACAGTTAATAAATCAGAATGTGGAGGATAATAGGTGGAAGCTCTTTAGTGTGCGGAGGAATGGGTTGAGGATTTCGCACTTGTGCTTTGCAGATGATATGCTTTTATTTACTGAGGCAAGTATGGATCAACTTGAAGCAGTCTGAAATTGTCTTGATATGTTTTGTTCAGCGTCAGGTCAGAAAGTGAGTGTTGCAAAGACAAGGATATATTTTTCAAAGAATGTATCGACATCCTTGGCAAATGATATTAGTAGAAGGAGTGGATTTCAGGTCACAAACGACATGGGAAAATACTTGGGGGTGCCTCTACTACATCAAAGAGTTACTAAGCAAACATATAGTTACTTAGTAGAGAATATGCAACAGAGGTTAGTAGGTTGGAAAGCAAACAATATGTCCTTAGCAGGAAAAATTACTTTATGCAAAGCGGTTTTGGCCACTATCCCATTGTATCCTATGCAAGCTGCAGCCATTCCAAAACATACATGTAAGGAGATCGAGAAAATTTGCAGGAGGTTCATTTGAGGTCAGCAGGAAGGTAGAGACAAAATTCATCTAGTAAATTGATAGACGTTGTGTAAACCTAAGGAGGAGGGTGGAATGGGTTTAAGGAAAATGGACAACATGAATAGAGCCTTTATCATGAAATTGGCGTGGGGAATGATGCAGGAAAATAGTATGTGGGTGAAATTTCTAAGAGACAAATATATGAAGTCTAATAGAGGGGATGGGCATCCAGTGGCAAGCGCGAGAGATTCGGTGTTGTGGAAGTCCATATGTCGGGAATGGGGTGTGGTGAAGCAGAATGTTAGCTGGAGTTTGGGAAATGGCAAGCACATTTTATTTTGGAAGGATAAATAGTTGGAGAATTATGGTCCTCTTATTGCTCTCTTAACGAAAGAGCAGGTAGATACTCTAAACTATACAGTGGCAGATATGGTGGATAGTAGGAGAAACTGGAATTGGGAGATGTTTGCACATTTAATTCCGATGCAAGCGGTGATGAGCATTGTTGGTCACATGCCTCCTGTGCAGGATACGATAGTAGACTCAGTGATATGGGATAATTCCGCGGATGGGAGGTTGACAATCCGATCCGCCTATATGGTCCAGGTGGAAGGGGGGCTATGGATAGAGACCCTCTATGGAAGATTATTTGGAAGTGGAAAGGAATGTAGCGTATCAGAGTGTTTCTTTGGACTGTAGCCCATAATGCTATTATGACCAATGAAATGAGATGGAGAAGAAGGATAACAGATGATAAATACTGTTGTCAGTGTGTAACTATTGTGGAATCCTTGACTCATGCTGTTCGAGATTGTCCTAAAGCTAGAAAAATTTGGGAGGTATTCGTCAGGATAAAGAAAAGGGAGATGTTTTTTAGCCAAAGTCAGTATGCATGGTTGGTGTCAAACTTAACACCCAGGAATGGAAACATTATCTATAGGAATTGGCATCTAGTTTTTGGTATAGCTTTATGGCATATTTGGAAGGAGAGATGTAATACAACGTTTGGCGGAGACCAAGGCAATTGGTTTAGGACTGTTCTTGCGATAAAAATGATGGTTGAAGATAAGAGGATACAGAGGAGCGGGTATGTTGATCGAAATAGAACTACGGATGTTGAACATATAGGATGGAAGTACCCCGCGAAAGAGTGGATCAAACTTAACGCGAAAGAGTGGATCAAACTTACATGTTTACAGGGGGGCTAATTGTGTGGCCGATTGGTTGGCAAACTTTGGGCTAACTAGTGAATTATTAGATAGGAGGGCGGATATTATAATCGACCCGCTGTCTAGGCTTTATTCCTTGTTGTATTATGATCTTATTGGGTTTACTATTCCTCGATTAATTTAGAAGGGTGCATGCCCCGATCTTTATATAAAAAAAATAGTGCTTTGATGAGTAATTACAACCTGGCTCACTTAGCTAGGCAACGTGCAGCTGCATTATTCTTACCCTGATCGTTAATGAGAATACAGAGAGCCCAGCAACCAAAACTCCTTCCTTGCCTAGTAAAGCTCCCTAGAGTCACTTCACTTTTAATACATTACACCCTTTCACCGTAATCTCTTTTCTTTTTTATTTTCTCAATCCTAGCATTTTTGTCTATTATTTACATAGAAATATATGTATGTAACTCATGAATTAATCAGGTTTCTACACACGCATTTATGGTCCATGTTATTTTAAGTTCTTACATTTTTTCACATTGAAGTCTTGACGTTGAGAGAAAATAGAGAAAGTCACCGAAGAACAGAGATAAGGTTTTGAACTAGGGATATTATGATCGTAAGAGATCAATCTTGGTGTTAATAAATTATTTTAGAGATGAGAGTTTGATATAAGAGGTTTTTTACCCTTGAAACGTGCTGGAAAAAAAATAGAAACAATCTTTTGTTTTAATCTGTATTTAATGTTAACAATATATTTTGTTTTTATTGGACATGGATATCATTTTATTTTATTTTCTAATTAAAAAATTACTAAAAAATATATTTGTAACACCAAAACTTTTTTTTGTGCAAGAAATTAATTTAAAATTCTACTCATTGCGTAGCAAAAGTGCACTAGCTAATATTCTTTAAAATCTTTGCTTAGGTAAACCAAATTAATTTAAAACAGATGGTTTTAAAAAAAAAAGATTTAAAAATCTGATTCAAATTATAATTGCTTCGAAGAATTACTTAAGCCAAAGTTGTGAAAGTTGTTCCGTTCCGGCCGGAACGTGCCGTTCCACGTATAAAACCGGCACAAAATGGCGTCGTTTTTGTGCCGGTTTTAATTTCAGGTCGTTCCACAAATTCCGGCCAAATTCCGGCCGGAACGCCTCGGTTCGGTTCCGGCCGTACCGTTCCGGGTTCATCAAAACGACGTCGTTTCATGTCCCTTACAAAATACACTGAAGAAACAACCCCCGTTCATAATTCCCAAATCAATTTCATTTCTTCGACCACAAAAAAAAAAAAAAAAAAAAAAACAGAACTAGAAAAATGGATCACACTCATTTTAATCTCTACTCAGTATTTGCCGATACTGATATTATTTGACAAATCGAGAAGAAGGACGGGAAACTGCTTAACTGTCGGCTCACCGGTCACCATCGTAGAGGAGAAAGAGAGGCTAACGGCTGGGTGCCTGGGTGTGTTTGGTGTGGAGGGGGCGGCGGCTAGAGAAGAAGAAGAAAGGATGGGTAGGGTTTGGCGGCGGCTAGAGAAGAAGAAAGGATGGGTAGGGTTGGATGGGTAGGGTTTTATACTTTTATGTATTGAAAATTTGAAATGAAGGGGACAAAGTACAAACGGGGTGGGCTGGATTTTAATATTTTATACTAATTATTGGTTTTTATACTAATTATTATATAATAATAATTATTAATTATTATAATTATTAATTATTATATAATAATAGTTAACATAAAAAATAGGGGTATTAATTTGTAATTAATTTGATTGAATTATTTGTAATGGAATGTATTTTAATTAATTATGTTTGAACTTATTGATTATTTCTTAATGTGTTCATTTTATTTTTTTAAGTTTTTCTAACATTAAAAACAATAAGTAACATTAATTAATTTCAAAATTCAAATTCAAATACAACAACCATAAAAAAACATAGAATTACTTGAAAAACATACAATAAGTAGCTTAAATTTCAAATATTCTGGATCTTTTAATTATAATTAAATTCATTTTTTATTTTTTAAAAAATAATTTTATTGTTGGAATTTGAGAGATGTTTCTAATTTTGAGATTATGTTTGTTTGATTTTGTGTTTGTATTGTATAATTTAAAGTTAATTTATCTTAAATTTTAATTATATTTATTAAATTAATATTTTTTCATATATATATATATATATATATATATAAAAAAAAAATTAATTATATATGAACAGTACAAAACCGGAACGGCACGCCGGAATGCACCGGAACCGAAACGTTCCGTTCCAATAAAAAAACCAGAATGACGGCCGGAATGAATTTTATAACTTTGACTTAAGCCGCTTCATTGGAATTTTTTTTATTTCCATTTACAATAAAGAAATATACGGGTGCCATGCATCTGCGTTCTTATTAAGATACATTTAACCGTAGGTGGGCAAAGACACCCAGACTTTAATAGTTTTTGCAATTTAGTCCTAAAATTGAATTTCTCTATTTACACCCTTCAATTTAGGGTTTATTCATGCTTTGCACCCCCGTAAAAAAAAACAAAGCAGCTTTGCAGGTTTCCCTTTGCTATCAAGTGTCAGAAGCACAATCTTTTTACGAACTCAAGTTACATAACATGTATAATTTTATACTGAATTAGTCCTTCACCTGGCGGTATTTCTGCAATGGAAACTCTCATTCTGGTGGGGGAAAGAATAACGTCTTTGCAAATCCAGGTCTACTCCGTCTCCTTCGTTTTTGGCATGGTCCCATTGATGTATTTACCTAAGTATGTGAGAAAGCTAAACGAAATGTTTGCCATGAAACTTGCTTTTGGCACTGACATCTGATTCTGAAGGGAAAATACAGGAATTTTTTTAGAAACAAGGCATTTTCGCATTAACCCAAAATCAAAGGCTACCGACCTTGGAATAGGTGGAGTGCTTGTTAAATAGCCAGCCAAATATGAAGTTGAATGAGAGCCAATCCACGTACTTGTCAAGTATTTCCATCACTGAAGACAATTCCTAAAGAATCGGATTCCCTGACCAAATAAACACTTAAGAAGATGGTAAGAATCCAATTGATGATCAGGATAAGCTACTAAAACAAATAGCTTCTCTTTTCAAATCCTTACCTGCAATGCAAATGTGACATCTGCTTCGTCTACTTTTAAGGTTACCCTCTTTAATTTATCATCACGAGACTGACCTAGTTTAAGAAGCCCCTGCACAATGTTCTCAATATCATTCCATTGTTGGTGAATTTAAAAAACCTGTTTGGAAGTATGGTTGGGATTACTTTTGAAAGTAATTTTTATTCAGAAATGTATCAAAATAATTTATTTAAAAAAAAATCATTTTTGACATCAGCACATCAAAATGATCTAAAAACATCAATTTTTTTTTAATTTAAAAGAAAAAATAAAAATAAAAAATTTTCAATTTTTTTCAAAAATATTTTCCAAACGCACTCCAAACACCTTAATGCATGATATTCACACATTCATATGAGAATATGTATTGATTTTCGCTTTGCCTAAATAAAATCCCAATGAGACAAACTAAAACTGAACATGCGTTGTTCTTGCTTTACCTGGTCAGCTACTACTATGCACATATTCAAAAATTCAAAAATTCCAACTGGTGGTATGAATGCTGATTTGCAGATCTCCATGTAAGATTTATTCAGCTGCATCCATGTAACAAGTTCAATACCAGTGACAACTGCTATACGCGCATGTAATCATTATTTAGAAAAGAAAGCACACCTCTCCTACAGTAGTATCCTTCTTTGCGCCATGGAAAAACTTCACAGCAGCGCACAGTATTATCTGCAGTTCATATGTCATTAAAACACTGGAACCTTGACACTTGAGCAGGCCCCCAAAGAAAACAGGAAATCTAAATGAGTTGCATTTTTTCTATGAAAATCAAAGGGAACTACTCTGTATAAAACCGGTTAAAGAATCATGTTAGATACATATACATCACTCTAGTGATATCTGCAAATCAGCAATTACAGAGTTGCTAGCCCAAACTTACTTGCTGGTGCTGAGGGAGGGACTGTATGGTGTCCACTATAGGTGATCTAAATGCTTTTGATAAAGCAACAGCCATATGATCAATCCTTACCTGTAACAAGTTCAGCGACATTCAGCACAAAAAACACCATGAGCATAATTCCTTGAATTAAGTTGGAACGATCATGTGAGCATAATTTCTTGAATTAAGTTGCAACTATCATGTTCTATCGCATGATTAGCCTGGAAAAGAACACTGGAGTCTTATATATGATGAAATGCAAAGCTAATAGCATAATGAACGAAATTCATGCTTGTAAACTAATAACATATATCCAAATTCAAACAAAAACCACGCTGATAGCAAGCACTTACAATATCATTTTCTTGTGTTTTAATACAAGCAATAGATGTCTTTTGTCTTTTATCGGTTGAAAATGAAGTTAGATTGCTTGTAGATTCTCTCAATCCTGCTTCTAGAATCTCAATTGCACTCCTAACACAAAATATAAAACATAAGTTATACATGCTCCCACCTCCAAAGCCCAAAATGGAAAAAGTTGCTAAATCCCACAATGCAAAAGCCAGAATCTCAGTCATTGGCATGTATTTGTAATTTGAAATAAAGTATACCTAAAAATATGAAAATAAATGCGAAAGAAGATAATTGAATGAATGAAAGAGAAAACACTGACCTGCAAACACAGAGTGCTTTACGCATGTCTCCGGATGCAGCTGCAACTTTCTGTCATAAGTCAAAAAAAGCTATTTGTAAATTGTATAAAAGCAATCCAATTCATCGAAGTGCACCGAAACAAAAAAGGACTTACTCTGGCACAGAGTTCCAATGCTTTTGGGTGAAAAACTAAGTGTGGCACTGCCTGATATCGTAGAAAAACAGTTACTTCAAGTCAGCAATACAAGAATGGGTTTGCACATATTATTATTTTTTTGTTAAGAAACCTTATTTCATGCAGTATGCTATATCCAAAAACCTGAAAGTGTTTAATGAACCTCCCCTCCAAAACAAACAGAACATGGTACATTATACTTTGAAGTCACATATCCGTGTAGATGCAATGCTAGGCTTTCTTAAGACCAACTCCTGTGATAGCTTAAGTAATTACTATTCCCATTATTTTTATACACCTGGCAATACCTAGAGGATGCAAATTTCCCTGAAAAATTAGTGCCAAAATATTAAGGCTTCCACAAACTTACTAGAAAATCCATAGTTTGTTTCTAGCTTATGGTGCCACATCTACATAATTTTCAGGATACAGTATAGAGCATATTCCTTTGTTGTTTGTTCAGCCTCGATTATCCAATTGCAAAAACAGGTGCATGGCATATATACTAGACGATATAGATAAATTCTATGTTCCCAGTGCTCCATTAGGGTTTTTACTCCTCTTGTTTCAGCGCTCTACGATGTCATGTGTTCCACATTCCAATGTGATCTGAAAAATACTCCATGCATTGCAAACCCACGCATATTAGAAAGTGAAAAAAGTGAGGATATAAATTACCATTAGCCTCTCCTGGAGTATTCTGATTATTTGATCCTTCGAATAGGCCCTGAAAGTTATAACCATAGGTTTGCCTGCACAGGACAGAATGCGTTTGAACCCACCAGTAGATGCCGAACCCAAATTCACGCATAGTAATTGATAAGTGAGTGAACAGAACAATAAATATTTCTTAAACGAGAAATGCTAGTGACTTAATTTCATGACACTGAATCAAGGATAAGCATCTTCATGAAGATGTAGAAACAATTCATTGATTAAGATGGATTGGACCGAGTTTGATTACTATTTTGATCGACTAGAAGAAAGCAACCAATGAACTCACAATTCAATGACTTGAGTCTTGGAAGAAAGCGATCTGCTAGGTCTATGGCATTTGCTACTCCTGCAAAAGCAAAGTTCGTGGAGTTGATTCTGGTTTGAATGGGGTCTGCAAACTTTAAACCCACAAGACAGTAAAGAAGAATTAGATGAGATGTGTATAAATATTACCTATCAGTATACATCTCGAAAATGGTAAAGTTGTAAGAATGAAAAGATCATAAAGGACAGCACAGTCCTTGGTTACTAAATAATCCAACTCATCAGCAATTATAAGCCTGCAAAAAAATAAAGTTTAGTTATATTATGCATCGATTCAAATAGAATCTGCGTGGGCCATGGTCTATTTTACATGTGCATGAGGATAACTGAGACCATAATATTCTGTGTATGTGACAGTGTATTAAACTGCCCATTTAATTGAAAATAAAAAATGACAGTCTATTAGCTATTGCCGATGACATGATTCTTACATCATTTTTGAGTTCAATGACTGCTGTTGCTGCGAATACAAGTTCTGGAGATGTTGTAGAGGTGGGGTGGACCCATCGATTTTCTTCCTCGGTAGGGTTTTCTCCATCATCTGACAACACGAACCAGCTGGTAAGTATGCATGATATTATTGCTATCTATATGCTACTATACTAAATTCAGTGGAAAGAACTGTTTGTCAGTACCTTGTTGAAAATCTCAGATGTTTTTGCTAATGAAGTACAATTCATGGCCAGTACATCTGGGGGCTGAAACCCGGCCTGATAGGAGAATACCTTGATGAGCATTGCAATCAGGAAAAAGCAAACGCACAGCACCAAACAAGCAAACAAAAAAAAAACAAAAAAAAAAAACATTGAGAGCAGACATTCCAAGGCATTTGATTACTATAATCTGGTATTGAGTTAAGGAAATCCTGTTACCTAACTTCTTCCGGTAATTCATTTCTGAAAACGCAAAATTGGCATAAAAAGCACCATAATCCATTGGAGTATGAGGGTGCAAAAGGCAAAGAAATACCGCAGCACAAAGGTGAATATTAGGGAATTACAAGCATCCATGTTGTCGTCTAAGTCAGGATGCATAAAATCAAAATTAACTAACTGAATGCACAGCATCAATTCAAAATAAACCAAATCATTTCTTCTAAAACCATAACTCAGTTTTACCTCTTTCGCCCAATCAACCAAACACTGTTTCACTCTCTCCATCGACAACGATTTCCCAGTCCCGGGACACCCACACACGTACAAACTCCCGGCCTTTTCCTGCTCTATACACGTCTTACAGAAATCAAAAACTCTTTTCTGTTCATCTTCACGACACACAACACTAGATGGTGCCGTTGACAAGTGCAATGCTTCCTTCACAGCACTTGTTTGTTTTATATCTACAATTAAAGCATAATAATTAAGCTCAACATAACATTAATTAAAAAATATTACATAAAAAAACACTAAGTTATAAAGCAAAAACCTCTTGGATTCCAATTCGGTTTCTCGCTGAAATTATTTGACGTGTTTTTCTTCACCGGTGATTTGCATTCCTTTTCCAGTTTCTCAATTCCCTGAATGAATTAGCAAATTAACAAACACTTTAATCACTAAAAGAAAAACACATATAACTTCAATAATTGTAAAAATAAGGTATATTAAAACCTCACATTAGTAGGAGTGTTAGGGCTCGAATCAACGCATCGCCGAGGCGATTTCCGCTTCGAAGGAGAAGAAACAGGACTCTCGTGGATCACTACATCTGCATTAGATCTTAATCTCCGTTTCTGAGGAGTAGATTTACCGTGGGAACGGGAGATCTCCTCCGATTTGACGGCCATGATTGAAGACTTGAAACCTGCGATTGACGGAATTGGTAACTGGGTTCGTGAATCGCCGTTGTTTTTTGTGTTGATGGGTGAATAGACAGTAGAGGAGGGTTTTTGGTGGGCTGGTGAAGTTATTTTCGCGGGAAAGGTAGCCGTAACAATTTCGTCCCCCGCGCATGTAACTGTTACCTTTGGAAACAATTCGTGCTTGGGCTGGATCCTGTGGACTTACAGGTTTTACTTGGGCCTCCGTGAGGCCTGAATAAATTATACAATCATCCATGTTTTATAACTAGGCCCCGTTTAAGTTGGGGCTGGGCTACAGTGATTGTAATGGAGGTTTGTAGGATTGAGATGCAAGCTACATCTTCACAAATTATTTTCAATTTTTATAATCGTTTTTTTTATTTTAAAAGTATTTTTTTGATGTTTTATACTTGTTTATACTTTAGATTGTTTTTATTTACAATAATATATATATATATATAATTAACTATTTGTATGAATTTTTTATAAACTAAATGTGAATGAAAGAAATTAGCATCGTTATAAATAAACAAATCATTATATTTTTAAAATATGCATACAGGTTTTTCTTGTATATTCTAAGCATATTTATTTAAAATCATCAGCCACTCTCTATTTTTTAGAGATAGAAAATTACTACTAATTATATACTATATATGATTTAATTAGAAAGAACTTTATTTTGTCTTTTATTTAATTTCTAAAATTATAGGAACCGTTCATATATATATATATATAACGTCAATTGTGGGGGGGGGGGGGGGGGGGGGGGGGTTCCCCGGGTAAAACAAAATGGATCGAATTCCATGAAACCCAAGTGGCAAAACTTTATATTTTTGTTCATATATATAGAGAGAGCAACTAGCTTGGGTAGTGGGTATCAATCAATGTCGAAAAAAATCAATTGACAGAAGAAAAAAAACTGTCACGCAGGCAGCCTTTGCCTGAGCTAAGCCACTTGAAAATTATCAAGACCCCATTAATGGAAAAAATACAAAAATAAATGAAATATATTTATGAGTTATTTATATTCCTCATCAAATAAAATATTTTGAGGGGGGGGGGGGGGGGGGGGGGGGTCCCCGGTAAAACAAAATGGATCGAATTCCATGAAACCCAAGTGGCAAAACTTTATATTTTTTGTTCATATATATAGAGAGAGCAACTAGCTTGGGTAGTGGGTATCAATCAATGTCGAAAAAAATCAATATACAGAAGAAAAAAAACTGTCACGCAGGCAGCCTTTGCCTGAGCTAAGCCACTTGAAAATTATCAAGACCCCACTTAATGGAAAAAATACAAAAATAAATGAAATATATTTATGAGTTATTTATATTCCTCATCAAATAAAATATTTTAATTATAAATAATAAAGATGGTTCAAGACTCCACTTATTATTATTTATTTTTAACAAAAAAAAAATTGTTATCATGAGCAGACTCTGCCCGCAAGAGAGGAGCTTGTGATTTATATTTTTGTACGGACTTGAGCGGCCATGGCTCTCGAACAGTACTAGCGGTGTGTGTGTGATATCAAACCATGGCCATGGAACTATTAACGGTGGCGTGTGGCCACCTTGCAACGACACGGTGAAAACGATCATTTGGATGTCTAAAAGACCATCTCAATAAGATATTTTTATTAAAATAATATTTTTATTTTTATTTTTCAAAATATGATTTTTTACATTACCATATAAAATAAAAACATTAAAAAATAATTTTTATTTTTTAAAAAAATATATTTGAAAAAAATAATATCAAACCACCTGCTCCTTCTCTACTTCACGGCGCCCAACTCTGTGATAACCGAGCAACTCTACCCTCTTTCGTGAAAGCAAAAGTCCCATCCTTTGTAATTATCATTCTTGCTTGTGATGAATATTCTTGATTTTGTTTTTACCAAAACACCCTATTAATATATTGTTTTCATCTACAGATCCTAAAATAAAAGTTTCCGTGCTCGAAAAATCGAAACCCTGAGATTGTGATGTGTTTTTTATATATATAAAAAAAAAAGAATTTTTAAAAGGGGATTCGTGATTATCCACTGCGATTAATTATTTACCTGAGAAGTATCTGTGCTCATAAAATATATATAAAAAATTACACAATTCTCGATCTCTTGTTTGTTAGCTAGTCTCTAGATCACACAGAGACTAGAACAAAGAATGCAAGTTGTAATTACTTTTTAAAATATAATTTCCTGGTTAATGGCTAATCATGATTTTATCTAAATATATCAATGTTTTGTGTGTGTGTCTATATATATATATATATATATATAAGTAACTATCTTATCTATAAACGCAAATTTATTTCATATCCATAATTAACAATTTGTATATTTGTTATCAACTGAATTTGAATGAGAAAATTAACATCATTATAAATAAATAAAAACCATTAGATTTTTTTATATATACAAAATATACACACAAGTTATTTTAAATATTTGAAGCATGTTTGTTAGTTTAAAATTATCAGTCATACTTTAATTGTTAAGAGATAGAAAATCTACTACTAATTATATATTCGTTTAGAAATCATTTAATTTGAAAAACAATAAAGTATGGATGAAGCATAACTCGACCTCTATACTGGGATAAAAAAATTAAACAGCTTAAAAAATTTAAAAGTACATTGATATGATATTAGAGACAATTTATTTATTTTACATTTAAAAAATCAACACTCATTAGTTGTTTTAAAAGAAAACTTATAATATTTTTTTTGTATGAGAGTAAACACCACACCTCTCTAAAAAACGCACTTTATCGGTTTAAGTAACCGAGTAAAATTATGTTTGTGACAGATACTTACAAGGGATGCATATTTTAGCTCGAACACAAGACTTGATGTGTAGATCACATATCTTTTACTATCGTGTCACAACCATTAGAGACAAAAAAAAAAAATATGATCATGTTGAAGAATAATACAAATCATATTCTGGAGTCTTATCTAAAAGCTTAAGCTTTTAGGTAAGATGATTTCTTGACATGGTATCATAGCCTTGTTGACCTAGCCTTCACGAGTTCGAATCTCATCACGCCTTTTTCATTTAATAAAAATCATGGTAGTATGAGTCTGTGCAAGTTTCAAGCCGAGAGAGCTTTCACCTGAGAGGATGAGTTAGAAAATAATATAAATCATATTCTGGGGCTTCACCTAATCGCTTAAATTTTTAGGTATGATGATTCCTTAAACCATCAATTGAATAAAATTATTATTTTTTCATCCAAAAGATAATATTGTATATGTTTCATTTGATGTCACATAACTTTAGCAGAATTAATCTCTAAAAATATAGCAGCCGTTCATATATATAGTATAAATATATAGCCAATGACTTTTAGTGAAAGAAACAAAAAACAAGTTCACCGGGTAAAACAAAAATGGATGAATTCCACTGCATGAAACCCAGACGACAAGTCTTCATCGTTTTTGTTCATATATGTATATATATTTACAATAGCAGTATAAACACAGAGCAACTGAGGTAGTGGGTGTCCATCAACGTCAAGAATCTCAATAGACAAGAAAAGCTTGTCACAAGAAATCGCTGGGCCTCGCAGGAGAGAATTTGTAATTTATATTTTTTTGTACGGACTTGAACGGGCATGGCTCTTGAACAGTGCTAGCGGTGCGTGGAATTTCAAGCCATGGCCCGGGAACAGACAACGGTGCCTCCCCTCCCTTACAACGACACCGTCGGTGAAAACGATCACTGGCGTGTTGAAAAGTCCACCTCGCTAAGATTTTTTTTATTTTTTTTACTTTAAATGCCTATTGCATATACAAAATTATCCAGAAATCTTAACCTGGTGCTGCCATGCATGGGCTGTCGACCATACCTAATTAATATATATATATACACCGAGTGCGTAACATTTTAAAGTGTTTTCAGTGGAAACAAACGGCTATGCTAGAGTGTGAATATTTAATTTTGTGCGCAAGCAATCATACACCGTGGTTTCAAATTTGCTAACATCAAGTTCTTGAAATTAAGATGTGTATATTATATGGTTTGGCTTGAAAGTTTAGTATAAATGAAAGGAGCGAGTTTTAGAAAATAATATAAATTATATCTTGGAGTCTTACCGAATAACGTAAACTTGTAATTGAGATGGTTTCTTAACATAATATCAAAGTCTTGTTGATATAGCGGTCACGAGTTCAAATCTAATCTTTTTCACTGATGATGTTAGATCATTATTATTTTTTTATTTTTTTTTTTCAAATTCGGAACCTTTCTTGCATCAAAGACATCTTTTTCGATAATGATGTTAGATCATTTTTTTTTTTTCAAATTTGCAACCTTTCTTGCATCAAAGTGAGAGCGTTCACAGTGATAACTGTCCAAATAATTAACTGCTCGTTGTTTTTTTCTCAGTTAATCCCACCCCTTCTTTTTTCTCTCGTCGACGTCTCTCTCCAGGCTACAATCCGTCCCACTCTTTATCTTAAAAAATCCCACCCCTTTTTGGATTTTTCTTATCACCTTGGATTGTCTCTGTAAAATGATCTGATCTTCCATAGGAGGCAGATAAGTATTTGCTGAATCCTGCTCACTAGAATATGATTTTAGACATGACGTTACTACAGTGTAATCCAGAACTCTCAACTCGAATGGAGAAGCGGAGTGAGTTGTCATCATTCTAAGAAGATATTTTACATGTAATTTTGTTTTAAAACATGGCTAGTGAATATATTTAAAATCACGAAGTTTATTTATGTTTTAAGATTGAAAGTATGTTAGAGGTTAAAATTAAACTCATGTAACATAAAATCTTTTTTTTTTAAAAAAAATCTAGATTAAATAAAATTTAAATTTAAACTATATGAGTGCACTCAATTCAGTTCGACTTGGACTCGAATTAGGGATCAAGTGACTGTTTAAAATTGTGGATGAAGTTTTTTTTAAAGTGTTTTTTGTTAAAAAATACATTAAAATTATTTTTATTTTAGCTCTGAATTTTTGATTTTGTAAAGAGATTTGGAGTCAGTTTTTCTAAAAAAACAAAATTTTATAGGTTTGATCTAGGTTGTTAAAAATATTTTTTTTTTAATTAAGTATATATTAATAAAAGCAACTAAAAAAATAAATTATATTAAAATATGATATAAAGAGTCAATAACATCATAATCAATGAGTGATCTAAATAAAATAAAAAAAAACAATATGAATAAATAAATTAGTGATATAGAGAAATAAAATATATCATAACAAAACTTTCAAATACAGATAAAATCATTGAATGATAGAAAATATACATAAATTGAAATTGAGTGATAACTTGGTTGTTTCCTTGTCAACAAGTTCCTGAAATTCATTTAACTTCAAGTTAGTTGAAACATAAATTCTAGAATGAAACACGTAATATGACCCCGTAAAACTCAAGATTTGTACTATCTTTTTAGATATTTTTTTAATATCTAGCTTGATGCTTAAATATATAATATAAGTTGTAACATAATCATATCTTTTTAATAAATATGTGATCAATATTAAAGAGTTTTTTTTTAATAAATACAAGGAAAATATAAAATATGCACGTGCTATCTTTTGACCTAGGTTTGCTTTAACAAGAAGGGCTTCTTAAATAAAATAAATAATTTAATCTAATGATGTCAAACATGAGATCATACTACAGGTAAATGTTTTTTTTTTTAAGATTAGATCTAATTTAATAATATGTTAAATCTTAATTTAATTTATTATTTTACAATTAAAATAAAGATAAAAAATATAGGCAAATAGAAATGATATAAATTGTTTTGTTTATACGAGTATTTTTTAAAATATTTGTATCTATTGCAAATAATTTTTTATTTTTATTTTTTGCAACTATCAAGTCAAAACTAATTCCATAGTAATTTCAGTTAATTTTTATCGATTTAACACAAGTCAAAAATAATTTTACTAGTTTTTAGTATCTGTAGTCTACTTTTGCACTTTAAACACGCATAGACTTGAAAAATCATATGATTATACAAGTCAATTTACTATTTTGACAATAGTAACCTTGATAAGATACGACTTTTCAAGTTGATACTGTTAGAATTGTAGGAGACTGTTTACATGCGAATTGTCATCACGAAGTAACAAGTAACAGAGCTTCGACGATAAATAATATAAGCATTATTATAAAAAAAAATTATACATCTTTAAGTTTTTTCACAAGCAAATATACTATATATATTTTTTGAGAATTACTGTTGTTTCGGTGTGTGAAATATGTTGCATATAATTAGATTATTTTATACTTTGTTGTCAAGTTCATATATTTAATTCCTAAGATTTAATATTTATTTGTTATAATCTTAACATAGAGTTTATAAAATTACCCAAGTTATTATTCTGTAACTTAACTAGTGATTTTATGTTTATGAATACATCTTAATCACCGGAGTTAAAACATAATTTTTACCATCAATGAACCATAGGTTATGCATGCAAGAAAAATTAAAAGGAAAGCTTATGGGGCCACAAATTTCCCACCACCAAGCGGCCCTTGACGATTGCGAGGCATTTACCGGGACCGGCGATCTGCTCAGGCCAGGCTGCCTTGATGTGGGACTCCAATGAAGTGCCGTGGAATTGCTCAGTGATGGTTACGGAATATGATTGAGTTTATTTTCTATTTATAAATATAATAAAATAATATTTTTTATTTTTATAAATTATTTTTAATATCAATATAAATCTGAAAATATTAAAAATTTTAATTCAAATAAAATAAAAATTATTAAAAAAAGGCTAGGGGTTGGTAGGAGATCACTGCTGCTATTCCAGCCTTACAGGGATACTCCATTCCTGACCGAGGTATGTGATGGGACCGGTGACATTACTGTGATATAATGCAATACATCGTACCGGGCGAGAGAAACCGGTGATTAAATCAACTTGTTTCCCTGTAGAAGTGGTTCCATCGATCACGGCAACAACCTCCTATAAGCACATGCTTAATCAAAGCATTAGTGAGTGCGGTCGTACATTTTATTTTTTTAAAAAAATAATTTTAATATTTTTATAAATAAAAAATAATTTTATTTACACTTAGAAAGGATTAGTTACTATTGGCGAGTGCGGTTGTACAATATTTTTTTAACATAATTATTTGAAGTTTTTTTTATATTAATATTCTTTTATTGTTTTTTTTATTGTATATGGTATATGTCAATATAAAAAAACCATTTAAAAAGAATATTTTAATATATGTTTAAGAGAACTTGCGATATATATACTAGATCTTGAGTTTGAGTCGAAACTTGTATTTCTTATAAAAATATAAAATAATTAGAATTTTATTTGTTCACCTGAACTCTCAAAATATACTTTACAGGATATGAGAGATAAGTTTCACTCGGGAAAAAAAAAGTATAATGTAGCTTGATAAGATGATTTGTCGAACAAAATCTTATCAATAAACATTTGACTGTAGCACTACATTGATTTACAAATCAATCGAAGTGTAGGCATGATTTGATCATTGCCGCTTATATTGACGGTGCAAATTCATTTGCCGCAAGAGTTGATATTGAAAATTAAAGAAATAGCGTGATAGCCGAGGCCTCTATTCTGCGTATCAACTCAGCAGGAACTGAGCTTTCATTCCTGTACAGGAGACGATAGATATCAGCTGATGATTCTATCTTGTCGGAAATTGATTGGGTTCTTCCAGCTTGCAATAGTTTTCACTAGCTCAAGTGGGCTCAAGTGGGTTTTCTCTGTCTAGCCAGCCCTTTTCCTGCAATTCTGAAATAACCAGTGTGATGACCACTCCTTCATTCTTCCTTCGCACTGCATGCACTCCCCGCCATGTGCAGAATAGAGAAGTCCCAGGAAATTTTTTCAAATGCCATGGGAGTGCGAGAGAAGAGGTGTGCGCATCTGGTTTAGACCACTTTTCCATGTTCATCCCCTTCAGAGAAAGATTCTCTCGTGTAATTTACTGCAATGTAATCCTGCAACTCAGGAAATTTTAATGTTTTAATCCATAAATTATGAAATAACTGGAACACAGACAGGAAAAAGAAAATGAGAAAATTCGGCCGTGCTTCGATCGAGAGAGACCAAGGCATGCAGAGGCAGACAAGAGAGGTCTGTTGATGCACCAAACCCGCCATTAACTCAAAGCAAAATAATTGGCTGACAGCTTCTTGTTTATGGTCCAACTGGGCTATCATTTTTCTTTCGAATGAACATTTAATTAATTTGTAAGCTCCACCAAACTTAAATATCGCTGCATTATTATACAGCGCTGTCCTTTCCTATCTCACTTTCTCTATAATGGTCATTTCCTTTTAACTATTTCTTTTTTTTTTATTTGAGAAAATCTTACTCCGAAAGTGTATTTGATGGGTTAAGATGAGCGAGTAAAATCCTGATTGTCCTAAATTTTTATAAGAAATGCATGGTCTAACTCACGAACTCAAAATTTATTATGCAGATCTCAGGTTTTTTATCATTACACCAGGCTATTATAATTTATTGATTATTAAATTGCCTTTTCTCTCTGCAAATTCTTGGCTGTCGAGATCTTCCATGCTATCATCATGCAGCTGGAGTGCGCTTCACTGTTCCTTGCAAGGGATGACTTATCATGTGATGCGTCTTTCAGCTAATAATTTAATTTGAGGTTCAAATTGCATCATGCCCGGAAATAATTACTGGAGGGAGTGGAGTAGATCGATCAGTGGAGGTGATAGCAGTTTCTGACATCTTACAACGTGCATGGATTTTTTCATTCCTCGGTTAACCTTTTTCTAGAAAAAAAACAGAAAGTAAAAGGTGGCTTTATAGTAACTGTCATCGTACTCAGCCATGATAATTTAATCCTTCAGAGTTGTTTTTACTTTTCTTTGGATCTGCCGGACAAGTCATTATGCCCCCACCCCTATCGACCCACGTTGGAAATATGAACATAAAATTCGTAATAGTCAGTAATCTTATTTTTGATATCACATGAAAATAATTTAAAATATAAAAAAAATCATTTTTTGTCAAAAAAAAACTTTTAAAATACAGCTTTAAAAAGAATCTTTCAAAGAGATAAAACCCACTGTGGACAAGGACCTTGCTCTCGACCTTCGAAATATTTTCTTGGACGGAGAATTCCATGAGAAAATAATAAAGACTGGGCAAAAAAAGAAAAAAAAAACATGGTCAGTTTGAGCTGAGCATCGATTTTGAAATAAACACAGAATCTTTAGAATACGACACTGTACGCACCTGTTCAATCAACATAAAGATTATTTGTGCTCTAGTATTTTATATATATTTTTTATTTATTAAGATGGCTTGGAATATTTTGTCCCTTCTCCCTCGCGTGCCCAGTTGCAAAAAAACATGTTTTTTGCTTTTGCTTTTGCTGGATTCAAGTTGATCCATAGGGCCGAAGAATGGGCCAATAAGCTGCAGGGAAAATCTAGAATGGGAGTGTCGACAAAATACTGCTGTTCCTAATAAGACTTTTAAATTTTGAGTCAAAATTATATATATATATATATATATATATATATATATATATAATTGCATTTGTTTAGTCTTGGCTTTCTTTTTATTAAAAATTTACAGATGATTTTTCATGATCTATTTTATTTGTTTTGTAGGGGGTTATTAATACCTAGAAATAGTGATCAGAGAGTTAGTCCGGATTGACTTGAGACTATTTTTTAATTTTTTTTAATTGAGTTTTGTTCTCTTAATTTCATCATTTATTGATGAATTTATAGGAAATATAACTTCCTACTATGTTTTTTATTGGTTTTATATGGGAATATCTCAGTCTAGCAATCAAAGTTGTGGATCTTGGTATTTTAACCCCAATTAAATTGTTTTTTTCTTCTTTCTACAAGACAATCGTAGTCTTATAGCTCAAGTTCAATTGATTTATTTTAATTTTTTTTCACCCCCTGAATTTCATCTTTTCATTTAGTGTTTGATTAAGAATAAGGCTTTCTCGTTTATTTTTTATTGTTTTTTATTAGATTATCTCGACAACATGAACCAATAATGCTTAAGAAGTTAACTTGAGTTACTTAGATTATTTTTCATGTCATTTTTAATTGAAAAACTTATGAATCTCATCTTTCAACGCAGTTTACAATAAAGTAATTGAGAATTGAGTTTTCTAATTTATTTTGATGTGCTATTTGTAAGGTTATGTGAGTCTCCAAGTCTGAATCACAAATTTGACAGGTTAACGCAAGTTAAATTAGATTTTTTTTATATGGTATTATCTCAATCACATGATTCTTTTTTATTCTCATCCTTCAATATTATGCTAATTGAATATTAGACTTTATAATTTATTTTAATTTGTTTTCTATGAGGTTATTTTGATTTTATTATTAGCCTTATGACTACGATCATGATGTAATTATATTTTGATTATAACATGAACATTGGACATTGATGTTATAAATTATTTAACATGTTATATGTCAAATATTATTTTGATGATTGTATGCACGTGTTCATATATATGCATAGTTCCTCTGAAAAATAACTTATAACATAACTTCTAACACCCTTGTTGATAGCAAAAACCGAGGTTATACGTAAATTGACAAAATTATCATAAATAACTTAATTGTTATTCCAATCAACTTAACAAAAAGAGTACTTTGTGGAAAGTATAAGCGTCACTCTAAACACTTGAGAAAGTCTCATAAAGATAGAATTATGAGTGATTTAATGCTTGTCTTTCATCAAGTATTAATAAAAGGTTTTATAGTGTTTAGCCTGTAAAAAAACTTAGGAATAACGATTTAATCTTAACTAGTAAAAAAACTGAATTTGATCTTGCACCAATAAAAAAACCATTCAACGGTTTGGTCTCACTCGCTAAGAAAATTATGTGTTATAATGAAACTCTTTAACTAGTATTCAAGGAAAAGACTAGTAGTTTGTCGAATCTCTATGAGATTTAGTGCACTGTCTCTAAATCCTCACTATTTAATAATCATATTTATATTATCGTTTGCTTTCGTATTTGCTTGATTGCTTAGAATTGCATGTCATTAGATAAGACATTATAAATTTATATTTTTATCTTGCATACCTAATTCACCTCTCTTATTGAGTACACTTAGGCTATACCTTAAGTGATCAACATTTATAACCCCAGTTACGAGTTGACAAGATGACTCGATTCAATTTTCCAAGTCCTTTTTTTTATCATTCAGTATATAGTTGATTGAGATTAAAACTTCATAATTTATTTTAATATGTTTTATATGAAATTATCATTATCTCATAACCCAAGTCAATTCATTGCGTTTTTATCTTAATTTTTTTTTATAGAATTAAACTATGTTTTTATAGATAGTTTGTTTTTTTATCCATGAAATCAATCGGATCATATTTAATTAACCTCCATATAATTTAAAAGATTTTTATTGGAAAAATATAATCATCATCGAAATATTTCTTTTATATTTAACAAAACAAAATGATCAAACTGACACCATAACAGAAATCAAAATTATTTACATGAATTAACAAAAGAGCTAAAAGAGCTCGGTATAGGTACTGTAGCGCCTAACTCAGATGCACTGTGGAGTGGACATTTGTCCGCCGTGCGTCGCGCGAGTTTGTGCACTCTTTTTTTTTGTTTTTTCCGCCTATGAACAGTGTAGTGGTGATTTTATCCCCGGTAATAAGACAAAAACATGTTTCGGCTGAGGGGTACGAGAGTAATTGCGCGCGTACGGACCGGTCCGCCACAACCTTTTTTTTAATATTTTTTAAATGGCTCAAGACGGTTCTAGCCCCTAATAAGACAATCTATTTATTAAGGTCAGGGACATAACGATAACTGACCATTATTATTTATATATTTTTCAAAATCTGTCAGGCGCGTGCGGTTCACGCAGTCGACGATGTCCCCCCTGATGTCCCTTTCAAGTGGCGCGTGCGGTATGCTACGGTGGCCGGAAATGTGCTACGGGCGTCTAATCCAGTGCGCCTCTTTTTGGCATTCCTCCCGATGCGGCGCGTTTCTTCACACGGTGGCCGTGGATGGGGCGGTGGCCGGTTAAAGCCTGTTGCACCATTTCTCTCTCTCCTACACGTAAAAGTGCAGAAGAGCCCCCCGAGTTTTGTATACTTTCAATTCGGTCCCTTGACTTTTAATTGTGTATATAGCCCTTATTTCAGTTATATAAGTTTTGATTTTATTTGATTGGGTCCTTCGATTGCAATTAATGAAATATTATTGTTTCACTTTGGTCCTCCATCTTTTAATTTCCGGATTGGGTTGAAAAGGCTGAATATATTTGGTACAGAAGTTTCAATTTTTGCAAATTTGTCATTTAATTGAAAATGTTAATAAATCTTACTTTCATTTCAGCCCTTAAACTTTTAATTTTTTATTTTCATCCCTTTATATTTTATTTTGATTTCAGCCCTTATACTTTTATTTTTAAAAATTTCTAGTATAACCCCTACTTTTGTCCATGTATATATAAGTGTGTTTAACACAATAATAATAATAATAATAATAATAATAATAATAATAATATAATTCTTTTTCTTACTTGCTTCTTTGATAATTTTTTTTCCTTCGGATAATTTGATAATTTTTATTTTTTTGGCAGTAAAAGCAATGATAATTTTTATTTTTATTTTTATATTATGTCTTTGTTTTATCTTTTGTTAAAGTTTCTAGCATTTTTTTAGTCTTTCTTTTAGTTTTTTTATTTCATAATAATAATAATAATTTAATTGTTTCTCTTGCTTACTCTTTTGTTAATGTTTTTGAGTGTTTTTTTTAGGATTATTTGAAAAAATTTATTATTTTAATAGTAAGAGCAATGATAATTTTAGATTTTTAAACTTTTATTTTGCTATTGTTATACTAGGGAGTGTTGAACTATTTTATTATATTAAATTTCGCATAAATAAAAATTAAATTTCACATAAGTGTCAAATATTTTGCCTGTTTCGACTACACTGTTCTTTTTAGACAGCAAATAAATAATTATAGCATGCAAAAAATTTCTATTTTTGTTTTTCAAAAAAATTGCAATATTTGTATTTATAATGTGTCATATCTAATATTACTGGGGAAAACATGCAACTCATATTTTTTTCTTACAAATTTAACTTTGTTATCTACAATTAAAAAACTCACTATATATTATGTATTATGTGAGACTAAGTATATGTGTTGAATATTTATTTAATATTATCGCCTAAAAATATATAAACAGAGAAAAAAAATGACCTGCGATTTCTTGCATAAAAAAATTAATATCGGTATTCTTAAATATATTTAATATAATAATATAATGAATAAATCTTATAAAAAAAATTAAAACGGTTACCTTTTTTTCACATGTATTTTTTATTTTTTACTGTCCAAGTCAGTTGTTCTTTTTTAACCGGTTGTGGTTTTTTTCAAACAAGAGTATCCATGACAACAAATTCCTAATGAAAAATTTCACCTTCTAAGCAAATTTTTTAGCAAATTTTATCAAAAGTTTTTGAGCAATAGCAATATTCAATCATATTTTAGTTCAAATAAACCATTTTTAACAATTTTATCACTTACAATGATACTAATTAAATATTAAAATTACAAAATACAATATTTATAAAATCAATTAATTTTCTGCATAGATAAAAAAACTAAACGAAGCGGGCAAATCAGCTCGCTGGTGACTATAAGTGATTGTAATGAAGAATTGATATAATAATCATGTGGATTGACATGGAGAATGTTGCTAGGAAGCATCCAAAAGATTTGATAGAAAAATTGAAAACGAAAACAGTGTTACAAGTTAAATCAATTCTAGCCGTCAAACAAGTCTCCAATAACAAGTGTACGTTAATAAAAGCGTCACAATCACTGACAGCCAACCTCCTGACGTAAACCCTGGTGCGCTAGTTGGGGTGATTTTGGACCGTCAATACCTCACCCAACTAGATATTTATTTTTGCATTTTATTTGTCCTTTTTCATATACTTTATAAATAATTATCATGAAAAATATTCTGACAATTAAACTCGAATGCTCTGTCTGGTAATATTTTTTAAAAATATATTTGAAAAAAATGATTTTTTTACTTTAAATTAATAGTTTTTGATATTTTTAGATTATTTTGATGTATGATATCAAAAATTATTTTTTTTAATATATTTCTAAACAAAAAACACAATTTCAGACACAAAATTCTATACATCCCCAAAGAGAATAAAGAAGGCATAAAAATAATAATAAAAAAGTAAGAATAGAGGACAAGCTATGAATTATATAATTTCTACAATAAAAGACACCAGGTGTCATTTTTATGTTTTTTATAATGAAGATATTATTATTTAACAATGGAACATATTTTTTTTTGTCTTATATAAAAGTTCATTAAAGAAGGATATCTTTCCGAATATAGTATGCAAAAAATCACATCTTCATGTACAAACCTTTTATTTATTTTTTTATATTTAACATTACTTTTTTCTAAAAAAAAAAACTTGGATGCAGTGACATAGTACCCGTTAGATATTAGTAATATGGGAATACTATCGATATTACCTTTTAAAATATTTTTTTATTCAAAAATTTATTAAAATTATATTTTTATATTTTTTTAAAATTATATTTTATATTTTAAAAAAAGTATTTTAATAACACATTGGAAATATATACTAAAAACACCAGGAAAAAAAAGGGACAAATTCAACAATTAATAAAGTCTGCTGCGGGAACCTAATTAAATTAATACACACTCGTAATCTTTTTGAATTTTTCTTCTTGTTGTTTATCATTTCATTTTGTCATGGATGCTCGAAATTCCTCTATAATATAAGTATTCCATTGCAAATTCAACACTACACACTCGCTATTATACTTCATTGTATTCAATTTCGTAGTGAGTTGATAAGAAGTTTGAGATCTATTTTGTAGGTCTTAAAATATGATTGTTTAGTAAGAGCTCGAGACAGTTGGGTTTTACTTGTTTAAAGATAAATAAGGTTCTCTTAATTTTTTTTTATAAAAAAGAGGTATCATTTGGTACGTTCAATCTTATATTATTTATCAACTTAGAGTGTGTTTGGTATTGTGGTTGTTGTTGTGGTTTAAGAAAACAGTTTTATGAAAAGTACTTTTAGTTGCGGTTCATAACTGAAATTGAAATGTTTGGTTTAAAACTGTGGTTGAGTTTTAAGTTTAATATAGAATAAGAAAATAAAATATAATTCCCTTGAGATAAGAAATTAAAAATATAATACGAAAAATAAAAATATAAAATCTCTAAACTAAAAAAGTAGTTAGGATTTTTTTCTTTGAAAAAATAGAAAAGATAGATAGTATAAAAAGTTTGATGAGAAAATAAAATATATTTAAATAAAATAATATTAAATTAAACTTATGGGAACATAAACTTAAAGCAAGTAAAAGAAAAAGAAGAAGAAATGGCGAAAAAACAGCTTGTGGGACCCACGGGTGGTTACAAATCATTTTGAAAAGCAGTTATTAGCTGCTTTTCGTGTACTGGTATCTTGTTCATTTTAGTATGTGAGACCCATACAATATTTTTGCGTTTTAACTTTAATCAAACATTAAAGTTGAGAGTTTTTTTTCAAACTCGGTTTGTACCAAAATACCAAACACTCACTTACTATGCAAAACCATGATTGTTGGAATTTTTTTTATTGTTTTATTTATATCCTGTTAAAAATAAAAACCCTTATAAATTTAATTTTACTTGCTCGGTTCATTTTCAAAACTTCTTCGGATGAAATTGAAACAAAATTAGTATTTTACCATAAAACCCACAACAACAAAATTGAAAACTTTTGATATTTGCGTTGTGTTTAAATAATTATACACAGAAGCACTCGTATTCCATGCGCAAAAGCTAGCACTGGGAATGGATTCAACTGTAAAATTATCGCTTCGTAAAACAAATAAAAACATTTCACTAACAAAAACAGACTCTATGATTACCAAAAATATATATTTCACTTGATAAAACCGTATATGAGGAGTAAAATAGAACGTCAAAGATGTTAGGAAATATATATATACAGGGTCATATTACCTGAAATACTTAATTATATTCAGCAAAAAATTAAATAAAAAAACAAGGTTTATTTGGTCCATTTAACATAAGTAACCGGTAATTTATTTATTTTTACTTTCTCTAGTGTGAATTTAATCCCTCCCACTTTAAGTTTTTTTTTCTAGGAATTTAAAATTTCTGAAATCTTAATATTTTCTTAGAAATCAAACACATATGGTTAGATATCTAAGATTTGAATCTTTTTGGATGAAAAATCCACGTAGTTTGGAGATAAGATTTATGTTTTGAATAGTTTATGAATCTTTTAGTTTTCAAAATTTGATTCATTTTTAAACAATGTGATTTAATGAATTTTGGGACTCTTTGATGGTTAAATGAGTGGCTTTTTTCAAGAAAAAAACAGTATAATACTACAAAGTGATACTTTTGAAATAAATACATGGTAAAAAAATTCAAAATTCAAAATTTTTGTTTGAAGAATTCATGCTCTATTTATAGTTTGTGAGATTTTTTATAGAACATAAGAGCTAAAAACTAATTTCATCATGATAGTAACGCGCGCGCGCATGCATATATTAATGGACTGAAATGGAATAAAACAATATCTCCTGACATATATATTCATGTTAATTAAAATTTCACTAATAAATAAAGATTATACTATACATTCTGAAGGTTGTTTTTCTTTTCAGTAACCATTATATAATTATGCAAACCATCAAATCTTTAAATATAAAAAATGTCATAATAGGGCATTGATTTTGACAATTTTTGTGATTTTTCTTATTATTTTTAGACTTCATGTTATTTTTAGAAAATAAATTTGCTAATTTGGAGCTTACATTTACAACCCATTTCACCTATAAAATAACTTCATATTCCTTATTGAAATACCATATTTAGCTTTCAGATGAATCAACAACTCCAAGAGGATGATGCTATTGTACTAGAAAGATCAAGTTAGTTTATTTTTCAGAGAGTTATTATATTTTTAAGAGGGAGAGGTTTATGGCCTTATTGATGATGACATGGGGGCACAAGATTCCCTTTTTAAAGAGAGAGCGGACTTGGGGATGGAAGATTCAAGATCATTCTTGAAGATAACGAAGTCTTAAAAGTCTATTCGGAGAGTCGTGTTAGTTCTCCATGTTCTAGTTAGGTTTTGTGGTATATATTTGGTCATAGAATAAGGATCTTGCTGCTTTGTCAAGGTTGATCATCTCAAGTTGTCATGGGAAGTAAAGTTATCACATTATAAAGTTACCCCGAGGGAAAAAAATTAACAAAAAAAACTAAAACTATTATTATTATTATTGTGTGAATAATAGGAAAATAAATTCAATAAAAAAATAAAAAAAAACCCAAAAACTTTAATAAAAGAGCAAACAAAAAAAATAATAAAAAAATAAAAATTATTAGCTAAAAAAATCATTTGGCGGGAGAATAAAAATAAAACTAATAAAAAAACCAAAAGAAAGAACGAAGGAAATAAAATAAGAAATATCAGTTTTCAAATGATCATAAACACAAACTAAAATTTGAGAACAAAAGTTTTGAAAAAAAATGATATCTCAACAAAATAGAAAATAATAAAAATTAAAAATCAAACCTAAGAGCACACACACACACACACACATAAACATGGATAAAAATATGGACTATTTAAGAAATATAAAAAATTGAAAGTATAAGAGCCGAAATAAAAACCAAATATATTATCAATTACAATATAACATCTATACATGCAAGGTTTGATATAATAAAACACATCAACACACCCTATTATAACAACAACAACATCGAAGCCTTAACATCTAAAAATATCATTACTATTACTGTTAGAATAATAAAAATTATTAAATTACCCAAGGAAAAAAAATTGAAAACATTAACAAAAGCGGATGCAAGAAAAAAACTAAAATTACTATCATTATTATTATTATTGCGTTAATAATGGGACAAAAAATAATCAAAGAATAAAAAAAGCCCAATAACTTTAACAAAAGAACAAACAAAAATATAAAAAAATGAAAATAAATAAATTTATAATCTAAAAAAATCATTTGATGTGAAAAAAAATGATAAAAAAAACCAAAAGAAAGAACAACAGAAAAAAACAGAAATATCAATTTTCAAATGATCACAAATACAGACTAAAATTTAAGAACAAAAGTTTTCAAAAAAATGTTACCTCAACAAAAGAGAAAATAATAAAAAATAAAAACAAAAGCTAAGAGCACATATATATAACACATGGACAAAAATAGAGACTATTTAAGAAATATAAAAAAATAAAGGAATTATAATAAAAAATTAAAAGTATAAGGACAGAAATGAAAACCAAATATATTATCAATTCAATAAAAGGACAAAATTGAAAAAAATCAAATCTTATGTACCAAAAATATTAAGGGATTTAAAACTAAACCCAAAATTAAAAGAATAGGGACTGAAATGAAAACATAATATATAATCAATTTCAATCGAAGGACACAATTGAAACAAATCAAAATTTACATAACAAAAATAAGGATCATACAACATATTTAAAAGAGCAGGTACTAGAATGAAACAAACATAAAATCGGGGGGCTCCCGTGTAGTTTAGGGTGAATGAGAGAGAAAAGTAGAAAAAAATTTAACCGTTCATCGTCACGTCTTCGACTATTGTGTGAGACCATGCATCATATCATGAGGAAGAGGACCTAGCGACGCATCCATGAGGAAAAGGCCTTGAAGCATGTGTGAGGCCGAATATACAGTATTTAGAGGAAAATAATAATAAAAAATAGTAAATTACCGTAACATCTCTACAACCAATTCTTTAATTTTGTGTTATGGGGGCAGATTAATATTTAGATATTTTCAAAAGAATGTGTAATTAATTACCTTGGCTCCCCCCAACTGCAATTGTTTTTTTTTTTTTTTTTTGTCTTTTTCGTAGGATAAAATAATTATTTTATTATGTAAAGAAATATAAAAAATCAATAAATCAATGACGTAACCGAATTGACCCAATTCGGAAACACTATTATAATTTACAGTGATTTCACCAATATACTACAGTGAAACACTAAACTCTTTTAGTTTGTTGTATAATGTGGGATGACTGGGACGTGGGATTTTATTTCTTATTCTTCTTCTTCTTTTTAAAAAAAATAATCAAAGGAAGATATTGGGTTCCACGTAATGCTATTGAGCATCCTCACAAGTGCTCTTTTTTTTTTAAATAAATAAAAATATAAAATAAAATTTGCACCGGTTTTTGCTAAGCGAGAAGCAGCATAACGAGGTAAAAATAGCCATAATTAGAAAAATGGAGATGTTTTTGCTAAACGAAAAATAGCATAACGAGTTTAATTTCTGCTGACATCAAAAATAAATTTTAAAAAATAAAAAAATATTATTTTAATAAATTTATAAATAAAAAGTATTTTTAAAAACAATATTAACCACACTCTCAAACAACACAACACTTGCTCTCAGAAAAAAAAAATTTCCCTTCAATTTTGAAATTTTCGGCATTTCGAAAACATACGAGGAGTCAAGTCTACAGGCTAAAGCCATCGTCAAAGGCGCAGAAATACGCAGCTCGTATGATTTTGGAAACAATTTAAGACAATTCTTTTGTTCTGTTTAGAAATTTATCAAGTATAATTCTTTTATGAAATTAAATATAAAATATACTTCATTTGTCATTAAATTATCACGTCTTTTTGCAATTTGATCACTCACCACATAGGGGTGATTAAGAAAATATATATATATAGGTAACTCGATCCAAAATAATGACATGTCATCATATATTATATATTTTTTATTGTCAATTTTATGAGCTACATACTAACGAAGAAATTTCATCAATATTTTGTATAAATTATCCAATTTTTTGATGGTGTTTTTTTTTAAAAAATATATTTGATATTAGTATATTAAAATAATTCAAAAATAACAAATACTAAAAGAGTAGTTCAACCGTTGTGTCAAACAATCTTTACGATAACATTTACAATAAATCAGATGAGAAGAATCATTATCTCAAAAAAGAAGTTGAGTGTTGGCCTGTACCATAGCCTGGAACAAGAGAGCACATGCATTCTCAAATGTATCCACTCGATACGCTCCCAGATGAGAAGATGAACAATTAATTTGAAGTATAAAGAATGGTAATTTAAGGATATAGATTTTTTAGAAAATGATATCAAAACCTGTCCTGAGAGTAAATGTTCCAATCTCCGTATATAACTCAAATTTTTAGATAAGATGATTCTTTGACATGGTTGCCAGATCCTGATTGACTAAACGATTACAAACTCAAATTTCATTATCCTCATTATATTTAATAAAAATTAAACACAAATAATATCTGAGATGCTGTGTTAGAAAATAATATAAATTATATTCAGTATTTTTATCTAACAGCTTAATCTAACTGCTTGAACTTCTAATTGAGACAGTTGATCGACAATAATATTGGTAATATGCTAGAATTTCTGCATTGAATGAAAGTGGAAAAGGAGTCCATTGTATAATTTAGACCAATAAAACTTTAAAAACAACCTGGCTGTGAATGCTATGAGATATGTTTTTTAAAATACTTTTAAATTGTTTTTTAGGATTAAACTGATAATCTTTTTATTGTTTCGAAGTAATGATATGGAAAATAAATAAATAGTCTAAAAGTAATATTTTTGCTGATATATTTTTAATTACAAAAAATAATAAATTACATTACCAAATAACATAAAAAAGTAGAAAATTTAAGTGGAGGTTTTCATAATCCAATAAAAAAAGAGGAGTCATTTTGTTTGAGTTACCACCCGGTTTTCCTTGTAAAATACACTGAATCAAGAATATAATGAAAAATGTTGGTGGTGGACAATGATATTTCGGGTCTTTTTAACATTATATTTTAAAAATATATTTTTTCATTTTTTTTTATTTTAAATAAATTTTTTTATGCTGATATAAAAAATAATAAATAAATTATTTTAATATATTTTTAAATGAAAAACATTTTTTTAAAATATTTTAATATCAATACATAAAAATAATTTAAATATAATTAAAAATTATTTAAAAAAAAAACAAACAATGTTCTGGCTGCCGCCAAACAAGAAATCTAGTTGGCCACAGTTTGGGATATTTTCTGAATAATAATAGAAAAAAGAAAATACGAAAGGTAGCTCGCCTCGTGTGTGTTTGTGTCTCAGTGGGGTTTATATACAAGAGACAAGATAGAGTGATAGACTCTCCTCCCTCTTCTTGACAAGTGAAGCTACGGTTTGTACTTCGCTTCTCAGTTTCTCGCCGGATTCCATCCCAGGATTTCCAATCGAAAAACTGTTCATCAAATCTTACGTAAGTTCCTGCAAAAGTCTCTCTTGAACTTGACATCATTTCTTGGATCTCACTCCCTTTTCTTCTTTGCTTTTCGTGCCGTTAACTGCGTTTTCCTATGCCTTTTCCGATCCGATTTCCATGGAGAGTAATGATTGTTTACCGGGATTCAAAGTTTTTTTCTTGATTTATCGGCTTACTTTATAGTTGTTGTTTATTTTTTAGGCTCGTGTGACTTAAAAGGAGAGAAAGAAGCGCAAAGTCTTTAACCAGCGGCAGCAGATCTAAGGGAATTTGATTCTATTTTTATAAGCTTCGTTTTAGCTTTCCCCGGACAAAAAAATAAGAAAAAGATGGGAGTGAAAGTTGCTACGACGACCTGTTTTCAATGGTCGCAGCCGATTATTCACCATTCACCATCTTCCTCTCAAACTCTAGCCTCTGCAGTTTCATCTCCATCGTCAAAAGGACAACGTCGTTTAAATGGAACTGGAGGTGGTGTGCTCCTGGGCAGATGCTTGCAGAGACTAGACCGATGGACCCTGTTTGGAACTCCATTAACAACAAATTTACAGAGGGCTCGTTCTTACGAGTTTCCGAAATCAAGAGGCCAGACTATAAAAAGAGCTAGCAGTGCTAGCTTGGATGCCTTTTCTGATGAAGAATTTTCCAAGAAAATTCAAGAATTGGCTCTTAGATTCCAGCTTTCTGACGATGAAGACGATGGCAGTGACGCAGTGGATTCCGAATCAGAGATTCTTTCTCATTCTGGAGACAACCTTGGCAGTATTAATGGCGGGGACATTTATAGTATCAGAGAAGATTCATCAAGTTTAGTGCAAAACCGAAGGCAGTTTCCTCTGGATTCAATGGAGCTTCCGTGGCCAGAAATCCGGCAAGAGCCACCAGATTGGTCAGGGAGAGATGATATAATTCCTGCAAGTATTGAACGGAAGGCGAATAGTGTCGAACTCCCACTCTCGCTTCGAATGATAAAGAGAAAGATTCAATGGCAAGAAGGGTTCAGAGAAGCAGGGGAATCTGCTTACTGCTCAGTGAAGAAGGCGTTTTCTTCCATGGTGTTCATAATTCGAGAACTCCACGCTCATAGTTTGCAAATGAGAGAGTTTCTTTTCACTGAAGATTTGCAAGGGATTCTTGCTCGTGTGCAGACAGAAATGCACGCTTCTTTCGTTTGGCTGTTTCAGCAAGTGTTTTCACATACACCCACTCTTATGGTGTACGTGATGATTCTCCTTGCAAACTTTACTGTACATTCCATGGCCAACAACGCCGCGCTGGCAGCCCCACCAAATTCAGGGTCTTATGCAGCCACGACAGAGAGCATATCTGTCGTTGAAATCCCAGACCAAAATAATCAAAAGTTTGAATCTTCATCGGTAAAAATATTTTCAGTATCATCTTCAAGCGGCAAAACAGCTTCAGTTGGGGGCAATAATGGCGGTGGCGGAAAGGTCCGGCCGCTCGCCAGTGGCACTGAAGGCGATGGATGGTTCGACCAGTCGAGCCAAATAAGAACAATTGTCCCTGACGGAGCTTCTCAGTTGTCATCTTTAGGGACATCAAGGGAGGCCGAGTCAGCATCAGAGCAAGGGAGCAGAGAAGCTGAGTTGAGTCTATGGAATTCAATCGTAGAGGAAGCTTCTAAAATGCGATCTTTTCCATTGAGAGATGAATCTCTTGATCACGAGACCATTCAGAATCTTGTTTCGCCAATTAACGCCAAGATTGAGTCCGATGATTATGCAGAGTATTTTAGAACAGATCTACTATATCAGATGGGACTGTCTCAAGACCCTAACAATCCTCTCCTCCTTGTCAATTACGCGCAGTTCCTCAACATGGTCGCCCACGATTACGACAGGTAAAAGCTTATTACACCATCTTTGCCTTCCTTTTTTCTTAGTTCCTACCATGTTCGCAAGTTGTAACTCGATTGTTGTTAATGGAGACTTTCTCAGAAGCCAGTTTGTCGAGCATGATGATATTCTAGCAAGGTGGGAAGTTTTTTAGTCGAGAAATTCACGTGAGAGTATCTCCTAGGTTTATTCTCCAACAATTTCCACATCCAGGAATCTGCGTTAACTTTGACTTGTCGTCTTGTATAATTTTCTGCTCGGTTCCCTTTCCAGATCCTGATAAGGAAATTGTGTGGTTTAGTTTTCCCTTCATGGCTAACATCATCATCATCTTCTGCGCGTGACCCCTCACGCGCTGTTCCATAAAGATCTTCAGCTTGCGTGTAGCTTATAGCCTGTTGACTGCCACTTCTTGTTTATTTGTTTAATATTTCCGAGCTTGATCTTTTGCTAAGCCAGAGCCTCTTACACTGTGTAGTCAACGAACTGGTCGCCTAACAGCCAACCCTTTTCTTTGTGTGTAAATTAACAGGGCAGAGGAATATTTTAAGAGAGCAATCGGGGTGGAGCCGCCGGATGCAGAGGCCTATAGCAAGTACGCAAGCTTTCTATGGCACGTGAGAAAGGATTTGTGGGCAGCCGAGGAGACTTTCTTAGAAGCCATTTCTGCTGACCCTACAAACTCTTACTATGCTGCTAATTATGCTCATTTTCTTTGGAACACCGGTGGAGAGGACACGTGTTTCCCTCTTAGCTCCCAAGATAACGCCCATGAAGCCTAGTAGGCTAAAGAAGAAAATAAAAAATCAATTGACTCAAACTATTTCCCACGACACCGTATCACAATTAATTTTCCTTTTGGGGGCGGGGGCAGTCTTTGGAAGGAGAGTAGAAGGTGGATGGGTGGCGGGCCGGTGGTGTTTGGAAGGAGGGATGCACGTGACCATGGAGAGGATAAATTACAGTGGTGACATGCACCTGGTCGTGGTGGCAACACTAGCCTTTGATTCGGCTAGACATGTGTTTTTGCTCACGAGGGCAATGAGAGGAGGAGGGGTAGTTTCGGCTTTTAATTTTGCACGGTAGAAAATGTTTGTTAATATATGGGTCACCTTTTTTCTTAAGAGTTTCCTAGGGTTTTTTTTCCTCGATGTACCAAAAAAGTGTAATTATTCCGTTTGTCAATATATGCCATTTTTAATTTTGATGCCACAATTAAGCTGATGATTATCGATAAAAAAAAGAGAGAGAAAGAAACATGTCTCAGTTCTCTCGTGCCTTGGTTCGCCATGCACATTTTATGCTACACTTTTTCTCCTTTTCCCGTTTCCAATGCAACGAGATACGACCTAGAAGGTTCCTCTCCTCTAGTTTATGAAGCTATGATGGGAGTTCCATTTGTGTGTTTGATTGAGTCAAGTGTTCAATAATTGAGACCTACGTTTTTCTTTTTCCTAAAAAGAAATGAATAACGTGACTTTGGTTATTTACATTATTTGAGTTTTTTCTAAAGCAAGTTGTGATCAAGTTTTCCTTGCTTTAAATTTGAAAATGTGTGTTTGATATTGCGTTTCAAAAATGCTTTAGAAAAAATATATTTTATTTTTATTTTTTACTTTAAATTAAAAATATTTTGGTGTTTTATATTATTTTCATGTGCTGATGTCAAAAATAATTTTTAAAAATTAAAATAATATTATTTTGATGTATTTCTTATCGAGAATATTTTCAAAATCAATCTTAACCACACCCCAAACAGGCACTTACAAACTTTATATTGAAGTAAGAGATATTTACCCGTGAAATCACATCAAAACATTTTCATTGTAAAGCTATTGCCCATAAAAAAAAAAAAAATTGTAACTATGGTTTGATTATAGTTGTTTCTTGCTTTTGTGGTTTAACAAAAAAAAAAAAAAAACACTGGATTTTTGAGCATGCAAGAACTTACATTCAACGAAAGAACTCATGATTTCTTTCCAACTAAATATTTATTCTTGAAAAGAAAACAACAAGATGATCAAGCAAAAATTATTTATAAATGCACACACAAAAGTTTAAATACTAACTAAAAATATTCATTTAATATTATAAACATAAAAGCAAACATGAACATGGTGTTTGAATATATCTTTTTCTATTAATTTAAATTAAAAATATTAATTTAAAGCTTTTGTGGACATTTCAAAACCATTAAGGCCCAAGTGCCCGCATCAAATTGAAGAATTGACTGAACATATTGGATGCAATGTATATCATGGGTCTCGGTCCTTACTCCTTGGTCTAAAGCACAAAGTAAGAGCTTTCCACGTGAAGCGATGGTGATAGTAAGCCACTCCCTTCTCTTCTCATTACCCTTCCTGCTCCGCCACCTCTACCCATTTTCGCCTATGAACATGTAATATTAGATTAGAGACCGCGAAATACGTTATTTCATTATACGGATAAATATCGTTCTAGTTTTTTTTTTTATATACGAAATGTTTTAGTTTCAGAGTATTTTGACGTACCATTTCGGGATTATACTATATATATATAACTGAACATTCATTTAATAAAAAAAAATAGATTAAAAAAATATTTCTTCCCAATAGTAAGAATATTCTATTTATGGAAAATCCCTCTCTCTAAAAGATATCCCATACTCTCTTGAAGGTCGTCTTGACTTGCCTCTTCAGAGAACTATAGTTTTCCAGATGCACTAAATGGTGAGTTCATTAATTTTCTACTGGTTAATTTTTAGTATTCACTGTAAAGAAAAATAGAGACTTTGTAGAACTAAAGGGAAATAAACTAGGTCTTGTGAAAAGTTTGTCATTGGCTGGTAATAAAATTTCTTGTTAATGACATTATATATAATCCTCAATCCAAATGGGTTTCGTTTTCTTTTCTTTGGTTCTCAGTAGATCTTCATAATTTTGAATATCCAATCCTTTTACTCATACTATAATTTATGATTGTTTCCTATTTTTAATTAATATATAGTTTTATGATGAATTGTAAGAGATTTTAATAAAATTATCATATAAAGTGTAATGTTTATATGATCAAAATAAAATCCTCCAAATCCCTCCATTTTTTTTATCAAAAATCATAGCACTTAAAAAAAAAACTTATGATGTGCTTTGCTTAAATTTAGTAATGAAAGATCAAAAGATATGAAATGATGTCATTTTCGCTATATAAATTATTTCTTTTTATTAATGTTTTTTCATAAACTTATAATAAGTTTTTTTAGCAAACAAAAATTTAATAGAAAGTTTTTAAATGTATTGTAGGGTACATGATAAGCTTCTTTTCTTTAGAAGAAAAAAAATAAAAACTGAACTTATTATTAGTTTATTTATTTTCCTGGAAATCGTAAAAATAAAAGCCTCGAAGACGAAGGAGAATTTTATTTTTCAAAGAATTATAGTAAAATGTATTCGTATGTTTTTAATGGGGCTCAAGCTCTAAAATATAGAGTAAAAGTAGCTATTTAACCCATGGTGAAGGATAATTATTGTGGATAAAACAAATAAATATACAAGTTTTCTACATTTATTTTATTTTAATCTTTTTAATTAAAAATAAAAAAAAAATATGCTTAGACACGCCAAGAACAATTCGTGCTAATTAATGTGAAAAATAAAATGTTAAAGCGAACTTTAAACTTGCCTAGTTTCAGGTCGAATAAGTTTTTTTTTTTATAAAACAAAATAATTAATATATAGGTGTTAATATATAGTTTTTTTTTCAGGTCGAATATCTTGTAGTCATGGGCTATTATGAAAACTTAACTTACTAGTATGCAATATCCTTCGTCTTAAACGGCCCACTACTGGATGATTGAATGGACCTCGGCCGAGCACAACCTTCCATGCCAGTCATCTCTCTTTCAATCTTAAATAACCAGTATTGATAATAAATAATGGATTTAATGGATTGATTTCATGACTATGAAAATAAGTTATTTCTTAAAAAAATCAATATCAATTCAGAATTTAAGAATTAAGAAATTTATTTTTTTCGAAATGTATTAAAACTATTTGGGGGTGCACTAACACTATTTAAAGCTAATTCATACATATAAATATATAAATGGATTTTATTGGCATATTATTTTAAAGTGAAATGTAAAAATTATAAACTGTTTTTTCTTACATTTCCCCCCTGACAAATCCTATTCTAACGAGCTTAAAAAACCTTCCGTACAAAACCCTATAGTTTCAGACAGCATGCCTAGGCCCAACTCTAATAAGCCCAGTCTTGGAAACGGGCCCAACTATCATGAGTTCGGCCTTAAGGAATAACTCAGCCCTCATGGACTTGACATTAGAGAAGAGCTCAACGGCTCTGTTAAGGGAAAGAGCTCGACACTCATTAATTACAACAAAAGCTAAAACAAAATAGATCGTTTATTGTAGCTAGCTACTGTTCACGCACACACAAAATACTATAGATTAGATATTAGATTTGTTGCTTCGCGCCTACATGAGCTTTTTTTTTTTTTTTTTTAACAGGGTTTTTTTTTTATTTGTAGAGTAAAAATGACAAAAAAATAGCTGTGGCCGAGTGGTTCCCTATGCGCTCAGTTCTCAACGTGCAAGAGTTTGAACCACTCCGCCAACAAAACTCAATTTGTTTTCTTCTTCTTCTTCTTCTAAAATCTTGGTTTATTTTTTTTCTTCTAAAATCCTAATTTTAGAAAATTACTGTTTGGAAAATTTTCTTTTCGTTTTTTTTTTTTTAAAATAGGGTATCAGTGACAGCTTACGCGTCCCACGACTAATCTCCGGATCCATTTTTTTCCCTTTTTTTTGTTTCCACTTATACATTTGTTTCCTTTTTTTTTTTGTTTCCACTTATACATTTTTTTTCCTTTTTTGTTTCCACTTATACATTTTTTTCCATGATCGGGGTGTCCGGATTAATTTATGTGAACCATATTTTTTTTCTCTTTATTGTTTAAGAAGATGCTTTCCCCTTGCACATTTTTTTTATAACCGTGCTTCTTTTTTTTAACAGTCATTTTCACTGTTCAATACTGCTTGAAAATGTGTTTTCTGTGTTTTTATTTTAATCGAGTTTTTTATTTTTTTTAAACTGGAGTATCCGTTGCATATTATGAGCACCGACTAATCTCTGGATCTATTTTTTTTTATTATTTTTTTCCCTATTTTCTATTACCACTTATACATTTTTTTTTCATGACCGGGGTGTCCAGGTTAGTTTACGCGCATCATGATTTTTTTCTTATTACTATTTAAAAAGATGCTTTCCCCTTGCATTTTTTTTAGAACCAGGATGTCAACGTCAACTTTTTTTCTTTTAACCAGGCTTTTTTTGTTGTGTTTTTTTAACTAGGATATCCGTGCAACTTACGTGCACCACGACTAATCTTCGGATCCACTTTTTTTTTTACATTTTTTTCCTTTTTTCTCCACTTATACATTTTTTCCATGACCAAGGTGTCCGTATCAATTTACACGTACCATAATTTTTTTTCTCATTACTGTTTGAAAAGGTGATTTCTTTTTTAAAAAAACTGGGCTTCTGTTTTTTTTTACGGGGTGTCTGGGCTAGCTTACACGCAACACAAATAATTTCTTGACCCACTTTTTTAATACATTTTTTTCCTTTTTTTCCACTTATATATTTTTTTGGTTTTTTTATAATCAGAGTGTTCAGGCCAGTTTACGAGCATCACAATTTTTTTCCCACTTATATTTTTTCTTATCTCCGGATCCATTTTTTTTCCTGTTTTTTTCTCATTTATACATTTTTTTCATAATTGTGGTGTTCGAGCCAACTTATGTGTACCACGATTTTTTTTCAACGTATATATTTTTTTTATAACCAAGGTGTCCAGGAAAGCTTACGCATACCATGAATAATCCCCGGAACCACTTTTTTTAATAACTGGAGTGTACGGGTCAGCTTACGGGCACCATGATTATTATTTTATAGAATAGCTAATGGAGATCACAATTTCAAACAATAATAATAAATATAAAATATTTTTTATCAATTATAATTTTACTAATTAAATATTAAAATAACAAAATACAACATGTATAAAATCAATAAATTTCCAACATAAATAAAAAACTCAATACATCACACGGGCAAATTCACTCGTGCTAGCATAAAAGGACATTTGTCTTTGACTAGCGTTATTAGAAAAAAAATATATTATAGCATCTTATTTTCATAAAAGAACAAGACTCACGCGTTATATGAGACCGCTAGAAAGAATAAATCAGACTTTTAAAATAAAAAAATATTATTATTTAATACATAAAATTTACCCCTGGCTACATCCATGTTTTAGGACATCATTACCTCGATGTCCGAGGTAGGTATATAAGCCCTCGAAATAAAGATTTTTGAATACTAGAAGAAAATAATTTGGACCCAGCAAATTAAATAAATTGTAATTATCGTAATTACTTAGTACCTGGGTATCCGATGACTTGATAATTAATAATTAATAATTAATTAATCAATGTAGCAAGCCATGTGGCAGATAGCCGACCAGGCAATTAATTTCCGAGGCTTGGAATTCTCCAATATTTCATCACCCTAATAACTTTTATTAATTTTCAAAAATTACATGGGCACCTTGCTCTTACCATACATGGATCCCCATCTAAATTTAATTATAATATTAGCGGTTATAAATGGCAGAGGGCTTCGTATAGAATTGCTGATCTAATCATACGGGCAAAATTGTCTTTTCAACGTTGGTGTAGAGAATTCCTTCGTATTTGGTAAGTGCCCCCAGCCTTCGTAAATAAATTTCCAATTTTGCCCATTATTTGAGATTTATTATGAAATGATTAGTGAGTTGCAGGTTTAATAACGAACCCACTAATCTCTCCACCTCTTTTCCTACTTATTTTGTCCGAGTGAGGAAGCTCAGGAGTTACACTCAGCTCTAATTATCAGCCATTGGATCGACCAGGTGATCAACGGCTATTAGGATCTATGGCACATTACAAGGCTTAGTACAAGCAAAATGACCAGCTTCTGTCGTGGGGTTTTCTTACAAGAAGTAAAAACCTACGAAACATCTCCATAAATCAAGATCATTTCTACGCTTAGAACTTTCTCTCCTTGTCTTCTTAACTCAAGCTCTTTGATTTGATGGAAGGAGGCGGAGAAGGAGGTGTTGGTGGCCGTTTTAGCCACCAAAATTCACAAAACAGCCGTTCCATCTATCAGCCAACTCCACCATTAACAGCCACGGACATGTTTTTATTTCGTCATCAAAGCCATTACACACCCCAATACATTCAAGAAGATGATGAAAACAAAGAAACCCTTGTTTCAACAAATGGGTCGTGTGTGTTTTCTCCACCTAGGGGTGCAATTACTGCTGCTCCATGGCCAAGTTTTTCAGAGACAGGTTTTGCTGACGGGCTTTTTGTTGATGGAGATCGCCATACTTGGACATACGAGGGAAACCCTGATGGGGGTTTGAGTGGAGAAGTGAATGATGTTTCAGGGAAGAGTTGTAAAGGGACAGGAAAGAAAACCAAGAAAGGATCTTGTTCTACTCTGATCAAGGGGCAATGGACAGAAGAAGAAGACAGGTAATAATAATAAGAATAAAAAAAAACACTTTGTTTAAAATGTTTTTGAATTTCTTTTCTCCTTTTCATGTTGTTTGATGGTGCGAGCTAAACATTACGGATTCTTCTTTCTGCAATGAAGGAAACTGATTAGGTTGGTGAAGCAATTTGGAGTGAGAAAATGGGCCCAGATAGCTGAAAGGGTGGCAGGGAGAGCTGGCAAGCAGTGTCGAGAGAGATGGCACAACCATTTGCGCCCTGATATCAAGGTTTCTTCTTCTCCGTTCATTTCCTCTAGGGTTTGTTAGTTTAGTTTTATCTTTCTGGTGAATTGTATAATTAATAACAGATATATTGTTTTAGATCTTTTCAACTTTTCTATGGATTTCATTTTATGAGAACCTGTGGTGGGGTGTATGCAAGAACAATCCTGGACTTAGATTCTGAGATTTTGCCTTCTTAATTTTCGGAACTTCTGATCTAATAACTAAAATAATAGATTCTCATTTTCTGGGCTATTAATTTCCAAGTGTTTGACAGGACAAACCCTAGATAGTCTTGTCCGATATGTCTTGCAAGTACAATATCAAGTACAATACCGAGGATGTGGATTCTTGTTTTCCTATATATTCTATGTATTTTTCTTTATAAAAAATACTATGCATGAGCCGGTTTATTGCGGTGAAGAAAAATAATTAACCAAGAATGCACTTAAATCCTTTATTTATTTGTTTTTGTTTTTGATGATAGCATAAGAAAGTATCAATGTTTTTGGAAAACAATTTTAGTCTTAAAGCTAATATTAATTACATCATAATTTAAATTAAATTGATCTTTTTTTCGGTTAATAACGTAGCTGACAATATAAATAACATTAACTGGCACAGCTCCTACAATGTATCATCATCGCCAATATAGGCATGGCGTTCATCATAGTCTTGTAGCTAGTCCTCCTGTAATTCTTCAAATTATATGGGCTGAAGATTTAATGGATCTACCATTTTTTTTTCTCAGAATCTGCAATTGATTTTCTTTCTTCATTTCTATAAACTCTTTTTTAAAATTCTCCGTTTCTTGGGTAACCATTTTTTTTAGTTTTAAGAGCACAGATGACGTGTAGTTTTACCACACATTACACACACACACACACACACACACACACACACACATATATATATATATATAATTTAGGAAAGTGTCTGGGATTTTAGTTTATTAGATTCAAATCGCAGGAACTTTCATATGTCAGATATTGTTTTGAATCTTCCTCACGTTTATTTCTCTTCGAGTGTTCAGCAGTATCATGTGAAGTGGTATCACTCTTTTTCTCTTTTCCAAAGCATCCTCACTGACGTAAAAGGCATTAATTAGCTTTAAACATTCCTTTGAAAGTTTTTATTGCCTTTTCTGTAACAAACCTTCGATATAATGACATTGTTATCTTGTATTGTCTTGAATTTAATCACTATTAAAAAAAAAATGACAATTCCTGTGTTAACGTTTTGCTGCAGAAAGATAGCTGGAGTGAAGAAGAGGAGAGAATATTGGTCGAAGCTCATACTAAAGTTGGGAACCGATGGGCGGAGATTGCGAAGCTTATTCGAGGAAGAACAGAAAATGCTATAAAAAATCATTGGAACGCTACCAAAAGAAGGCAGAATTCAAGGAGGAAGCAGAAGCAAACAGAAAGACAAAGTGGAAAACCTCAACCCTCGATACTTCAGGACTATATTAGAAGCCAGACCTTTAAAAAAGCTTCAACTTCTGTAACCCCTACACCAAGCACAGCCACTAACACCCCATCGAGCTCCATATCTGAAGACCCGTCAAGCCAATTCAACTATTTTCTCCCTGAATTAACTGAATCCGCCACCGACGACTCTCCATCATTACTTGCACTATCAGATAACGATGATGAGCTTTTGTTCATCCAAAATTTCTTTGCCAACAAATCCAAAGGGAAGGTTGCTACAGAGAATCCAATAATGCAGGTAGACAGCTTCAATGCGGATTCAATTAACGACTCCTTCTCCTTGGATTCCTGTGGCTTATATCAAAACAATGGAGGTCAGCAGATCAAAGATTCAAGGGACATTAGCTTTGATAGTTCTACTTTGAATCCGAAGGTGTACACGAACGGTTTCGAGGCAGCAACAGATCAGAAAACACCCACTTATAATAACCACCTCCGTTCTGATCTCTACCTTTCGTATCTACTGAATGGAGCAACCAATGCTCCAGGCTCGCCCTATACTGAATATGGACACAGTAGCACGAACATGGAGATGGATCAAACATATTCTCTCAGTGGAAAGAAGGAGATGGATTTGATAGAGATGATTTCTTCTTCTCAATTCTCTCAGGGCATTAACAATATATAGCTTTTGCTGCCTGATCATACAGCATTGTGATTTAACTACTTACTGTAATCCCCCCGCCCCCCCCCTCCCTTTTCTTTTTTTAAGGATATTAATTTGGTCAACTGTTTGTTTTAAAGAACTATATATCCTAGTTCTAATGCTTGTGACTATTAATAATGGGGCAAATCTAGGCATGCGGGATGGAAAATAAACTGTGAAGAATGAGTTTGTTCTTATGGTTTTGAGGAAGGTGACTGGAGAAGAGCGTTTCTTTATCGTATGTTTGCATGTGTATTGCAATGGTTTGTGGAGTAGTGGTGTTTAATTTCTGTTTTATTTTTCTGTATCGTTTTTCATTTAACTGTTAGAAATTAACATATTGCCCCTCATGACACATCCATATTCTTGTTTATTCAAATCCATTATCATAGAGATAAGACTATGGGGATCAATTGATGATCATGGGATCAATTGCCTAATTTTCTCCTTGATGGGAGGAGAAAATTAGCTAATAAATTAATAAAAGATCTCTGGTCTACCTATAAATAATAGCTTGTGTAATTTATTTATGACTTTTCTATTATTTTGAAGTTGTGTTGTTGCATTGGAAATTTGATTTGAAACTTGAGCAAAAATAGTTGAAGGTATATATAATCTAATTTTCTGCTATTATGTGTATTTAACACTCGATTCTGAAACTTGACTTGTTGTTAATGGATAGGAAAGAGGGACTTTTATTTCATTTTTCTTTTGTAAGTTAATATATACAGATACAAACAAGCTTGAATGTGATCCACTATGTATTGGCGTAAACTCAATCTATAAAAGTCAAGAAAGTCAATCATCGGCAATCATCGACTATGGCCATCGATATCCACTGACTATGACCATATATTGACTGCAGTCGCCAACCGCTTTCAACTTAAAAAGTTTATTTTATTTTATCAAGCTTTTATTTTGTGTCTAAATAGAAAGCTTAATAAAAGTGAATTAGAGTGAGAGATGATAGAAAGAAAAGAGAGAGTTTTCACATATTGTTTAAGCTCTGTAACTTCGTGTTGTTGAAATAAAACGATATGTTTTATCCCCTGTAAGTGTTTTGAAGCTATCATCAGTGACCGCGAACACTTTGGGAGGAAGAAATTAAGGAAAATAAATGTGTATAAATAGATGGTTATGCATATATACATACATATGTATGTGTGTACGAATAGCGATCTTCATTAATGGCCATTGATCCTAAGTTTTTCCAAACTCATCCTTTTTTCTGAAGTAAGAAATTGTTCCTTCGAACACACACTCCAGACATGTCCAATTCTTACATTCTCCAGGTCCATGTTTTCTCATGGAAACTACTCGAATTTTTGCCTACTTTCTAGGATAACTGATTCTGAAAACCGGTCACGTCGTTGAATCAGCTTCATGCAGAATCCTGAGAATTTTTTTGCTGCGGTTGTCATGTCGCCCTTTTTTATTATTATTTTTGGGTGAGAAACCAAATATTGGACTGTCATTAATGCTTCACCAAACGGCAAGACGATCGATATGCTGTTAGAGCATTAGAAAATTAGCGTTTTCCGATGAGCTTCCAACGAAGCCCACCATCGATCTGATGACGGAAACCAAGAGAACGTATGAAGGAAGTACGATTTATGCAAATAGCCGATTATATTCGTATGCCAACATGGCAATAATTATTACTTCTCTGATTTTTGAAGAAGCTTAATTAGTAGCCTGTTTCCTTGAAAATTAATTATAGAAGGAAAATCATCATAGAGCATAAGCACCATTGATCAATGATTTCAAAGACGACATTTAGTATTTTCGCTTCTTTCGGTAATAGAAAAGGACGCACAGACCTTCCCAATATTCATGGTGTTGTTCAGACTTGCGGTTTTCAAAAGCAGCTTGCTTTCCAAACCCATTAATTCTTAGCTGTAAATCCACCAGTAAAGCTTTTTGACTGCTAATATAATTGCTTAACAGGGTTAACTAGAATCTGATTCTGGGATCAGGACATTTTAGCCCTGGCAAAGAATATTCCAGCAAATAGACCTGTGAGAAACAGAGATCAAACTGCCATCAAACAACACTGAATAGAATTGCACCGGTAAAATAAAGGTGTATTGTCTGAAGAGTATCGTCTATTACCGAAAAGTATACTGAAAAAGTTTGGTAGACTGAGTGGAACCTTGAACAGCACAAGACCAGCAAAAGATATGGGAATCTTGTTAAGGGAACCCACCAGACTGTAGAATTAACAAGAGACTGAGTGAAATATGATACTAGAAAATTAAAAGAAACGGAGTTCCATTTCTTAAGAAAATCTCTGTAAAATGAATTAAATATTTATCAATCTGAGGACTTATACAATATGTCCTGCGAAAGAAACATGAAGCTTCCATGTTTTTTGTTTAGATGCGAGGAAACCTCATATTTGAAAAGTATATCTAAATCTAGATAAGCGAGTAAAATCTGGATTGAAAACAAGAAAATCATCTATTCTGAAAGGATAGGGAGCACAGAATTACCTGTAAGTTGTGGGGCCAGTTTGATGCAGGAACCACATGGAGGTGAAGCTAATGGCAAGTCCAAGTAAACCACTGGCTGTTGCAACAACCCAAAACATTGGTAATTTAATCACATCCCTGAGAATTAAAACCACATGTCAGAATTACAGTCTGCCGATGGACGATGGTATGAGGAGAAAACTGCATAGAAATGCTTACATGATCACTTACGTGGTTATTATGTATTCCCATTCACCGAACACCAGAATCAAGATGATACCGAAAGGTAGACACAACAAATTATTCAGTAGGACCATTGAAATTTCATTAAGAGATCCACTTCTGGTGAACTGCTTTGCTTTGTCCATTACCTTCCGCAGGGTAAGCTGTGTCAGGATACAAATTTCGTACGTTAATGGTTGAAAATTCAAAAAATAGAAAGCCATTGACACCGAGAGCGAGAGTCACGGTTCCATATTCCAAGCTGAAAACTATGATCAGGGATTGAGGGCTAGTGAAATGACAGGCTTTTAATCTACATACCGAGTAGCTGGCTGTTAAAAAACAGTTCATAATTTGCCATGTGTAGCCCATGGAATCAAAGGAAAGGTCTGTGATACCACCACTAATGGCAGAGATGATCTGCAAAACAAAATGAGACTTATTATTCTGGCTGAGCCCGTCTTCCCAAATTATTAGAGTAATCCATCAGACACTTATTAATGTACTGCTGGAGATACAATTGCAACAGGAAATCAGACTTTAAGCTGTTTCCAACAACAAAAAGACCATTGATGCATAAGCATAAAGTTTATCGAAATGATTATGTGCAGTATATCAAGGAACCATCTCATCTAAAACTTTAAAACTTTAAGTTAGATGATTTATATTATTCTTTAATATATTTGATACTAAAAAGTTTGATTAAATAGACCCACACTACCTTGTGCTTTATTTTTATCAAATATAATGGGGTGGTGAGATTTGAATTCATGACCGTTAGGTCAACAAGACTCTAATATCATGTAAAAAAACCATTTCAATTGAAAAACTTAAGCGGCTAGGTGAGACCCCAAAATATGATTTATATTATTTATATTATTCAGAATTTCTGTTTGAAATAAAGACTTTGTATCGTTTCATGCCAAAGATAATCATATCCGCGAGTTGGCCGTAAATTAAAGAACAAAGCTTTGCACGCTCATGGGAAACTAGAGAGGGATTATCACATACCATCAAAAACATGGCAGTCCATACTTTCTGATTCTGATGTTTCCGGAAAATATACAGTTCCCCAATTGCTGTTATAATGTTTGTTCCATTCTTCAGAATTGTAACCATCGCTATGTTTATGTATTTCAAACTGAAAACAAAATTGAACCAGAATCAACCGAGAAAGAATAATTGAATACATCAAAAAATGAGAATTGTGTCTCTTAAACCCATACAAACCAGAAGTGCACAGCATACCTATACATGCCTGATACTAGCATTCCAACGAAGACTACGTTGACGGGGATCCACACCCTCACTAGTTTCCAATTGAGTTTTTCAACTGAAACTACTCCGCAGAAGCTCAGTGCAGCAACAATAAGACAGCTGATCAAATTCTGCAGCAAAACGAAGGGTGGTTCAAATTTCAGGAGGCTTCGACGTGTTCAGTTATTCAAGATTGATCAGATAAAGAGGTTTGCAGTAGAGAGCAAAGGGAGGGTATAGCGTACTTGGTAAAACATAAGTGATATCCCTGCATTGAAATTATAAGTTGATAAAACAATTTTATTCAACAATATCATGCCACAGGACGAAATGCAGTAAGCCGTTCCAGATATGAGAGGCCCGGATTTTTTTCCTGATCCATGTTCACGTTTTCCATTCCCATCATTTGGATGACCAACACTGTCACTGTCTGCTCCATTCCCTCTATGGAACCTTCAAAAAAGAAACAGATAGATAAAAATCCAAAGTCCAAACTAATAATCTACATTAAAAAAAAAATCAATACTAATTCCCAGCATTACCCGTCACTTATAGCTCTCCGTCCTGCCGAATTAACACTAAAAATCTTGCTCACTGCAGCACCTGAAATCGTTTCTCCCTTTTCAGGCCTAAAACCTGGCGCCGGAAAATCTTCGCCAATAACTAAATCCAACTTGAAATCAGACATACCGCAAGCCTGCAAATGGCAAGGAAAGGAGGAGTTAGGGGAGACAAACGCAGCATATATATATATTGGAACAGAAAACTCCATGCACGGTTACAATACAAACCTGATGCGGGTTCTGGTGGCTGAAAGAATCTGGCGCTCATGAAAACTGAAGTGATCAATAATAATAGTTTTCGAGAATCTTTTTAGATGGCACGCAAAGGGAAAAGGGTGAGCTGAAAATAAAAAAACCGTGGATTTGAATGTATTAGAAAAAGAAGTGGGAGGGAGAGAAGAGAGGAGTTGACATCAGAGTCACCGAGCGAGATTCTAGCTAGCAGGAGAGAGCACCGTCCAGGTACGTAGTTTTAATATCGAAAAAATAAAGTGCAGTTTTCGAGGGTATAAAAGTCAAAAGGTTTGATTGATTACAGGTTTTTTTTTAGTTTCTCTCTGTACTTTTCGGTTTGTTTATGGAAGATGTAAGAAAGAAGGGACATGGGATGAAAAGAAGAAAGCTCGGGAATCAGACAGTACTTGTTTTTGAATTCTCTCACGTTTTTTGCGCGAAAAATCTGGCTTGCTTCTTGGCACGGAAATGGAGGTGGGCCTGGTTTTGATGGGCTTATATGGGCTCGATTCATGGACTCTTTACAGCCTGAGCTCAAAGTTTCTGAGGGATTCTCTTAAAATTGTCTTTAATGAGATTTTGATTTTTGGGAGAGTGATTATTCATATTTAATGAAAATTAATAATTTATAAAAATATATATTTATTAAATTTGGTTCATCTTTAAAATATATGAGGGAATTACCCAAATTTGTTTTATCTCGGAAAAATGTAATTATATAAAAGGAATCATATTTTTTGTTTTGTGGGGATTGCGATGTCGGAGGAAATCTAAAATTGCCTTAGCAAAATAAGTACAGTTTTTTTAATAAATTAATTAATTAAGTGTCTGAATGTACCTAAAATTACAGGTGTTAACTACTAAGCCTTTAATATTCAAGTTATCGCGATTAACATAGAATTCATGTGAAATAAATCTATGTATAGCTATACGTACTTTCAAATTAATTTCTAGGAAATAAATGTCTAAATATACAGTTCTAAAAATTTAAAGCTAAATATTCTTAGAAAAAAATAAAGAGATTCTTACACAGTGTCAATGAAAGATCTCATCTAAAAATTAAAACTATAGGCAAGATTCCAAAATATAATTTATATTATTTTCTAACACGTCATCTCAAGTGAAAGCTATTTAAGCTTAAAATTTACACACAGATCCACACTATATTGTATTTTTTTTTTTATCAAATAGAATGAGGATAATGAGATTCAAACTCGTGACCGCTAGGCTAACATGATTTTGATAATTTATCAAGAAATCATCTCACTTAAAAATTTAAATTATTAGATAAGAACTCGAGATATAATTTATATTATTTTTTAACACACAAAATGTATTATTATTCTTTTATTTTTCTATGTGATTTTAGTTAGCTTGGAAATTTCTATACTCAAAATATTGAATCTGCCAATTTATAAACAATTATTGTTGAAAAATCCATAAAAAAGGGTTAAAGGAAATGAAAATTAAAATCTTTAAATTTTTCAAATATAAAATAGATACTTGTCGATGATGTATATGGAAAACAAAACACAAAATGACAGGAAAAAAAAGACAAAATTAGATCTGAAAATTAAATCTTAAAATCTCATCGAGATATGAATTAAGCTTGGATTGGACTCATCAGTAATCCCTGGAAAATATAATGTCTGTTTAGAAGCATGAATTGGATTTAGCTTCTTCTTCTACATTCATGTCCAGGAGAGTAATGCCGAATTTAAATATTGCTTGTTACGTCCAAGTTTATTTTAGAGCAGGTTTTATATTTTGTTAATGATTATTTTTTAGTATACAAAAATGATATGAAAATATAAAAATATTTAACATATAAAAATATATTTAAAAAAAAAACATTTTAAAACATATAATCATGCTGCACCACCTTGGTCGAAATCCATCATGATTTCATGGCAACATATCCTTAATGACTCGATTTTGTTTAATAATGTTTTTTTAAAAAATATTTTTTTGAAAATATTTTTTTATTTTTAAATCATTTTCAAATATTAATATCAAAAATAATTTAAAAAAATAAAAAATATATATTATTTTAATATATTTTTAAAAAAATATTTTTAAAAATAATTCCAATAAATCGATCAAGGCTGTACTTAAAGCAATTTCCCTACATACTCAGCACATCTTTTTCGCTAGGAGCAGGAGCATTTCTTTTCAGTTTTTTTTTTTGGCGGGGGAGGGAATTCTTTATGGGCCCAGAACATAATCATGAGTGGGCGGCCACCTCTCTCGCTTAGCGTCTGACCATAAAGACCAAGACCATATGTTAGTCATGAATGACAGACATTCTAAAAATAAATAAATAATTTATTAAGAAAATCTAATCATTTAAAATTCAGAGGTTTTACAATTTATCATTTACTTATTGAAATATGAATTTATATGAAAACTTAGCATGAAAAGTCTGTTTATAAATCATTTTTTACAAGTAAATCACGAGGAATTCGTTTAAGTTTCTTAAAAGATCCCAAAAATTATAGTTTTTTTTTATAAATATGTTACTTTAAACATAGATAATTTGTTAGAAAAATGATTAGAAAAGAATTTTATTTTACTAATTAAATGTCAGTAAAAAAATTACGTAGGCATGCAACTACTACATGCCCCGCTTCAGTGTAAAAGTTATAGATAACATCAGAAAGTATCGATTTATCAATCTCTTTTGATGAAAAATGGACCCACGTTTCTTCAATGAAATTTGGTGGGAAGTCCAAGTTAAGCAGCACCGACGCCTCATTGTTAAATTGATTATCGCTACTAATTAAAATTAGTTAATAATATAAGATAAGATAACACAGTTTAATATTAAATTTTTTTTATTTAAAAAATATTAGAAGATAATATAAATATCAAAAATTAAAATTTTTAATTAAAATAATTACTTGACAATTACATGTAAACTATAGTAATCAAAATTCATAAACACACAAGAGTGTTTTTATTGGGCATGCATATCATAGATTGAAATCCAAGCAACACAATTGGTGCTACCAAAATCCAAATGGAAGTAGAGCCATCTCTTACATGACAGGCATGGTACGGTGAGCATAGCCCTTGATAATGGTTAATAATATATAATCAATAAATAAAAAAGAAAAAGAAAAACCACAAGCACAGCAAATCAGGGGGTATTAATTTATCTACTAATTAACACTCTATAGTCTACGTCTCCTGGGGCAGTGGCATGGGGCGGTGACCATATTTTGGTCACAGTCACATATCAAGAGAACTCAAAAGCATCAATGACACGACACTATCACCATCACTGCTTAGACAAACCATCAAAATTATAAAAATTACAACTCAGAAGGAAGGGATCATAAGCTATTGTCATGATCACACTCACACGGTATATACAATCACAAAGCAAGGAAGCACAGCCCTTGGATTAAACACCAACAGCTCCTGCTCATCCAACCTGGTGTGGACCCCACTGCCACCTCTTCCCAGGACAGAATCAGCCCCGCCATCCTGCTTGTCCACATCCTCGTCCATTTCACACCCTACCCGGCCCGCCACGACCCGGCAAACTAGCATGGCCCGTTTCACATTCATGAACTTGAACTCCTCCTCGATCTCCTCAGGGATCGCCGTGTGTGCTCTCCAACTAGTAGATAGTGTAGAGATTCCATCCATCTTGGGTGAGAAACCAGACTTGATTACCCCACAGACACTGCAGTATTGCTGGTTACAAATGCTAGAATCCTGATCATTCAGTCCTAAATCACACATGAAAGTTGAACAGTAAAACCTCAACAGCTCGTTGCCATCAGCAAAGCACCTCTCGTCTCTTCTCTTACTGTTCCTTGCAGCTTTGGCTTTGACAAACTCCCTGTACTCTTCAAATCTTGACAGTATCTTTGGACTATTATGGATCTTCAAAATTCTATGGATTTCTGGGCTCTTCTCCTTACATGACCACCCGGTTTTAAATATGATATGGACTATATTCTTGCCTGTATCACCATCTAGAAGCTGCGTGACAGCATGCTTGGTGGCCTGATGTTGTTCAAGAAGCTGAGGTTTTTGGAAAATTTCACCACAAGCTGTGCATGGAAAGATATCATTTCTTAAAGGAAAGAAATGGTGATCTGCTGCGATATCGGATTCCTCGCAGGACCCAGTACTCGAATTTTTCCGTGGTGGAAGTTCGGACAAGTGAGTTTCAGGCGGTATCATGGTGACTATGGATTGCTGTGATGATCTTGCTGAGGTTAGAGTCTGAGTTCCGGATTTAGTTTGAGTTTTGGACGGTTTAGACGAGAAAATGCTTTTGAGATAGGACCAAGATGAAGATAGAGCTTTGTGGGGTTTCAGGCGAGAAGGAGAAGAAGAGATGGGAGCAAGAGGAGAGACTTTTTTGCGTTTCTTGATCGGTGGCGGCCGATTAGGGTGGTGATCATTTAATTTGGAAGTGAAAATAAAGCAACCAAGATGGAGAAGAAGGACAAAGAGAGAGAGGAATTTGTTGAAGACTGATCCTATATTGGGTGCCATTGTTTTTGAGATCAGCTTGAGCTCTGGCAATTCTTCAACGAGGCATTGCTCTCCAAGAGAAATTAAGGGGGATCATGTGAGGAGGAATGATGGAAGAAGCGCGGAAAAAGAATAGCAAAGGCAAGAAAGAATGAATGTAAAGGAAGCTGACATTAATGGTGGGGGCATGGAAGAATAAAGTTAAAGAGTAGGTGCAACGCAACTTCACAGCGTATATTTCATCTATATATTTTCCTTCCTGTGTGGCCACAACATGTTATTTTCTCTTTCTTGTTCTTGAGATGATGGATCGAGTTAAAGCACAAACTATCACTGTAACTGAGGTTGTCTTTTAAAATCATCTTTAACCGAAAGTAACTGCCGAGAAAAATGTTAAAATCTGATACAAAATCTCTTCCCCAAACTGAACTACGCATTTGATCCTGAGACTTTCAATTTACTAAAAATATTACTGCTATATATATATACACTGAAATTCATCAAATTGAAGCACCCGATTCGGCTTGTTGGCAATTTGACATCCTTAACCTTTTTTTTTTTTTAAGGACAGTGTTTGGCAATCGAATTCGACAGTTCACCTTGTTTAGCTAGTTACGACGATCAATGTGTAAATGGAATGGAATTAATTCTGATTAAGATCTTCCCCGGAACAATTTCCAGCATTATAAAGTTACTGGGGCATTTTAAAACCTTTTTTTTTCATGTGAAAAACTTCACTCCACCCCTGTAAAGATTACATAGATAGATTTAGATAAACGGGTAAAACCTTAAAAATGCTTAGATAGGTTTAGATGAACAGGTAAAACTCTGGTTGTGCTAATTTTTACAAAAAATATATACTCTGATTCAAACTTGAAATCTATTATGCAGATTGCAAACAATTTGTCACCACGCAGCACATTTAGAGACTTCAATTTGAAACCTGCGTTCAGCTTATTTCATCTAATTTTGTAGCAAAAATACCACCATTGCTTTTTCTTCTTTTCTTTTCAGGATGAAGGGCAAATATTGAATAATATTAAGGAAATTAGTAAGAGGACGCAAGAAAGGTGGAGGTGGCACGTGGAGTCCCCTGATGCTGATGATGCACCCGTCACCTGCAAATTAATATCTGATGGGTATCTTATTATTAATTATCTGAGTAACGTACGTAAGATAATTAAGAAATGAATGTGGCTATCTCCACACGTGCAGGGGTCCCTGACTCTCACGATGGAGCTCTTAACTACATGAGTTTCAGTGACGTTTTCTAGAAATTTTATTTATAAATTTGCAGTGATTCACAGGTATTGTCTCTCCTCCCCCTCCCCCTGCATGCTTCAAAGGAGAATCCAATGCTTACAGCTCTTCTAGCCTGCCAATATCCTTGTTTTCTTGGCTGTTTTCAGCATATAGATGACCGGCCATAACACGTGATCTTCTGCAGAATCTTAACCTTTATTTATTCGAGTTCTTAACTATAGCAACGACGAAACTCCTTATTGCCAATAAGAATAAGCAGAAGTGACCACGTATGGTGTGAAGAATCTTGGAAAAAGTAAACCATGTATAGGTGGTTAATAGTTACAAGCTTATAATTAAGAAGTTTATTTTTAATATGGTTTTAATTTCGAGTTATATGGTTATGAATATAATAATTATTGAAAATTTATATAGTCATTAATTTTAGGGTACATAAAATTAGTCAATATACATACAAATTAATTTAAACATCGATGTTATTAAAAGGAAAAAATATTGAATAGTAATTTGTGAAGGTTTTTTTATTTTTTATTTTCGAGTCATTTAGAGAAGCATATTTGAGAAAATGATTTCTATTTTATAACTAGCTACAGGATTTTAACTAATGACCTCCCTTCGAATTTACAGCAAAAAATTCCTATTTGTTTTTAGCATCACGGACTATCAGTGAAAAGAATAATGCAATGAGATGTTGGTTGAAATTATAGTAGGGGGTTTTCTATTATAAATATATTAAAATAATAATATTTTTTTAGTATATCAAAATAATCTTAAAATATGTATGTACACCAAAGAAAACAGCCGGGCAGGATGTAATTAACATCATTTTTTGTTGTTTTTGCACTATATATATATATATGGTTTTAGACTTGATAGTTTGATTTTATTATGGTTTTAAATTTGAATTCTGTAATTATTAAATATAATTAATTTTAAAATCTGTAAAATTAATGAAAGTATACGTAAAGTGAACACCAATAATGATAATAAAAGAACAATAATAGCCATTCTTACATTTTCCTGGTAATTAATTTTTTTTACGGAGGTTGTTTTTATTTTGGTTTCTTCCTTCAACTCGCGATATATTGGAAGGCAAAGCCATACCATTCAGAATATCATGTGGGCCACATGATCGTATACTAGAGCACTGGCTTGCTTTCCAAGTGGGCCAGTATGATCTTTCCACGAGGCCTATAATTACTCTCGGATGCCTGTTGCATTTCATGGTATTTCTACTTTACAAAATACTTTTTAATTTATTTTTCATTCAAAAAAGGACATGATCTTGCTTTTTAACCGGGCGAATATGATCTTTCTATTAGGGGCCAATATCTACTCTCGGATGCCTGTTTGGCATTATGGTTGTTACTGACTTTAAAATGTTTTTTTTTTTTTTTTTTTTGTAAAAAACATAAAATTAAACAATATACTATTTTTAATAATAAAAAAACACATTATATCACATCAGTAAGCATACATTATCATATCCCATGCTTGATGGATTGCCGTTTTAAGTTGATATAGTTCCAAAAACAAATCTACATTAGATTCGGACCACTTAAATAGAGTACAGATTCTTCAAGTGTTCAAATTACTTTGCCACACAGTCACAAAATCATCATGTGTACGATGGATATTTATTCACCATTGTTGTCAATCAGTCATGAAGTTAATTGTTGGGTTGTGACAGAAACATCAATTATTGATGTCATTGTATGTCTTTTCACACAGACTGAAAGATTAATTAATTGCTGTTAATAATATTGTCTAGATTGATTTTTTAAAAAAAGTTTAAAAATATATTAAAATATTTTTTTATTTTTTAAAAATTATTTTTAACATTAATACATTAAAATAATTTAAATTTTTTTAAAATTTTTTTTTAATATTTTTTGTTTTTTCAAAAACAATACAGAACACCCTCTTAGAATCAGCTATCAGCGGCTAAAAGCCAGAGACAAAAACTATCAAGTGAGTGTAGAACAAACTTTATGTCTTTGAATAACATGAATAACTTTTTGACAAAATGTCACCTTAAACTAGCTTATAGGATATGAAATCAAATGATTATTACATTGACAAGCTACTTGTGCTCAGCATTTTTTACCAGCCCACTCAATAGACCATGTTGATTTATTATATATATATATATATATACACCTCACAGCAACAACTATGGTCAATAAATAAATAAATAAATTTGACTTAAAACATACTGTTGACTTAAGTGGAAAAGAAAAGGCCTCGGTTCCCTGGTTCGTTGCTTCTTTTGAACCTTTTTCACTGTCATCTCTCTTCTTTCCCTTTTCCGAGCCTCCTAATATATAAAGAAGCTGCCGACATTGGTCACAAATGGTGAGGTCGGCTTTGTGGCTTGGTTGGTGGACATTTTGATTTTAATTAAAAGTATAAAAAAAACCCTAATGCTCTATTATTTGTGCTCCTCGCACCTAGGCTATGATTTTTATTACAGTCCCACACAAAAGGCAAAATGATACAGACAAATTAAGAGCAGAAAGAAATCGAACATAATCTTTATCTGATAATGATACTTTCCCTACGGCTTAATATCTCTGTCCTCTCTCTCTCTCTCTATTGTCCTCTCTCTCTCTCTCTCTCTCTCTCTCTCTCTCGCTTGAATGCTTGACTTCACTTCCATGAGGCATCCACCAGTGACTGCTACCACTTGGTTGGGAAAGTGGGAAACCAGATTGATGGGCAAGCTTAGTTTTCTCTAATTAGGGCAATCTACATATGAACTCAAACCCATGAAATTTGGCGTCGATGATAATCATGAGCACTGGCACGTTCATTACATCCTTAGCACTATAACCTATTATATGGTTAAGTCATTGCATGTCTTGCAATAATTGAGATCTGAGTTAGGTTAAACTGAAAGCAAATAAATACATGGCACTGCATTTTCACTTTCTAGTCCACGGTCGTCTTAACTTTCCTCGTCAAAGCGAGGGGGGCAGCTGGGTCATGAAGCCTGGCGGGTTTCATGATAGAGCTGGTGGGTCCATTGTTCAGTGAGGGAGAGCTAGTTCATGAAGCACCTATCCGGGCCCAGTTACCGGGCCTGTAATTCTGATGCCATTGATGGACCTGGCCCATCGTTTCTAGTTTTTCATCTTCTTGATGGGAGGCTTCTAGCTAATTTCAGATCAGAGAAGCAAACATGTATTTTAAAAGGTGTTTTCATGAGGATGACCGCTTGCTGTGGGAACTGGTAAATGTGCATCGTGGTAGGTTTTGGCTGTCACCGGGAATATAGCTAAGTTATTCCTTAAGAATCTATCTAAGAATTTATTTTTTGGGAATATTCTTCAAGAATGAAAATTAGTTAGGGTGACCAGAACATTTTATTTTATTTTATGGGATCCTAGGTGAGGAGCTACATATTTTAAAACATAAATTTGTAGTTATTTATAAGTAAGATTTCTTATCGGGAGCTCAAAAAAACATAGTGACCAAATCAAAAAATCAAAAAGAGAAAAGGATAGACATAGACTTGGAAGGAAAGGCATTCGTAGGTGACAGATTATTCTATTTCAGCAGGCGTGTTATTAAATATTAAAACAATGGTATATTTAATCTAATTATATTAACCTGTCAAAATCTTTGACCTCGATTATAAGAATATAATGATCCTATAATTTATTTTTTTTTATATAAAAATCAATTTCTAATAAAATTAAAGAAAAAACCTTATCCATGAGATTGAGATTAACTCTTGGATTGTAAACATGGAAAAATAATAAAAACTAGCTTGCATATTAAAGCTAAACAAAACAAAATATTAAATTATGAAATTGAAAAAAAATCTAGAAAAAGAATTAAAAAAACATCAAAAGAAAGAGTATCACATTGAATACAAGATTCAAAATGATAGGGGGGAAATTGAAAACAAAAGATAAAAAATAAAAAAGAATACCAATAAAAAAATAAAAATCAAATTGGATGGAAAGATTAAATGAAATAAAATGATTAGCAGTGGTATTGAAAAAACAATAACTCAACTTCAAGAAGCCTTGAAAAATTAAGAGAATAAGGATCAAAACAGATACAAATATAAATTAACATGACACACCTGATTTTTAAAATGATCGGCAAGAAACTCAAATTGAGGACATGGAAAAAAAAATCTATCAGACCCAACTGCTGCTTTTATGTACATACATATTTGACCGTTGGAAAAAAAAAATGCTAGCAACACTATCAATAAAGTAGGTGCTTGCTGGATTGGTGCGAGATGACACTTGAAAAGCACATGTTCTTCTCACTTGTTTGCACATGCACAACACAGTCAATTATTGTTTTTATATATTTATATTTATTAAAATGTTAAATGACCATTTATTCAAATTAATTCTATATATTTTTATTTAATATAAAACTTAAAGCACCAAAAACCTAAAAAACCTTGACTTACTGATTTGCTTTTGTTTTTGCTTTAAAAAGTATTCAAGTTATTTAGTAGTGCTTGTAAGATGTAAGAAAAAAATGATCTAGATTAATATATTAATTAAAAATAATTTTTATTAAAAAAATAATTTACTCCCATTAAATAATTTTATTTGAGAATGATAAAACAATTATTTGACTGTGTGGATTCACAAGAGTCCACAGTGAATGCCTTTTTTTTTAATTGTAATTAACTGTGAATCATTTATCACCGACACCTAAAACCATCAATGGCATCACATTGCAAAATCCAGCTACTAAAATAATCTGTAAAAGTGCTTCTTTAGCATTATTTAAAACTCCGTAAATTCACTTCACTTCAGGGCTGACCTTTTCCTCTCAATTAAGCCTTACTAACAATTAGGATCAATCCCTTGGAGCAGATAATGGGCTATCGCCCAAATAGCAGCTATAGTATTTGAAGTTTGGACCTGAACGAAAGCCCATGATTGGGGTTAGGTTCTTTTCTACGTTACCAAAGCCCGTCCAACTCAAAATTAAGCAAATTAGTAATGGGCCTACACTTGATCTAGGCCCATTAAATAGAAACAAACTTAATTACTGAATATTAACTTTTTTAATAATATCAAAACATGTGTCTGAATCACTGTGAATCACTAAACTACACTGATAAAATAATACCCCCCCCCCCCCCCCCCCCCCCCCCCCCAATCCTTCATTTATATGTTTTAGATTTAGATATGTGTAAATGAGTATTTTTATACATATTTTTGTAAGTTTATATAGATTTTTCCAGTCTCATAATCATTACACAGATTTAACTAGTTAAATCAAGTTGACTAGCTATTTTTTTTAGTTGTTTTTTTTTTAAAAAAAAATGAACCATGATTTAGTTGAAAATTAAATTTTATAATTTATTTTAATTTGATTTCTATAGAGTTGTCTCGGTCTCATGATTTGTATCGTGAGTTTGATAAATTAAAGTTGTTTATTTTTTGGGCTATTTTTTATTTGAATATTATTTTTAATTGCACTTCATTATTTTTCTTGATTTAATTTCTATAAGACTATCCATGACTGAGATCACGGGTTTGCTAAGTTGATATGATTTTTTTTTTAATTTTATCATTCAACAATTTTAATCCCATTTTTTTTTTACTTAGTTCCATTTTAATTTTAACATTTAATATTAATCTTTTAGGAATTAAGTTTCATGATTGTTTTTCAATCATTTTTTCATGTATTTATCTTGGCCCCATGAATTTATTTATTTATTGTTTTTTTTAACTTCATCATTAATTTATTAAAAATAGAGTTTCATGTTTTTTTATTTTATTTTTATAAAGTTATCATAATTGTTAGGGTGAAAACACAAGTCATAAGTTTAACATGTTAGTGTAAGTTAACATGGTTTGTTTGTTTCAGGTCATTTGTTTAATTGATTTTTTTCCCGAGTTGATCCTTTAATATTGGGTTGGTTGGGAATTTGGATTTGTAGTTTTTTTTCCTATTTTATTTTTATGACATTATCTCAATCTTATGATTTAGATTGCGAGTTTGGTAAGTCAAACCACGTTAACTTTAATATTTTTTAATTTATTTTATTATTCACTATTGAATTGGTTTAGATCTTAATAATTTATCTTGATTATCCTTTTATAGAGTTATCATGATCTAATGATTTGGATCATAAATTTAAATGATTAACCCATATCTCTTAGATATATTACTATTTTAGTATTCTAATATATTATTGTATAATTTTTATATATGCTTCCAATATACATCATGTTTGAGTTCATAATTATTATTTTTATCTCGAAAACATACAAACAACATTTTAAATATATTTTTATGGTAAAAAAGCATTTCAATTCTGAGCTAAAAGCATTTCAATTCTATAATATGAACCGATTTGATGGTGCAGTTACTTTTTTTTTAATATATATATTTTTAATATCATTTCATTAAAATAATCTTAATAAATGAAAAATAAATTTAAAAACAATAAAACAATAAAATTGTTTTAAAAGTTCTTTTAAAAGCAAATACAGATTATTACAAACCGGTTGTGTAACAGGAACCGCCAACTTGCAGCTGAAATTGTTTTCTGTAAGCCTCCCCGCCCAAAATTCCCTTCAATCACAGGAAGACACATGTCAAAACCAGAGCCAATCCCCTGTAAATATCCCTTCCTCTACTACTATTCAAAATATCGTTTCCTGCTCTCTCCCCTGCACACATGTGGTAAAAAACAATAACAGTTACCCTTCATAACGGCACCACCATGAACACTAGTAGAGCTCTTCTCTACTCTTTCACCGACCCTACTTTCCGCCCTCTAAAATCTCCTCCCGATATCTCATCCCCTAAAAGAAGACCTAGAGAGCGGCTTAATTTCCGAGTCCGGTTACATGCTGATCACCGATGCTGTGTTTTTCGGGTCTCGGTGAGGAATTCGGGTCGAGGTGAGACAGGGAAAGTGTATGCTGATGTTAAGTCGGAGCGGTACGAGATAGTGGATTCGGTTCCGGAATCGGTGAAGTTGGAGAAGGATGCTTTGGAGGATGTTGTTCTCGATAGTACGATGCCGTGGTGGGAAGAGTTCCCTAAAAGATGGGTCATTGTCATTCTTTGTTTCTCGGCTTTTCTTCTATGCAATATGGATAGAGTATGTTGCTCACATTTGCCTTGCTTTTCGTTTTTTTCTTTTTCCTTTTTATTGTGATGAATTATTAGAAAGAGGAGAAAATAAATAGTACTCTGTTTCTGATTATGGAAAATGATTAGTGTATTTAATTTTTTTTGGGTAATTAAGAAGTAGATTATGACCAGATACTGTTTGGCAGGTAAATATGAGCATTGCAATACTTCCAATGTCAGCCGAGAACAATTGGAACCCAGCCACTGTCGGTTTGATTCAGTCTTCATTTTTCTGGGGCTACTTACTCACCCAGGTAACTTTAACAAGCCTTTTTGTTTTATTTCTTAATTTTTATTATGTATTTGCTTATTAATAATTTTATTTCACATTTTTTTTCTACTTGAAAGATTGCTGGTGGCATTTGGGCGGACAAAGTGGGCGGGAAGAAGGTTTTGGGATTTGGTGTCATTTGGTGGTCCGTTGCTACGATTCTTACTCCTGTTGCTGCTAAAGTTGGATTGCCCTTCCTGCTCGTTGTTCGCGCTTTCATGGGGATTGGTGAGGTAAGATGTCTAGCAAGAAAAAGAAAAAAACGAGTGACTGTGTCATATTATGCGTTGGGTGCTTGTTAAATTAATTTGGTGCTGCTTCAGGGTGTTGCGATGCCTGCCATGAATAACATTCTGTCCAAATGGGTTCCTGTATCAGAGAGGAGTAGATCATTAGCGTTTGTGTACAGCGGGATGTACCTTGGATCAGTTACTGGCTTGGCCTTTTCACCATTCTTAATACATCAGTATGGATGGCCATCGGTTTTTTACTCCTTTGGTTCTCTAGGAACGGTTTGGTTTGCTGCATGGCTCAGTAAGGTAAATTTTGTACTCTGTAGATTATCATTGTTTTTCATATGGCATGTTTCTTGCCAACTTATTGGAAGTTGCAGAAATAGTAAAATTATAATTTCATTACTATTACAAGAAGCTTTTTGGTACTCACAAGATCCATAAACTAGATGGCTAAACCTCTGTTTAGTATTTAATTTTCCTGTTCATGCAAATTATGATTCCTCGTGCAAAACTTGCTTTAAATTAAGGTTTCTTTTCCCTAAAAAGAATGTGTCAACTTGAAAGGTGCTCATTTTTCGTTCTTTCTACCTATAGGCACACAGTTCACCTCATGACGATCCTCAGCTGCGGCCTGCGGAAAAGAAGTTGATTTTTGCGAACAGTTTTTCCAAGGAACCTGTTGAAACAATCCCTTGGGGACTAATCTTATCGAAAGCCCCTGTATGGGCCCTAATAGTGTCTCACTTCTGTCACAACTGGGGCACATTTATTCTTTTGACATGGATGCCAACATATTATAATCAAGTAAGTCTTTTTTTCCAAACACAATTGAATGACTTGACCTGTTGGAGGAATATATATATATAACCAAACTACCGTCACAATAGGAAATATTATATATATATATATATATATATATATATATATATAACCAAACTACCGTCACAATAGGAAATATAAAGGAACCCCTAGTCTATATATAACCAAACTACTGTAACAACATATACATTAATTAGCTATAAATGTCATTTCTGCACAATTATGAGCTAAAATTGTCCCCAAGGATGAAGTAGATGAGAGATCCATGTAGTTTTTGCACAATAAAATTGTCATTTATTTCTTAGAACACCAAGAAACTACATGGATCTCATGACGACAATTTGAACAAACCCAAACTAGAGTAAAAAGCCAGTAAGCTGTTGAAACCAAGCATGAGGAGTCTGTATTAGACCATAAATGACTCTATGAAGTTGACATACATGAGTTGGGCAAATTGGATCAACAAACCTTGAAGGATGAGATATAAAAACAGTAGTGTCCAAATAACCATGAAAAACTGCATTCTTCACATCTAGTTGATGAAGAGCCTAACCAGAGTAAGAAGGTTCCAAACTGTTGTGGGCTTGACCATAGGACTGAAAGTCTCATCAAAATCAATACTACGTTGTTGATGGAACCCCTTAGCAATAAGGTGAGCCTTGTACTTCTTAATAGACTCATCTGACTTCCATTTAAGCTTAAAAGCCCCTGCATTTAACCACATGTTGCCAAAAAGAAGGAATAAAAACTCATGTCTAATTCTTGAGAAGAAATGGCTTCACACTACTCAGGAAAACGACCGAGAGAAACAAGTAGGTTCTTTGAAAGTAAGAGAAGTATGGGTCAACAAAAAACGGGGTATAGGATACTGAATGGTGCCATCAGTGCGAACTCTAGGGAGAAGAGTACCAACCTAGTGACGAGTAAACACAGGATGACACACACTAACCAGTGATCCAAAATCGGAAATATACCCATCAACAATGGGCTCAAGAGGTGGACGTGAGCAACACTGGTATGTTTGAATAGGGGCATGTGTGAGGAAAATGATGCCTGAGATATGACAAAGTAATAGGAGGGGGTATAACAGGTGAAACGGGGATTGCAACCAATTCATTAGGATGAGGCAAATATTTGTGCAGCAAAAGGAAATGAATGTTCATGAAAGCAAACATGACGAGATATGTAGAAACAGCTAGTAGTGAGTGCGATCAAGGCATTTGTACCTTTTATATGGAGAGCTGTAACTTAGAAAGACATAACATTTATTGGTAAAAGTTTTGTTAGTCATATATGTACCTAAATGAGGATAACATGCATAACCAAAAACTTGCAGCTTAGAATATAAAGGAATTTTTTCATAAGGACCAGAATAAGGGGAAGACTAGTGAAGAATAAGTGAAAGAGGACAATTGATGAGAAAAACAACAGATGGTGCTTGTGTTTAGCAAAGCCATTATGATGAGGAGTATATAGGTAAGAAACAGATGATAAATTCCTTAAGAGGAGCAGAGTGCTTGAAACGCCTCATTATCATATTTTTTGTTGCCATCACTTTGAAGCTGTTATAAGAAAGCAGAGAATTAAGTCGTAATGTATGACAAAAAAATCTTAAAATGAGAAAAAACCTTAGACTTATGTTTCAAGAAATACAACCAAGTAAACTGAGTAAATTTATCAATAAACAACACTTAATATTTATAGCTTTTGACAGAAGAAATAGGACATTGCCAAACATCATAATGCACAAGAGAAAAAAAAGAATCAGTATGTACTGCATAAGAATTTGTAAGCTGAACCTATGGATTTACCCAAATCACAACCTTTACAAAAAGATTTTTCGAATTTAAATTTGGAACCTAACAGGTGATTTTTGCCTAAAAAAACATTGTTTTACCAAAAAGATAACCTAAGCGACTGTACCATATCGATGATAACAAAAGAGAAGTAGATAAACACAAAATACAAGACAAAAGAAATGGAGGCTTGTTTTGACCTGTTCTCACATAGGCCCTGAAAGAGGAGAGAACCATTAGACAGATAAAAAATATAAAAATGTTGAGAATCAAAGGCACACAAAACATGTTACCCGTATAGGAAATAGGTATCTGATCTCTATTGCCAAGATGAATTGTATCATGACCATTGTACAAGATGCATTGCTGGAGAAGACCCGAATTCCAATCATGTGAGTGTTGGCACTCGTGTCAATATACCAAGAAGGGTCATGCAAAGAGGTTGTGTAAACAAGACTAGAAGAAGTAGTAGTCTTCGGCTATCCTGTAATCTTTAATCTAGCAAATGAAGTGTGCAAGGAGTTGGGCACATGTCGATGTGTAAACTGCACGAGCATAAGACATGTTGGAGCAAAATGACTTGAGTCATGGCAGAGCTGACAAAAGGCAATAGGGTGTTGTACCAAAAACATCAGGAGCCAAGAAATGAGAACCAAAGTTGTTTTGATGACCATTATTCCTGTGGTTCCAATTACTATGCATGTTATTTTTTCTTGAACCAGAATTTGAGAAGGACAGGAGACACCTTGGGAGGCAAGGTGTCTTAGACTCCTTATTAAGCAACCCTTTATGTGTCTTAGACTCTCAAAGGGTTTTAAAAATCTTGTTGATGTTATCTTCACACATTGTAACATGTGAGGTACAGGCAGGAATGAAACCATAAAAGGGTACTTGTTATAAGATACACAGTTAACTTACAATTCATCTATCCTGTACGTTAACCTCCTTGTCAAATTCTGTTAACGATGCATTCAATCAAGGAAGTACATGCCACTGTCTCTTTGACCTTCATTTTTGCTATCTTCTTGTTGACAAATTGCAGAAGAGATTTATAGCTTGGCAATAACATTTCTATAAAAACAATTTTCTCTTGATATAATACCACTGAGCAGAATTTCCTTTTGGCTATACAGGTCTTGAAGTTCAACCTTACCGAATCTAGCCTTTTCTGTGTCTTGCCCTGGCTTACAATGGCATTTTCTGCAAATTTGGGAGGGTGGATTGCAGATACTCTTGTGAGCAAAGGTTTATCTGTAACAACAGTCCGTAAGGTATCATTAAGGGTGGTGCAAAATCCGCCAATCCCCTCTCTCTCATCATCTCTGCTTTATTTGCTTCTTCTTAGCACTATTTACTTGTACTTTCTTCGTTCATTCAACTTTAAATGGAAAATGAAACATGCTCTATAATAGTTATGTTAAACACTATTTATTTCATCATGTTTCTTCACTCGTTCAACTTTGTATGACTAACTGAACATGCTCTCCATCCTCCTTAACAGATCATGCAATCAATTGGCTTTCTTGGCCCTGCCTTCTTCCTAACTCAGTTGAGCCACGTTGATTCTCCTGCAATGGCTGTTCTGTGCATGGCATGCAGCCAGGTTAGATTCTTACATCTGAACATGCACTGTTCCGCTTTTCAAAATTTAAGTAGCAATAGACAGTATATGTATTAACGTGCAAAGGTATTGCACATTGTTTACCATTTGTTATGGTTTATTTGCTTGTGCTTTTGTCTGTCTTGTAAGTTCTATTTATGGCCGACTATAAATGGAGTTTAGCTGTCCCATCTCAACTCTGCGAAATTTCTGTTTAGAGTTTAATTATTTTTTCTGTATCTTTTTAGCTTTAGTGGAATGAGATCATTTTTTTTTTCAAACTCTCTTCTCTTGCCCTAACTGCTTTTTCTTCAACAGGGAACTGATGCATTTTCCCAGTCTGGTCTATATTCAAACCATCAAGATATTGCCCCTCGATATTCTGTGAGTATCTATCCTTGTAATGCTGTTGTCTGTTGATGACCTACATTTGGCTTGTTTAGTAGTGGGGGCTACTAATTGTGTTTCAATTGCTGTCACGAATCATCTACCATTGAGTGCCTTTCAAGAGGTCTTTGGAATTCAATGTTGAACAGCTGTTTTTGTTGTATAGTTCTTTGAAATTTAACGTTGAGTAGCTGTTTATGCTGTCATTGCTTCTATTTCCTAGGAATTTTTACTTAATTGTTTCTGCTTTTATTTCTAATTTATTTCCAGGGAGTGTTGCTTGGTCTATCCAATACAGCTGGAGTATTGGCAGGGGTGTTAGGAACTGCAGCAACTGGTTACATCTTGCAACATGGTAAGAACTCATCCTTGGCATTTATTACTGCTGGTAAGACAAATTCGAATGTCTACTATACCATCCTTGAGGAAAACCAATAGAAAAAAAAAATGAAATTCTCTAGGAAGCCAAAGTTGTCCAAGTCACTTCTAGCTTAATTCATTCTGGTCTGTGATTTGGAACAATTTTAGTGAGACCAATTTGAAGGCTTGAAAATAGATTTTTTGTTTAAAATAACCTTGTTATGGTTTTAAAATAACTTTGTGTATTAGTGCTAAGTCCTAGTTTCCAAGAGGACAAGTGGATGGTTAAAACTTAGGATTTTCAAATTGGAGGTCTCATATTCAAATCCTAGAATAGGTTTAGAGGATTAAGAGGGTTGCCTCCCATCATCTAGTGCAAGGTTTAGTAAACCAGATAAAGGAAAAGGGAAAGGGAAAAAAAAGATGGCCTCCACTGCGTGGTGTAGGATACTAAGAGTTTTAATAAATTTACGTCACTACTAATGTGGCAAACTATAATAGGGTGATATGTCATCGATTTAATGAAATGATATGGCAGGTTCACTCTTTCAGATTCAGGTTTTTTCATGTTTTTTTTTTTTTTTTTTTTGTATGCTCTGTCATGTTCACTACATCTAAATATCTAAATCATCAAATTCAAAATGAATGGGCATAAAATGTAGCCTTTTTTACACCGAAGTTGTATTCTTGGAGTAGCAGTTATTTGGGCTTCAAGGTTCAATCCCTCTAGTTGTAAATTGTAATGTATTTGTTTCTATTTCTAACAAAGAAAGTCAAACTGTTAGAAGCTAAAAACTAAGGATTCCATTAAATTTTCTGATAAGAAAACTTCCGTGGTCCTGGTCCTCATTTTGAATACATAAAAAAGAACAGGGAAATGGCCGTGTTACCCTGCTAGATTCTCATTGCCTTTAGTTAACTGTTGCCTTTTAATCCGAGCTGTTGAATGCTTCAGAAACTATGATTTACATCGCCATTTCCTGTGTGGCTCACTCCCTGCCTTCTTTATTGAAAATAGAGACGCTGAATCTTACAGCATCTGATTCTCGTGCATTGATTCACTCCCTCATTGCCTTCTCAGGTTCTTGGGATGATGTTTTCAAGGTTTCGGTTGGGCTCTACTTGGTTGGAACAGTGGTCTGGAACCTCTTTTCAACGGGTGAGAAAATATTGGATTAGCTTTCATGGAAGTTAATATAGGTGAACAGCTCAAGCCCCGGTGATTCCCGCACCAATACAGAAGGGTCAGTTGACTGAATGAGAAAAGGTGAAATTGTGAACGAGATTCGAGATTAAATGGAAGAGCAACTAGACAAATAATTTCATACAAAATTCCTGAGCTTGAAGAAGCTGTAAAATTTCTGAACGCCAAAATTGAGCTCAAATTTTGTGTTGCATGCATGTCAGGGCCTCTAGCACAGATGAAACAATTGCTTACATCTCAATGAAGAATATACCTGTAAAGTATCTCCAACCCTGCTTGTAAATGTTACATTCAATACCTAATGAATCAATTCTATGATTTTACAGTATGTTTCCTGATTCGTTTTTGCTTTCGCTGTAGTTTTATTATCTATTTATCAATCCAACTAAAAATTGCATCAGGTTATTTTTTTTATTTTCGTGTATACATCTTTTGGCATAATCTGTGCGGAACAACGGGTAATTCTGCACAATTCGTTGAAGAGTGAGCTTGATTCAATGCTTTTACTCAGAGAAATTGATAGAACTATATGTGGATCCCTGTTTATAATTAGTTTTTGTCCAGGTCGATGCAACTTTCAAATGGCAGTCATTTATTAGATGTGTCTTTTGTCTAATCAGATCCAGTGATGAACCATTTATGATTTTTGATAATCAAAAAGTCAGGTAACTTATCAATTCACCTTTGCGGCCAACCTCAACCCCAGCACCGAAAGAATAGCCTTAAGAGGGAAACTTGACAGACCAACTGAAGTAGAGAAAGCTCATTCCTTTTTACCACTGATGATAAATAATAGCCACCTATATATGTGTGTGTGTGTGTGTGTGTGTGTGTGTGTGTGTCTGTCTTTAAATTTACATCTTGACATTTCATAACCTATTAACAATGCATGCTCAACTTTCATAGCAGTAGGCTGGGAAATTTGTTGCAGATTCTTAAGCATAATAGCAAGCAAGAGTTAATAATAGTATAGTGTAATATTTTTCTTCTTTTTCTTTCACATAATCGTGTGAAAGTAACACCTGTTGATATGAAATATACAACATTAATTACACGACAAACACTCGTATACCCTCCAATCTAGATGTGCAACTGGATTTATAAACGGAAACAAAAAACAAATAGAAATAACCCTTTAACAGAATAATGGGCAGTAATACCCCCATGATTTGCGACTGGTCGTCTCCTGTAAACACCGATCGAGCAAGACAAACTCCAGAAACCCGAGAATGGCGAGACACTGATCCTACGCGAGAGTACGAGGATGCAAGAACACATGGAGCCCATTCTTCATGAACAATGTAAGAGACATCTTCTGCTGTACACGGTGACCAGGAACCAGTGATAAACGGTAGCGAAGCAGCACAGCTGAAGCCACGGACTTCATTTGCAAGTAAGCCAAGTCCTTCCCCAGGCAAGTCCTGGGTCCAGCATTGAAGGCCACAAACTTGTAGCCATCCTTGGGTGGTTCAAACCTGTCCCCTTCTGGTGATAGCCATCGCTCTGGCTTAAACTCCATGCAGTCCTCACCCCATATGCTCTTCATCCTTCCGACAGAATAAATGGAATATGTAATCGTTGAACCAGCTGGCACGTGTGTACCGTCAGGCAGAACATCGTTTGCTACGACGTATTTGAAATCCTGCGGCACTGACGGGTATAAACGCAATGTTTCCGATAATGCTGCTTTGAGATAAACCAGTTTATCAGCTTCGTCGAAGACTAGAGGCTCATCAATCCATTTCTGGTGATCGTTTCCACGTGTTTCAGTGAGTGTAGTTGATATTTCCTTGATTATCTTTGCTTCGACTTCAGGATGGTTCATGACCAGCCAGAAGAACCAGCTAAGAGCAACGGATGAGGTATCGCGGCCGGCAAGGACAAAGTTGAGAGCAATTCGTTGAAGAACAGAGATCGGAAAGTGGTTACCGTCGACGTCTTTCTTCTTCATGAATCGCGATAATAAATCATCAGATGGGTTTTCTTTGCGCGCTTCGATGGCGTCATCCATGTATGTTTCGACAACTTCGAGGCTCTTCTTCAATCTCTTCTCTGCTCCAATTCCTAAAAGCTTCTCCACTCTCCACAAGAAACCGGGGTAAAGAATCCTCTGTAGAGTAGCCTCAGTGGCTGTGTCAAAGGCAGCAGCGAATGGATTTTCTGGCATTTCTGGCGAGAGAGTTCGCGGATCTTTGCCAAATGTGAGTCCGCATATGTTGTCGAAGGTTAAGCGAAGCAACACATCTTGCAAGTCCACCGAAAACTTCTCTGCAACTGCCTTGTCCAGGATGCTCCACAGACGATTCTTGATTGTCTGGCTCACCCATCGAGCCATGGCTTGCCGTAAAGTCCGGGTAGTGAACTCCAAAGCTGCAGTCTTGCGTTGAATGAGCCACGTTTCTCCATCACTATTAAAGATCCCCTGGCCTAAAAGATCATGAAACGCAGTTTGCCAGTCGGGTCCTTTCGGATAGTTATCAAACCTGGTTCGAAGAACATGTTCGATGTTTTTGGGGTGGCAGGTGACTGTGTAGAACCCTTGTTTGCGCGCCAAGAAAGGAAGCGCTATTGTGCAGGTCTGGTAGGTTCCGACCCCACCAGTCGCGCGGAGGTTACCGGCAATCCAATCATGGATTTTTCTCCGGTTCATGTACAGAAGTGGAAGGCTACCCACTACAGGCCATACTTTTGGGCCGGTCAGTTTCCGAGCCAGGAGATAGAACCATAGAAGATAAACTGATGCAGCAGCTGCGAGGGTTAAGAGGAGAGGCAAGGTTTCCATTTCAAGGTTGCTGTATTTTTTCGGACGGGGGCTGGAGAGGACACTGGATGAGAGGGGTGGTGTAAAGAGGTGCTATATATAATATAGCATTAAAAGATAGTTTTATTTAGGAGCAGTTGTTGGGAAATTTGTGCATGGAGATCCCTGTTGGGTTGATGGGAACTGTGAGAGAGAAGCTAGGCACACGAAAACCATGCAAATTAAATTTAGTGGATCACTTCTGGTCACCCGAGTTGGTGCGCAATATGCCAAATACTCGCTGTCATCGTTTAAGAGACTTGTTGGCTGGAAACTGACCCCAACAAGTTTCGAACCCAGTTAAATCTGGTTTGCTTATATATTTTATCCTATTTTCGAACACCTTTTGTCCTTGCTAGTCTTTCTAAAGAAAGAACTCTGTAATTAAATACATATTCTCTCATGCAACAAACGCACATAAAAAAATGCTTCAGGATAATGTGCGTTTATATATATATATATATATATATATATATATATATATATATATATATATATATATATATATATATATATATATAAATGATAGGTTTTCTTCGACGATTAAGAAAATAATAACCATCTCCTGTGATGAATACTGTGATTCGTGACATCTAATTATCACAATATGCTTATACCCTTGCTTAGAATTGATTTTCACTAGAGTCCCACTTGATTTCTCTTGAGTATATATAGATTTCACACCAATTATATCTTTGGCTATATATATATATATATATATATATATAGAGAGAGAGAGAGAGAGAGAATGATAGGTTTTATTCAGAGAGAATCCCACTTTCTTGACTATAGTGATTCACACATCATTTATACGTGACATCTAAGTATCACAATATGCATAGACCGTTGCTTGAAATTGATTTTCACTGGAATCCCACATGATTTTTCTTGAGTATACACAGAGATCCACGCATCATTTATATTTTTGGTGATTCCAAATTAGAGTATTTGAACACACGAGAGCCCGCGCACACATATATAGTCAATAAACTTTGCTGTACGTGCGTTGTTAATAAGAGGATGCAATGATGGGGTCAACTACATGTTCATAGTTTTTCAATCTAGCTATATCCAAACCCCGAAGAGTGGTGCGAGCTGGCTAACTTAAGATGGTCAATTTCGAAGACAGGCTAGCTGTTCTCTTGTTTAGTAGAGACCGGCCGGCTCTTAATTTCAGAAACATTTCTGCAATTAATTTGCCGACTAATATATTGTTCTAGAAAGAGAGTAGTTAGAGACGGATGAGCCGCAATGAGAAAATCGGGATTGTTCGAAGAGCTGGAGAAGATCTAAAGCATGCAACGAAAAAAAAAACTGAGACAAGTTAATTTGACTAGGTGTAGTGGTTCTACGAGGAGAGGAAACGTCGAAAGAAAGACATTAAAATCTCACCCTAACGTCTCCTGTTGCCTTTTCTTAGGGCAAACTGACACCAACTCCTTGAATACTAGCAGCCGTCCAAACTAGGGCTTGTACAAAACTAGGGGTGAGAAAAGAAAATTACTTAAACTGAAAGAAAAAAAAACTAATTGAGAAAAATCAAACTATTAAAAAAATTGATTAGAATATTTTTAAAAATTTCCAGTTTGCTAAAATCAACAAATCAAAATTAAACTGAACCAATTCAAATTAAAAAAATATACCATAAGAAAACTTTCTATTTTTCCGGTTCGGTTTAAGTTTTTGGTTTGATTCGGTCTTGGTGAAATATGAAAAGGAAAAGATTTGGTTAAAGTCCAAACAAAAACTTAAAAAAAAAATAGTATTTTTCTGTTTTTTACATAAAAAAACCGAACTAAAATCGGTCAATTTAAACTAATTTTGGATTTTAAATTACAGTTTAAAATAGTATTTTTCTTCATAATTTTAAATTTACAGTTTTTATAAATATAAACTGAACAGATCGCACACTACAATAAAAGTTGTATACTATACAGTGTTTTTGGCACTTCACCAGTAATTTCCACAACAATCTCAACCAAACACGCACCGCCACCGCCACCGCCACCGCCATGGGAGTACATGGTAACATGAATTAAATAGGAAATTAATGAAAAAAAGAATGTGGGAAATCGACATTCCGTTGCTACAGTAGCTTGAAGAAACAAAGAAAATGGAGTCATTGTGAGCTGTGAAGTGCTTAATTTTCTATTACCTTACAAGCTGGCTGGCAAAAAGTTGATGGTGCCACCAACTGGCTAGGTAGCTACCGATTTTTTCAAAAAGTTATTTCCGTTTTTTTTTTTAAATTCAAAAACATTTTTTTTTAAATATTAAGAGTGTTGAAAAAAATATAATAATTATAATAAGTGAGCATCTTACTTTAATTATATTGTATGCGAGAAAGATTACTTTTCGTGGGGTTTTAGATTTAAATCTTGAGGTGGTTAATATGAAAACTACTAGAGATTTTCATGATCGTTAACTTTAAAATTTATTAAATTAATCGAGTTGTATATAAAATAATCCAGACACTTATATTAATAAAAAAATACGTTAAAAGTAAATGCTAGGAAAGTATGAGTCACAGTTAGATAAACTCACTCGCACATACAGTAACTCTTGTGCACAACATGGCATGGGCTATTATACAGTGGTACAGAAAAATGAGTTTTACAACTACTTTTGAACCAGCTCAACTCAACGAGTCATGAGTATATTGACGTGTGTATGCATCGATTACTTATGGCTACCTGTGATCAATATCGTCAATTTCGTTTCGATTAATATTTTATTTTTTAATTACAATAAAATATTTTAGTTTTGAGGTATTTTGATTTTTTGTTTTATGGTTATATTGTTTATATATATATATATATATAAATATATTAATTCAACAAACAAAATTTTAGTTCAAATCAAAAAATAAAATTATTTAAAATTATACAATTTAAATTTCAAATATAAGTAAAAAAATGAGAGTTGAACCGATATAACTTGATCGACTTGATGAGTCCAAAGATAACATGGAAAATTGATAAAAATATAGTTTAACTAAAAAAAATCAAGTTGACATCTTAAAAAATATATTGAAACGATGATATATTGGATCAACTCGGGTCAACATAACTTAACCTTTTAAATATGTGACTTGAGTTATAAAACCATAATAAACTTAAATAAAACAAATCAAAGCAAATTATAATGTTCAATTTCTAATAAACTCGTTATTGAGTAGTCAAATTTAGTAAAAAATAATATAAAAAAAAGACACAATAAAATGATTTTATGCACAAAATTATGAACCTAGATAATATTACGAGAATATCATCATCAATCTTGCAAGGTCGTTATATTCTTAGATTGCTCTAAAATTTTAAACTAATATATATATAAATATAACACTAGACTTATTGTAAAATTTCATCTCAATCTAACAATCGAATTAAAAGATATGATTGGTATTGTTAAACTATTTATTATTTAAAAAAACATACTATTTGCTCAGAACATAACAAAACCAGAACGTTTCAAGTGGAGTTTGGATGGAATTTACGGAACAAACTAAGATTCTGAGCAATATAAAATTTATTCAAGTTTATTCCATTTTTGAAACTAAAACGAGATATACTAGCCATTGCAGGCATAACAGAATTGACAATCTTATTGTGAGTTGTGACCCTAACGAGTAATTTTCTAACCGTCAGTTGAGCCGGACTAGTTTATTCCATCTTATGAATGAGTATTTTCTTAAACATAATTAAAAAAAAACTAAAGGTCAAAACTGGTAGTGGGCTAAGGTGTTGAAATAAACTATTGGACTTGATAATTGTTGGAAATCCTACAAAAAACAAGTTCTTTATTGGGCTTAGAGCTATATGTCTTGCTAATTGGGTTTAAAACTACTTTAAAAAAAAAATATTTGTTCATTGATAAAAAAGTTGATTAAGAAAAAAATATTTTTCAATAGTTTTTTTAACTTGGTTTTTGTGAAAGTTTTTTTTTAGTAAAAAGTACTTTTCAGAAGTTGTGAAAAACTAAAAAAATCCATGTAATTTATTGATTATATCAAATTTATTATCGATATTTTGATTGCTATGTATCTTGCTTTTTTTTTAATTTGATTTAATTTTTTTTATCAACTTTGATTCTTTTTTATATTAATTTTTTTATTTATTTATCAGATTCAATTTCTATTTTTTTTAATTTTTATTTGCTTTTCTATTATCCTTTTTCTTGATTGAATTTTTTCATTAATCGGGTTCAATCCATATTCTATTGAGACTTGAAACAATCTATCACAATTTTTAACAATTATCAAAAGATGAATTTTCTCAATACTATTTCACCAATCACAAGCTGTTTAAACGGTCAAATATTTTAATGATTTTAAAATTATTTATCTATAATAATACAATCAATTATCACAATGATAAGTAGGAGTGATGATGGAATACCATTCTGCCACGTGTCAAATCTGTATCCATATCTCCTATTTTTCTCATCTTCCATTTTTTTCAGTCTCGAAAGAAAAGGGCAAGACCATTAGAAAAAGGTTTGAGGATAAGCCACTTGTGGAGAGCTCGTGCAGGAACCACTTCCCGCGACTCTCCATTCCCATCAACGGCTGAAAATTCACTACCCTTGATAGGCGAGAAAAATATATTACCGTAGCCATATAATCATCGTAGTTTCGCTACTATCTTTGCTTCCACATTTTTTAGGAGGTACGAGCTACCAGCAGATAAGATAATGGCTTCTCTTCCCATTGTTTTTGCTTCACCTTCTGCTAGAGTGTACGCGGCCACAGCAGCAGGAGGAAGCAAAGAGGAGAAGGGGCTTCTTGATTGGATTCTCGGGAGTTTGCAAAAGGAAGATCAGTTCTACGAGACTGATCCCATCCTCAAGAAAGTGGAGGGGAAGAACGGTGGTGGCACCGCCAGTGGCCGCCGGAACTCGGTTGCTGTACCTCAGAAGAAGAAGAATGGTGGCTTTGGTGGACTGTTTGCCAAGAAAGATTAAATTTGTCTGTCAATCTTAATCTGCCTGCATTTGATGATTCTTGAACTCTAAGCTGTACGTTTCTATCTCTTTGTGGTCCCTTCTCTTCCATGTCTAAGAATTATGAATTCATTTTAAAGAATCGTTACTTGTTACTGTATGAAATGATTTATTGGTTAATGCAATATAGAAAATCCAATGAACAGAAACTATTTTCTTCATCCCAACAACGTGAAACTGAGATTTACAATCAAGAAATTGCTGCAGCCAGAACCATTGCTAATAACCTGATAAATGAACAAGATTGAAGCAATGTCTCAACCGCTTTCAGTAATGATTCAGCTAGAAACTTTAGCTCTTTGACATGGATAGGGGTCTCAATTACTCCTCCTCCATCACAGCTTCACCATTGTATACCAAATACTACAGAAATAGTTCCTTTCTGGTTTACCAATCCCTTCCAGGATCTTTTTAGCCCCAATACACTGAGCTCGCTGTTGAATATATGAGTTGCCCTGCCGCCGCCACCACCGTCACAATAGAGCTTGGATTGGTTATGCTTTCTCTAGATACCGCCAGTAAAGCTTCGTTAGAAACAAACAGAAATTGTCAAGATATTAAACCAATCTTTTCTAATTTCATTTTGTATGTCCTTCGTTTAGCAGGTAGTGATTCTTGCTGCAGCTTTTTTTTTTCTTAACGTTTGAATATACATTTTGATAAGAATTAATAGAGAATAACTCACTATTACTTCATATGTGGCTCTCCAATTCAAATATGCCGGCTTGCTCATTGCAAATTAAGTTTTGGATTTTCATAGGCTTGATATCCATGATAATGATTCAAACAACTTGATACTAGCTTAGCGAAGAATCTGTCGTTGCTGAAGTCGACACTGAATTTGGCGGTGCATTTTGCATCTTTACGTCTAGTCCTTTTTGCACATCCTCATCAGAACCATTTCTATTTCGTGGGACGAAATGATTCATTCCAAACAAACTGATCATGGAATATTTGCTGAAGGCCAAATACAAAACAAAAATCCGCTACAAACAGACTCTGGAAATGACTTAACCAAGAAAAGGAAAAGGAAAATTGCATTAGCTGAACAATCAAATTTCTGAAAAGCTCAATATATGCAGATTTAGTGAAGTTAATTCATTGCCTAACACTTGATGATCTCAGCCCAACTTCTGCAGTAATATCAATATCTTGAACAAAACTCGAAGAACAGAGGTTGTGTAAACGCAGAGCAGCCTACGATTCCTCTCTCCCAGATGAAATGCACACACCCATGCAACTTGGAAGTAGAAAGAGTGTTTCTCGATGTTGACTTTATCCCAATTAAACTAAGCATTCCAATCAATGAGTGCTGCAGATGTTGACAAATCATTCCTCGCACACGATCACCTTTACTTTCATGTCTACCTTCACACTAGCTTGTTTACCAATCTTACTGCATGACGGGGTTTGGTTGGAGAATGAATGGATATGCAAAAACCTTGTGAAATTTCTGTACTTCTCTCCCATGATACCGATAACCTGACCTTATTGCAATAAACTGCTTGTCATAAAGTTAAATGAAGAGCGTAAATTGGGGCATTGTTAAAATTGTTTTCTCTATTAATGCCTGGCTGGATGGAGAACGTAAATTTATGCAGCTACACCCAACTAGTAGTTATGACAGGATTGATTTTTAGTTGAGTTTGGACTGAGATTCTTACAGGATTTTCTTTTCATATCAATGTTAGATGAAGTTTACACTGTTTATTTTCTCTTCTCATTTTCCTAAAGGGTGACAACAAAAAGTTTCAAGACAATATAGCTGATGCTGCAACGATAATTTAACTGGTATTTTCAGAAACAGAATTTGACCTAGACAAAGAAGAGGAGGAGTTGATGAACTCAATGCAATCTTTTATGGCTTCAGCTACATGAGTATCACTAGGAGCTACGGCTGGCCTTGATCTTCCTGAAGACGAAACTTCAGGTGAAGATCGCCTCCCTAAACACGGAGCTTTTGCGACCTTCCTGCCAAAATGCTTGAGAAACTTCACTGGTGACACTATTGATCTTTTCAGGAGCCTGAACCCACAAGTCCGACCAGACCATCTATTCCCAGAAACTCTGTCTCTAGTTGATGGATACTGTGTTCTGTTGATACCAGCAGCTTTGTTCCTTGTTGACATGATTACAGGACTTTTGTGAAAGTTTAACACATAGAAGAAGAAACTGTACTCCCTCTTGGATTGGAAATAGATGAGGTTTAAATATGGGAAATGAAGGCAAGAGAGTGGCAAATATAAAATAAGAGAAAACACTATGACAGAATGAAAAGGTTATCGGTTGAGAGAGAAAGGCATGATTGCTTGTGAAACTCTTACTTCAATCGAAAGAAATTGAATGTGAAAGGAACCTTGAGAATCTAACTCGATTTGCAAGTTCCGATCAAAATGAAATAGAACACAGCAAAGTGATTGCTTTAGGATCATTGAGGACGTTAGCACCTGTCTTATAAATAATAATAGTAGGAGGCAGGCATGATCTCTTTCTTCGTTTCTGTACAGGAATTTGAACTCCGACACACATTCTAAACGAATAAACAATAATGTTGATTTGATTCTCTTCATGAAAGGCGCCTGATGAATCTGGCGACAGGAAAAGCAAGATACTCTTCCTGCAACATTACAAATATAAGATAGGTACGTGATGATATTTGGTGGGGACAATGAAATCCAAAGTTTACGTGTGAACATAGAAAGCATCGTCAGGACTGGCATGGCTGCTGAACAATATTCATTGGGTAGGACCTTGAAAACATGTCTTTAAAGACAGCACGATGTGCCAGAATATCATCAATTTACTTGCTCTTTCATGGCGGACTCGGTCCCCTTAGAGTTTCTAAAGTGAATGGTCCATGCTATTTTAATTCAATCTTCTGCTTTCGAAAGGGAGTTCTAGATAAGGCAACCTTTCGGTAGAATCTGCTTGGTGGTTTATCTATAAAATATTTACCGACTTTTGACCGGAGATTGGCCTTTTTAATGCAGTGCCTCTTCCATATTCAACATGATGTTCTTCATTTTGAGACCACTGGAAACGAAATACACGTCGGGGGTGACGACAATATGCTAGAATGATATAAATCCGGTCACAACTTCAAGATACCGACGGCCTGAAAACTTCCAAACACGAAGCCATCAGGAAAGAAAACCCTTCATGTGGGGTAGAAACAAAAATTGGGTAAGAAAACATACAAGTACAAACAATTAACATGACAAAAGATGCATTATGATTAAACTTTAACGAAAATTAATTTACTGTTAGTCCATGACATTATGCAGAGACAACAGTATATTTACTTATTTTCATATCTACAGAGAGGCAAATTTAACTGTGAAGTTAAAAAAACGTTTCTGCAGTCACTGCTTGTTTCGATCATAACGAAATGAATGTTTGGCTGCAGAGTAATTACTCTGTTTTGAAGCAACACTAACGCCCTCGCATGTTCTTACTGCAATTAAACCCAGCAAACAAAACGAAAAATCAACTGATATGATTGCTCAAGAAAACTTCTGAGAAGATATCTATAAAAACGTGAATAGTAGAAATCGACGGGGAAAAAATGGTATCAAATTCCAAATGCAGACGGCGTGACAATTTGGATCGACCTGTATTTCAGGCATAAATTACTTTGCGTTAAGACACCACAGATCTAACAAGAACAGTTCTGTAAGCAGCAGAGTCAAACCTGCAACTGTTAAGGCTTCCAGGATGAGCTATTTCATTCAACCCAGACCCTTTAAAGCCAGTGCATAAAAACTGCTAAAATCAGAAAACAGGATTTTCGTAACAATCTGCCAGACAGAACTCATTTCTAAAAATGCAGTAACATTTTCGATGATGTCCCAAAACTAGAATGTTTAAATAACGGGCTATTTAGTCCATGGATAATGGTTAATCAAATATGTTCATGTAAACAATTTTCTTCTTCTTAGCTTAGAAAGCACCAAATTAATGATAAAAAGTCCAAGTACAATCCCGCTCCTTTAGTAATTTTATGAGAAAAACAATAAATGATTTAAAAAGAGCCTTAAATTCCAAGAGCAAAAATGTTTGTTCTTATATTTTATATTTTATGATGATTAATGCACTGCAAACGATTGAAAAATAGTATATTTTTCTATTTGGCAGACAAGTTCAAGGGACGTCAAGGATAACCTGGAGCGTTTTTGTTTATTCTACGACGACGTATTGAAACAGGGGTCAGAATTAAAAAACACTCTTCTCCTTCCTTAATTGTTTTTTCAAGTCACTGAATCCCTTCGTAGTTTTAATTCGAAGTTCAGGATAATTAACTATATCAGTTTGATTCAAGCAATAACACTTGTTATTAGTGGCACAAATTGCTGTCATTGATACTGATTATTAAAAATCTGAAAGCAATACAGAGAAAGGCAGGTATCACATTTTAGCCCTAGAAAATATTAAAAGAAAAAAGGTCGATAGTCAGGTTTCAATGCATCTTCCATCATCTAAGTTTGGTGCAGCATTTCCCTCGAGTAAAGCCATGGCCCGTTAACCAGCAGCTATCATGGCTGCAGCTAATTTCTGATATTGAGCCCCATATAGTAAAATCACGCAGCATCCACGCCTGCCCGGAACTGCTTTTTTCTTCTTTTTTGGATGATCACAACTGGAATATCAAAGGAGGCTAGAACGTGGTTTTCGAGATTTATAGACTAATTTAAAAGCAACGGTACACACGTTGGGGAAATAGGAGTTGAGCAAGAGTAATCTTCCAGGCTTGACTGGATTGTTCATTCATAGGTTCTCACCATGCTCTTCTAAAAGAAGCGATGAATACAAGCATCCAGCTCGAAGCAAGAAAGTTTCCCGCGTCCTGTTTTCTTTGAATACAATTTTCTACTGCAAGAGCATTTAGCAATCCACTGGCAACTACATAAATCACCTCGTCTCATTAGGATTTCACCATGATTTACTATTTTGCTGACACTTGCCTGTCATCAATGACAAATATTATATAGCTTGCACCTTCAATACTAACATTTCCCACTGTTATTCCCAGTTGGCAAACCCAAAACATGATTTCACGTTCCAACTTGATCAAAGCTTTTAAAATATTTCTAGTATTCTTCCGTCAACATTATTCCTGAAATCCACCTCGTCGTGTCCCCAGCATCTTCAATTCCCCAGGTTATATTCACCCTTGACCATTCCCAGCTTCCCTCAACTGCTCAAAGATATCTTCAATATCTCGAATTTAAATGCAGAGATTCACTAAATCGCCTATGAAAAACACTCAGACTTCGGTTGTAACAAACACACTTTGTATCACAAAACCTATAATTATTAGCTTCTGACAACTCCATAAGGGATGCACAGTGCAGACCTGCAGACAGAAGCGTGTCACCAATGGCCAATTCACAACAAGCCGTCTTCTTTGTACAGTAGAGATGGTTTAACTTATCAATTTAATCCCAGATCACAAAGCCATATTATTTTCTACACACATGTTGTGCAGCGTGTAGATCACAAAGCCATATCAATTTAGTCCGCACTAATAAACTCCACAGTCCACGCATAAAATGGGTTTCTGTTTTCATACTATAAGCGAAACAAATTTGACACATTCAATTTCATCAATACTCCCACCGAGCTCAACATAGCAACAACAATCTCGCAAGAAATCGTAAGAAACGCGACAAGGAAGAAATCATGAAGGAAACTTGTACAACAAACAAACAAGGAGGTCAAAAAGCTGACAACAGAATAAGCAAATGATAATCTTGAGTCCCCCCATCATACTCTAATCATTCACTATCCCCTACTTTATGCTATAATTCACAATCAATGGAACACCCAAGTATAAGCTAGCGAACGCAAATTATGAACTGAAACAAAGAAGCAAGTGTTAGAGTATAATATAATCATATTCTGGGGCCTCACCTATAAGCTTAAGCTTTTAGGTGAGATAGTTCCTTAACATGGTATCAGAGTCTTGTTGATCCAGCGGTCACGAGTTCGAATCTCACCACCCCCATTCTATTTGATAAAAAAAAAAACTAAGCACAAGGTGATATGGGCCTATGCAAGTTTCAAACCCAAAGGGCTTTCACTTGAGGGGGTGTGTTAAAGTATAATATAATCATATTCTGGGGCCTCACCTATAAGCTTAAGTTTTTAGGTGAGATGATTCCTTAACAGCAAGTATAGCACCAAACATCCATGACAGAAATTAAAGAAACAGACACAGCCACACTGGATAAGAAATAGTTAAAGCAGAGCGAAGGACTGAGTGCTGCATCCAGCAGTTATGATAATTTTTCGCATATTTACAAAACTATATCCATCAATCAAAGCCACAAAGCGAGTATAATAACTCAGATATACCTTCACACACGCACACAATCTCTCCATTCCTTCAATATTCGCGACGATAATCATGGTAGCTGCGACTCTCCTTATCAGCAGCAACTTTCTCTTTCTCGTAGTTACTCCCTTCTTCCAAACTTAACCCTCCCATTGCCCCACTGATAAGGGACCCACTACCTTTCCCATGTGAATAATCGACGGGAGCCGACGGTCCACTTGGCTCACCATAATAGGACGTCTTTGGGAACAATCCTGCCGGAGGCGGCTTGTGATCGTAGGGCGAAGGTGATGATTGGGCAGATAGATCAACTGGAGCAGAAGGCCCACCTGGCAAGCTGTAACTGGATGCTCGGTTGTAGAGAGGTCGGGATGGCAGGGGTGGCTGTGGAGGATAATAGGCAGGGTAGTAACCGTACGGGTCGGCGTAGCCATACGGAGATGGAGAGTACTCCCTGTAGTCACGTGCAGGAGGTGGTGGAGGAGGAGGAGCGGGGGCAGGGTTGTAATAATGACTATAGTTAGGGGCAGCATGGTAATCCTGCACTGGCGGAGGCAAAGGCCGTTCTTTCACCTCTAGTTTCACCCGGACTTTACCCTGTGGACGGCCAGATGGACGTAGGAGCTCGAGCGTGTGGACTTCGCAGGACAGCGACTCATCCGAGACGATGAGATTACTCAGTGGGAATCTCACGGTGCCTACGAGAGGTCGGGGGGTTTCCGATGGCTTGGAGTGGAATATCTCGAGGGTGAGGACTGAGTCGTAGATCTGGCGAGTTATGGGGAGAGTGAATCGTTCGTTCCAAACTGGGCGAGTTGAGAGTGAGTCGTCAGCGTGAGTTGCGAGTCGGTGGTCCGAGTTGTCAAGATAGAAGGTTGCGTATGGTTTGAGATCGCCGTTTCGCCAATTAACGTTTTTGAGGTGTTTGGCTGAGATTATAGTGATCTCGAGATCGTGAGACTTCGAGGAAGCCATGAAATTTCTCTCTGCTGCTAGCGGTTGCTGCTGCTAACGTGCGCTCGGGGTTGTGGATGAGACGAGAAAGCATAAAGAAAGTGGGGAATTAGCACGAAAAGAAAAGCACTCCTTAGGCAGCGGATAATGATTCTTTCGTCATGCTGAGTGATGTCGGTCCACCCACCTCAATCGAATCCTAAACTATCCAACATTATGCATCTTACCCTCCTATGGGGGAGGCTTCATACCCGCTAATTAAGGATTTAATTATTTTACATTTTTTTAACAAGCTGATTTAGATTAATTTTTTTTTACTCTCTATCAGCATTAAAATGTAAGCATATATTTTAAATCAATTGTCACAAAATAAATAAATTACTGAATGTAAGAAACTTCTTTAGTTATAAGGTCTAATTAGCTTCATTTGTTAAAGAAATTATTATAAGTTTTGCTCGTCAAATACTTTATTTTTTTATTAACAGGCCAATTTACATGTATCTCTGTTAATCCAACAAACCTTAAAATCAACGACTATATAAGATTATAGTGATTATCATATTAGCAACAATATAGTTCAAACCTAAAATTACCGAAAAAAACAAATGTCATAGTTTCAAGTTTGTATTACTTGCCTTTCAAATACTTTACTCTAGAATGAATATGGCTGGATTTATTGTATATGGAAATAAATGAAAATATGCGATCTAAATCTGATAGAAAAAATAATTTAAAATTTATACAAATTTCGCTTATGGTGAAAAGTTAATCTTTGAAAATATGTGCAGATTTGTCCGGGCTTTATTAACGTGTGACCAAATTACACGTTAAGGGTACATGTATTTTGCCTAAAATATTTTACAAATGAGTAAAATGTTATATTGTAAAGTATTTTTTTTAATGGTGATGATGGTTGTGGAGAAGATAACGGTGATGTGATTGTGGTGGTGGTGAGATTACAGTGATGATGGTAAGGTAGTTGTGGCGGTGGTAGTGATCATCTAAGAGAAATTGTTGATGAGATGGTAGGGATAGTGAAGAAGATGGAAGTGTAATGACGGTGATAGTGGTAAGAAAAGAGAGGTGATGGTTGTGGCAGCAAGACGACGGTGATGATTAATTAAATTGCTGGATTATATTTGAAGTATGTATGTAAAATAATTTATTTACAGAATTTGATGATTAAAATAGTTGGATTATATTTTAAGTATATTTGTAAAATAATTTACAGAGTTTATGAGCTAAAATATTTGTCAGTAAATAAACCAAGTTTGAAGGTTAACTATAAAATATTTTAACTGATTATTTTTTTGTATGAAAATATACATTAAAAATATTTTTTAAAAATAAATATTTACAAGTGTGGAAAATAGTTGCATATAAATATTTTAGGCAAAGCAATAGAACAATAACTCTAATTAATTTATATAATAAAAGGGACTCTAATTGTTTACCTCTTATTTTATTTTATTTCGAAAATCTATTTTTCCGATGGCATCCTCTTCCGGGTATACAAATTAAGATGGTAGTATGGAGTGATCCAGTAACAGGGATGTGATCATATCACTTGAACCCCAAGTTTCCGCCCGGATTTTCTTGCCCAGGCTCAAAATCCCAGACCAGAAATCCACTGTCTTGTCTTACGTCCATGGAGGTGGTTTTTGCTTGGGATCTTCCGTCTCTCATCTCTACCATAATTTACTTTCTTGCCCGTATATTTTTTTAACATTTATTAATTAATGCAAATAACAATCAATTCATTTTATAAAGCACAAGTCTAAATTTTCAATAAACGGTCCAAAATTTTCATCGTCTAAACAAGTTTAACAATGCTAACATCAGATGACGAGCGCCCAGACTAGCTAGTATTTTCTAAGAAACCTAAATCATTATAAAATGACAATTTATCCCTCCATTTCAGGATGTAATATTTATATGTATTAGATCATTAGAGTCGAGGAAATGATTGATAATATCAAATTTCGCATGTGATTTTTAAATTATTATTTACATTAATTTCCATGCTAATTTTGAGATAGTTTTATCTAAATTTCCATGCTTATTTACATATTAAGCAGGGCTGTGTTTTTGTTTTCCTTTTCTATGAGGTCAAAAAAAACACAAGACATTTTTCTACAGAGAGGGAGCGCTAGTGATCAAATCTACTCTTATATTTTCAATATTTGAGTAACTTTCAAGGGTCTTGTCACTGGTTCATGTAGAGGCTTGGGATTTTATTTTATATTTTTTTTAGATTATAAGTTGAGGTTTGAAAATAGCTACCCTTAGAAACATCGGAGCCATCAAAGAGATAAGCCTGGGCTTGATGATGAATCCGCACACATGGATCAGCTAGCCCGAGCCATGGAAGGAAGGTGCCTCTCCCTGTGCAAGAAAAAAAAATGACAGAAAAAATGCACACTCCCTACGCAGGAATTATCCTGTTCAGGTTCAAAGGGACTTTCTCAGCCTGGCCAGCTGCCTCCTCTAGCCAGATGGCCAGTTTTGAGGCAGCACGCAGGCACCCCTGGTGCTTTCTTGCGTTAACATAATATAAAAGGATTAAACTTTAATGGAGAATGTAAGAACTGCATTTTATTACTGCAACACACATGGAGCAAAGCAAACATAAATGTCTCCAGGCTACCAAACATAATAAACCATCAACTTACCTACTTCTTAAGAGCTAAGACCAATCATTGCTGTTCTTGACAGGCGAGGATGCATCAGAACTGCAAGGATGTATAGAGAAACTCCCAATACTTCTGCTTCCTGCAAGAAAAATCCGTAACTTCTGAGTGAAAAAGGTTTGCATATTCCAGGTATGAGCATTTACGAGTAAAGGAACTGGCTAGTCTATTATTGACAGGCCTACAAACATGAACAATATTCAAACACAACGAGTTGGTGCAAGCATAGTCCTTCAATTAGTAGCATTCATGACTGTTTACGGCAAATGTTGACTGAATTTAGATTGCAGTTTGGCCACGTATTCAGCATTTGCTACTAGCAATTGCCTGAGGGGAGTCATTCCCCATGTGGATGGAGCGTATGTTCTAGTATTACAGGAACTTTGTTTACTCTGACTATATTTAACATTGAAGACTTGCGATTCAAACATATTTTACCTGTATCTTGAAGCACCTTTTTAGTATTATACAAAAACTCACCTTCACCTCTCAGAGGAACTGATGTAGCTTGCTGGTAGGTAAATTTCTCCACCAACTTCACCATGTTGTTCTCCGCTTATAGTTTTCCTAGCAGCCATGAACTCGGCGCTCATGGAATCCATCCCATGCTGCACAGCTTCCTCTGCACTACCATAACCATGCTCCTCTGCATACTTTCTAACATCCTCTGTTATCTTCATAGAGCAGAACTTAGGTCCACACATTGAGCAAAAATGTGCCACTTTTGCACCTTCTGATGGGAGGGTTTCATCATGGAATGACATGGCCGTCATGGGGTCCAATGATAGAGCAAACTGATCCATCCATCTGAACTCAAATCTAGCCTTGCTTAAAGCATCATCCCAGGCTTGAGCATGAGGGTGGCCTTTTGCCAAATCAGCAGCATGAGCAGCTATCTTGTATGCTATAACACCAGCCTTCACATCATCTCTATTTGGCAGTCCAAGGTGCTCCTTTGGTGTGACATAACAGAGAAGTGCAGTGCCAAGAGCCCCAATATTGGCAGCACCAATAGCAGAGGTGATGTGGTCATATCCAGGAGCAATGTCAGTTGTTAGGGGTCCAAGAGTATAGAAAGGAGCTTCATTGCACCACTCTAGCTGTTTTTGCATGTTCTCAGGAATCTTGTGCATTGGAACATGTCCAGGCCCTTCATTCATAACCTGAAAAGCACATGAAAATTTAGGTCACAAATTAAAATCGAAAGAAAGCACTTGATCTTTCAGAAAGTAGCATGGCTGGAAAAAATAAATAAATCCTGGGCATCTATCTGTGTCATCTCTGGTTTGATAATTCAAAGCATCAAAGCCACTATTATTTACACCAAGTACACAAAGATTTGAAAACCAAATAGTGTACCACCTAAACCAATAAACACAAAGTATATACTTTTTCCAAAAACTTTATCCAACGTTGCAGGCAATACATGAGGCTTAGAGATTCTAATATATATATATATATACTGGCAAACTAATTACCTGTACATCCTTTTCCCATGCTCGACGGGTCAGTTCCCCTTGAGTTAAAAGCTCTGCGAATTGGGCAGTGTCATTGGCATCATATATGGAACCGGGCCTCAGTCCATCACCAATTGACAGGGCCACATCATATTGGTTGCATATATTAAGAATGTCATCCCAGTGCTCATAGGCAAAGTTCTCCTTGTGATAAGTCAAGCACCACTTAGCATGGATTGATCCTCCTCGTGAAACAATTCCTGTCATGCGCTTTGCAGTTAAGGGGATGTACCGCAGCAGAACCCCGGCATGAATTGTGAAATAATCCACACCCTGCTCAGCTTGTTCAATCAGGGTTTCTCTGAAGACTTCCCAGCTAAGGTTCTCAGCAATTCCATTTACTTTCTCAAGTGCTTGATAGATAGGCACAGTACCTACTGGCACAGCAGAGTTACGTAAGATCCACTCCCGAGTCTCATGAATGTGGCGACCAGTAGAAAGATCCATAACAGTATCGGCACCCCACATGGTTGCCCATTGAACCTTATAAACTTCTTCCTCGATAGAGCTAGCAACAGCAGAATTTCCAATATTTGCATTAACTTTAACCAAAAAATTTCTTCCAACAATCATCGGTTCCAGCTCCAAATGCTTCTTGTTGGAAGGGATAATTGCCCTCCCACGTGCAACCTCTGACCTCACAAACTCCGGGTCAAGCTTTTCACGATCAGCACAGTACAGCATTTCCTCGGTTATAATTCCCTGCTTCGCATAATACATCTGAGTGTACCTTGGTGTGCCTAGCTTCTCTCGCCTGTCAACCCATTCTTTACGAAGCTTAGGGAGTCCTGAAGATACAACATCATTCATTTACACTAGGTGACCAAGTCGATGATACAAGTCAATCTTGCTTACCCAGAAAAACTACGATGACAAGACACGCGCGCACGCACACACACAAAGAAGAAAGAAGGCTGGCAGTAGAAAACAACATAACCCAAGCAACTGTAGATAAAAACCAGTCTATATGAGAGGGAGCAAAAGGGGGGCCAGAGCCAAGTTTAAATATAGTTCAAAATTCCCCTTATAAATAGAAACTTTTCAGGCAAATCCTAATGTAATTAATGGCCAAGTATTACATTTTGTCCCTCCCAAACAGCAGATTCTGGATTCGTCCACTGTCTAAAGTCCTAATTTGTAAAGTACTCACAAAAGTCAGTACATTAGTAGTAAAGGTAAGGAAGGTGATTAACATAAACTTGAAAGATAGACAAGACAAGATCCATACCAACGCGGGGACTTGTGTTTTGAGGACCACTGGTATCGTAGTTATCAAAACTTGGTTCATCGCCGGACAAATGGACTCGCCGGAACGGAACTTTTAGTACATGACCGGATTCTTCATGTTTAACTTCCCTGAAATCAAATCAAATAATAAGTGACAAAAGTTTGATCGGATGACGAACGGCACCATATCTATAAGTAGTAGACTGTGAGAAAATCACCTGTATTCTTTGGTGCTCTTTGGAAAACACTGTTCAAAAGAAGGAAGAGGAAGAAAATCAGGAGAAGAAGGATCGACTGTGTGCTTCTTTTGGCTAGATGTTGATGGTGGATCAAATGTTAGAGTAGCTCTGGCTCCCGAAGCTATAGAGCGAGCGCAGAACACCTTCTTGCATGCAGCACTTGAGATAACAAATCCAAGTGGCAAGCAGGCAGTGGTATTGCCATTCTTGGATACAGCTGAGGATGTCAAAATAGCAGTGGCTTGGACAGACGCCATATCTAGGCAGAACACAAGAGATAACAAATTCAGCAGAGAAATCGAAATCTGAAATCGCAAGAAAGAGATAGAAGCTGAACCTGATGGAAAATGAGGGCTTATCTCTTTCGTATCAGCGAGCGAGCGGTTGAGATTGAGAGAGAGAGAGAGAGAGAGAGAGCTGGTACACTGATTTGGGCTCCCTTTTTTTATAGGGAAGGAGTGTTGATTTATTAGGAGGTAACTGAGAAGATGAAAAGGTCACTTCGTCGATTTTGAATATCTACTACGTGGCGTCCTCCCATTAAATATCTCCCTCCTTGTTTAGCAATCACTGATTTTGAATCTCAGTCACGCGCTCCTCACTGGTCGTTCTCGTTCCTAAAAATGTGTTTGCTAAACTATATATTATACAGATTTTTTTATGTTTTTTTTAATTATTTTAATGTATTCATATCAAAAATAAATTTTAAAAAATAAAAATATATTATTTTAATACTTTATTAAGAAAAAAAACAATTAAGTTTATAGATCAGGTTTACCCATGTATGCATTATTAGCAACAGATATCAATAAAATGAGGAGATGTTTTCTTAAAATAGCACAGAAAATACCTATTAAATTTAGTTTCCAAAAACAAAATACTAATTAAAGCACAATATCAATAAATAATTAAATAAAATATTTACTCACTCATGTCTCCCTCTCATTCCTTAGATCTGCTCCAGGCAATCATATTGTAGACTGAACTGAGCAATTGCAAGAAAAACCTCAACAAAAAAGATTATTTTATTTTTTATATTTTAATGTATTAATAACCTACTCTTAAAAAAACTCAATATATGGGAAAAGGTAAGGAGTGACGTCATGACAACCATGAAATATTATCCAAGAGTATTTTATTACACTTTTGCTAAAAACTTAAAAATCAAATGTTTAAATAAAAAGTAGTTATTTTTATTAAATATATTAAGGGGGTGTTTTGGAATGTGTCTGGAAAGCGCTTTTGAAATTAAAAAAAAATAGTGTTTTTAGATTATTTTGATGTGCTGATGTCAAAAATAATTTTAAAAAAATAGAAAAATATATAATATTTTGATATATTTATGAACAAAAATCATTTTAAAAAATAACTTCAACCACACTCTTAAACATGCACTAAATAATTTCTCGTTTATATGATATTATTTTTAAGTATTTACAATAAATTCTAGATAAGAAAAAATAAATGTAGTCATTGGTTATAAATATAAAAAGATTCTTAATAGGTACATTAAAAACATCCATTAGACAAGCCCTTTCATCATTAATTGAAATTGTTTTTTAATTTTAATTTATAATTATATTATGTAATGTTGAAGTGAAGCAAATGTCTTATTTTTTTATATAAGTTTAGAAACAAGCTATTTAAAGAAACTCAATTTAATTACAGATATTTTTTTCCCGTAGTTTCTTGTTTTAGTACAAAACACAGAAAAACAACGTTTTTGGTTTTTTCCATGTCATCTGACTCCGTTTTTGGCTGTTTCCTATTTAAGGTGGAATTTGATATGAGGATTATAAGATATCCTTCTAAAATCTTCTAAGATATTAATATGAGGGAAAGTTTGTCGGCTGCCATGGATGGTCTTCTTGGTTGCTGGTGGCTTTGCACAAAGACGGGCATATGTGGCGTGAATATAAATGAATTGTTAAGAAAATAAACTATATTTATAGTTTCATTGTACGTGGTCCTGGTAAAATTATCACGAGAAATTACTGCTTGACGTCTGGAGGCATACAGCCTAAGCCAAATCTATGGCACTGGCTATTATATTTATGTACTGCACGAGCCATAGGAAGAGAGGGAAGATCAGTCATTTTCCTGAAAGCAACGCTGATATTTTAGACTCGGGGGGAAAATATCAATGTGATCATTCTACATGACTGGTCATATTAAGAAAAAAATCATCTAATAAATATTCCATTGATAAGAACTTGAAGCTAAAAGGTTTGATTCCTTATTGTCTCGAGTTCAAGAACTATCATTATTAATATGATAATCATTGAAAGAGCTCACCAGACTAAATGAATTTCTTATTCGTCCAATCCATTTAATGTCAGTTCCCCCTTATCGCTCCCCGAACAAACACTTGCTTTTGCCAGGCTGATCGAGTTCCTCTCCTATGGTGAACCAGAACGCATGGCATCAGCTATGAACCAGTTATCATCATTTTAATTGAGTTCCGTATTCACATCTGATGGTCCTAAACAAGGAGGTTCCACCCGACTTTCAGATGCAAGAATCTGTAATATGGAAATGACTTGAGAAAATATACACAATGTTTGTCACGAAAACAGCTTCTTTAACATATTATCATGTATATTTTCACAGAATAATCATTTATACAACTTGGAAAAAAAAAGGTGACAATTGCCAATGACCCGAAACTGTACCGACTTAAATAATTCCCAAGGGGCAACAGATTTCAAAACCAACCAGTAGTGTAAGCTGGTGAGAGACCTGACTAAGCTCCGACTTGACTAAGCTCCGGCAGCAGCAGCAGATATTCAGCTCCCCCCCCCCCCCCCCCCCAATTTCTTCTGCCAAGGCCAGTGATGTTATAATGATGTCAAAAATTTACTTCATTAAAACATAGTGCTGTAGAAGTGAGTGCAGAGTTTATGCCATTAAGTTCATATTATAATGGCTTGAGGCGCTACAGGCTAGCTCCATTGTTTGCACGAGGGTGAAAAGCTGAGAGCAAATCACTGTTCATCAAGAGCCTGCTTGCAGTGGGAGAAGTGACTCTTGCTTGCCTTCGACAAAGAGTGTCAGCTCTTTTGGAGCAACTACCAATTTCAACCATTCTTGCAACTCCTCACCTTCTACTTTCTCTTTATCTGAACCAGCCGATAAAAAAGAGGAAATGTCAGAACAACATGGAAATTACAGGTAGCAACTCTTCGAAACATAACATGCACTGAATATACAGTAATTCAGCATCATAAACAACTCAATACGCAAATCCGGAATCTAATCTACATCAACTTCTGTGGGCTGGGTAACCTGGATAGGATCAGATAACAAATACAAATCATGTTACCTAATGTAATGCATAGATGAAAAGTACACAAAACCACTCAAGCAGTTTCACAATTTTTAAAATGACCATAATTAATGGTATTGGAATAAAAAATTTAAAAAATACTACTAGATGCGTAGGCATGTTAAAAGTCCTAAAAAGGATGTGCAGCAATCAATGGACTACAACTTGGCAATTCATCAATAATATAATGCATTGCACAATCTGGTACTGGATTTAGCTGGCAGTAAGAACTACCTTCCAGATGGGCACCAAGCCCCTCCAAGACAGTTGGATTAGCACGCACAACGGAAAGCGCTACATCAAGAGCAGATTGCAGCAATGCTCTCACCTCTCTTTGAACAAGATCAACAAGATGTCCCTGTGGTATTCAATTTCAAGTCAGTTTTCAATTATACTAATGACAAGGAAATGAACGTTATATAACACAGCACCTGATCCCTTCCCCATGGGGAAGCTCCAGATTCATCCATCCCTCCACCAGAAAGTGTTGCTAGAGACACAGGACCTATTGCCTGACTAAGACCATATTCGGCTACTGCTTTGTATGCCATATCAGTAGCCCGCCGAATATCATCCAGGGCACCTGTCGAGACACGACCTGAATAAACAACTTCTTCTGCTGCCCGTCCCCCAAGAAGAGTAACCAAGCGGCCACGCAACTCATCAATGAAGAGCAAATATCTATCCTCGTTTGTTGGGGGTGTATAAGTAAAGCCCAAAGCCCCTCCTGACCTTGGTAATATGCTCAACTTCTAATGACATGAACAGAAGTAATTATTACTATATTATCTATACCATTTGGGCAATGCTCAGTGGTTGAAATATGATGTTCCATTTCTGAATTTTTGTAAGTCATGCCCACAAAAACCCAGGCAGTAGTTCTAATAAAAAACTGTATTAGTTTTCAAAATCAGCACAGTTACTGGTATTTACCTCCATCAATTTATCTTCCTAGATGATTAGAATAAAAAATCTCATTTGATAGTTCAATTCAATGACTCCTTTAGTATTAAACATGCAGGCAACTAATAGGATTTGGATCTCCCAGTATTTCATTTGTAAAAAAAATTCTCCATGAAAGCCTATATTCCAGCCCAATTAGAAAACTAGACAAGAGAAAATAGAAAATGCAGTTAGCAATCAATTATAACATTGTTTTTGGGTTCAAGCAATGTCCTTGCGCACATGACAATATGATACCAGCATGGATATGAGCCATTAACGGTGTCATAATTTCCGTCGATGCAGCTTCACAGTTTGCAAATTAATACTGTGAAAAATAACAAATATAGAAACTTCGACCATAGAGTGAAAGAGTTCTTGTGAATTTTACCTCTACACGTGGCTGTCCAGTAAGAATATTAGCAACAGCAGTACTTACTACTGCATGACCAGCTTCATGACGTGCAACCACAGCCTTCTCACTTCCTTGCAACTTGGTATTCTTCTTCTCAATTCCCTATGAGAACATATAATTGGTTCAGTCCTTCCATTTAAGTCAATGTTTAAAGATTCACTTCTTCTTTTTTCCAATTATAACCGAATATTTATGACCATCAAAGAGTCAGAGAAGAAGAGACCCGTGGTATCTTTGAGCACAAAGTCACCGAAATCAAGAAAACATAAAAAGTGCTCTGAAATATAAGCACATGGTAGAGCATAATACACCTTAAAACTTGCAAAACAGAGGAGCTTGAGTAATACAAAGACGAGTGGAAAATGCTTTGTTTAAATAGTTGTCTTAAATCACCAACAGGAACAAAAATGTGAGAGAGGTTAAATAATTATCATTTGGCAATCTCTTCTCAGCAAATAAAAATGTCTAAACTGTAAATCAAACAAGGAGAGCAACACCAGAGAAAACAAGAAAATTGAGCACAAAGGAGAAGAGATAAATTTCCTGCACCCACATCAACTTCCCTAAACACACAAATGGAGTGAGAGAGAGAGAGGGAATTACAGCTATTGACCGCTCCACTGCCTGAATGAAATCAAATTTCTCCACTACTACTTGGTTTTTCCTTCCAGCCAACAAAGCAGCTTCGTTTACCAGATTTGCAAGATCTGCCCTGCATGAAGTAAGAATTACAAGGTCATACATGCTATTTTCACCAAAAATAAGAGAGAAAATCTAAAATTAATCGAGGGGGAAATACCCAGTAAAACCAGTAGTCATAGAGGCAATGTCACTGAGGTTAACATCATTTCCTAGAGGCAGTTCTTTCTTGGAAACATGCACTTTTAAAATGGCTTCTCTTCCATTCCTATCAGGTGTTTCCACCTGAAGACGAAAAAACAGACAAATTACTACGACATCTGACACAGTTGAACTATACAGAGTGCATGTGTTCCGCCAAGATGCAAGTGAATCAAAGTACAAACCATAACGACACGATCAAATCTTCCCGGTCGGCGAAGTGCAGGGTCTAACACATCTGAGCGATTTGTTGCACCAAGAACAATAACAGCAGAGTTGCTATCAAACCCATCCATCTCCTGCAAGCATTTCAAACATTTCAGCTTCAACAATGACAGCGAGGATGTTTCAGAAATGAAAAGACTTTCAAACAAGAAGCATACAGTGAGCAACTGATTCAAAGTCTGTTCCCTTTCATCATTGCTAACAATGCGGAATTTTCCATCACGACTTTTAGCCACAGCATCTATCTGGACAAGGAAAAATGTAACTCACATTGAAAAGTCCTTGGTGTTAAATGTATAACATCCAAACACAATAAGGATTCCCATAATCTTACCTCATCAATAAATATTATTGATGGTGCCTCCTTCTTTGCCCGGGCAAAGAGATCTCTCACACGGGACGCACCCATACCGACATACAACTCTACAAATTCACTTGCAGAACAGCTTATAAAGGGAACATCAGCTTCTCCAGCAACAGCCTTTGCTAGAAGAGTCTTACCTGTCCCAGGAAGGCCCACCTGTAGGATAGAAATATAATTCTCACTAAACTTAAGAAAAATTTGGAGTGAATCATTGCAGCCTCTTATATTTATCTTCTTGGATCAGGCCAGCCATCACATGATATTTCAGCACGCACACATGCCAGCCGTGGTTGGGGAAGTGAACAGTAACAAAATTTGGGAAACCCAGTGTGCAAGAGTGATAAAATACAGCACTTAAATTTAAGGAATAGAATCGCTGCTAATACAGTGTCTGGTGAAAGGAAATGAATGTCTATCAACAAATTTCCAGTAATTAGGGTGATTTTTGCTGGATATATGATCAACAATCAAGACGTTATCAGGCAATAAACTTCAATCTCAAGTTTTTCTTTCTTTACTAACCAGGAGAACACCTCGGGGAGGACGAGCACCAAGTCTTGTATACCTGTCTGGGTTCCTGAGAAATTCCTGCGCGGTAAGCATTAACAAGTAAAGATCATTTCCTGAGTTAGTATGGTGGTTTCAGGACACCAAGCAAGACACGATGGTCCACTAGGAGTAACAAATAGATCCAATATAACATACCACAATTTCTTCTAGCTCTTCTTTAGCTTCATCGACCCCAGCAACATCAGCAAAAGTTATTGTTTCACCTTGCTCGGACACTTTTGAACCTCCAGAACCCCCGGACTTGCGGTTCCTAACATGGCCAGCTGTATGCTGCACAAGCTTACATGGATCCACTCAAATTCTTGCTACATTGCAATAGGATCAAGACAAATGAAAAGGTAGGTTGAAAGTCCAGACCTGAGAAAAGGTAACAGGGAAACGTTGAAGAAGCCCTGCAAGCACAGCTACATAGAACAAAGCTATCTGAAAGGAGCAGAGAAAGTAAAAGAAGTTAAGCCTCATACTGTGAGATAACTCCAGCAACAACAGCATAAGACTTTTAACTTTTCTTCTAACTTTCAAGGCACAGGATGCACTTATTTTCCCCTTCTAACACATGCCTAATACAGTGCAACAAGAATATGAGAGAGATGTGCAGTGTCCATAGTCGCATGGCTCATTTAGATGAGAATAAATGCAAGAATTTTCAACGATCACTTTAAACTTAGCTATTGTTAAGGGATGTTCTTTTTTTTACAGTAGCTGGGGTTTGGGGGGAGTTTCCTCGGTTAATATCAAGTAGGATGATGACAGTCAAATAACTAGATTTTAATTATTGTGATTAACCCATGCCATATCTTATCCCCCTTGTTGTATTCTCCCTTCATTTTCCTCTAATAACATTTAACTTTTATCCAAAGAACATAAAAAGAAAAAGAAAGAGGCAATAACCCATGCATCATGCTAGACAAGTGCTAGTGATCCATGATCAACATAAATGGGATAGAAGACGAGAACAACATCAGAGAGAAAAGGTTGACTCACATGAAGAAATGTGTTACAAGTCATGCTAACAAAGCAGCAAGAACGAGGCTATTAGCTAGAAAATGCTGCAAATTCCCTATGAGGATCTTCAAATCGCCAGTTCTAATGAGAATTCTCTTAAAAAAAGTATAATTTAATATGTCGGAATCAATCTAGGATCCATAACCAATTATTTAACAATTAATATACAAAACAGTATCTCCTAGGTAAACAGAACCTCAGACAATTAAATTTCAAGGATAAAAATTTGCTTTTCTCAGTCAGTTTGTAAATGTCCAATCCCTATCGAATGGATGCCTGCTTCCTATTTTTAACATCAATGCTAGTCTAGTAATGATCTTAAAAATCAAAATAATGGAAGACATAAACTTGCACGAGTTGCATCAAGCTCAACTAGCAAACTTAGAAACGAAATTAAAGGAGACTAGATTTACACCAATTACTCCTAATTAACTTCCAAAATCAAGATGTCAAATCATAACTAAATTCCAGTGAAAACTCACCAATGCTGAATTCAAGAATCCACCGGACCTCTTATCAGGCGAACCAAACTCCACCTGATTCTCCAGCATCTTCTCATACGGAGTCCTAATATCAGTAGGCCTCGTCGTAGTATACACAACCCTTTTCATAGTAGGCGTCACAGTCCTTAACAGAGACTCCGAATCTTGAAACTTGCTATTAACCACCTCACTACTACTCTCTTGACCACCAACTCCTTCATCTTTCAACTTAAACATTATATGCACGCCATCAACCTCCACTTTCTGCACTTGATTACTACTAATTTTACCCAAAAACTCACTATACGGCACGCTGAAAAAAGTAGTGGGTTGCCTTGGCTCCGACCCTGGCAAAGGAATCCCGGGTCGGAGTAACCGCATAACGAACATAACAATCCCTAATTGCAAAAGCAAGACGCCAATTTCTTGCGCTTGAATTAAAGGTTGCCATTTCCAATTCTGCTTCTTGGAAAACCACCATTGGCTTTTCCCTTGCTTCTCTCTCTTCTGCTTGGACCCTGAATTCGACGATGGCTGCGATGGCGGTGGATTGTTCTGTGGCTCCGTTTCGGTGCTTGTTTTCTCGGTAGAATCGCTATCTTGACATCTGGCTAAGATTTTATAGTCCCTGATTTTGGTGTTGGATAAAAAATTGAAGGATTTAGGGTTAATTGAAGGAAAAGTGAGGGAACTACTGATAGGGATACAACGGTGGTGGAAAACCCTAGATTGGAGTCTATAGTGATGAAATTTAACAGTAGAAGTAGTAGAAGAAGTGTATGTTATTGGTCTTATAGTTTCTAGCATCTTTGACATTGATTTGTTTTGAAACCCTAATTACCATAACAGATATGAAAAACCGATTGGATATGCATGAAATTTAATTCTACGTGTCTGCTGCCATGAGAGAGATTTTTTTTTTTTTTTTGGCTAGGAAGATATTGCAGCGAATGGGAGATATTGAAGAGAGAATGCTGCTGGATATGGTATAAAATTTCCCTCGTATTATTAAGGATAATTACAGATCAGTCCCCGGTCTTTGACATCTTACTAATTCCCTTAAAAACTATCTTTGATTTAATGTATAAAAATTGGGATAAATTTAAAATACATAAAATTAAATTCTATAAATATAATATTATATATCAATTTACGACTAAGGAAAAATCACATATTTAAATAATTTTCTATTTTTAATTCAAAAAATAATGTATATATACTTGATTGTTATTTCTATGTTTTTTTTTTTTTTTGGTAAAAATTGTTATTTCTATGTTGACTTTTCTTAATGATAAAACACATTTATTACATATGATGATACAATTACTTTCTATTATAGACTATATTGACATGCATGGGTGTGTATAAATTTATTTTAATAAAATATTTTTCTTATAAAAAAGATGGGTTTTAAATTTGCAAACTATACAATAGAAATATTTTATTAATATAAAATTTCTTGCAAAAAAAGGCTCTAAATTGTTGTTTTTTTTATTTTTTGTTTATATTATTTATTAGTTTCATATTGTATTTAATTAACTTTATCTCTCATTTAAAACATTTAATCAAGAAGTTCGATGGTGGTACAACAACATTGCTTGTCACAAGCTTTACAGTATAATATTATAATATTTAAGTCACAAAGTGGAATTAATATAACAAATTGTCTAGAAAGAAAACTACTGAAATTCATAACGTGAATTAAAATATCCAATTTCACTGCAAGAAAACTGAATAGGGATGAAATTATTAGACAAAAAATAATATGGGGAGAGAGTTATAGATATTTGACAGTTCAAGGCTACTTTGTTAATATGTATATAGATTTGGGACTGCTTTGTAGTTGTTCTATAAATCTTTTTGATTGGGCAGAGCCATATAGATATTGAATAGAATATAGGGGAAAGATTTGGTGCGGTGATGTGCATTGGTGGCTGTCCTAGCTGAGGTCTGGAAGTGAGCACGTGTGTGTTCAGAGTTGCGGGTGGTAGAGATGGGCACACGGTTAGGCAATAAGAGCCCCACTCTTTCAATGGAGGAAAATAGTATTTTTGATTCTTGTGAAAGATATTTCTCGAAATTGTAAACTATAATAAAATATACATATCTTTTTAATTTTTTAAAATAATTTTGATATTAATACATTAAAATTACATCAAAAAATCATCAATTTAATATTTTTTAAGTAAAAAATACACTTAAAATCATATAAAAACAGAAATAAAAGCTGTTTGAAACACTATATAAATATTAACTCAAATATTTTAAAATTTGATATCTAATGTAATAATTATATATTTAATAAGTTTTAGTAATATGATGCATGCTAAATTTACTAAAATAATATTTTTAAATTTTTTTATAATATAAATATATTAAAAATCTTAAACAATTTGAAAAGAATCTTGAAAACATTAACAAGAAATTAGTCTTTATTAATTTTTTAATATATTTAATGTAGATCCGAAGATGCTTTTATCGTCTAATAGAAAGAAAAAAAAATGTTTAATCTCTTCAGTTATTTTTCTTTTGTAACCAGGAAAAAAAAAAAAAAAAGGAGTCCTGCGTCTTTATGAGGATGTTTGGAAGTGTGGTTACGGTTGCTTTTGAAAGTATTTTTTGTTTGGAAATACATCAAAATGATATTTTTTTTAAAAAAATCATTTTTGACATCAGCACATCAAAATGATCTAAAAACACCAAAAAAAATTACTTATAATAAAAATTAATTCAAAATTTAGCCAAACAACGGTTCAACCGGTTAGCTAAACAGGCACTATATCATTGGAAAACGAAAATTATATTAACAATGCCTTTTGAAAAATTAAAAGCCTCAGAAATGCATATACTCGGAAGTTAAGAACTATACAAAATCTCAGTTTCCCCCCTCGCCGAGCCTGGCTTGCGTATCTTCTAAGCTCGGTAATAGTTGTTTTAAAAAATATTGTTTTATTTAAAAATAAATTTTTATTTAAAAAATAATAATATTAATATAAAAAATATATTTTTTTCAATTATATACAAGAGAGGGAAGATGGTGAATCTCAAAAACTAATATTAAGGAATTATCTCACCTGAAAACTTAAACTATTAGGTAAGATCCTAAAATGTGATTTATATTATTCTCTAACATACTTTTTTAAATGAAAGTTCTTTGGACTTGAAACATGCACACAAACCCACACTATCTTGTGCTTGATTTTTATCAAATAAAATGAGAGTGGTGATATTTAAACTCGTGACCGCTGGATCAATAAGATTTTGATATCATATTAAGTAATCATCTCATCTAAAAATTTAAATTATTAAATAAAATCCCAAAATATAAACTAAATAGCGAGGAAAAAATCATGGAACCACTTAAAGCAGTAGAGTTTACAAATTCAGAATCCATCAGAGACCTTGAAAGTGAATAAAAAATATTGGCTAAAGATGAAGTTAATTTCATCCCATCACTGATCACACACAGTCAGCAGGGGAAATTAACTGTTCAACTCACAGAGAAAACACAGGATCCTGGAAAGTCAACTGTCATGAAACTGTGATTTGCACATTCGAGCCAAGCAGGGGTAATGATATTGTAAGGGTTGTTGGAGATATCAAAGGAGAATCTGAAGACAAAATTTGAGATTGATGGACCGATTTACCAATCACTCAAAACCCGATTTACCAATCACAGAATCACTCAAAAACACTATGAACTGATATGGCTAATGAGGTTTAAATGATTATTAACTTCGGTACTCGTCAGATTAGTCGAGATACGTACAAGCTGACTCGAACATCCACGTTAATAAAAAATACTATGGACACTGAAGTTAAGATAACAAAATCAGAGGCGAGTGACAGCTACACGGATCAGCTTGAGGTAGTAGTATATAATGGCAAATACTAATTTTCTGTACATGTGTACATGTACACTTGAAGCATTCACTTGAAGCAGTAGCTGGGATTTTATGTCGACACCCCTGATAATGCCTTTTGAAATTTGACGCAGACAGGAATGAAAGATGATGGAGTTTGTCATAATACAAAATCTTCAAACATCAAGAACGAATAACTATAGATAATTCTCAAAATACTTCATTTTTTTCCCTTCTTATTTTAAAAATCCTGTTCTTTCTTCATAAATGCTTATTTGAATTAGATGGAGGTCTTTCTCGACCGCATTAATGTGATTCTTGGAAGAAAATTAATCATTTCGCTGTGAAAAGCCAAAGAAGGATGTTTTTGCAGAATATAAAGCAGTGGAAGAGGCATCAGTGGTGAAGGATTTACGTGACAGATCTTGCAACGTCTAGAAATCAGAGAATTAGAAAAGAAAGCAGAACCACCAAATTAAATTAACGTAACTCATTTTAAATTCTGTTTCTTTATTGTTTTTTTTATATTTTTTTATGGTGAACTCATGCTGAAGAATATCAATCAGAGAGCAAAAGAAGTAGATATTTTTATGCTTACCTTATCTGGATGCTGAATTAAAGAAAATAACTGTATGAGAAAAAAGGGTGATCCAGAAAAGTTATCCAAAAGTGCAATTAATCTCAAACAAAGAAAAAAAATTTATCCAAAAGAGAGATTTCAGGAATCGGTTAGTGAAATCTGATACTACTTGGAAGAGTCTGATACGATAAGAACCATTAGTAAGCTTCCATATATGAACTTCTTTCCTTGCTTTCCGCTGATCCTGGCTAAATCCTTCTGATCTGCTATCAAATTCCTAGGTAACAAACTTCATCTGAACTTCAAACTCTAAAGATGACTGAAATGCATATTGTTATTAAGTGAAAACTCTTTTATTTTTCAGAGATATCAGGTTTGGGTGAAACCATGCCCGAGTTAACCCTAGTCGATGGATCTGGTGTTCGTCGGGACTTCCCTGCCAAGCTTACATGGCAGGTCATTGTCTGTACCGTTATTGCAGCATGTGGTGGTCTCATGTTTGGGTACGATATTGGGATTTCGGGTACACACCTAAACCAGATCAGGCATGCTAATTTTTTATTTTTCTGTATTGCCTGACAAAGCACAGATGATCTTAAGTAAATTGTTTTCTCGTGCTTGTGGTTTGATATGATTCTAGGAGGAGTAACAGGAATGGATATGTTTTTGGAAAAGTTCTTCCCTGAAGTTTATGTCAGGAAGCATCAAGCTAAAGCGAACAACTACTGCAAATTTAGCAGTCAGCTTCTCCAGCTCTTTACATCTTCCCTCTACCTTGCGGCCATTGTAGGTTGCTTCATCGGCTCAATCTGTTGCAAGAAGCGGGGCCGCAAACCCACCATGCAGATTGCCTCCGTCTTCTTTCTTGTTGGTGCCATTTTAAATGCTGCTGCTCTCAACATTGGCATGTTGATCGCTGGAAGGCTTTGTCTGGGCGCAGGAATTGGTTTTGGAAACCAGGTGAAATTCAGACATTTATAAAGCGGTGCCAATTATTTGAGAAGCTTCCTCATAAACATTTTAAGGTTGTTAGAGAATAGCAGTGAAAACTCACTACTTAGTTACCTATTCTTGCTTAGGATTATTGCTTCTTATTGTGTAACACGATATATTAGAGTAATCTGTGGGATCTTCATCTCTGTACAGAAAGGAATAGCAGAAAACCACATTATTTCACTCAAGTTTTACATCTCTTTCAGCATATATATTTTCTGCTTCCAAATAACTTACGAGAGAAATTCTAATGCAGGCAGTGCCATTATTCATATCAGAAATTGCACCCGCAAGGTACAGAGGAGGCCTTAATCTTTGTTTTCAGCTTCTTATCACAATAGGCATTCTGACTGCTAACGTGGTCAATTATGCCACTTCAAAACTACACCCCTATGGCTGGAGAATTTCACTGGGTGGTGCAGCATGCCCTGCTTTACTTCTCCTCCTCGGCTCTGTTATGATCGTGGAGACTCCGACGAGCCTCATAGAAAGAGGGAAGAATGAGGAAGGCTTGCACACTTTGAAGAAGATTAGAGGCGTTGATAATGTTGATAAAGAGTATGAAGAAATTTCGCAAGCTGTTGAATTTAGCAGACAAATTAAGCATCCCTTCAAGAACCTCTGGAAACGATCAAGCAGGCCTCAACTGGTATGCGGTGCACTTATTCAAATCTTCCAGCAGTTCACAGGCATCAGCGTGGTCATGCTTTATGCCCCAGTTCTCTTTCAGACCATGGGGTTAGGTGAGAACGCATCATTGATGTCAGCTTTGATGACTAATACAGTTAAACCAATAGGGACTTTGTTTGCAATTTTTGTGGTTGATAGATTTGGTAGAAGAGCATTGCTCATTGAAGCGGCCATTCAGATGTTCATTTCTTTGGTGAGCCAAAAACAAACTTCTCTGTGATTTCAATTTTCACCGCTGATCTCTGTTTTAGCACTACTAAATCCGTTCGTTGTTTTCTCTTTCAGGGTGCAATTGGAGTGATCCTTGCAGTGCATTTGCACTCCACAAACGTTGTCGAGAAACATTATGCCGTACTTGTGATCGTCCTGGTCTGTGTGTTCTTGGCTGGTTTTGCATGGTCATGGGGTCCCTTGGGATGGCTAATTCCTAGTGAAATATTCCCGATAGAGACTCGGAGTGCTGGCTTCTCCGTCGCTGTTATTATGAATTTCGTTTTCACATTTCTTGTTGCTCAGACATTCCTCACCATGCTATGCCACTTGCGAGCCGGGACTTTCTTCTTATACTGTGCTATGCTGGCTGTGATGTGCCTTTTTGCCAAATACTTCCTGCCGGAGACGAAAGGGGTCCCGATTGATGAAATGGTGGAAAGAGTGTGGAAGCAGCACTGGTTCTGGAAGAGGTGCTACAAGGATCATGATACTGGTGAAGGAGGGCTGGATAAACCCAAGGATAATACAATTGCATAGAATTTTTCTATTGTTCTTTTAACCATAGGGTTTTCCCTGGTATTTATTTTTCATGTTTTCATTGGCACTGAGAAAATTCCCTTTAATAGCTAATATTAAATTGGAGATGATCTTGATTATGGTAAACAGCTTGAGTTTTAGTATTTATGACAGAACCCGTTCCTTGTTGATGCCCTTTTATTCGTAACAAATATGTTGAGGAAGATTCAGGATTTGTTCAACAAAACCTCTTGTATTGCAACAAGATAGATGATTCATCTCTGGGGTGATAGTGCTTGTCAGACTCTGAAAAAGATACAGATATAAATTTAAATTGGGAAGTGACGATAATTAACTATTTCATCTAAAAATTGAAGTTGTTAGATGAGGTTCTAGAATATGATTTATATTATTTTCTAACACCCCCTCAAGTGAAAATCTCTTGGATTTGAAACTTGCACATGGATCTACACTACCTTGTGCTTGATTTTTATCAAATAGAATGAGGATAATGAGATTCGAACTCGTAACCGCTAGGTCAACAAGACTCTAATACCTTGTTAAGGAACTATTTCATCTAAAAACTTAAATCATTAGATAAAGTTTCAGAATATAATTAAGAATAATTGAAACCCGGAACTTCAATGAGAGATTTAATTTAGGAATTAGTTGAAAATCCAAACTCAGATCTTTCTTCTTTTTTACAGTGCATGCAGAGATGATAATGATCGGCTAGCTCAGAAAACAACTACAATGCATAATATCTATCGATAAGAATTGGGCATCCATGAATTGTTTATTCATGCAATCCAACCTTATAAACCATGGCTGTAAGACTTCCTAACTAACCGAAGTGGCTTGCTAAACTCGCAACCACGACTGGCTTATCCTTGACTGAATCCGGCGGTGGCAAGACTTCCCTGCCAAGCTTACATTGCAAGTCTTCATTTGCAGCGTCATTGCAGCTTTCGGTGGTCCCATGTTTATCTACGATATTCGCGTTCCGGCAAGAACAATTTTCTAGGTTTCGTTATCTTTGACAATCAAGCACCACCAGAATTTGTAACATTAAGAAAAAATTAGTAGGGGTGACGTCAATGGATGACTTCTTGGAGAAGTTATCTGTTTATCTCAAGAAACATGAGGCAAGGGAAGATAACTACTGCAAATATGATAACAATTCCTTAGTTTTTATTTTATTATTAATTACTTTTAAAAATAATTATTGACATGTATAGTTCTCGAATTGTGTTTATTACATGCATAAACTTTTTTATTTTGTAATTACAAGAATTTTTAGCTATAAAAGTGTTTCAAATTCAAAAAACCTATATATAATTTTTTTTTTATAGACAATAAAAAAGTATTTTACCAGTGACAAATTTCTGGTTATGTAATTAGCTAAAACATATAGGTGAGGTTTTGTTTTATTCACTACTAGCTATAAAAGAAGAAGTTATAAAGTGTGGGAAAAGTATTATAGTAATATCTAGATATAGATAGATTATGAGCCATATGCCCGCGCGATGCGCAGAGTTTTTTGTATCTATATAGAAAATTGATTGATTTTATATTCATTGTATTTAGTTATTTTAATATTTAATTAGTAAAATTATAATTGATAAAATCTGTATAATCAAAATAGAAAGTGGTTTGTATATTTTGTAATTGCAGATGACGTAGGCATTTTTTTTTATGAGTTGCATTTTTTCCTCAGTAATATTAGATCTGACACATTATAAATAAAAATATTGTAACTTTTTTCCCGGAAATAAACTTATATTTTTTGCGTGCTATAATTAGTTATTTTAATGTTCAATTACTGAAATTGCAATAGATAAAATATGTTAGAAATGAGTTTTTTGCGTGGTATAATTAGTATGCTTGCCCGCGCATTGCATTAGGGTCTTTTCTATGTAGAAAACTAAATGATTTTTTACATGCTATAATTAGTTGTTTAAATATTCAATTAGTAACATTATAATAGATAAAATATGTAACAAATAATTGTTTTTCCCAGCCTAAAAGGATCAGTGTAATCGAAACGGAAAGTGGTTCGTATATTTTTTAATTGTAGATAACTTAGGTAAATTTGTCAACCTTTTTTTTTAGTAATTTTTTCCCCAGTAATATTAGATTTCAAATATTAGAAATGAAAATATTGTAAAAAAAAAAAACAAATAAACTTAAACAAAAGAGTATCCCACATGTTTTTTTTTTCAAATCTATACATTAACTGAACATTTAAAATACCAACTTTTTTTACATCACCAGTCACACCATACTTCCAAACAAAAACCCTCATATATTGGTCACTGCCAACGGATATCAATGCATTCTGGATTGATTTACACTTTCATGATTGTGTAACAGACTGCATTGATATCCATGATCAAAGTGGAAAAAAAACAACTCTTTCTTGTGCTCCAATATTTTTGCCACAGTTAGTTTTTTTTTTATTAATTAATAATAATTCACAGTAGCATGGAAGTGTTGTTGTTGTTCCATTTTCGCGCAAGAAGCCAAAATCTCTAATCTAATTCATGGTGAGTGCTTGTGGAACACATTCGCTGGCTGCATCAATAAGCATGATTAATGTTTTTTTGTCGGGGTTTTTTTATCTATGTAAAAAATTGATTGTTTTTATACGTATTGTATTTTGCTATTTTAATATTTAATTAGTAAAATTATAATTCATGAAATCTGTATAATTGAAATGGAAAGTGGTTTGTATATTTTTTAATCGCAGATAATATAGGTAATTTTTTTTATGAGTTGCATTTTTTCCGCACTAATATTAGATCTGATATATTATAAATAATTTTTTTTTGCAGAAATAAACTTATATTTTTTGCGTGTTTAATTACTAAAATTGCAATAGATAAAATATGTTAGAAATGATTTTTTTTGCGTTGTATAATTAGTATGGTTGCCAGCGCATTGCGCTATGTTTTTTTCTATGCAGAAAACTTATTGATTTTTGACATGTTGTAATTAGTTGTTTAAATATTTAATTAGTAACATTATAATAGATCAAATATGTTACAAATAAATATTTCCCCGCCTAAAAGGAATAATATAATTGAAATGGGAAGTGATTTTGATATTTTTTAATTGCAGAGAACTTAGGTTAATTTGTCAAAAAAAAAATTGAGTTGCCTTTTCCCCCCAATAATATTCGATCTGACATATTATAAATAAGAATATTGTAATTTTTTTAAGAAATAAACATAATTTTTTTGCGTGCTATAATGATTTATTTGCCGTCTAAAAGGAACAGTGTAATCGAAACGGGAAGTGACTCGTATATTTTTTAATTGTAGATAATCTAGGTAAATTTGCCAAAAGAAAAAAAATTGAGTTGTTTTTTCTCCAAAGTAATATTAGATTTGAAATATAAAAAATAAAAATTTAAGAAATAAATTTAAACAAAAGAGTATAAAATTAATATTTTTTTATCATTAACAAAAGAGTAACCAAGAAAAAGAATTAAATTATTATTATTATTATTATTATTATTTTATTTTATTTTTCTGCTAATAATAAAAGGAAACAAAATGAAAGACTAAAACAATCCTAAGAACCTCAACAAAAGATCAAACAAAAATAAAAATTATCATTGTTATTACTGTCAAAACAATAAAAATTATCAAATTATCCCGAGAGAAAAAAATCTAAAAACATTAACAAAAGAGTAAGCAAGAAAAAAATAAATTATTATTATTATTATTATTATTATTATTATTATTATTATTATTATTATTATTATTATTATTATTATTATTATTATTATTATTATTATTATGGAGAAATAAATAAATGAAAGATTAAAAAGATCTTAAGGACTTTAACAAAAGAAAAAAAAAATTATCAAGTAAAAAAAAGTCATCTGATATAAAAATAAAAATAAAAAAACGAATAAAAAACAAAAAGAAAGAACAAATAGAAAAAAAAACATAAATATCAATTTGCAAATGACCATAGATACAAAACAAAATTTAAGAGCTAATTTTTTTTGAAAAAATATCACCTCAACAAATAAGAAAATAACAAAAATTAAAAATCAAAATGAAGAGCACACTTATATATACATGGACAAAAGTAGAGATTATTCTAGAAATAAAAAGAAATAAAGGGATTAAAATTAAAAAAATAAAAGTATAAGGGCCGAAATGAAAATCAAATATAAAGGGATTAAAATCCAAAATTAAAAGTATAAGGGCCAAAATGAAAATTGAATATAAAATCAAATTTAATAAAAGGATGAAATTGAAGAAATCAAAACTTCTGTACCGTATTTATTGAATTATTTAAACCCAATCTGAAAATTAAAAGAAGGAGGACCAAAGCAAAACATTGACATTCAATCGATTCCAATCGGAGGACCCAATCGAACTAAATCAAAACTTATATACCAAAAATCAGGATAAAAAACAAAATTGAAAGTCAAGGGACCTAAGTGAAAAGTAACAACAAATGGGGGACTCCCCTGCACTTTTACGTGCAGGAGAGAGAGAAACATGTCCAGCCCTTTCAACCGGCCTCCGCCGCGTCTACGGACATTTGTATGATACACGCGCCACCGCGGGAGGACGACCACGTGGAGGCGCAACAAGATAGACGCAGGACGATCTTCTCCGGCCACTGTATGAGCTCGCACGCGCTACCATAAACAGGGCGTGGGGAGAAAAAAGGTCTGGCGCGTGTAAAGCATGCTTTGACATGCAACGAAAGAAATAATAAAGAAAAATGAGGTCAATTATCTTCTTGCCCTTGTTCACAAGTCGTCGTTTTTGTCTTATTGGGGGCTAAATCTGTATTTAGCCAATTTCGAATAATAATAAAATAAGCAGAAGACCGGCGGGCCAGACCGGACCGGTCTGGGCCGATGTGCGTAATGACAACGGAGCCCCTAATTCTAGCGGCGTTTTTTGTCATTTTCTGGGGGTAAAATCGCTAATCCACTATTCATAAATGGAAAAAACAAAAAAAAAGCGGACGAACTCGCGCGACACACCGGATCAAATTGCGAGTGAATAGTGACAATGAGTCATGGTGCACAGTGAATGAACAGGAAAAACCCGAGTTGTTTTAGCTCTTTTACTAATTGTAGATTTTAATAATATAGTTTTTGTTTTATCTTTCAGTGTAAAAATTTTAACTTTTTATCTCGGGGGTATTTTTGACTTTCCTCACTGCATTGTCATTATTTGTATTTTTTCCTGGATTTTTTGTATAGTAAGACTATATTTTTATCCCTATCAATACTAAGGATAGTTTAGATTTTTCACAATATTACTAAACAGTTAAATAACTATTTTAGTCTTAATAAAACAAAAACCTAGAGTTGTCTAAGAGTGTTTATGGTTTTCTACATTTTTATACATAATAAAAATATTAATGTGTCCTAAAATAAAGACAACATCAAGTTGTCAGCAGGGGTGTTTACACATCAAATTTAATAACTTTCAAACATACTTAGAGGCTGTTTGGGATGACGATTGTACCGCTGTTTCTCTAAAATTTGAAAAAAAATCATTTTAAATGAATTTTTTTTATGTTTTTAAATTATTTTAATATATTTTTAAATAAAAAATACTTAAAAAAAACAACCATAATTGCCCTCCCAAACATATCCTTAAAGAATGCATGTTGACTGGGAAGGCTCCTTGCTCACTATTTTCCCTCGCCAAACATAAAGCTACCGGTTATTATTTTATTCAATCCTATCCCTTTTATTTTAATTTTTAGAATGCATTAGCTTTTCCTTCCATTTATATATTTGATTTCGTTAGTTGATTTAGCGTTGACCAATACGATGTTACCATGTGATATGAAAATAATTTTTAAAATTAAACAATAATCAAGAAATAAATAACTCCTAATAGCAAGTTATTTACAACAAAAAATATAATTTTTAAATTAAAAAAAATCATGGTTATTTGTAATTGAAGAAGATGAAAGCGAAAAAAAGAAATCAAACTCTCTATAACCACTTATCTGTAATAAAAGAAAAGAGCGAGAGAAATAATTTTCAAAATTAAAATTTTACTTAAAAGATTATTGTAATTTTGCTTAAATGCATGGACTAGATTTAAGATATTGCATTCAAAAATGTTTTTTTTTTAAATAAAAATATAAAACAGGATCTTAAAATAGAGACAGTTATGTTTCAAAAGTAATTTTGCTTTTTTTATTTATTTTTAAGATCTTTAAAAATAATTTTTAAAAATAAAAAATAATAATTTTAATTTATTTATAAACAAAAATAATATTTTTAAAAATAATTTCAACCACCCTTCACCTAATCAAATACTAAACCATTTAATTAATTTATTAAAAAAAAAATTACAATAATATTTCTATTATCTTCATCTGTAAGCTGAATAAACGAACCATCTTGCAGTAATCCACTAAGGTGACCAGTCCCGTTGATTTCCAGGATGCAATAAATTCTTTGGATCAATATTTCATATTCCAGGGTCGCCGTTGTCATTCAATCCAGACCACATCTTTACCTTGCATTGCCGTGCCAGTGGTTCTCTTCTTGTAGGCTGCAACTACCACCATTTTCCCGCTATAAAATAATGTAAGGAGCTCCTCTCTTTACTTCTCTTGCTCAAATCTTTCTCCTTTTCAATCATTCAAGGCAAATTAGACCCAAACATTTAGATTAATTCCAGACAGTTAGATCAAATCAATGGAAAGCAGCAGCTGTATTTACAAAGACCCCAATTCACCCATTGAAGCTCGTGTAAAAGACCTTCTTTCAAGAATGACTTTGAAAGAGAAGGTTGCCCAGATGACCCAAATCGAACGCTCTTTCGCCTCTCCTCACTATCTTCAAGATCTTGGAATTGGTATTTTATACATACATACATATATACATACATACATACATACATACATACATCCATACATCCTATTCGATTAATATGTTGTAGTCTAAATGATTCAATGAAGTTTACGTTTGCTGTTGTTTCCTTTTTCGGGTTTTCTTTCTTTTAAGCATTTCTTCATTAAGTTGGTGGACTATTTGGTAGGGAGTGTAATGAACGCTGGAGGCAGCGCACCTTTTCCAAATGCAAAGTCGTCTGACTGGGCGGATATGGTTGATTGGCTTCAAAAGTTAGCACTTCAGTCGCGGCTTGGTATACCCATTATATATGGGATTGATGCTGTTCATGGTAATAATGGTGTTTATGGTACCACCATATTTCCTCATAATGTTGGCCTTGGAGCCACCAGGTGAGCTTTTTCATTCTGTTCTTTTATTGAGTGGAATAATTAGCTTAATGATCAGTTTAACATTTCTGATACGTTTACATCACTTGAGAAATTAGAAAAGGATTAATTTAAGAGTCAACTTATTAGTATCACTGCTTATCCTGAACTATAATGCCAAAATGTGATATAGAGATGCAGATTTGGTGCGGAGGATAGGTGTTGCGACAGCTCTTGAAGTTAGGGCTTGTGGCATTCAGTATACTTTTGCTCCGTGTGTGGCTGTAAGTTCTTGTAAATGCAATTGGGTGCTCCTTTTGAGTTCTCTGGTTTTGATTTGTTTTGCAGCAGGATTTCTAACTGAATTAATTGACTCTCTAATCATTTTAATATGAAATAGTGTACAACTTGCAAAATTACCAACAAGAAACCAATAGAATCACCTATTTCTTCCTAAGAAAATAAAAGTTTTTGCATTGAAAGCGTGCAAGTAGTGATAGAAATAAGTGTTCAAATTTATGTTGATTCTTTTTTTACCCTTGTTTAATCAATGTTGTATTCATGGTCGGTGAATATTTACAAAATTCAAAATAACTATTTGTTTGTAGACCAGATGTAATGCCTGATAAACTAGATTAGGATCCTCTCGTATTCCTTTTCTCTCATTTGTTAAATCTAAACCATTAAATTCAAACTGAATGGCCTTGATTTAATGAATAATTAAAATGGCAAGAACTTAACCACCATAATATAATGAAAATATGGTTCTTTAAATTTAATGACGTGAATAACTCTTATATTGAGTTGGCTTGGTACAAATCTTAGAAGATCATTTATTGTGAAAAGATGTGGATCTTTTACCACAATAGTATGGTATCTTTAAAGAAAATCCAGAATTAATATGAAGTGGTATTATTGGTTATCTTCATTGTTCTTTTATTTATTGTTTATATTGCTTCTTGTTTAAAGCTATAGTATGCTGGATAATTTATTCAATAGATGCTGACAGGTATGCAGGGATCCCCGGTGGGGAAGATGCTATGAGAGCTACAGTGAAGACACCAACATAGTTAGAGAGATGGCCTCTATTGTTACAGGCTTGCAGGGACAGCCACCTGAAGGACACCCAAATGGCTACCCTTTTTTGGCAGGAAGGTAGAGAGAAGTTATTATCAAACATTTTTCCATGTTCATTAGTATTACGGTTTGCATACCACATCTTTACTAGGAGCCATAAGAACTGGACCGAGACAAATGTTAGACTGTCTGGACTCAACTCTAGTGTCTGTGTGCGTTTATCAAACTTGGCTTGAGCTCAAGCTACTTTTAAGTTTCCCTGCTGACCTCAACTTGTCACACTTGTACAGTGATTGAGCTCAGTTCACTTGGGTCAATGACTGTTATAACTTATAAGCTACAGCTTGAGTGGATATTCAGCTGAAGTTTGATATATCACAACTCAAGGACTGCAGCCTCATAAAAATACTTAACAAAGTAAAAAAAAAAAAAGTAGACCCCTGTAGCCTTGTCATGGTGAAGTAGCATCTGTTGCCTATAGGGTTACATTCCTGTGGAACTGATGTACTCCAAGACATGCCAGTAAGAATTTTAGTATCAAACATTTAAAGGAAAATTACATTCATGAATCAATCAAGCTGAATACCAGATTTTGGGGACTCAACTTGTTTATATAACAAGCATAGAAATTTGTTTGAGCTTGAAATACACCATGAGTTGTTCTGTAAAAGATGTGTAAATGTATTTGGTTGAAACACATCATGAAAGAGCTTGCAAAATCTTCAAACCAGCCAATCTCCAGTGGATCTTGAGTTGTTTCGATCATTATTTTTAATAAGTTAAATAACATAACTGCTTTTCACTGGACACCAAATGATTTTTTTTTTGGAGGGTGGGGTTGATCTGTTCTTGAGGGCTTGTTTTAACAGAGAAAATTTTTGTGCCTGTGTTTAAGTTCACATGTTAATTCACGTGTTGGGCTTACTATTTGTGGGGTAATATCTACACTGAAAGGGTGTTGATTATAGTTTTAAAAATTCTAGAACAAGTGGCTGCATAACAAAATGTTGTGCACTTAACGTTGTTTCTCTTTCATGTTAGGAGGTTTTGTGAGCAGCTTCCTGATAATACAACAACATATAAGCCTTAGAAACTTCTCTTACAACACTGACAATGAGGCTCTAGTTGTGCTTGTTGGAGTTTATGCAAGAAAGTCATTGCCTGAAATTTATTTCCTTGTTCAATCTACACCACCTGGATTCTGCAGATCAGTTCCATTCTTGTGCATGCATACTGTCGACCTGTACATGTTGTTTTGTAAATTGACTTTCTACTCTAACCCCATTGATAATTGTTTTTTCATTGATGATTATTTGATCCTAGAAACAATGTTATTGCCTGTGCCAAGCATTTTGTTGGAGATGGGGGTACTCACAAAGGTTTAAATGAGGGGGATACTATATTGTCTTATGAGGATCTAGAGAGGATTCATATGGCACCATATCTAGACTGTATTTCCCAGGGTGTTGGCACTATTATGGCTTCTTATTCTAGTTGGAATGGACACCAGCTGCATGCTCACCGTTTTCTCCTGACAGAAGTTTTGAAAGATAAGTTAGGTTTTAAGGTAAAGATTGCCTCTATTGTTTATTTTAGTTATTTTGAAACCATTCATGCTCTTCTATCAGTAAATTGAGCATTAAAATGATACTATACTAAAATAATGATACGCAAAATTTGGTTGATTTCTTGCTGGTTTGTAAATCTCAAAGTTTTCTTTTAGGTGATCAATAAGACTCAACAACCTGACTTTTGAATCATTCAAATTTTGAAGTGTTTCCACCTTTTCTTTTTCTTCCTTTTCTTTTCTGAGGGAGGAGATAGCAAGCTGTGTTGGAATATCACTCCTTTAATCAAATACTGTTATGTTTTTATGGAAATGATTTTTTGAACATCTGGGTATTTCTTGAGGCATTTTTTTGTTGCAGGGTTTTGTGATTTCTGACTGGGAAGCACTAGACCGACTCAGTAAACCTCTCGGGTCAAACTATCGTCGCTGTGTTTCCACTGCTGTTAATGCTGGAACTGACATGGTAGAGATAGAACTCAAGTCCCAGTAAGCCTAGTAAGTTTATTTCCTTGATTTATGCCCTTATCCAACGTGCAAAAATATGCAGGTAATGGTGGGGCAAAAACATAGAGAATTTGTGAAAGATCTGATTTTTCTGGCAGAATCAGGGGAGATCCCGATGACCAGGATTGATGATGCTGTTGAAAGGATACTGAGAGTGAAGTTTGTGGCTGGTCTTTTTGAATATCCCTTTGCTGATAGATCTTTGTTAGATATAGTTGGTAGCAAGGTAACTTTCAGAATATCCAACACATAGTAATTGCATAGTTCTCTCATTAGAAGATACAAATTTCCCCATTTTCCAGCCAAGATGAATTACTTTTTCCATCTCTTTTAGGATTTAAAATCATGTGAGAGGTAGACATGATATACATGTAGACAGTGATGTTCCCACTGTTGTATCATGCATCATTGTCACTGGATCTAATTTCCATCTGAGGTGGCAACCGACACCTTAATCACAAATCTGAAGTGATAAAATCAGCACTTCAAATAATTTTTTAGGTACTGTCAAATCATTTATTAGGTGCTGGAACGCTGAATCCATCTGTGGATGGGGAGATGACTGATCAACCATGAATACAAAGGGGGGAGAGGAAAAAATGTGGAATTTGGATATTTATGGAGGTGGGCAACACAGTAATAATAATGCTACCAGTTGGAGTACTGGAAACTGATTTAATAATGTTAACCAGGAGACCAAATCTTGAGTATTAGAAAAGATTGGGCGTGTGCTACAGTTTATACATCTATATCATTTGTTTTTCATCACTAGAGTTTGTAACAGATTTAAACCTTCATCTGTAACACTGTTCAGTATATTGCTTGAGTTACCTTTCTTTATCTTGATGCTTTTTTGCAGCTGCATAGAGAACTGGCTCGTGAAGCGGTTCGCAAGTCCTTGGTTCTCTTAAAAAATGGGAAGGATCCAAAGAAACCACTTCTTCCACTAGATAGAAGTGCTAAGAAGATTCTTGTCGCTGGAACACATGCTGATGATCTTGGATATCAATGTGGAGGTTGGACCATTGCTTGGAATGGGATGAGTGGCAGAATCACCATTGGTATGCAGTTCTGTGGCTTTATCCCTAATGATGAAATTTAACTGAATGTGTATGTAGATCCTCGGATGCCTGGGGGGTTTCTAGTATTGGGGAAGTGCATTTTTATTATGTACAAAGTAACACTTTATTGCAAGTTATTTGTGTGGTTCCTTGTCCAGATTTCATTTAGTTCTTAACTTGGATATGCTAACAGTTTTCTATTCAAGTTGATTTTGATTGCTTGTTGGAATATTCCCGGGTTACAGAAATTGTATTTGCATCTTTCTCTGGATGTGTCTGTTTGTGGGTGGGTGGGTGTGATGTTGGAGATAGGTCAAAGTGTGTTGCTTTTTTCTCCCTAATGATTCCGTGTTCTCCTCTCACTCTCCTTTCTTGAGAGGAAAATAGAATGATAAAGAAAGAAAGAAAAGAAGCCAGTTTATAGACTTGGAACGTGTATTTAATGTCTTAGCTCTCCTTTTAGTTTGTATTGTGATACAGTATCATGTTGGGGAATAAAATTTTGTCTGATAGGTAGTTACTAGTTACACAAACAGGGAATAGTCCCCACGCCCTTCCCTCTCCATCCCCCATTAAACCCATTCATGGTTCTTGTAAGATCCCTGGTCGGTCCCTGCAATCATGCAAATGCGAGTTTAGTAGCTAAACTAGCTGGCATTCCTGTTTTGAAATGTCATTGTAATATAAATTGTCACTGGAAAAATACACACTTTAGTAAATGATGTTGTGAATAAATGCAGGCATTACACTTATTAATGTCGCTTATGTTTCAGGTACAACTATTTTGGATGCCATTAAGGAAGCAATAGGAGAGGAAACCGAAGTGATTTATGAAAAAAATCCATCACCAGACACCTTAGCAAGCCAAGATATTTCTTATGCCATTGTAGCTGTTGGTGAAGATCCTTATGCAGAATTCACTGGTGACAATCCAGAGCTTGTGATCCCCTTTAATGGAGCTGATATAATAAGCTCGGTAGCCGATAAAATCCCCACACTGGTTGTTCTGATATCTGGAAGACCTTTGGTTATAGAACCATGGCTCTTAAAAAAGATAGATGGTCTCATTGCTGCTTGGTTGCCTGGAACTGAAGGAGAGGGAATTACAGATGTTATATTTGGAGATTATGATTTTAGTGGCCGACTGCCCGTGACATGGTTTAGAAAGGTTGAGCAATTGCCAGTGAATTTCAGAGATAATTCATCTGAGCCTCTATTTCCATTCGGCTTTGGGTTAACATGCAAAGCGGGCACATCTTCGACTGAATAAATTGAAGGCCCAGAAAAGCCCAAGGTCCAATATTTTGGATCAGTAGGGCAGCAAATAAGGGTTCCTATCATTAAATTCCGAGAACCACATCTATACTTGCCGTACACTTCCTTCCAAGCTCGGTCTATACCAGGATGCAAACCCTCGGTGGTCCATATCTGTATTTTCTCCGAGCTGTATCATTGTTCGACAAATAATCAACAGTAAGCTTGGGTGCTGAGATGACCTTATGTGAGATGGGTATATCACATCAATGTTGCAAGTGTGTAAATCTCTGTCAAAATAAAAGAAGAGGGAATTCAGAAGACTAAGAATTGCAGAATCAGATTCGCAACCACAATGATCTATCATGGTATGCTCCTTTTATTCAGCCATTTTCTCTTGTCCCAAGATGCCTCTAAATGGAGTACTTGAGTCTCTTTGTTTTACTCGAAAGGGCATTACTGTTATATAGATGGAATTCTGCTCCTGCTTTCCATTGCTGCTTCTTTTACTTGAGTGTAAACTAGGCCCTCGATGAGTAATTATTCTTTGATCTCTGAGGACCAGATAGGGTTCGTAGGGAATCAAAATTACTTCAGCGGGCAACCTCACGAGCCCCTTTTAACATGTAGCTAGAAAACTAGAAGTGCATTATTATCGAAAATATCATGAGGTATATATTTCAACTAGAGCCACTGTAGGAATCAGAATATATAGTTGAGAAAATTGAGAGCAACTAGATAACCGAAAGTGTTAATAATTGACATAACCTTCTGTGGCTGTAATTGTTAGCTTGGAACCAGTTAAATCTTGATTGAAATAGGAATAAAGTGGATGGAGGTGCTTTCATATGCAAGTTGCAGCAGAAAGGTTTTCTCCTCCTCTAGAAAAAAAGGATAGTGGCTATTCTTTGTCATTTATGGTTGAAAAAGCTAGATGGAATGGCCCTGTTGCTACCAACAATGAAGCTGTATCACATCCGCCTAGCTATTGAATTTGATCATAGATATATGCCGTCCTGTATTGGATTGGATGGAATGACAGCAGCAGTATGCAAGGGACATGGTTGGTCACTAGGCTTTTTATTATATTTTCTCCATTAAAGCACGATGAAATGACAATGGCGGTATCCAAAATGTAAAAATAGCAAACATGGCAACAATGCAGAAGGTTTTGTTATCTGAACAGTAGATCTCGAATTTGAGTTAATACGTGTATCTCTTGTAAAAGGCTGGAATAACTAGGATTTTATTTGCTCATTTTAACTTATAAAATGTGCTTTCTAGAGTATAGTTTCTTTATATATATATAAAAAACTAAATCAATAGAGAGGTGGGGGGAAAATATCTTGTGTGGAACACAGAATACATTGCTGCCCTTTTTTAGTGAAAGCAAATGCAACTCCTGGATGTTACTTGTAGCTCATAAATCATCATTGCTACGATGATTAATTTCATCAAAATGAAATGGACGGTTAAATCAATGGTAATGGCATCATAATAAAAAGAAAAACTTTTTTTGTCTTTAATCATTAATTCAATGCATGATTGATTCGTAAGAAGATTCTTTGTGTGCCAGAGAGAGAGACGGAAGCAAACCCTAACATTAACAAAAGTGAGGTGCTTTACTGAACTTTTATGGCGGCAACAGTACTAATTCATCATGACTAAATAGTAGCAGTCATTAGTTCAACAAAACACTTAATTAGGAAGAAGATTCTTTCTTCTGAGAGAGTAAAGGATGCTTAAAGTCAATTGAAAATTCCCCCCCACCAAGAGAGAATCTACATGTACACTTCCAAAAAATTTAATTTTTTCGAAGTGTTTTTTTCTTTGAATATATATAAAAAAAAATAAGTTTTTTAGATACATTTATTTTACATTATAAAATACCAATTCGATGATGTTTTTTTATGCTAAATATATTTTTGAAAAGTATCTATAAACAAAAATGATAGCAATCTCAAATAATATATATATATATATACACAAAAAAAAAAAAAAAAAACAGAGAGAGAGAGAGAAGTACCCTAGGGTTCATAAAAGCTTATGATTACATTACATTGAAATGTTTAAGAAAAGCTTTATTTAGGAGGTTCAGCCGTACAATTAGGATCTCAAAACAGTGTTGCTTTCATGAACTTGGAACATTCTTAGGCTAGTGCAGGGCCCTGCCAGCAAACGTTTACAGACAAATCTAATGCGATGCCCATCTTAATTATATATGCTACCTTAACAAGAGAGGTTAGAACAAAGATGTACGGACTGATTGATTAATTAAGGAAGGAGGTACTCTGGCCTGAATCTTGCTTGGTACTATGGTATCATAGTTTAATCAAATAATTTAAAGCCCCAGAGAAGGATATTCTTCTTACTAAAGAGAATCTTGTGAGAAAGATCCCTGGGGAGAAAGATTACTTGGTGGAAATAAGTAGTGTTTTTTATTTTGTTACGTTTTGACCGAAATATTTTGTATCGGTTAAAAAAATAAGATAAAATGATATATATTTTTTTTTTAATTTTAGACAGTTCCGGAAATTTTGTCCAAATTTCAGCAGGAACATTCCAGTTTTATTTCGGCCAAATAAAGTTTTTTTTAAATAATAAATAATTTTACAATATCAATCATATCTCTTAATCCGACCGTTAAATTAAAATAAAATTTTAAGTCTCTTGATATATTTATATATATTATGTTAAAATTTCAGAGCAATAAGAGAATGTAATGACCTTGCGAGATTGATGATAACATTCTCGTAATATTATACATGCTCATAATTTTATTCAGAAAAATCATTTTATTTTGTCTTGTTTTAGATTAAATTGCACAATTTTAACTAATTTTATTTTTGTATTTGAACTAAAACAATTTTGAATTAATATATATATATATATATATATATAAACAATATAACCCTAAAACGGAGCGCCAAAATATTTATAAAAACAATATAACCCTAAAACGGAGCGCCAAAATATTTCAAAACCAAAACATTTCATTCTAATTAAGAAAATAAAATATCAATCAAAACAGAATCCACAATCTTTTAAAAACAAGGGGAGGGAATTGAAACATGTGATGCTTCATTAAGTGGAATGGAGAGTCAGCCTCGACTCCAGTTTCCAAGGTCAAGCCAAGTCAAAGAGACCAGTTTTTCGTGTACAGACCATGGCTGGTGAAACAATCTGAAAGTAGGTAGCTAGAGACCGCAGAGTCCAACTTGAGGTGCTCTGTGACTCAGCCAGTACGATTTAATCATTCCTTTCACTTGTTCATCATTCTAACACTGTAACTGTGGAGTGAGTTTGGACTTTCACAGCAGAAGTGCAGAACCACCATGTAAGAGGCGATCGTTTCTCAAACTCAAGGTGCTGCTGCAGATTCTGGAGTGCTGCCGATCAAATGGCTAAAATGCGAGGTGCAATTCATCAACTATTGATCCAAAAGAATGAACAAAAAGAAAACAGAATACTGAAAAGCTCAGAAATCCTCCTCCATAATGAATCCAAGCTTTGAGTGGTGACCTTTTACAGATACGAACACATTACACACGTCAGAATAGTCAACCGTTTTAGTGCGTCAACTATACAAGCAGGTCTGAACATGCTAAGCTTCCAGATTATTCTTGAAGATGCTCATCACGTTGATTCCCTTATTACATTCTCTCCACCTTAAATTGGAATTCCTTATGTTTGCTTGTTGATCTATGCAAGTATCCTTCTGCATGCTTTTAATCTTATCTTGAAGAACACAACTTTAAGGTATCAGCTTTCAAAATTCAGACAATGGGGGCAGGCAGGCAGGCAACTACGAAGTCTAGCTCTCGCTTCAGATTATTTCCTACGCTTTTCTAAACCAAGATCCACAGAACACATTCCCCGTGCCCTTTTGGATAAGGCCACCGCTCCCTAGATTACAGAGCAGGTGTTCTTAAATAATACAAGGATAACCAGCCTCAGTTTTACAATCAGGAAGTTGAATTCCAGGCAAAACAGAATCCTGTCCCCTCCAAGTTCACGTACTGTTGACTAACTTAGTTCTTGACAGAATATACACAAAAGACCAGAGGAAAAAAATAAAAATAAAAAAGGCATAACACAGCTATACTACTGAAATGGAGCCCCGGGGTTATGAGCCATGGATTAAAGAACGCCATACTCTCATCCATGAGGGTAGTGCTGCGAAGATTGCATCTGAAAACCCATGTTTTGCTGTCCAGAGTAAGAATCGTGAACAGCACCTCTATGCGGATTTTGGCCTTGCATTTTAAGCCCGTATGAGTTGATCCCATAAGGAGAAGACATGAACATATTTGCATTTGTTGAATTAAAAGCCAAGGTTGCTCCAATGTTTGGTTGGTTCCATTGGAAATGTGTTCGAGGCATGGCAGCAGAATTGGGCTGCTGAGAGATCGCCCCAGATTGATCAGGCGATGTTATTTTGTTTTCCGGTGAGGGGGTCCTCGTTTCGTTGAGATTGACAGTCGTTATATCATGAATACTAGCTCTTCTCTTATCTTTCCCTCCTGATAGCTGCCTGATAAAATACTTTTGTGCGTGACTAGCCACCTGAGTCGGTGTTCTGCTGATTACAAAATTGCGAGATATGTTTCTCCAGTCCCCTTTGCCATACTTCTTCAAGCCCATCAGAAACAGCCTGCGGTAAATTGAATTGTTAGGTCCAGCAATTTGTGCGAAGGAGCAATCCATTGCAAATATCTTAACTACAAAACAGAAACTTCAAACGAAGTTATGGCAAACACATCCTCCTATAAAGTACAACTGCGATAAAAACAAATCCACAGTGTTTGAATTTAAAGATTGCTACAGTTATGCTCTCCTCTAGATATTAATTCCCATTCAAGCACAGAATTAACCGATAATATGAATACAAATGGAAACTTACTTGTGCTCTTCCTCTGTCCATGGAACCCCTTTCTTTCTCTCCTGATCGGTAGGTCGGCCAGTTGAAGATCTCTTTCCACCAAGGCCATAAGATTGTTTGAACCCATCATAGCCATAGCCATTGCCATTAACCCAATCCAATGTGAATGGAGAGGAGCTATATCCTGGAACTGGAATCAACCCTGCTTCTATGTAGCTAACATCAAGTTCTAATTCCTTGTACTGCTTTATCACATCCCCTATTGTCTTCCCTGGAATCATAGCTGCCACCTTGTACCACCTATCAGGAGTTTCCTTATCATAAATTGCAAGAGCATTCTCAAATGCCTTGTTCTCTGCTGGAGTCCATTTCGTGTTCTTGCTCTCTTCTGGTAGCCAATTCGAGCTGGAATGGTAAGATGCAGGAGATAGGATATCCATTTCCCACTTCATTGTATCAAAATTGTTATGTTAACATGCCAGTGAAGTCCAACAAATTCGCTTCGCAGTTACTATGATTTCAATAAGTGGCTACAGAAGTTGGATGTATGAAGGTGAGGAAAAACAGAGGAATAGGAGGAGAACCCAGAAGAGGAAATGCAGAGAGATGAAAGTTACACCAAAGAAATATCAGCGTTAAATCAAGAAGGCATTTTAAAGGAATCAGAATCTCTTTTTACGCGTAGGCATGCCCTCAGGAATCTACGAAGGACAAAAAAAAAAGCATCGCACAGGCAATCCAACACCTAAAGCCTAGAACCACTGGTGAGATCTGAACTTAAGCTCTAAAAAACTTTTTAACTGAAGCAAACATATAAAACACAGAAAAACAAGAACACCTGAAAAGAAAAACCATCTGACAAGAATTCCAAATGAGGAAAGCTTGTACCTCACTCTGTCTCTGTAGCTTCAATGAATTTGATAGCCCCAGAGAAAGAAACTTGGTGAGGAAAGAAAAGGTGGGAATGAACAACAAGAGAAGTTGAGGAGACGAGTGGATTGGATTCGGAGCAGTGAAAGAATCAAACAGGCAAAAACTGAGAAAAAAGATCTCTTCTCTCTTCCTTTTCCTTAAGGTCTGAGCAGCAGAGAAAAAAGAAACGAAAAAGGTGGGTTTAGTGACTCCAATGAGTAGGAGGAGAGAGCAGAAACAGTAGCAGAAATCAATAGCCCAAAAGCAGAGTCCCTAGCTTGGCTTCAAGGAATGAATCTCATGAGTTTTTATTTTCTTTTTTTTCTTTCTTAAATCTTGAGGGGAGGGGAGAGAGAGAGAGAGAGAGAGAGATTGGAGGTGGTGGGTTCTTATTGGCTGCTATGGAGTCTGTCGATCCTGCAACTTAATAAAGTACCTCCCCCTCTCATATAATTGCCACCCTCTCTTTTTCTTTTTTCTTTTTTTTTTGCAACCTTCTTTTTTATTATTTTCTAGGAAGATGTTTGGTGTCCTTTTCCATTTCTTTTTTCTATAATTTTCTGAAACAATAATAAAAAACAAATCTTGATTTTGTTTTCTTTTAAGACACTAAAACAACAACTGTGCACTTGCTACCCTTGTCGTTTTTGTTTTTAATTATGTTCTTATTAATTTTTAAACAACTTTAAGAAACAAAAAAATAAAGTGGTGAAAAAACAGACGAATATAGTGGAGATTTTGAGAATACTTTCAAAATATAGAATAAAAACAGAAAACAGCAACGTACCGAACTGATTCTGTTTCAAAAAAAAAAAAAAAAAAAAAAAAAAAAACTCTTTCAAATTTTTAGTTTTTTAAATACAAATTTCAAATTTTGATTCTTTGTTTTTTTAACGTGGCTGCGCAAGCCGCAAGGGAGAAGGAGCTTCCTTGTGCTAAAACATGGTCAACAAATACACGTAAATCCACTGATTTAGGCCCTTGGATCTAACTACCGGTTTAGGAAATATTTACCATTTCTTATGATCATCTAAGGAAAATTAACGACTGTGATATACCATTTCTTTTTCCCATCTCTTGTTTTTGTTGCTGACAGTTTTTTTAAACGGTAGCCGCCAAAACGACGGTCCGGATCAATTGTAAAACCACACTGTTCAGGTGGGCCCTAGAACAGTTACAGCACCTCTTAATGGGCAGCCTCCCACATCATTGAACATTGTTGTCATCTCGAGGAATGGAAGTAGGGTCCTGGAAAAAGCACCCTCGATCTTGACATCTGGTGCAATCTTATTGGCTGTATTTGACATCATAATTGTCCAGTAAATCAGACGTCAAGGAAAGAGTTCATCCAGGGCCAGTGGCCACCTCCAGCCAGCCAGCCACCACGTCTCACTTCTCTTCCTTTTTCACCATGTTTGTTAGTGGAATATAGTAGGAGAATATTACAATTCCCCACTCACCTTTTAAGCGCGTGCTCATCTAACTTACCAACCCAAGGATCAGAAAGGAATGGAGAAATAAGGCTGAGGGTGGAGTGGAAAATTATGCATTGAATAAGTTAAATTAATATGGACAAAAATATCTATTTATTTATTTTGTTTGAGAGAATGATACTTCCTGTTTTTTTTTTTGTATTTGCATTTCATTATATGTTGGTGCTAAAATTTATATATATATATATAATAGACTTAAATATTTAATAAAAGTGGACTTCTCTAGCATGAGATTTAAAAATAGAGAAAGTATATTTTGTTTATGACTTTCATGATTTTTTCATAATTTTAATACTTATTTCTATTAAAGAGGGAATTTAAAGGTATATTCATATGCTTTTTAAAAATGGCTTTTATTCATAAAATAAAGTATAAGACCTTCCCTAAATATTTCCCTCCGTTCTAAGCTGGAGCCTCAACCAATACAAGCCGAGCGGTCCCCTTGCTCCACTGTTTTTGTCTCTCTCTATTTTTTTTTATTTATTAATGTCATTGCAGTTCAGATGTATATATGTATTTTGATTAATTCTAAGAGTTTTTAAATTAATAATTTTAGTGATTATTCTATTAATAAATATGAGATTTGAATCTAAAATCATAACAAATCAAACAATTTAATTCCAAATTCTAAACGACTTTTTATAATCTAACCTATCTTCCTCTCGTGTCGGAGTTCTGCCCATTTAAGCTACCAAGAAATAAATTAAAAACATCTCTTTCGGGCACCCATACAACCGCCTTTCCCAGTCCTTGTCACGACAGAACCTTTCAAGTCTATCCATCTGACTGACTCTTTTGCCCTCGAGCACCATTTTTGAGCTGCATGGTCCGTTTCGTGTAGTGAAATGTGGTTGAAACTCGACCACAATTTTTAAAAGTTTTTCACGTATTTTACTTTATATGATTCCACTAAGAATTTTAAAATATTAATTACAAAAAACTTTCATTTATAATTTTTAAAAAACATATATTTTTCTCCTATCTCAGCCACAGAAACTAATATAATATCCTAGCTTGCTATCGTAAATAGTAACCGTTTTAAAAAATATATTAAAAAAATTATTTAAATATCAAAAAATTATTTTAACATTACTATTAAATCTAAAATCAGAAACATTTTGAATTTTTTTTATCAAGATATTTTTTTATGTATCTTATTTATCTTATCAAACATAAGGCTCTTAACATTTGTTTTTCAAAAATAAAGAGGTGGAGGAAATTTTTGTTTTTTTTAAGAAAAACAGAGAACTTACTCCCTTATATATATATATATATATATGAGTAAGTTTTTAGCTCTGTATTATTTATTTTTTTCTCCACCCTTTTATTTTTTTTGTTCGTCACATGAAAGAAAATATCGCATGCCCGATGCTCGAACCAAGAAGCTCACAGGCTTAAGCAACAAAGCTATGACGCCCCGCCCAGTGTAATGAAACGAATATACGGACATGTTTTGTTAACCACCACAACTAACCCTAGTTATGGTATCATAGGTTTCCATCCCAACCCCAAGTATTTCACACGTGCATGGGGCCCAGGGTTCAGAGCTTAGTCGGCTAGAAGTGGACCTGAATCAATGTCCGGACCAATATGTGTGAGAGGAAGGGGCTTCATCAAGCACCTTAACCAATCATTTCTTTTCTCTTTCTTTTTTGTCATGGGCTATTAATATGGTCCCTCCTTTCTTCAATTTTTGTTTGCTCTTTCCACCACTGACCGACAATTCACTATTTTTTATTAGTACAGTGATAATAGTTTGCTCTACAAAGGATGTGTTTTTTTATGGTCTTAGATTTGGGCGATAGCGACCAGAGTTGTACATGATCATTAATTTTAAAATTTATAAAATTATTTAAGATAGACATAAGTTAATATGGATATATACGTTAATATAAAAAAATTATAGAGCACTGAAATTAATAGACATTCATACCCATGTATTAAATTATCTAAAAAATAACGATTTGTTTTTTTTTTCAATTATTTGACTTCATCTTAAAAAAAAATATTTATTTTGTATTTAAAAACTATTAATATCTGTGTGCGTGTGTTGAGTCAAGAGAATAAACTTTGTAGCGTCTTCTACATGTATGTGTGTTGATTTTATGATATTATCTGAGCTTTCATTAATAAGAATAAAATTTTATTTTTTAAATTTATTTATTTATTTTTCTTGTTAATTTGTTTGGTAAAACGCTAATCATTCTATATGGTCCCATCAAAGTAATCTTAAGTTTATTTCCAGATATTTAGATTCACACGCAACAAATTAGATAGCATGAATAAGTTTCCAATGACTTGGTGTCTGTTTGTTATTTTTTTTAATATATTTTTCATTTATAAATATATTAAAATATTTTTTTTTAATTTGTAAAAATATTTTTTTGACATTAGCATATGAAAATGATTAAAATACCAAAAAATTTTAATTTAAAATAAAAATAAAAATAATATTTTTTAAAAAATTTCAAAAATATCTCAACATTGTTTTTGCCCTGTGTGGAGATTAGTGAGTTCATTAAATATATATATATATAACGGACAATTACCAAAAAAACAAAAATCAAAAGGACCACAAAATGATTATTTTATTATCATAGAGGACCACAGATGATTGGATTCATCTCTCCTGGGGGCAAGAGCCCAGGATTGGCCAGAATTTTTACACTTTATGTGCTTGTGCTGATGGGCTTTGTAAGAAATGAAGGGAGGCCCAAGTTGAAAGATGCCTTACGCACATGTAACATGTCCTCTTGTTAACTATCTAGCCCTGCCACCATCTTTTTATTATGGGGTACCTCGAAACTCGCGCCCCCCCCCCCCCCCCCCCAATGGGACAGCGTGTACTCCATTAATAACAGGCCACATTTCTTTTTTTATTATTTATTTATTTATGTTTAATATGGTGATAATGTAAAGTAGTTCATTTTTAAAGTGGTTTTTATTTAAAAATATAAAAAAATAATTTTGAGTAATTTGTATGGTAATTTAGAATATATTAATTACAATCATCAAAACACAATGAAATGCGTATATAATTGCTGTGAGTTTTGCAGCATATATATTTGTTTATCGACCATGCCCACTGTTATTATTTAATCACTATGCAATCTCTTTTTTAAAATCATAATCATTTATAAAATTATAGGATTAATTATATACCGAGTGAGATTGTTTGGTATTTAAAATTTGATTTTTTAATATTAATATTCAAAGTCTTTTTTTTTAATAAAGACATCATTAATTACTACCTGATCGATCATGAAATAATTATAATTAAAACTATAAAATAAAACAAGAAAATAAAAGAAATGCTACTCTGCCTACTCCTGCAGGAAGTTTATGCAATTCAAATGACTTGGAGTCTGACAATATGTATTTCCCAGGCGTGATCTCGCGTTGGAAACATAATTTTCGAAACAAGCTTAAATTTATCTGATTTTTAGAAAATAAGGTTGTTCTTTATTTACTCATGTCTTAAAAATTTCATTTGAAAGAAATCTGTATTGAAAGTTGTTGCTTTTGTCACAAATTCTCGATACATCCAAGAAATCTCCTGCGTCTTTTGTTTTCTTTTTCATTTTTAAAAACAATTGCTCAAGGCCATCTTTTATTCCTTATATACAATATGATTTATTTTACTTTTTTTATTAATATAAATATAAGAGCTAATTTACGTATATTTTAATTAATTATTGAAAACTAATATTTATAAAACTCGAACTAATAATATTAAAAAGTAAATCTAGAATCTGATTAGTTGACTAAGAGTTTGAATATGATTTATTTGACATCGCAGAGAAGATGTATCGTATAAATGTTTGAATGTCTAGTTCCCTTTGGAGTTGGGGTAATGACCCTACGTAGGGGTAGGGGCCGTAGGGCTGGCTGGAATCGATGCTGACGCTTAAAAAAATGCAGCAATAATTGAAAAAGGTTAGGAACCCCAGTGGATTTGTTTCCATTAAGGGAAAGATTCCTTTTATGTGCTCTTTTATAAAAAGTCAAAAAGTTAGAGCCAACGTGATTGAGATTTGAGGCTGCTCCTCCGACCAGCCGTGCTTCCAGCTCGTGACTAGCTCTCGCGGAAGCCACTTGCCGCCAAAAAGCCAACCACAGCAAGTCAACAGTGGGTTTGCAGAAGCTTTTTCAACATGTTTCTGAGTTTTTTTAAAGGGTTTGTTTGATTTGAATATATCTTTTTGTGTTTTATATTAATGATGCCAGATGACGTAATTATATATATATATATATATATATATATATATATATATATATTATGGTGTCGGTAAATAAATCAATAGGATACATTGGTATGTGTGATGATGTAATGGTACAAATCATATTGTAAATAAATCAATATGATGTGATGATCAATAAATATATCAATTTGTTGTTATTTTTTTTTGGATTTGAAGAAACTGCATTTCTCGTAAAATATATTTTATGAGCCCAGATGAGCGGGTAAAATTTTAGTTGTCCCAGGTTCTATAAAAGATGCACGTCCTCACTCGAACTCGAGATCTACTGTGTATATCTCAAACCCTTTATCATCACGTCACGTCTCTTGGGGATAATTTTTTTGTTATCACCTACTCTTTTTACATATTAGCATTAAAATTCAAATTATTGGAAAACATCTGACGTTTAATTTTCTACTCTTTTTTTTTCCAGAGTGTTATTAGATACATGAAGATGTGAGAAATTTTTGGTTAGAATAAATTATTAAATCCCCCGAGGAGGCTCTTGTAGACAAAATCATGTGAAATATTTATATCATTAAGAAAAGACTTTTTTGTTTCATTGATGTATTTTAGTTTAAGAATGACGTGATAAAGTAAATTTATATACAAACCTTTCCAAAAATAAAATAATAAAAAAAAGAGGACTCGGTTTCCCAATATGCATAATTTTATTTTATTATAAACTCACACAATAAAATTATTATTTTACACTTGAAAAACAAACTCATTTAACTTAGTCTTAGAAGTGAACATATTTTTTACATGGAACATATTTGTCATTATAAAAAAGAACATGTTAATCAGTTTTTTTATATTTTTGTATTCCAAGTGTAATTATTTAACTATCCTTAAGAGAAACAAGAATATTCAACTTATGTCAAGAGGTTTTTATTAAATTTGCATTGCGAGATTACTTAGATACCCTTAAAAATTAAAGTTTATTGACTTTAGTTTAGATGGAAGTTCACTTTTGTCATTCGTGCTATGATTTTTTTTTGTTATTCACATGTGGTGTCAAGAATAATTGTACATACATACATACATAACATGAAGATCAACAATTGAGTTTTGACTGCATGTTTTTTCTTTCCCCTCACTTTCCTTTCCTCGATCCGAGAATATCATGATAGCAATTGCAAAAAAAAAACAAATAAGTCTAATTATTTGTTTGTTGAGTCAAATTAGATGTTTATTTTTGTTATTGTAATGCATTTTCCATTAAATCCTTACTTCAATTATTATTTTCATTTTCATTCTCCGACATTTTATTTTTATATCAAATATGATTCTTGTTTTTATAATTGTAATGTATTTGCTATTATGTGTTCTATTGATTTTTTTTCCAACCATATCCTTTGACATTTGATTTTATATTAAATTTGGTCTTCATTCTCTAGATTGTGCTTTATCATTTTTAAATATATTTTTTAATTTTATTCTTGGTTATTTTGGTTGTTTGGGAATTTGACAATATTATTTTTTACGATTTGGTTTTTATGCTATCACATGGCCTCGTGTCGTAGCTTTTAAATCCTTTTAGATCAATTGCTTTAAAATTACTTATTTATTTATTTTCATCCATTGTCATTAGGCTCATTGGAAATTGATATTCATTTTTTATATATATAAATGTTATTTATGAAGTTACCCGATATCATGTGTCACGAAGTGAATTCAAGTTGTCAAAGGTAACTCGAGTTTGTTCTTTTCATCATCATTTATTTATTTATTTTTCCTTTCAATATTAGGTTGGTTTGCGAATTGAATTTCATTATTATATTAAATTTTATTCCTGCAAAGTTATCTTGGTCTTAAAGACAAGGTTATAAACCTGGTTTGATCTTCGTTAAAGCTAGATAGTACAAAATTATCATGCACACTTTCTCCAAGGAAGATATTTTCAAGAGTTTGCCTATGTGCTATTTTGGATCAAGGTTGTCAATTCCATTTCTATAGATGTTTTGTTTTTTCAATTGAAACAAAATGTTTCAATTTTAAAGCGTTTCAACGTTCTGTTTTGAGGTTGTACTGTTTTTATATAATTATATATATGATGTTTTTTTAATAAATACTACTCTAATAAAAAAATCAAAACATTATTCCAATAAATATTGTTATGAACTCCTTCTCCTTTAGTGTTTTTTTTTTTAATGATTAACAAAGGACCCAAATAATCTTCCATCTAATGTCTTATGTACCCGTCCTTTATAAAAAATGATTATTGAACTGAAGATTGAAGCATTGAAGACATTTCATCAAAAAGTAATTAATCATGCTAAAGGCTTACTTCCAGTTCTTGGTTATCGACATTGAGACTTTGGGCTATTTTAAAAAAAAAGAAAATGATGCTTTTATAGACTAAGAGGTATGTTTTCTTTTATGATAAATTTCAAATTTCATTATCTATATTTCTTTGGATTCATGTTTTCTAGTGTAAGAAATTGGTGACTTAACTCTTTTTTTTGTGGAAAATTTGTATGAATACAATTACAAAAACCGAAAGATTTAATCAAGCTAACCAACATAATGACCACATGCACGCAACATAGGCAAGAGTGAGCAAAATATCAAACCATGATCTTGTTGTAAAAATTACAATAAATATTTCAAAAGACCATCCCACATTGGTAAAACACAAAAGATTCTTTGAGTGCAAAGAGTATATATAAGATCTATTATCCCACATTGGAGAAAGAAGACTTTCATCAAGTGTTTATATACTAAAACTTGTGATGTGGGTAGTAACCAATAAAGGAAGTAGAAGTGAGCTCGCGCACATGAGGATGAGTTGAGTAAGAGAAAAACCTCATGTGGTCAGCCGGAGAACTTCATGTAGAAAACCATAAATCACGGTATTTCAAGAAAAAATACATCTTTTTCCGCCATTTTTATGCATCTAGTGTTTTATTGATCACCTCATATACAAAGAATTTGAAATATATATTGCATCTTAAAGAGGAAAAAGAGATTGTACCTTAAAGAGAAGAGGCATGAGCCAGGGATGAAGACAGCGTTGCACATGTCGTACGAAACATTTCGATCAAAACAAGATGAAATCGACAACTTTGGTTTGGATATGCTCGTGTCAATTTATTATTTTTTAAAAATATTTTATTTTCAATTTCATTATTTATCTATTGGAGTTTGAGATTCATTTTTTTTTCTCAATTTCTTTTTTATAAAATTATCCCATCCCCATTCAATTCTTACTCTATAATAAGATTATCAAAAGATTTTATAATATTTTACAAATATCCATGATATGCATTGAAACATTTTCAAAAATGTTTTTTCTCTATTTGCTGTCATTATTTATTTTTATTTTCATATTGTTAAGCTAAACAAACTTATTAAACTTAGTAAATAACCATAACCTCAATCATCAAGAGGACCAGAAAGAAAAATATAAGCACAGCCCATTAAATAGAAAGTCCGAACAAAAATAGAATACAGGGAAGCCCATTAAACTATCAAGAGGCCCACTTCCAATCTGGCCAGCAAAATCCCCCTCCATCTCCTGTTTTATAAAATTATCAGCAACTTCTAGCTTTACTAACATTTATTAATTTTTTTATTTCTATAATCGATTTTAAATAAATATAATTATTTTTTAAGATTTGAAATCAAAGCATACTTAATAAAATTGAAGGAGGCATCCATATGATCCGAATCGTTTCGATGAATACATCGTTACAATATGTCTATTTTATATTGTATTACAAAAATATTTTTAAAAAATAATAAAAATTTTGTGCTTTTATTTTTTTAATTTTCAAAAATATTTTAATATACTTATATTAAAATTATTTTTAAAAAAATATTATTTTAAACAAAAACAGTATTTTAAAAAACAACTTTACCAATATTCTCCTAGTCTCAGAGCTCTCATTGCTCACGAAATGAGAAAATTACACATAAGTGGGCCTCGGCCCCATAAATTCTTTTTGAGCCCACCCTTGTTCCTTCGAAATTATTTGCAATACTTTAATGTTCTCATTTATATTGTGTGGAAACACGAGGGGAAAATCATACGGCACAACGTAAATGGCACGCGCGGAATATATGTAGAAGGATTATTGTTGGCATGCCTTTAGTGATTTAAAAATTAATATAAATTATATTTTATATGAAATAATTATTTTAAAGTATTGTTTACAGCTGATTCTAATATTTTTAATAAAAAATATATTTTAGAATTTTGGGTGAGATGGATGTTGCACAAAATATATAAAAAATCTTCAATATTTTTCAGAATTCTTTCAATTAATTACATCATGTTCCATAATTACATAGCAAATTACAGGGAAAAACCACACCCCCCAAGAAAAAAAGTAAAAAAGAGAGGAAAATTTCATTGTAATTTTATTTTAAATTCGTGAGCAACCATTCATTAATTTTAGCAAGCCTTGAAAGAAAAAGTCCTTCTTATTAGTTCTAAACCGTCAAGCAGTCTCTCCCTTTGATCCTTCCCCTGTTTCCTCTTCTCAATCTGACCTGCAATTTTCCTCTCCTGTCTGTACAGTTCACAGAAGAGAGAACCCCTGCATTGATTTCTCTAGCACTTTGGTAGATCAGGAGGAGGTGGTAAAACAGATTCATTCGGGCCTTTGCCATTGTCGACAACAAATGCCATCTTGAGTCCCCATGTTGTGTGTATTTCCAGATGGCAATGCATGAACCAAACCCCTACATAAAAAGAAGGAAAAAAATGTTTAAGAATGGAAAAAAAGAGAGGGAGTGATGATTTATTGATGGCAGAGATGTTTGATTACCTGGATTATCTGCAATGAATCTTATAGCGGTCCATCCACCAGCTGGGACCCCAATCGTGTTCCTCTCCACTGGGTCAACAAGATTGAATTTCTTCGGGTCCTTATTTGGATCGAAATTACCTACTCCCCTCCCAACTTCAAAGAAATTGAAGCCATGCAGATGGACAGGGTGATTTTCAGGAGTAAGCATTCCTGTATCTTGCAGAACTAGCTGGACCGTGTTGTTATAACCAAGTCTATAAAGTTTTGTTCCATTCTCTGTCTGAAAGTTCGTTGGTTGTGTGCCTGTATAGTTGAATGGTGTCGGCGGGTTGGCAGGGAAATCATCTGTGAAAACACCACTAATGTTGAAGACATGAGCTTGAAGGAGAGCAATTTTTGGCATCACAAATGTAACGTTGTTGATATCTGCCACAACACGGCTTCCATTTTTGCAGGTAGCACAAGGATTGATACCAAGGCCAATGGTGAAGAAAAGAGAATGGTCAATCTTCATTGGGACTCTAGCAGGATATTTTATCGAGTTCAAGCTACGCAGAGCATTCGTAAAGCTTGTCGCTACTGCAGTGGCGTTTTTGGCAGGAGGTACTGTGAGGGTGGTGGTGATACTAGCAAGGGTGCCGGAGTAATGTAAGGTGGCGGTGGCCGTCACGTTATCAACCGCAATGGGCGCGTCCATGAAAGGCGAGGCTGCGACCAAGTACTTGCCAGAACCACGGTTTGCCGTCACAAGAACGTTTGTTGTTTGGCCGGGGGCTATGACAATGGTGTCAACTTTGAAGGGTTTCACGTATGTAGCATCAACCTCCACGACAGTGAGCTGATGGCCAGCAATTTTAAAGAAGAGTTCTTCATTCAGTGCAGCGTTGATGATCCGAAGCATGTAAGTCTTTCCGGGTTGTACTGATAAATTATACCCTCCTGTAATCGATAGAAAGATAACCGATTCAATAAACTAGCTATTGTCAGAATTTACCAGATTGTTTTGCTGTGCTAGCTGTTTTAATTTACCCAGTGAAGAGCAGGCTGAGACAGGCCCGGGATGGCCATTGATTGTGTGAGCATCCGAGACATTAGGTGCCACCCCAGATTTCGTCGCCTCGTTGATCACAGCCTCAACATCTGATTTCCACCATTCACCTACAATTGGAAAAATTGGATTCGTTGTTGACTAATGATTATTCTATCAGAATTATTGTCAACTAATAATTACTTGGTATATGGATTCCTTGTAAAGTACATGGAACACCACAATTTCTCTTAAGCATTCATGAGACCTAGTTTTACCGAGTCAGCCTTCAAGTAGCTCGAGTTTTAAAGGCTTCAAACTGAGCTAGGCTCACCTAATAGAATGACTTTTTCCTTGTGCGGTGTAGGAAATGGGTATGGAACACCTCGCTTGGGCAGAATTACAATCGCACCATGGACAGTGGCCCTGAGCCAGAGGATATGTGCGTGCCAGAGTAGAGTGCCCCTTTGACCAGTAATGGTGAAATTGTACACAAAGTTCTGCCCTGGCTGAATAGGACACTGAGTTATGTATGCAGGGCCATCGGCCCAACCGGTCCGCAGTTGTCTAATGCCATGCCTGATCAGAATTTGTAGAACCCACGATGATCTTAATCAAGTCAAAAACAGACGGCGTGAAAGTTTAGAAAAATCTGTAATTAACAGCAGGCTCACCAATGGATGCTGAGGTTGTATTTGACATGGTTTACCACCTTCACGAGCACAGTGTCATCTTCTCTAGCAACCAAAGTAGGCCCTGGGAACTGTCCATTCACGGTGACAATGGGTTTTGTTGAGCACAGTTTTGTGCTATTTTTCATCACCACCTTCATGAAAATCGAACAGCCGTGAGATTTAACAAGAAGATACATCGACACAGTAACAACCTTGAAGTTGAACTATTGGGCTACAGCTACTAAACTTAATTTAGGTGGCATTCCCTCAACAACAATATCACTTTTCTGTTTGATGATCAAGATTTGGTAGGTTTACTAACTTGATTATTGTATTTTACCAATTAAATCTGTATTTGGATACTGATCACTTTTGCATTAAGAAAGAACAACCACACTAAATGAATAATTAAGTCTTGTTTTTGACTAGACAAAGGTTTACGTGAAAAATCTTTCAAGTGTTTTCTCAGTCGCTTCACTTGAAATCTTTAATCTGATACAAAACATCAAAAAATGAAAGCATGAGGCACGATAATTCGAAGTGGAAACTAGGTGCGTTAGTATTATAGCCAAGAAAAAGGAAAAAAGAAACTGCATTGCATGCAGAATGCATATATAATTGATCTTAAAATTTAAATTTACATCATAAAAACAGTCACTTCACAAAGTATTCGTGTTATTTTAAAGTTTGCCTGTCAGCACTTGAAGGTGAAGCTCATGCAGAGCTTCCTGGCCAGCTAGAAACCCTCAAAAACAAGAACAGATGGGAATTAATCCTAAATAATTACGAGTTGCTTCATCAGAATCTCAGAAGACTGAAATAAGATTTTCATGCATATATCCTCGTATGGAACTTCTGACGTGTCTACATGTGACCTTCAAAAGAAGGCATACATGCATGGGGTGGAATTGCTGAACAAAACACTATCATTTCAAGGTCACGTGACGTAAATCATTTCAAGAAAGAGGCTCGCATTATATTTTGCTCGGGAGAAATGAAAAGGGATCGTGCACACAGGACCTGGGCTTTTAATGATGGAATGATGAGCTTAGTGCATTGAATTAAGGGGAAACTAATCTGAGAATCACGTTGCTGGCTAGGCCAGAAACACAGTACTCGGACCAAAATTACAACTTACATTGAACTTGTAGTGCCGGACCATGGACTCGACAGTTGCCGGAAACAGACAAGCCACCAGAACTAGAGCACGAACCCATGGTGCCATGTCCATGTCCACTACCTCTTTCTAGTCTCCCTTCCTCCGTGTGCAAACAACGACAGAGAGGAATATTTTTTTTTCTTTTTTGCGTTGGTGCACTGAGTAATGCCTGATCTGCGTCACCTTATAAAGGCAAAGGTGATATTAATAAACTCATTTGCTGTCAGGTCGTTTTAGATAATTAGGTGGACGCAAGAGTTCTCGAGGGGCAAGCAAGCAAGCCCTGATTAGTAGAAATAACCAGAAACAATTTTGTCAAAAAAAAACAAGAAATTTCAATGTTGTTGTCTTGTGAATCACACAAAGCAGTTATCCATCAACTAAGACACATCTTGAAGCGAAGCTTGGCGATCCCCATGAAGCCATGTTTCATTTGACTAGGTGGTCAGCATCTGGGTTTGGTCCAACCGTATTGGGTAAAGTACACCCGATCGCATCTAACATGACCATAATGCCTTTCGATTTTCCACCTCATTCAAGTCAAATGAAATGACATGGGCAACAACCAAAACATAATTTAAAGTTTTTTTTTTTTGCTTAAAATATATTAACATAATATATTTTTTAAAAATTTATTTTTAATATTAACACATTAAAATAATATAAAATTACATAAAAAAATAAATTAAAACTAAAAAATATTTCAAAAACACAATTAGATTAGATCACACTACCATAGACTCTCAATACGGGATTTGATGTCATTTTTTATTTATTTATATAAATGGGATTCTATGTCATTTCTATACTAAATTATTGTAAAATAATAAATTATTGTTTTTGAAAGTGTTTTTCATTTAGAAATAAAATAAAATAATGCTTTTATTTTTTTAAAAAAAATCATTGTTGATATCAACATATAAAAATAATATAAAAACACACACAAAAAAAATAATTTAAAGTAAAAAAATAAAAATAAAATTCAATTTTTTTAAATAAAGTTGTTTAAATACGGTAACAAATAGGTACTAAAAAGGCCATAGTTTCCATCTTTCTCAGGATTAAAAGTAAATACGGTTTGACATGATTAATTGGAGTCACAAAGCTGAGTCTGAATTTAAATAATGCTAAAAAGTTATAGATGATAAATGCTTCTTGGACTCCCTTTGCTTAAATGATGGCTCGGGTTCTTTCTAGAAGACAAAGAGACATGATTATTTTTTTTGTTAACAATGATACTATAAATCATGAAAGTATAATTTTCCTTTTCTATAAAAAAAACACATTCAAGTTCCCTGGTAAATTGTTCTCATAAAAAAAATTGATCATAACATTTTTTTTTATTATTATTATATATGCACCCTCTCATTTTTTTTCATCATTTTTTTAATTATATCCTTTAATATTATTTTAATTTGCTTTTATAAAACAACTGTCATGATATTTAATTTGTACTTTATTTTACAGGTATTTATGTTTTTATAGTATAATTTAGTAGAAATAATTCTTAAAAATAGCTCTTAAACCTAGTAGAGTCATTTACCTAAATCATCAATTTGACGGGTTAAGCAACAAAAACATGCAAACATTTCAATGTTAAAAAAAACTTGTCATGAATTTTTTAACAATCAAACCATGTTTTTTACTACCTAACTTAGTTGTCTTTAGATTCGATAAGTTAATTGGATCATGTTAAGACAACTCTCATATAATTTAGTTTTAAAGTTGAGCTAGTTAAGTAATTGGATCAGAAAGCTTCAAGACTAGCTTCATTGACCAAGTTTAATAATAATATCAAATATTTTACATGGCATAGGTATTTTTTTACGATAATCTTTTTATTTGAGCCACAACATAGCACAACCTTGTAAACTAGTTTTTAACTAAGCTATTTTGAAGAAAAATTACTAAAAGACAAACAAAATAATATATAAATTTACATACTAACTTGCAATTACAAATACAAAAAAAGACTAAAAGGTTTAGAGTGTTTTAATACCAAAAAAATGTTCATGCTATTGCATTTCATTGCGGGTTAAAACAACGTTTTTTTTTTTCATTAAAAATTTCCTTGAAATTTGTTAAGGAAGAACAATATTTAAAGATAGCAGATAAAAAAAAACTAGAAGGTTTGGGGCTTTTAAATGCAAAAAAAGTCCATGCTCTCATATCTCATTGTGAATTAAAAAGGTTTCATTTTTCTTCTTGTTTTTTTTTTCTCAAACTTTTTTTCATCTTATGGCGAAATTGATGGCCAATTCCTTCAAATTTCATTGAGGAAAAACAATATTTAAAGATAAAAGATCAAGGTGAAAAGCATGAAAAAATTTGGTGGCAATTTCAAAATAGGCTTGAAAAGTTAACTTTGGTCTTTATACTTTTAAATAGATATTTTTTATTCAAAAACTCATTTTTCTTATTTTTTAATTTTCAAGTTTAAAAAAAGAGAGAAAGTTACCAAATTCTAGTGAAAGAGAATGAGAATCATTGATTGATATCGATTTTGAATACAAAAAATAATTTTAGCTTCAATAGGTTTTCTTCAATGAGAAGAGTTCCTTTGCCCATAATCTTGTGTGAGAAAACAGATATGGCAATAAGAAATTTTTTTAGATTTGAGTTTAAGTTTTTTTTTATCAAGTTTTGGCTAATTTGAGGTCATAAATGGGTTTATTAGGGTTTTTATGATTTTTTATAGATATTTTCATGTAAAAGTAATTGGAAATGGATTTTTTAGTCTAATAATCCTTTTATTTTTATTTTTTGGACAGCTATATGGCAGCTAGATTTTAGGCCAAGTGCATATGATTTTAAATTCATTGTTATTATTTTTCACTCTAAAACATGTTAGCAATGTTTAATATTTTTATATGTTAAAAAAAATAATTTGATCCACAATATAATATGGACCAATAATTGGATTGTTAAAAAAAAACATGAATACAGTTTCATCACAAAGGATAATATATGAGATTTTAAAATAGAAAAATACCAAGTAATATAAATTTGGAGGACTATCATATTGTATAATTAGGAGGAAAAAATTATTATTGTGCCTCTTATGAACTCAAAAAAAGAAGAACAAAGAACAATATAATTAATAATAACACTTTTGAAAACCATTTAGACTTTATATTGCAGACAATATTAGAATAAATTAAATATTTGTCGAGAATTGATATAATTTAAAAAAATTATTGATGAATAAAAAAATTATTTAGATATTTAAAAAATCTTTGATTTTTCTAGAATTAAATCTTGATTTATAGTAACTAATCAATGTTGATAGCAACAAAAAAATAATAATTCTTATTAATTATTCAACCTTCTAGCTTCTAAATTCAAGGGGGTAAAGGAAGAATCTTCAACTTGAATTTTACATATTTTTACTCACTCTTACTAATCTTATATTTTAGTCTTTTCTTTGTATTTTAAATTTGATTTTCCTCCTAAATTTGAAGTTTAGATTTTTCTTGTGGATAAATATTTGAGTTTTATATTTTTATAATTTAAATAACTTGTTTAAAAATGCATCTAAATCAAAATCAAAATCTTGTGAGTAAAATTGTAGTTGGACAAGCGAGGAGCAATAAAACCTCAAGAACAAGTAATACGTCTTTAACAACAACAATAAATCTCATTACTTTAAAGTACTTTACGACTCAAATACACATTTATTTATATGTTTGATTTTTCATACTAATGTTCTATTATTGTATTTGTATCGAAAACATTTATTATTTTATACACTAATATATTCAAACTTGCTATAAATTAAATATAATTATTCATTAATCTAATATATATATATATATATATATATATATATATATACAAACTTTGAAATAATGACTATATTCAAGTGATTCTGAAATCACTGATGTTATTCTCATTTTGTGGATTACCCATGTAAACCGGCCGGTCAATTTTCACGAGTCTTCAGAGGAAAAAAAAAACCCTTCGAGAAGAACCGGCGGCTCATGGAGTGGAAATTTATGGACGTGGTGGGTAGATGATGGATACATGGAAGGGAATGTTAGCCCAAGCACGATTTATGGTTGAAGGATGCTTTTCATGGATGCTTTTCACGGATGTTCGTAGTGGGAAAATTTGTTTTCTGAAAGCTAAAGATTTTTTTAGGGTGGGTAACAGCTCATCTAACCTCTCTTTTGTTTCCACTTGCGAAAATAATTTACCACGTGTTAATAACAAATTAATTAGGGTTTTATAAGTAATCTGTGTGGTTATTATTTGGAATAATTAGGGTTATAGGTTGATTATTCTTCTAGAGGGATTAGGGAAAGGTTAGAGGTCCCAGCCCATCAACTTACAACCAACGTCTTAACATATAAATGTTTATAAAATACAATGCGCACCCAACATCTAACAATTATGTTATTTTATTGATAAATTAACATTAAATGCTTGCTTATTTTGCAATAAAATGTGTGTTTGTTACTGTGATCCTGACTACGATTTAGAAATATTTGCCGTTTTGATGACGTATTAAAATAATTTATTTTAAAAATAATTTTTGATATCAGCACATTAAAATCATAAAATTTAAACAAGAAAAATATCAATTTAATATTTTCTCAGGTAAAATATATTTTTATTTTAAGCTAACACTATTATAAAGTATCTCAAATTTAGCAAATTGATTTTGGTTGAAAATGATCATTGAAATGGGGGCAGTGTTTTAATCTTTGTGCTTGTTTTGATCTAAGGTGGTGCCGGGCTATTGTCGAAGGTGCAAGTCTAGTTAGTAGCTTTGCATGCAAGACTTCGCAGGAACAAATGAAACCACGGACGAAGCAAAGGCCCGTCAATTGGCCACCTTGAAATGCCACACCACCTTGATCAACTATCTACCGCCCGGAATATGCTGTTTTTTTTGGGTGTTTGTTACTGTGTTTTAAAAATATTTTTTTAAAAATGATTTTATTTTATTTTATTTTTTATTAAAAAAAATTGTGTTTTTAGATCATTTTCATGTTCTAATATCAAAAATAATTTTTTTTAAAATAAAAAAAATATCATGTTAATATATTTTTAAATACAAAATACTGTTAGAAGCAATCTGAACACGCGCTAAAACAATTGCTTTAGGTGATATCGAACTGTTTTCAATGGTGAGATCCAGTCTCTTTTCTAGACAAAATTAAACTGTAAGCATGAGCAAGGTTTTTGGTGGGAATATTAAGTTGATTATGGGCCTGAAGAAAAGGCCCTGATCTTTAAAAAACTATGGGCCTGGGGAGATATAATGGGCTTCTTTCTTCGGCGACCATTTGATGCCTCTTTTTTTTTTGTTTTCATGCCTCTTTTGAGAACTTAACTTATAGCCGCCTCTGGAATTCTACGATTTTTTTTTTTTAGAGAAATCTACCGATATACATGTTTATATATATGCTAGTCATGACACTCGTGCCGCGTTGCAAATTTGTGTAGAAATTTTATGAAGCGCAAATTTTCTATAAATATATATAAATTTTAAATAGATATAAATTTATTTGTTTAGTAGGTTTCAATGAAATAAACAGTATAAAATTATTATTGTCATTAAAAAAAGCAAGAAGATATCTTAATTATTGAATACATTGTATTAAAATTAGTTCATTTTATAATTCAATTTAAATTAAACAAAACAAACAAAATATAAATTGTGAAAGAACCTGCATTAATAAAAAAAATAGTTAATTTTTTATCTCCAAAAAGAAGAAAATATATATTAAAAATTGATCCTCACGTTACTATCATTATTATTACTATAACAGTTAAAATTATTATCAATATTACTGCCCAAATAGTAAAAATCATTAAATTGACCTGAATAATTTAAGAAAAAGTTAAATATTTTGTCAAAAACAATAATCACTAAAATTATAATTATTATTGTTCAAACAATAAAAATCATAAAATCATCTAATCCGAAAATCAGATAAAAATAATAAAAAATCTATCCTTATGTTATTGTCATTATCATTACTATAACAGTTTAAATTATTATAAACATTACTATTATAAAAATTAAAATAATTAAATTTCCCTGAAAAATCATTAAAAAAAAGCAACAGATTTTTTTAAAAAAACAATAAAAAACCAATCACTAAAATTGTCATTATTATTGTGTAAATAGTAAAATAATAAAAATCATCTAATCTAAAGAACAAATAAAAATAACAGAAAACAAAAAAAAATGAATAAAGGGAAAAAGGGAGCAACATTAATTTTAAAATGATTACCAATATAAATTACAATTTCTGAATTTAACCAATTAAAAAAAATCCCAACAAAAAAACTAAAAGCATAGATGTATAAATACGAATAAAAAATAAACATTATCTGAGAATAAAAACAAACTAAATCAATTAATATAAAAAAACCCCAATAATCATATAACAAAAATAAGTAATTAAGTTTTTTATTCACAAAAACATGAAAATATAAATTGAAAATCTATCCTTATGTTATTGTCATTATCATTACAATAACAATAAAAATTATTATTAACATTACTGTCAAAACAATTAAAATAATTAAATTGCCCTGAAAAATCATAAAAAAAGTAAAAGATTTTTATAAAAAAACAATTAAAAAATAATCACTAAAATTATCATTATCATTGTGCAAATAGTAAAATCATAAAAAATATTCTAATCCAAAGAATAAATAATAAATAACATAAAACACAAAAAAAGGAATAAAGGGATAAAAATTTCAATATTAATGATTACCAACATAAATTAAAATTTCAGGATTTAACCGATTAAAAATAAAACTTGAAAAAAAGGAAGACAAAAACTAAAAGTATAGATGCATAAATATGAATAAAAAACAAACATTATCCAAGATTTAAAAAAAAAATGAATTAATATAAAATAAAAATTAAAAGAATAAGGACCAAAATAAAAAATAAAATATATGATTAATTCCAATTGAAGGATAAAATTGAAACACAAACAAATCTTGGGACCCAAATAAATAATGAAATAATAAATTTAATTGTTGTGTAATGTTACAAAAAAAATTAGAAGAAGAGGGACTGAAACGAAAAGTTGTATATATGAGAAATTTTAATTGGAGGACTAAATTAAAAGAAATTCAAACATTCGTACTGAAAAACATTAAAGGAACGAAAAAGAAATAAAAAATCAAATGAATAAGGACTGAAATGAAAACTTCCTTACATAATCAGTTTTAATTGAAGGGCACAATTGAAAATAATCAAACTTTCAATTACAAAAATCAGTAATAAAACCGAAATCAAAACATCAGGGACCACAATAAACTTCCTACATACATCAGGGACCGGATCTGAATTTGCGGCGACAGGAGAGAGAAAACAGACAACTGACACAAATCCGTCTGCCGCCGCTTACCCGAACATCTATGACCGGAATGCGCCGCGACGGAATATAGAGGACATGGAAAATAGAGGACATTTTATAATATAAATTTAGTTAAAATAATAAATCTGTACAAAATTCCTATGAAGTGCAAGTTTTCTATAAAATATATGAATTTTAAAATCGATATAAATTTATCTGTTTAGTAGGTTTCAACAAAATAACCAGTATAAAATTATTATCATCATTAAAAAAGTAAGAAGATTCAGATATTTGAATTATTGAATTCATTATATTAAGATTAGTTCATTTTATAATTCAATTTAAATTACCTTCAAAAACAAAATATAAATTGTGATAAGACATGCAATAATCAAATAGAAAAAATAAGTAGTTAATTTTCTATCCAAAAAAGACGAAAACATACAATGAAAATTCATCCTTGCGTTACTGTCATTATCATTATTATAACAATTAAAATTATTATCAATATTATTGCCCAAACAATTAAAATCATTAAATTGCCCCAAAAAATAACATAAAAAAGAAAAACATTTTAACAAAAAAAACAATAAAAAAATAATCACTAAAATTATCGTTATTATTGCGCAACCAATAAAATCATTTGATTCAAAAAAAAGAAAAAATAATAGAAAACACAAATAAAAGAACAAAGGGAAAAAGGGAGCAATATTAATTTAAAATTATCACCAACATAAATTAAAATTTCAGAACGGAACCTAATAATAATAAAATCCCTATAAAAATGAAATGATAAAAAATAAAAACAAAATCTAAAAGTATAAATGAATAAATACGGACAGAAAACAAACATTGTCCAAGAAGGACCAGAAAAAACAAAGGAATGAACAATAAATAAAAATTTAAAAGAATAAGTGTCAAATGAAAAACAAAATATATAATTAATTCCAATTGAATAACAAAACTGCAAGAAATCAAAATCTTGAGACCGAAAAATAATAAAGAGATTTTTAAAAACAAAATATAGTGTAACGAACATAAATTAAAATTTCATAACAGAACCAAATAAAAATAAAACCTCAACAAAAACTAAAACAAAAAAAAATAAAAACAAAAACTAAAACCATAAATGCATAAATATGGACAAAAAATAAACATTGTCCAAGAAGGACCAAAAGACCAAAGGAATTAATACCAAATATTTTTTTTTTCAAAAACTAAGCACCAAAATGAAAAACAAAATATATATTTAATTCCAATTGAAGGACAAAAATGAAACAAATCAAAACTTCAAGAGGGATTTAAAAAAAATCAATACAGTACAATTGTTGAACAAATTAAAAGAATAAAGACCGAAATGAAATGTAGCATATATGACCAATTTCAATTGGAGGACAACATTAGATCAACTTAAAACTTGCATACCATAATTATTAAAGGAACCAAAAACAGAAAAAAAAAATCAAAAGATTAGGAACCAAAATGAAACTTACCGTATATAATCAATTTCAATTGAAGGGCATAATTGCAAATAATTGAATTTTCCATTGAAAAATCAGTAAGCAAAACAAAAAAATCAGGGACTGAAATGAAACAACCAAAATATGAAGGACCAGACCGTACTTGCCAGCAACAAAAAAAGAGAAAAGGGGGGGGGGGGGGGGGCGAAAGAAAAACCGTTCATCGGCAATTACACGTTAATCGGCAATTACACGTTCATCGGCAATTACACGGTCACATTAACATGCCATGCACCGGTCAGGGAGGTAGAGGAAATGGCGGCGCACCAGATGACACAGTGGAAGACCAGTTTCCACTGTTTGAGGACTCCGCACGTGCCGTCCGAAAGATGCGTGCGGGCGGAACAGTGTTGGCGCGTGCGTACGACACGGCTGCTATGTCCCTGGAAAAGAAATAATAAAAAATTGTTCAATTACCCAAACACCCTTGTACCTAGTGTTATCTAAGAAGAAACCGGTGGTGCAAGTACTGTAATACTCCCGGTTCCAGTGGTGGTGTGTTGTCATTTAGGGGGGTAGTTTCATTAATTTACTATGCAACAAATCCGGAAAGTCATCCATGTCCCCTGGAAAATTCAATTTTTTTTTAATTTCAAGCTTTTACCACTGCAACAACTACTGTATAATTATTGTGAATTTACATGAATAACCTCTTAAGAGTGTAAAAACAAATAGTATAAATATGAATAGAGATGATGTTAGAACATTTTCTAAGATTAATCCTAGAAAAAACACATCCTCGTTCCTTTTTCGAGTGGCTTATTTTATATTCTTAAAGTAGTATTTAAATTAATTCAACATCATTATGAGCGGCGTATATTTTAATAAACTAATAATAATAATAGATTACATATATTTAATATTTTTTAATTTTATATTCTTATTTTAGATTATTTGTTTTATATTTACAAATTAGTTTTATGGGCTGATATCGAAAATAATTTTTTTTTAATTATCATTTTGATGTATTTTTAAACAAAAAACACTTTCAAAAACAACCACAACCACACTCCCATGTTAAGAAAATGGATATTCAATTTTTTTTTTATCATTTTATGCTAAATCACCAAGTGTTTGGTTTTCAAGATTAACGACGCATCGATAAAGATAAATAGGACTCAATGTTCATCCTTCTTACTTTATAATTAAACGAGCCTATTAAATTAAAATTTAATAAATTTTTATTTTTATTTTAGATTAAATTTTGTTGATATTTATAAATTATTTTTATGGGCTGATATCAAAAATAATTTTTAAAATATAAAAAATATTATTTTGATGTATTTTTGAATAAAAAAATACTTTAAAAAACAACCGCAACCACACTTCCACATTAAGTGGCCGTTTGGCTCCACAATTAAGGCTGCGTTTGCGTTGAATCGCGAAGCCAATTTAATATGTAACCAAACGGGACTCCAATTTTTAACTGTAGGTCCCATACGAAACTGATGGCACGGAGGTAGATGCAAAAGCATCTGAGAGATGCTTTTGCACCTGCGACACAAAATTTACCACACATCTCTCCTTACCTCTGTCATGGGACTAGTCTCCCTCACCCTCGCCTATCCTCACCTCTCCCTCCCTCGCCCTCACCCATCTCTATCTTCCCCTCCCTCACGCCACTCGTCTTCTCCGTCCCTCACCCCTGACTTCTTCCTCCCTCACCCGTCTGAAACCCTCCCTCACCTCACCTTCCTCTCTCCCTCATAGACCTTGACCGTCAGCCCTCGTCGTCTCCCTCCCTCACACCATCTTTATCTTCTCCCACACAGAACCCCTCACCAAAAGTCCAACCTCCTCTCTCTCTCCCTCACAGAACCTTTCCCTTAGTCCACAGACCACCCACATCCATCGTCCCTTCACCCTTAGCCACACCAACCTGCAACACCCCATCAGCCACACGTGCATGAAGTCCAGCATTCTCTCTCAAATCAATGTTGACCACGAAGGGGAGGCACTTATTTCTGCACATCGAAGGTATGTGTATTTTTCCCTCAGTTTTTTTTCTTATGATAGTAACAGAGAACCTAAGATTGTGATTGTATAACCCAGTAATATTGAAGCAACTGTTGTGAATGATGGGGGAAAATGAACAAATAGCTAGTAATTGAACAAATACCAATGATTTGTTATGAAAATCATACAAAGGAATTGATTTTGTTACAAGTTTGGCTCGGAATTGGGATGGAAAAAATGAACAAAGAGCTAGTAATTGAACAAATACCAATGATTTGTTCTGAAAATCATACATAGGAATTGATTTTGTTACAAGTTTGGCTCGGAATTGGGATGAAAATAACTAGTAATGGTTTGAAATTTTTTGAAAATATTGGTCATCGTGGTTGTCAAACAAGCTCAATTAATTATTGAATTGTTGTTTATAAATCTTAAAATCATTGAATGATTATTAGTGGTTTATAAATTTATTGGGCGATTGATGATTTTTTGGAGAATTGTTAAATGATTGATAATAGTTCTTGGATTTTATTATGTGGTTGACAGTTTGACTTGAATTATTTGGATGGAAATGCTATGAACCATGGCCGTGATAGAAGTTCAACCATGTGTTATTGGTCATTTTTGTTGTTTGTTTCTACAAATTATAACTATTTGTTCTGCGAAATTGTTGTTCATTTACTATTTCTATTAAATTTATGAGATAAATGTCAAAAAAGTGATGCGAACATAGGTTTTTGATGAGTTTTGTAATTTTGTTAATAAATTTTTGTTGTCAAATTTTGTTAATTAAGGTTATGTAATGTTAGTTTGTTTAATTAGCAAGTATAATTCCTTTATTTGATGTATACGTTTATATTGACAGATTTATTGCGCGGGCAGTTTTGGTAACATTAGTTTGCAATCCGTGCATCGTTGAAGATGAGTTTCACTTTATTTGAATTTGTATTTGAATTGTTACTTAAAAGTTTGTATTGGAATTTTAATTCCATCGTTAGTGTTACGATATACATAAATCGGTTGTATTGTTTTATTAATGCATGAGTGAGATATTTTTTATCGGTAATTTTTTTTCTTGATGTTGTTAATAATTTGTTGTGTTCTACATATTTTAATTGTTTTGTGCTCCTGTTAATAATTTTGCTTGTGTTATGCATATTTGTAATTTGTTTTTTTCTTGCTCAGAAATTTATGTTTCCATCAAATTTTTCTGATCCAGTTCGCGGCAGTTCTTTGCACATATATAGAAAAATATGGTTAATTTGTGCTGCCGGTTTTTTCTGCTCATTTGAGCTGTGCATTGAATTCAACAATTGTGGAAAAAAAAATTACTGTTCACTCACATATTTTGCTGAAATAAAATGGTACAAATGTGCAGAAAATTTACAAGCAATTGTTGGGAAAATGACAAGAAAATAATGCTTTTGAATGAATTCTACAATTGTGATAAAAATTTACTATTCACTCATGTTTTGCTGAAATAAAATGGTATAAATGTGCAGAAAATTCGAATTATTGTTGGGAAAATGACAAAAAAATAATGCATTTGAAAGCTAAAAGTTGCATAACCACATGTTTTGAATTACATAATTCTTCAATCAATTTTTCTATGTAAGTGAGAGTGATTCTCAAAACATTTACAATTACAAAAAATCTTTTGAAGAGCAACTTCACAAAAGAAACATCATTAACAATTTACTGGTTCATGTAATTTTTTTTATCTTAAGTTCTTGCAATTTTAATTAATTCTCTACAATCTTATAAGTTATTTTTGTTTAAGGTGTGTGTCGCACCCCATCGCGAGAGCGCGGCGTCGCGGCGACCCTCCCCGTGAGCGGGGCAATTAAATGTGGGGGTCTTCTCTTTATTTCTGTGGAAAATGGAGTCGTCACCTAGTATTATGGTTACTAGGAAACCTAGACTGGTCTTTCAGAGATTCTAGGGTAAGGGACTGGTTGCGTAAAGGAAAGGTTTTAGCACCCCTAGTACGCCCTACCTAAGGCAAGCTGCTTGGTGTTTTTGTTGGCTTATGATTTGCTATGGTTTTGATCTTTCAAAGAATATGTTGGTGGAATGATGATGGTGTATTATCCTTGCTGAATATTTTGGATATTAACCCCTTAGGATTTATTTATCCAAACATTGACAATGAATAACAACATATTATCCCCGCTGAATATTTTGGATATTTACCCCTTAGGATTTATTTATCCAAACACCGAATAGTGAATAATAGCATATTATCCCCGCCGAATATTTTGGATATTGACCCCTTAGGATTTATTTATCCAAACACCAAACAGTGAATAATAGCATACTATCCCCGCCGAATATTTTGGATATTGATCCCTTAAGATTTATTTATCCAAACACCGATGGTGAATAATGAATTCCCAAAAAATAAGGTTTTTATGTTTTTGAAATATTGGCCAATACCCTTTGGATTTTTACAAACATGTTGTAAAATCTCAAGATGCAAGAAATGATTTTTTTCTTTGCGAAGTCAATGCTAAAACACATTTTCTCTTCAAACTCATAGATAATATATATTTTTTGAAAGATTTTTTTTTAAAAAAAGATGCTAGTGTATTGGCCTTATGCAAGAAAACGACACATTTTTTTTGTTTTAGATATTTTCCTAAAAAAATATTAAAAAAATATTTATATATATATTTATTATATTTTCCTATTATTTTATTTATTTTTTATTTATTTACTGGCGGGCTGGACTGCCAGCCCACCAGTTTGGGGTCTGGGCTGCCAGCCCGCACAGGAGCTGGGTTGGTGGCCCGACTTAACTGGCTGGGCTCGCTGCCCGGCTTCGCTACCTGGGCAAGTGGCTCGGCTTAACTGGGTTGGGCTCGCAGCCTAAATAGGCCGAAGCTCGTCTCTCTTTTAGACCGGGCTTCCGACCTAAACGGGCCGAAGCCCGTACCTTTTAATGGTCGGGCCGGGCACCAAACCCGGCTCCACCCGACCCGGCGGGGAGTGAATTAATTCACTCCCCGCATGCAAAAGGAAGAAGATGCACATTAAATTGCTAAATTTTGGAGTTCGATGAATGGTTTATCTATTAATATCATTGTGTAGAGGACGTCGAGGTGGTTCTTCTGTTCGTGGTGGTGACAAAAATGGTGGCCTGAGGTGGCCAGAATGGACGCCGGAAGTGACGGGATGTGTGGTTATCGTTGGGGCTGCTCTGTTTTCTTCACCGGAGAAGGTGGCTGAGCTGCTGGGGTTGATGGAGGAGACGACGGTGATGCCTAGGTGGTGCCGAGGGGGAATGTGGGTGATCGACGGTGATGGTGGTTGGCTGGCCGAGAGGGGGAGAGAGAGAGCTTCGGGTCTGTTATTATTTTTTAGAGAGAGAGAAGAGAAAAAAACAAAAGCATAGAGGGAGAGTGAAGGGGAACAGATGCGAGGGAAAAGAAAATTAAAAAATTCACGTGAAATTTTCCTTGTCTTCTCTCATCTTTTTTTCCTCTTTTGCAGCTCTGCTCGTCGGTTTTTATATCCATTTGCAGGGGTTACCGTTGCAAACAAACGGTCGGCTGCCTCCTGCGGCAGTAGGCTTGCCGGTGGCGGGCAGGCGGCTGGTCGGTAGCTGGGGCAGGAAACTTGTCGGTGGCGAAATTAATTGGACCTAAATTAATTCTCGAACATAATTACACTTTTATATTAACAAACGACTAAATCAAATTGGCCCATAAAAATATAATTATATCTTACGACTTAGTTTTTACGCAGATTTACCCGATAATAAATTACTTTAGCCCTGAATCTGCGCTTTCCTTCATATCTGTGCATAAAAGAGGTACGATCGAGCTCTCAAAAATATCCAAAATTTCACCTTGATTTTTTTTCTACCGACACCAGCCTTTTTTATTTTATTTTTTGTTATTTTATATTAGTTTTGGGGAATTACCCAAAATTGGGTTATGACAGTGTGTTTAAGGTTTTCTTTTCTTTTCATGGAACTTGAAGATATGAATGATCATTGGTATAACAATATAGTTAACGAAGATTTTGATGGCGATTATGAAAATATAATGAACCGCGTTGAAGAACAAAAACAAGTGTTTAATTTACTTCAATTATTTCAAATATTTTGTTATTATAATTATTAATAAATATACAAAATTAATCCAACAAAATATTTATATAGATGAACGCATGTATGTATGTGTGTGCATGTGTATTTTAAATTAATTTCACAAGCTGGCAGCAATATGAAAAGCATGATAACCAAACACACAAAACTGTTTTTCATTAAACTTAAACTCAACCACAGTTTTAACCAAACACTTAAATTTCAGATACAAACCGCAGCTAAAAGTAGTTTTCATAAAATTGCTTTTTTTCAACCTCAACCACAACAGCAACAGCTATGCCAAACAAGCTCTAAGAAAATGGATATTCAACTTTTTTTTGTCATTAAAAAAAAAGCTATAGCGTGTTAAGTAATTACTGTAGCATAAGACACAATTTACTGTGTTTTGTAATAGTGTAATTACTATTTTACCTCTTAGTGCGCCTCAATTTTTGCCTTGACCTCCGGGGTATTTTAGACTTTGCACGGGGACCAGTTGGCATTAACTAAATTTATGGGGGTGTTCTTGTCTGTTCGTCATTTTTTTACACAATAAAACTACTCATTCACCCTTGGGAACAAACAAAAAAATGACGAAAGTTAAGGCCATTTATGATTTTTCCATCTGGCCATGCACAGTAAAAAATCAACTTCCCCCTCCGAAAATGATAAAACGATTCACTAGCAATGAGGGCATTTTTTATTTTTGCCACGGCGGCAAACAGTGAAACTACTGCACTGCCATCCTAAACGACAAAACAACACACTAATTTCATGGTTTAATTTATCTTTCAATTTCGTCCTCCAATTTTAATTAATCATATATGCCATTTTTTATTTTTCCCTTATTCTTTTGATTTTGTTTTTGTTTTAAATGCATTTAATGTTTTTGATCTCAAAGTTTTTATTTGTTACAATTTTGTCCTCCATTGAAAATTGATTATATTTTTATTTGAGTTTTTTGTTTTTTGCTCTTTTATTAAAGTTTTAGTTTAGTTATTCTTGGCGATAATTTCATGGTTTAATTTTTACACAATAATAATGATAAGTTTAATAATTGTTTTTTATTTTTATTTTTTATGCTTACTCTTTTTTTAAAAGTATTCTGTTTTTTTTCTTCGGGTCAATTTAATATTTTATTATTATTTTCATAGTGATTGTGTTGGTAATTTTAATTATTACAATGATGATTTTTATTTATTCTTCAAGTCAGATGACTTTTTTAAGGCTAATAACATTTATTTTTTACACATAACATTGTGAATAGCTACAGTGCTTCCCCGCTACAATGCTTGCTTTTTTTTTTTTTTTCTGGTTACTTGTTTTTGTTTTTTCCCTAATTATGCTTTTTCCTCCCGATTATACTTTTTTAAAAGTTTTTTTTGTTTCCTTTTCTAATTATATTTTTTTTGTTTTTGGTTTTTATAACCAGGGTGTCCGGGTCAGCTTGGCGCGCCACGAATAATTTTTGTTTTTTAATAACTAGGTATTCAGACCAACTTACACGCACCACGACTAATACCAGACCCACTTTTTTTTTATATATATAATCGGGGTGTCCGGGACAACTTTCATAATCGAGGTGTACGAGCCAACTTTCATCAAATGTATTTAGGTTTTATTTTGATCCTCAATCTTTTAATTTCCGGATTGGTTTTAGATCCTTTAATATTTTCGGTATCAATGTTTGGATTTGTTTCAATTTTATCCTTGGAATGAAATTGATTATATATTTATTTTTCATTTCGGCCCTTATACTTTTAATCTTTGATTTTATTTTAATTCCTTTATTTTTTTAAAATATATTTATGAAATGATTCCTATTTAATCCATGTTTGTATGTATATGCTCTTAATTTTTTGTTTTTAATTCTTATTATTTCCTCTTTTGTTAAGGTTGTGTTTTTTTTTTTAATTTTGTTAAAATTTTAATTTGTTGGTGATCATTTGAAAATTGATATTTATTATTTTTTCCTTTGTTCTATTTTTTTATTTGTATTTATTCTTAAAGTCAAATAATGTTTTTCAAGCTAATAATATTTATTTTTGTTCTGTCATTGATTTTATTTTTTAATTGCTTTTTTGTTAATATTTTTAGGTGTTAATTTTTTTAATTATTACAGATGAGACATTAAAAATAATGATAATGATTATTTGTAAGGTTTTTTGTATCTTATAAATATGTTAGACTACTTATATCTTTTGATATTTGTTTAATATTAACGCCTTAAAATATATATAAATAAATAACCTAAGTTTTTTTGAAAAAAAACTCAAATTAATTTAATGGCATTGTTATCAAATACTTTTAATATAATAATATTTAGAATAAATTTTATAAAATAAAAACTAATTTAATTTTTTTCTAACAATAATAACGGTGTCAGGGATAGTATTACAATAATTATTAAAATATTAATTATGTACAATAATAGTTATAATGACAGTTATAATAATAGTGACAATTATTATAATAACAATGAGAATAATATTTAAAATAATTCATCCGTTGTTATTTTTCTTGAAAAATGACTTTTGCGAGTTTTTTTGTATGATGGTTCAAATATAATATCACATAAAAAAATATGCGAAGTCACACGTAGACAAAACAAATGGAAAATTTGTGTCAAATTATTTACAATAAAAAAATATACGTAGCCAAAAATAAATTTTTTAATATGCAAATAAATATTAATGATCTTATATTTTTTTTTATAATGTTATATATCTGAGTGAAATAATCAGCCTATAAAAATTTCGATTATAAATGTAACAAAATTATTTACAATAATAATAATAATAATATATTATATCAATATAAAGTATTTTTTTTGATTTTTTTATATCAATATAAGCACACAGACGAGCAGTGGGCGTGGCCGTTTTTTCTGCTGACCTTTTAGGGCACACCAGCGTTGTTTACTGAAATTTGCCCCTCTTATCAAAAGACTCATTCATAAGACTTCAAAGCAAACCCATCTCGTTTGGCTTATTAATTCGTATTTCCACACCTTGACTGATCAAGCAGTAAAAAGATAGACTATAACTAAGACCAGTTTATGTGGCTGTCGTCCTCTTTTGTGAATGACAATGACTGCTCATTCATACATTATCAATATAAGCATACAATATAATGCATAGTGCTTGAGCGCAAGAATTCCTAAAGCACCATGGGAGAGGAGGATGTTTATACAAAAGACGGAACTGTGGATTATCTGGGGAACCCTGCTAACAGAAACGAGACTGGAACCTGGAGGGCCTGTCCTTTTATTATAGGTACCTTCCCTAGATTTTCTATTACAGCTAAGGCAATCTGATCATAAGAGACATGCTTATTAGTTTTAGCCTTTATCAACAGGAAATGAATTTTGTGAGCGATTGGCGTACTATGGGATGAGCTCCAATCTGGTTCTTTATTTCAAGCACAGACTGAACCAGAGTAGTGCTACAGCTACTAGAAACAACTTGAACTGGGGTGGAACATGCTATCTCACTCCATTGATCGGAGCATTCGTTGCTGATGCTTATCTAGGAAGATATTGGACGATTGCTAGTTTCTCAACCATATATGTTGCAGTAAGTTTTACTTACTTGAAACTCTTTAATCATTTATACTGTGCATGCTTTGACTTTCAGCTTGCAGATCATTGTTTAATCTCAACTTCTGCTTATGAAGAGGTTGAAACTCAAAAGAGATTTCCATTGATTTGATTTTGATATGCATCACTGTATTGAAATCATATTGCTAGAATTTTCTTTCTTTAAGAAAACAATGCGCGCAGTAAAATAATTGACATGAAAAAGGATGATCTATCTTCGATTTTAACCTCGCATCACTTTTTTATTGTCAAACTTCTCCATTATTTGCGACTATCTTCAACCGTGTAGTCCTTGGAAAGAATCAACTATTCTGGGATAAGTTTGTTTTACCTTGAGCTTCAAATTTCACAGGGGATGGCGCTTTTGACAATGTCAGCAACTGTCCATGGCCTCAAGCCAAAATGTTACTCAATAGATCACTGCCAACCAACAAGTGGTCAAAGTGCAGTGACTTTCTTAGCACTTTACCTGATAGCACTTGGCACAGGAGGTATTAAGCCCTGTGTCTCATCCTATGGAGCAGATCAGTTTGATGATGACGATGAAACTGAGAAGAGACACAAGAGTTCTTTCTTCAACTGGTTCTACCTCTCGATTAATGTCGGTGCTCTTATTGCCGGTTCTGTGCTGGTTTGGGTGCAAGATAATGTGAGTTGGGGATGGGGTTTTGGCATTCCAACAATAGCCATGGCAATCGCTGTTGTGAGCTTCTTTTCAGGTACCAAGTTGTTCAGGTATCAGAAGCCTGGAGGTAGCCCTCTTACACGCATCTGTCAGGAGCTGGTGGCATCCTTCAGAAAAAAGAAAGCTAAAGTTCCTGCTGACAAGGCTCTGCTTCATGAGACTGCAGATGCTGAATCCGACATCAAAGGAAGCCGCAAGCTCGACCACACTGAAGGATTTAGGTTGGTGTCTTTACTGATTACATGTATAATGGCATGGCTGAATTTTTTTAAAAAAAACAGAGAATTGTGGTGCAGTCTAACTTGCATGTAATTAACTCAAGTTTGATGATTTTTTTAAAAATCAACATTGCTGCATCATAGAAGGGATTTGATAGGATCCATTCCTCAACAACTGTTCTGAAGCTATCATCAAGCTCCACATTCTCTAATCCTAGGAAAGCATACAAAAATGAGGATAATCCAGATCTTAAGGGCTAAATTCTGCTAGTAAACTGCTCTGATGGGCGCATCCTGCAAAATAATAAACTAAATCCATACCACATGTTACGAAAACATAAAATGGCTCGATGTCAACGTGATTCAGTTTCAGAATTCCCATCTAAAATCTAAACAAGAGCGTGCACCTTCAATAATTTACAACGCACTAGCAACAGACAGGCAATGATTTATTCAGGCTTCCAGAATTGAACTTTTGTTGAGCTACTCAACTTTGTTTTCTTGACGAATCAGCCATTTTATTAGTGTCTAAACTTTTTCGTAATCTTATCCCTTCAGTTTCCTTGACAAGGCAGCAGTAGAAACAGAAAAGGACGACATAAAGGGGACAATAAATCCATGGAATCTTTGCACAGTAACCCAGGTCGAGGAGCTGAAGGCTATCATTCGGTTGCTTCCTGTATGGGCCACTGGTATCATCTGTTCTGCAGTGTGCAGCCAAATGGGGAACTTATTTGTGCTGCAAGGTGAAACAATGGATAGATATATTGGAAACTCCACTTTCAAGATACCATCTGCATCTTTATCCATCTTTGACACCCTCAGCGTCATTTTCTGGGTCCCTGTGTACGACCGCATTATTGTCCCATTTACAAGAAAACTCACTGGACATGAAAACGGGTTAACTCAGCTGCAGCGGATGGGCATTGGTCTTTTCATATCAATATTTTCCATGGTATCTGCAGCAAACTTGGAGCTTAAAAGACTCCAAATGGTGAGAAATGGCAACTACTACGAACATGATTCCGTGCCCATGTCCATATTTTGGCAAGTTCCACAGTATTTCCTGATAGGCTGTGCCGAAGTTTTCATATTCATCGGGCAACTGGAATTCTTCTACCAACAAGCACCTGATGCAATGAGGAGCATGTGCTCTGCCCTGTCGCTCACCACCGTCGCACTCGGCAATTACTTAAGCTCTCTTCTGGTGACCATTGTTACAAGCATCAGCACCAAGAATGGAAAGGTTGGGTGGATCCCGGACAACTTAAATTACGGTCACATCGATTACTTCTTCTGGCTACTGGGAATACTCAGTGTGCTGAATTTAGGTGTCTTTCTCTTGATCTCAAGATGGTACACGTATAAAAAGTCTATAGGAACTGTTCGTTGATCATCACTTGACCTCCATTATGATCGTCAAACAACTGTAAAACTAGTCGCATCACTGAATGTTCTCTCTCTCTAGCCATCTGTAAGTAAATTATATGCAGTCGGATCTCCAAAGTCTAGCCACTGCAGGGCAGCAGTTTCTTGTGTTTGTTTTCTTTAATAACTGTACCAGTAATTGAAATGCTGTAAAGAAAGAAGAGAAGTGCTTTGCAAGCTAGAGTTAAGCCACGTATATTTTCTTTGTATACATTTTCATATGTTTTTTTTTTTTTTTACTTTTTATTAGAAATAACCTTTTACTCAAATAAAAGATTTAGGTAAATGGTGAGGATGATGGTACTGGAGACACATAGGCTGATGGGCAGGTGGCGGTGTGACATTGCGGATTATAGGTGGTGGTGGTGGTGGTGGTGGTGGTGAAACAATGGGAAGTGGAGCTGAAGAGCAGTGGAGGGTGTCAAGTTCTTCAATTTGATGATGCCGCAGCATTAAATATAATATATAACAAACGAATTATAGTGTAAATTTAGTTTTTATGGATCAAAACAGGAGGGCATGTAAGATGTGGTTTTTAGTGTGAGATTTTTTTATTTTGTTTTGTATATAAAAAATTCACCTTAAAATCAAAATTTTAAAAATATTATTCGACTTGAATGCCGTATATCCAACAATAATCATAGTCAGAAGTTTATTTAACTAAAATACATGATTAACAAAAAAAACATGGAATGTAGAACTAACTACTTATCTAACTTGTGATTTGTTGAGGGTCATATTTAAAAAAAAATATTATCAAGTAAGTTGGTTATTTTAATATGCTTTTTTATATATAAAAAATAAAAGTGTAAATTAAAAGGTCCTATACAAGCATCTAATTAATTAATTAATAATTATCGATGTAAATAAATGAAAAAAAGAAGTCATTGACAATAGTTGAAAGAAAAATTAAAAAAATTGAGACATGAATATAGATCAAGAATATTAAATGACATAAAATAAGATGTTTACCTGATTATATTTTTTGGACTTATTTATTTAAATTAAAACAAAATCACACAAAAAAACCTGACATAAAAGACAAACACAAATAATATTGTATGAATAAATTCATATCCTAAAAAGAAATATTACACAAGGCCAAACATATCATAAATATTATTTAAAAATAAATACCTTTTATTTTTTAAAAATAAAGTTCACTTGTATAAAACAAAACAAAAACAATATATATGAATAATAGTAATATATTGAAAAATCAAAGACAAACAAAATAATATTTTTATTTTAAAAAAAAACAACATATAGAACTCATGAACTAAGTTATGAGACCATGATAAACTCATATAAAAAAATGTAAAATAATCACAAAATCAATATTTAAGAATAAAAAACTAATGCAGAACAATGAAATCATATAAAATCGAATCCCCAGCAAATCAAATGTCAAAAGATGAAACCAGAAAAAATATAATCTTTCACAATAAAGGATCTAAGAAAAAACGAGGATGGATAATTAGAGGACAGACAAAAACTTTCAATTTGAAGGTTAAACTGAATTGAAAAAATAGTTTTAACAAAAGTAAAAACAAATCAAAAGAATAAGGGTCATTTTTTTCTTAAAAAAATAAATGAAGCATGAAATTGAAAGTAAAAGAACCTTTAATAAAAGGTCGATGAAAAAAATTAAAAAAAAAGGATTGAAATGAGAAAAACATATTAAAAAAATTGAATTGAATGACTAAATTGAAAAAAAAAACTTTCATAAAAGAAATAAAAACAAAATAAGAAGTCAAAATAATAACTACAAAAAATAAAATTCTAAAAACAAAAAGAACAATCATGTACTTTATTTGATAGGAGAGATAAAATTTTTTACCATTAGCGACAATCCAATCACCATATACTGTCATGATCTCCATCATGTGAAAGAGAAAATCGACATAAGAGATTAGGTCTGGTTATTGAGAGGAATCGAACTCGCTGCTTAAACAGTGCAAACACTACTCACACACTAATGTGTGTGTGCCTAGCAAAATGTCAATAATTTTCTTGATTATAACATTTAAAAAACAACGTGACAACCCCATGACTGTGATAATTACCTTAAATGCAAAACTTTTCTTTTAAATGTTTTCTAAGATAAAAAAACATGTTTTTTAGATGTACATAAAAAATAAAAAAAATCTTGTCTAACAGCCTAATATTTTTATTGCTTAATAGTTCATGAAAAGTCAAAAAAGACTTTTGAAAAAAATCTTACTTGTATTGTGAAATCAAAACTTGCAAGAATGCTTGTAAGATAAAATCTTACCTAAACTGTGAAAAAAAACCAGATATCTTTAAACGATATTCGAATGATCAATAAGATGGTGAAAAAAACAAAAACATCCTCGTAACCAAAACCAATATTTTTTTTTCCATTTTAAGGAAATATAATATTTTTAATGTAATAATCCATGATAACTTATATCTAATGTTATAGTGAAATGGTCATAGCCTATATAGTTTTATTAATAAATAGGACCTTACAAATTAAATCATTTTAGTGATTTAAGACAACCACCCTTTTGTCCACATGTTTGTAGCAAATATGTTAGACTACTTATATCTTTTGATATTTGTTTAATATTAACGTCTTAAAATATATATAAATAAATGACCTAAGTTTTTTTGAAAAAAAAAAAACTCAATTTAATTTAATGGCATTGTTATCAAATTCTTTTAATATAATAATATTAAGAATAAATCTTATAAAATAAAAAATAATTTAATTTTTTTCTAACAATAATAACGGTGTCAGGGATAGTATTATAATAATTATTAAAATATTAATTATGTACAATAATAGTTATAATGACAATTTTAATAATAGTGACAATTATTATAATAACAATGAGAATAATATTTAAAATAATTCATCAGTTGTTATTTTTCTTAAAAAAATGACTTTTGCGAGTTTTTTTGTATGATGGTTCAAATTTAATATCACATAAAAAAATATGCGAAGTCACACGTAGACAAAACAGGTGAAAAAATTATGTCAAATTATTTACAATAAAAAAATATACGACCCACTCGCTCTACACTTTGCCATAGCCAGAAATAAATTTTTTAATATGCAAATAAATATTAATGGTCTTATATTTTTTTATGATGTTATATATCTGAGTGAAATAATCAGCCTATAAAACTTTCGATTATTAATGTAACAAAATTATTTACAATAATAATAATAATAAAATTATTATTATTATTATTTTATATATTCATTTTATTATGTAAAAAGTGTTTGGTATCAGAGGTATTTCTAATTTCTCTCATTTCTGTGCACAGTACAGTAACCATAATACCTTCAAATAAGATAAAAATCAATAATTGTCAATGAGGGTGTCTTAGTAATTTCATATTTTCACTGCACAGTAAAATAACCTTTATAGCTTCAAATAAGACTAAATAGAAGAGTTACTTGCAGGGGTATTTCAAACATTTCACGTTTAACTATACATTTATAAGAGAGAGTTTCACTCTCATTGTACACCACGAAAGTTAAACTTACTATAATTTTTTAACGCAAGGTCCATTTAATACAAATACCAATAAAATTAAAAATATAAACTAAGAACAAAGGTGTATAGATACAAACAAAAAAATTAAGAACTATCTCAGAAGGACCAAAAAAATCAAAGGATTTAAACTAAATAAAAAAATAAAAACTAAAATAAGAAATTATATATATTAAAACTAGACAAAAAAAAAAAAAAAACCCTAGCAGCGAAGCTAGGTTTTTGAGTCGTTTTATGCTAAATCACCAAGTATTTGTTTTTCATGATTAACGACGCATCGATAAAGATAAACAGGACTCATTGTTCATCCTTCATACTTTATAATTAACTGAGCCTATTAAATTTAATTTAATAGGAACCAGTCACGTGCCTCGCATAATATAACTTGCTGTGATCCCCACCTTAACACACCGGCCCTGTGTGCCCTCTCTACAGAACTTGGCCACACTTTTCTTTTATTGGTGAACAAGATGTGAGTCCACACTTCGAGGGTATGTTTGTTTTTTTAAATATTTTTTTATTTTAAAATAATATTTTTTTTTATTTTTAAAAAAATATTTATAATATCATTATATTAAAATAAAAAATCATCTCTTTGAAGAGATATTATTATTGAAAATTGTGTTAAGCCTATTTAGTGTCTGTTTTGAAGTGTAATTAAGGTTGTTTTTAAATTACTTTATGTTTAGAAATATATAAAAATAATATTTTTTTTTAAAAAAATCATTTGATATCAGCATATGAAAATAATCTAAAAATACAAAAAATAAAAATAAAAAATTTTCAATTTTTTTCAAAAATACTTTTAAAATATGGTATCAAACAAGTCATTAATCAAATGGAATAATTGTTTAGAATAAGGTAAAAAAACAGGCACTGCAAGCTGTATAGAAAAGATTGTCTGGGAGTGCTTTTGAAAAAAATTAAAAATGTTTTATTTTTAATTTTAAAATGTTTTATTTTTATTTTTAATTTTACTTTAAATTAATTTTTTTTGTATTTTTAGATCATTTGGATGTGCTAATATAAAAAATAATTTTTAAAAAATAAAAAAAAATTTATTTTAATGTATTTTCAAATAAAAAACAATCACATCTACACTCCGGAAAAGATCACTAAATTCCATGGGATCAAGCTAAATGATGCAGCCGGGGAGTCCAAGTGGTGTTGAGACTTGAGAGACGTGGAGAATGACAAACCCTTCCAAACAAAAAAGGGTTATAATGAAGAAAATTAGTTCCATATGAATTATTCTCTTTCCTTCCAGTTTTGTCTGTTTTTCAGGGGAAGACTTCCACACGCTGTCCAAGTCTGTGTTCACATTGCCGCGGTTTTATTAGTGTTATTGAGATTATTTTTTAAATTATTATTTTTATTTAAAAAATATTATAATAGTATTATTTAAAATTATTTTTAATATCAATATATTATAATAATCTAAAAATAAAATAATATATTAATTTTTAAAATACTTTTCGCGATAATAATTGTCAAAAACAAACCGCGCCGTTCACGTCACTCCAAAACCTTTCCCACGCTCTTCAGTCTGAACGCTCAACCATGCTTATCATCATTCCAACGTACTTTTCAAAGAATATCAGCTAGCAATTCGATTAGCCTGCCACTTTCCAAGCTAATTCTTTTTTAATATTCAAGTCTTTATTAGCATCGACATTATATATATATATTTAACAATTTATGATTGAATTTCATTCCCATAAGAGATCAGAGTGGGGCCTCACTGTGTAATCGATCCAATCTTTCATCCCTTTTTCTAATTTATTAAATTAAATTAAATTAAATTTTGTTTTATCGTATAGAGTTGTATTAAATTAAAGTAGCATTACTCATCCATTTTATTTAAATGCAATGACAAACAGTGACCTAAACAAGCTTTTATATATATCTACAACCAGTATTTAAGAGCCTAATCATTGATTTTATTTTACTTTGTCATTATGAGAGCGATTCCTTGTCAAGTTTTGGAATCTTCAGTAATCAGTATCATAAATAAATGAATGAATATACATATATAGTTTTTTTTTTTTTTTTTTTGGTACTGATCGGGGCGTTACGCCCTTCTAAATTTCACGAGGAAAAGTAGACCCAATAAGGTCGAAATACAGCAAAGGATAAATGCCTGACGGAGGTTCGGTTATAACATCCGATCCCCTGTCTAACAAATCTCTACCTAAACCAAAATTAGCCAACCAATCAGCCACATAATTGGCCTCCCTATAAACATGTAATATTTCAACATCCCATTCCCTAGCCAACATAGCTTTAATTTGCATAATAAGATTATAGTGTCTATCAACCCCCCCACTACCATTATTAATAAGCTTCACCACAACCTTGGAATCAGACTCCAAAACCACTCTCCGAATCCCTTTGTTCCATGTAAGTTGCAACCCATCATGAACAGCCCATAACTCCGCAGTTATTGAAGAACAAATCCCAATATTTCTTGCAAAACCTCCTATCCAATTTCCCATATGGTCTCGAATCACTCCTCCCGCACCTGCCAAACCCGGATTGCCTTTACTGCACCCGTCAACGTTTAGCTTGCTCCAGCCTTCCGCCGGATATTTCCACCCTATATAATTAATCACCGCATCTCCAGTCATTTCCCCATAGCTCCTTCCCTGCACCATCTTACTATCTCCCACTATTCTCCTTATAGCAAGCATAGTCCCATACCAATTTCCTTGATTTCCTCCAATTGTTCTACTGCATCTCTCCTTCCATATGTACCATAACGCTACTCCGAACACCAGCTGCCAATCCCCAAAACGATTAGTGTTATTCCTAGAAGATAAATTGGACACCAACCAGGCATACCAATTTTGACTGAAAAACACTTCCCTATCCTCCAACTTTACGAAGGCCTCCCAAATTGTCCTTGCTTTAGGGCAATCTCGAAGAGCATGCATTAAAGATTCCACTTCATTAACACAATAACTACAACACTTATTATCTGTTAACCTCCTTCTCCATCTCATTTCATTGGTCATTATAGCATTATGAGCTACAGTCCATAAAAACACTCTGATTCGTTCCATTCCCTTCCATTTCCACACAATCCTCCATATAGGATCTTGATCCATATTCTCCCCTTCCTCCCGAACCAAATAGGCTGTTTTAACATTAAAACTACCATTCGCTGAAAGATCCCATACCACTGAGTCTTCTATCGCATCTTGCCGAGGAGGGATATAGCCAGCAATTCCCATCACAGCTTGTACCGTAAGGAGGTGAGCAAAAACTTCCCATTTCCAGTTGCCTCTACTGTCCACCATTTCCGCCACTGTGTAGTTTAGAGACTCTATCTGCGTCTCCTGTTGTAAATGATTAACAAGAGGGCCACAACCTTCTACCCAACTATCTTTCCAAAACAAAACCTGTCTTCCGTTTCCCAGATTCCAGCTTATATTTTCATGCACTACATCCCATTCCCTACATATGGACTTCCATAGCAGAGAGTCTCTAGATGTTGCCACCGGCCGACCTTCTCCCCTATTAGAACTCATATATTTGTCCTTAAGGAACTGAACCCACAGGCTATTGTCCTTTAGCAAACCCCAGGCCAATTTCATAATAAAAGCTTTATTCATCAGCTCCATTTTTCTGAATCCCATCCCACCGTTCTCTTTTGGTTGACATAACTTCTTCCAGTTTACAAGGTGAATCTTGTCTCTACCCTCCTTCTGACCCCAAATGAACCGTCTGCAGATTTTCTCTATCTCAATGCATGTATGCTTCGGAATAACCGCAGCTTGCATCGGGTATAAAGGGATGGTGGTAAGAACAGCTTTGCACAATGTAATCTTTCCTGCCAGAGATAGATTGCTAGACTTCCACCCTGCCAATCTTCTTTGCAAATTTTCTATTAAGTAGCTATAGGTCTGCTTAGTAACTCTTTGGTGCAACAAAGGCACCCCTAAGTACTTTCCCAGGTCTGTTGTTACTTGGAACCCACTCCGTCTGCTAATATCATTTGCCAAAGCAACTGACACATTCTTAGAAAAAAATATTCTCGTTTTTGCAACACTGACTTTCTGACCCGATGCTGAGCAAAACATATCAAGACATTGAGCCACATTTTCAATCTGTTTCATACTTGCCTCTGTAAACAAAAGCATGTCATCCGCAAAGCACAAATGAGAAATCTTCATTCCATTTCTGCGCACAGTAAAGGGCTTCCAGCTATTATCCTCCACACTCTTATTTATTAATTGCGATAATCTTTCCAAGCAAAGAACAAATATATACGGAGATAAAGGATCACCCTGTCTTATCCCTCTGTTAGGACTGAAATTCTGAGTTGCAACACCATTCCACAAAACACTAAGAGAAGCAGATTCAATACAGCTCATGATGAGTCTTATCAGATCACCAGGAATTTTAGCTTCAATCAATGTATCCCGAATAAAACTCCAGCTTAGCCGATCGTAAGCCTTCTCCAGATCAACTTTGATGGCCATAAATCCTTTTTTTCCTTTCATTTTCCGCATGGAGTGGATAATTTCCTGGGCGACAATAATATTATCTGTAATATGTCTTCCCGGAACGAAGCTACTCTGGACTTCACTAATCAGCTTCGGCATCAAATTTTTCAGTCTCCCAACTATCACCTTAGTCACTGTCTTGAATATCACATTGCATAAACTTATTGGCCGAAATTGATGAAGGTATTCTGGCACTTGAATTTTTGGAATCAGGACCACATAAGCCTTGTTAATTGGAGCAATATCCATATTACCTGTGAACACATCCTTAATATACCTGCAGACAGACTGGCCAACCACCTTCCACTGAGATTGATAGAAAACTGGCTGATACCCATCAGGTCCCGGGGCCTTGTATGGCTTCATCTCAAAAATAGCTTCTTTTATTTCTTCATCTAGCACTGGGGTAACCAACTGCTCCATATGGCCGGGATCAATATTTGGGAAACGACCTTCTAATCTTGTCTCCTCTTGAATTACCTCGTGATCATTCCGAAATAAATTCTGAAAAAACTCTCTAGCCATTTTCTTTAAATTTTCCTCCTCCCACACCCAAATATTCCGCTCATTCTTCAAAGCCTTAATTTTGTTCTTTTGTCTACGAATAACAGTTTTAGTATGAAAATAGGAGGTGTTCCTATCTCCAAACGAAATCCACTGACATCGTGATTTTTGAAACCAATGAATTTCCTCCTGATGAAGAATTTGTCGATATTCCGTTGATAACTCATCCTCTAATTTGTATAGAAAAGGATTTCCTTGCCATGTTATAGCTTTCTGGATTCCTCCCAATCTAGCCAAAACTCTTCTTTTTCGTTGAAAAATATTCCCATACACATCCCTGTTCCAAACTTTCAGTTCAGCTGTCAACTTTTCCAAAGCTTTTGGAACCTCGAAACCTGTCTCCCATCCTTTTCTCAAGAATTCTGCAAATTCACCATGATGTAGCCAGGCAGCCTCAAACCGAAATGGTTTTCTTTCTCCTCGAAACCTCTCTCTTTGTTCTTCTAACTCTACAAGAATAGGGTGATGGTCTGATTTAACTCGGGGAAGAACTAACACCGTCGCATCCTGATAGTATTGTCTCCAATCAACATTTCCAAAGCACCTATCCAGCCGCTCATACACTCTACCATAACCATTTCTAACTCCCCCTCTCCATGTGAATCTAGGACCCTTGCTCCCTAAGTCAATCAACTGACATTCCTGTACCCATTTAGCAAACCGGGCGATCCTCTGATGATCAACTTCGGCTCCCCCAATCTTTTCTGTGGCCATCAATATTTCGTTAAAATCCCCTATAACCATCCATGGCTTCCTAATATTTCTAGCCAACTGCGCAACTTCATCAAAGCATTGTTTTTTTAAAATGACATTTGGATTTGCATATACCACCGTAAACATCCACGAATCATTCATCCCCTCATTCACAATACCATGTATATTATGTTGCGAATAACTCAGAATTTTTATATTAACTCTTGATTTATTCCACAACAACCATATACCTCCCGACATACCCTGGGCCTCCACCCTAAAATGAGATTCAAATCTTAATTTTTCAATAATTCTATTTTAGTTGTGATACATATATAGTTGTGATTGCTTTTCCGATACATTTTCTTAACGTCGCTGCCGGAGTTGTAATAAATTAATTAGTAGTAGCGTAGCTGGCCATGCAGTATAATATATTTTAACCAATTTCATTAACTGTGAATGTTTATTTTAGTTCTAAGAAATCAAAAAACACGTAGCCTAAGCGACGCATTTTTTCGAGATGGGACCTCACGCATTCAATATATAGCAAGTTAGCAACGGGCAGGAGTGAGGAGATCCCTTGAAGGCTTGAACCCGTCGCCAATCAGGGCCATTCAAGCTGACGTTCTCTTCCACTCTTCCCGTCAAGCTGTGTTAATGGCAGATCAAAGATGAGCAAGATTCAACAAGGTAAGAGCTTACTGTATCTTTTTGGGCACTCCATATTTCTCTGTGTGTAAATATATGATTGGTAAGATTTGTCTCTGGGGTAGCAGCTCGCTAAGTTTCAACCTTTTAAGTTGAATTTCTGACTCAATTTTGTCGAGTTTTGCGTTTTTATCTCATGCCAATCTTACCATGATCATCTCTTACCCTTGGGAAAAAAGGTTGCCATTGATGATTACTCCAACTCTTTAACATTTGATTTTAATTCCTCACTAAGATCTAGCCACATAAAAGAGGACCCGTGTTATTTTTCTTTCCACAGCTGCTAAACGTGAAGCAACTGGCAAGAAACAGGGAATGGCCCGATCTCCTCGTACCATCAACAAGTTACTGTCTGTGTTTGTGCTGTAGAGATTATATTTTAAAGTATTTTTTTGATTTTTTTATATCAATATAAGCACACAGACGAGCAGTAGGCGTGGCCGTTTTTTCTGCTGACCTTTTAGGGGCACACCAGCGTTGTTTACTGAAATTTGCCCCTCTTATCTAAAGACACATGAGACTTCAAAGGAATCAAAAGTCAAAGGATTCAAAGCAAACCCATCTCGTTTGGCTTATTAATTCGTATTTCCACACCTTGACTGATCAAGCAGTAAGAAGATAGACTATAACTAAGACCAGTTTATGTGGCTGTCATCCTCTTTTGTGAATGACAATGACTCCTCATTCATACAATATAATGCATAGTGCTTGAGGGAACAAGTTTTCATCTCCATTTTTGATGAGCTTAGCTGCTTTTTCCTGGGAACATTACGTGATTTTGTCAAGAACAAGGTTTGAATTCTTTCTTCTCTTTCCTTAATTTGTCCTTTTGTCTCTCCTTCGTATTGAGTTTTGCAAAATCCCACATCTGTTTTCTCCTTGAAAAACCTCTGTGTCTAAAAATCACCGTTGCTGGGAAGAATGTTCTTCAATTTTTCATGTCAAGGCTGTAATCGAAGGTGTCAAGCCATAGCTATATTGATTTATATCGGTTAGATAAAATCATTCTTTCGTGGGTTTCTTGTCGGTTAAACTATGATTGTGTCCCCAAACTACAGTGGCCTTAGCGGAAGCGAACCTCTGCCGCTTAACCTGACATTTGTTTCATTTGCATATTTGACAGGAAATTCAGTACAACTATATTTCTTTGCGTAGTGCAGCTTTAATCTCAAGTAGATTCTAGAGAATAAGCAAAGCGCAAGAATTCCTAAAGCACCATGGGAGAGGAGGATGTTTATACAAAAGATGGAACTGTGGATTATCTGGGGAACCCTGCTAACAGAAAGGAGACTGGAACCTGGAGGGCCTGTCCTTTTATTATAGGTACCTTCCCTAGATTTTCTATTACAGCTAAGGCAATCTGATCATAAGAGACATGCTTATTAGTTTTAGCCTTTATCAACAGGAAATGAATTTTGTGAGCGATTGGCGTACTATGGGATGAGCTCCAATCTGGTTCTTTATTTCAAGCACAGACTGAACCAGAGTAGTGCTACAGCTACTAGAAACAACTTGAACTGGGGTGGAACATGCTATCTCACTCCATTGATCGGAGCATTCGTTGCTGATGCTTATCTAGGAAGATATTGGACGATTGCTAGTTTCTCAACCATATATGTTGCAGTAAGTTTTACTTTCTCGAAACTCTTTAATCATTTATACTGTGCATGTTTTGAGTTTCAAATTGCTGATCATTGTTTAATCTCAACTTCTGCTTATGAAGAGGTTGAAACTCAAAAGAGATTTCCATTGATTTGATTTTGATATGCATCACTGTATTGAAATCATATTGCTAGAATTTTCTTTCTTTAAGAAAAAAATGCGCGCAGTAAAATAATTGACATGAAAAAGGATGATCTATCTTCGATTTTAACCTCGCATCACTTTTTTATTGTCAAACTTATCCATTCTTTGCGACTATCTTCAACCGTGAAGTCCTTGGAAAGAATCAACTATTCTGGGATAAGTTTGTTTTACCTTGAGCTTCAAATTTCACAGGGGATGGCGCTTTTGACAATGTCAGCAACTGTCCATGGCCTCAAGCCAAAATGTTACTCAAAAGATCACTGCCAACCAACAAGTGGTCAAAGTGCAGTGACTTTCTTAGCACTTTACCTGATAGCACTTGGCACAGGAGGTATTAAGCCCTGTGTCTCATCCTATGGAGCAGATCAGTTTGATGATGACGATGAAACTGAGAAGAGACACAAGAGTTCTTTCTTCAACTGGTTCTACCTCTCGATTAATGTCGGTGCTCTTATTGCCGGTTCTGTGCTGGTTTGGGTGCAAGATAATGTGAGTTGGGGATGGGGTTTTGGCATTCCAACAATAGCCATGGCAATCGCTGTTGTGAGCTTCTTTTCAGGTACCAAGTTGTTCAGGTATCAGAAGCCTGGAGGCAGCCCTCTTACACGCATCTGTCAGGTGCTGGTGGCATCCTTCAGAAAAAAGAAAGCTAAAGTTCCTGCTGACAAGGCTCTGCTTCATGAGACTGCAGATGCTGAATCCGACATCAAAGGAAGCCGCAAGCTCGACCACACTGAAGGATTTAGGTTGGTGTCCTTACTGATTACATGTATAATTTACAACGCACTAGCAACAGACAGGCAATGATTTATTCAGGCTTCCAGAATTGAACTTTTGTTGAGTTACTCAACTTTGTTTTCTTGACGAATCAGCCATTTTATTAGTGTCTAAACTTTTTCGTAATCTTATCTCTTCAGTTTCCTTGACAAGGCAGCAGTAGAAACAGAAAAGGACAACATAAAGGGTACAATAAATCCATGGAATCTTTGCACAGTAACCCAGGTCGAGGAGCTGAAGGCTATCATTCGGTTGCTTCCTGTATGGGCCACTGGTATCATCTTTTCTGCAGTGTACAGCCAAATGGGGAACTTATTTGTGCTGCAAGGTGAAACAATGGATAGATATATTGGAAACTCCACTTTCAAGATACCATCTGCATCTTTATCCATCTTTGACACCCTCAGCGTCATTTTCTGGGTCCCGGTGTACGACCGCATTATTGTCCCGGTTACAAGAAAACTCACTGGACATAAAAACGGGTTAACTCAGCTGCAGCGGATGGGCATTGGTCTTTTCATATCAATATTTGCCATGGTATCTGCAGCAATCTTGGAGCTTAAAAGACTCCAAATGGTGAGAGATGACAACTACTACGAACATGATTCCGTGCCCATGTCCATATTTTGGCAAGTTCCACAGTATTTCCTGATAGGCTGTGCCGAAGTTTTCATATTCATCGGGCAACTGGAATTCTTCTACGAACAAGCACCTGATGCAATGAGGAGCATGTGCTCTGCCCTGTCGCTCACCACCGTCGCACTCGGCAATTACTTAAGCTCTCTTCTGGTGACCATTGTCACAAGCATCAGCACCAAGAATGGAAAGGTTGGGTGGATCCCGGACAACTTAAATTACGGTCACATCGATTACTTCTTCTGGCTACTGGGAATACTCAGTGTGCTGAATTTAGGTGTCTTTCTCTTGATCTCAAGATGGTACACGTATAAAAAGTCTATAGGAACTGTTCGTTGATCATCACTTGACCTCCATTATGATCGTCAAACAACTGTAAAACTAGTCGCATCACTGAATGTTCTCTCTCTCTAGCCATCTGTAAGTAAATTATATACAGTCGGAGCTCCAAAGTGTAGCCACTGCAGGGCAGCAGTTTATTGTGTTTGTTTTCTTTAATAACTGTACCAGTAAATGAAATGCTGTCAAGAAAGAAGAGAAGTGCTTTGCAAGCTATAGTTAAGCCACGTATATTTTCTTTGTATACATTTTCATATGATTTTTTTTTTACTTTTTATTAGAAATAAAAGATTTGAGTAAATCTTGATTTAATTAAAAAAAAATGAAAATCTTAACTTGAGTTTTGTACTACTTTCATTTTTAAAAAATAACTTATGAATCAACTCAATAAGAATAGTAAACTTGGTTTTTAGGTGCGAAGAAACTCCACCACCATGAAAAAGGCATCTATCAATAAATCCACTTCCCTTAATTATTTAAACTAAACGTACAAACCACTCTTATATTAAATTAATTGATAAAACAAATTACCATTCTAAAAGTAAATGGTGAGGATGATGGTACTGGAGACACATAGGCTGATGGGCAGGTGGCGGTGTGACATTGCGGATAATAGGTGGGTGGTGGTGGTGGTGGTGGAAGGAAACAATGGGAAATGGAGTTGAAGAGTAGTGGAGGGTGTCAAGTTCTTCAATTTGATGATGCCTATGTATATATGGTTTTTTTAGTGATGTGTGTTCTAATGGTAAAAGTCATTTTGAAGAACTATTTTTTTATATTATTTTAAATATAGTGCAATTATTTTGTATGTAATTTAATTATATAATTAATTATACAATTACTATGAGTAAGTTATATAATTAAATAATTACTTTTAAAAAATCCTCCAACAATAAAATTATTATTTTCTAATTATATTTAAAGAAAAAAGAATTTAAATATAATTAAAAGACCCGTAATATTTGAAATTTAAAATTTAAGCTACTTATTGTATGTTTTTCAAATAATTTGTATGTTTTTTTATGGTTGTTATATTTGAAGTTAATTATTGTTATTTATTGTTTTTGAGTGTTAGAAAAACTTAAAAAAAATAAAATGAACACATTAATAAATAACCAATAAGTCAAACATAATTAATTAAAATACATTCCATTATAGATAATTCAATCAAATTAATTACAAATTAATACCTCTATTTTTTTATAATAATAATTATTATAATATAATAATTAATAATTATTATTATTATAATTAAAACCCACCCCACCCGTCCATTCCCTCACTCAAAGTTAAAAGTTAAAAATTCCTACTACCCCATTCTTCCCTGGCCGCCGCCCCCCCACTCCTCTCCATTTTGAGCCATTTTCCACTTTCTTCGACTCTTTCACCCAAATCCATACCTCCTCCTTATAAACAAAACCCTTTAGCCTCTTCACAAAGAAACCTTCTAAAATTCAAATCCCATAGTAGTAGTAGCGGTAGCTCTCTCTGTTTCAATTCGAAATCTTATAATTTGATTAAGTACACATGGGCCCATGTTTGTGTTTTATCTCTGTTTTTTCCTCTTTAACCAATACTTGCCCCCAGGCAGCCTCGAAACTGTGAAAGCTCAGCTCACACGATCATATATCCGTCTGCTAACAACTACAGAATCTGCTCTCGCCACCATTCATAGCTGAAAAATGGTTCGCAAACGATTTCAAGAGACCAAAACAGGTAAACCACACACAACATGACAAAGAAATTTGTCTTTTAGAAGCTATAAAATCAGGAACAAAAGTTGGTGATTTCCCGTGTTTGTTTTTTTTTTAAATCAACTTGAGCCCCAACTGCTCGATGAAATGTTTGAACTTGTTTCCTTCTTTATTTTATTATTTTTCTTAATTTCAGGTATTGAATATCTGAAATCAGTGGATTACGATAAGTATCTGAGGAAAGTAGGAGTAGGAAAAGAAGACCATTACTTCTGGAAGCAAATAGGCAAGGCGCTTCTCTGCACATACACTCTCATCGGTGCTGTGTGGGTTTACAACGAAACATCACCACTTGGTTGGTGGACACTGAAACCAAAACCAAAGGAGGAAAGAGAACTTGCCCATTTGTATGACAGGCGAGAATTTCCATATCCAGGCGATGAAGAAGCAATGGAAGAGTTTGTTGCGAAGGGAGGAATGATTGGCACGACAATTGGGCCGAAAGGGACTGTGGAGACTGACAAGGATTCGTATAATTTTCAGAAACAGTTGCAGGAAAAGAAGTTTGAACAAGAAGCACAGAAGCTGTGGTTTAGGATGAGAAATGAGGTTATTCAAGAGCTTCAAGATAAAGGGTATGATGTTGAGTGAAAGAGTTGTTTGATTTTTAAAAGTGGTTGGTTGGTTGGTTGTGGTAGTTTTTCATTTGGTATATTGGAATGCTTAATGTGTTCAATGTTTTTGTTTGATTATTGTAAATGGAGAATATGACAGTTAATCTTTGTGTTATAGCATGCTGCTTGCTATAATGATTAAGATTTCAAAGGTAACTGCATGCTGCTATCTGTAATGCAATTCATTATGCAACATGCATTGAGAATTGCTAGTGATTAAAGAAGATGGTGTGTGTTTCAGTTAGTCACTCAAATTAGAAATTTACCTCTTTCTTATTCTTAAGCAAGTCTCCGTCGTTTATGTTTTATCCTCTATTTCCTTTTCGTTTGTTTTGAGATGCAAGGCTGTAGGAGTCTAATTGTCTATGAAATCGATGTGGTTTACGGAAAACCTCATTGGATTCTAGGTCTTTTCATAACTAATTGATGTGAGCTCTGCTGATAACTTGTGATATTCTGCAAAACAAGTCGTGTGTTTGATAGTATATCCTCGGATTCTGAAGTAAGCCAAATGGAGTGGGAGGTAAGCCTTTGAGGTTATGTCGTATGTGTTTGCAAAGGTGTAAAAATTATTGAGGTTAGAGAAGAGAATGTAAGCTCTCGGTGTGTTTATGAACGAGCTTTTTATCTTGCTTACCTGTGATTCATGAGAGTTTATTTACTTACAAGTCAAGTCTACCTGCATGGAGCGATAAGGTGATGTTAACATTAAGAAGGTTGGTGAAAAAAGATGATATGGCGATGTTAACATTAAGGTGGTTGGTGTGGGCAAAAAAAGTTTGATCCAAGCGTATCTATGTTAGGTTCGATTATGACTTGCTCGAGCCCAACTAGAAAGAGGTCAAACTATGGCATTGGCCATGGCCAAGCTCGACTAGGAGGGGAGGCTAACTTTGGTTTTCCATGGATTTTGAATTATGCCTAGTGAAGCGAATTTAAACTGTGTTGAATTTTCATTGTCGCGGTCTCTTAACTTGTCTGCAATGAAACCAGGTCTTTGATTGAATGGTAATATAGATATTAATTGTTTATATTTATATTTATAAATATTTACCGATGCCAACATTGTAATAGTTGCTCATATTTTAGTCACCTTTGAAAAATAATGTTCATTTTACGAAATTATATATTCATTACACAAGATCAAATGAAAACCTTAACCTACCTGTCCAAAATTGTTTTGTACTCAAATACTAAATGCTGTTATTTATCAATCATGGTGTGGTACAATCTTTTAGCCTGTCCAAGGATTAAGATGGGGACAACTTGTGCAAGAAATTGCTTAACCACTATCAAGCTAATGATGACAATGGTTGCATTGAATTATTTGGATATATATCGACGGGAAACAGTTGGTACTCGTCGGTCAGGGGCTCTTGCAGTGATGCAGGCATTAGACACAATACAGTTCCAGGCTCCAGGGCCCGAGCATTACGTGGCAGAAATTAGGGGATCCGACGAGAAACTCCAACAGGATACCACCAATCAATTCTGTCCAATGAAGATAATGACTCATCAGAGAAGCAATTACTAGAAACCTGTAACAAGGCGTCTGGGTTGGACAGGCAGCCCCCACAAAAGCTTAAAAAAAAATATTTAAAAAATATTTTTGCAAGAAATTAATTTTAAAAAAAAAATTAAAAAGTCTGGTAATTTAAAACTATTTTGATGTGTTTATGTCACAAATAATTTTTTAAAAATAAAAAAATTATTATTTTAATGTATTTTAAAATAAAAAATATTTTAAAAAACAATCTTAACAACTCTGTTAAATAGGCACTTAGCCGTGTGTTAAGAGCATAGAGTAGAAGGATTTGAAATTGTTTATTATTGAAAAATATATTAAAACGATATTTTTATTATTTTTTAAAAATTATTTTGATCTCAGCACATAAAAATAATTTAAAAACATTAAAAAAATTTAATTTAAAATAAAAATAATTTTTTAAATTTTTTTCAAAAAACAATTTTAAAATACAATATCAACCGTATGATATTACGAACTTCCAATATATGATTGAAGTTGCTACCCATATGAAGCAACTGCACCCGTCATCTCATCCATTATCAACAAGGAAGTTGCAAGGCTTCAACTACCAGCCCAGCAGACCTTATATTATATGTCTAAAAAGTGTGCAACGAGAGTTCTAGAATGGTGAGAGAGCATCATAGTCAACAAAAGTCCAGCCAGTTTTTTAATTTTTCTTTTTTAAAATAAAATAAAAAAAAAGGGACTGGACTAGGGTATAATAAAGCGGGCAGCATTTGCTAGGAAACAGAAGTAATTTTCGATCCTTTACGCGCAAGCATCTTCCCCTGCACCAAAAAGCAAAGAAACAAGATTTTCTACAGGCAACCTGCAGCTTCACACGTGAAGCCCAATCCCACGGGATGAAGCGCAAGACATCCAAGTACCAGAAATCTTCTTTTAAGTGCACCAAATGTATTGCACTTAACTAGACAAGAGTGTTTCAGATTTACAGCTACGCAAGGCGAGCTTTGACAACGATTTCACCGTACAGATTGAATCTGGTAATAAGAAGACAATAAACGTCCAATAATCAGTGCAGACAGTCCGCTGAACTAATCAAATCTCAACGAATCAAAAACCACAAGGTCTAATACTCTGAAACATGTAAAACTGGATTCCATTCTCAAAACATTGCGCCAGATATGTTAATTTGATTGCATCCCTGTATGTAATGATGCTTCAATTTATCCGAAAGCCACCAGCAATCTTTTCTGGAAGCAAATACATTCTCTATAAGGCTCGCAGCCTACTGTACTATCGAGGGAGTGATCAGTAACAAGTTCCAGGAACACTTCAGTTCTACATGAATGTGTCAAAAAAAGAAACAAGCACCATTCTTGAACATTCTAAATGGAAACAAAGGTTTTTTCTGATTAATTATCATTGCTGCGTTGTTAGAAACACGTTTTCAGCAGAGAAGAGGTAGCAAATATGTTGTGTTTTTATCTATTGAACAAGGAGAGTCACATTAACTTGTGTCTTTACAAGTTACAACAGCAGATTTCATTGAGACAATTGATGGCACCTTTACAAAACATTCCTTACATAGAATTTGAGTTGTTTAGCCTACTCTTTCCAGATTTGCTTCTTCTTATCTATTGAACAAGGAGAGTCACATTAACTTGTGTCTTTACAAGTTACAACAGCAGATTTCATTGAGACAATTGATGGCACCTTTACAAAACATTCCTTGACATAGAATTTGAGTTGTTTAGCCTACTCTTTCCAGAATTGCTTCTTCCATGACTCATTAATGGTGAGAGGTAGAACCGTGGCAGTCCATTATCAAAGTTGTTTGGAGAATACCTGCTACTCCGGTTCCGCTGCAGCAAAAGCTCTTCCCCTCTCTTGATGCCGCTCGCTTTGCTCCCAGAACCATTTGCACTACAATCCATCTGGCAGGAATCCCTTTCACTCGCAGTATAGCTCCGGATAAGCTTCGGGCTCTCAATCCTGTCTGCTTCTCCGTCGGCCACGCCACTCGAATTCTGGCAAGACTCTGGTATTGGCCCGTCAACCGCATTTCCACTAGCACGACTCTCCTCATCTCCACATTTGCTCTGGCTACTCCTCTGCATCAAACCCCAAATATTCCACGCACCATACCACTTACGCGAGTTCTTGAATTTGAAACCCTTCTTACTAACCCCGCCACCAGTAATTGAACTAGCACATTTGGAAACGGCATCCACATTCTCCTCGCGAAGATTTTTGAGCGAGTACCAATTTGAGCCCTTCAATTCTTTCTCTGTGACCAGCAACTTCGCCCCATGGAACAACCCGACTGTTTCAGGAGATACCTTGGCATTCGACATTGATTTAAACTCTTCATCCCCTAACCCCACTCTCCTGTTAGATCCGGAACGATCAAAACTCTTCCTCCTTCTATCTGAATAGTAATTCCTAGTTAGCATCGTACCTCCAGGACTACTTTCCCCTTCATTCTTCAGACTATCGTTCTCCTTTGCATTCCCAACACCACAACTAGGCAGCTTGACATCCTCCATAACCGACACCAATGGAGTTAGCCTCGGATAATTTTTACCAATTAAATTTCCATCCCAGGAAGCCCTAGGCTCATCAAACGAATAGCGAGAGTCATCAACAGACAACCGTGCTACATCCACAGATAATCTTGGATCAGTGTCACAAGATCTCCTCCCAAATCCATACTCTCCAATCTCTGATTGCGTCTCTCTCAATTTCCTGATACTCAACTTCTCATTTTTCACCAAACCACCAAGATTTTCCCCATCTGTCTTCTCCTTCCTTCTATGTTTTCGCTGCCATTTCCCTAATTTCTTACTAAACACTGAAGCTACCTCCCAAAAACTCCCTGCAATATCCTTAAGATCTCTCCCACCAGTTTTCTTTCCCTCCCATTCAAGGTCTATAAACTCCTTCATTGTTTTAAACTCTCCATCCTCTTCAAAATCCTCCACATTCCTTTCACAGTTATTCGCATTCTGCGCAGAAACCCTAATCTCCCCTAAGATTTCCTCTTCCTTTAATTCAAGCCCTGAATCCAAACCCTTTGGCTTTTCAATCGAGGAGCTTCTTCTTTTATCATCGACGTGGAAGAGACCATAGAGAGTGTTACGAGCCGGTCTAACGTCGCATGATCTGCGGCGGGGCTCAGAGGTGGTGGCAGTAGTGGAGGCATTGATATTGTTGCTTGTTGTGGTGCTGGAGTAGGATTTGCTCCTACGGAGCTCGGCGGCGAGATGGGTTACGGGGGTTTCTTGGTGGGTGTCAGGGTCGATGCCGGCGAGGCGTTCTCGGAGACAGGAGGCGCATAATCCGGTAATGGGTTTGGATGGGTGGCGGTGGCAGGAAAGGTGGCGGTGCTTTTGGGGATGAGGTTGCGGTGCTTGAGTCATGGCTGGTGGTGTGGAGTGGAAGCTAAGCTCATGTTTGAGAGAGAGGGGGGGCAAAGCGTGTAGGAGGGAGCGGTGGGTGGCTGGTAAAGTGGAAATGATAGAGAGAACCCCTTCATAAACCCTTCCTCAATCTGGGATTTGCAATCTATGCTTGCCAATGACCACTGATTTAAGTATTTAACAACAAAATAAATAACAGCAAATTTAATTATATATATATATATATATTTCTATAAACATAATTATTTACAAAATAATCAAAGGCTAAATTCATCTTTACTACACGAATGAAATATTCTAGTAAAAATTAAATTTATGAAAATTTTGTTTTTTTAGCCTCACGTGATATTTAAATATCAATGAGTTTTTTTTTGAATTTGAGAAAATCTCTTTTTTTTTAGTTATATTTTACGGGTCTAGGTTAAACGAGTAAAACCTCAATTATCCTAAATTCTTATAAGATGAACATATCTTGACTCGAATCCTTCCAATCGCTTAACCAACATGTCACACTTTTTAAAAACTAAAGACTAAATCCCAGTGAGTGATACAGAGGGAACCACCTTTATTATATCATCTAGAATTAATAAAAATTAATAATTTTAGTGGAATTATGAAGCTTTTTTTTTAAAAAAATAAAACCCTATGAAGCAAAAAAAAAATCCACGTGAATGCGTTTTAAAAGTATTTTTGAAAAAAGTTAAAAAATATTATTTTAAATTATTATTTTGATATTTTTAGATCATTTTAATACACTAATATCAAGAAATTTTAAAAAATAAATATAAAAATATTTTAATGCATTTTAAAACACAAATTACTTTAAAAAACACCTCAACCTCAACCGCAATCACAAACATATCCCGAATCTTCAATAAATTCTACTTCAAAGTTTTTCATTTTTTTTTTTTTAGAAATCCATGAAACACGTTATAATTTATTTTCATACACCAAAATTAAATTTACATTTCTAATTTGATTAAAATACAAACTAGCCATACTAAGATATTTTATTTTTTTCAAATGTGAGATTTAAATTCACTCCGCCTAGATATTATTTAAAATTCCATTCCAAACAGTATTCCATAAAAAATAAATTGTTTTCCTGTTTAGATTTTCTATATATTTTATTTTGACGTGTTTATATTAGAAAATATTTGTTAAAAAATAAAAAAAAATGTATATTATTTTAAAAAATACTTATTATTAAACTTCCAAACACAAAAACAGTACATGGTTAGAGCACACGTAAGCTGATAATTGTCTGTCACAGATCTCAACAGATCAAGTGGAGTGAGCCCTTCGATGGTGGACAAAACAATTCACTCGTGGCACAGGCCTCGCACGAGCAGTTTTTTTTGTTTTTTCTTGGAACGAATAAAAATGAGACGGAACATGGTGGCCATGATTGAGCCAGGCAGAAAGGATCTCACGGCTGACAGCAAAGCAAGAGAAGCCTTCCTTGCCCTTTATTTTGTTTTCACCTTCACTGTTTTTATGCTTGTAAAGTAGCTAAAGTAAACGAGCATCGCTTGGTGCTGAAGTTAAATGTAGCAGCGACAGGCATGAGTTGGCATGCTTTTGAGAAAAAAATATAGTTTTTTTTTTTAGCTCTAGATTTTTTTAATTTTTTTTTACTGTGTTCGATGTAAATAATTATTTTTTTTGAAAAAAAATATTATATTTATATATTCCAAGAAAAAACACTTTAAAAATAACTTTCATATTATTTTAATGAGATATATTATAAAAGTTTTATTTATGTTTTAGTTGATGACTAGTTTCATGGTCCACTACGAGCAACACTATTATTACATTCTAACTAGATAATAATTTTTGAATTTTTTCAATTTAATTTTTTATTTAGTCTGTTAAAAAAACTATTTGTCATTATTATTAAATTAAATTTAGCACAACAACCTTGAAACGTTTTTCTATTTTACATGACCGAAGTGATTTATCGAGTTCAAAGATAACTTGAATAATTTATATAAATGTACATTGACTTGAAAAGAAAATCATAAATGATTTTGACTATAGTTTTATAATTTAATTCGCTAAGCTCGTGAATTGAATAGTGGACTTCACCTAAATTAAAAAAAAAAGCTTTATTTTTTATTTAATATCATAACAATAAAACAGATGTTCGTACAAGCTAAGTATTGATCAAGTATTAGCATGATTGGTCAAAACGACAGTAACCTCATAAGAACAAAATTACAATGGTTAATTTAAAATTAAAAAAAGATTAATTAATAAAAAAAGATTAGGAAAAAAAAGCTGTGAACTGTGAAGCAATATAAAAATTCTCAACTCTTTTAGTAGGGATCTAAAAGGGAAATAAAATGGAATTTGTTTTTGAAAAAGGAAAGAAAGATGATTAACTGTTTGAAAAGAGTTTTAATATCGATGTTTTAATATCGATAATGTAGAATAATATAAATTATATTTTGGAGCTTTACCTAATAACTTAAGTTTTCAGGTGAGATAAGTTTTTAATATAATATTAGAACGTTAATCTAACGGTCATGAATTCAAATCTCATAACTTCTATTATATTTGATAAAAATTAAGCACTAGATAGTCTGAGTCTGTACAAATTTTAAGGCCAAAAGACTTTTAATAATTCTAAGAAAATAAAAAAAAATTAAAAAACAATTTTCACCAGCATTCCAAATAAACTTTAAAATAGATCTTCTATCCATCCAACTAGTTTACCTGGTCTGGGCTTCTCTATCATTGTTAGAGTCCGAGTCCTTGGGGCTGCCTATTCTGCCTTTTATATCGTTTCTCGTATAATACTTTCACCATGGGCCGGGCTTCAAAACCTGGGCCTGTTTTTAATAGATTTAGGGTATAGCTTAGTTTCATTTTTTATGCTGGTACTTTTAGCACATGCTTTTGCAAGTGTGCCCATGATTTTTTTTTATATAAAAAATATTAAAATTAATTATAGAAAATGAAAAATGAAAAATATGTAATATTATTTTGGATAAAACAATTTATATATATTACGAATACATAAATTTTAATCATGAATGAATTTTTTTTTAATTTAAAACTGCACTAAATCTTAACATCATTTGGTTTTTATAAATTGTTTTATTTTTTAAACATTACGTGAGGAAAAAAATATTAATGATATAGACAACAAAAAATATTAATATCATTAAATTATAGGGGCTGAGTTAATTAAATTTATTATTGGTGAAATATTAGGGTTTGAACTCCATAACTTTTAAAGGAAACTATTCTTGCTCTTGCTTGAAATTGTGATGATTTTTTAAAAGTAGTTTTTATTTAAAAATATAAAATTAATTTTTTTTATATAATGTTGATATATTGATATTAAAAATATTTTTTTCTATAAAAATATATTATATTAATATATTTATAGTTATTCATTTTTTAAAATATAATAAGACACATTATTAAAAAAAAGGAGCACTATAACAGTTGAAGTATAGCTAATTACTTAACTAACTCTTTTTAACACGAAACTTCGTGCTTAATTGCGATAACGACGCCGCGCCCATTAACCCCTCAGGTTAAAAAGGTTCATGGGATTGGAAATGACTATTGACCAGAACCATCACAGCTTCAGGGAGAATTGAAAGATTTAGACGAGAATCGAGATGGATAAGGCCAGGGAGCTTTTGAATCTGAGCAATGAGGAATCAGAGAGCGTGTCCTCAATCAAGTTTCATCCTCACCGACAATGGATTGAACGCAGTTTCTATGAAGATTTTTCCATCAGAGGAATCCAAGTTGACCGGATTGAACCCGGGTTCATCTCTACCACTTTCAAGGTCCCTCCTCGCCTCGCTGTAAGAAAATATACAAACTCCCACCCTCTCTCTGTTTAATCGAACTGTTAGAGGTCTTATAAATTGCGGGATTTTAATTTAATGGATAATTGTATATTGACTTTCACAGTCGAATTGAATTGAATTACTGGTGGGATTTGTTTTATTTTTTCGTGGCAGGATAGAAATGGGAAGCTAGCAACTGGGGCAATTGCAAACCTCGTTGATGAAGGAGGAGCTCTAGTTGCCCAAGCTGAGGGTGTCTCTATTCTTGTCTCCGTGGATATGTCCATCTCTTTTCTTTCCACTGCAAACGTTAATGTAAGCGCAATCCTTTCCTTTCCTTTCAGTATATAAAAGAAGAAATATCATTTTGCCCTTTACAAATGTATAAACTTTTTCAGATTAGCACCTTGTTATTTGTCATGTTAATTTTTGTTACATGTAATGTTTAATCTGTTCCCATTAGTGATGATTTTCGTAGTCAGTAGCTGGGCAATTTTTCTTTCCTCATAACGTACTGATAGCATGGGATTTTGATTTTTCACCGAGTTGATATGATGGGCGTGTTAACTTACTGTCCATCTTTTTGATGGGAAAATTGCAGGATGAACTAGAGATTACTGCGAGGATTTTAGGACGAAAAGGGAGCTATGCTGGAACAATTGTTCTTGTGAAAAACAAAGCAACAGGGGAGTTAATTGCTGAAGGTCGACATTCCTTGTTTGGCAAACATAAAAGCAAAATGTGATTGTATCGAAGTTTTTCTTGAAGTCTAGGGTTCAGATTTTACTTCACTACAACTATGATGCCAGACAAGTGTATGCCATATCTTTCCAGACAAGATGAATATCTGCAATTTACTTCGATTTCGGTTTGCCATTCATTTTGATGTTGGAATTTGATTGTCTAGCTTGAGAATGGATAGTATTTTTTGCATGGAAAATAGGTGTCCCGAACCTCATGATGTGCATGACTGTTTGGTTGCATGGTTAAGATTGTTTTTTAAAATGTTTTTTGTTTAGAAATGTGTTAAAATGAACTACCGAGCACTTTTTTTTTAAAAAAAAAAACGATTTTGAAATGCAATGACAAAAGCTCAACTAGATTTCTAAATACTGAGCAGTATATTGACAAAAGGTTTGTTCCACACTCAAACCAGTTGAACTAGTGTTCCAACATTTTTGGTCTCTGTCCTATTTCGATGACGGATTGATTGCCATTCATGGACGACGAACTCTCCCAACAATTTTTCTCATGCGATACTGTGAGTTAACTAAAAGTCTTCTGGGAAGAATTCTCCTGGAAATGCAGAACTGCCATCATCAAAATGTTTATTTATTTCTACTGAAATGGATGCATAAATAGGCTAATAAAATATTTGAATGAATTCCTGCATTTTTCACACACACATCTAAAAGTCCTATTTAGCACTGTATTTCAAAAATATTTTTGAAAAAAATAATTTATTTTTTATTTTTTATTTTAAATTTAATTTTTAATGTTTTTAGATTTTTTATATATTAATATCAAAAATATTTTTTTAAAAATAAAAAATATATATTATTTTAATATATTTTTAAATAAAAAATATTTTTAAAAATAATCTCAACTGATAAATAACTCGATAATCCAAATCCAAATGTTCTTAGACATGTTGGTCCGCAATGTTATCTTTTCATACGCCCGATATGATTATATGATGACTAAAAAATCATAACTTGAGTCTAACTCTTTGAAAACTAGATTTTGTTTTTTACTTAAAAATATATATAAAAAATAGATTAAAAATATAATTGAAGTTAGAAAATTCTCACGCATCCAATCTATTTTTTCTAACATTTCAAAAGGCATTATGGTACTATCATCTTCAAAACTAAATTTTTTACATTACAATCATTGTGACTTTTCTCTATTTTCCAACTACTTTCTCTTTTATTTTTTAATATTCATACACTAAAATATAATAACAATAAAGAGTATAGTTGAAATATAAAATTCTAAAATAACAAAGGCTATATAAATGAAAAAAATAGAAATAATCAAAGGTAAGAGTATAGTTTTTCTCCGGTATTGTTCAGGTGATTGTTATTTATTTGGACTTGAATTTCTCATGCTAGTTGCCCAGATATGTGAAATAAATTTAATTAATTGTTTCTTTAACGCAAAATACAAGTGTGCTGACACGAGCAATGCTTGGCTCTGGATACTTCATTACGGGCTCTGCTTGCTACGCGAGCAATGCTTGGCATTGCTGGAGGCGTGACTCTTCCTTGTATGAACAACATGGGAGCAAGGCAAGTGAGGTCTTGGTCTAGCGGTTGAAGAGACTTATTTCTTTTCTCTGCACCATAGTTCAAGTCCCACCATACATGTCTGTCATCCCCGCGGTGCCTTATATGCTCACTGGGTTTGCAGGATGTTCAGTGAGTCCGGGGATTAGTTGTGGTGCGCGTAAGCTGGCCCGGACACTCCTGTTATATATATAAAAAAAAAAAACATGGGAGCAAGGTATAGTTGGTCTCATTCAATTCTCTTGTTCGATTCCGGCGGTGAAGCTAAAATGTTGAAGAAAATGTCTAAACCTATTCTCTTAGATGGTTCCCCGAGACAGAACAGCCTGGGCTTTTGGGATTGCAATGGCTGAACCTCAACTTTGGAAGTGCAATAGGAGTAGGTTATATAATTGAATAATTGTTTTTGAAAAACTCTCAAACAATAAAATTATTATTTTTAATTATATTTAAATAAAAAATGAATTTAAATATAATTAAAAAACTCACAATATTTTAAATTTGAAATTTAAGCTATTTATTGTATGTTTTTCAAGTAATTGTATGTTTTTTTTATGGTTGTTGTATTTGAAATTAATTAATGTTACTTATTGTCTTTGAGTGTTAGAAAAACTTAAGAAAACAAAATAAATATATTAACAAATAACCAATAAGTTCAAACATTATTAATTAAAATACATTCCATTACAAATAATTCAATCAAATTAATTACAAATTAATACCTCTATTTTTTATGCTAACTATTATTAATCTTTTCCTCTTCTTCGAATCGCCCCCCCCCCCCCCCCCATGTTATTGTTGTGTTTTCATTATTGTTGTTGTGTTTTCGTTGCTTTGATTTTGTTGATTGTTGTTGCAACAGTATAATTCCAACAACTCTTTTTAATTTTTTGCTCTACATCGATCACCTGTGGGAATGCCTTCTCGGCTGAAGAAGAGATAAAATGCCTCTCGAGATGCCTCTCTCATTAAAAATATTAAATTAAACAAAAATAACTAGAATTAAAAAAATTTAGCTTTGTCTCTCAGAATTCCTCTCCCGTTAGACTTGGTCTAAGATGCCAACTTGGTTCCTAATCGTTGCGAATGCTATACATAACTGGCTACTTAACACTTCGTACTTCAATCTAGAATCTGTCATTAATTCTCCTCTCTTGTGCTGAATATAAGGCTTCGAATGATTGTTCTAGGTGAAGGGTCTGCTTCCTCGTGTTAGCATATGACCCCACCAATCTTTCTTGTACAGCACTTCCATATTTTTATCTTCCTCGAGGTACAGATCAGGTCAGTGAAAATCATCAATTAGTTCTGTTGACCATTCAATTTAAAATTTCTGGTCGGGGTCGTGGGAGATTACCGCAGTTATTGAAGTAAAACTTTGAATAACATTTTTGTTTGAATTGGTCGATGGAAGGATAAATTAACCACTCAAAAGCTCCAAGCTTTGATCGAGAGCCACGACCCGATCGGCCATGGCTCTGAAAATGAAGAAAGCATCTCCTCTCCATATCCCCTGCACAGACCCAACAAAACAGGCCTCTAATCTCCAACATGAACTAGACAAGCGCCATCGAAAAAATCGATCTGTCTTGAGCCATGTCAAAACTGCAGTCAGTAAAGTGGTTGGAGCGTTCACAATTTTGCTTCCTAGGAAAAGCAAGGCCGGCGACATTGTAACTGATGCAGCCAAAAGAAACAAGCAAGTCGGAGGGATATCCTGTAAGTTATCATCTTTTATTTTCGCTCGATTTCATGTATATCTCTCAAAAGAAATTGCCTGCTTGGAGGGCCGGCGCATCTTTCACATAACATGTCATGCTGCTGGGTACCCTTTTCCTTAGACAAGATCTCTCCATGATATACAAAATAATTACCCAGTTCAATCAATTAAGTGTGATGAAAATACTCGTAGTTTGGCTATGAAGTTACAGCATACCAGGAATTTTGGAAGTTGAGAGGAGTCGAATGATTGTTTTTCTATAATTAATTGCATCAGACACTAATCCTCCTTACAAACCTGCAGTTTCAACTGATCTTTCAACAGGAAGTAAGAGTTCATCAGTATTGAAGTCCTCGAGTACCTATGGATCTTCTAGTGCCACAAGTGGAATGGTTGGGGAAGGTAATTTCTCCATTCAAGAGATTTATAAGATGACCGATAATTTCTCGCCGGCAAATGAGATTGGAGACGGTGGTTTTTCTACCGTTTACAAGGGGAGGCTCAGGGATGGATCTTACGTTGCAGTGAAGCGTGCTAAAAAGGTATGCATTTATAATTACGGCAGAACAAGAGATGTGGCCCCAGTAACCCTCGAATCATTTTATGTTTCTTAGTTAGATGTGAATATTATAACAAAAAAATTAATATATAAAAGGGAAGAAAGTGAACTCTTTTTAATTTTTTTTAGAAGCATAGAATTGGTCCCTCTGCTACAGCTGTTGGTAATTACTTGAAGCTGTGTCGCAGAACACATATGACAAACGTTTGTTGCTGGAGTTCCAGAATGAAGCACTTGCCCTGTCCAAGATAGAGCATCTGAATTTGGTGAGATTGCATGGATACGTGGAGCAAGGAGACGAGCGTATCATTGTGGTTGAATATGTTGGCAATGGAAATCTTCGAGAACATCTGGATGGTAAGTGAAGGAGCAGTTAGTTTTCAAATTCCTACAAATCGATTTTAGTCTGTAAGATCCAGAAAATCAGGCACAGGGTACAAGCCCTTAAATGCTTTTCAACTGTTAATACATGGTTTTCGTACTACAATTGCAGTTTGTTATGCCAGAAGCTTATAGTTTATATCTCTCAATTTAAATACTACAATTCGCTTTCCTTTTTAACAGTCAATTGAAAATGTATTACAGCAGCAGAAGAAGTACTTCTGTAACTATTTGCTAATGTTTTTAGGATGGTGTGGCACGATGCAGGTAAGAAAGGAAGTATACTTGAAATTGCTGAACGGTTAGATATTGCAATTGATGTGGCTCATGCAATCACTTATCTTCACACGTACACAGGTACAACCTTATTTTCATTCGAAGTTTGTGCTGATCTGATTCAATCATTCAACATTAGCAGCAGCATGATCAATCGATTCTGGATGGATGATGCATGTAGTTTTTATTTGGTATCAGTGAATGTATTTATAATTTCAAATGGTAGTAGCTTGCTTGTTTGAAATATTCCAGCTTATGTGGTTATAAAACATTATTAAAAGACTTAGCTGAACTGTTTTGAGATGTTTATCTGTTCACTTATTTGGAACATCTTCACGATTCATATTATGGATCATAGAAGCTTTCAGAAATCTGAACTTCCACTTTTTAATTGACAGATCCTCCAATAATCCACAGAGACATAAAAGCATCGAATGTTCTCATCACAGAGAAACTCCGAGCCAAAGTGGCAGACTTTGGGCTTGCGAGATTGACCACAGAAGGTTCTGATGCCACCCACATTTCTACTCAAGTCAAAGGAACAACAGGCTACTTGGATCCTGAATACTTGAGGACATACCAACTCACTGAAAAGAGTGATGTCTACTCTTTCGGTGTGCTTCTTGTTGAACTGATGTCAGGAAGACACCCGATTGAACAAAAGAGATCCTTAAAAGAAAAAATCACTATAAAATGGGTAAGTATTGGAACATTCGTGATTATTTCATCTTTAGATATGACAAACTATGAATTAGCACCTGAATATCTGTGTACACATTGCAAATATTCTGTCACCAAGAATTTAGGAATGGTAGAGTTTGCGGTCAGGGCCATCAAATCTTCGTTCATTCTATCAGTTGAGGGAACATGAACAGCTTGTTTTAGTTTCTGAATTGGATCTCTGGGCTCACATATACTAGGCGATTGATTCTGGTATATGAGTTAATACTTGCATGACAGCAGTGTTGCAACTTGCAAGTACTGCAAATACAGCATAATCTGCAGTGCAAGTGCATGGTTTACTCCCATCAAACTATATATAGCATTCATGCCTGGTTCACATAGATTTGATCAGATTTTGGAAACATGTCCATTAGAAGGTGTTTGCATTTGATAAATACTATTATGCTGATCTTTAGGTTCACGTTTCTTTCAACCAGCCTGCGTGGTAATACTAATCATAAATATTATTGGTACAAATATAAGAAAAATGCGGTTTATCTGGAAGGAAAATGATGGATGATACATGGATTCATGTTCTGAAGCCATTTGATAACAACATTGTTCATCTGTCCTTCATGCAGAAGATGATTTGAAAATTCCTCTGCTCAGAAGGTCTAGGCTCTATTTTCTGCTATAACTATGCCTTTTTACCGAATAATCAACAAATTAATCCTGATTTGTTATCTGCATTCTTTTGGTTAGGACTAACAAATTCTCCCTCAACTCTTCTTCCGTTGGCAAGGTTCTATTTAAAATAGAAAAAAACTTAGTGCATGGATATCAAGGGAAAGTTATTTTAAACAAATCAAATTCTTTTTTTTTTTTTGTGTGTGTGTTCATACGATATTTGGCAACTGGCTTATCAATGCAAGTTATATATGGATATGTAACATTCACATATCCATATGCTGTTGCTGTATGTAGATTAATGAGAATGCCATCTTACATAAGATGTTTTTACCATAACATTATATGAAGTAATTCGCAAGAACATCTTTTTCTGTGCAGGCAATGCAGAGATTAAAAGAAGGGGATGCCATTTTCGTGATGGATCCATTACTAAGGAGGAGTCCTGGATCAACCATGACATTGGAGAAGGTGCTTAAATTAGCTCGCCAGTGCCTGGCACCTTCAAAACAGTCAAGACCTTCCATGAAGGAATGCTGTGAAGTGCTATGGGGAATTCGAAAAGACCTGAAAGCAAGTGGTTCATCTTCTCCTTTCACTTCTCACCAATCTGCAGACTTTCCTCGGAGAGATGAAAAAAAGAGTCGAGAAGCAGCATTTGGTATTGGAGATGGCGGGGGCTATAGATTCATCTCTGCATGAAGCGGTAATTTATGGGATCTGCTTATCGCTTCCCCTGTAAATTCCCCGCGAGAAAAAAAGAAAAAGAAAACCCGTTTCCTACGCATAGTATTCATGCTGGTTGGCATGAAATATAGATGAACCTATTCCTCCCCCTTGAAAAGGAACCGAGGGACATGGATATTTAGGTGGATGGTCTCGACACGTCGGATACTCAATAGTAATATTAAACAGGTTGTATAGAATCCAAATTCTTTTTTTTTTCAAATATTTAAGAGGTTGTTCGGACTAGCTTGCTTGCATCTTGATTAATTTCACGGGTTCTGAAGTCTATAGCCAGATTTTAATGACTACCGTATTAATAATTACCATGCTTGATCTAAGATCACAGGATTAAGTAATTTTTTAGTTCCAAACTTGTATCTCTCAGCTATCTGCATGGTTTACAGAATTGATCTGGGTGGTTGTGCCTTTGACATTTGCAATCTCTTTGTCAACGGCAACCTTGCTGTAAGCTAATGCTGTTTAATTGAAATTCTAACGGAAAGACACCCCAAACTCTGCCGGCATCCATTCTGTTAACAGGGAATTCTCTCTGTTAGCCTCCATGTCTGTCTTTTCAAATATGATGTAATCAAAATCACGAGTGGCAAAAGGCTGGCTGATTTAAGCCTTCACGGCTCTCCTCCTCTCAAGAATCCTGTGACCGTCACCATGACCCCTCCTCTGTTGCCTGTGGACCTGAGCTGTGGAGAGTGAGGTGATAATAAATATATTCGAGATCCAGAGTTCGAGCCATCCTAGTCGTTCGCGCTTTCACAAGATGTCACCACGTGTCCCATACCACTACCCGCCTCCCCCCTATCTCCAATAACGTCCCTCCCTTCACTCACTCCCATACCCACTCACGTGACTTTAGATTCAAACGAAGGCAAAAGAAGGAAAGAAAACTCTCTCGTCTCTGCTCAGATTGTTTTTCCCTTGCCTGTACGATCACGTTTTGTCCTTTTCCCTCGAAAAATCTCAGCCTTTCCGCATATTATAATTTTACCTCACCCCTCTCTCTCTAAAACAAATATCTCCTCTCCTTGATTTTTCTCCAACTTGCTCCGCTGATCGACAAAAACTCTCGCTTTCTCGTTCGCTTTTTCTTTTTTTAAAACAAACTCTGAAAGCTTATTGAGAACCAGTTGGCATTTCGAGGATCAGTAATGGCTCCTGCTAGTGTTAAACCCAACAGTGCAGGCGCTACTACCAGTACAGCAACAGTGTCTGCGGTTTCTTCCTCTAAAGTTCCTCCAATCGCACGCCCGTTGGCTGGTGAACCAGAAGAGGTGGCATCGAATATAAATTACCATGCACAATTCAGTCCTCATTTCTCTCCTTTCAAGTTCGAGCCTGAACAGGCCTACTTTGCCACTGCTGAAAGCGTCCGCGATCGCCTCATTCAAGTAACTAACCTTTTTATTATTGTTGTTGTTGTTGTCGATATTAATTTCGAAAACGTTTTGTTTGTTTTTGTGGATATGATAAATTGATTGGTGGTGCAGCAATGGAATGAGACTTATGCTCACTACCACAAAGAGGATCCAAAGCAGACTTACTATTTGTCAATGGAATATCTTCAAGGACGAGCTTTGACTAATGCAATTGGGAATCTTGACATTCAAGATGCTTATGGTAAGGCTTTGAATCAATTAGGGCATCAGCTTGAGGACATTGTTGAGCAGGTTATCATTTCTTCCTCTTCTCTACATCAAGTTTTCTATTATTATTTACTGGGTTCTAATAATTAGTTTAATGGAATTATTTGGAAATGTTAATTGAATTCCTTTTACAGGTTGAATTAGAATTCCATAAGCAATGACAAGTAGATGATTGTTTTTTTAAAAATAATAATAAATAAATAATGGGAATCGCATTCTAAGATAACCAGACATGGCCGACATGAATCTAGTTACTCTTGTGAGCTGGTGAATTGTTTTGAGAGGAAATTTGCTAGTTTGCGTTTACGGTGGAGTTCAGTTTAACATTGGTCTAATTGAATTAAAATATGTGTAATGTTTAGTAATGTGATTTTGTAGGAGAAAGATGCTGCGCTTGGAAATGGGGGTCTAGGAAGACTTGCTTCATGTTTTTTAGACTCAATGGCAACGTTGAATTTGCCAGCATGGGGATATGGTCTGAGGTACAGATACGGGCTGTTCAAACAGCGGATCACCAAAGAGGGTCAAGAAGAAATTGCTGAGGACTGGCTGGAGGTTTGTTTGGCTGCGCCTTACACTGCTGTAATAAATGTTGTATATTTTATAGAAAGCTGTTGATGTTTTTTTCTTTCTTTCTTTTTACTGGACTTGCGCAGAAGTTCAGTCCTTGGGAAGTTGTCAGACATGATGTTGTTTTTCCTGTCAGATTTTTTGGTCATGTGGAGGTTAATCCTGATGGATCGTAAGTGCTGATTTGATTGTAGTTTTTTTTTTTTTTTTTTAAAAAAAGAATTAAATAGAGTATCGTTCAATTTAATGTGGTTTCAGGTTGCCTTCATGGATGAAGGGACCAGAATTGCTTTTTTAGTGTGCTTTTCTTTCTCATGCTTATGTTCATTTTGCTTTTCTTAAGATATGGAGCATACTGCATGATTGTTTAATGTTGTATATAAAATACAGCCGAAAATGGGTTGGTGGTGACACTGTGCAAGCTCTAGCCTATGATGTACCAATTCCAGGATACAAAACCAAGAACACCATTAGTCTTCGTCTCTGGGAAGCAAGAGCTTCTTCTGACGACTTCAATCTATTTCTATTTAATGATGGGCAGTATGAATCCGCTTCACAGCTTCATTCTGGAGCTCAGCAGGTTGGTTTTTCAACTATCACCTCAGAAAGGATGCTCTGGCCAGCATTTTTGCCTTATTTTTTAAGAACAGACCACACTCAGGAAACCAAAGTAGATCTTGTTTCTCTCTTTTTGTCAGTTTGTTGCTTACAGATTAACATTATTTCAGATTCAATAAAGTATGTGCATCTGTGCAGATTTCGCATGTTTTCTGAAACACTAGTTTAAATATTGTGCATATGCAGATTTGTGCTGTTCTTTATCCTGGGGATGCTACAGAAAATGGAAAACTTTTGCGGCTGAAGCAACAATTCTTTCTGTGCAGTGCTTCACTTCAGGTTGGCAACTTACTTTTAATATTTGTTTTTCTCTAGTGTTAATGTGGCTTCATCCCTCATAGTTTTATGTATGCCTGAGCATCTAAGTCTGCCATCATGCCTTGAAAGTGGCGACGAGAGGAAAAGGAGTCTAGGGGTTACTTGTGCAGAATTTTTACCAGAATTGTTATCGTTTTGCTTTCTGGACATATCTGGTTCAGTGGGCACTTTAATTTTTTTTATGTACTGTTACTGTTAAAAGTATAAATTTGTATATTTCACAGTACTTTTCCATTACAATTGAGAATGAACTTATAGAGTAATTACAAGACTAATTTAGCTAAGAAATAAAAGTTACTTTATCCCTACTTTACACGATTACCATATCTGGAAATTAACAGCCATATTTTAACAGTTACTGTATCTTACTTCATGAAAGGCAATGGCAGCCATATTTTGTCAGAAAGGAATCTGCAATCAACCGTTGTGCATGCTGAATCAAACCAATGGAATGTCAACTTCCTTGTAAAAGGAAACCCAGAGTACTTTGAGATTTATTGCTCTAGGAGAAAACTAACGTTTGCTAGGATTTCATTGGATCTTTTTTCTCAACTGCAACTCACTTTAATGTTCTGCAACGTCTGTTCTGTCACAAGCACCACTGTGCTATCTGTTGAAGGATAACTTCTTCTGTTTTTTTTTTTTTTTTTTTTTTTTTTTTTGTTGAAATGCAATAACTATAAAGTTTGGTTTCTTGTGCTACAAATCTTCATGACAGTTAACCCTGATGTTGGACCCAATTGCAGGATATTATTCTTAGATTTAAGGAGAGGAAAAATGAGAACAGATCATGGAAGTGGTCTGAATTTCCTAGCAAGGTTGCTGTACAACTGAATGATACTCATCCTACTCTTGCAATTCCAGAGCTGATGCGATTGTTGATGGATAATGAAGGACTTGGATGGGATGAAGCATGGGATGTCACAACTAGGTACCTTTTTTCAGGATTTGATTTTGTTTTCCAACTATATTTTTCATCTTGCTACTTCTGGTCATGTCTTTCCATTCATATTTTATTCAATTCATTGAATATTTAGCATCAACATTTTAAAACAGGACAGTTGCTTATACCAATCATACAGTCCTTCCTGAAGCACTGGAAAAATGGTCACAGTCTGTGATGTGGAAGCTTCTCCCTCGGCATATGGAAATCATAGAAGAGATAGACACTAGGGTACATCACCTTTTCTTCTTCTTCTTCTCCACGTCTGTTTTTGTAGTATTGTGATCTGGGAATAAAATATGAAATCTTGCAGTTCATCACGATGATACGCACCACTCGAACTGATCTTGAGAGCAAGCTTCCTAGTATATGCATCTTGGATAATAATCCTCAGAAACCAGTTGTGCGGATGGCAAATCTATGTGTGGTATCTTCACATAAGGTAAGAGGTCATTTGGAAATCTAATCACACAGTAGCTAACTATATCCATTAACTGTCTCTTAACTCCTCCAAATAATGATTGGGCCCGGTAGGTTTTTTTGGTCACCTTTCAACTGCAAATATAAGTCATCCCTTGCTTGGCATGTCATAATTTCTCCCTGAGGGTAGATCTTTCACCTTAAATTTAAATTTCTCTTGATTAGAAAACAAAATCATTGTAGGTGTAGACTACAAATTAGAGCCCAAATACCTAGTGTTGCAAGATAATGCTAGTGGTTTCTTGTTTGCAACATACATAATGGTAGTTTCCTTACCCGTTTGCCATCCGTGTTTTGAGAATTCATTAGAATATTTTTATTTTAGATTAGAGTGTAGAGTGATTATTTAGAATGATTTTCTATTAATATGATTTTTTTTATCATGTTTGCCCCATGGATGCATTCGGCAACCAGGGGTCATGGACCAACCATAAAACCCTGTTCAGAGTTGTTGATGTTTATAATGATCAATCATAGAAGAAAAAATGTAAAGTAGGATGCTTTGTGATTTCTTGAGCCCCTATACATCCACATACAAGTCACTTCTAAGCTGAACCTGGTTTCATCTGAAACTCTTTTGATAAATTTGAAAAACAAATTCTTAATTTCTTCTGTGGTTTCTTACATATAGGTGAATGGTGTTGCTCAGTTACACAGTGATATATTAAAGGCTGAGCTATTTGCAGACTATGTCTCCATATGGCCAAAAAAGTTCCAAAATAAAACCAATGGCATCACTCCTCGCCGGTGGCTTCGCTTTTGCAGTCCTGAGCTCAGTGATATAATTACAAAATGGTTGAAAACTGACCAGTGGGTTACCAAGCTTGACCTACTTGTAGGTCTTCGAAAGGTGAGTACTTACAATTCGTTTGAATTCTGTACAAGGCATGGTTTCTTTCAATTGTAATGGATCCAGATTCAATACTGATGCTTCCTCCAAAAGTTTGCTGAAAATGCAGACTTCCAAGCTGAATGGTCATCTGCCAAGATGGCTAATAAGCAGCGTTTGGCACAGTACATATTGCGAGAAACAGGTGTGAGCATTGATCCCAATAGTCTTTTTGACATACAAGTCAAGCGCATCCATGAATATAAGAGACAGTTGCTGAATATTTTGGGTGCAATATATAGGTACAAGAAACTAAAGGTACAGAATATAAAACATCCTTTTCCTTCTGATTTGTGCTTATCATTCAAATTAAACAGTTTGTAGACCAAAATAAGGTTATTTCAACACAGATCATGTATTATTATCATTGTAATTCTGTTGTACAACTTCTCTTATTACATGTGATCATGATGATATCATCTGTGGTCGTGGTCTTTAAATTCTTCTATTTTCATACCGATGTGTGGTTGGGAAATAGAATACGCATCGTCTATCTCTGAACTTCCCTTAAACTGAACTATGCCAGGAGATGAGCGCTGAAGAGCGGAAGAATACAACTCCACGTACCATTATGTTTGGAGGAAAAGCATTTGCAACATATACAAATGCTAAAAGAATAGTAAAGCTGGTAAATGATGTTGGCGCTGTTGTCAATAGCGATCCTGAAGTCAATAGTTATTTAAAGGTAAATTTATTTATTTATACATTTTATCTCTCTGAAAATAAGATTTTACCGCCTACAAACACTGAAATATATCTTCAGCAGTAGGAAAACAAGGCAGCTACACTGTTGACAAAAATAATTTTTTGCCATTATTATGGGGTGAAAACTTTGAACACAAGTCAAGATCTCCAGATTGGTTGAACCGGTTGACCTTAGATCAGAAAAGTGTCAACTCAAAAATGCCCCACTGATAGTGGATGCACAATATATTGAATCAAGTAGTCATAAATGGAATGAGTTTCCTAATAGATTTGAATTTTGGATTTTCCAAAAGCTTGTTTATCTTTTTATTTATTCTTAGTTGATTCTGTAAACAAGTTGTGCTATGCAATTTACTTGGATTGTTGGATCCTTTCCACGTTTTTCTCTTCCAGGAAAGGTAGCACATTTTTTCTCACCCCAGTATTCAAATTTTCTGTAGTCTGTGTATAATGAACCCAACAGTTTCTTTCCCATAAGGATCGAGACATTTTGAAATCTGCAGATGTTATTAACCTTCTCATCTTTCATTTATCCCTTGATTAACTTCTTTTTGTGCTACTATTTTGATTTTGCAAGCCAATGTGTTTGTGTTTCAGCTTGCTCAATGAGATTATGGATTGCGTGTGCGTTATTGAATATTTGTTTCCATCCATGTGGCATATTAAGACCTATGTACCATGAATGACTGAATTTGCAGGTGGTATTTGTTCCAAATTACAATGTATCTGTGGCAGAGATGCTTATTCCTGGAAGTGAGTTGTCACAGCATATCAGCACAGCAGGCATGGAAGCAAGTGGCACCAGCAACATGAAGTTTGCACTCAATGGCTGCCTTATAATAGGAACCTTGGACGGCGCTAATGTTGAAATCAGGGAAGAAATAGGAGAGGAGAATTTCTTTCTCTTTGGTGCAACAGCAGATGAAGTCCCCAGACTGCGCAAGGAAAGAGAGAATGGATTGGTAAGAAACTAGCAATTTCAGATCAACAGACATTCAACTGTATAATATGAATTACCTGACACTTGATGAAGAATCTATGAAGGGCATCTATTGATTGAAAGATTACTCCTTATCCTAGTCGTAGAAATGTAGGTAGAGCATTAGTCTTGAAGCTGTAACTTACTAGAGACAAAAACTTGGACTAGAGCAGTAGGTTTTAGTAGGAAGTCGAAAATGATAAAACAATACTGGAGACGCTGCTTCCTAAAAGGAGTCATGATTTCAATCAAATTGTGTTTATTGCAAGCGGCTTCCTTAAATTGTTTGAATCATCAGACTGGTGCTTGACTGCCTGCACTGCTTCAAAAGAAGCAATCTGGATGAATTCCTTGTGAAATAGGATGAAGAATATAATGCTGAACATACTTCATTTCTTAGCTTTATTTTAATCCTCTGACTACCTTTACCAGAAAGTGTTAGTATACAGGTGTTTCTAGGACCTTATTTTCTTGTCTAACATTAGTCCTTGCTGATTGCACAGTTTAAACCAGATCCTCGGTTTGAAGAGGCCAAGGAGTATACAAGAAGTGGAGCATTTGGAAGCTATGACTACAACCCACTTCTTGACTCTCTAGAAGGGAACTCCGGTTATGGTCGTGGAGATTATTTTCTTGTTGGCCATGATTTCCCAAGCTACATGGATGCACAGGAAAGAGTAGATGAAGCTTACAAGTAAGGAATTGCTTTCCCTCACATTTCATCAGTTTTAATGTTAAAGGTTTTTATTCCACTATTTCTATGTCTTAAACGCGATAAATCATCCAACAAAACAGAAAATTTTATTGTAACTCAATTGACATGATTGCTATTTTCTCAGTCATGGCTCTATATCCAATATTGCTGGAAACTTTAAGCTGGTTGACAAATATGTCACCTCTCAATAGCGCAAGCATATAGCTAGAAAGCCAACTCCTTTGCCAATATCTTTTAGCTATTTATTATGAGAACTGCAGACTAAAAAAGAAGACGGAAAGCATTGGCCAAAACCAAATGCACGAACTAAAATGGAAAAGAAATAGCAAGAAAATGTTAAAAAAACTAGCTCCGCCTACGCGTGGCTTATGCTACCATCTTGTGCAAGAGAGATTATCTGACTTGTAAAACTTACAGAATGGCCCTGGCCTCTAAAATTTGTCCATGTATTGCTTGCAGGGATCGCAAGAGGTGGTTGAAGATGTCTATCCTTAGCACCGCTGGCAGTGGCAAATTCAGCAGTGACCGGACAATTTCCCAATACGCCAAGGAAATCTGGAACATAGAGGAGTGCCGGGTACCATAATTGGTACCACAACCAGTCGCTGTCCAATTTATTATGTATATGGGTTGTTAGTCAGGTCAAGTGAGCAAATAAAGGGAAGGTAAACAAGACAGAGAACCTATCTTTCTATCAAAAACATGAATCTGTAGAAAACTATCAATAAACCAGATGCCACGCTTCTTTGATAATTTTTTTTATGAACTATGTTTTTCCAAGTTTGCCACAGCGTTTTACTTTTTCTAGCAAGTCAGTATATTTACATAATGCGGCTATCCTTGGTTGCTTGATGGAAGAAAGGAAGAAGAACCACAGGTAATTCAAATGAGAAAACGCTTTCTCATGCTGAGGGAAGGAACATAGATGAGTTTGATAGCCGCCAGACTCAGCAAAATGGAGCTGTAACCCAACAGTTAAGTGCTTTTTTTAAAAAAAAATGATTTTATTTTATATTTTTGTGTTTTTAGATTATTTTGATATGCTGATTTTAAAAATAATTTTTTAAAAAATAAAATAAAAATATTTTAATATATTTTTAAGTAAAAACAACAATAATCACTAATCACTCTCAAATGCCGTAGAGAGCCGGGGGTGAGGAAGGTCGGTCAGAGTGCGGCGAACAATGTTACCTCTTTATAAGTTTCTTGTGCTCCTCATCCTAAACATCAATCCATTTATCATTATGTTATTATACAAAAACATCTCTCTTATTCTCCAAGTTAACAAAGTGAAGAGGAAAATAATGTGTAGAAGAAGAGAGTGAAAATAAAGAAGGGCGCGTGTAGTGGTGGTCTATGTAAGTGGTTATACTTATACCAAGTGGTCTTTCGGTAATTTATGTATGTATTTATGCTGGGGGTCGTTTAAAGGGGTTTTAAAGGATATAGGAAATTAGCGGTTCATGGGCCCGGGCCTGGGTTTCGTTCGGATTCGGAATGGTTGCAGTTATTCCATTGCAAAGTGTTGGGCTGGTCAAAGTGGAAATGGGTTGTTATTGGGCTTAAAAACAAATGCCATTTTATTTCGATTAACTTAAATAAGAGTTTTATCTGCAGATAGGCTTCAAGCCCAATAAATAATAGTTCAGTGTCCCCTGTCGTGAATTCTAGAGAGTCAACTGGCTCTATACCTATCATATAATTTTATCACGTGCTATATGCCAATTTGAACTTTGTTTTTTTTTTTTTAATGCTAATAAAAACGTGCTTGATTGAGTCCGAAGCCGATATATAAATATCATCCAACTTTAGTCAATGATTTAATAAATTGATAAGATAAATTTGACATTTGGTACACATGGTTTTGTTGGTTTCTGAGTTCAATCAAATAATATATTGAGTTGTTAAAATTTGGCTGACATCTTACTGCATGTTTAATGACTCAAAAATTATTTGAAATTAAACTCTTAAATAAAGCTGATATAATAAAATAATATGAAATTGATTATTTCTCAGTGTTTTCTAGTAATTTTAACATACTATTATTAAAAAAAGTGTTTTTATATATTTTCAAACAAAAAATTATTATAATAATTATTAAAAATTTATATGCTCATTAAATTTAAAATTTATAAATTAGTTAAGGGATACATAATTCAATGATGACATTTATTTTAATAATAATAATAAAATAGAATATGATCACGCTAAAAAAATGTCGAACCACAACCAACAGCAAAGACAAACGGAGTTTTTATATATATTCTTATCCGCTTAAACATCCACAAGCATGAATTGAATCATTTAGTGGGACTTGGATAAATGCTTCTCCTGGAAAACATGTTGTTTTGCTACTGCCTTGCTCTCTTCTTCCTAATCTTTCTTGTGATTAAATATGTATTCCATGGCAACAAAAACTTGCCACCAGGTCCTCCTTCTCTTCCAATAATAGGCCATCTCCACCTTCTCAAGCCACCTCTGCACCAAACGCTACAGACTCTATTGCAGCAATATGGCCCAATTCTTTCCCTTAAAGTAGGCTGCAGGTCTATGCTTGTTCTTAGTTCTCCATCAGCTGTCGAAGAATGTTTCACAAAGAACGACGTCGTCCTTTCCAACAGGCCTAATTCTTTTGTCGGAGACAATTTAACTTACAACTACACCACCATCATCTTCTCTCCGTATGGCCATCTCTGGCGTACCCTCAGGCGTTTCGCCGTCCTTGAATTGTTCTCTCAGAAAGCCCTCAATAAGTTCTCTTCCGTCCGCAGAGAAGAAGTTTGCTCCCTTCTCCGCCAATTGTCTAAAGTCTCCTGTAGTGGCACCAAAAAGGTGGATTTGCGCTATTTCTTCTCACTCCTCAGCTACAATATCGCTTTGAGGATGTCTGCTGGTAAGAAGTATATAGAAGAGGAGATTGCCTGCTCGGATTTGGGGAAACAGGATCTTAAGGAAATCAAAAAGATATTCAATCCATCTATATCCTTTGGTTTGTGTGATTTCTTTCCTGCTTTTAAATGGATCGATTACAAGGGGTATAAGAAGAGTGTTATCAAGCTGCGTCATGGGAGGGATGGATTTTTGCAAGGCTTGGTAGATGAGATTCGACAGAAGAAAACCAGTTCATGTTCATGTCCTGATGCAGGACTGGAGAAGACAGCCGTGATCGAGATTTTGTTGTCTCTCCAAGAACAAGAACCTGATTTCTATACAGATGATATCATCAAGGGTCTCGTAGCGGTAAGCAGTTTTTGCCGGAAAATTTAGATTGACAGTCTTTCCATCTGTTTCTGAATTTTGGTTTGCAACTGACAGATTTATTTGCTGTTTATCGTTGGTCATTAAGATTAGCATGGAGAAATTTATGATGATCATTTCGTTTCACCCTTATTTTTTCAACTGCCAACTGACTAATGTCGCAGAAAATATACCTAGACAGATGCTTGTGATATTGCTTGCCTGTAAAAGAGCTGTTCTTGCTGACTTTCATTTTTCTCTTTTTGCATTTTTCTTTTCCCCTCACCATGTTGTCTGTCTTCGTTTGTCTTTATTATGTGCTCTTTGTAGTCTAGCTAGCTAGCGGCCACCTCACCTGGTTTCCGAGGTGAAACCTAGTTTATCTGGTTAGTGTTTTAGTGACCCGGTTGATCTAGTCAGAGTCTAATCAAAACTGTTTCTGGTCAGGTTAATTGAAAAGGAATGATAATTTTTTTAATAAAATTATTAACCTGGGTCGAGTCCATGACTAGGTGACTGATAATATATATATATATATATTTTTAAATATATTATTTTATTTTTTTGTTTTAAATATTTTTTATTAATATTTTTAAATTATTTTGATACGATAATATAAAATAATTTTTTTAAAAAAATATTATTTTAATATATTTTTGAAAAAAAAAATTCTGAAAAGTAACCTCAAACCCTCTCAAATAAATGTCTAATAAGCTATTAATCAAATTTTTTCCGAGTCGGTTTCTAGACCGAATCAACCATGGTGTAATGTTTATTTACCTTTAAAAAATCCAAACGAAATATATTATAATATAAATGTTATTATCCATATATTAAAAAATTCCTAAAGAATGTATTATAATTCTGCCGGACACCTTCTCAATTCATGCACCCCCCCTTGTCTGATTCAGGCTCGTTTTTTCTTTTTTGCCCCCGTGTAACAGGGACGTGGCTATATATGTGTTTCCCAGCTGATCACAATACATCTATCAAGCTCTTAAATATATGGACAAGGACGATGAATTGATAGATTTGTTCACATTTCTTATTCAATTATTATGGAGTTTTTTGCAGTGTAAATGAACTGAACAGAAGTATCAGCATTTATCCTTTGCTAACTTGAATTTCTTCTTGTTCTACAGGCAATGTTAGTTGCAGGAACAGAGACAGTATCTGTTACCATGGAATGGGCAATGTCAGCTCTCCTGAATCATCCAGAGATACTGCAGAAGGTAAGAGAAGAGATTGCTAGTCAAGTTGGGCATGAGCGCTTGGTAGAGGAGGTGGATCTTCCGAAGCTAAAATATCTCCGCTGTGTTATCAACGAGACACTTCGGCTGTATCCTGTTGTGCCACTCCTGCTCCCCCGTTGCCCATCCGAAGACTGTACCGTGGCGGGATTCAAGGTTCCGAGAGACACAATCCTACTGGTGAATGCTTTCGCCATGCACAGGGATCCCCTGATGTGGGAAGAACCTAACAGGTTCGAGCCAGAGAGATTTGAAGTGGCCCTGGAGGAAAAGGAAGGCGTCAAATTCATTCCATTTGGTATGGGAAGGAGGGCTTGCCCGGGATCTACCATGGGTATGCGCGCAATCATGTTGGCAATGGCTGGACTTATTCAGTGCTTCGAGTGGGAGAGGACTGGACTGGAGATGGTTGATATGACACCAGTAGTGTCAATGTCTATGGTTAAGGCTCAGCCTTTGGAGGCTTTTTGTAAGCCATATGGTTCCATGGCTAACCTGTTCTCTCAGCTCTAGCTCGAAGGTATGATTCGGAGTTGTGGTCCTTCGACGTAGCCTTTTTGTTTGGGTGGATTTCTTCGATCTTCGTGCCCATTCTGGAATGATTAATATGTAAATTATTGCTTGATTTGTGCAATTAAGCTGTAAGGAAAACGTGTTGATGACTTTGAAATAATTACTGTTTACATCCTTTTTCTTGTTGATTTTTGTTTCATAGTTTCAGAGAAGATGCATGTAATTATCAAATAACCTAAAAGGCATCGCACCCTCAACTATTCATTACTGTTGCTCCAGACACATTGACATTGTTCATTGGCAATAACACTCGGTGCATCGCGGGTGTTGGTCCTCTTTTTTTTAAAAAAAAAAAAAAATGAACAGTGTATGCACGAAATTAGCCCCCGAAAAAGACAAAAAACGCCGTCTTTTTTAGGGGCTGGACGGTCATTGACCAGTCCGGCCCGGACCGGTCCGGCTCAGCCGGCTGGTTTTTTTATTTTTTTAATATTAGATCCGGACAGTTTCGTGCACCCTCAACTGTTCATTATTGTTGCTCCAGACACATTGACACTGTTCATTGGCAATAACACTCGGTGCATCGCGGGTGTTGGTCCTCTTTTTTTAAAAAAAAAATGAACAGTGTATGTACGAAATTAGCCCCCGAAAAAGACAAAAAATGCCTTCTTTTTTAGAGGCTGGACGGTCATTGACCAGTCCGGCTCGACCGGCTGGTTTTTTTATTTTTTTAATATTAGATTGAACAGTGCATCGACGATTTAACCCCCCGAAAACAACAAAAACCAGGCCTGGAGGTGAGGGGCATTACGGTAATTAGCCTATTTTTTATTTTTATTTTCGCTGAAAACTGTTGGCGCGTCGCGTGACGCGCCGTACGTTCCAACGCTCACGCGTTTTTCGGACGGCGCGTGCGGCGTCCAAAAATGCCCCACGGGTGTCTAGAATGGTTTTCAGGCATGTTCTCTTCCACATGGGGCGGCGCGTGTGTCAAGATGATGTCCGGTTACGTGTCAATGGTCCTTTGAATTTTCACCCCCACTTTCTCTCTCCTGCTTGCGCATGCTGACGTCAGCTAAGCTGTTTTTTGTCAAAATTCATTTCAGTCCCTGAACGGTTTTATTTGTTATTATTGCCCTTAATGCTATTATATAGGTTTGAATTTCTTTCAATTTCGTCTCTCAATTGAAATTGATTATATATTGGAGTTCCAATTCGGTCCTCATTCTTTTAATTGAGTGGATTGGCCTGGAATTCGGAATTTGTTTGGTATCAAAGTTTTCATTGATTTTAATTTCATCCTTCCATGCAAATTTATTATAAATCCTTAATATTTTGGATATCAAAGTTTGATTTCTTTCAATTTTATCCTTCTATGCAAATTTATTATTTAACACAATAATAATAATAATAATAATAATAATATCCGTATAATTTAATAATTTTAATTGTTTTGACAGAAATGGCAATGATGTTTATTTTTTTTTCTTCTGTTAAAGTTTCTAGGATATTCTTAGTCTTTCATTAATTATATGTCCTAATATTTATTGGATATTATCTCATAGGAATATATATAAGGAGAAGAAAACATGAGCTAGGATTTTTTGAATAAAAAAAATTAATATCAGTGTTCTTAAATACATTTAATATAATCATATAATTAGTAAATCAGATAACACAAAAAAAAATTGCCTTCAAATTTTAATTTTGTACTTAATACAATAATAATAATAATAATAATAATAATAATAATAATAATAATAATAATAATAATAATTTAATTATTTTTCTTGCTTACTCTTTTGTTAATGTTTTTTTTTCTCCGTATAATTTAATAATTTTTATTATTTTGACAGTAATGGCAATGATATTTATTTTTTTTCTTTTGCTAAAGTTTCTAGGATATTTTTAGTCTTTCATTAATTATATGTCCTAATATTTATTGGATATTATCTCATAGGAATATATATAAGAAGAAGAAAACATGACCTAGGATTTTTTGAATAAAAAAAATTAATACCAGTGTTCTTAAATACATTTAATATAATCATATAATTAATAAATCAGATAACACAAAAAAAAATTGCCTTCAAATTTTAATTTTGTACTTAACACAATAATAATAATAATAATAATAATAATAATAATAATAATAATAATAATAATAATAATAATAATAATAATAATAATAATAATAATAATAATAATAATAATAATAATTTAATTGTTTTTCTTGCTTACTCTTTTGTTAATGTTTTTCTTTCTCCGTATAATTTAATAATTTTTATTGTTTTGACAGTAATGACAATGATATTTTTTTTTTCTTTTGTTAAAGTTTCTAGGATATTTTTAATCTTTCATTAATTATATGTTCTAATATTTATTGGATATTATCTCATACGAATATATATAGGGATAAAAAAACATGACCTAGGATTTTTTGAATAAAAAAATTAATATCAGTATTCTTAAATACATTTACTATAATCATATAATGAATAAATCGAATAACATAAAAAAAATTGTCTTCGAATTTTAATTTTGTACTTGACACAATAATAATAATAATAATAATAATAATAATAATAATGATGATGATGATGATGATGATGATGATGATGATAATAATAATAATAATAATTTAATTATTTTTCTTGCTTACTCTTTTGTTAATGTTTTTTTTTTCTCCATATAATCTAATAATTTTTATTGTTTTGACAGTGATGACAATGATATTTTTTTTTAAATTTTGTTAAAGTTTCTAGGATATTTTTAGTCTTTCATTAATTATATGTTCTAATATTTATTGGATATTATCTCATAGGAATATATATATAGGGAAAAGAAAACATGACCTAGAATTTTTGGAATAAAAAAAATTAATATCATTTTAAAATTAATATTGAAATTTGTTACTCTTTTGTTTAAGTTTATTTCTTAAAAACAAATTTACAATATTTTCATTTTTAATATTTTAAATATAATATTGCCAGGGAAAAATTTAAACTAAAAAAAAATACAGATTTACTTAGGTTATCTGCAATTACAAAATATACGCGTCACTTTCCATTTTGATTACATAAATTTTATCAATTATAATTATACTAAATAAATATTAAAATAATAAAATACAATACATATAAAAGCAATAAATTTTCTATATAGATAAGAAAAGCCGCCGCATCGCGCGGGTATACCGCTCGTTTGTGACTATTTGGTAGTTTAGTTAAAATTATTTTTTATTTAAAAATATATTAATGATATATTTTTTATTTAAAAAATATTTTTGACATAGCACATTAAAATATCTATAAATATTATTTTTTAATTTAAAATAAAAAATAAAAATATTTTTTTTTAATTTGTTCAAAAATCCTTTTCAAACTCACTTCCAAACAACCCCTTCATCTTCAACTGGAGTGCTCTTTCTCCCTCCTTGTCATATACAGGTTCGCGCCCACCAGATTTCCACAGAAAAACAAACCACCAAGTCTTCCCATATGCGGCCATCTCCACCTCTAGAAGAGACCCCTCCGCCCAGCTACGAGTTCTTCTAAACTCATTCAGCAATTTCATTTTATATAAAAAGTGAGGAATAATAAGCAAATTGATTTAATTTTAAAAATCCATGTGATTATACGTTTTGAGTGGAAAAAAAGAAGAAGGTTTCCCTCAATTTTTATGTTTTCCTAAAATATGTTAAAACAAATTGAAATACTCAAAATAAGCTCTCATGATAAATTTTCTGATATGTGATGTATCAATCAATGTGTAATTTATTGGTAGTATAAATGTATTTCAACTTGATTTCGATACATTTGAATTTGAATTTGAATTTAATTTAATCAGTTGTTATAATAATCTTTTCAATGGACACAAGATGCTAGCATAATGTTAAAAAAATTATAGTTTTAAATGTATTGAGAGTTTATTTTTATCTTTTAAAAAATTAAATTATTTTAATTGAATCTTGATAGGTTTATTTGATCAAGTAACCTAGATTTTTATGGGGGTGTTTGATAGAACATTTTTTCTTTAATTTTTTTTATTTTTAAATTAAATTGTTTTGATATTTTCAGATTATTTTTTATATCTTAATATCAAAAATAATTTTTTTAAAATAAAAATATATTATTTTAGCCATTAATGATTTTTTTAATCATTTCTTACAACTTGATACAGATCCTGGATTAATTAGATTCCGGATTGACTCGTAAGCCGGATTCGAATTTATTACACTTGACATAAACTACACGCCAAAGCCATTTTGTTGTCGCTGTCTCCATCCTCTTTATTTTAGCTTTATGGGTTCTGGTGGCCGGCCGACTGTATAAACTTTACCTTTGCAATCTAAATTTCTAGATCCCTTCCATCATAGCTGATATCTGCAATTCTTCGTACTAATTTCTGCTGTCTTATCGTGAGTCTTATTAACATCCATCCTTCCTACGCAGAAGCCTGCGCAAAGGAAGATGGAGGTGTCTCACTGGTTCAACTTTGCAGCACTGTTCTTCTTCCTTGTGCTCGCATCAAAGCTTTTTTTTTTTTTTTTGGATAAGCCGAAGCTAACCACGGGTATCCAGGCCGCTGGGTCTGACTAATCCCGGGGGTGCACAAGGCCTCGGCAAGCATGTTTCCCACAAGTGCACCACGGTTAAGTCAAGGGCTTCGCCCAAGTCCGATGGCCCCAAGGAATTGTTTGCACCTGAGCGGATTCGAACCTGAGACCTCATGGGGAGCACACCCACGAGCCCCAGGCCTCCACCGCCAGGCCAACCCCCTAGGGTTGTTATAAACAAACTTGGAAATCCCAAAAACCTCCCACCCAGTCCACCTTCTCATCCTATCATAGGGCATCTCCATTTATTGAAGCAACCACTCCATAGAACTCTATGCGAGCTTTCTAACAAGTATGGTGACATACTCTTTCTCCGATTCGGGACTCGTAAAGTCCTTGTAATCTCTTCCCCATCAGCCGTTGAAGAGTGCTTTACTAGAAAAGATGTAATATTTGCTAATCGCCCTCGTACAGTGGCCGGAAAACATCTTAATTACAACTCTACAACCATGGGTTTCTCTTCTTATGGTGAGCATTGGCGCAACCTCAGGTGCTTGACAACCGTTGAGCTCTTCTCTACAAATCGTGTTGCCACGTTTTAAGATATGAGAAAAGAGGAGGTTCAGTTATTGCTAAAGCAATTGTTTCGCGACTCCAGCAAACAACAGGCTAAGGTGGGGCTGACAACAAGTTTCATGGAGCTTACATTCAATGTTGCGATGAGAATGATTGCAGGAAAACGTTATTATGGAAAAGAAGTGGTGGATGAAGAAGCGAGACAGTTTCAGAATCTTATAAAAGAAATGGAGGCGCTGCGAGGGAGTTCTAATATGAACGATTTCTTTCCAGTACTACAATGGATAGATTTCCAAGGTTTGGAGAAGAGAATGATGGGGTTGATGAAGAAGATGGACAAATTCTTGCAGGATCTTATCGAGGAGCACCAGAGAGTGAGGAGCCAGTCATCTCAATCCACCAAGATACCCGGTCTGGGCAACCAAAAGAGAAATATGACACTTATTGATGTTATGTTATCGTTGAAAGAGACGGAACCTGAATTCTATACTGATCAAACCATAAAAGGTGTAATCATGGTAAGAAAATCTCTTAACTTGTGATCCCAATTTCAACAAATTGACTAAGTGATCATTCCGATAGGTGATGGGCAATATGCTCTTTACTATTGATAAAGTTCTACTACTATTCCTGCTCATCTGATATCTTAATTCTGCAGACATATTGCTAACACATTTGATCATGTGCAGTCAACACTAACCGCAGGAACCCAAACTTCAGCAGCTACCCTAGAGTGGGCAATGTCTCTTCTCCTTAACAATCCAGAAACAATGCAAAAGGCTTCGGAAGAGATAGATGGTATTGTCGGAGCAGAACACATATTGGATGAAGTAGATGTAACAAAGCTCAGTTACCTCCAAAACATAATTAACGAGACATTGAGGCTCTTTCCACCCGCGCCTCTTCTTTTACCACATGAATCTTCCGAGGACTGCACTGTCAGTGGATTTCATGTGCCCCGAGGCACAATGTTACTGGTCAATACTTGGAGCATTCATCGAGATGCCAAGCTATGGGCGGAGCCAACAAAATTCATGCCAGAGAGATTTGAAGGTGGAGAAGATGAAGGGTATAAACTACTTCCGTTTGGTGTTGGAAGGCGGGCTTGTCCCGGGGCTGTTCTAGCCAAGAGAATCATAGGCCTGACACTAGGTGTCTTGATTCAGTGCTTCGAGTGGGACAGAGTTGGCAAAGAGGAGATTAACCTGACAGAGGGAACAGGGCTGACCATGCCCAAAGCTGAATCACTGGAGGCGTTATGCAGACCTCGCCGATCCATGGTCGACCTCCTCTCTTCTATGTGAAGCAAATGGATGATTCTCCTCAAGTACGCTTTCTTTGTTTGCTCCGAGACATTCTATAAATAAGGGCATACTTTCCTAACCTGTCCCAACTTTGATGAACAAACGAACCTGAATGTAGTTTGGCTTGCTTAATTCCAGTCGCATGTTTTGCTTGCAATCTGACTAGAAAAGTCCGAATACATGATCATGCAACTTCCTTAACTAATTCGAATGTCCGATTCAGCAATTTCATATGAAACTTGCAAGATTCGAACTTGTTATCATTTGACTAACAAAAGACTTTCATATCACATAAAAAAATCATCTCAATCCAGAAATTTAAACTATAAGTTGAGATTCTAATATATAATTTAAATTATACACTAATAAACCCATAGAAGTTTCAGGAAACAGACGCAACAACAGTTATGTAAATGATCGGCACATTAATTTTGAAGATTTTGCCTGTAACTCCAAGGGCCTGTTTGGTATTGCGGTTGCTGTTGCGGTTGAGGTTGAAAAAAAACAGTTTAAAAAAAAGCGCTTTTTATGCGGTTCAAAATAAGCAGTGAGTGTTTGGTTAAAAACAGTGGTTGAGTCTGCGGTTGAAAAAAAGCAGTTTTGGGTGTTTGGTAACCAAGTTTTGCATGTAGCTTTTTACATATACATACATATTTTTAGAACTCTCTCTGTATATATATTTTGTATTAATAATCATATTTTTGTAATGGAAGGAATAGATCAAGTCAAATTGACACTTATTTATTATTCGTTCATCAAACTATTTGCAATGCTATCACGAACATTATCCATACGTGAAGGCATTTGCAATCCCTGACTATTATCTCGCGCTACAATATCTGGAAAAACATCATCTGATACATAATTGGGATTACAATCATATTGAACAAAATCAACGTCATGTTGCGATCTCCTTCGAATAAAGTTATGAAGTGCCATTGACGCAACAACAATTTGAACTTGCGTTTTGTATTGATAAGGCGGCATGTTATGTAAAATTTTCCACCTTTGCTTCCATACTCCAAATGTTCGTTCTATCACATTACGTAGTGATGAATGTGCACGATTAAACACCTCTTCACGTCCACTTGGTTGTCCACGACGTTGAAAATCTTGTAAATGATACCGCTCCCCTCTATATGGACCTAAATACCCATACTCATTTGGATAACCAGCATCAACCATATAATATTTTCCTGAAAAAACAAACAACATGCAACTGTTTTCATAAATTCATTCACAAAAGAGAATATTAAGTGAAAAATACGTTTAAATCGCAACCTTGAGGAGGTTTTGGAAAGTTGATAATCCTACTGTCAATTGCCTCGTAGAAAATACGTGTATCGTGTGCACTACCTTCCCATCCTGCCCAGACAAATGTAAATTGCATGTCAAAACCACAGGCCGCCATGATGTTTTGTGTTGGAACACCTTTTCTACCAATAAAAGGAATTTGATTTTCGGCTGATATGGTGACCCGAACATGTGTCCCATCAATTGCACCGATACAATTCTACATGCATAAATAAATAGAGTTAGTATACATTTTAAAAAAAAAACACAATAAAATTCCAAAAATATATAATATGAACTTACATAATTACCTTGAAATGTGGCATAAATCTAGGATCCATCGCAATTTGTATTGGTGTGTCGGTAAATTCTGGATCAGTTGGTTTTATAACGTCTACAGCAAACAAACATACGGCTTTAAGGACTTCTTTCATACATCTACTTACAGTTTCGCCTGAATGCTGGAATCGTTCTTGCACATGTCGATTTGACGCCCCAACTGCAAGAGTAAATAAAAACATCCCTACCTTCTCAATTACGCTCATCCTTCGAGAAGGTTTTAAACCATAATGCGTTTCCAAAGCATTACATAGGTCGAGCAAAGTGTCTTTGTCCATCCTAAACATGTTAACACAACGTGACCAATGACCTCGTAAAATATCAGTCAACCAACGCATCCCTGTCTGGTATGAAACCATACATGGTTCTTGATGGATATATTTAAAATAATATTGGTTAACAGATCCAGCCGTGCATGTAATTAGTTTTTTCTTATCACATGGCTTGTGTATGAAATTTTCACCTTCATCGGAGTCGGAATCGTCGGAGTCATCGGAGTCGGATGAGTCGTTAGAGTCATTGTCGTCGTCGCCGCCCCCGCTATTTTCATTATTACAAGTTTCATCATCAATGTTTGCGTTACTAGTACCTTCATAACCACCAAAGTTATTGTGGTCAACAACACGATCCATAACACTGTCATTGTCATCTTCCAAAACTCTGCTAAATAGAGAATTAAATTGTGGATAATCCATAGCTAGCAACACTACAAATAAATAAAGTTCAATGTCAGTGTTGCATAAAAACATTTTGTTTTGATTATTTTTACAGACAAAAAGTGCAAACCTGTAAAAAGAAGAGCAATACCAAAAAAGTGGAAACCTGTCGACATAAAAAAACTTCGAGTCAAGGTCCACATTTTTCTTAACATAACTTGCATTGTCAAACAATATCATGTTATTAAAATCCGATGCAATAATTTTATTCACTACTACAAACAAACATTCATCCATAACAATGAGCACAATAATATTTGATAAATATAAAAGGTTAAATCATAGTTTTGAAGATGTTAAGATAAAATTAAAATATTTTATAAAACTGGAATAATTCAGTACGAAAGTCATAATAGAAAAACTCAACAAATTATTTTATCCGTTACAACCTGAAAGAAGACAAACATAAAAAAGAAACAGTCAAACACATAAAGAGCATTGCAGTTAAGTGTTTTTTCGGTGTACGATGAGTTGGTGCAGCCAAGCCATTTTTTTTTCAATACTAGTGATGCTTGCCCACATTTCTCTGTTTCGTCGCACACGTAGACACTCAGTAGCGAGGTAAAAAAATCCATCGTTATCAGTCGCACCAGGAACTGATTGGAACTCAGCCATCACTTCTGCAATACTACAGCCTGGCAAATCCCTACTCGCAGATGTTGAATCACTCATACTGGACATGCTGTCGAGAAGCTGTTGCTGCAGTGATACTAGTTGAGCACCAATTCCAGGAGATTTTTTCTTTCCACCTCTTGCCGTCGGGTGCTCTCGTTCTTTTCTTTTCCCACTACTCTTTGTGTTAGAGCTACCTGACATATGCACCGTCCCCACGCCTCGAGGAGTACGATTTTCATTATTGTAATTGACATTCTCTTCAGAATCCCCACTTCCTTCTTCCAAATCAGCACCTTCGAGACCGACAGTAAATGTCTCCACATCGTCTTCATTGGCACCAACTGGGCCAGACGATGGTGCCCATGCATATTGTCCGGTGGCGCTTACACCAGAGAACATTCGATCAAATTTGAACTTCAACGATGGCTCGATACCGGCGTGTCTGAATTTTTTCGCTCCCCTAATTTCCTACATGAAATAAATAGTTATCTTGTAAACTATATTCACAAAACAATACAAAGGATATGAAATAGTCAGAGAAGCAGACAATTTACCTGAATTTTTGATCTTCACCACTCATCGCTAGCCGCAATTGTCCCTAATTCGTTACTCCAGCCCACACCAGTTTCAGCTATCAATTTCTTCCATATTCTCCAATCTTTTTTACATCCATCCCATTTATTTTTGAATTGTGTTTTGGTGAATGCATAACCCGTTTTTTCTTTAAATGAAGTTGAAATAAATTTCCAACTAGATTTATCAAAATGCGTATTTGGTCTCATTCCCATGTCAATGGCCTTAATGCATAGATCACAAAAGATATGCAACATTTCTTTATTCCAAGCAGCTTTATCCGTTGATTCAAAATTGTCCATGATACCGCGTTCAACTTTGAAACCAAAAACACATCAACACAACATTAACGAAGACACAATATATGAGAAATAAAAATAGAGAATGCAAGCTTCACTCTTTATTTTACGAAACAAAAAACAAGGAAAGAAACTTATGACACATGAAAGTATTTCTAAGCTACTATATAGATCACTATATATATATATATATATTGGTAACAAGTTTGCAACCATGCTTCACATAAACACCAAATTGATAGGTGGCATGTTTCTCAATGTTTAGGCATAATGCGGGCATGGGTTCCATTAAAAATTACATGACCAAAACATACCTGGATCTGATAGCTTTCAACCAATCATACAACCTTATTGCTAATGATACCGAACATATAAATGTGTTTCAGTGTATGAATATGCATGTGTGTGCATGTACATGTACATATAGAAAGGATAGTGGAGGTAGTGACAGCAGTGGTGGTGGTGGTGAGCAGAATTTAATGATGAATTACACATTCGCAACTATCCAATACAATTTGTGAGCAACATCTACAAAGTATCCTTTGGAAAAGCATGAAAAGGAACTCCCACAGCATCCATAAAATTTATATGCAGAGAGAACTAGTCATCAAAGACTTCAAGAAACATATGAACTGAAACAAGAACAGGTTTGAAATATTGAAACTAACTACGGCTATTAATCTCCACACGCACACTAAGAAAGAAAGAAAAGACATGCAACTTTGGGCAATATTTGATATGGGCATCATATATTCACCAGTCAATTCTGATAGCAGGAGCACAATGACCTATAAACCACCATTTTCTATGGACAAGCTAAAAACCTTGATTCAAATTATCAAAACCTGATAAAACAAGTTTCTCTGGGGTACGAAATAACCATGAACTTTAACTTTCCAAAACCTCTCGGACATATAAATTCTAAACAGGCCCTAACAATCTCACATCACCCATATATCAATTCATTTTTTCACAGCCCCATCTTGCAATTCCACCATTAATTTTCTATCAATTCACAGATGCAATATGTACAGAATTTAAGTTTTTTTTCACAACCCCAAGCAACTCAAGATCATGTTCTGTGAATATTATTCCTCTACTTCATCACAAACCCATAATATCACAATGTTAAAAAACATGTCAGAACCCATAATATTCTCAACTAACTTCACAAACGCAACAAATGAGAGCAAAAAATCAAGTCAACAGTAAGAAGACCTTACTGGTTGGGTGCTACTCCGATCTTGTTGCCCTGAAAGAGGTACTGGACCAGTCACGATCTGTTGCAGAGATGGTGAAGACGACGGTGATGGAAGGCTGGCGCAGCTGTGAGGGAGACAGAGGAGCAGAGGGTGAGGCTGAGCAGCTCGATCGGGTCTGCAATTTTGGGAGCAGATGGGTCTTCACGACAGTGAGCAGCTGAGGAGCAGAGGGGAGAAGAGGGGAGATGGGAGATGGTTTCGCAAGGGAGAAGAGGGGACGCTAAGGGATTTGTAAGGGAGATGGGTTCTCTGGCGATGGGAGGTGGTTGCGCAAGGGAGAAGAGGGGAGATGGGAGGTGGTTGCGCGACGCTGAGGGATTTGTGGAGATGGGTTCTCTGGCCGGTTCGCAAGGGAGAAGAGAAAAGAAGCTTGTGCAATGGAGATGGTTCTTGTTGGGAACGCTGAGGATTTAAGGGAGATGGGTTCGCTGGCCAAATCCCTCAGCGAACCCAAATTGCAGGTTGGAGAAGACACAAAGCCTGAGCAATTTGCAGGCTCGAGACATAAAGCATGAAAACTCGAAGAGAGATTCCAGCAGTTTGCAGTCTGGGATGCATGAAAAATCGATGAGGAATCTAGCAGTTTGCAGAGGGATGCTCTGTGAATATTCGATGCCTGAGATGTTGAAAAGAGATGCCTGAGATGTTGAAAAGAGAGGGTTGAAAAAAGTTGAAAAAGAGAGGGTTGAAAAAAAGTAGAAAAAACCTGCTTCTTTAAAACCACGGGTAGAAACGCAATTTTAGTGGGGCCATGTCACTGTTCATGCGGTTTAAATACATTACCAAACACTCAAAAAACGTTTGGGACTGACTTTTTTTGAAACGTGGGCACAGCCACAAAACCAAACGGGCGCGTAAAGTCACGGGCCTCGGAGACTTTTGGGCTTCTCTTTTCCTTTTGTTTTTCTTGCTCTTATTTTTGTTGATGTGTTCGGTTAGGGTTGTTGGGCCCATTTGGGCCATTTTCTCAATCTTTCCTTTTATTTTTTTTCTTCTCTCCCTCATTGGGCAAGTTAGGCCCGCCGAATTGGAGAGTGAATTGAAGAGTTGTTGAGAACATAGATTGCATTAAATCTAAACATAGATTGCATGCTATGAGTATAGATACAAAATATAAATTAAAAAAACATAGATTGCATTAAATCTAAACATAGATTGCATGCCAATATTAATTTAAACATAGATTGCATGCTATGATTTTGATTTGATATCAATTGCAAGTTTTAATACATGCTTAATATGCATGCTAATTTTTTATTAATATATTTTGTTCAAAGCATGTTTACTATGAGGTTTTATTTTGCATGTTCATAGACCTAAACTTGTATAAACTCTAAATTCTCATTTAATATATTTTATGTTTTTAATGCTCTTATTCTGATAAGCTAAACATTTGTACCTATTAGTCTTGAAACCACCTTTAGCCCATGATTTTTTTTAAAAAAATATTTAGAGACTAATTGTATGTTAAGTTATGAAACAAAGGATGATTTTTATTCATTATATATTAATTTTGAATAAATTAAAGTCATTATGATGTTATTTAACATTTCTTATGACAAATCGGTTGGCTACACGTAACATTGATTCTATTAATATAAAACATATTTATTATTAATAGAGGATTTCATTATCTTAAATATTCAATTATATTTGATTAATGAATCTTCAATAAACATAATGTCCATTTAACAAAAATACATTAAATAGGTTATTATATTGTTATAATTATAAGATTCATGTTGCATCAAAACATTGTTCTTAAATGTTCCTGGTCAATGTTCTATTAAAATTGAAAATTAGTTAGAGCAATTGAAATAGATGCATATTATGTTCATTTCTTTTTGAAAAAAAAAATATTTGCTTTCATAAACTAAGTTACAAAGAATTCTTGAAACTAATATGCAGATACTTATTAGATGACATGTACAGCCAATTTCTCTCTATCTTCGTGTTGTCAATGCTACAGATTTGTGAGACAAGTTCATGAGAAATTCAACGTCTGTGCCTAATGGAATTTTGTTCACTTGTGTCTGAGAAGATGGGTTCCTACTCCTGCGTTGACGATGATCATGTTCTTGCTGTAAAGGATGTGGGGACGTTGTACTACATGCATTTTCTCCATGCATGGCGCAGCCATGGGGTTTTCTTCTAATAACGTGTGCAAGACCTAGAGAGTCTAGCCAGACAACTGGTGCAACAGTTCCCGGTCAGGTGAAGAAAATTAATTCCAAGTTATGGGTTTTCCATGTATGTGCCAGTTATACCAAATAATTTTATAAAATCTTTATCTTTTTATGTTTAAAAGAATTCGGATCCCCGCAACGCATAGTAGTTTGAATGTACGAACTAGTAATTAATATCGAATAAATTTGCATTTAATTTGTTGATATGAGACAAACACGTCTCATGATTACTGTTTTTTGAACAAAAATAACACACAAATGCAATTATGAATCACGAGAGTGACTTGTTGTATGCGTCTACACATATTTTGATCATACATTAAACTCGACCCCGTGAGTTGGAAATAAAGATTATGAACGCAAATATTGACTCAATTAATTATAAAATCCCTGGAGTACCATACATGCATCTCGAAATACGCAGCCACCTTGTTTGGTCATTTTATTTTCACCTGTATATGAGTAAATTTGGTGACGAAGTTGGTACATAAGCAATAACTACAAGAACAGATGATCCTGGCAGAGCAGAGGCTAAATGTTCTCTCTGTTGCCCTGCCATCGTATTCAAGGATGCATGTGCATCAATAAAAGCAGAGGTATTTATACTACATCGTACTTTTTATTTCTGCGTAAAATTGAAGCAAGCATGTAAGCCACGACGTCACAAGAACCTTAACTATAAGCCACGACGTCACAAGAACCTTAACTGTAAGCCACGACGTCACGAGAACCTTAACCATTTTCAAATTAAATCTAGGCTCGAAGGCCCAACTCCCATGAAATCTTGGCTAGACATTAAATGGTCTTGCCCAATAATAGGACAACGATCACTGATCCCGATCAAACTTGCACATGAAGCCTGCTAAACAAGGACAGTCGCTCCCTATAAATTGCATCATAAATGCTCATAGATCAAATATTCTAATGTAAGTTCTTGCCTTCTTAATAAGATGGTATGTTGAAATTACAGCAACAAACAATACACGCACAAGAAAATTTAAATCCAGAACGCATGACCATATAAACAAAATTTAAGGTGGGGGGCCTGAGGGTTTAGATTCTTCAGGTTCTCCAGGTCTCGGAGATGGTGGGCCGGAGGGTTTAGACCCTGCAGCTGCTTCAGCGCCCTGAGGTGGGGGACCGGAGGCCATGGACCCTGCTGGTGCTCGGGATCCCTGAGGTGATGGCGCAGAGTTCATGGACCCTGCAGGTGCAGCCATTGGTGATGGCACAAGATGCTGATACTGCTGTGTGGACTGCACCACCTGTGCTGGGGGCACTGGAGTGTGATATGGCTGAGGATACTGCTGATAAGGTGGCATTGGCGGCATATAACCATATGATGGATAATGCTGTTGTTGGTATTGCAAGTGAGGTGGTGGCACGCTTTGATATGGATAGTGCTGCCCTTGCTGCTTCTCCAGCCCAGATTTATCCTCACCTGATCCAGTGGGCCCATTAGGATTGCCGTCTTGGGATCCAACAAGAGCACCCATTCTTTGAGGATCCATTGACGGGTAATATGCTCGTTCTTGCTGAGGTGGTGGGGGGATATTGAAGTAGTGCATAGGAGGATGTTGGTCCTGGGTGCCTGGAGGATGAAAATGGTTGTGTTGCTGAGATACAACTGCCCGTGGCAACATCCCACTATGGGCCATCGTTGCCTGCTGCCTTGCTTCATCAGAACTTTCCGACTCTGGTTTTGGTGCTTGCGGCCTACCCCACATCAATTTCAGTCGCAGACCCTTGATGACTAGCTTGTTAGAGAGCTCTGCTGCGGCCTTCTCAGCTCCTTCTCTGGTTGTGTAGGTTACAAAAGCAATTGCTCTTTGAGGCACCATTTTTACAGATTCAATTTCACCATGGGCATAAAACTGATCCCTTAGGTCCTGCTCACTGATCCTCGCATCAAGCCCACCAACATAGAGTGTTTTAATGCTTTCATCCTCCGGTGGTTCTAATGAGGGCATGTCTCCAGCCTTGTTGAGCAGCTTCATTGCCACAGGATCATTCACTCTGCACGCATTTGGAAAAACAAAAAAAAAAATCAGATGAGGTCAAACTTCTAAAAATTCAGGCATCATGTCTTTGTGCTTAGTTTCAGTGGGGATGAGTACATGCATGCAGAATCACCCTGAGTGTGGTCTTTCACACTACAAAAATTGTTTTTGACACTTGCAAGTTTGAAGTTCATAGGCAATCCAGTTAAAGATTAGTCAAAAGCTGCATTTCTCAAGTAGAGGTGGGGTTTTCAGTTCCATCGTGAGAAGCATCACAAAGTCATCAGCTAAACTGAGTGTCATTCATGATCATTTACTTGCCCGAAATACAATAATCAACCAAAAGGACCACAAACAAAAAATCAAATTTGAAACTCAAATCACAGTTCGGAAAATGGGGACCCAAAAGGCAAGAGCTAGCAATTGTGAGAGTGCATGCCCCTGCATGCATGCAGATGATAGAGAGAGGAAAAACATAAATAAATCTAATTATGCCTGGAGGATGAAATTACAACATTCTACATACCCATAGTAACGATCTTTAATATTTTGCTGTGACAACTCCCCGGTTACAGGCATCTCATGCCTATAGGGGCACTCGGCACCTCGTGTGCATTCACCACGTGCATAGAAACTACAAACATGTGCTCGGTTTCTTTTGTAGTATGGTGTTGTTCTTTGAAGTTTCAAAATAGTATCATTTGCTTGAGCCTTTCCAAATGAAGACTCATAATCAATACCCGCCCTAGCCTGCATCAAGCAAAATCATATCAGCTTCGCTTAAGAGAGCAACAGAGCAGATCAGTGTAACAATCACCAACTCAGTGGAACAACCTTGAATGCATAGCTAACTGGACTGCACACTGATTAGGCTATTAGCTAGTTTGAAATTCATAACTACAACAGGAGGGAGACAGGAGCAAAGAACCTCCCTGGTTATTAAATGAAGGATCAAAGGTACAGAAAGGTTTTGGTATGTGGCTATAATTTTAGCATTCATACTTTACGTGAATCAAATAACTTACATTCATTGTAGTTAGATAAAATAATTTAGATACATAATTTTCATTGTACAATAACTCCCATTGTTAAGTATCTACAAGTGGACCATCAAGTATTATGTTTACATTATCATTTTATTTAAGAATAAAAGACCTGCCAAGCTTCATCTGAAACATATTAGTCTAATGCAAATCTTGGCTTCTAGTTAATATAAAACACGCTCAGTAGTTTATGGTTAACGACTCTTAAATTAAAAATACCAGTACAAATAAAATGGGAAATCGATTTCTTTCCCTACTATTATATGGTATATGCAATATGATTCATTCATAAGAAAAAAACGACATCCCATGGCACCAAGCATGCTGCAAATAACAAATGTGAGTTTCATATAAGAAGCAGCATTATCAATTTGTTCTAACAATTACTTCTCAAAAGTACATCAAACAGCCACTAGAAGGTAAATATTTACTAGGAATCATCCGTTACCTAGTAAAGGTGATACCCTAACAATCAGAGAGTTTTAACATGCACAAAACAGTAAATAGCTTCGCATAACAAACAGAAAAAAAAGCAACTAAAACAAACTAGTTAAAACATGAAATAAACATACCCTTCGGTCATGCTCCTCGGCAAAATACTCTCTATTCACGTCACTCTTTGGAATAGCATCATTGGAGTTTATACTGAGAGCAGTGTCACGAACTTGAACAGGCAGACCGTACTCTAGATCCAAAAGACAGACTTGACAAACATTTTTAACCTTGCTGCAAGTCTGGCAAACTTCAGTCTTTTTAAATCTCGCATCCCTGCCAGGCCTCCACCTAAACACTGTAAATGGCCGCGTGCATATCTTGCATTCCTTGTCGAATTCAGCTCTGGTCTGCATCCCAACAAGTTCATACAACCGCAAATGAACAGATCGTATAAATATCCACACAGCCAAACCCCCTCCCCCCCAAAAAAAAAACATTTAGAACAAGGATTAAAATTGTATACCATTCTGACATAGGGGTTGTCGCCTAAGCAAGACTCGCAAATGATAGGAAAGTCAGACCGCTCCCATCCGTCAGCCTCCGGGTCTTTTAACAATCTGTGCGCCATTCCCTTTTTTTTCTAGCTCAAACACGCACTTCACTGCCCTAATCTCCGCGATGGATACCAAAAATTGTTGATATACTTCTGTTCACACAAATCAAAATATTGAAAATTCAATTCTCAAAAAAATTCATCTCGGATTACATAATAACTTCCTATTTAATTAAATAACATTTACATATTTAATTAAGAGTTAGATGAGAAAAAATAAAACCCAAAATAAAAAATAGAGATAAGGAAAAACAACACACACAAGGTATTTAATTCAGGCTTAACCTAATTACATAAACTCAAAAGCAATTACAAAACCCCTTTTGAAGCATTAAAAACAACGTTGCTAGAAAAGGAGATGAAATCTTACCCTAAATAAACGGAATCCGGCGTGTTCAGGTTTTCCTGCGATGAATAAACCAACAGTTATTTGTCTTCTTCGCGAATCCGACACTCAATTGGAAATTATAACATATACTAATCTCAATCAGAAACCCATTAAAATAATTCCAAAAGGTAAATACCCCAAACCCAGACTTTGAACAAAATACAAGCCCGTAAAAAGTTTCGCCTTTTTCCACTACTTTCTTTGAGAAGGAGATATTTCTAGAAATGCGAGACGTAAGGAAGTGAAAGATGGGGTATTTCGATCTGGGTAATTGAGAGATTAAAAGAAGTGAAAGAGTCGAAGAAAGTAAACGGGTGTTTAAAATGGCTCAAAATGGAGAGGAGTGAGGGGGCGGCCAAGAGGAGAAGATAAGAATGGGGTAGTAGGGTTTTTAAACTTTTAACTTTGAGATGAGGGAACGGACGGGTGGGTGGGTTTTTATTATAATTATAATTATAATAATTATTATTATAATATAATAATTAATAATAATAATAATAATAATTAATTATTATATTATAATAATTATTATTATTATATTATAATAATTATTATTATTATAATAATAGTTAACATAAAAAAATAGGGGTATTAATTTGTAATTAATTTGATTAAATTATTTGTAATGGAATGTATTTTACTTAATTATGTTTGAACTTATTGGTTATTTATTAATGTGTTCATTTTATTTTTTTAAATTTTTCTAGCACTCAAAGACAATAAGTAACATTAATTAACTTCGAATACAACAACCATAAAAAAAAACATACAAATTACTTTAAAAATATACAATAATTAGCTTAAATTTCAAATATTGCGGATCTTTTAATTATATTTAAATTTATTTTTTTAATTTAAACATGATTAAAAAATAATTTTATTGTTGGAGGGTTTTTCAAAAGCAATTATTTAATTGTATAATTTACTCCTATTAATTGCATAATTAAACTAAATTCAAAATAATTGCACTATATTTTAAATAATATAAAAAAATGGCTCTTCAAAATATCTTTTACCATTGGAGTACATATCAACAAAAAAACCATATATACATTATTCAAAGACCATTTTAAAGATTTGAATCTTCTCATTGAGGTAATATTGAAGATCAAATATTTCTCAATATATTTTATTATATATATAATATTAAATTAAGAAAAAACACTTGTGTTTGACAATTAACGAAACTCAAGTTGATATAGGTCTAACGAAAACGCCATTCCTGATAGAAAATGAGATGACAATGAAGAACAAAACATGATGAAAATCTATTTTTTACCAATAGGAGTCACCATATGCGCCACTCAAAATGCGCAATTAGCATATGCACAACATGCGTCAACTTCTCTAAATAAAAAATATTATTTAATTTCTAATTACATTACTACTCTCAACTAAACTAACAATCAATAAAAAAAAGAGAGAGATTGAAAGATGATAATACCCCTAATTATGATGAATTAATTTTATTGGATTCAATGGTGCACATGTCACCATACTATCATTAAAAAACCAAAAATAGTTGAATACCCTTATTAGATTTTTTTTCTTCTCATTAAGATATTTTGGTTATTTTACTATCTATTAAAATGGTGAACATGCAAAAATACTGTAAAGCAAATCAATAATGATCAATTTTCTATATACAAATACCAAAACACCCTTAATTCAAAGAAAACAATTTTTGTTAGGAAGGGTAAAATGATTATTACATTATAGTGGCGAATATAAAAATATAAGTGGCGTTACAATGATTTTACCTTCAATCTAGGTGTTCTTGATATATATATATATATATATATATATATATATATATATATATATATATATATATATATTAAAAACATTCAATTTTTTGTTTCTAAATATCTTGCAAAGAGGGGTCTTGGCATGTAGTAGATAGGTGGCCCTATTATATAGGACAATTTGGGTCAAGTTATTTTTAATTAATAAAAATATATTTAAATAATGATATAATTTTTAAGGAACTATAAAAAACCTGAAACTCGAGTTATTAATTTAAATGATTTGAATGATTTTTATTAATTTAATAATATAATTAAAAAAACTAACAATAATAAGAAAAAAACAAAAAAAACCAAAGATTATTAAAAAGAATTAACAGTTGTCAGTGCTATGAAAAAAAATACCGTCTACAGATTGTTAAAATAGTTTAATAATCTTATTTGGTAATAAAATAAAATTAAATCAGAACAAAATAAACTTATAAAAAATATAGATTCAGTTACCAAAAATTAAAGAATGAACTAGAAAAATAATAATTTTAGAAGGGAAAAAAACACCTGGGTTGGCAATACCAAATTTGCCGTCAAGAAGAGCAAACCAATCATCTCTGTACTAACAAACATTAGTAATACGTGTTTCACCAAATGAGTATTATTTATTTATTTAATTAATCTTATTTAAATCTTTATCTTAATTGAAAGTTTGATCACAAAGCTTCAATGTGCCGTAACATGATTAACATCTACTACAATTGACGGTTTAAGGTATTATTTCAAAATATGGTTAAAATTGTTTTTAAAAATATTCTTGTTTAAAAATATATAATATATTAAAATATTTAAACATAAAAAATTAATTTAAAATAAAAAAAATATTTTTTATTTTCTTAAAGTAATTTTAAAATGTATTGGCAACACTTTGATGTTGGAGGGGTTTGAGAAAAAAAATAATTTCAAGTTATTTTGATTTAAATTATTTTTTTAATATTTATGTTATTTTTTTAATATTTATGTTATTTTTTTCTTTTATATATTAATTTAATATATTTTTAAATAAAAAAACACTTCAAACAAACAATTTCAAACGGCCAAAAAATCGAAGTCCAAGTGAAAGACACGCAGAGACTCAAAAGAACGGTTAGAAAACCTGGAAGCTGTTCTTTTCCCCATTTCGCACTCAAAACCCGCGACAAACCTCGCATGTCCACATTCCATAATTAAAAAAATCAAAACCAGCATCAAAAACCAAAATCAAAACCAATCCATAGCTAATGGACCGCATCCAGGCAACAAACGAGCTCGCTTTCCGTGTCGCTTTTTCTGGCCACAGTGGCCACCTCAGGGTTGAGCCACTCTCCACCGTGGAGCGCACCAATCCCGTGAAATCTCTTCCTGACTTCATCCTTGTAAGTTATTTCTTTAATTATCTGCACGCAGTTAACTTCCTCCCTTTTTTCCCAGTTGCTTCTTTTGTTTTCACTGTTAAATTTAAATTCTGGCTGTTGCTGTCCAGGGTTTGGAGTTTCATGTTTTTTTTTTCTTTTTTGGTTGATTTTAGTACAAATTGATTATGTTAATTAACTTTCTGTTAACAGGTTATGCGATCTCAGTACAAATTTTGTTATCGAAAGTCTTACCTTTTCCGTGCCATACTATGATATCTGGACATCAATCAATTTTCTTTTAAATTTTGTTTCCATTTCTGAAATGGTAAATCAGTTGCTTAAAGTTATTGCCATGCTGAACGTTGATAGCTATAATCACATGCATACAGCCCCCTGCATTTCCCAGGGAAACACAGCAATCGATAAAGGAACATATAGAGGAGAAATATCTCTTGCCGAGATTAGATCCCGATGAATTTTCAGCAGAAAAAGCTGGTAGGCAGTGGGATTTTGACTGGTTTGAGATGGCAAAGCTGCCACTAGAGCCTTCATTGCCACGATCTGTGGTTGTTCCAACATGGGAGGTACCATTCCGACGGAAAAAGAAGGGATTGGTTGAAGGAATGTGGGAACCCAATTCTGTACAGGTATGTGGTGCTCATAAATATGTGTTCCTCTACTGAGAATTCCAGTCAACATTGCATAGGAATTTCAGCTTAGCATGATAATTTATTTGAGTGTTTATGAATTACATTGAATAAGATGCCATGAGAAATTGAAGTTGTCGGGGTGGTTCCTGAATGATATCAATTGCTATATTCCTGTTTTTATCTTCTGCCAGAGAACTAGTTTGTTATATTTTTTTAGGTGGACGTGTCAGAATTGTCACATGGAGCTCAAGATTCTGTTCACTTGCCTCGTGTGGCTGGGCCTGCAAAAGATTTTTTAAGAGGAAGCATAAACAACCGCCCTTTTCGTCCTGGAGGTTTGGAGGAATCTCAAAATGTGGACAGACTTCTTCCTGATGGTGCTACTAATGGTGAATGGGTATGGGAGGTGTTGAATGGTGGTCCAGCTCAGGCAGTTGCTCCCAGCCTTAAGGAAGGATTAGACCTCGGGGACCTTAAGGTAACAATTTGATGAAACATTCATATTGGGAAAACCCAAAGAGAATAACATTTTAAAATTCACCTATCCTTATAATTTATCTGGTAGAAGTTCGTTTAGATCACATCGTTTTAATTCTTTGTAGGCGTATCCCTGCACATGGAATGTTTACAAGGACAAAGGTTCGCTCAACAACACATCAGATGAAAAATTGGTCAGTTCCTGTTCATTTGCCTATTTAAGTCATACTTGTTGTTATACTTTGTGTTGATGCATCGTGTTTTGCAGAGTGAGTTATCTGTACAGTTTGATGACTTGTTCAAGAAAGCCTGGGAAGAGGATGATGTGGCAGAATATGAGGGAGATGGTATGTATCATATGCATGTTTGTGTTCTTGATTGGTGCATCTTTTGAAAGATGCAATCATATAAGCAAATAGCTGAGAAGTAGCTCAATAGGTTTTCCTTTGCTTTGGCTCCAATGAAAATGATGGTTGTGTTGCGAATAATATTGTACTTTATGGAGCTCAAATATGTTCATCTTCTGAGTGTACTTAGTGATGGATCAAGTCTGCTCTCAAATGCCCAGCATGATCCTTCTTAGAGAACAAGTTATCAAACTGGTCAGACCCATGTTGATAGATAGGATTTCTGCAAGAAAGTGGGGGCATTCTGGGATCTGTGGTTTGCACTAGATTTCAGCATCATGTGGTTGAAGGGCTGAACAACCATAGACTCTGTTAAAAGCTCTGCAGGACAAGTTTGAGCTTTATGAATTACATGACATTGAGATTTGAGAACAATTTAGAATTGGGATATATCATTTGATGCTGAATGTCACAAAATCCAATAAGAAACAGTAGAATAGGCTACAATGTTTACAGTTGCCATGCAAGTACTTGGAGTGGTTTAGAGATTGCTCGCATACTTAAAAGCAATGTGGATATTTATCAGTCAATTATGTCCATGCAATAACTTTGGATCAAGTACAATCAGTGAGGAGGCTGCAATCTGGCATCCTACAAAGTCATTTCTTGAAAGTTTTGTTCTCACAGGATTTGTAAAATTCTGTTCCAGAAAAGAACTCATAGAAGCAAGGATTTATAATTTAAAGCACAAAGTACTATCATCACTTGTTTTTCTATCTCTCCTTAATGTCCTTTTCTAAACCTGTACATGGTGCGTTTTGTAATTGGGGCTTGGGAAAGCATATATTTGTATTTATTTCCTTGAGCTTGTGCTTATTACTGCAAAAGTTAGCCCCTTATTTATCCTTTCTCTGCAAATGGTTCATATGTTTGCAAACTGGACTTCTGTCAATTTTCTCTCTTCTGAGAATGCCATGTAGTTTGTTATTTTGCCCCTTAACATTTACATTTATTTGGTTTTTACTTTTCACTTATTCTGCTTGTGTAGCTCATTTATCAGAAGAGGATTCAACAAAGTCAGATGCTGAAGTGAGCCAGGTTGATTTATCCAGCAGCGCGGCTAGGTCTGAATTAGATGCATTGGATGAGATTTTATTTATTGAATCAGGTGCATTGATGCCAACATCAGGTGGAACTAGTGACAGTGGTGGACACCAGCAGAAAGAGGTTCGTGGATAATTGCATTTCTCACATTTGACCACTATCTGGTCTCTGACTTACCACCTCCCTTTCTCTGCGATTCTGGTAACCTTTTTGGTTTAATGTCTCTATTTAATAGCAAGCCTCAGCTTTCACTGGTAGTAGTGAAGGGATTGCGGAACACTTTAATCAACTAGTTCCTGACATGGCACTTAGTTTTCCTTTTGAACTGGATGCATTCCAAAAGGAGGTAATGATCAATTCCAATCCTTTTCCTGCTACATTCAGAAAGCAGTCTTATTATGGAAAGTGCAAAGCATTTGGTTAAACTTGGAATTATGATTATGGTTTCAGAGGAGATTCCTATTTATTTATGTATTAATGGGAGATTTTTCGGTGATTGACTTTTACTCTCATCTTCATTTCCCTTAAAGATATAAACAACCTTCATTGTAAATGCCAAGTGTTCATCTTTGAACTTGTGGTTCTGTAGTTCCTGATTTAACTTAAGTTTGGCGTGAAGCTCTAGGTGCTGTTCTTTGAACTTGTGGTCTGCAATTCCTGATTTAACAAGTTTGGCTTGAAGCTCTAGGTGCTGTTCATTTTTATATTTAAATGTGGCTGTGGATCTATTCCCACGATTGAAGTTTGCATGTAATCTTTTTGCAATAGGAAAAGGTGACATGTTGATCCATATCATATGAATGAAGGCAGCAGCTTGATCTGTTTCCTTAATTGTGCATGTTGAATATTTTTAATTACAAGAAGTGGTCCAGGATATTCTAAGGCATGGGCTGTTTATTTTCATCTGCTTTTTTAAACTTTTTTTCTTCAACTTATTCCAATGCACTCCTATTTTTATTTTATTTTTGTGCATATGCTTGAGGCCTATTAACTGCTCTGCAAGTGCAAAATATCATACTTCCATTTTATTCATCTACAAGTCATCTGATTGGTTCTCTTCTTATTTGTATCATTTTGATTTTTGGATGCTTAAAGCACTTTGGGCACACAGTACTTTGGTTTAAATTATAACTTCATCTGACAATCAGTCAGTTTTGCATCATATGTCCAGAGGGCTTAAGTAGAAACTTTTGTCTTTGCATTTCACCACACTTTCATGTTGTTATAATGCATATGTTGTACTTGGAATTTTTTTCAAAACTTGTTTTGATAAGCATTTAGGATATCACTTGTCCATAGTTTTATCCATGAGCAAATCTTTTGTGACAACAAACAGCCAATGTTTTGTCCTGAAGGCAAGTTTTAAAAGTTTGCATTGCTGCTTGCCTGAGCTGCCATTTCTTTTTATTTTTTAAATTGATAATACAGGCTATATACTATCTGGAAAAGGGAGACTCTGTTTTTGTGGCAGCTCATACATCAGCTGGGAAGACGGTTGTTGCAGAATATGCATTTGCTTTGGCATCAAAAGTATGATTTTCTGAATCTGGTACATTTATTAGGACTTCGATTGGTTCTCCATCTTTGCTGAACTGCAGATCTTATAGAACTCTTCTAGTGTTGTAAAATCTATATATCAAGTAGTTTAATGCAGTGTTTTTGTGCAATGAGTTTCACGAGCTTTCATGTCATGCAGCACTGCACCAGAGCTGTCTATACTGCTCCAATTAAAACAATTAGCAACCAAAAGTATCGGGACTTCTGTGGAAAGTTTGATGTTGGTCTTCTCACTGGTGATGTTAGTGTGAGGCCAGAGGCTTCTTGTCTTATCATGACCACTGAAATATTAAGGTCAATGCTTTACCGGGGTGCTGATATTATACGAGATATTGAATGGGTAAAGGGGCCTGTTTCCTGCCATGCTTTTTTCAATATAATCTCCCTTCTGCATTGCTGTATTGAGTTCTTTTGTCAATTTACTTATCATTTTCCACTTTTATGATCAACTATTGAATTTTTTTTCTTTATTGCTGTGTCTTTGAGATAGGTTATATTTGATGAAGTCCACTATGTCAATGATGTTGAAAGAGGAGTTGTGTGGGAAGAAGTTATAATCATGCTTCCGAGGCACGTAAATATTGTCCTCCTTTCTGCCACAGTATGTGCTCTTTCTTCGTGTAAAATACTTGCTGCACGTTACAATCAAGATTAGTCACTGTTGGTAATGTTAACACTAATTTGGTTATGTCTCATATGTATTGTAAGCTTAGGATGCCACTATGAGCTAGTGCTGCGTATTTTTTACTTTCAGAGCAATATCCAGCATGCATTGAATTGCTTCTCTGGAGCTTATTTATCATGACTTAGAATTATCAACTGTTTGAGTTATGCCAAATGTTGTTACTTTGCTTGCTTTTCAATTTCTGAAAGGCTTTGTAGATAAATAACTTGTGAATTTCAATTTTGCTACATCAGATAGTCAATTTGGAGGTTAAAAAAATAAAGTAAAGGAAAGTCAAGGCTTATGAAACAAATGTAGTCTCCATCACTTTGCCTTACAAAATCAGAAGCAATGGAAAGAATCAGCTGATTTAAAATTATGTTTTTGGGGGGTTGATTGGGGGGGGGGGGGGTGCGCTGAGGTTACAATTTACTATGATTTTGTTTGCTTCTTTGCATGGAGGTTTACGTAGTAAATTTTGCCCCGGCCCCCCTTCTCTTGACTGATGCATGCATTTAAATGTTCATTGTTATATTGCAGGTGCCAAACACAGTTGAATTTGCTGACTGGATCAGTCGGACAAAGCAGAAGACAATCCGTGTTACTGGGTAAGAATTAAATTCTTATTGTAATTAATATTTTGTTCATAAGTTTGTTAATTTTTTTAGCCCATCGTTTCTTACTTTTCAAATATTTTTTCAAGTGTATTAGTGCAACATAAAGGGGATACACTGCATTTCTTTGTTGGCTATTGACATAAGTTTTTATTTTTCTGGGTCTGTCATCAGAACTACAAAAAGGCCGGTCCCTTTGGAGCACTGCCTATTTTATTCTGGAGAACTATACAAAATATGTGAAGGCGAGGGTTTTATGCCTCAAGGTTTGAAAACTGCTAAATACGCATTCAAGAAAAATAATTCTACTGCAGTGGGTGGCAGTACTGGAGCATATACAGGGTCTTCTGTAACACACGATGGGGTTCGGGGTCAGAAACGTGACAACCATAGTCTTAGCAAACAAAACAAGCATGGTTCCCAGAATTTGGGTACATTCTCTGGGACTGTCCGGGGAAACCAGAATAATGGAAGTGGCCAAAATAACTGGAGGTCATGGAGATCAGAGGCCTCTTTGTGGTTGCAGCTTGTGAACAAGCTTTTGAAGAATTCTCTATTGCCTGTAAGTCAGATAATGTCCTCTTAAGTTTGTCTCACCAAGTAGGACTTTTTAATGAAAATGACACCAGAAATTTCTTACAGAATTTGTCGCCTTAATTTACAGATAGGACCTTTTCTAAGAGTTTTTTGAAAAATAAACTTTCAGAATTTTGGCTTTTAGTGACAGACAAACAACATCTTTTTTCCGAATTTAATTCTTGAAAGATGTAATATCAATCATTGTCCTCTGCAACTCTTTCTAGACATGGAATTGATTATAGTCCTCTGCTACCTTCCACTGTGGAGTCATAAATATAAAAGATCACTATTCTTCCTCTAGAGTTTTCTGCAGCTCAAAATCTAGCACAGGATTTTGCCGGCTGTATATTCTGAACAGTTTTTCTGCTGCGTGTTCAGGTAGTTATATTTTGTTTCTCAAAGAATCGATGTGATAAATCAGCTGACAGTATGTATGGGACTGATCTCACTAGTAGATCTGAGAAAAGCGTAATTCATGTTTTCTGTGACAAAGCATTTTCACGACTAAAGGGATCAGACCGCAATTTACCACAGGTCTGGTGGCATTCACATTTACCCTCTATTCATATGATCCTAGTTGGGTTTTTACCTAATTTTATTCACAGATTGTCAGAGTTCGGAGCCTTCTTAGCAGAGGGATTGCTGTGCATCATGCAGGGCTGCTTCCCATTGTTAAGGAAGTTGTTGAAATGCTTTTCTGTCGTGGTGTGATTAAGGTAATTTTTTTTTTTTAATTATTGGATTGCCTTGGTGTTTTAATTTATGCATGGTTCTTTGGGGTGCCCTGCTGTCACTAGCGATTCCCTCACGAGGTTAAAAAAGTTATGCAATTGACATTCTTTCATGTAAAGGAAAGTATTGTCCAGTTATGATCCCTCAGGATTTTTTTTTTTGGGGAAGCATTGTGCATGAAGTGGCTGCTCCAAAGACTTGATCCTGTAATCGTTGCAAGACCAAGCCTTTTGCCATTATAACAAGCTTATGGCCCCAGTTAAATTTCCTTTATAACATTTTAGCAAAATACTAGAGTTAAAAATTTCATTAATGCTGTCAAATTGTATGGTTATGGTAATATTTAGGCGCTTTATTTGTTATGCTAATCTCTATTCTTGTTGTAGGTATTATTTTCAACGGAGACTTTTGCGATGGGTGTGAATGCCCCAGCTAGAACGGTTAGTGTTGTTTAATTATCAATTAAATGTTTGAAAAATGTGCTCATCTAGGCTATTGGGTGGTTGAGATTATGGGTTGGGTGTTCCAATTATTCTGAACCTAATCTTTAGAAAAAAAAAAAGAACTCGTAAAGAGGGATAGCTTTGAGAATACTGAGTTTTTTTTGTGTTGGTTGAGAATAGGGTTTGGTTTGATGTATATGAAAAACTGGGACCAATTAGGAGTTTGTTTAAGAAAGGTTTGGGGTTTGAAATTAGAAGTTGATTTGAGGATGCAATTTGAATTGTTGTTGTGATTCTGTGGACTGTAACTAAGACACTGTAGCAACATGAAAAGTGAGTAAGAACAAGAAACTAGGAAATACCAGGAAAAAAGAAGTCCTGTGCATTGAGCCCAAAACAAAATGTCAACTCTCTCAATTTTATTCCATAACTCAATTTTATAAGAAAACAAGACAACATCTTTACCTTTCAAAATTATAACTCTTATGTAGTTTAGAACTAAGATTGCAGAGTGGAGCAAGAAGTGTTCTCATATCGACTAGGAAGAAACCGGACAAGAACAATACATTAAGGACCAAGCCAACAAATTTAAAACCAAAACACTCCGAAATAGTCATATCTGAGGTGCTTGTAAATAGCTGGCATTAGGTTACACGTCACATTTCTAGCCAGTTTAGAATGAGATGTTACCCTTTGCTATTAATTTTAAGTTGATAATATATTTTCATTGTTAAATAAGAGGTAATTGTTATTATGATGTATTTTGATCACATTGTAGCATTAAGTTTGCTAATCCTTTTGCTCATTATTGGAGTTATCCCGTCAGCAACGGTTTTTTGTCTTTTTCGAGGGATAAAATGATTATTTCACTGTGCAAATAAGTATAAAAAAATCAATAAACCAGTGAACTGACCGAACCGACCCAAAAACACACTATTACAATCCACAACATTTTCACTCACAATGAACAGTGGAGCATTGACCTCTTTTAGTTTATTTTATAATAATAAACTTCAGCAACTCTTGGATACCTTCTTCTAATACTGACTTGATTCAAGATCTTTCTCAGGTTGTATTTGATACGTTGAGAAAGTTTGATGGCAAGGAATTTAGACAGTTACTACCAGGGGAGTACACTCAAATGGCTGGTCGTGCTGGCAGAAGAGGAATTGACAAAATTGGTACTGTTGTAGTAATGTGCCGCGATGAAATTCCAGATGAGAGTGATTTGAAAAATGTTATAGTTGGAAGTGCTACCAGGCTTGAGTCCCAGTTTCGATTGACTTATATTATGATTTTGCATCTCCTGCGTGTTGAAGAATTGAAGGTATCTTGTGGATTAGATTTTTCATTATATTTGTGGTCGTGTAACAAGTAATACTATCCATATTCAGATTCCTTTCCGTTGGAGTTGTGAAACTTGCAGATATTTTAATTTGCATTTTTCATGGATGTCAAATCTTCTTATCCAGGTCATAGTTGCTCTAATATTCTAATTGAAAAGTTACACCTTATGCACAAGTAGAATCTCACACTTGCATGCAACCATTCACGCACACTATATGCATGTCTGGAAACCTGGCTCAGGAACAACTAATCGTAGCTTACCCATCACATTGTTCATCTTGCAGATCCTGTCTGCTCACACTTTTGTCTTTTTATGTGTGTATGTCTTTCTGTATTTGCATTCACACTGTGAAAGGAATACAGTTAAACTGCCACATTCCTTGTTGCAATGTACAAAAAGTAGAAATGCATAAAATCCGTACAAAGGGAGTGAATGATGATAAACAAAAGGCACCCATGGTTTTCCTTATGGGATTTGGGATCTCTAAGCAGATACTTCTCACCCACCCATAAATATCTCTGAATCATAAGACATTTTAGTCTTAGTAGATTCAATGTCTTGAGTTCTATGCTCATTAAATCTAAAAAAATGTTGGTTATTTAGTCACTGTGTGGTTAATTTTCTCTTGAGGTTTACTGAAACAAATACTAGTAGAATGTTGGTCAAGCCATCAGGGTCAGTCCTAGCAAACTGCTGTTATGTTTAGTCAGTTTCTTCTTGTAATAGGATTAATCTTCATATTTCTACATATTAAGCTAGTACATCATAGTTTTACAATTTCAAATTTGAAAAAAAATCTTTTGTTTTATTTATTTTGGCGTTTTCATCCATCTAGTGAGTTCATTTTTTCAATGTTGATTGGGGGACATAACTGCAGGTGGAAGATATGCTAAAAAGAAGTTTTGCAGAGTTCCGTTCACAGAAACAACTTCCAGAACAGCAAAAAGTTCTGATGCGAAAGCTTGCTCAGCCTGCCAAAACTGTTGAGTATGTATATCAATGCAGAATCTTGATGGCCAACTTGTCTATCAGACCTCATAGTTTCTAAATTTCTAGATAAGAAATGTCCTTGCATCAGTTATTAATACATTTTTTTATTATTATAATACATTCGTACACCATCCTTTTTATAATACATTCGTACACCATCCTTTTTATTTCAGTTTATTAACACCTTGTTCCTTTTGGATTTTGTGTTAGTTCTGTGTTGGGTACTGTTGTTTTGATGGATTATGTGATTGCATACCAATGTTAACTAATGGCTAGTTCTTATATGAAAATGTGATGATTTTGGCTTTACTTTAAGATATGATTAACCAATCATATATATAAGAATTATAATGTGGTCGTGCTAGCTTTCTGCTAGAAAGTAATAAAACCATGTCTTCAAGTCTCACCTAAGATTAAACTTTTAGATAAGGCCCCTGATATGGTTTCATATTACTCGCTAACACTGCTTTTATAGCTTGGTTATATTGGTATTCTAATACCAATACAACTAAGCTACGAAAGAAGACCTGCTGAATCATGTTACCAGCTTCAGAATCCTTAAATACCAGTATATGGAAGACCATGTATAGATAAATGCAAAATTTGGTAAAACACTTAAGCAATGTACTTATTTTAGCACAGAGATACATTCTAGATGAGCGATTATATATATTTTATAATGGGATGCCACTCTTAATAAATCAACATAGGGTATTGAGGTAGCATTCAACTGCATTGGATATCATTGTTGTTGCAACAAGAGCCTCTTGGCATCCCATTATAAATGTATATATTTTTGTCCTAAGGTCTTTCAATAATCTCATAAATGTGAGAAAGTGAAAGCTAACTCTGCTTCTAGTTTGATTTTGTTATGGTGACATCTTTTCCCTTTAGTTCATCATGCGTGGCTATTTTAATACAGATGTATAAAAGGTGAGCCAACAATTGAAGAATACTATGACCTGTACTTAGAAGCTGAAAAATATGGCAACGAGGTAGCAGAGACTGTCATGCAGTCCCATCATGCCCAAACATTTCTTACACCTGGAAGAGTTGTCGTTGTGAGATCACTATCGGTAAGTTATTATTATTATTTTTTTCTTGGTGCTCTAGTGCTTTCCTATTTCTGTTTGCTCCCCCCCCCCCCCCCCCCCCCCTCCATCTTTGGAGAAAATAGTAATTCTTGTCTTTTGAAGCGTCATTAATTTGGTTCTTTCCATGAGGTTTGAGATGAATCAGAATGACTTGAATTTTCTAGTGCAGTTACCTGTTGTCTTTTAATATAATTTTACATGACAGAAAATTAAATTTTAAACTTCAGATGATGAAAATGAAATGCAGAGGTGCTTCCCGTGCACAGGTGTTTTACTTGTGCTGATTAAGAGTACTGTCAAATATGAAGTTTCTCTCATGAGAGTCGTACTTTCTAGTGCCTAACCTTGCTGGACTCCATAATGGATGAAATTTTAAAATTGAGAGGGCTTATATGGTTTCCAATAGAGTAGCTGCAGTTGCTAATTTGTGGCCTTCTCACGATCACTTTCAGGCACAGGATCACTTACTTGGAGTTGTTGTGAAAGTGACATCAGCCAGTATGAAGCAATACATAGTTTTGGTGCTGAAACCTGATGCTCCATCAACAAGCAGTAACTTGCAAGATAACAAAAGTGCTGATTTCCAACAAGGTTATGTGCTGATGCCAAAATCAAAGCGTAGAAATGAAGATGAGTACTTCTCTTCTCTCACTAATCGCAAGGGATCAGGCACCATCAAGATAGAACTACCATACCATGGTACTGCTGCCGGGATCAATTATGAAGTTAGAGGAATTGAAAGTAAAGAATTATCATGCATATGCAATCGTAAAATAACAATAGACCAAGTTCGGCTTCTTGAAGATGGTAGCAATGCTGCTTTCTCCAAGACAGTTCAGCAGCTGTTGGGAACAAAAATTGATGGAAATAAATATCCTCCTGCACTACATCCGCTGAAAGGTAAGACATTTTTTGTGAAGATGAACTGTTTGTAACATCTTATTTATTTCTTTACACATACTATCATTGATGATTAGGAAAGAAAAACATGAAAGAACAAACATTAACATTCTTATCAGTTATAGAATTTGTAATAATTTGACAATACTCCAAATAAGTTGACATTGTGATGAGCCAAGCCCCTTATTAGATATTGGGACAATTAGTCCATATAAGTTGACATTATGATGAGCCAGGCCCCTTTTTGGATACTGGAAAATATGGCTTGCAATTGCATTATCTGTATCTCAAAATTGGGCTTAACCTTCTGTGCATCAGAAAACAGTGAGCTGTAGATTCTTTAAGATCATCTCCTATGGTGAAGCTTTCTCCTCTGGCAGATTGGCATGCTGGTAGCTTTCTTTAGTGATCCTTCTTCCCGTAGTCTGCAAGTCCTAAATTCCTATCCTTTTTAATTGTTTGGGAAAGAATCAAGGTTTTTGTGTGTGGTGCTGCTGGTGGGTGTTGATCTGTTGCCTGTAGATCTAACTCTGTATTTTAAGTGAGATTTGTGGCCCGTGGTTTATCTTCTTGCCCTTAATGACTCTGGTCCTTAATTATGCATCATGATAAATGAATCATGCTGGTTGATTTCAATTCCTGTGCTGACAGTGCAAGCCTTTGTTATATATGTTGATATGTGGTTATAGTCATCTTGATGTTCTCTTTCTAACATAATTCTTAGTCCTACATGCTATGCAAAAAATTTACCCCTTGCACTTTCTCCTTTTCACTGTTCTTTAGTTTTACTTCACAACTTAGCTAAATATTACGTTTCCATTACTGATACTGTTTAGAGCTGAAGTTGAAAGATGTGAATCTTGTGGAAGCCTACCACAAATGGACAAGCCTGCTACAAAAGATGGCATCAAATAAGTGTCATGGGTGTATAAAATTGGAGGAGCACATTAGTTTGGCAAAAGAGATAAAGAAGCATAAAGAGGAAGTTAGTAACCTGCAATTCCAAATGTCAGATGAAGCACTCCAACAGATGCCAGATTTTCAGGGCCGGGTATGTCTCACTCTCTTTTTTACCCTGATGTGCTATGTAGTAGCTAGATGTTCTTGTGTTAATTATCTGCCATATTGGTTTCACACCACCCTCAAAACTTTAAGCACTGCATTTGCAGATATATGTTCTGAAGGAAATTGGCTGTGTAGATGGTGACCTTGTTGTTCAAATTAAAGGCCGTGTTGCATGTGAGATGAATTCAGGGGAGGAGTTGATATGCACCGAGTGTTTATTCGAGAATCAACTTGATGACCTGGAACCTGAAGAAGCAGTGGCAATAATGTCTGCTTTTGTGTTTCAGCAGAGGAAAACTTCCGAGCCTTCACTTACTCCCAGGCTGTCTCAAGCTAAAAATAGGTGATTGTCCATCCTTGTGTCAATGCCTTGCCTTAGGTCTGCAAGATCTAATGGTTAGATTCCCTTATTACATGGTAGATTTTTCTCTAAATTTTCTAGATGTAAAATTGTGGTTTTCATCTAAGATGGTTCTGTTATTCTGAGTTTCAAAACTGGAATCATGGTACTTGGGCACCATGCCTGATGCTTTGCAGTAATGTTACATAGAATGGTGAACCCCAGGTTGTCAGGATCCTATTAGGAATTCAAATTAATATCGTAGCTTTCAATTTTCATATGATACGGATGAATTGATTGCAGTTAGTGAAAATAGATCACGGCTTCCCCATTCACATACAGTTGTCTATCAGATCCTAAATTATAACTCTGGAAATTAACTTTGTTATTAGTCTTCCCATTACTTTTCTTTTCATTTTTTGGTTTTCAATCTAATCCTAGACGGTTGTTCACTTCAGATTGTACAGCACAGCAATAAGACTTGGAGAGCTTCAATCAAATTACAATCTACAAGTAAACCCTGAGGAGTATGCCAATGAGAATCTCAAGTTTGGTTTAGTCGAAGTTGTGTACGAGTGGGCAAAGGTTTCTTTTACGAAAACAACTCAATTTATCCTTTCATTAGTTTTGGATGATTTGTGACCACGTAAGTTTCACCATTTGCAGGGCACTCCATTTGTTGATATATGTGAACTTACTGATGTTCCTGAAGGCCTGATAGTACGCACAATTGTCAGATTGGACGAGACATGTCGTGAATTTAAGAATGCTGCAGCTATCATGGGCAATTCCGCAGTCTACAAGAAAATGGAATCTGCGTCGAATGCGATAAAGCGTGACATAGTTTTTGCAGCTAGTTTGTATGTTACGGGAGTGTAATTGTGTCGATGCTCGAGAAATACACCCCCTGCCCTGAGCGTGGGAGGGGTGTTGTATGTTTTGCTGTAAATTAAACCATTAGCGTATGCTGCAGTAGTTAGTTCTCTATAGAAATTTGACAGCTTTATCATGTGGTCTGCACTATATTCCCCAGTTAATTCAGCCAATGAACAAAGTAGGTGATGCAGAACATGGCAGATGTTTTTCACCAATGTCAATTTTACTTCAGTCAGAAAAGCGGCTTCACTGGAAGCTTGGCATTCTCAGGTTCTGTGAAGTAGGAATTGTTGCCATGCTTGGCTGGTGGTCTTTGAATATATGATGGACTTGGTTTATTGTTTCTTTCAACGCCCAAAGTTTCACTGAATGGTGAATGGCTCTCAAGATTTCGTGTTGCCATTTTGTCAACAGATTGTGTGCCCGTTTTGATTATTTTTTTTGCATTACCTTCATGTGAGGACTGCTGTTCAGTTTTTGGATTATGGTAGGGCTTCCTCAGAAGCTCAACGTAAAATAATAATAATAATAAAAACAATATATTCTTCAGACACTAGAGTTTCCATTCAAATATCACAAGCACAGAAGCTGCAGTTTTTCCCCCAGAACAAATTCAAGGTTTACGTTTACTGAACCGACAATTGTTGTCCTGGGACTTTATTTGCAACAATCAACACTTGGTACAGACTGACAATAAGCAAAGAAACGTGCATAATCTAGCACTTTATTTGAAGATAACATCTCCAGCCACCCTTCTCATTTTTCATTCCTACTGGGCTTGTCTGAAGCGGAAGTCACCTGAAAATGTAGTCACACAGTCGAGTTGGTTCAACCTAAGAACTCTCGCAGAACAAAACCCAGAAAAATAAAACAGAGAGATTACTGTAAATTGTAAGTAATGGAATGAGCATGGAGGTGGTACCATATCAGCATCAGCGGGAACCCAGTCATTAGTTGCTGGATTTCCTTTGCAAGAGGCATGGCAACTGGTTGTAGAATCTGGTGCTAGGCTGAAGCACTTGCCACTTGCGTTCTCCACTGTGATGAACCCTGTTCCTGTCTGCAAAATGAAGACAACTTCCATGATATCCCTAACGTAAATAAGCAAATCATTTCCAAGTCCTTTGGACTAGAATATGTAGCGAGGCATAGCAATGGTGGTACCGTGTGGTGTTGCTTGTCAGCACAGTTGAGATCCTGGTAATACTCTGTCTCTACAAATTCATCAGCCGCTTTGCTGCTTCCCTTTGAAACTATTTTCTGCATTCAAATTATGAAAAGAAGAAGAATCAATCTACAAATCCACATTCAAGAATTTCTCAGATGCTAATCAAGAACTGTTGCAGGCTAGCATGGTAAATGAAAGCTCAAGAAACGAACCTGAGGATCAGTTTCGAGACGTTGAAACTCAACATGTTCTGGGATGAAACTTTGATTGTCATTGGTGGCGAGTGCATCGACGTACTGAACGGAATACTCACTGCGTTGAGGCTTGGAGTGACGCTTGGGAGCTATCTCCTCGAAATACTCTCTTGTTTCCTCCTCTTGCTTTGCCTCTTCCTCGTATGACACGTGTGCATCACTCCTGCTAGGCCTCTTGGAGAACTCCATCTCTCTCTTCTTCCCCTTTTCTTCTCGATCTATTTTTTTTTCTTCTCTTCAAAACCTATCAAGCAGCCTACTTCTTCTCTTACTTCTAACACTTTTTAGTTGACTTTTATAAAGAAAGAACGCCGGTGGGTGGATGATAGAAAGATATTTTGTGCAATGCTAACCATTTTCCTGACTTCGTACGGGGAATTGGGACCAGCCAGTTAGACATCTCACAACCTCTTACAAAAATATCTCAGAAACCTTATCTCTTATCTCACTGTTTTAAATGGGACTAGTAGGTCGGAACACGACAGCTTTTAGCAGACCGAGCTTGAAACTAACCCCAGATTGTCTGGTTCTTGTTCGCAATTCATCTGAAAATACTACTTTTAGCTTTTATCAGTCATTTTTCATGTGATATCCGTCAATGGTAACAGTGCGGAAAGGGAGCACTGATTGAACTGGAAAAAAAAACAACTCCACCCATATTCTTCACTTACTGCTATCTTAGAGCCTACAGATCTATTTTTTCTATTTTTGATATTTTCTATAGAAATGTGTAGAAATAGCTTCTCAATAGAAAAAAAAAATATTTTAGTTATTGATATCAATTTTGTCAATTCCGAGTGATGCTTAATTTTTTTCATTAGAATGAAATGTTCTGGTTTCGAAATGTTTCGATGCGTTATTTTAGAGTTATATTATATATATATATATATATATATATATATATATATATATATATATATATATATATATATATATATATTAATTCAAAAAAAAATAGTTCAAATTCAAATATCAAATTATTTAGAATTGTGTAATTTAATCTAAAAAAAGACACAATAAAATAATTTTTCTGAACAAAATCATTAATATGTATAATATTATGAGAATATCATCATCAATCTCACAAGGTCATTACATTCTTTGATTGCTATGAAATTTTAACATAATATATATAAATATGTCAAGAGACTCCTCGTAAAATTTCATTTCAATGTACCTGTTGGATTAAGAGATATAATTGCTATTATAAAATTATTTATTATTTAAAAAAATACTATGTGACTGAAATGGAATGGGAAGAAAACAAAACATAAATATTCCGGCTGAAATTAGAGCGGAATTTTTAAAATGAACTGAAATTTTAAACGATGTAAAAACTATATCATTTTATCTCGTTTTTTTAATTGGTATATTTGACTAAAATCGAAAGGGCAAAATAAAACAGAAACATTCCGACTGAAATTAGAGCGGAATTTTTAAAATAGACTGAAATTTTAAACGATGTAAGAATTATATTATTTTATCTCGTTTTTTTAATTGTTACGAAATATTTTGATTTTTTTCGAACGAAACAAAATTGACTGATTGATATTGGTATAGATGTTATGTTGAAAGAAAGAAAAAAGCACAATAACTAAAAATACAATTTTTTAACATTTTTTTTTATAACCGGGGTGTCCGGGTCAGATTGCGCTCACCACAACTAATCCCCGGACCTACTGAACATTCTATAAGCTCAATGGACATGTAAATTACTGCGGGGTGACAGGCATACCTGACAAAACTTTAACCTGAAATGAGAGGAAAAAAAAAGTTTTTCTTGACCACAAAACCAAAGCCTTGCTGGCACATTGCTTTTTATATGGCTTGCGGTTTGGAGTTTAGAGCCACCCACCTATCTTTCACCCGCATGTCACTTTACTTGCACTTTACGATCATTGTTTGCTCGTCTTCCTATTCTCGTTATTTAAAGTCAGTTTACGTGATTGGTGTGCCATTAGTAGTTTGACCTGCTGGCTTGTCATTCATTGACTTTTTTTGGTGGACGATAGCTTCCAGAACCTGCACTAGTTTTGAGGGCAATCACGGCTCGAATCTTATGAGTTGAGGTGGTTTTGGAAAAAAAAATAAACGGTTGGTTTGATATAACTTAGGTTAAATTAACGAGTTTAGAAATAATTCAAATAATTAGTAAAAATATAGATTAATTGCAAGAAATTAATATAATATGTTTTTTTTAAATATCAAGATAATAAAATATTGAATATGTTCAGGTTAACTCGAATTAACTTGACAAATCTAAAACCGGTCACAGAGGATAACATTATAGAAAAATATCAAAATAAATTATAAAATTTAACTCTCAATATATTCATTGTTGAAGAATTCAATTGAAAAAAAATCAATTAAATAAATTTCTAAAAAACAGCTTAAAGGCAATTAGGTTTACTTATCAAACATGCGATTCAATTCATGAAACCAAGATAATCTTATAAGAAAATCAAAATAAACTATGAAGTCTATTTTCTAATAAACTCAATGTTGGATGATGAGATTGAAAAAAAAAATATGAGTCAACCCAGGTTAATTCGCCAAACTCTCAACCCAATCATATAATAAAAATAACATCATGAAAAATAAAACAAAACAAAATATAAAGTTCAAGTCCTAATTAGCTTAATGTTGAAAGATATAATTAAAAATAAAAATAAAAAAACTGAAATAAACCTAAATTAATCTACCAAACCCTCAATCTAAGACGCAATATCAGAATAACATTAGAGAAAGAAAATCAAAATAAACTATATAGTTTAATTATCAGTAAATATAATATTGAAATATAAAAATTAATAAATAAAATAATGGAAAAAAAACTTGTCAAATATGTGATTCAAGCTCTAGAACTATAATAAACACATTAAAAATAAATTGAAATAATAATCCCCGGTAAATTTATTATCTAAAGAAAAGCTAAATTAAATGAAAATACTGTCTAAGTGACACGTGAGGAGGTGAAAACTAATTTCATCTAGATAGTTTTTTTTTGTTTGTTTTTTCTAATGTTAATTGTTGAGCCTAAAATACAAATTTCTTAATCATGATGGATGCTCGTGCCTAGCCAACAAATTTTTAACTTTGCCTCATCCATCGATGTTAACTAATAAAATATCATCACATATATATTTCTGATTAATTATTTTATTAATGCTCTCTTCTCCAATTTTATTTTCTGATTATGTGCTATAAAAGAGATAAGGATGTATCTCAAAAGAGTGTTATATATCTTCATTCCCTATGAAATACTTATTTTTAAAATCTTTCTTTGAAATTATGAAAGTTTTTTCTCTCTAGAAATGATATTTAATTAAGAATAATTTAAAGATCATCAAATAGAATTTTTTGCATGTATCAAATATCAACTTGACTAGAAAAAATAGATTGTTAGAATCAAGATATTAATTAATTATCCAAAATATAAGTTTTCTTCCAATCTATCTAGATTTATTAGGAAATCATCAAATCCCATATTTAATCATAATATATATGTACAAAAGAATATACAGGACTAGCCCAAGTTAAAGCTTTGATCTTCACCGGTCATGAAAAATGATAAATAACAAGATTTTTTTTAATAAAATTATGAATTATTGGATTGTGATTTTAAAGTGAAAATCAATAGTGCATGCTACTAATTAACAATATATACAGAGCATGTGTCATCATTGTGTTTTTTTATTATTATTCTTCATCATCTCACAATTCAACGTGGACTGTAATAATATATTTTTTATTTTTTTATTCTAGTTCTTAAATTTCTTCTTTGTGTGGTTGAGCTATTTTGAACCCAAATTTACACCTATATTGTTTTTGGAGAGATGATTGAATTAAAAAATAGGGAACTAAAGTGAAAAATATAGGTGGTGATTTAAAATTTATTTGAAAAGTTTAATTTGACCCCAATATTTTTTTATATATTAGGTTACTAGTCTCTTTAATTTTTAAAAAATTAATTGTGGTGCCAAGCTTTATTTTTATCATTTTCAATTTTTTTTTGGCTTGGAGGAAAGAGAGAGGCTTGCCAATTCCAACTTAAAAAGAAAGAAAATTGTTGCTGTAACAATTCCAACAATTAATTTTTGTACTAAATAGTTTCATATAACGAGGAGAGTTAAAATTAAATGTTTTTTTTTTAATCTTTTTTACTTTTCATAAATAACAAGAAAAACTTTAATAAAATTATTAATTATTGGATTGTGATTTTAAAGTGAAATCCAATAATGGATGCTACTAATTAGCAAGATACATGGCGTGTGATGTATTTTTTTTTATTGTTTATCATCTCACAATTCAAAGTGGATTTTAACAATGTATTTTTTTTTTAGAATTTTTTTTTTAGTACTCAAATTTTTCTTTGCACAATTGAGCCATTTTGAACTCAAATTAACACCCATGTGCATTTTTTTTTTGGAGAGAGGGTTGAATTGAAAGGCAAGGAACTAAAGTGAAAAACACAGGTAACATAGGTGATGATTTAAAATTTATTTGAAAAATACATTTTAACTCTTATTTTATTTATTTATTAGGTTACTAGTCTCTTTAATTTTAGAAAAATTATTTTGATACCAAACTTCATTTTCATCATTTTCAATTCTTTATGGATGAGAGAAGATAGTGACTTACTAGATTATAACTTAAATAGAGAGAATTGTTTGTTGTGATGATTATGATCATCAAAACAAATTGATTCTTGTACTAAATAATTTCATAAGACGACGAGAGTTCAAATTAGATATATTTTTTACCTTCAAATTGTATGAAAAACAAAATTGAGCTTGAAATGATTTTTTGTTTATGGTTGAGGGGAGGTTTTTATTTTTTATTTTTTTGGAGGTTATAGATTGGTTTACCAAGGGTCTTGGAATGTTTTCTAAGTGTTTTGGGCTAAAAATAGACTTTATAAGAAATCATTATCAACCTTATTCTTACAACCACCATCATGGAAAATCTAGATAATGTATCATCTATTTTTTAAAAAACTAAATTGGGATGAATGACATATCACTAGTCCGATTAACTTATAAAAAAGATAAAAGGAGCATGGGTCTGACTTTGCAAGCCCATATGTTGTCCCTATATATAATAGGCCTGCTATATTAGACTCAACAACATCTAATTTAAAATGTTTTTTAATGCTTTCGTTTTTAAAAAAATAAGTTTATATTTTATTGTTTTTTGATTTTATTTATTTAATTTTTTTTAAATAATAATTATTTTCTAATTATATTGAACGTGTTTAATTTTTAAAGGGTTAGTACTATTCATGTATATATATATATATATATATATATATATATTTATGTATTAAATTTATTCTGTGTTTATTTTTATAATATTTTTTTATATGTATTGCCTTGCATAATATATTTTTATCTTTTTAATTTAATTCAATAATTTTATGTGTGTGTTAATTTCTATTACAAATTGATTTTTATAAACAAATTTATTAAACATAACCAGGTAATTACTTAATTATAATTAACTCATATTGCGATATTAAGTATTTTTATCTATATTTGTCTTTTAGCTTTTTTTTTTTTATTACTTTTATCCATCATCAAGGTCTTTTTTTTTTAATTTCTCTACACAATGGCCCTTGATTTGTTTATTTAAACGTGTGCATAAAATTTTAAATTTACAATTAAGGATTTCGTATGTTAAAAAAAGTGTTGTAAGATTCTACGTGTTTAGTTTATTTTATCATGTATTGATGTTCTCAACTTGATCCTGATTCTTTGGACTTTTTTTTTTCTTGATCCTTTTATAAAGATTTTATTATTTTTAATTTAACCTTTTAATCCAAGTTTATAATATTTTTTTATTTTCAATCTAACTTTTTCAATTTAAATCTTTTTTAGCTGCCCTTTACTTTTTTTTAATATTAACCCTCATTGTTTTAATTTCAATTATTTATTCTTGATTTTTTGTGTTTTATATTTAATAATTAACCTCTTAACTTCCCAAGAATTGATTTTCATATTTTTTTTTTCATGTGTAGTGAGTTAATAGAGTTGATGTTTTTTTTCTTTTTTCTCGTAGATTCCCCCCGGGCAATATTTTCTTCTAAACTCTATTTTTTTGGTGTCTCATTAATTTAGCATATTATCAAAGCTTGAGGTATCTAATCTTACAATGAACAAACAAAAATAGCCATACTCACTAGCACATACATATTATATCAATTTTAATTACCAAATCAAATAGTTTATTTATTTACAAATTAGATAACATGCAATTAAAACTACTATAGCCCAAGACTCAATTGCACTTTTGTTTAATTCACGGTATATATATATATATATATATATATATATATATATATATATATGTTATTTTTCAAATCAATATATCAAAATCATTAAAAAATATATAAAAATACATAAATTTTAATTAAAACCTTTTCAAGTGAAAACGATTAAAAAAAACAAGTTAAATTGCATAAACAAACCGGCCATAAGTAAAGATGATGAAAATTAAGGATGCAAACAACTGAAAGAGAAATATTTTGCGAATAAACCGATCGAACACCTGAAGTTCTCTTTCACTTCGAATTTGAATATCCAGTGATTATTACTTCGTGCCTTCTTCTTTTTCTTACCTCTTTCGGTGGTAAGGTAATCTCCATAACTCGATATCTCACCACCACCTTTCTAAGCTTTTTTGTAAAGAGGATTGAATGTTAATATTGGTGAAAACAAGGATCCAAGATAACTTTAAATAGTTTTAAGTATTTAGATAAATATAAATATGATTTCTTTAACCAAATTCGTATCAAGGCTTTGCCCCCTTCAAAGGCTGTGCACTTGTCAGCAACTTGTGCTTGATTCATCTAATCTTGCTTGACCTTTCTCATTGAATGTGATGTGTTCTTTATAAAATACCTACCAGTTTTTGAATTATTGATAAGAATTTCCTATTTAGAACTAAAAATGTATGGCCAAGCAATCAGTCACGAATCAGGCTAGCTGTAAACACAGTGTCGATCGGCCTAGCAATGCTTTTCACTTGAGACACGCCCTGTGTCGGGAGGGTTACACTCCAAACACCCTCCTCCAAAATGGAGTGGCCTGACCATGTTAATGGCAAACAAAATCTCAGCCGCCCCTCACTAAGAGAAAATTGATGGAAAGATCCCTAGCTAGCTCCCTCCCTGTCTTTACCATATACAGGATTATCCAAGATGATTTCCATGCAACTTGATTTGAAGGATAGTGGAGAAGGGCTAAATCATTTCTAGTCTTTGTTCGCCTCTTGCTGGAATATATACTTACAGGAGAAAGACACCAAATTACAGCGAAGCTCTCAGGAAGGCCACAAATTAAACTTTGACGAGCACTAGCTATGATTGTGATAAAATATCTTGACGATGAGTTTTTCTTCGATAATATTTATTGACCGACTATTAGGCTCCAGTCAAAACCAAACCGATCTAAACAGAAGTCACGGTCATAATGTACATTCTTATCGAGTCGAACAGCTTTCTTTTGTATCGTTTATGAGTCCGTTAGGCGTTAGCCCTGGAAACTTTCTATATATACTCCTATGTTCGTTTGAGTTCTCTGCAGTGCTCGTTGAGTCAAATCTAGTTTTATCCGACTCGATCCCATCAATATTAGAGACCATGTTCTCCGGTATCCTCCTTTGTTCCATGGGTTCTGACAGTACAAGGTAACCTCCATAACTTTAGCATGCATGATCCAGATCTTGCATGCATGCTTAACTCTACTCTTCTTCTGTTCGTGACTAACTAGTATTTATTCTGTGTGTGTGCAAATAAACATCCTGTGTTCCAGGGTTTATTAGCAGAAGCAATGATTCTGTGGTTACTTTCTATGTATTGTATTTCTGTCAGCATTCCATGGTGGATTTCCGTGAAGATTGAATCCTTTTAGATAGAAGGCAGTATACATTTGATTTGAAAGTTGCCAGTCGCAAAGAAAAATGCAGTCCTAGAGCTTCCAAAGGGAAGTTTAAGACTCTTTTTCTTTGCCTCATTTTCTGTGGGAGATCTCTAAATCTTTTGATTTCATGGCCGTATATTTTAGATTTGAAACTTGTGTGTCCCATCAAATGAATCAGCTTCTGATTTCCCTTTTTTACCAATCTGAAGCTTCGTTGATCTTATTATTCTAGGAGAGTGTTTCATTACCAGGTTTAAGGTAGCCAAATTTATCATCTTGAAGATTAAATCTATGACATAGTACTTAATCAGCTGCATGACTTCCCGAAGCTTATGCTTTGCAAATTCCAGTTATTTGATAAAGATTGATGATCAGCCATGGAAGCTCAGTGTGTTGGAATTTAGACAAATATTATGTTCTTATACCATATAGGGTTGTGATCGTACTTAAAGAATATATCTTTTTACTTCCTTTTGTTTTAATCCCGTCCTTTTGTCCTTGCTTGAGCAATTAGCCGAATACAAATTTCTGCAGTTCTGAGCATCCTTTTTGGTGATGTGATAAATTTTGCTGGACATGGTCACGTGGTCAGGGCCTATGCCTATATTTGGAGTCCACTAGCCTTTGATACGCCGTGTTTGCCATGCTTAAAAGAAATAGATCCTCTCTTTATTTTATTTTTTATATATTTTGTAATTACAAACTTTATTACAAGTTGACTTGGACAGCAAGTGAATTTGCAACTCAGAGTCAACACAAGGTATGAAAACTTGTTCTTGAGTCCACTGTCAAGAGCCACGCAGGCCAAGACACCATGTGCAACCAATAGCTACAGCATTCCCGAGAATCAAGTGTCCCCACTTCAAAAAATGTAAAAAAGACACTATATCTTATCTATCAATCTGAACCCTAGATTCTTGATGATCTCACACGTGTATGACACACGTAACCAGTTCCAGCATCCTAGATGTTCATTCCCCTTTCACACACACAAGCTCTAACTTAGCAAGTATGTTCAAGATGCCACTCGAGGTCAGGTGAGGCAGTATCACTAACCGTAACAAATTCTGGGTTCGTAGGAAGAAGAAGAAGAGCGGCCAGCTGGAAGCAGAGGACAACATTAGCGGCGGCAGCACCAGCAATAACCTTAAGTTCTTATATTCGTTTCCATTTGACAGAGATCCAGTAGTTAATGTGAAGCCAACAAAGCTGACTACTTCGCGATCTGGGCTATACCATAACCCCAGGTCAGTGTTTTTAAATGTTCTTTTCATAATTACATGGTTGATTTGGGTCGTTGCTTATTGAATGCAATGCATGTCCGTATCCATTTATGATTATTATTATTAAGTAGGTGTGATGTTATGTTAAAAGGGTGTGGTGCCCCTGCAGGCTGAAGGCTGTTGTTATCCTCAGCAAATGACATAACTTTTAACAGACTCATCCTCTTAGCGTCAATAACTACCCTTGCTCTCTTTTGATTGATTTTTTTTTGTGGGGTAGGAACTGTGAGGTGAAGCCAAAGAAGAAGGGAGAAATGGCAAACAAAATCTCATCCAATTTCTCCGATCTAATCCAACGAGTAGCAGCTTCCTGTTTGCTCCATCCACTTGCCGCTGGTCGACAAGAATCTGGAAATAATGTTGCCGGAAATGGTGAAGAACTACGTGAATATGAAACGGATGAATGCGAGGAGCTGTCCGAAGAGGAGGAGGAAATGAGAGAGAAGGGATGGAAAGCTAAGGGTAATTGGGATTATAATGTTAATAACGGAATGGTGGTGCCTATGGAGAGAGTGATGGAGATGGAGATGCTGATGAATGAGGTGTTTGATTCGGTGTCGGTGATGAAGAGGGCTTATGGGAATTTACAAGAGGCGCATAGCCCGTGGGACCCGGAGAGGTTAAGGGTGGCTGATGTGGGGGTGGTAGGGGAGTTGAGGAGGTTGGCTTTTTTGAGAGAGAGGTTTAGGAGGTGTGTTAGTGTTGGTAGTGATGGAGGGAGGAGGAGAGGTGTTGGTGGTGATGGAGTGGGGATGTTGAGGGAAGTTGTGGCGCCTTATGAGGCTGCAGTGGAAGATCTGAAGAAGGAAGTGAAGGCGAGGGAGGTTGAGGTGGAGAATTTAAAGGAAAAGCTGAGGAGTGTTACTAGCTTGAGCAGTGATGGGAGTGGAAAGAAGGGGAGGTCCCAGTCAAGGAGGAAAGTTAGCTGCTCTCTTGGTGTTCAAGGTTAGTCAGCTATCCCCCGGCAAATAAATGTCTTAGATTTGTATCAAAATGCTTTCATAACATGTTAGTCTACCTTTGAATACAGATTCTGGACTTGTATTCGTAATTGTGTACATAACAAATAGTTGAAAACTTGAGTCTTCAGATCACCAATGCAAACTCTTATCAACCAGTAACATAAATTCCGAGATTTGATAACTAGCCAGTAAGTTTTAAACTGTTTTCAGTGATTCGAGACACTGGCAGAGAAATGTGAGAAGTTTAATGCTTAATTACTTACCTGCAAAGCACTGTTTGTTGAAGACAACTTGGAATCCAAAGGAATCGCAAAGCTTAGAGATTGCACTATTCAACTTTAATGAATGCTAGTCATTTTCGTAGCAGCCAAATGGAACATAACCACATTATTTCCTCATCAAAGCTTTGTTTTGTTCATGTTGGAGTGCATCTATAAACTATACCTTTTTCATTACTTGTAACAGTTGCAGCAGCCCCAGCACCAGAGCTATTTGAATTATCGATGAGCCAAGTGAAAAGGACATCAAAGTCCTTCACGTCGCTTCTCCTAACATTCATGCGTGCTGCCCACTGGGACATTGCTGCAGCCGTTCGTTCTATTGAAGCTGCCACCACAGCCACTGACAATTTGACTACCAGTACAACTGCTATCACCTCCACCATTTCAAGCCACCATGCCAAGTATGCCCTGGAGTCCTACATTTCTCGCAAAGTCTTCCAAGGATTTGACCATGAAACCTTCTACATGGATGGAAGCCTCTCTTCGCTTCTAAACCCAGACCAGTTCCGCCGTGACTGCTTTGCTCAGTATCGTGATATGAAGGCCATGGACCCCATTGAACTTCTTGGAATCTTGCCAACTTGTCATTTTGGCAAATTCTGCACCAAGAAGTACCTGGCAATTGTTCATCCGAAAATGGAGGAGTCCTTGTTCGGAAACTTGGAGCAGCGCCAGCAGGTACTCGCTGGAAGCCATCCAAGGAGTGAGTTTTATGGAGAGTTCTTGGGGCTGGCCAAGGCCATTTGGTTGCTTCATTTGCTGGCCTTCTCACTGGACCCTGCGCCAAGTCAATTTGAGGCAAGTAGGGGGGCTGAGTTTCATCCACAATATATGGACAGTGCTGTGAAATTTTCTTGTGGTCGAATTCCAGCTGGTCATATTGTGGGATTCCCTGTTAGCCCCGGATTCAAGCTTGGAAATGGATCGGTTGTCAAAGCTACTGTTTACCTAGTTCCCAGAGCATGAGTTCCATCTTCCTGATATATGTAAGTCTAGGATGTTCCGTTGTTCCCAGGTAGCTTGCAGCCCCTTAGCATTCAAAGGAAACTTGCGAGAGGTTCTAGGACATTACTAGTCTGTCATGTAATTAGGAGTAATAGTTCACTGAAGTTGTATGTACTGTGAAAATGTGCCTTTTGTGATCTTATGGAGGTTCCAGCCTCGGCTTATAATATTAGTCGGCCTGATTTTAATCTCTCTGTTTCAACTTTTTCAAAATTATTTGTGTTAGGGAGTGTGTTTATATGGGACTCGTCAGAGACTCATAGATCATAAATAAAGCAGGTAATGCACATTTATTGTATAGGTGATGGGACAGAGCTTCTGTTTCAGATTGACATGGGAGAAGCCAATTTCTACCCCCTAGAAATGATAGCTTCCGATAAATCTAGTGTGCATGCATACAGAATAATATGCAGGCAACTATCAATTCTTTAACAAAGTGGCTAAGAACATGAGCAGATTGAACCTTAATTTTCCTTGAAAAGAAATATTCAATTGTAGAAGAGGCAATTTCGAAGCAAAGATTTGCGTCTCTCCACTTCCCAAAACTCATCGTTAATCAAGAGTATGCTTGCCCTGTGACTATTTTCCTGACCTGTATTGGCACAATAAACAAGAATGAGCTTTTCAGTTAAGATGGCTTACTTCAGATTAACTAGAAGATGGTAAAGCCAAATCAAACAAGCGAACCGCAGAATTAGTAAAAGAAAAGGTTTGGGAAACAAAGGCCACGCAAAAAAAAGATGTGAATCTAAGCAAGAATATCAAGTGACGCAGTCACTTGAATTGTCATATTGTTAAATCCTGGAGTTACTAGAATTCCTCTTATTTTATATATATATATATATATATATATAATCAGCATATCCTTTTCAAGGTCAAGTTAAACAAGTACGTAGTTTTCTTCAATTTGAAAAACTTTGACATCAGACTCCAAGTATGTTTTGTTCTGCTGGAACATGCAAGCAACTTCAGATTTCATACCAATTGAGAATGGAGCCAGTTCCTGGAATCCACTTTTTTAAAATGAGACAATACCAAAACAGAACATGATCCACAAATCTTACTTGCTCGAGTGTCAAAAACAATACAACATTCCAAGATCCCAGCTGACCAAAATTCGGGAGGAAGCCCTTGTAAAACGGGAATCAAATCCATGCAGTGCATTTGCTGCCAATCTGGTCAAAAGTTTTCAGAATATTTTTTCAATAAACACTATGTTCAGGTTCAACCTTAGATGCAGCAAAATAATTACAATCATTCACAGGTTTGTGTACAAATTTCCAGAGAGAAAGATGTACGCGAAAACTTTAATGTTAAAGCCAGTTGAATAGCTTTTCTTCTGTTATATTTTTGAAATTGCAGGAATGTTGTAGAAAATTGAAAGGTTGCCATTTCAATCTTCAATTTCTACCGCTATAAAATATATTTTAGTGCAATCATTGTCTTGCATATCATCAGGGATGAAAGCTCAACAAAAAACATATAAAGGAAATTATGTTCTTTGCACAAGCTGTGCAACAACGACATACAGTTCTGGTGTTAGCTTTAGAAATGATTTCTTTCTGAATCTTTAAGGTCCATGGAGAATCTAGAGAAGCACAGGTAGAAGCCTGACAAAAGTAGGGACAACCGTAGGAATTTGTTTTCTGCTGTATTTTTTATTTATCATGCTCTTCATGACTTTGGAAACAATGCATTCGTTACACTGTGTGCATCTAACAAAATGGATCCTTTAGAGAAAACTGGAAGTTACAGCGATGGAAAATGTTTTCCAGTTTTCCAGAATTGAAAGCAAATGCATGAAGTACACTTTCCACATCAATGGGAGAACCAATACACACTGCGAAAAACCTGCACCCAGACCATCTAAGACATGAGTAAAAACGTTGTCCATGAACCCCGGAACTAGCAAATTGTCTGCTTTTGTATAAAGAGACTAGAATATCATCTAGAAATTACGAGCGAAATGCCCGCGCGATGCGTCGGGGTATTTTTATTTATATAGAAAATTGATTCCTTTTATATATATTGTATTTTATTATTTTAATATTTAATTAGTATAATTATAATTGATAAAATCTGTATAATCGAAATGGAAAGTGGTTTGTATATTTTGTAATTGCAGATAACGTAGGTAATTTTTTTTTCTGAGTTGTTTTTTTTCCCAGTAATATTAGATTTGACACATTATAAATAAATTTTTTTTCCACAAAAAAACTTATATTTTTTGCGTGCTATAATTAGTTATTTTAATATTCAATTACTAAAATTGCAATAGATAAAATATGTTAGAAATGAGTTTTTTGTGTGGTATAATTAGTATGCTTGCCCGCGCATTGCGTTAGGGTTTTTTCTATGTAGAAAACTAATTGATTTTTTACATGTTGTAATTAGTTGTTTAAATATTTAATTAGTAACATTACAATAAATAAAATATGTAAGAAAATAATTTTCCCCGTCTAAAAGGAATAGTGTAATCGAAATGGGAACTGTTTCGTATATTTTTTAATTGTAGATAACCTAGGTAAATTTGTCAAATGTTTTTTAGTTGTTTTTTTTCCCAAGTAATATTACATGTGACACATTAAAAATAAAAATATTGTAATTTTTTTAAGAAATAAAATTATTTTTTTTGCGTGCTATAATGACTTATTTGCCGTATAAAAGGAACAGTGTAATCGAAATGGGAAGTATCGCATATTTTTTAATTGTAGATAACCTAAGTAAATTTATAATTTTTTTTTTTGAGTTGTTTCTTTTTCCCATTAATATTATATTTCAAATATTAAAAATAAAAATATTGTGATTTTTTTTAAGAAATAAACCTAAACAAAAGAGCATCAAATTTAAATTCAAAGCCAAAAATTTTTTATATAAGATTTATTAATCATATTATTATATTAAATGAATTTAAGAATATTGATATTAATTTTTTTTTTAAATCCTAGGTCATTTTTTTCTCTCTCTATATATTTTTAGGCGATAATATTCAATAAATATTAAAACATATAATTAGTCTCACATACTTTATAGAGTAATCAAAATGGAAAGTTGTTCGTATATTTTTTAACTGTAGATAACCTAGGTAAATTTGTTAATATTTATTTTTATGAGCTGCTTTTGTTCCTCAGTAATATTCGATCTGACACATTAAAAATAAAAATATTGTAATTTGTTTTTAAAAATAAACTTAATTTTTTTGCGTGCTATAATTATTTATTTGCTGTCTAAAAAGAACAGTTTAATTGAAACGGGAAGTGACTCATATATTTTTTAATTGTAGGTAATGTAGGTAAATTTGTCTACCTTTTGTTTTTTTTTTTTTAGATGTATTTTTTTCCAGTAATATTAGATCTACAATATTAAAAATCAAAACACAAAAATTTTTTTTCAAGAAATAAACTTAATCAAAAGAGCACAAAATTAAATTTTGAAGCCAATTTTTTTTATAAGATTAATTCATCATATTATTATATTAAATGTAATTAAGAATACTGATATGAATTTTTGTCCTTCAAAAAATCCCAGGTCATTTTTTTCTCTCTCTATATATTCTTGGACGATAATATTCAATAAATATAAAAACATATAATTGGTTTCACATATTTTAATTTGACATAAATATACAAATATATAATTAAAAAATCAAAACATTGCAAATTTTTTTCAAGAAATAAACTTAAACAAAAGAGCACAAAATTTAATTTTGAAGCCAATTTGTTTTTTTTTTTATTTTATAAGATTTATTCATCATATTATTATATTAAATGTATTTAAGAATATTGATATGAATTTTTGTCCTTCAAAAAATCCTAGGTCATTTTTCTTCTCTCTCTATATATTTTTAGGCGATAATATTCAATAAACATTTAAACATATAATTAGTTTCACATACTTTAATTTGACATAAATATAAAAATATATAATTAATGTGACATACTTTCAATAATATATTTAATTTAAAGGACAATTTCAGGTCATTTTTTTCTCTCTATATAAATTCTTAGGCGATAATATTCAATAAATATTAAAACATATAATTGGTTTAACATATTTTAATTTGACATAAATACACAAATATATAATGAATTTGACATATTTTAAATAATATATTTAATTTAAAGGATAAAATTGAAGTAAATCCAAAGATTGAAATTAAATAATTTAAAACAGAACCTGAAATTAAAAGATTTAGGACCGAAATGAAACTGAAATCCATAATTAACTTGCATAGAAGGATAAAATTGAAAGAAATCAAACTTTGATACCAAAAATATTAAGGATTTATAATAAATTTGCATGGAAGGATGAAATTGAAATCAATCATAACTTTGATACCAAAAATATTAAGAATTCCAGCCCAATTCGCAAAATTAAAAGCATGAGGACCTAATTGAAACTCCAATATATAATCAATTTCAATTGAATGATAAAATTGAAACAAATCAAAACCTATATAATAGCATTAAGGGCAAGAAAAACAAATTATAACGTTAAGAGACTGAAATGAAATTGGACAGAAAACAACTTAGCCAAATAGCCAATGAACAGTGCGCATGAGTCACGGTGCACAGTGTCCGAACAATCTCCTTTAGCTTCTTTTATAATTTGCATGGAAGGATAAAATTGAAATCAATCATAACTTTGATACCAAAAATATTAAGAATTCCAGCCCAATTCGCAAAATTAAAAGCATGAGGACCTAATTGAAACTCCAATATATAATCAATTTCAATTGAAGGATAAAATTGAAACAAATCAAAACCTATATAATAGCATTAAGGGCAAGAAAAACAAATTATAACGTTAAGAGACTAAAATGAAATTGGACAGAAAATAACTTAGCCAAATAGCCAATGAACAATGCGCATGAGTCACGATGCACAGTGTCCGAACAATCTCCTTTAGCTTCTTTTATAATTTATAATAATTGTAATTGTAATCGTTGTAGTATATAATATATTATATATATTTATTATATATATTTTTGCAGTAGTGATGTGGCACATCACTACTGCAGAAGTGCATTATATATATATATATATATATATATATATATTTTCGCAGGAGTGATGAATTGAATTTCAATTCACGCCGTGAATTTTTGACTTTTGAGCAGCCATTCACTGTTGAAGAAAAAAAAAAGTAGAGGTGCACCCGCGAAGCACAGGGTCAAATGGCCTGGTGAATAGTGTAAATGAGTCATGGTGAGCAGTAACATTCGTTCTGTTTTAGTGTCTTTAGTAATATTCCCATGACAATAAAAACTAAAATATAAAGCAAGTGCAACTTATGAGTGTAAAGACCATGATCATACCTCCTTCACTTGATCTTTGACTGGCTAGCCCAGCAGCATTTATAATAGCATTCCTTGCCAATATTCCACAGACGCCCGCCGATTGTTATATATTTCATGGTTATAGATGGGTTTTTGAATATATAGATGGTGTTTTATCATGTTTTTGGTTTTGGAAAAGTTGAAATCTGGTTTTCTAAGGTTTAGAAAATCAGGCTCGACTTTTCAGTCACCGGACATGATCGGAATTTGTTTCAGGGAATTTTATTCCAGGCATACAGCGCGTTCCTTCCCTAGACTGATGAGGCATTGTCTACAAACTTCATCATAAAAATGTATTTGACGTCAATTCCAGAGCCAAGGCTCACAAGTTTGGATTTGAAGGTCAGCACACGCTTGAACTTGTTTGGAGTGTTTAAAGGGTTTTTGAAATAATTTTTTTTAAAAAAATATTTTATATTTTAAATTAAAACATTTAGGCAGAATACCACTGTTGATAAGGTATGTTATCACTTATAGGTACAGATATCACCGGGATATTTGTTCAGCACTCTGTTCCACTACCATGAAATCATATTGTTCTGTATGCATTGCAACAATATGATTTCATGGATTTGCTTAGTGCGGGTTGTAATTTTACAGCCAGAAGATGCGACAGTCATTGAGATGAATGAGCCAGTGTCAATGACATTTGCACTGAGGTACATGAACACCTTCACCAAGGCCATTCCATTGTCAAACACGGTTTATAATCAGCTTGTCTCCAGACCTGCCTGTTCTGGTTGAGTACAAGACTGCTGAAATGGGTTATTTCAGATTCTACTCGACTCCAAAGATGGAAGAGGATGAACCTGGACCGGAGCTTAGCAATTATCTATTTCCCAACCTGAATCACTTTTGTAAATTCGGAAATCATTTTCAGGATGCTTATCATTTCCTTCAATGGCTTTCATGCAGGGAGCCACTTTTGTAAATTCGGGAATCGTTTTCAGGATGCCATTTCCTTCAATGGCTTTCCTGCGGGGAGCCAGTCCGTCCCTCTGTATCTATTATGTCTTTAAAGCACCCTTCAATCATGACTAATGAATTTTTTTGATGTAATGCAGTGAACAGGCCTCGGAAAGAACCGGTTTATGTATCTTCTATTTTCAAGTTTCCCTGGTACCATGGCATTGAGGATGGGTGCCCAGTGCTTTCAGTTGGTGAGCGAAATACAAGATACAAAGCTACGTTTTCCTGGGAAATATCAGATAGCTTGTTATCTCTTTCAAGTTTGTCACCGTGGAGATGGAGGTCTCACAGGAAATGAGCAGAGAACTGCACCATGGAGCTGCTGTTGACTGAACTGAAAAAATTATCATAATATTTAACCAAAAAAGTAGAAAAATAAGATAATTCAAAATTTTCTGCCACTCCCCAGATTAGGTAGCTACTTTCTCTGTATAATCTCTTCCCGATTTCTTTAAGAGCACAGGATAATCAAAATTACAGCATCTGCTGTACAAATTTGCTGCTGCTGCTGCGCTGATAAATAAATAAACATAAAATAGATAGAGTCGTTGTTTGAACGCGCTGCATGACGTGTCAATCGTTTCTGCTCCTTTTCCTGGCTTCATTGTAGAGAACAACCCCAGCTACAGTGATACCGGATTCCGGAATATCAAAATTGAAATAACCACCGCAACAGCTCCCTTTGCATTTCCCAGGACCTAGAAAGACAGCACATGAATCTCAATCTGAATTTAGAGATTACCCTGAATAATGAAAATAAAATCATGACCAGATCCAACTAATGCCCCAAACCCTCAAGGAAAAAGATTGATTCTTTCGACCAGGATACAACTAGTGGCCCATTTCAAAAATGAAACCTGGCTTGAACAGTCCTAAATTATACGAGGTTCAAGACTCGATGATGTGCTAGATGATGGGTATCGCAATTACAAGTTTTTTTTAAAAAAATGCTAGATTGATTTGTGATAATAAATGAAAAGTAAAACATTATTAATACGACAGGCGAGGAAGAGTCGCCGGAGATACCTGGAGCGTCAGGGCACTGGTATGTTTAGTGACCAAGAAGTTGGTCAAATTCACAAGATACGCTAGAGAAGAATTGAAAATCAGATAGAATATGAATTTCTTATCATCCCTTGCAAGAGAAATTGTGGTTCCAACCACGTCTCCCTCCATAAAATAAGCTGCAGGAACGAGGACGGCAACTGCTACCGGAGCCATATACATTAAGAGGTTCATAGAATGGAGTCTTTCCCTGGTAACACCGCGAGATTATCAAATCATGCCCATTCAAACCCTAATATTGGAGCAAGAACACATAGAGGAGGATCAAATTTTGAATTGGAAACTGCAGAGGCGTTCATTACCCTTCAGAAGATAGCAAAATCCCTTGAACCAGAGTCTTGAGTGCACGTGCTGCCGTGGCACCAATACACATTAAGAACCCGAAAAGGTTAAAACTCGGCTCCCCCTTCAGTCAAGTAATGAGAAAAACAAATGAGATCGAATTCTGTTGATGATTTTTCAATCAACAAAGGAAAAATAGAGAATTAGCACATCAAAGAATTGTCTAAACCAGTCAAGGAGGTTCCTCAAAAACCTGTTCCAGCAGCATTATAGCTAAAGATTAACACCTGAAGAGAAGTGTCATAAACAGTAACTGTCAAATTCAGACGCGGTATAGAACCTTTTGCGGAAGATTGAATTAAACTTGTTCTTTCCATTGTAATGATCCAACAAATTAGCAATTTTCAATAACCAGTAATGATCTTAATGACACTAGAGAGTTTACCTAAAGATAAAACTATCCTCAAATAAGCAACGCCTTGTTCAACTTTTCAATACTAGAAACACAGGCCAAGTTAGATGAAATACTCAAACGGCTATCTTTAAACAACAAGTTGTTAAGAAATTATTAACAAGAGAACCAACTATATGAGCAGAAAACAAAAATACACAACAACAAACACAACCAAGCTTCGATCCCAAGCTTGTTGGGATCGGCTGTATGGATCCTTTGGATCCATTCAAAGCGATCATACACCAAAACAACAAAAATGTAAGGAGGAAGAAAAAACGATACTGGAAGATATCGAAGAGATATATTTCCAGCCACCACAGAGGAACAAAATATGATCCCGAGACCAGAGATCTTCAAAAACTGTGATCTTGACCTCATTGTCTGCAAAGGCACAATCTTGAGCCATGAAATTGCAACATAACTAAACAATGAACATGCCATCATGTGACACAGAGTGAGAGATATGGGGGTACTTGAACCCACAGTTGCTTAGCAAATATTTGTTTAAAAGCAAAACTCCTATATTTGAGAGGTACCATGATGCAATCAACCCGAGGCTAAATAAACGACTCATTGTCTGGGGTTATTTCTTTGAATATGATAAAAGGGTAAGAGGGAAAACTCTGAAAAAACGAGTTGGGCTATCTATTTTTGTTTCTCATGGACCTTGTTTATGGTTTGAACGAAATAAACACGGAGAAAATACAGAGAAAAGGAAGACTGAAGATCTAGCTAGACGAGAGGTAATGTGATAGAGAAACGAAGATTCTGTTTGGTTGGAGAGAAAGTGGGAATGGTTTTGTAAATCAAGAGAGAAGATTTATTACCAGGTTTACATGAATTCTCTTATATATAGGGGTTGAAGATTGATTGTAAGGACGCTTTGAAGTTTTTGAGGAGACAAAGTTGGAGAAAGGTTTCCTTTTCTGTTATGTTTGGTTGGCTGAAAATGTTAGTGAAGCATGAGATTTTATAGGAAATTAAATATTGTATTTAGTAATTTTATTTTTCTTAATTAATTTAGAAATCTCTACATTAATTTCGTTTATGAAATTAGATATTGTTATTATTATTATTATTATTATTTATTAAGTTTAGAGATCCCTTAACCACTCTATATTATTTATTTTTCCTTTCAAAAGATTAGTCTAGCTTAATATTTTTTATATTTAATAAAGAAAATGTTCTTTTCTTTTCGTACGAGACATTATTTAGGATGAGACTGTGTTTTACAAAATAAACCGAGTTTCATACTTTTTCAGATTTTTTTTCAATGTGTTGATTTTAAAAGTATTTTTAAAAAAATATTATTTTCATGTATTTACAAACAAAAATTTAAAATGTTATCAAACTCTTAAACACTATCAATAGTATGAAAAAAAAAAACAAGAAGGATTATATTTGATTTCTTAAACTGGCTTTAACATAAGTACTTCTGAATTAAATAATTAAACATTATTAAAGATAATGTTTAATTTCCTAAAAAATAAAAAAGCTCCTGCATCCGTTAGAAAATGTTTTCTCTGGTTTCGCGATGAAATGAGTAACGGGTTGTTATACTGTCGTTTTGTTTATATTTGTCAACCTAGGTCGAGGGCTAGGTCCACTAGCTTCTCTTCCTTTCAAATGATATCCGAGTTTTTAGCAGCATGCCACCATCATCGTGAAGAAGCTAACACATTTTATTTTATTTTCAAACTTTTGAGTGCCAACCCTAAATTTCCTGACGACTGGTATCGGATCAAAACCTTTGTAATCTAACAGCAGAAGGTAATGGATACGCACATCAGGACATGCTTGCCACAAAAGCCATTTAGGTTACTACCGGTAGGAAATGAACCGGAGCAAGCCAAAGGATTGAAAAGCTTCAAGATTTGCATAATCCGTGATGCACAAACTGTAGCTACAGAATTAAATAGATAAAAGGGCTTTTGCACTATGGATCAGTAACGAATTTTCTGTTTACAGTTTACCTAAAACCAGGGTCCGTAGCAAAACTTCTGCTGACTCAACTACGTTTTCTGAAAGCACTTTCATGTTCTCCAAAAAATAGGGTGGGGGCACACTCACACGAAGCCAAAAGAAAGACTTACAACATTGCTCCAGAATGCCACTTGCTCAATACAGAGGGAGTTTTACTTTTGAAGCCTCAAACTTGGATTATAAAGGGCAGGAGGATGGAGAACTTTTAAGGACTGGTCAGGTTGCCCTCCAATCTTCACCTGCATAGACTGCTTGATCACCCAGTTCTTCCTCAATCCGAAGCAGCTGCGAGAAAGTTATGTCTATTAGGTTCATATCTAACTTGTTAGCCATTCAATTTGTAAGCCTTTACAGATTCTTAAAAACAATGTCTCAGTTTCTTATCACATATGATTGCAATTAAGGGAAGCTCATTCATATTATTAACAGATAACTATGTCTGTGATTTTCTTTTTGGAGACTAGATTTAATAAAAGGGTATGACAGATTAACAGCTTACAAACAATTAAAAAAAAAAAATAGTAGCATGGGTCCATTAGCAAGATGATACAGCAAAAGAAAGGACAGCAGGAAGATCTGTTGCCACGATAGTGAACAAAGCTTTCATTAGAATAGTTAGGAGTTATTCCTTTCTTCCTTCTTCCTACTCTTCCCAGACTTGAAGTTTGTCTTGCCCTAGGATCATAATGGTAGTCACCATAGATCTTATAGGCATGGAGGTTCATGGTAAAAGTTTTTCATTTCTTGATGCTTGTAGCAGCAAGCAATAAGGCTCTCTCCCATCACCACCCACCCATCAAACACACAAAAAATTGGGTAACAATAAAGAAAGTGAACCTGGTTGTATTTTGCTACTCGCTCTCCCCTGCAAGGAGCACCTGTTTTGATCTGACCCATGGCAAGGCCAACAGATAAATCAGCTATAAAAGAATCTTCTGTTTCTCCAATTCTATGAGATGCCACCACACCCCAGTGAGCATCCTTTGCCAGCTTCACCACTTCAAGGGCTTCTGTTACTGTCCCGATCTGATTTACCTAATTTGAACCATGGTAATTAGATTATAAAATATGCCAGTCACTGACAGACCACCATAATATCACATATAAATAGTTCCATTGGTGAATCTTGGAAAAATATATTCTACTTTGCAAAAAATGTAGCATGTGGGATCAATTGCCTAATCTTTCATTGAAAGTTTTATATGTGATGCAATACAGAAATCCACCATTATTAACATCAGAAAAACAATTCAAGTAAAAGAAAAGGCTAAGCAAAAAATTTTCGAGAACAGGAAATCATAAGAATTCCATCTAATGCTAACTATATACCTTGAGAATAAGTGCAGTGCAACTGGACTCATTTATTGCTCTCTTGGTACGATTGTAATTTGACATCAAAAAGTCATCCCCTACAACCTGAAATTAAATTTCATTTACAGCTCCTCGTAGATATGTAAACAAAAGATAAACCCAAATATAATGAACATACCTGACAAAGTCCAAGTTCAGAAAATTGCTTAATGTGTTCCCAATCCTCCCTATCAAATGGATCTTCAATCGAAACAATCGGGTACTCTGAGGCCCAAGAAAAGCAGACATCAAATATTGAAAAATGTATGGCAGCAAAAAGATCTGAGTGTATCCGTGTGTATACCAGCACATAGTTCTTTGTACATATTAATCATATCATCTGCTGACTTGAAATTCTGCCCCGATTTATTTTGGGATTTGTAGTCCAAATCATACTTGGTACCTACATTGGGTTGAATTGAAAAGACAGGATCAGTTGTTGAAAGTAAGCAGTCCCCATACACAAAAGCAAATCCCAGGTTCCTGGGCCATAAGTTAGAAATGAGGCAGAACCCGTAGATAGGCCGCATAATACAGTACAGTATTAGAGTTCACATTTCCCCAGAAATTTCTATAACCCTGAAAAGGACCATTATCTCAAAAACAGTCCTTGGCCATTGACAAACTTCTTCATTTTCTTTGAGACAAGTTACATACCATAATCATATACTACTGTGCAGAAAAAAGCAGATTACCTTTGCAAAAGGTGGTAGCAGCCACATCAATGGCCATCTTTATTCTCTCACCGTACCCTGTTCTGCTGATAGCCTCTTTAACAAGACCCAACCCTTCTTGAACACTGCCAACGGATATAATCAAATAAGAGCCCCATATGAGTTTTGAACATAAATTGCTCTCTTTTAGGGGGGCATACAGCAGATTGTAACTACCCTGGAGAAAATATATGGTATCTGTTTATGATTTACACATGCACTGTACTTTTTCCTGATCTATTTTCCTTTTCCAATCATTCTTATTCTCAGAAATTTATTTTTAGAGGCTGATTTGCAGACTGGGAGTTGTCACGACATTTTCAAAGACATGATTATCAAGCACAAATGAGAAAGACTTGCCTGGATAAGTTTGGAGAAAAACCACCATCTTCACCAACATTACATCCTTGTTCACCATATTTTTCTTTTATAACAGCCTGTTCTATTTAACATAAGAAATTGCAATCAATGAGTGAGTGGAGGCAATGTGCATTCTCATTAACAGTTGCAAGATACTAGATCAGAAAAAAAACAATTATAACACTAACAGCTAAGACGACAGGAATAGAATCCAAGTGAACCAATACTTCATATCGATTCCACCATATAATAAAATGACAGTCACATAAAACATATTTTGGTAGGCTCAAAGGCATCTATCAAGTTACATGGAAAAAGAAGGCTTTAATTTCATTACTGAGATTAAATAAGTGTTCTTTTTTTAATAAGATGGAATGTTTAGTCTCCCTCACTTCTACTCATATTAACTCAAGACCAGAGAGAGACTGCATCGTGTAAAGGAAACAGCTAATTTAAAAAGAAAAAGAAAATGAGTAGCCTTTTGCTCCATAAATACTAATGGGATCATTGACAACAAGAAAATGAGACACCATGCATTATTAACCCACACCTCCCTTACTTTAGCCAAGCATATAATTCCAGAGATAGACCACTTCAGATAAAGGAAACGGCTAATTTAAAAAGAAAAGAAAATGAAAAGCCTTTTGCTCCATAGATAATGGGATCATTGACAACTAGAAAATGAGACACCATGTATTACTCCACCCCTCCCTTCCTTTAGCCAAGCATATAACTATCAGACTCATACATGATTTAGAGAAAAAATATCAAATCATCTCTGTTAGGGTGGATAATGGAGTTGAGCACGAATCTTCATTAACTTTCCCAACCTACAATCTGGTAAATGCCGCACCTTCTGAATCTGGACAGATGTTATCAGTTTACGCATGGATATTTTCATATGTTTATAGACCCCCCTGCATGTAGAGCTTACAGAAGTAACTTGTTTGTTGGTTACTCTAACTCATGTGACCATTAACACTTTTTTAGGGTCAAGGGTTCAAGGCTGATGAACATAAGATGTACTTGGGGGTGGGGGGTTAAACAAAAGCATAAGGGAAGGAAACTAGTATCTGAAAATAAAGCCAGGCAGAAAGATCATGAGAAAGAAGCAACCAGTACATTAATAGTTACAATCCCAGAAGTTAGTTCTAACGAATAAAATCACCTTTAGATGATGGTATGTTTCGGAACCCATTTGTAGTGCCTCCTCAAATCTGTTGGCTCCAATTGGAAGAATCATAATTTCCTGTTCACGTCAAATTTGATTTTTGCAATGACTGAGTGAATTGAAGAAAACTTGAAGTTTTAGGACACAACAGAAAAAATTTTAAAAAAAAGTTACAGAGGAAGTATTGATTCATCTTTCATATTAGAACTCCATCACATCATCATATTAGAATCAAATACCTACCAGTAAAACAAGGAATATCTCTTCTTCAAAATGAATAAGACATGTGAATCCTATTGATGTTGCAGTGGTAACTTGTGAATTCATAAAATTCTAAAACTTTTCACATCATCCCAATACATAGAAAACTGCTTCATGTTTCAGAACTATCCCCACTCAGATCAATGGATATTCTTATAAAAGGATTCTATTAGACTTTGAAATGCTTAACAAATTATCAGAATATGTTCAACTAACTCTTAATATACTGTAATTCTTAGCAGACAGTTTCCACTATCAAAAGCTCACTGTTCCTAGTTATGTTTCTTATGGAAAACTCATTAGCATCCTCCAACGTCCTTCCCAATAACAGAAGAAAAATAAGCAAGCAAAGTCACTACCTCCATGTTTTTCTGACATCTCAGCCTAATCAACTAGCATTGCATGGACTTTCAAGCCAATTCTCTATTTAAAACACCCTTTTTTTCCAAGAATGAAAGATTTTTCACTTAAAAATTGCTAAATAAATAAATAAATAAAAAAGTAACCTGTTCAAAAATGCAATGCACTTCTGATCATTATCAACTGAAGATTCTTCCAAGCAACTTATAAAGTTTGCATGTAATATTAAACATAAATAGACCATACCTGAATGGCTAGATTGTTCCCGGCATGTTTTCCACCACTTATGACAGTGAAAGCTGGAACAGGAAGAGTCGGGTTGGTTTTGCCAAAAAGATCAGAAATGTGTTTGTAAAGTGGAACCTGGTATTTCCACATCAAAATATTCAAAGGATTGCACAAAATTATGATCTAAGAACTACATTAATTTAATTACAAATCCAAAATAAAAGGTATCACTCATGCCTCCCTTTCAGCGGCTCCAGCTTTGCATGCAGCAATTGACACAGCTAACATGGCATTTGCTCCAAGTTCACCCTGCAGTTCACTTACAGTAATTAACAGGATGCCTCATAACATGTTAGCAAACTAAGAACTAGATCAACAATCATCTCAAATGAAGCCTTCTTTTCTGTTTTATGGACAGTGAACCAGTAACAAGTACAGAGAACTGGAGTGAGCATCTGATAATCAAAGACGGCAAAGAAAAGAAAGCATTACCTTCTTTTCTGTTTTGTTTAAGTCTATCATGGCCTGATCAATTTGAGACTGAAGTGTCGGGTCCATGCCAACCAGTGCTTCAGATATCTTCTCATTAATGTTCTTAATAGCTCTAGTCACACTGTTTCCGAGATAAATTCCTTTGTCCCCATCTCTCAGTTCAACAGCTTCATACCTGGAGAAATCATCAATCATAATCACTTACCACTACACTAGATTTGAAAAGAATTCTAAGTTGTTCTTATTACACAAGTCAAACTTACAACATGGGCTTGAAATAGGTTAACAGAATGAACCTACTGGACACATTGTCAACAAATTGTTCTCTAGCCTTTTAAAAAAAATATGAAAGGCTTGACGGGATTAATTAAAATGAAGGGGGCTCTAGAAATTAAAGGGGAAACAATAAAAAAAAAATTGCTCACATGCCAGAAACATGACCGCTAGGAACAGAAGCACGGAAGCTGCCTTTGTTGGTGAACAAGTCAACTTCAACAGTAGGAATCCCTCTGCTATCCAGAATCTGCCTCCCTATTATTTTCGTTATCACTGACGGGACCGATTTTCTCATGTGATTTGACTGCAATAATTCATAGAGCAATTAGCCAAGACAATAAATAAATCAGAATCCAATAGTCTGCCTGCCTGTCTGTTTGGTTGCAGGGAAAAAGAAAAGGAAAATGAGAGAGATTTACTATGAAGAGAACAGGATCGGAAGTTTTGGCCCTAACGGCGGCATTGACGGCGTCTTCGATTTTACGAGAAAGCATGTGCTTGTCTAGGTATTCCTGCACCGACATTTCTCCTCCTCGATTCTTCTTTTTGCCTTTTCAACTCCTGTAATGTACAACTAGAGAGAGAGAGAGATTGGAGCCTCCCTGCACAGCAGCTGAGATTGAAAACTAGAAGAAATCTGTAAATCAATTTCCAAGAGAGTCTAATAACTGGGCATGATTGCTTCTTCACTCTGGTAAAAGGGTTCTCTGTTACTCAACACCCCTGCTACTCTGGGTTCTCCTTTTCCACTACTTTTCGTAATTCGAAACGCGATTTACGAAACGACGTGTCGGCTAGTGAAAAGATCTGTCAACTCTTTCATCTCATTGAACGACTTGTATCCTACGAAGTAAGTTCCAATAAATGATTTATTCATTGTTGATGAACGATTTGCCCTCAATAGTAACAGTTATACAGCTATTTTTTTCCTCTAGTTTAATATTTCGTTAATATCACACCATAAAAGAGATAAATATAAAAAAATACAGATATTTTTATTAAAAAAAGACATAAAACAAACTTATTAATTAATTACAAATGTTTTAAAAACATAAAAACAGACATAAACAGGCTATTAAAAACGATCAGTGGTAAACCATACTCTTTTCTATAGGCATTACAAAAGCTGGCTTGAATTAAACATGATGACCACAGAAACTCAACAGTCTAGCAAGAGCTGCCTGCACATGCTAACTATCTGTCTTGCAAGTATTATTCGTAACAAAACGATACAAGCACAGAGATGCATGTAAACGTGCAAGGACTTTATGTTTTTCATGTCACTACAAAAGCACTTGATGAACCGGTGAAATGGCGAATCGAACCGAAAAGGCTCTTTGCAGCTCCAAAATGTCTTATTCTATAGACACCAGGATTGGCAGATTGCGGTATCCTCCATTCAATGGTCGCGTGACTACGAGTGCTTAGTTTTGAAGGTCTCGACCACTTGAAGCGAAGGCAGAAATCGTCGTCGTCATAAGCTGGGAACCAGCTTTCCTTTCCTTGGAGGATCTCCACAAGGGAGAAGGTACCTTCTGTCATGAGGTCATTCCTTGGGCAAGCTGACCAGAAAACTACCGTGACTGTATCTCCTCTTTTGAAAGTGGAGTTCAGGGGTACATCAGAGCTGCAATCACCGAAATGCACGCCAGGCGGGGTTGCGTCCATTACAACTGGTGTAAGTAGGCTTATTTGTTCGTTCAGAAGATCAGGGGGTTGTGGACCAGGCTCGACCGACCGGCCACTGGTAAGAGCAGCTGCAAGCTTCTTGAACTCCTGGATATAGGCACTGAGAGTGTGTGGCCCAAAGAGCGTCGAGGCACCCTGAGAACAATATCGCTTAGAAGTCTTAAATAAATATTCTGTATTTGATTACTTTAAGAAAAAATCACTATAGAAAATTATACAGATAAATGCAAGGATGGAAAGCCTTCGATGGCTTCCATCTCTTTAGTCTTCATGATATTGACCACATTCAAAATCATTGCGGCAGGAGATTCAAACCCATTTTTTCTGATCCTTCAGTAAGAAGATTCATTCTCCTCATTAGAAATTGGAGGTAAACCAATAAAGATTTCTTTGCTGATTCATATCATGAACAGGCGATTTATAAAGGTAAAAAATAAAACATCACAAAATTCCTAAAATAGAGCCCATGACTGTCAATTTTATCTTTGCAAGTTTCCCTTTGATAATTCATAGTGATATGGTATGGAATAACGGGTACTGAGATCATCCAGCTCCAATCATAAGGATGATGCTTGGAAGCCTCAGACAACTTCCAATTTAGACCCAGATGGAAACCTGTTTTTGCTAATGAACCAACTGCCCGTGCATGTCAAGCTGGCTAGTATATAGTTCTCTTAACGCTAAAACTACATGTCACAGTGAACTTTTTCCTAACAAATAAAACTATTCACGTGTCTGTCATTAAACTATTCATGTAATGTGCCATTCAATTATTCATGCATCTGTCATTAAACCATTCACTTACCTCATATCTCTGCATTTCATACTCTTCAATGGTGGTCACGTACTGTGAATAGGTGTTAGTCAATCCTGCTATAACAACGTGAACATTACTGTTATATTCTTCATGCCCACTACTCATGAGCACTGTCTTGACAGCATCTCTAAGACGCCTCCCAGCCATGGTTGTAAATTCTGTTTGAAATAATCAAGAAGAAAATTCTTGAACTCATAAAATCATAGGTCCAAGCATATAATCAAGGAGACAATGCACAAAGCTCAACATGAAGCTGGACTAGCCTGAAGCAAAATTTAGTTATGTATATTCCAGGGGTATTTTTTGCATAATGTAAGTTCAACCCACCATGCAACATGTCCATTTACACAAATAAATTCATTTGAGCTGGACCAGACTATTTAATGACAAAAAGCTGGACTGTACTCAGGTTGACAAAACATCTTCCATCCCAGCCTGAGTAACAACCTTAGCAGTGTGCTCATCACCACCATTTGGTAAGAGACAAAAGGTCTAATCTTAGCATGTTTTATCATCCATGGCTATAAAATATCAGCAGTTTCTCATCAATTCAACTTCAGAGCTTAGTTTGATCATAAATCATGAATCTGCAAACGAAAGCATAAACCTTACAGGAAAATAAAATAAAGAATCAATGAAAGGTACCTCCAGGTGCACTGAGGATGACTAGCTGCCCTACACGGAGAATCTGGATTGGAAGGATAGAGGGCTGTATAATCCATGAAAGAAAAGGTTGGTCAGTAGTAAAGCAACAGTGGTTCCAAAAATCATCTGCATGATAATAGTTTCACTAATAGGAATACCAAACAAAAGATAAAAGTAGTGTTCCTAAAAGTAGAAAAATAGTTACAGACAAAAGAGGCAGACATGCCATGCCAGAAGACACCTTTAGAAAACTTCAAATCATGAAAAACAAACTCTCTGAAAACAAGCCAAAAAAAAAAAAGGAATGCTGAATATATGATGGAAGTAATTCTTCAACAGATTATTATTATTATTCGGGTTTATTCAACTTGTGATGCCATCACATTATTTTAAGGTGTGAGTGAGACTTCATGGACATGCATTGAGCAAATCTTATGCCTGGTGCTTAAGGAATTCTGTGTTTATTAGAATGGCATCAACCAAAAATGTTAGGCATGCCTGCAGTGATGAAGCTAAACAGTTTCCTATACCCATATTCAGGACATGCATTAATTAAACTTCTTAGTCATTTGTATGAAGATTCCAAATTTCAATTCCAAGAAAAAGGACAAAAAAAAAAAAACAGGCCCTCTAGCAAAGGATAATCAAGTTATTTTGAAAACACTATACCATTCTCGAATTTAGCACAATATCAAACAGTCAATTCTGTGCACACATAAATGTGAACAGGAGTTGCTGCTATGAAGTTCAGAATGAAGGAAACTCTACCCATTACATTATGCTAATTGACGGGCCATACAGTTAACTACACCCAATCCTAGTTTTAAGTTGTTTGATGTGAGAAGGACAGGATTTGAACAGTCAATCTACAGCTCTGAGCATAAATCAACAGGCGGCCATTTAATTCCAAAAAAAAATAGGAGTAGAACTGAAGCTAGTTACTGCTAATCAATACTATTACCTTATCCAGATATTAAGTTACTTTAGTTTTTAACGATGAACTTTAGGAGTGTCAACTTGCCTAGAAACTTTTGTAAACAACCACATTCTACTAGCATAAGATGTACAAACAAGTAACTCACCGCCCAATCATATGGTATCTTCATTTCACCAGTATCAATCAAGATGGGCTTCGGATGCTGGCAATCAACTTGTTCCTTTCCTGGTGCTTTTAAGAAGCTGCCCACCAGTCTCCAAAAGGCATTTCCCTGATAAAACATGGCAACAGACAGCAATCAGGAGAAATGGGCAGTCACTGAATAGCATGACAGAATACGATAATTCAAGACATCAATATCACAACCATAGGTCACCTTGTCATCTCCTTGCTTGAAATCAAAAGCTCCAGGTCCATCTGTTGTTCCAGCAGCAAATGCAAAACCCATTGCAGCAGGACATGTTTTTACTACCTCAGAACCTCCTCCCTGTTTAGGAAGTGTCACTTCAAGCTGGGAGAAGTCTACAAAAGAGTGGCGATAATCAACCTTTCCATTTAATTTCTCTGATGCTGTGTTGAAAAGATCCACAGCTTTTTTGAGTTGTCTCTCTCCAATGATACGGGTACTTTCAAATTCATCAGGGTAACTGCCAGTTTAGGTTCAAAAAACAAATTAGCATTAGCATTCCAACAGCTCAAAAGGCATGTATTTTATTATCAAAAGCATCGGATTGCACAAGATTTCAGTACCCTGGCCCTCGGCCATAGCACAACTCATTCTTCCCACCACAGGTACTGTGATTGAAATCACAAGGTAGTCCAGTGTCTATACAGAAAGCTCCAAGAACATTGGGGCTAACATCACCACAGTTCGATTGGCAAAATGCAGACACAAATCCAGGTTTGTCAGCCTGCCTGAGAGCACCCCTGACACGTCTTGCAACACTAAGAATCTTTTTTGCAGGTCGGCCAGGAGGAGACTGGAAGGATGCTGCAAGCTCCAGTAGCTTATGGTCTGCAATACACCATCAAAAGTAAATGGAAGAAGCCATTTAGCCTTGTTCTATTATTCAAACCTAGAGGGAAAAAAGTAGAGCATTTGGTGTTATGCGTCAGTTCTCAGGTCCTTCAAAATCCCTGTTGCAAGTGTGCAACTTGACAGTATGCTGGATCTGGTTGTAAGGTACCAGATCCAACTTGCATATTCTATATTTGTAAGTATTTGAAATACTTCAAGTGATCCACTGTTATCACTTATTTTATTTTTCTTTTGTATATCTTCAATGTCATCTTCACCTGATTATAAGGCAGAAATTCAGACATCCAGCAAGCACTGAGCTGGTGACAAGGTTAATTAACTGACTGGAAGCCTGAAATGTTATTATTATTTTTTTCCAAAATAAGAACCGCATTAGTGCCAGAATTTAATAAAGTGATATGGTATAATAGTTATCCATCAATCATTTTTGTTTTATTGTATATTTTAATCTGATTTTTTTAGCCCTTAAAGATAATATGATTAAACTGAACCATGCAATTCTAAAAGTCCATAAGCCTCGCACATTTTTGCAGTGTCTAGGGTCAATGTGAGCCTGTTTATTTGAAGACCACAAACTCTAGCAGGTAAATTAAAGTGCTTGTCTGAAGCCAAAAAAAACCAGGTAGGTTAATTATCTTTTCATAATTTACTCTATCTTGACTTAAGACAAAAAAGAAAAGGAGCAACTTACGATTATCATGCGAGTCTGGGATAATATTCGAGATTCTTCGAGGGATTCCATCAGCTACACCATCATCAGAATACAAGTTTCCACCACCACTGTGCTGAAACCAGTCTTCCATAAATCGTGCTGCTGCCCCCTTGTTATCCCCACTAATTAAAGAGTTTGTGCGACTCATAGAAGTCCCATGGGTTGCAAACCAATTGAAGCTACCTACTGGACCCCTCTCAGCATCTACAAACTTCAAAAGGGTCATTTCTTTGTCAACATCATACTTGTATTTGCTGCGCTCTTCAGCAGGATTATTAAGATATGCACTAGGGCTGCGATTTACACCCGCATTTAAGATCTCTCCTGTAAGTAAGAAGGCAAAACCCCTCTAAGATTATATTCAGCAATATGACCACCACCATGGCCCTTGCCAAAAAAATAAAAGGATGCGATAACAGCTTTTGCGAAGAGACCATACAGTCATGGGTGCAACATAGCACATGGTACAACTATATAGAGAAAATAAGAAGTAGAGGGATCCAGGTTCAATCCAATTATTGATTAAAAGTATAGCACAGGCTACAATGGCATCTGAAGAAGAATAAGCTCTTCAAACATAGAAGGTTGTCATTTTACCAGAATGACACAAAATTGAAAGTCAAAGATTTGTTAGATCGTTCCCAAAAATAGTCTCTAATAAAGGTGAACATTGAGATAGTAATAAGCATCTAAACAATAAATTTCTAACACCAAAATGGAAACTTGTAAAACTAACGAGTGAGACATTCTATGTGAAACAAAGGGCATTACACAAATCACCCATTAGCAAAAGTCAAAAGCCAAGCAAGAACTTTTCTGGCATTTTAAACGACAGATTGTTTTCACCCATTAGCAAATCCATGATCCACAAAAATCATATATGTTCCCTCACCCTTATTCACAAAAATCGATCCGGGGTGGAGATTTTCATGAGCTTGAATTATGCATTTCTCAATGCCATCAACAAGCGCATCGAATGATTGACGCACAAATCCAAGAGATGTCACAATATAAACAACATACTGAAGATAGCCCCCGGGACCAGCATGGGTATGAATGCCACTAATAGCAACATTCTTTTCAGTGTAGAGGTCTCCATACCTGCAATATAAACAAAAAGACACTAACTCTTAACTTTAATAACATCAAAACACGGCTCAAACGATCATAATCTAAAAGCAGAAATGAGAACTACCTTGCCTTCAACCTCTCAATAACTTTAATAGTGACAAGTTGAGAGGCCATACAGGCATCAAGATTAACAAACACAACACGGTTCCCTTGGGGCTGAGCCACAATAAAAGAACGAGCTCGCAACCTGAAGTGAACCCCGGAAGCAACCTGTTCTGTGTTAGCATAACCCATCATGTTAACATCAGCAGCTGGTCCAGTGATGTCATAGCTTCCAAGCCCAATTAAGTAGTTGGGATCTGATAACACTACTCTACCATTTAGCAGCAGCAACAGGAATACTAAAGAAATCAAGAACCAAATTGGTCTTTGAAGATAAAGATTTGAAAGATGGCAAAACCCCATCTTAACACTAACAAGAAGATTATAAGAACAGATGATCAATTCATTCTTGTCATTTCCCCTACAAGAAATATACAAATCGTGATCAAATTTACATTGTAAAAATAAAACAGGAAAAGAAAGACATGAAGATTTTTAGAAGAGAAGAAGTGTACCAGGATTTGAGAAGTAAACTTGCTGGGGGAAAAGGAGCATGTAGATTTTGTTTAAGAGATATATATATTCCACCTACGATTCTTACTAGTGGAGTCAAAGCAAAGAACGAGCGTTTCGCGGTTTTATCACGTTATGGCCTCCCCTGTCCTAACCTAACTTTTATAAGTTATTAATGGCATTGTTAAGATTGTTTTTTAACAATATTTTTTATTTAAAAATATATTAAAATAATATTTAAAACAAAATTGATATCAACACATAAAAAAAAATTTAAGAGCACAACAAAAAAAAATTAAAAAGTGTTTTTTTAAATGCAGTATCATATACTCTCTAAGTGTCTAATTGTGAATATAATTGAGGTTATTTTTAAAAATAATTGTCTTTCAGAAACGCATTAAAATTATATTTTTTATTTTAAAAAAATATTAATATATTAAAATGATCTAAAAATATCAAAAATATTTAATTTAAAATAAAAAAAAATCCAAAAGGGTTTTGGAAATGCAGTGCCTTTTAAAAAAAATAATTAGTTTTAAATTATTATTTTTAATTATTTTGATCAACAATATCAAAAGAAAAATTCTAATTAATTCTGTTTAAATGAGATAGAAAAATAAGATTTTAAATATGTTTAATAAATAACTGCATATTTATTTTTATTGTCATTAGACAATAAAAATGGAGCTCGAAATTCCGACGCTTCCCGTGTGTGTGTTTCTTAAATGTCAATAGCTCCAAAAAGGTACTAGGAAGGGGAAATAACTCAGAAATTCAGGCTGGGGCAGCTTGCCACGCATGTCTTTGAGACATGATAGATCCTCTCCGACGGAGCGTGCGTGGCAGGCACGTGTCAGCTTATAAGCTCAAGGTGTTTCTACTCCAAATCTTCAAGGGCTTTTGTTGAATACAAACTGGAGTAGCTCAGCTAGATCAGGGTGCATGTCGTCGACGGCCGACAGTTTCAATAAATGAGAAAAGGAGGTGGATGGTCGTCTGACCATGTCATAATTGCTAGCGTCGCCAAATGCATTGCAGGCATGAATTCTCGCCTGGATGGCTTGAATTGAAAGAAAGCTACAAGATTCTCTCGTTACAGTAAACGTGTCGCGAGTTCAACCAGTCTTCCCACTCTTCCAGAACAGGCCGTTCTCTTCAGCTACAAGAATTGTTTGCAATCGCAGGAAAAAGCATGAATTTGATGTTTATCGTTGACCGTGGTTTGCATCTGACCGTGGTTTGCATCGTTTTTTTCGTGGATCCCATGTGAATTAATCTGTGTTTTGTACATTATCAAACACTATAAATCTGCTTATTGTTCAAAACACCGCTGGGATTGCGTTACCCATGGTTGTCAAAATCGTGATTTTGACACGACACAGAAAGGGTTTCGAAAAATCGGATCGTAAAATCGTACCTGAATTTTTCCGTACAAAAATCGTAAAATCATAGTTAAATTTGTGTAGGTAGAAAAATCGTAAATTTTATTTAAAGTAAAAAAAAATTATTTTTTTCAAAAATTTTAAGTATAAATTTTAAAGTTAATATTACTAGTTTTCAATAGTAATTTCATAATATATACAAGAGAGATAGAGAAAAAGATAATATTATATCTATATATATTACAAACACAATAAAGGGCGTGGGATTTCCACTGTAGCACCAGACAGGTGACTGTGGATTCGAGCAGTGCACGCCCGGTTTTGGCCCTCGGGCGCGCGGCAGAAGGGGCTAGGAAACGGGGCTATTTTCGGTTTTTCCTGTTGATTTTCTTTTTTTTGTAATATTCATTTGTGAACATTGTATTGACGATTTCGTCCCCGGTAATAGGACAAAACAGGCTTTCGGCTGAGGGGCACCAGCGTAATTGCGCGCGGCCGGTCCGGTCCGGTCCGCTGTAACTTTTTGAATTTTTTAATATTTTCTTAAATGGCTAAATACGGTTTTAGCCCCTAATAAGCAAAAAAACATGAATTCGGTGCATGGGTGGAACGGTAATTGGCCCTATTTTTCGAATTTTTTAATCGGTGTCTGCCAGGGCGTGAGGCGCACGCGCCAGACGGTTTTTCGCCTCACGCCCTGTTGAGGTGGCGCGTGCGGCCTCCTCCGGTGGCCGGAAACTGTCTACCTGAGGCCAGAACGATGCGCCGCCGCGTGTTCTTCCTCCCGCGGTGGTGCGTGTAACCACCAAATGTCCGTGGACGCGGCGGAGGCCGGTTAAAGCCGCCGGCCACGTTTCTCTCTCTCCTGCACGTCAATGTGCAGGAGAGTCCCCCATGTTGCGTTACTTTTCACTTCGGTCCCTGTAGTTTTAATTTCGTTTTTGGTCCTCATTTCTTTGATATAAGTTTTGATTTTGTTCGATTGGGTCCTCCGATTTTAATTGATTGAATGTGAAAGTTTCACTTCGGTCCTTCTACTTTCAATTTCCGGGTTGGCTGTATATAACTCAATCAATTCGGTACAAAAGTTTCGATTTTTGCAATTTTGTCATCTAATTTCAATTGACAATAAATGTAATTTGCATTTCAGCCCTTTGACTTTGAATTTTTTAATTTAATCCCTTTATATTTGATTTTCATTTCAGCCCTTACACTTTAATTTTTTTTTAATCCCTACTTTTGTCCATGTATATATAAGTGTATTTAACACAACAACAACAACAACAACAACAATAATAATAATAATAATAACAATAACAATAACAATAACAATAACAATAATAATAATAATAATAATAATCATGATTTAATTATTTTTTATTTTTACTCTTTTGTTATTTTTTTTCCCTCCCGATAATTTGATAATATTTTTTTTTTGCCGATAATAGCAATGATAATTTTTTTTTTGTATCTTTTGTTAAAGTTTCTTGGATATTTTTAGTCTTTCATTTATTTATGTTTCTTTCATTATTAACATAATAATAATAATTATAATAAGAATAATAATAATAGTGATTATTATTAATATTATAATAATAGTGATTATGTATTCTATTATTATAATAATAGTGATTATTTATTCTTTCATAATAATAATAATAATAATAATAATTTTTAATTTGTTTTTCTTGCTTGCTGTTTTGTTCATGCTTTTTATTTTTTTCCCTCGGTATAATTTAATAATTTTTTTGTTTTTATTCCAGCGGCAATAATAATTTTAGATATTAAGACTCCGATGTTGCTATTGTTATAATATTTTAAATTAATATTGCTTCCTTTTCCCATTTTTTTTCCCTCTTTCTATGAATTGATTTTTTTAATTTTATTATCTGCACAAGAATGATTTCAGTAATTTGTTGTTTTTTCTTATTCAAATATGTTGCTCTTTTTTCTAATGTTAGTGCGCGCTCTTTTGTGATCGTTTATGATGCAATACCTATATTCTAAAAAATGTAATCTATGCTTACGTGACAAACTCAACTCAAAATTTGAAACATGTTATCTTTTTATCTATAATTTTTATTTACTTATATGATATAAATTTATCGTTGTTGATTTAATTATGTTAAATTATATACAAAAAAAATATCCGCGGCAACGCGCGGGCAATTAGCTAGTATATATATATATATATATATATATATATATATATATATATATATATATATATATATATATGCAGAGAAGGGGGGCGAATATATATGCGGAGAGGGGGGGCTAATATATATATATATATATATATATATATAATTATATGCAGATTGCAGAGAGTTAGAGACAGAGGGGGCGCCCGAAATGCAATTTTAAGCAGAATTATAAAATCGGACCGATTCGGTCTGATTTTACGACTCAACCCGATTTTGACCGAGTTTGACCGGTTTTGATTTTTCTTTCCGAGTCAACCAGTTTTATGGAGTTGACTCACAAAATCGTACGATTTTGCGAGTCAACTCGCGTTTTTAATAACCTTGGTTACCAAACGCCCTCTAAAACTAGCCAATTTAAAATGGTCAAAAATGTCCTCGGTTCTAAGGGTTAAATTTTTTGACTCAAATGGTAAAATGGTAATTGTACTGTTAAAATCCACAGTAATCATGTCTAGGTATACAGTGAAACGAACACACATTCTATTTCTTTTTTAATATGAACTATATTTTTTAAAAGAAAAACATTTACTTTCATATAATATTTATAATATTTGTAGACTTATATCATATTTATTTTATTCAATTAATTTAATGTTTTTGTCTATTTATATTATCATTTAATTAAAAAAAACTAAAATATTGTAATAAATAAAATTTAGCAAAATAAGGTAGATATTTTGTCTTGTGATATTGGATATCTTGATCTACATTTGTTTTTCTATTTTTAAAAGTTTTATTTTTGGTATCGTTGATAATGTTTTTTTATATATTAGCATATACAACTCTTAAATATTTTTATTTATATATATATTTATATTTATATATATATATATATATATATATATATATATATATATATATATGAACTTTTAAAATTACACTTAATTTTTTTAAGTTATAAAAATACATTGAAAAAACCTATATATGCAATTTTTTATATATAAGAACTAAAAATATCTATACCGTAATAAAATGCAGATCCAAAAAAAGAAGATGCAAATTTTTATTTAATTATATATATAAGGTTTCCCTAAAATTTCAACAAAACCTCTCATGTACTAGTATATCTCAAGTTATCATCAACATATAATATAACCTTTAATTAAATCTCGACCCAATCCTCCTAATTCTATACAACCACGAACATCATTCTCATTACAACCGCAATGAATAAACCATGCATTTAACAACAATCATTAATTTACAACAAGATTAAGATAAATTTAGTCACATTAAAATAGAAAAATAAATGTAGGTGTAAATTATAAACTAAATAAATGAAGAAAATAAAAGTGAAAGAATTCACAAACAAATTAAAAAATGAGAATTTGATTTTTTATATAATATCTAGATAAAATATTTGAGATATCGTAAAACTCAGAATTAATTGAGGTTAGTTATAAATTAAAAATAAATAAAAGAGAAATAAAATAGGTTGAGGGAGTGAAATTGAAAGAAAAGTAGAGAGTATAATTTAACTATAAAAAGAGAAAATATGTGGTAAAAATAAAATATTTAAAGAAAATGAGGGTCTAAGTGCAAATAAAAGAAATCAAGTGTACCCATCTCTTTTCTCTTATGCTCGCCAAAATGGGGGGTGAGAGGGAGATGTTGATATTTTTCTTATTCAACTCAATAGAAATTTCAAAGCAAAAAGGATTAAGCATTAACAAGATATTCAAACATAAAAACACATAAAGAATTTGAAGTATTACTGAAAGGAAACATTGGAGAAAGAAAAGAACATTAAGGTTGGCAATAGTAAAAAAGGAAAAAGAAATTGTGATTTCATAACTAATTAAGATTTAATATGTCTTTCAAAATTTTTTTTACATCATATAACTAATTTAATCTAGTCATCTATGCTTATTGCTTGAAAAACAACAATCATACTAACATTCTCCCTTCAATGACATTTTATCATCCAATATATCTTTCCTTCAATTTTGAAAATATTTTAAAGTTTTTTTTTTCTATATAATAGAAAATTTCAATAACTACTCGAAAACCATTTTACCCTAGAGTTTTTAATTACCTTTTCAAACAACAAATTATACTTTTTTCAAGGATACGATATTAAATAATAATTTTCTATTTAGAAAGTAGAAGTTGAAGATTTATGATTGACCATGATAAAAATATTTTTCAACATCACATCATATTTTTTTGCAAAAAATTCAATTACTTTTTATATGTGTTTATTTTTATTTTACAAAATAAAAAGTGATGTCTAAAAAATAAAATTATCAAACACAATAGGGTTCATGATCTATATTAAAAAATCAAATATCTTAACATGTATTTATCTTTTAATTTCAAGTATGGAATTTAGTTATTATTAATATATGTTTTATATATATTAACACATATAATTCTTTGATTTATTTGATTATACACACACTAGCCTTTTGGTTTACTATTTGGATTTTTTCTGTAATATCAAGAAACATGTTGAAAACACACACTTATTTTTTATATTTAGAAAATATTTACCCAGCTCCTCAAATTAGACTAGCTAGCATAAATGCATGTTTGAGAGTGTGGTTGATGTTGTTTTTGAAAATATTTTGTTTATAAATGCATTAAAATGATATATTTTTAAATTATTTTGGACATTAGCACATCAAAATGATCTAAAAAAACCAAAAAAAAAATAATTTTAAAGTAAAAAGTAAAAATATTTTTTTTCAAAAGTAATTTTGAAATGCGGTGCCAAACACCCCCTAAAATTATATAAATTCTTTGATATATCATAAATTAAAGTGTTTTTTTCATCTTAATACCACAAACTAACAAAAACTTAATAGGAATTCAACCTGAACAAGGAATTTAGGTATAATTGGACAAGAATCTGCACTTTGATCTCTCATGAACTGTCCTAATATGTTCTTCCTAGTTTTTTTTGCTTGATATATGTTAAAAACACTTCATTTAGCTTGTTTTTATATTTTTATACCATTATTAAATTCAAAACAAGTTAAGTAAGATTATGTAGAACATGAAATATAAATAAAAAACTAACAAAAAAGCAGTAAAGCATCAAATGATTAAATTCATGGTTTTTTCGTTAAAAAAACGAAATCAATATTAGCTAAACCCCACAGACGACGTCGTGTAGCGTCGCAGAAGAACGAACATAACGCAACAGAGTCAAGCTAATGTAAACCGGTCTCCTTTTCTTTCCATTTCCTTTTGCTCCTGCTCGCTCAAGCATAGACTGATAGGCTTATATTTTGTTTTTTCAAGGCTGCCTCTTCACACTTCAATCAATCAGTAAGGTTCGTCTCCTTACTGAACAATCTTTTTTTCAGGAATCTATTCCCTCTCTTTCCCTTTTTTTTGCTCACCAATGCTTAGATTTGCCTTAAATTTACACCCACTTTTCGATTAAAACCCTAATGCTTTCCATTTCTGATTTCTGTATTAAACACTTTTTCTAGGGTTATATAATCTGCGAGATTCAGGTACGTCGTGGGTTCTTACACCACTGGTGCAATTCTTTATTGTTACTGAGAAAAATTGGAAACGGATTTTCTATTGTTTAGGTTAAAATATTTTTTAAAAAGACATTATTGTTTGATATGATAAATTGTATTTCTTGTATTGTTAGGGTTGGATAGATTGATGTTGTTTGGGAGTCGAAGAAGCAAAGATTGATTGATTCTTTGCAATGGGATTTGATAATGAGTGTATACCCAACATTCAATCTCTTTCTGGAGAGTATTTTTGCCCCGTTTGTCGCCTTCTTGTGTACCCAAATGAAGCATTACAATCACAATGCACTCACTTGTACTGCAAACCCTGTTTGACATATGTCGTCAGCACTACCCGAGCCTGCCCCTATGACGGCTACCTTGTGACAGAAGCAGATTCCAAGGTTTTTCCTTGCCTATCATGGTAGTGAATCTAATTGCAGGGCCAGTGGTGTTATGTACATGCTAATGTACCTTTTGTTTTGCTTACTGCAGCCTCTTATTGAATCGAACAAGGGACTTGCTGACACCATTGGCAAGATAAATGTCCATTGTTTATATCATAGGAGCGGGTGCCCCTGGCAGGGTCCTCTGTCCGAGTGCACATCTCATTGCTCGGGATGTGCCTTTGGTAATTCTCCTGTAGTTTGCAACAGGTGTGGAATTCAAATTGTACATAGTCAAGTGCAGGAACATGCTCAAAATTGTCCAGTGAGTGCAATTTTATTTATTTATTTAGGATTTAGTGTGGAGTTGCTCTGTACTTTTGTTATATTGCTTTATATTCTTATTGCTCAATTACAGGGTGTGCAGCCTCAAACACAACCTGCTGAGGGTGCCCAGGATGCAACAAGCACAGGCGCACCAACTACCGGTGATCAGGCTCAGGCTGCCATTCAAACAGGAACAATAACTCCCCAGGCGCAAACTTCTGTGACCTCAACTCCTGGAAAAGATACCACCCAACAAATCAATACAGCTACCCAGGCCCAGACTGCAGTACAGGCTGCGGTGCCCACTGCAGAACAGTGGTATCAACAGCAATATCAGCAGTACTATCAGCAGTATCCTGGGTATGACCCATATCAACAGCATTATCAGCAATACTACCCATATCAACAGCAAGCAGTTTCACAATACCAGCAACCGCAGGCGAGCATGCATGCTCAAGTCCCCCAACCCATGCTGCAGACCCTACCTCAACCTCAAGTACCCATTGCTGCTCAACCTCAGAACCAGGCACAATTGAATCCACAGCAACAAACTCACCTTACAGTTCAGCAACAATCTCTGACCCAACTGCAGGCACATCCACCAGCCCATGGCTATCCACCTCCTCAGGCTCAATCCAATCCACAACCCCACCCTGTTCAGCCTCTTCCACAGCACGTGCCTCAATATCAGCATCCTCAATTGCAGGTGCAGCATTCACAGCCCCAAATTCAGGCACAGACTAATTCTCAGCTTCACCCTCAACAGCATCCTATTCCTCAACCTCATGTACAAGCTCAGCCACAAACACTGCAGCCCCTTCCTCAATCCCTGGCTTCTCAGCCCAACCAGACTGCTAATCCTAATCTCCAGACCCAGCCTCAGCATTCTTCGGTCTATGCAGTGACGGGCCATCATTCTTATCAACAGCCCCAGGTTCACCAACAAATGCAGACAGGAGCCTCACAACACTCTCAAGGTGGACCACAACTTCAGTCTCAACAGCCTGTTCAAATGCAGAGCCAGTTCCCTCAACAATCACCGTTATTGCCTCCGTCACAATATCATGCTGCAGTTCAAAACCTGCAGCAACCAGGTTTGCTGCCTTCACCAGGTCAAGTCCCAAACATTCCTCCTGCACCACAACAGCTAGTTCACTCTCATGCACACCAACCTGGACTTCCTGCTCAACAACGTCCTGGTATGCAGCCAATCCCGCAACCAATGCATCAGCAATATGCACAGCACCAGCAGCCTTTTTCTGGGCAACCATGGGGTGCAGTTCACAATCAAGTGCACCAGCAAGGTCCTTATGTGCAGCAGCAGCTGCATCCGCAGACTCAAGTACGTCCCCAGGGACTGCTCCAGTCACTTCAGCAACCTTCTCATGTCTATCCACATCCCCAGCAAAATGTTCTATTACCGCATGGTGCACATCCCCATCAAGCTAAAAGTCTTGCAGCTGGGCCTGGATTACCAGCACAGTTATATCCAGATCCTGCCTCCAGCATGCAGGTCAGGTCTATTCAGATTGGTGCAAACCAGCAATCTGGAAATATTTTCAAGACTAATAACCAAGTTGAATTATCTTTTGACCAACAGTCAGGGGTTGCTTCTAGACAAAGGCAAGGTGATATTGTGAAAGGTCCAGAAGGTGACTTGTCTGCTCAAAAAACTATTAAAAAAGAATTAAATGATTTGGATGCTGGTCTTGCAGCTGATGCAAGTGAGATAAAAACAATAAAATCTGAAAGCAACTTGAAACAAGAGGATGACAAAAATAAACCCACAGGTGAAGCTAAGGATGTTGCAGAATCACTTGCGGCAGCAAATGGAGAGTCTTCAATTAAGCAGGTGAAAGAAGAGCATGATGATGGTGCTGATGAGCAAAAATATGTTTCTAATGCTGACCATGAAAATGTGGAGCTTTCAGTTTCAGAACACAAGGATGGTCCCCAATTGGAAATTGCCCCATCTCACCTTGAAGAACAAAGTATGAAATTGCAGAAGGACAAAACTCTGACTTCTCAAAGTTTTGGAGGATTTCCTCCAAATGGCCACGTGCAATCTCAATCAGTTTCAGTTGTTGACCAGGGAAAGCTAGAGCCTCTTCCAATTCATCATGGACCCTCTGCTCTTCAACAAAGGCCTGTTGGACCTTCATTGGTTCAAGCTTCTCCTCTTGGACCTCCACATCAAATGCAGTTGCCTGGGCATCCTCCAACTCAACCTGGGCGTTTGGGTCCTGGACATGTACCAAGTCATTATGGTCCTCCTCAGGGGGCTTATCCTCATGCACCCACACCCCAATCTCAAGGTGAGCGAACTCCTGCACATGTCCATGAAGCCACCATGTTTGCAAATCAGAGGCCTAAATATCCAGATGGTAGACCAGGCACGAACTCAAATGTGGTGGGAATGAATGGGGCCCAAGGCCCTAATTCAGATAGGTTCAGGTCTTTCCCAGATGAGCATTTGAATCGCTTTCCACATGGCCCAACACATCACAATGTTCATCAAGGAGAGTTTGAAGAAGATCTGAAGCATTTCCCCAGGCCCTCTCATTTGGATACTGAAGCTGTTCCAAAATCTAGCAGTCACTTTCCCTCATCCAGGCCTCTTGATCGGGGTCGTCATGGTTTTGGTATGGATGGAGCACCAAAACCTCTTGGCAAGGGATCCCATGGTTTTAATTATGATTCAGGGTTGAACATGGAACCACTGGGTGGCTCTGCACCTCCAAGATTCTTTCCTCCCTATCATCATGATAAAACATTGCATCCCAGTGATGCGGAAGGATCATTAGGTTTTCATGACAGTCTAGCAGGCCGATCTGATTTTGGTCGAACTCGTCCTGGTTTTCTTGGCCCCCCTATTCCTGGATATGATCACCGTCATTTGGATAATTTTGCCCCAAGAAGTCCAGTTAGGGATTACCCTGGCATGCCTGCGCGGAGATTTGGTCCCCCTCCAGGCCTAGATGAAATTGATGGCAGAGATCCATACCGATTTGGTGATACAGCTTCTAGTTCTCTCCATGATAGTAGGTTTCCAGTTTTTCCTAGCCATTTGCGCAGGGGTGAGCTTGAGGGTCCCGGTAATTTGCACATGGGTGAGCATTTGAGTGGTGATTTGATGGGACATGATGGCCGACCTGGCCATTTGCGGAGGGGTGAACATTTGGGTCCTCGTAACCTACCTAGTCATTTGTGGTTGGGAGAGCCAGGTAACTTTGGTGCTTTCCCTGGTAATGCACGGATGGGAGAATTGCCTGGTCCAGGGAACTTCTATCATCATCGAGTTGGTGAGCCTGGATTTAGAAGCAGCTTTGGTGGGAACTATGCAGTGAGTACTATTTTTTTAATTTTATATTGTTAAAATATTATCTGGTTAATTTGTTTTTTAAGGATTTCTTTGAAAACATAATTTCAACCTTTCGATACGGATAGGCATGATTAAAGTATACGTGTCCTGATTAAAATGGCTTCATAAAGTTCTACGCAGCTTACATTTACATTCAACATTTATATTTATTAGTTTATTTACTTCGGTATTCTTAGGGTGACTTGCAGTTTTTTGATAATTCAAGAAAGAGAAAACCAAGCATGGGATGGTGTCGAATCTGTAAAGTTGACTGTGAAACAGTTGAAGGCCTGGACTTGCATTCACAAACAAGGGAGCACCAAAATATGGCTCTAGATATGGTTGTAACCATCAAGCAGAATGCAAAGAAGCATAAATCGTAAGTTAGTTCCACCAATATATTTTCTCAGGTTTTATTTGCCAGAAACTCCTGTTACTCTTGTTTTTCTGTTTTATTTTGTAGAACTCCCAGTGATCGTTCCTCACTTGAAGATAAAAGCAAGTCAAGGAATGCAAGTTTCGATGGACGTGGAAATAAGCATTAACTCATGATGGTGCATGGCATTTGAATCGCATTGGACTTGTTGCAGTTGAGTTTGTTCCTTTGGTAATTTGAACTAGGCAAAATTGGTGATTCAATCTTCCATTGCCCATTTCCTGTATTTCCCGATGGTTCATGCCAGTTTTGTCAATTCAGGTTGCTGCCTTGTTAAAAGAAGAGTTTTCAGACCTGAAGTTCAGTGGCAGTTAAGTTTGTTGGTTTTTGATATTGAAATCTTCATTTTAGAACTGGGCATGTTTTATGTTAACATTTTGCTTTATCGAGTTTTTTTTATCTAGTTAAAAGTCCGTTTGATCTTATTGGTTCATTGTGAATGTGTTGCTTCCTTTAGCTTTTTGAGATGGCATTTTTAGGATGTTTTGAATTGGACCTCAAATCCTTATAATCCCAGAATAGATTTAATCTTAGTGCTATTTTCTCACTTCATAACTCTACTCAGCTAATTCTAGAGCTCAACTAAATTGGCTCCTTAACTGTGATTGTGGTACTGAAACATGTAGTGTCATACTGCTTGTAGAACCCAACTTCTTTTGAGGAACAACAGTAGCGCTGTTACCATCTCGTTGTTTGGAGATGTGGTTTTCTTTCTAGTCTAAAGTTCTGGGTTTTAGGTAGTTTTTGATTGTACATGCAAGTAGATTGAACTCAAATCCTATAGTCTCAACTCTTTTGATAGGGAATTTCCACTCTGCTGAACTTCTCTTAAGATGACAGTAAAATTACATTAGGTTGTTTACTCAAACTTCTTTTGATAACGGCACTAGTTAGACATGTGACATTCCTTATTTGGATCAATAGAATATCTTAGTATTGAGATTTAAGACATGAGAAAGTTTTGATGCTTATATCTAATGAAGTTTTGATTTAGCACGTAATAACTTCTTAAGGATTGCAATGGTTTCTTATCAAATCTTGAGATAATTTTGGATGTTTTTCGTCACTCAGATCAATTTTTTCAGAGTGGCCAGCTCAAAGTGATGGTCATTTTATAGTGACAGTTGTAATTAATCAAATTCTAGATTTTTCTTCATTATGTTAATTTTTGTCATGTCATGTTCTGAAGACTCCCTACTTGTCCTCATTCTTGTCCACATCATGTTAGTTTCTTGGCCAACTGGCTCATTTAACCTTTTTCCTTCAATATATATTTTTTCCATCTTTAAATGTCTTTATCGGTGAACTTGGAACTTCATTAGGTGCTACAAAGTAGATTGTTTCTTATGTAATATTGAAATTGGAACTGCATAACAATGCTCAATAATATGATTGTGCCATTTAATTTATGATTGATGTGGTTGATCAAATCCTTATGGTGTCCATGCATGATTATGCTTTAATTTTACTTTATGCTGGAATGTTGCGAATCTTTCCACTTGATTCTTAATGTTCAAAGAATAAAGCTTGAAAATTACACATTAAGAAGAATAGCAATTCTCTGCCAATTTCTGCTGCTGATTGCAGCAAAAAATATATGAGATGAAAGTATCTTATGCCTGAATAAAACTCTTAAAGACTTGAGGGGATCTGGGTGGATTTTGCAGCAAAAAGTTTATGAGCTGAAAGTATCTTCTGCCAGAACCAAGTTTTGTTTCATAGTGTGTATTATCTGAGAAGATTTGTACACTGTTCTCTAGGAAGCTGACTTATTGGAAGCAACTATGAGGGGAGAGTAGTTAATTAAGAAGAGGCTGGCTGATTTATGAAATATACTGAGTCTTAATTGTGAAACATGAAATTTCTAATAAAGGAAGCTATAGCTATGCTGTGTGGAGATAACTACATATTTTTGGTACTTGAATTGTGTGATGGTTTCTTGTTTAGAAGGTAGTGGAGTTTAAGCTCCATGTTCTTTAAGTAAAGACTGCCTGCTAAGTGCTGTTTTTCTCTCCGTTTCTTGGATGGTTTCAACTACATCTTGAATATCTGACTGTTAGCGCCTTCAATATAAGGAATAATATATTCCATCGACCATGCTATTAGAGATTTCATTTCTTCTAACTGGTGACTCCAATAAATTTCTAAAAAGATTTTATGTTTTATTGATTGAAATGCTGCTTTCCAGTAGCTTCATTGCTGAAATTATAGTAGCTTATTATTCTGGTAGCATAAGGTACTGCATAATGCTGCCACAATCCATTGACTCTGATAGTGTTGATTTTTATTTTCTGGTGAATTTTTTTTTTATAATAGATATTTTCAATTCGGCCTGTCTTTTTGGGTGAAGCCTACAACAAAAAGACTGAAAGTTCAGCAGAAAGGTTTACTCAGTCGTCTTTTTTAGATGTGGTGAGGTTATGTTCATCAAACAGATGTAAGTTGTGAACTTTTGCTTGTTAGTATTGATGATTTGAATTTTCTTTATTACCACAGTAGATTTTTTTTTGTCTATTTTTCACCCTCTTAATGATCTAGCATTTGATTGCTGAAAATGACTAGGATAGGCAAACTAATCTTGGGAAACCTAGAGGCTTGAAAATGACTAGGATCAAGTAAAAATTGGCTAGCTGATTTTAGAAAACTAAGAGGCTTCTAGAATAGCTTTCTTACCTTGGTCGGCTGATTTCTCTATTATCCTCTAAGTATCTGTGGCATTCCTTATCTATGGGGTGGGGGTGGGGTGATGAAACCTATGTATAGTTCCTTTCCATTTTCCTGTAGTTTTTAAAACTTAATATGTTGGACTTGAGAACTTTGAATAATTTGCTGGACATATGAGGGTACCAAAGGAAATCACATATGAGGGTGCTGGTTCAAAGGAAATCACATATGAGGGTACTGGTTCAAAGGAAATCACATATGAGGGTATTGGTTTAAAGGAAATCATGAAACATGATCGATACTTCTTGACTTGGAAAGTGTTAATACAAAATAATTGGGGGTTAGAAGAAAAATAAAAATGAATCTCGATTGTAAATGGACGTGTTAAATGGGATTTGTGTCATATATTAAGTCAGGCTGCTACGGTCATAATGGCTTGAGCACTAATTTGTATATTTTATAGAGAGGATGGGCATTATGCTACTCTTAAATGAAGCTTGTAATGCTGTCTGCATTGTACAAAAAAAGAGAAGCAAAGTAATAAAAAGAAAATTTGTGGTTTGCCTGGGTTGGACATGATGAAATTATTGTCATCTGCTATCTGGGGAAGAGGGTTTACTACTCCTCCAGCTGTGTATTTTTGGTGAGACTAGCTGGACTATACTCAGAATTCTATAGTATACATTTAAAGTATAAGCTGCTGTTTTCTGCATTTGCAGTATGATGAGACATGCCATGTTAAGTAAAGTATGCTGGTTAATTATACTTTATAAAGCCTTTGTCATCGATAATAAACCAAACTTGTTTCTCTAGGTTTTTGAGCGTTCAACTGCAGTGTGTAAATTACATTTTGGATGTTGTAGGCTTATAATGTGTGCTCGGAGAATCTATATCAACTGCTTCATAGTTTATTGGTACACCATGAGTGTTTAAATTGATGCTGTTGAACACCAAGCAAGGTTTTTTGTTGGTATATAATTTATGAAAAAAAGAAAGCAAATAAGGAACTCCACAAACCTCCCCCTCAAGCGACTGCCTGGTCCAACTAATTAGGTTGAAATAAATTGTGGTTGTGCCATTCATAATTCGCCACAGCATGGCTTGCTGCAAATCTTGACACCCATTGAAGGAGCACACTCATAAATTGTGTTCTTATTTGCTAAAGAAATTGAGATACATAAAATTTAGACCCAAATCATATATTATCAACAAAATCCTTGATGTTTGCTTCAGACTCGTCCTTTTAATTGAAAATTAAGTGGTCATAACCTGGTCTCTTATTGTTACCTACTAGTTGAAATATTTGCCAACATCACAAAGTAATTGAAGAATGCTGATTTCATGTAAAACATCTAAACTAACTTAATATTCAAGATTACTGCATGGACACAATTCAAAACACTATGTTATTGTGACTGATTCAGTTAATATTAATTTTGGTTCATTTATGCAATTATGATTCTTTTATGGACCTCTTATGCTTTATGTACTCTTATCATCTCTTATAACAAAAAACTGGTGCTTTACTCAAAGCAATGCCACAGCCTTTTCACTAGGAGACATCCTCTGGACTTCAAACCTGCTTCTTCATCTGTTTCTCCAGGTTTGTGGTTTTTATTCCTGAAGATTCTTAGAATTTTCCACTCAAATAATGAATCCTGTCTGGTCACTTTTCTTCATTTGTAACATCAGGGTTGTACTGGAAATCATTCTATCCGATGCTTAGGTATTGATCATCAATTGGATTTTTTATTGGATAGAAAAGTGTTTTAATTCTTCAAACTAGGACACAAATCTCACATCAATGGACCACATCATTTCGAATAGCTATGTGAAACAGTACTAGCTGCTGTCATCGAGGTCATTGCTGTCAATTTTTCCATTAACTAGTCCCTTGAACATTGGTTTGGGTGTAATGTCATATTTTGCCTGCTATGTAAGGTTAAAAATTGAAGATGAAAAATTAAAAAGTAAATTTTCAGGGTAAATGTAATGGTGTTTTGGTTAAGTGTTTAGAGATGAACATGGTTTGAATTTTGAGGGGCAACCCTATAGAATAGTAGGTCAATATCACACCCAGTTTTGGGGTGAAATGCATGCTCCCACAACTGTTTTCCTCCCTGTTTAATACCATGGTGAACAAGCGTGAATGCTACAAGGACTATAATCTGGCCCCCGTATAAACAATTGTAGGTTGGAATCTTACCAATTGAATTAGAAAAGAAGGTTTAGAAGAAATGGTTGTTGATAAAGCAAAATATTATGAAGGTAAAAGATATTTGTTGTGTTGTTGACTTGGTGTATGAGAATTGGAGGTGATTGATAAGTCAGTGTGCTTAGTACCATAACATACATGCAGTCAGCAGTTGGTGAAGGACACGTGCCCTTAGATTAAGCATGGTTCAATGGAGAATGGAATCTGTAACTAATGCACTTTATTTGTGATGTTTTAGGCTTTATTCATCAGTTAGCTGTCTTCAATGTGTTTACCATTTACGTGATCTTGTTTGTGTTTGAAGGAAAAAAATAAGTGAGAGTTAACAATAATACCTTTGGGTATATACCTCATAAGAAGCTCCAGTAAAACTTAGAATAATTGATCTATGTTCATTCTCTCTCCACAGAGCAAAATCGTTGTAAATTTTTTCTGACGTTCAAAATTTATAATGGTCTCAATCCCCCCTCTCCACAACATGGCTTTGAAGCCCACTTGGGTGGAGAGCGATGCTGTAAGATGTTGAAAAACAACGACTTCGAAATACAATCGAAATGGTTCTTCTGGCGATTTAAGAAGAAACAATTTCTGCTTAGAGTAGGCATGTGATGTGGATGAACAAAACAACCTCCTTTTACATTAGTGTGAGATTTATGGTGGGTTACCAGGGAAAAGTTGAATAATATTGAGAGGATGCTTGTAGACTCTGGATAAGTTTTCAGGAAACGTTTCTCATGAAGTTTCTGGGATAAGAAAAGGATCAAATCACGATTCTCTGAACACTGGATAGAACAAAAGATAGCATGCAGGGCGGCCCTTGTTACCGAAATTTAATGAATGCTTATGTTGTCCCAGGGGGTCTCGACACTGTTTGATGCACCGCACTCCTGAGAGTTGATAGCTAGGCGATAGCAGTTTGTTTTAAAACCTAAATAAAATTTTATAATACATTTTTCATAATATCTCAATAATCTATTGGTTTTAATTCTTAGAGCTAACCATGCATCATCAAGTGTGCTTGTTGTCTGTGCAAGGAACAAGGGGCGGCCTCTTCCGGGGAAAAAACAGAAGCTTTTTCTAGAGGCGTTATGCTCTGGGGTTTCTTATTTACTACTGTAACCTTCACCCACCTTTCCATGCGAATATTCTGTTAAATTTTCAGTCGTTTTACGTCCTTGATCACGGGAAATTATGTTGAAACTGTTAATTGATTGTTTTTTTTTTTTATGTGGTTAGGTTAAAACTTTTCATCATGTTTGGATAGTGGTGTTATATACACGTCATGAATCAAGAAGTGAGTTCACTCTTTTGTTAATTATGGCGTAGTGATTCAAGACAAAAGAGAGAAATATAGAGATGAAATAGTTTTAGACTGAATTTTTTTTTTTTTTTGAAAGTAGAAATGGTATGAGAGGACATATTTTCTTACTAGTTTTTTTGTTTTTTTTTAAAAAAAATCTTAAAATAATAACTAAATGCTAGTTTAATAAAACGAGAGGGGGATGAAACTAGTTTCGAAGACATTGTTTTATGATGTTCATGTTACTCTTACTCTTCTTCTTAGTGGGAAATTGTGGCTTGGTTTTTTCATTTTGTATTGCTAAAAAATGTTTGATTATAGTTTATGGGGTAATGATTATTTTTTATTTAAAAATACATTCAAATAATATATATTTTAAAATTTATTTTTGATATTAACATTTGAAAAGGTTTGAAAATAAAAAAACTTATTTAAAATAAAAGCATTTTTTTTTCAAAAGTGTTTTTAAAATATTAGAGTAAATAAAGATTTTCTCATTATGAAAACAAAATAAAATCGGAAATTCTGTTTAACTACCAAATTAAGTGTTAATTTTACTTAGTCCCTGTTGCTTAAAACCCTTTGTAATTTAATTTAGTTGAATAATGTTAACTAGTTTAGTCCCTACACTTTTGAGAAAAGTGATTTTTAATCCCTATGTTTTTCAATATTATTTGTATTTTACAACTTGATCTTTCTATAGATTTCAATGATAGAAAATTAAAAAAACCCACTAAATTATAATTATATTTGATACTTTAAGGACTACTTAATTAGTTTTATTAAACTACAAAGATCAAAATTATAATCAACTGGTAAATCGTAAGTACCATGGAAGGCAAGCAATCAGATGAACGTGGCGCTGCTGTTTATGTACGTACAGCTGTAAGCCTGTAACCAACGAATTTGAAAATTTGAATTTCAAAACCCTTTAGAAGTTTTAACCGTTAGAAATAGCAACTTACCGTTTCTAAATAAAAGATTACCTTTGCCCTTTCCCTTTCCTCTATAAATTCTTCCATGTGCCCAAATCTCTCTCTCCGAACTCAAAATCCTCTCTTCTTTCACTCATTTTCTTACAAAACCACAAGCAAAAATGCGTGAGATCCTTCACATTCAGGGTGGGCAATGCGGCAACCAAATAGGAGCCAAGTTCTGGGAAGTCGTCTGTGCAGAACACGGCATAGACTCCACCGGCCGTTACCAAGGAGACTCCCCTCTCCAAATTGAAAGAATCAATGTCTATTACAATGAAGCTAGTTGCGGTCGGTTTGTTCCTCGTGCTGTCCTCATGGATTTGGAGCCTGGAACCATGGACAGCGTCAGATCTGGCCCTTATGGGCAGATCTTCAGACCTGACAACTTCGTTTTCGGCCAATCTGGTGCTGGAAACAACTGGGCTAAGGGTCATTACACTGAAGGCGCTGAACTCATCGATTCTGTCCTCGATGTTGTTCGAAAAGAAGCCGAGAATTGTGACTGCTTGCAAGGTTACTACTTAATGATCTATATTTACTTCAAAAATTAAGATGATTTTTCTTGTGGGATTTTTAACTGGGTTTATTTATTTGATTTGATATGTATGCAGGGTTTCAAGTGTGTCATTCACTTGGAGGTGGAACCGGGTCTGGAATGGGAACGCTTTTGATATCGAAAATTAGAGAAGAATACCCAGATAGAATGATGTTGACATTCTCTGTCTTTCCTTCCCCGAAGGTGTCAGATACAGTTGTTGAGCCTTATAATGCTACTTTGTCTGTGCATCAGCTTGTCGAGAATGCTGATGAGTGTATGGTTCTCGATAACGAGGCCTTGTATGATATCTGTTTCAGGACTCTGAAACTCACCACTCCTAGCTGTAAGTTCTTTGTGAACATCATTATTCCATGCCTTGGACTTCACCTCTAGAAGATTTTTTTTTTGTGTGTGTTATAGTATATACTATTGTTTTGGGTTGAAATCATGAACTTTTTGTTCTGTTAATTGAATGAATATGATTGCTTATGGTGTGTTTATAAATTTTAAGCGTTTTATTGTTAAGAGCAATGCAAATTAATTAACAAATTGTGTTTTCCTTGAATTCGAGATCAGTTGGTGACTTGAATCATCTGATATCTGCAACGATGTCTGGGGTTACATGCTGCTTGAGGTTCCCTGGCCAGTTGAACTCTGACCTGAGAAAACTTGCAGTGAACCTGATACCGTTCCCTCGTCTTCACTTTTTCATGGTGGGTTTTGCACCGCTCACATCCCGTGGTTCGCAGCAGTACAGATCTTTGACAGTTCCTGAACTCACTCAACAAATGTGGGATTCAAAGAACATGATGTGTGCGGCCGATCCACGGCATGGACGCTATCTAACAGCATCAGCCATGTTCCGTGGCAAGATGAGTACAAAAGAAGTAGATGAGCAGATGCTGAACGTGCAGAACAAGAACTCTTCTTACTTTGTTGAGTGGATTCCAAACAATGTAAAGTCAACCGTGTGTGATATCCCGCCTACTGGTCTTCAGATGGCATCCACATTTATTGGCAACTCAACATCTATACAGGAGATGTTTAGGAGGGTTAGTGAGCAATTTACCGCCATGTTTAGGAGGAAGGCTTTCTTGCATTGGTATACCGGGGAAGGAATGGACGAGATGGAGTTCACCGAGGCGGAGAGTAACATGAACGATCTGGTTTCTGAGTATCAGCAATACCAAGATGCAACAGCTGATGAGGAAGGAGAGTACGAGGAGGAGGAGGAAGGAGAAGAATACCAGCAAGACTATCAGTAGATTTTCTTTCTTTTTAACGTCAACTTCCAGTTGCTGGTTTCTGTTCTTCTTTAGTATGTAGGTATTAAAATGAATTTGCAGCCAGTACTTGAAATTTGCTGTGAAATTTGAGCACTAAAACTATTATTTTTAATCCTTCCTCGTTCAACTCATGAACAGGCAGAATATCTTCATGCGCTTGTCCGATTTCACAGATAATTCATCAGTTGTCGTTTTCATTTGACACTGGAACTCTATATTTTTGAAAAAAGCCTCCCTTGGGCATTTGAACATGAGGGTGTTTCAATCGTATCTCAATTGCTCTCTAAACTCTAAAGAGGTGTTCTTGCATTTTCAAAGGAAATTATGCAAACATTTTGTAAATAGACCAGAAATTTTACAACGAAATTCATAAATAATGAGTACAGTTTGCGACTTCAATTTTAACCAAGTTAGTATTCTTGATACAAGTTCATTCATATTGCAAAATTGATTTTTAGGACGGTCCATATGATCTTTGATCATGGTAAGATTTCATAATAAGATTCAAGCAAATGTTTATGATTAATTAACATATTTGTTTTTACATCTATTTTCTTTTTCTATGGAAGAACCAATTAGAAGGTGATGTAGTTCAACATCTTTGGGTTCAGCCATGCAATTAAAAAAACTATATATGGTTTTGAAAAATTGATAGACCCACAATTCTTGTGCTTAGCCAAAGATTACGGTGGGATAAATTAACAAATACATGAAAACCAGCTAAGAAAAAAAAAACTCACACTACGCTGTCGTTTTAAGACCAATAAAAAAAAATAAAAAGAAGAAATGAGGAACCCTTATTATTTCAGTGAAAGAGAGGTGTAGGGACTAGGGAGAGGAAAAGGAAAGAAAGAAAGAATGGCTGGTGTCAGTCTCCTCACTAAGAGAGCAGCATCAGCTACAAATCAAACACTAAGCTTATTCAAGAGACCATCACCATTCACCATCCTGCTAAAAACCCTAACTACTTCTTCTTCAGCCAGTGCTCAAAACCCTAAACATGAAACTTCCATACCGAAACGAAGAAAGAAGAAGAACTTCTTCGAGGTGGCTCAGTTTTTGCCTCATTGGGGTATCGGATACCACCTGGCTAAATCTCATTGGGCCAATGTATCTTACGAGATCACCAAAATCAATCTCTACAAGGTACTGGCCCTCCCTTTCTCTTCCACTCATATTTGACTAGTAATATTTAGCAGGGTTTAGGGTTTTTGGCCGGCCTGATTTTATGGTCATTGTTCTCAAGTTTTGGTTTTCTTTAAGGGTTTTTGGAGATTATTAGATTGTGATAAATTTGGAGTTTATTTCTTCATTTTGGTTGAGGGATTCTTCTGGGTTTAATGTGTTTCTGATCATTGCAGGATGGTAGGCATGGAAAAGCATGGGGGATAGCTCACAAAGACGGTCAGTCTTAGTTACGATATTTCCTGAATTTTATAATTGGTCATTATTTCATGTTATTTTAATGTATTTTTTCCCCTCTTTTGATTGATTTTTCTTTTCCCATAAGATGTGGTGCTTTGTCTGTTTGATTGAAGTTCATGGAAGTTTGTGGAGGTCATGTTCTGTTTTTCATTGCTACATTTCGTGCTTAAGTAATGACTGCATCCAAAGTTTATCTGGAGCTTTTAGATTTTGTATTGGTTGTGTTACAGAAATAAGAGGAGAAACCCCCTATTGAATGGTAGTGACCTTGCTGGTTAATAATATATTGATGGGGAGGGATTTAGGTGTGGCCGTCTCTGCAATAAACACGACATAAAAATCTGTAGAGGAAGGAATAGGGAATGCCTTTTTGTCCATTCGGATCCTGTTTGTAGGTTCCATTATAATTAGAAGTAGTTAATTTATTTCATTGAAAACAAGACTTTGCAATGCATATAGAACAAGAATCTGGTTTGCACGGGTATCCTTGCATGTTCATTTGTGCTATGTTTGCATCATGCCCACTCTCTCATTTTACCGATTTGTTTCAATTATCTGTGATTGGTTGTGGAAACCATAATCACAGGACACCTGTTACCTGCTTTAATTTATATGGAAAAAAAAGAGCCCTATGTGGATCATTTTTCATGTGATCAAAAGTTAATTCATGGTGAATAATTTTACAAATTTCAAAGTTCAATATGCCTGAAAAACAGTTATTGTTTGAGCAGGTTTTAACGCGCTTTAGATTTTAGGGACTGGGATGGTTGTATGAAAAATGTTCTATCTTCCCCTCGCTAAAGGCACACAAAGGAAATCATCTAACTTGCATTTTATTTCTGTAAGAAATAAATGGAAGTGCTGGTTATGCTAGTTTAGTTATAGTAGGGGTTAAAAACTTCAGTGGAGCTCAAACCAGTTCCTAGGTTCTTGTTCTTTTTTTTGGCAATTTTGAAACCTTCCCAGACTTAATAGTTTCTGATGGGGCTTTCAATGATGCTCCTTTTTTCTTCACCACAAGGCACATGCTATCTGCTCCTTGATAGTATGTATATGCATGCTGAATAACTGTAGATGACAGTATCTGCTGAAGTCTTTTTCCCACCCTTCCCTTTTTTGCTTGTTACATCTTTAAAATTGACCTGTTTCTCTATTTTACGCGATATGTGGAATAACAAGAACTGCTGGCTGTCTTTGTTTTTTCCCGTATAAATATATTTCTTTACATGGAGCCTGAGTTGATCTTATCAATATTTAATACAGGATTACCAATTGCTGATGCTCCCAAGAAGATAAGTGGAGTTCACAAGCGATGCTGGAAGTACATTCCAAGCTTGGCAAAATCAATTGGAAGCAAGGAAAACTCACCAAAATCATCAGAAACTGCTGCGAAGACTGAAGTTCAGGCAGCTTGATCCTTTCTTTTCATCAGTAAGAAGTGGTAGTCTGACAATACCTTCTGTGCTATCTTTGCTGGGTTGGTTCCTTGAGTTGTGCAAGTGCTGCATTAGCTGAGAGGTGTGACTCGGGATGTTCCATGCATCAAGTCCTTTATTTGATGTATTCAATGTTTTTGTTTTTCGAGAACATCCTTGTTAGACATTTTACGAAAAGGAATCACTGTTAGATTAGACAAATTCAAAGTAATGGAAATGGAAAACGGCAGAAGCAACAAAGACGAGCACTGTGGACTTGTTCTGCTAGATTTTCCTGAAGTGGGATATTGTTTGTTCTTTTCTTTCCCCGCCGTAACAACTGTTCTGCTAGGTATATCCGATGTCTTGTAGCGTGATGCCTTCTTTGGTCACTTCGAAGTTATTGCATTTTGATTGTGATTGTTTAATGATATGAAGAAATAAGTGCTAGAACGGATTTTCTCAACATTTATTCCACATTAATAAAACTTAATGCATAGCAACATCTATCTGTAATCTCGCTGTTATTTACAAAGTCAGTCAAGTCAAGCAGTCTGCTTCATGCCTTGATCTATCCTGTAGTTAACTTCATCGAATTCTCCGCCATTTTCATGGCAGGCTTCAAGTAATTACGTTATATTACTGGTTTCTTCTGTTGAGAAAAGACATGATGCTGTCAATTGCTCTGAGAAAATCACGGATGTTTGCTGATGTTTTCTCATGCCAGTTTTATATGGAACTTCTTGCGGTCCCGGTAGTCGATCTATCCTTTTCCTGCCTGCCTTATGGAGAATGGAGCAATGTCTGAAGCTGTTAAGAACTTTACATTCGCGTGCAACCAAAAAGAAAGAACTTTTTATGAGCCCTGATTGTGAAGAAAGAGCCCGGGAATGGTACTTAAAATATTTGTTGTGTTTGAATCTTAATGTTTTATTATTAGATTATTTGAATAATAATTTCTTCAATTATTATCTAATGTATTAACATTTAAAACACATGAGATTGGTTTCGCTGTCACATGAACAATGTAATAACCGGGTTTTTTCTTTTTTTCAATTTAAACTTTCTATTAAATCTGCGGAGATTTAGATTTTGGTTGATTAAATTCATGATTATTTTTTAGTCATTGACATGGTAAGATGAGACGTTAACAAGGAGAAGGACATTATTGGTTATATTACTTTTTGGCAATGAAACTCACAATTTTGAAGGTAAATAAGTTGTATCATAAGAGAAAAATCGTGTGGGATTGGAAACATCAAAACGAGACAAATCCCCGTAAAACGACAGGGGAATGGGGATGTATTGGTAAAATTAAAATGGTAACATCCAAAAACCATTGATGAATTTTTAGGAAAGTTCCTTCAGAATGCTTTCCATAACACTTTCTCAGAAATAAATCCTCAGTGGCTCTTCTGAATGCCACGAGTACATGAATGTAATCTGTCTCTATACCAAATTTAACCTTAAGCAATAGTTCCCAATTTGCATGTACTTGATTTATTTTTATGAGAATGCGCAAGTCTTGGATTATAAATTTAACAAGTTAATTTGAGTTGATTTAAATTATTTTTTATATTTTTTTATTTTATATTTCAACTCAAAATCAAATTTTATAATTTGTTTTAACTTATTTTAAATTAGTTTATCTCAATTTCATGATCAAAATTATAAATTTGACAAATTAATCAAGTTGGCTCAAGATTATTATTTTTTTATTGATTTTTTTTTTAAGATTATTATCTTTTAACAATGAATTTATTAAAAAAATAAATTTGAATTGTTTTGATTTGTTTTGTTTTTAATGTTGATATTATGATCTTACAATACACCATGCGAATTAGTAAGATTATACAAGTGGATCAAAATCAATCTAATATGTAAGTTGATCCAAATCAATCTATGTTGTGGTCTCAATATTTATAAAAAAAAAATGATATTATCTTATATATTTATTTTAAATTATATTATTTTTTTTTATCTTTTGACAATGAATTTATTAAAAAATAAATTTGAATTGTTTTGATTTGTTTTTAATGTTGATATTATGATCTTACAATACATCATGCGAATTAGTAAGATTATACAAGTGGATCAAAATCAATCTAATATGTAAGTTGATCCAAATCAATCTATGTTGTAGTCTCAATATTTATAAAAAAAATGATATTATCTTATATATTTATTTTAAATTATATTATATTTTTATCAAATAAACTCTCATATATAATTAAAAAAAATTAGAAAAAGTTATATTTATTTATTTATTAAAAAGGTAAAAAAAAAGAGGGCGTGACAATGATGTAACAATGTACTCCATCAATTTCATTCGTGCTTGATTGCGTGGCCTCTTATCATTGGGCCTTCGAGGTGGAAGCATAACTCACTACTTTCGTTGTCAATAGAATTTAAAAACTGTGCCTCTCTTGCCTTTCCTCCTAAAACCCTAATTCGCAGCTATCTCGCGGCCCCTGCTACTCTTCTTTTACAGTACGTTTGGATTCGGTTTTCGTTCTAGATTATCTGAGAAAGGTTTTATGTGGGTTGATAGTTAGTTCATGTATTTGTGGTGTGTACAGGGTTTAAGTACAATGGCTGCCAATAACGTTGGTCTACCAGCTGGTGTCTCCAAAGAACAGGTGGGTCTTTTCATTTCAGCTGTTCCTCCTCTTATGGGATTTTTATACAGTGAAGTGGATACCCTTTTGGGATTTTTGTTATTTATGGTGATTGTTGCTTGGTTTTAAGTACTTGTACTAGTATTTGTTTTTCTATTTATATTTTTTGATCGATGAGTTATTACTATTATTTGAGTGAGCTTTTTTTTTAATCAGTATTTTGAGCTTTTGGATTTTGATAATGGTGGTGTAGGCCTACGGCATGGCTGAGACCGAGATGGAATACAGAGTCGAGTTGTTTAACAGGTAATAAGATGTTCCTTTTTGTGTTTTACAACTAAGAGTGTAAAGCATGGGCTTTGGAGATACTTGGGAAGCTGGGGGTTTCGTTTATGAAACAATTGCAATGTTTTCTTGTTGCTTTTTATGTCTGTTTCATTTTTTTATTATTTGGGAAGCTGGCTGCTTCCGTTTTTGAAACAATTACAAGTTTTTTCTAGTTGTCCTTATGCCTATTTCACTTTCATTATCATCATTGTTCTCTATGGTTTGTTCGATTTTAGATTATGTGAATTGTAAAAAGCTGACAATCACTACTGAAGTAGTAGGATTTTGTTGTTTCTGAAGTGTTTTTTTCGTTTATTTGATGTTTTTGGATGGGATTTTCTTGATAGACAACAAGGCTATCTTGACCACTGTTCTGTACATATTTAGAATTAGCACAATTGATTGATGGAGATGAATAATTGCCTTCTTGCTTGTTTACTATTTTCTTCTTTAGTTGTTGATGATTTCTAAGAGGTGAAAATTTAATAATTGGCCTTCTAAGTTTAAACATTTAGCTGTGGTTATCATTTTTTTATTTTTCATGTGATCTCCAGTGTTATCACATCAGCTTGGATCTCAATCATTAAACAATATGGAATCATAACTGAGATTTAGTATCACTTTGTGCCTGAATTTGATTATTGTTATTTCAGGCTTCTTAATACATGTTTCAACAAATGCATTGACAAAAGGTACTTTTTATTCTCTGCTTTTCTTTTGTTTGTAGGGAGGAGGGACCCTTGTGAAAGTGTTGATGGATGAAAACATCTGAACTTCACATTCATTTTAATTTTTTTTTGGCTTTGTCTTCAACTTCATGTTTCTTCTTTTTGTTCAGGCACAAGGAGGCTGAGTTGAACATGGGTGAAAATAGTTGTGTTGACAGATGTGTTTCGAAATATTGGGCAGTAGGTTATTTACCTTTTTTCAATTGGTTGTTCAATCTATACATCTCTTTAATGCTTAGCTATGCTTAAAACTTTGGTCAATAAAATATAATCTATTTTAACCAAATCATCTATGATGATATTTTTTAAATGCAATCATGTGAAACAATCTTGTTAGATGTATCTGTTTGTACGAGTATTAATTCTTATAGCCTTGGCGTGCAACTCTAATAATGATACAATGCTACTTGATCTCCATCTTTCATTAGCTATTTTTCATGTCGCTTCTATTCAAGGCGTGATTGCAATGTCTTGCTTCCTTTTTCCAATCAAGCAGTATCTTACTAATATTTAATCTTTTGTATGGTTTTGATTGTTAGATGCGTCATTCAGTTGTGCCTGCTGTTTTAATGAGATCAATTACACTTTCTTTTATGTTTTGGATGTTGCCATCTTTTTTCTCAGCATTTATAGACCTATTATAAAATGGCAAATATTCATAGTGTGAATACTATAAAAAAAGATGGCGACATCATATGCTATCAAAAGGCTGTGTGTTTATTGGTACATTTTAGCATTCAATGTAATTATAGCTAAACATGAAGAATCATAATATGGCTACATGTTTGATGCTCATATATGTTTTCCTTCTGTTCCTGAAAAACTATACATGTGGTGGCTTTGCAAATGCCCCAGTTCTTTTGGTCATTTCATACTTATGTTAAAACAACGTGCTTCCTTTAGTATCTTGGCTTGCATATTTTGCAGTCCGAGTTGTTACAAATGCAAGCTTTTCTGTTTGGATGGTTATATAATCAAAGCTCTAATGTTTTTTTCCAGGTGAATGGTATTATTGGCCAGATGCTTAGTGCTGGTCAACGTCCAATGTGAAACTCATACCTGGTCGGGTTTGAAATTTGTTTGTCGTGATGAGAAGAGGAAGGGAACTAAAAATTCCCACTTTGTTGTCATTATTTCTTTTCCAATCTCTAATCTATGATGTCATTTTCATTGGATTAAGGATTAATGGCAGTTCTGAATCTTTCTTTTTATATTTTACTATAAATAAGATCATTTTTTTTGGCTTCACGACCTTGGTGATGAGAGTTAATCTTATTGTTCTAGTACAAGATATCTCTGTCATTACATGTTAATTTTTTTGCATAATGGTGCGTGATTATTGACAGTTTTTGGTGCAAGAATTAAAATTGCTTAATGAAGTATTGATTGAACATTACTAGACTCTTTTGTTTAATGCTACTTCATGTAGCATTTGGTGAAAGTGGAGGAATATTACTAGCTACTACACAAGTTTTTTGGGAGGTAATATTGAGCTATTTGTTAATGCACGGTTCAGATGGCAAATTGTCTCTACGACGAACTACAAATTTATTGGTGCTCAATTGACAGTTGATACGGCAGAGCCAATGTCATTGCGTTTTCGATGTGTAATGAATGGCAACGACGGAAGGGAAATTGATTTCCTGACACAAGGTGCAGCCAATTGCTTCCCTTCCACGTTGTCGCCATAAGTGCCCCGAGTTTCTGGGGGCCATGTTGACCTTCAGGCCTCGAGTCCTGCAAGTCTTCCATGGACTTTGCTTTTGGTGCTACCTTGAAGACATGTTATTAGGCCATGTTCTAGACAACAGCACAACTTCGATGTTAAACTAGGTCATACAGATGATCTGTTCGGGTAATCGATGATGTCTCTTGTTCCTAAGAAAGACGTCCCTAAACTCTTCAATCTGATGTTTTTTTCAGCTGGATCAGCACCATTGAACACGCGGTAACTTGCATTCTGTTTGTAGTCCATGTAGTGTTAACCCGAGTAAGAAGTCTCCAAGTAGCAAAAGGCTTGATTAAAGTTTAGATCAAAATAATGATGATTAGCATTAAGCATATAGATAACATAGCATTTAAAAATAAGTATGATTCAATCCTCAATCTCGTATCGGAGGATAATTACAACTGACTCTCTTTGCATCAAAATAATAATCTTCTTCAGTTCGTGTTTTCCTACAGAGTGAGAAGAGAGAGAGAGAGAGGAGAGAAGCATGAGCAAGAAGGTCATCATCTATCAAGAAATAATCTCACCTAAAAATTTAAACTATTAAATGAAGTTTCAGAATATGATTTTATTCTCTAATATCCTCCTCAAATGAAAACCTTTTGGACTTCAAACTTGCACAGACGCATACTACTTTGTGCTTGATTTTTATCTAATAGAATAAAAGTAGTGAGATTCAAACTCGTAACTACTAAGTCATCAAGACTCTGATATCATAATAAAAAACTATCTCACCTATAAAATTCAAAATATAATTTATATTATTTTTGAATCTACACATGGAATGAAACTTGGAAAGTCGATGTCAAAATCCAAAATCATGGACGGGGACCATTACCAGAGGATGCTTCCTTGGTCTTAACCATCCAAATCTTGCACTGGTCAAGAATAATTAACCAAATTACAGTTTCATGGTTTAACTCTTTATTTAGCTGATGGTAACCCCAGTCTAAATTTAGATAGAAGTTCAGTTAAAATTAATGGTTAATAAAAATATTCAAAGAAAAGACAATTGGAACGCAAAAATACCATTCACTGAAAATATTATGCACATTTAATTGATGATGAAGATAGTGTTGCTCCGAGTGCAGCTAATACGAATTCTCTTGTCATAAGAACTCAACCAAAACTAGTACAAAATACCATACATGATCTCAGGCTCGTAGGCTCTCAGAAGACTAGCAGGATATATGCTTATTTTTCATTTGATTTAACCACTAAATCTCGGTGGCAGAACTTCAATCCAGGTCCATCCATTGCTCAAGCAGCCGACTGAAATTGTATCTATCTATCTATCTTTCTATCTATCACTTGATTTCAAACTAGACCCTTCCTACCGGTGAAAGGGGTGGATATGAGACGTATCTTGCAGGGACCTCACCTACAATTCCATTTGGAGTCCTTGTTCCATCATTTTGCGACAGTATTGTTTCCAGGGAAGTTTTTTCTCCGAACAAGTTGCTAGATTCTGACATCTCACGTAGTTTTTTACCATCTAGAACAGCTATACAAAGAGAGAATGCTTGTAATGTTGAGAGTGATGTATTGAACTCGACTGAATAGATCCCCTCCTTGAAAGGGACCATGATGAAGACAGGTTGGTTCTCTTCTCCACACTGGATAAATATTGATTACGAGAGAGAGATGTAAGTTGACGATTACAGGTATGAGGTACAATTAGTTGGTCTAAGCATCAGGACAAAGAATATACCTGGGAGACGAGCTCAAATTTATCCATTGCTGAATAGGCTTTGGTTGGACTTGATTTCTTATTAATTTGATTCTGGTTGACAAGAATCCTAAGCTTGCAACCCAAATCCCAGCCTCCACAATCACATGATCCACCTGATCTCCAACGTTGGAGCAATGATGAAGGTCCTCCTTTATTTGGTAGACTGTGACTGCCACTTGGAAGTACGACTGTGGTATTGATAAGGTTTTGACTGCCAAGGATGGGCTGATTCTGTACAGTACCAGAGGTGGAATAACACCTCACCTCTGACAAATTATTGCACTTGTTAGTACGATTGCCATCTCTGATGGTGCTTCTATTGATTACTTCAGGGATCTTGACAACAATGGCAGCTAGCTCCTCATTAGGCTGAAAATCTAATGTTTGCTGCTGCTCTGCCCGTTGTAGATCCATGGCAAACAAAACAAACTCCCTCGCAAAAGATTGTGCCATATAGTTTTGGCTAGTCAGATTGGAAAGCTGAGAACCAGAAACCTTCAACTGGGCAACAACATTGGGTATATAGTCATGACCTTTGCCTTTGCCACCTTGATTTATCCATCTCGCATTCTTTTTCTTGGCTTCATGAATGGCAAAGAATGTGTAAATGCAGCTGTAGTCATCCTCCCTTGATGCACTCAATTTCTTCCTTGTGGCTGCAAGAATGTCGCGTTCATTGTCAACAGCGAAGGTTAACATAGGTTGGCCATTCTTAACTGCAACTCGGAGAAGGGCTTGAAATGCTGAAGATGTGTGTTTCTTGTCCTTGGATGAATCGCTGACACTGATTGTGCAGGGAGTGATCTTGTCTGATTTGACTTTCCCAAACTGAGCAGTTCCAGGCATACAATCTAAATGAACACTGGATGATTTGCGGACTTTATCTGTTGAAATAGAACCTCTTTGCAATTGCTCTACTGAAGGATGGAAGTTTGTTGCCTTTGGCTTCAGCATTGGGTCCAGTAACCTTCTCAAAGGGCTTGATCGTGCTCTAATTGTAGCATTTTGCATATCACTACTTCGGTTTTCCTGGCATGTGGAAGCCATAGCAATCTCTGAACCAGATTGTGCAAAATTACTAGTTGAGCTCAATTGTGGTTTAGATGAACCCTCCTTGGAGCTTAAGTTTTTGCTTATCTTGCTCATACCACTGCTAAGCCTGCGAAATGGTGATGTGCTTCTTACCTTTTCGGCTGCTAAATTGCTTGTTTTTTTATCTGCCACAGAAGGCTCTTTTGAACTTGAATCAGTCAGCATTACAGTTGGTTTTTCTACTTTGGAAATTGTATCTCGAGATGGACTCATTCTTATTTTGACTTGATGTGGTACCGATTTAGAAGAATCAGGCAAAAAACTGGTCTTTTCTGCATCTATTGAGCGGCATTTTCTCTCCGGGTGTCTGCCATTTTCACATGGCACTGGGCTTGAATATGGGACATCAGAACAGACTGGTGGACAGAAAATTTCCGTTGGCATATCTGGAAGGCTCCTTTGATTTGCTGCTTCTTCCTTTTGGCCTGACATCGTTGTTAAATTATGGGAAACTCCAGAATCAGTGCCTTGTGGGGAAACTCTTGGTATAAGACGAATTAATCTTTCATTTGTTTGGTCAACATTCGCCTTCTGTTCTTGCAATATCTCTGCTCTCTTCAAAAAATCACCCTCTGGTGGCTTTGGAGTTGCCTTTTTCTTTGTCTTCATTTTCGTCTTAGTACACTTCAGCCCTTCATGATCTAACCCATTAGCCAAAGCTCCACTTTCCAGATTAATCATTGGGCCTGTATCTTTTCTATTGCACTGGTCAAGAATGAATTCTGGATGGTTTTTGGCAAACAGCTGATCTTCTCTGGTAAACCTTGCTCTCTCTCTCTCACAGCTGGTCTGGGATCCTTTGACATCTTGAAACTTATCAATTCTTTCTTTGACTGGAGAATTGCCTTTGGTGGAAGATGACATCAGATGAGATTGTAGTGAAGGGCGACATGTCCTTTGATGACCTGGAGAGCAACTCTGGCCTCCGCTAGAATAGGCAGATGATCCTTCTGTTGATAAAGGTGAGGAAGAGTCACTGCTTGAAAGTGAGTGCCTGCTGCTTCTAGCTGGCATCTGTTTCTGCCTGCACTGCCACTTTTCTAGCCTGCCCCAGTCAAGGACCCCAACATTCAAAACCTTCTCTTGGCGGGTTTGCCCTCTTTCCAGATAACTTGGCAATTTAGACATATATTTCACCAGCTCCTCTTCCTCAATTGCCATCCTACACTGCTTCTGATGATTCGTCAAAGGCTTGGAAGAGAGGTTATCTACTTTTTTTGTAATTTCACGATGGAGATCAGCATACGACAAATTAGGCTTCCCTGGTTTCAAGTTCTCCATCATGTCCACACTTTTCCTTGCTTGGGAAGTTACAGTCTTCTCAGCAGTTCCCAATGATTGCTGATTCCTGAAATTCTTTTTCAGCCTTGAGTAGTCTTCCATAGATCAAATAATTTAATCGGAAACCAGCTGAATCTCAAGTGCAGACTAGGCCATACATTTTTCCTCTTTACTTTCTCCCCTCTCAATATGAAGGCTCTGATATGCTTCTACAGTTGCAATTAAATCACATTGACCTGGCCAATCCGAAGATAAGAAAGAAAAACTGAGCAAAGATCACACTCAAAGATTTATTAATGGTTTGAAAAGCATATTAAAACAACAAAAATGCTAATATAAGAAACAGCACATTATGAAATCTCATATAAGCATATTAACTCCAGTTTTCATTAGTGATCATCCAAAAGTATCTCACAAACATAGAGACTTCCCTGTTTGTCCATGAGTTGGTACAATCATCTAACACAAACGGTTAAAATACTAACTTTTAATTTCCAAGAATAACAGGGACTGAATTCTAACCTAGAAGGTGACAGAAATTGCGAGCAAAAGCATATCACAAGCCAGGTGACATGATCCATGAAGGCAAGCAGCTAATGGGAGGAATCCATTAGAGCACGGCAGTGGGTAGTTAACAAATTATGCTCAGTCAATTTTCCTTTTCTTTACTTAACATTCCAGAATCTAACCAGCAGGTGCCAGAAACTGAAAAGGCTATTAACCACACAATGTGGCATGATCTTATCAGGATGACAATAAAGTGACTGTATTCTGATTTCCATGTAAGTGAGACTTACCTCTGTGCTCCTTTAATGATTGATGGGGGAAAAAAACAGATTCCTATAAAGGGAAATCCTACAGATATGCGCCCCTCTTATTTGACCTCAATAATTGACAAAATAACTATTCGGCTGGTTTGGTTAATAGCTGATAATGGTGACAAAATTTTGTTTTATTTGATGTTTTTCTCCTGGTCAAATAATCTTATATTAACAACGTGACAGGTTATGATTTATACAGATAAACTACAACATGAACATTGAATCAAGATAAATTCAAAAGAACTAAAAAAAAAGCTCTGTCAATTGATCTAAACCTTCATAATTTGCACAGCATGAAATTGAAATTCGATGCGATACGACTAAAGACAATACCAAGACAGCAAAAAAAAAAAAAAAAAAACAGAGAACTGTGGTCCATGAAAGCCATTTTGCGATCAAGCGAAATCGACCTGTCATCTTCTTAGCTAACTGGCTTGTTGCCTCGCTTAATGCAAAACTTAAAGGACAAAGATCCCCAGCTATTCAAAAATAAAACGCACTCGTTTTAAAAAAATACTAAACACTAAGGCCTCGTTATTTCTTAGATTGATAATAAGCAAGGGCGAATTTACTTAAGAGGAGTTTTTCTTTCTCTTTGACTCAACTTTACTAGAATTAAACAGTGCACTGTTAGCTGAAACTTATCCAAAAGTGCTAAACCTTGCCTAATCTCTCACACTTTCACTCTAAGTTCATCTTAAAGTTGCAAATTCTGAACTAAAAGAAAAGCATGGAACATGTTGAAACTTTGAAGTAAACACAAAAAATTACTGGCAAACAAAATTTTCTAGGAAACCAAACAGGAAGCAGTGAAATTAGAGGAGTTTTATCAGTCGCACGAAGAGAATAGCGCATACCCAATTCATGTTTGGAAATGCAGAGCTAGAAGGCACCATTAACAGCACCAGAAGCCTCTCTAACACAGTGCAATACGTGTCGGTGCTGGCTTGATCCAGGAAGCTAACAGAGAGATCAGAGAGCTAGAAAAGAAAATACTGATCCCTTCCCCTTTATGAACTCCAAGCCATAATATAAAGAAGGTAAAAAGTGATGAAAAGTACAGAGAAACAGAGAAAGAGAGCTGTTTAGAGAGAGAGACAGTGCGAGTTTGTGTTTTTGGCTGGAGCTCGTATGCTGAGTCAAAGCGAGGGCAAGTGATTTCATCAACGGTCAGAAAAATGTGAAAGCAGAAGATGACGAGATCAGGCAGTCACGATCAAGATGGCGCGTAATGGGATGCTCGTGGTCCCTACTTGATACCTTATTTATTTGTTTTTTCTGCTTTCTATCGATGCAGAATGACATGTGAGAAAGCTTGATGTATCTAGCCATGCAAGTGGTGGGTCCATGTATATATATATATATATATATATAATTTTACCCATGATTAAAAAAGCAGTGAATAATTTTCTTTATAAACCAAGATATCAGGATGACATTTTTCATACCGGCATTCAGCATGAAGCTTTTTCCAAGTCATTTTCTTAGTTGATATATAACAGGATTTAAAGATTATTTATTTATAATTTGTATTATAAAAGACGGGTTTAGCCATCTAATCTTTCACTTTCTCTCTTGAATTTTTCTTTCTTTGATAGAGAAATAAAAAAGATAAAAGATAAAAACAAATACTCAAACTTGCAATTATTCATGTTGATTATCATATCATGACGCAAATGATATTATTTAATATAACATATCAATTTAACTGCAATGATAGGAATAGGATTAGAGTGTTTGAAACTCGTTCCAAGCATGATCGTGCCAGCTGTCATCATGATCTCAGCAACAAGAAGTAGGGTTTGTCGAAAAACCAATTAAATTGAGAAAACATAGAAAAATTAACTGAGAAAAAAAAATGATTAAACCAATAATTAAAAAAAAAAACCCAAAATGAACCAAACCAAAACTGGTCGGTTTAAACCTGATGCAGTTTTGGTTTCAGTTTTTTTAGTTATTTTTATCTATTTTTTATGATTTGAATTTCATTTCAATACCCTCAAAAAAAATTCAAAACACAAAAAAAAAAAATTAACTATTAAAATTTAATTTGATTTTAAGAATTCCAGGCAGCTTAAAAATAACTCCAAAATGCCAAAGCATATCTTTTACAAGTATAATATTATCTGGAAAAGAAATTCTGAAAGTGGAACTAAATACTCTAAATTCAAGCAACCTCTTAATACTTTATTTGGTAGGGTTGGGCAGGAAGGAGGGTAGATTTATGCTTTGTTTTGTAATTTGTTTTTAAATATATTTTTAAAATATTTCAAATATTTTTTTGATTGTTTCTTAATGGTTTTAATTGTTTATATCAAAAATAAAAAAAAAATCTAAAGCATTATAATTATCTAAATTAAAAAAACATTTATGTAAAAATACCATATACCAAGAGGTGCTTTGCTATTACAATGTTTGATAAAATTGATAGACGTGTCCTCGAATAATCAAAAATCTAATATAGGCAACTTGAACTTTATTTATTTATTTTATTTCTCTTACACATAAAAATTAATTTCACTTCTTTAATTAAATACAAAATATTGAACCAGTTAAAGGATACAAACTAGGAAGATTTTATTTATTATAACCTCTCTGATAATGCGGCACATGTTTTTTTTTTTTAAAAAAAACAATTATTTTATTTTTAGCATCATTACATTAAAAATATTTTAACACAACAATTTAATAAAAAAAATATAAAAGAAACATTTTTAAAAAATATGCCAATCATTTTTTAAATAAAAAAACATTGTCTTAGATTTGAGCTTGATAGCACGGTTAAAAATCCTTTGAATGATTGTAACTCACTAGATCAGTGACCTGAACTATATTGCAAGTTTGGTCAAAATTTTATTTAATGTAAAATATGTTATTTAAATGTTGCCAATATTTTTTGAAGTGGAGAAAAATTTATACCGTGCAAGAGTTGACCTGATTGACTTTGCGGGTTTAAAGACAACATGAATGAGTTGTAAAAAACATAATTTAACTCTAATTGTTTTTCCACGATAACATTTAAAATAATATATTAAGATAATAACATATTAGATTAATTTTTATCAACCCTGATTAGCATGTTAAAATTCATGACTCAGAGAAAAAACTATGGTGACCCTATAGAAAATAAATCGAAATAAATTGTGAAATTTAATTTTCAATCAACCATCAAATATAAAAAAAATAAAACTATATGAGTTAACATGTCAAACTCATGATCATACTGAGATGACCTTGTAAGAAAACAAATGAAAATAAATAATGAAATTTAATTCTTAGTTAGTTAAGTGTTGAAGAATAAGATTAAAAAAACAATAAAAAAAAATAATTTATTGTTGGGATCGACATGATTGATTAGGAATTGAGCTTTATAATATGTTTTGAATTTTTTTTATGGTGAATGACTTATAGCCCGAGCTATGATACTTAGATAACCTATTAAAAATAAAATTGAAAAAAAAAACTTGATATAACCGGAGTTAAAATACCAAAACTCTTGAACTTGCTCATTAGACCAAAATATACTCTTAGGAAGTAAATTAAAACAAATTATAAAGTTTAATTTTTCAGTCAATTTGATATTAAATAATAAAATTATAAGAAAAAAAAACACAAAAAAACAATCAGAGTCAACTCAAGTAAACATGCCAACCATTATTTATTGGTCATAGAACTAAAATAAACTAACAAAATAAATCATGAAATTTAATTCTCAATCAACTAAAAAATAATATTAAAAGAGAGAAAAATCAATACAAACTCGGGTCTTCATATTATGAAAATAAAAAAGCTCAATAAAAATAAATATAATAATAAAAAATGAGTAAAAAAATTAAAAGGGAAAAACAACTACTACAAACAATGCGTCGAGAGAATCATTTAATTAACTTATTTCTTGTGTGGATTGATTTACAACCCTTCGTTTACCTGAATTAAATGATTTTCTGACAATCGATACAGAATTGATGGAATGGCAAATTGAAAATTTCTCCCGTGCGAACGCAGTACCCCTCCCCTCTTTATTATATAGTTTGTGGGGGAAATCAAAGGACATTTCTTGGTGGCATTTTTAATTTTTTAAATCATACTCATCAATTTAGGCAAAATAAAAAATGTGATTCTCAAGGTATTCGTGGCCAATTTACGGCTGGACTGTAATTTTATTTTTAAATTATTTTTATCTTATAATATTAAAAAGAAATCTTAAAAAATAACAATGTAAGGATTGTTCACTGTCCTGTTAGCGTACAGAGATTGTGATTTTTAGGCATATTCGTAGGATACCTGCTGTCTTGAGTGAGAGGTGAGTGGGCCACGTCATATTCTACGATGATTCTTGATGACGTGTACTAACAATTAAGCTGTATCCAAATCGGTAAATCCAATTTCTGAAAGATGATTCTGCTTTGATTAAAGGAAGTGGACAGGTGGAGTTCAAAAGCAGTGCTTTCACGACATGGAAAAGATAGGGTAAAAAACAGAGAGATAAAAGGTGGTGGGGGCACGTGAGACTAGAGAGAGAAAAGAATAAAAGGTATGATTGGTGTTGCTCTGCTTTTAAAACACACTTATTTTTATTTTGAGAGCACTATTTGCCTCTTCATATTTTATTATTTATAGAATTGCACACAACTCTTGTATAGATTGATAAGTTGCACACCAAGCTACATTAATATGTCCTCTAAATTAATTTTTGTTAGCTGATTAAAAGTATATTTAGTGTTTTTATTTTTTTTTATTTTTTTGACATTAACACATGAAAATGATCTAAAAACACTAAACATATTTAATTTTAAAATAAAAAATTAAAAAAATTATTTTTTTAAAGGACTTTTCACAATAATATTGTGATAGTAATTGATTTTTATTGACAAGCAGTACAATTGACTATAATAGTGATGTAGTATCTCCTTTATAAGCTCTTAATTATTTTTGTTAGCGGATTAAGACCATATTTAAGTAATGTGACAGAGATTTTTTTTATTTAAAAATATATTAAAATAATATTTTTATTTTTTAAAAAAAATATTTTGGATGTTAGCACATGAAAATAATATGAAACATACAAAAGAACAATTAATTAGAAGAAAAAAAAGTAAAATATTATCAAGTTTTTTTCAAAAACATTTTAAAATGAAAAAAAAAAAAACATACTATTATCAATATGTCATGGGATGTCTAAGGTATGTTTGATGATGTGGTTGAAGTTGTCTTTTAAAGTGTTTTTTATTCAGAAAAATATTATAATGATAATTTTTATTTTTAAAAAATTATTTCTGACATTAGCACATCAAAATAATCTAAAAACATTAGAAAAAATTAACATCTATCTGCAGATTTAATTAAGGGTTTCAGTACCTGTCCTCGTACATGGAGAATTGGCTTTAGTAAACAGTACTTAGGCTAGCATCTATCGCCATTATTCAAGAACTATATATAATTTGATATAGTAGAAAACGCCATTGCTGATCATCGAAGAATCCAAAGTTATCAGTAGCAGCAACGCACAAAATGCTGCGTTTTAACGGGGCCGGAGAGACTTTTGGAAGCTCTAGCGAGGATGATACGACGACGTCCTTGTCCTTAATATTTAAATCTGAGATCAATGGCCAGCCACTGGCAGGTGTATATTTATTTTCTCTCTTTTTCTCCATGGTTGCTTCACTTCATCGCATGAAAATCCGTGTCCGCCCAATAAATTAACAGGCAGGGGTGTTTCTATTTGAACGTGCAGGTGGCGATGGCTCCTTGCAGGTGGTTCTGTGCAGGACCCAGCGACGTCGTTTTTCTCTTGATTTGATCCGAAACTGAGTGGACGGGCGCATCATTAGGTGAGATCGTGGTTGAAATTAACGAGGCCGGATCATTATTGCAGTAAGTTTTTTCAATTTGTTTTCAAAATCGAGGGGGAAAGAATGATAGGAAGTGACAATTGATTCTGGGTCTGAAACACATGATGCTCCCCACGAACATTATGAGCGGAAAGCTGCCAAAATCTCAAGTCCATTAGCAGATATCTCTCCACCAAGTTCAAAAGCAAAATGATAGGCTTTTGGATGCTTATTATCGACTGTATCGTCTAATTAGCAAGATTATCAATACCCTTCCGATCGTCGTTTCAGTTTTTTTATTGAAATAGAATGTTTTGGTTTCAGAGCATTTCAGCGTGCCGTTTCGGGTTTGTACTATTTATATATAATTATATATATATATGAAAAAAATTAATTTAACAAGTATAATTTAAATTCAAGATAAATTAACTTTAAATTATACAATACAAACACAAAGTCAAACATATATAATCTCAAAATTAGAAACATCTCTAAAATTCTAAAATATTATGATAGTAAAATGTTCTAAAATAAAAGAAATATTATGATTTTGAGCCAGAATGGCACGGCCGGAACGGTACCGAGGCGTTCCGGCCAGAATTTAGCCGGAATTTCCAGAAAGGGCCGGAATTAAACCGAGATGAAAACGACGCCGTTTCGTCTCGATTTTTTTAATGGCACGGAACGTTCCGACCATTTCGCCCGGAATGGAACGGAATTAACAAGCCTGGTAATTAGGGTTAAAATAATTTTTATTTTTTAAAAATTATATTTGATATTCGTACATGAAAATGAATTAAAAAATTAAAAAAAATGATTTCTTTAAAAGTGCAAAAACAAAGTATCAAGAACTTGCTGTGAAGCTCTTCACTCTTGAGGCCTGACCGAGCCTCGCAATTTTCAGCGATGCATAGAGTGTGAATGCTCAGCAGAGTCTTCACTGAAAAGAAACGACACCGTTGAAAAATAATCACCGACCAGGACCATATGTCTCGTATATCGAGGAAGCCCATGTTATTTCATTTATTTGTAGCTCTTCTTATAGCAAGGCTGCAGGAACAGTAGGGACACATTACCTGTACGGCTCGTTTACTGTTTAATTTCCCCCCCTTCTTTTGAAAAGTGTGACCACTACCTTAGCACCGACACGTGCAGCGTTATCTTCTTGTAATAATATTTATATTTATAAAATTACTAAACTGGACATTTGACAGCCAAATTATATATATATATATAAAACATAATGAAAATACAAAAAAAAAACACTATAGTTTAAGGAGTGCTTAAGTTATTTTAAGATACTTGAAAAGATGAGAATACAAAAACACTCGTGCACATCACTTTCAAAGAAAAATATTTAAATGTTAATATATTCATTTCATCATGACTTATAAATATGAAAAGACTTATTATTATAAAAAGACAAGCAATGTGGGATTGAATAGCCCGTGCAAGCCTTCACCTAATCCATTTCCCTAATCATTCTTCATCATGTTCTGGGAACTAATCTTTATATCCTATAAAGCATATTTTATGGATCTACATGAGCAATTAAAATTTCAATTGTCTCGGGCTCCTATGACTCAAACTCAAGATTTGTTATGTATATTTTAAGCTTTTTGACATCACGTCACGTCTCGAGAGGACTTTTGAAAACTAATCGCTGCTGAAAAAACCCAGTTTTCTGTTCATTGAAATCAGTTGAGAGCTTGAAACAGAGAAAGCTAGATTATACAAGCTAATGTTATCTGCTGAAACAACTTCATTGATCTTGATGCAGTTTGCTGAAACTCTATATAGATTTTGAATCATGATCACTTCCATTGCTTGGGGTTTCGCTAGAGAGGAAGCACACACCTGATAAATGAATGAATCTTGCTCGTAGATGCTGCGTGTGGATGAGTCAGACCAGGCCGCCGTGATGGCGTCGGCTCCATGGATCATTTGCAATCTTCCCATACGGTTTTCCAAACCATTTCATGGTGTTGAATGCTTCATCCTCTGCATCCAGATGCAACATTAGATTCCTAGCTGCAATGACAAAGGTAGAGGGGTGTTTTTTATACTCTTATCTGTTGTAATACATTTGGTTGTTTTTTTCTTTTAAAAATTCATTTCTAATCTATTTTCTTGATCCAAATCCCTTTAAAAATACCTTAGAAATCTTATTAAACCAATAGCAAATAATCACCTCAAATCCCAGAAACAACCTCAAGCCAAAAATCTTACTAAGCTTATATCTATTTTTTAGACACTTTAATGTAAAAAAAATACATTTAATTTGACATTATATAAAACTATTTAACATAAAATAAACTGTTTTGACATTCCTAGCTGCAATGACAACTTTTTTCTTAGACTGGAATTCGGCTAGCCTTTTCCCTCTCACTTGAAAGAAACTACAATGATGAAAATGAAGTTTGATATTGAAATTAATATTTCTAAAATTAAAAGGATCGATCACTTAATAACTAAAAATAGATAGGGGACTAATATGTATTTTCAAATAAATTTAAAAGTCATCACCTATTTTATATATGTTTTTCATATTAGTTCTCAGTCTTTCAATTCAACCCTCCCTCCCAAAAAAATGCAATTGAGTGTTAATTTGAGCTTAAAATGACTCAATGTAAACCCATGTTACTTTATAAAACTCGGATCATTTGATTTTGGCCAAGGGTGAGGATTAACCCCCACATGTTTTAGTTACCGCTGATGGTGAGGATGAAGCGGGAGGAGATAAGGAACCATGAATCTCATCAAAAACCATTGGAGTCTGACGTGTATCTGGGAGCTCAAACGACAACGTTGTGGGATAAGGAAGACAATAATATTTTGGGCGCCAAATAAAGATTAATATTATTTATATATATATTATTTTTTAAAAATAATATTTGTTTTTTCATGAATTATTAATTACATTATATTATTATAACTATTAAATTTACAATATATATATATATATATACACACACCCTTTAAAGTAACTTCACAAGTTAAAAGCAATATGAAAAGCTTGGTAACCAAACACCAAAAACTGCTTTTTTTTCAACCTCCAACTCAACAACAGTTTTAACCAAACACTTAACTACTTATTTTGCACCACAGTAAAAGCGCTTTTTTTTAAACTGTTTTTTTTCAACCTCAATCGCAAAAGCAAAAGCAATGCCAAACACACCCTAAATCCTGCCATTAATCCCATATCATATTCAATAAGCTGTCATCTACAAAGCACCATGAATGTCCATAGTCTTACAAATTATTTTTATTATAATAAAAATGATGAATTTATTTAATGCTAAATATATAAAAAAAATTCCTTATGGGAGAAGCTTATCCCACGTCACCGATTAGCACGAACCGAAGAACGTGCTAGAAGCCAGACTCTGGAATGTTCTCGCTCACAGTAGCACGCAAAATACTACTGGAAAGTACTAGAGCACCCCTGCCCCTTCCCTGTATCTGCTACAAATACCCTTCTCCTCCTCCTCTTGTTTATCCACAACATTATTGAGTTGAAAACAAACAAAAGCGAAAAATCTCACTCAGAAGCTCTATATCGGATAGAACACTACCGCCACCTTCTTGCAGTTCATGATGTCGATGATCCCAAGTTTCTTTGGCAACCGAAGGAGCAGCTTCTTTGATCCTTTCTCTCTTGACGTGTGGGACCCTCTCAAGGACCTCCCTTTTCCTTCCCCTTCCTTCCCTCGCGATGAAAACTCTGTTTTTGTCAACACTCGCATTGATTGGAAGGAAACCCCAGAAGCCCATGTTTTCAAGGCCGATCTTCCAGGCCTCAGAAAAGAGGAAGTGAAGGTTCAGATTGAAGATGATAGAGTTCTCCAAATCAGCGGAGAGAGGAATGTCGAGAAGGAGGACAAGAATGATACTTGGCATCGCGTGGAGAGGAGCAGTGGCAAATTCATGAGGAGGTTTAGGCTGCCTGAAAATACCAAGATGAATCAGGTCAAGGCTTCGATGGAAAATGGGGTTCTCACGGTGACCGTGCCCAAGGAAGAAGCAGTCAGGAAACCTGGAGTCAAGAATATTGAAATTTCTGGTTGAAATCTGGTGTCTGATGTCAGTTCTGGGGTCGATGTGTTATTATTAGGATGAAAGAGTAGCACTGCGTTTGCTATCTGCCTTGAAATATGCCATGTTTATGCTGCTGTTTTTCAGGTCGAGGTGTGTGGTGATGGGTCAGTTGTGAAGTGATGATAAATAGCTGAAACTAATTTGTATTTTCTGTGACATGATCTACCTCTCCAATTCCATTTCTGTGCTGTTTGATTTCCAGTGTTTTAGAGATTACTAGCTGAGATGTTTGATTCCCAGCGAACATTAGGGAATAAAGATGTTATGGAGCGTGAGAAATGAACAAGCAGGAGGAATCAATCGCAGCCCACCAGATGATATATTAAAATGATATGTTTTTTTATTATTTTAAAAAATATTTCTAATATCAATCCACCACCCCAATAAAAATAAAATTTTATTTATAATTTTTTCAAAAATATTTTTAAAATGTATTACCCAGAAAACACGTTATGAGCAAACATCTCAAGCAGAAAACATCGATGTTAAACGCCACGTCGTGAGTTGTTTTCATGTACGGGCAGGTTCGTGAGCCAATTATATGAGTAAGATAATTTTTAAAATTTTATTTTTTATTTTAAATTAATCTTTTTTAATGTTTTTAGATGCTTTTTAGAATTATTTTTAAAAAATAAAAAATATTATTTTAATATATTTCTAAATAAAAAAACATGGTTAAAAATAACCTTAATCAAAGCCTATAATATGATTCGGGAGCATGATGCGGCTTATACGGATGTTTTTTTTGCTCTAAAACTAGACAGTGGAGATGGAGAGGGCTTCTGTCTGGTCAAAAACACGATTCTTTGATCAATGTGGTTGCACGTGCACATGATGGGAAGATGTATTGGTACAGCAGGGCTAATATCATCTTGTTAAAGGTGAAAACCATTTCATTGATGGATCTGAAACAGTTCTCTCCCATACACAGATACCAACAATGGGATCAATCATAGCACTTGGATCATTTCATTTTAATTTGAGTGTTCGGAGGCTAGAGGACTATGAGAGCAGACGAATGCTCTCAATACGCCGGATCTTTTTACCGACATGATCTTCAATCACCTTCAGCCTCGTTCTATCATAGATACAGAGATGGATATGTTCACTCCACAGTCATCCGTGATCAGCAAGCACCAAAACTTTTACCATAAACTGTTGCCATAGTCATCATCAGAACCATTTTCATAATCTTTGTTTTCATCCAGTGACCCCAATCCGTAATTTTCGTTGGTATAATCTAATCCACAATCTTTTCCATCTGTATGGAGCACTTTGTCAGCAGTGACAGAACATGATTCCATCCGCGGTTTCTTGGCATCCTTAGCCTCCTGTAAGAAAACTCTAATCACTCACAGACATACATGCATCGGAATCTAAAATAATAAAAGAGAATTAAGCTGGGTTCGATACTTCCAAGGTTGCTAGATGCTCATCCTTGTAAAAGGGAGAAAAAGGAGTAAGTAGAATATAGTCTCTTTGCATAAGAAACTAGAGCATCTGAAATGACAGTCTCTTCCTCTAGGAGCATGGAGGATATGATGTTCATTTGCTAATCCAAGTATACACAAAGACATGGCAGTCCTCCGCACTGGTACTTCGTTAATAAATCAAGGGAAGATCTTTAACTCCTTTATTGTTCTACTCTATAACTAAAATTTGATCGATCTTTACAACATTAGATTTACTATTTGCAGCTTAGTATTCAAAAGAGTTAAGAAAGGTCATACATTCATTCATAAACACAATTCCTGGTTGTAACTGATGAACATAGTCGACAGAAAGATTCTTAAAAATTTGGTTCAGAATGTATCCAGATGCACCAGATGAAGAGGGTATTAGGAAATGAGTAACGCATCAAAGTGGCATGAAAATTTGATTTTTCCCTCATGATAAGTTTGAATCTCAAAATCGACATGCTCTTTCGAACATATGCAATAGGAACTTTCCCACAGATACTACATGACCTTCAAAACACCAAGCATACAAATATAACAACAAAATTCAAAATTAATAATATAAAAATCATGTCATGAAAACAATCATAAATAAAACAACAAAAACCTGAATGTAATGACAGGGAAAGCACTTACACGACGCCACTTTCGTCATAATTTGTAAGAACCTGTTTTCGACAAGAGTGGCGAAACCTCATTGTGTGTCTGTACCGAATAAAAAGAAAAAAGAGTCACAAAATCAACTGCAGATGAAGAACAAACTATCAATTTGAAACTTAGTTCAGAAATTAAATCAAATTTATTCGAATCAGAAACGCATCAGGTTTTCTTACCGCTTTCACTATTTTTCCTTCGTTCTCTCGGCAAATTTTTGATAAGAGAGAGTTCAGGGGAAGAAAAAAAACGTTTTAGGGTTTATCACAACTGACACATGCTAGTCACCTTTATATGAGAGCCCTTTTTTCAGGGGAGGGGCGGAGGAGAAGCTTTCCAGGTATAGCAGAGCCTGGGCTGGTTTGTTAGAGGACCCTCGTCTCTTCTTTTTTTTATAAATTGTTTTGTTTTTCCTTTGTGAATAATTTTTTTTTAAAATAAATCTATTAAGACTATATTTAAAAATTAATATACATGTCATACTTGAAATAAAATTATAGATTTTCAAAGTAATATTAATATTTATTTTATAAATAATTTTGTATAAATTTAATATTTATAATTTATTAGAAGATTTTTATTTAATGAAAACAAAATATTTATTTTGTTAATTTTTATTATACTTTATCAAGTTAATTATTATTTTCTTGTTTTTATATAATTATATTAAACATACACACACATGACAGCGTGTTATTGCGCGTGTAAAAAACTAATATAATACTATATGGAATATTAATATCGATTAAATTATGGTTTATTGCATTCAATTTATCTATTTTTTTTATTTCATTTTTCCATGTATCAAAATCCCTAATTTTAGTTTATTAATCAAAGTAAGACTATGGAACCCACAAACAACCTCCATCAAAATCTTTGAGAAAAAAAACTCCATCAGTTCTCATAAACTGCTATTAGGAGTTCCTGCAGCTTTTATTAGCCAAATTAATACGGCTACGTTGGTTATTAAGCTATTAGCCGTTAGATTAATTAGACAAACAAATCGTTAGTACAGTTAAAACGATTTGATTAATTCCACCAACTTGTTCAAGGAATTAGAGGAAGAACCACCAGTTCTGATGCAAAGTTCTGCTTTCTCCTTCAAGTTCATCGCCCTCTGCCTCATCTCGTCACCCTCTTTATCAGCCATCAGCCTTCTAATAACACTTTCTATTTCCCCTCTCTCCAGTTCATCCTCCAAATGCAAACCTACTCTCCATACTTGACTAACATACCTAGCTGTAACCTTCTGATCGCCGAAGCTTGGTCTGCATATCAATGGAACCCCTTCTGATATACTTTCAAGCAATGAGTTCCAGCCACAGTGGCTCCAAAACCCTCCTACTGCATTATGTGCCAGAACTTCCTTTTGCGGTGCCCATTTCACAACTCGGCCTTGCTGCTCTCCAACAATGGCTCTGAATCCATCGGGCAATGACTCAACCTGCTCTGAACCATGTACTGAGCCAGGTCGAACCACCCACAAGAAGGGTTGTTTGCTATTTGCCAGACCCCACGCCATTTCGAGAATGTCTTTCGCATCCATGGAAGCTAAACTTCCAGGGCTTACATAGATGACTGAGTTCGGAGCTTGCCTGTCAAGCCATGACATGCAGTCAGTGTCCTCTTCTAGTAAGCTACAAGATGGTGCTGGAACAATCTTGTGAATTGGTCCTATTGCAAAGATTGGAACATGGCAGAGCTGTTGAAGCTTTGCTATCGATGAACCTTCAAGGCAGTCCATTGTATTGTAAACGATTGCTGAAGACCTTCTTACATCTCGCACATTGCCTATCAGTTTAAAGAAATTTTTCATTGGTCCGAAACTGGAGATGGGCAAGTCTCGCTGTCTGAGGGGAGGATGCTCCAGCACTGCTTTCTGGGACAAAGGATCTGTACATTATATGAAAAGGTAAGAATACTATAATATGGTCTCATAATAGAGATGAAAAACCAGAAGTATATAAAATCCAAAGCAACCAATATGGATACTATCCCCTGCACCTCCACAAGAAGCAGACTAGGAGGCAAGACAGGAGATCTGCATCTTCTAAGGGTTTTATCCATTATACATCAGCAAATGGATGTTCATGGGGACCCACAAGAGTTTGATAGGATTGTCTCCTCATCAATAACAGACAGGCTGAAAAATAAAATCTAAGGACACGAGGAAAAAACTTTGAAGGCAAAATCAGTATATGTTGCATGATTTCATAAACATATCCAAAACCACGAACCTGCCAGGGGGATGCGACCCTGCACATACATTTCGATAATAACACTGCGAGCCAGAAAAGTGTTAGCATTGCTGGTGCGAAATATAATGCTTGGAAGCTTCAGATTACGTGCCGCGGCTTCAGAAAAGTACGAAAGCTCATCATAAATGACACAGGCAATTCGATCATCACGTGTCTCCTGTTCCTTCACTAGCCTGGCCAGGCATTCTTGGAAGGGTAATTGGCATTTTTCGTTGAGAACCAAAACAATGGCAGTTAGGTCGAGGGAAGCGACGTCATGGTCAGATAAGCCATCCTGAATGAACAGGAAGTTGAACTCAGGATAGTTTGACGGGTCAGGAGAGTTGAATTGGGTGTGAACAATGGTGATGGAGAATCCTTTAGAGTGAAGGACAGCACTCAACTGAAGCAATGGATTGATGTGGCCTTGGAATGGAGCTGCTACCAACACCAATCTACGACGCCGTGCCTGCCCTTGCTCAGCCATGTTGAAATCAATAGAAAGATCCCTCTGTGCAAGCTTTATGCTGGGAGATTATTTGAAATCAATGGTTTAGAGACAATCCAAATCACAAGAGTTGAAATATCAATTTCAGAACCCAAGAAGTGATCGTGACGAGAAACAGTGCCGGTGCAATGTATATCTCTCAGCCTGTTGCTTATGGTATCGGACAGATCTGATCATTCCAAGTAAAGATCTGGCCTTATCTCTCTCTCTCTTCAATGAGGGTCGAAAATCTGGATGACAAAGATTGGTTTGGACTTTTGCTCTCTGTCATCAAATCCAGCGTTCTAGGATCATTGGAGTATTAATGGGGTTAGTTCAAGAGGAATGCCATGTTAAAGTATATGGTTTTCATGGATGGATATGTTTACTTGTATAAAAAAATTCAATTATTGGCTAATCATAAGATATTAAATGTGAAAATTATAAAGTTATATGGGTCTCTTATGCCATGTGAATTTATAAAAAAAAAAATGAAAAAAAAATTATTTCTTCAAAGAATTAGAGGTAATTAAAAAATAAAATAAGTCATTGTAATATCTTTTTAACAGAAAAAAAAAAAAAGCAATTTAAAAAATCACTGCACCACAAGCACTAACATCCACACGAATTTATGCCAAATCAAGAGATTTTCTTTCATTTTTCACTGAACTTGAAATCAAAAAAATCAAAGATCTAAACTTTATCCAGGCAAACAAATGCCCAGAACCCCGCTGCGCCGATTCAGCAGGGTTTTTATTTTATTTTCCAATGTAATTGAAAACAGCGAGTCTTCACAGCAGCTTTCGAGCCAAACAAACAGCGCAGGAGGAGAGAGTGAATGTTTTTCTTACAGGCATACTAGGAAAAGAGAAGAGAGGATCTTACCATCAAAGCTTTTTGTTGTAGTGGTAACGGAGAGACACCTGAACTGAAAGTGAAGCCGGACTTTTACCGGAGGGGTAAAAGGCACTCGGAATCAAGAACCCGGACTTTTGACAAGACAGGGCTAAAATTCTCCGACAGAAGAGAGATGGAAGAGTTGTTTACTTGGGAGGGTTCATAGAAAGTAACGAAAACAAAAAACACTGAAAACACCGGGGGTCAGTAAGAGCAACTCCAGCCAGTTGCTAAACGGAGAGTCGAAAATTAAGCAAATGTTTGGAATTTAATTTTAAAAAAGTTTTTGAAAAAAAAAATATTTTAAATTAAAAAAATTTAGTGTTTGTAGATATTTTTGATATATTATATCAAAAATGATTTTTAAAAAAATAAAAAAAATAATTTTAATGTATTTCTGAATCTAAATCACTTATAAATTCAACTTTAACCACATTCTCAAGTATGTAATAAAAAAACATATATATTAGCTTTTTTTTTTTTTAAGGCTATAAGAAAAAAAAATATTTTTTTATAAAAATAAACATATTGTGAAAATATCATTTATTGCAATGGTTTTTTTTGCAAGTTTTTTTTATATAATTTGTTGTTTATAAAATTATTTTGTTCTCATGAACCATATTATTGATTTAGCAAGGTTACTCGAATTAATTTGTTTTATATAAATATATTTGTAAGATATTAAAAAATTTAAATACAATATAATATATACATGACATTAATATTAACGTAAAACACACATATATCACTTTCCCCGGAATTCACTTTCCAAAAAAAAATTACTTTTCAACAAACAAACGGGGCCTATATTAACAACCATATAGCTCTAAGCTATAACCTGATACCATAAAAAAAAGACCAAACTTTTTAGTTCCAAAAAATCACTTGTTATACATTTTTTTTTATTTGAGAAAATCATATTCTCTGAAAAATATATTTTGTGGGCCTAGATAAATGAATAAAATTATAACTATCTAATGCTCTTACAAGAAATATACATCCTAACTTGAACTGAAAATTTATTGTATAGATCTCAAACTCTTTAACACCGAGCTACCAGCTACAGGACAGGTGACACTTGCTCTGCAGCGTGAGGGCATCGCACCAAGGTGGTGGAATTTGACTCACTCTAAGGGTGTGTTTGGCATTGCTTTTGCTTTTGCGATTGCGGTTGAAAAAAAGCAGGTTCAAAAAAAGCGCTTTTTGCGTGTTGCAAAATAAGCAGTTAAGTGTTTGGTTAAAACTGTGGTTGGGTTGGAGGTTGAAAAAAAAGCAGTTTTGGGTGTTTGGTTACCAAACTTTTCATATTGCTTTTAACTTGTGAAATTACTTTAAAGGGTATATGTATATATATATAAATATTATTATTATTATTATTATTGTTATTATTATTATTATTATAGTAATGGCTGATTTTTAAAATATTTTTTGACATTGATATATCAAAATAATTAATTTAAAGATTTATTTTTTTGATTTTGTTAAAAGAAAATTTAAAACACGAAAAATAATTGTGTTTAATGATTATTATTATTTTAATTATATTAAAAAAAATTAAAATAATTGCATAATTATAGAATATAATTATATTTTTTTTTACCCTCACCCACCCGATTCCCTTAAAACCCTACCCATTCCCATCTCCTGCGCCGCCCACCCCCCAAAAACAAATACACCAGCACCCATGTTAACTCCCCTCTCCAACCTACTTCCATCTCCCCCACCGTCCTCTTCCCTCTTCTTCCACCACCACCACCACCACTACCAGCAACAATGACTCCGTTCCTAACCCAACAATGGAGCCTTCCACGGTATAATTCTTCTCAATCCCCATCCATTTCAACAAAAAATTCCAGCCCTATATTTAATTAAAATCTCACCCAAAATCAACTCAACTCTCAGCCCCTCTGTTTTTCTGATCGAAGATGTGGAGAAGAAGAGAAGGTAGCCTTCGGGTGAATGTGGAAGTGTGGACGTTGGTTGAGTGCAGATCGTCGGGTGAATGTGGAAATGTGGAGTGCAGACGGTTTTGAAGAGAAGGAGTGCAGACGGTTTTGAAGAGAAGATAAGATTTTCTCTGAGGGTAAAAAGTAGATTTTCTGAAGATAAGAAATGTCCAACGGATACATTTGTAAACGCAGATCGGTATTCACACAATCGGCAAAAAAAAAGCATCGAAACCCAGCTTTTCCAAAACGCCGTTCCGGCTCAAAAAAGCTTGTGGGACCCATCTCTTAAATCGCGGTTTTGTTTTTACCAAACATTAAAAGTGTGGTGCGATCTGGCAATCGCAGATCGCACCACACTCCCAAACACCATCTAAGATGGGGTTGAAAATTACTTGTGGGGTGGGCAGCCGAGGTGGCCAGAACCTGAAAGGTACACGTTACCCTAACATTTGCTGTACACCCATCTGGATATGGAAAGTCCTCTTCCCCATGGAATAGCTTTTGGCATCTGCGAGGACTGATACCCTCATCTCTAGCTAGCCTGGTTGTCAGCATGTGAAGATACATGTTCTACTGATCTTTGTCTCGCCTTCTCCCCGTCTTTACCCACCGTTAATTTTCTTGTAGCTTCATTTATTCAAATTCGTTGTCTAATTCAAGGTATACCTTCCATTAGTTTAGTAACCGTTTTGTAGTGTTGTTGATGTTGTTTTTTAAAATATTATTTTTTTTAAAAATACATTAAAATGATTTTTTTTTTTACATCAGCACATCAAAATAATCTTAAAATACTATTTTTTAAATTTAAAATAAAAATAAAAATAAAAAAAATTAATTTTTTTCAAAAATACTTTTCAAATACATTCCTAAATACCCCTTTAGTCAAAAATTATCTGTTTTTTTTTTTTATTTACCAAACACCAATATACAAACTTATTTTGAAACTCCGATACCACCACACTACCAAACACCTTCTTAGAAGGGTGGTTTTAGTTTTTATTTTACAGTGTTTTTTATTTGAAATACATCAAAATAATATTTTTTTATTTTTTAAAATTTATTTTCAATATAAAATAATCTAAAAATATGAAAAAAAATTAATTTAAAAATAAAAATATTAAAAAAAAAACATTTTTAAAATATAATCCTGAACACTTGTAGTAATATCGATTAATGCTTCGTGTTCAAGGAAATCCATTGTGTTAACGATGATTCTTCATGGCACTTGTTATAAGGAAAGTATATTTGGCAATTATATTTTATAAAATAAAAATTGCTTTAAGTTCCAAATATAAAATGAAGAAGGCTAAAGATAATACCCGAGATTTGTTTTCTATTATAAAAGAAATCATTAAATTTAATTGAGTAATCTGTTAGGATTATATTTTTTATAAGGTAATCCATAATATCCGATTTTTTTTAATGTTTTATTTGTCTCTCAATTTATATGTATGTATGGATGAATGTATGTATGTGTTTTTATCATGTATTATTAATTATCTATTTTTATTTAACTCAAATTTAAAAGAACGCAATTAATAAATGTAGTGCAATAAAGCCGGGTTTTATAAAATGGTCCTGGCATCAAGGCTGAACATAACAAGCGGACGATATACAATGCATTTAATAATTGGAGTACAATTACTACATGCCTGTTTGGGAGGGCGATAGCGGTTGCGGTTGTGGTTGAAAAAATTGAGTTTTAAACTGTGGTTCAAAAAAAGCAGTTTAGTGTTTGGTTAAAATTGTGGTTGAGTTGAAGGTTGAAGAAAAAGGAGTTTTGGTGTTTGGTTTCCAAACTTTCCAAACTGCTTTTAACTTGTGAAATTACTTAAAAGGGTATATATATATATATGTATATATATATATATATATATATATATGTATATGTATATATTTGTATATAAATTTAAATACAATATAGTGTGATATATTTTAATATATTTATTTATATTTTAATATATATTTTAATATATATATTTTTTTTATTATTTAAATATAACTTTAATTATTATTTTGGCTGCACATATATATTTAGGTCTTGCCCCGTTCCAGCCCTCACTCTCATTCCAGCCCCTCATTCCAGCCCCTTACTCTCATTCATTCCAGCCCCTCGCTCTCATTCCAGCATCTCCGTTTCAGCCCCTCCCCTCCATCTCCTCCCCTCTCTATCTCCATCTCCATCTCCTTCCAGCCCCTCACCTCCCATCTCAAAAACAACTCCCTCCTCCAGTAGCGAGACCCCCGAGAGAGAGAGATGATCGATTGCGCTTGCGGGTATTATTTATTTTTTCCTCTGCTTCTCTTTTCTTTGGTCAATACTGGTATGGGAGATGATCAATTTGAGGGTTTCTTTGGTCAATACACGGTAATATTGTTGTTGGAATTGATTTATTTATGATGATTTTGCCCTAATGGTGGGCTGCTGCAAAGGGATCGTTGTTGGTTCTGCTATAATCAAGAGCTTGATTTTTTTGCTTGTTGTTGCAAGTTTGTGCTCTTGTGGGTCTGTCGCAGAGGAGAGAAAGGTGCGAGACAGAGGAGGTGCAGATGAGAAGGAATTGAGAGGATTTTTTGGGCAGACAAGGCAATATATTTTCAACGGTAATATTTACTTCAAACGGCAGTTTTATAAATACAAACCGCGTTTCGAAAAGCACAATTTATCAGCTTCTCAAAAAATGCCGTTTTAGATGATTTTAACCGTGGGTCCCACACTTTGAAACACAGTTTGGGTGTTTACCAAACACCAAAATGGCATCCCAAATGGCAAAAGTTAAACGCGATGGTGCGCCAAACGGGTGCTACAAGTCCCATCGCCCACTTACGTGTACTGCTACAAATTCTATCTCCGTTATATTTTTTTTAAGAAAAACTAATTTTGTTTTGAAAATTAATTTATTTAATATAAATTTAATATATTAAATTACAAAAACAACTTTTTGTTAATGTTTAATAAATACTTTTTATATAAATTATACAAATATCACTAATTATGCTATAATAATTATAAAATTTATCATAAATGGTTCAATAAGACAATTCACTACAGTCACGGTCACGCAGGCATCGAGGAGCCACATTATAGTTTCTCAAAAGTAATATGTGTCAATTTATAATCATGTAAGAGTATAGGGACTAAAAAAAAAAAGTTTAAATGGATGCAAATTCTCTAGACCAGATACCCTTCTGACACTCGTACAAGAAATTTTAGAATATTCTTCTGTGAAATGATTTTCTAAAAATATTTTTTACTATATTTGTAATTTTTGATTGGACGGGTTTAAATAGATATTTTTTTAATATCTTTATATTTTTAAAAAGATTCGTGGAGTTTCGATTACTCCTGGCGTTCTATTGAATCTTCATTTTCATCACCCCTCAGCTTAAGCAACTATTTTAGAGAGAGAGAGAGAGAGGAGGAGAGAGAGAGCATGGAGCATGGTCATGATATGCCAGGCATGGAGGGCATGGCTCCGCCGTCGCCCATGAGCATGACAGGACCGATGCAGCAGCACGATATGATGATGATGATGCACATGACCTTCTTCTGGGGGAGGAGCGCTGAGATTCTCTTCTCCGGGTGGCCTGGAAGCTCCGATGAGAGACCATACATGTATTTCGTGGCCTTGCTGTTTGTTTTTGTGCTTTCGATTCTTGTTGAGTGGCTATCCCATTGCCGATTGATCAAGCCGGGGTCGAACCACGTGGCGGCCGGTCTAGTCCAGACGCTACTGCACGCTCTGCGGGTTGGTTTGGCCTACATGGTCATGCTGGCTATCATGTCCTTCAACGGCGGCGTGTTCTTGGTTGCCGTGGCTGGGCATGCTCTGGGGTTCTTGTTTTTTGGCAGCAGGGTTTTTAAAAGGACCCAAAATCCTGCTAAAACCTCTGATCTCCCCCCAGCGAGCTGTTGAATCATACCAATCAAGTATCTGCAGGTTCTTTGGGTTTCGCTTTGCGGTTCTCTCCAGTTACGCGTGTTTTTTTGTTTCCCTTTTTACCCTCCTGAAATTTGAAGAATAATTGCCGTTAGAACTATATTGTTATTTGTGAAAAATAAATATCCATTGTGTCTATAAATATATATATATATATATATATATATATATATTTCGAATTACTTGTTCATATTCCAGTTGATGAATTCTTAGCCCTCGAGAAAGCTAAAGCAGAAACCCGTGTTTATTTTTTGAGGTACGGCTAGTTATTTTCCCGATGGCTTATCATAAAGTCGATAGGGGTCTTAGCGATGGAAAATCAATGCCATGTGAGTCCAAGGTATTAAATTTGAGGACAAGAATTTCTTGAAGAAACGACAAGCAGTTGCCTCGAAGGTGCACAGCCCTAGAAGGAATGCCTGGTTATTTTCCAGAACGACGTCCCGTCAATCGACGACCGTGACTCCGCGAGTCTTTCAAGAGATGCTTTAATTCATTTTTTACAGCTAATTCTTTAATTCATTTTTTACAGCTAATTCAGTTTGCGTGCATCATAATTAATACTTGGACCTATTAAACATGTAGTTGTCAAGATGATATATATTTTTAAAAAATAATTATATTTGATATCAATAAATTAAAATAATCTAAAAACATTAAAAAAATTATTTAAAAAAACAACAACCTCTCTCTCTCTGTATATATATAGGGACTAAATAAAATAATTTATTTTTTGAATGTGTGTTTATTTTTTGAAGTATAAATTTAATGAGAGGCTGCGAAAAAGGAAGGCTCGATAAAATAAATAAATAAATAAATAAAAGCTGAATTTTCCCATTGGCTATAGTGATGGAAAATGAATGCCATGTGAGTCCAAGGTATTCAATTTGAGGATAAGAATTTCTTCAAGAAGAGCACCAAGCAGTTGCCTCGAAGCTGCAAAGCCCTAGAAGGCATGCCTGGTTATTTTCCACAACGACGCGTAGCCTTTAATTACCCTAATAAATGATTAAATAAACTAAAATCATCAAGATTTCAATGTATTTTAATTATCTAATATATTTTGATTAAAAAAATAATTTAATGTTTTTCAAGATAGAGTTAATTAAAAAAGCACTTTAAAAAGTAAACAGTTAAAACGAAAACAATTTCTCTCTTTCTCTGCATGTGGCTTCCGGTTCAATAAAGAATTGCGAGTTCATTTATTATTTATTAGCACATTTTATCAAAACAGAAAATGTAGTTGTCGTCAAATAAATCAATTCATACGCCCTTTATGTCCCTGAAATTTAAAATAAAACCAATTGTTTCCTTGTAAATTTTAGATTATCAAAACTTTTCTTCCTCATTTCTAGAAAAACAAATATCCTTTACATGAATTTATATACTATCATAGACTTAGAGTTTGTTTAGAAATATGGTCGAGGTTATTTTTCAATATAATTTTAAATGTATCAAAATAATATATATATTTTGTTAAAAAATATCTTTAATATAAGCACATCAAAATGATCTAAAACCATTAAAATAATAATTTAAAATAATAAAAAGTATTTTTAAAACATAATGGACATGAATGATGAAGGCTTGATTAAGTGTTTGTTTGAGAGTGTAGTTGATATTATTTTGGGAAGTTTTTTTCGTTCAAACATATATTAAAGTGATATTTTTTTATATTATTAAAAAAAATATTGATAGTTGTACATCAAAATGATATAAAAACACTAAAAAAATCTAATTTAAAATAAAAATATTTTTTTTTGTTTTAAATACCTTTAAAAACTATTGTCAAACACGCCAAAAAAATTCATTAAATATATGCCTAAAGAATCGCAATTTGATTAAGTCAACCATATAGTACAACTTCGTACCCCTTCCCTCACTCTTTCTATTCCTGCCAAAAAAAAGGCAAGGATCATGCCTTGCCTTACCAGATACATCGTGTGGTTTAGAATACACAATGCATGAATCAAGCCCTCGCATTTGTCGATACAAATTATCATCCCCACCCTTTTTTCCCCTTTGTTTATATTTATTTATTTATTTATTTTCCAACAGGTTTTTGCCTTCGCAATGAGCAATAGGGAAACTATTGAGCCAGTTAGAGAATAATATAAATTATATTATGGAGTCTCACTTACAAGCTTGAGCTTTTAGGTGAGATGGTTCCTTAACATGGTATCAGAGCCTTGTTGACTCAGTGGTCACGAGTTCGAATCTCACCATCCTCATTCTATTTGATAAAAACCAAGCACAAGGTGATGTGGGCCTGTGCAAGTTTCAAGCCTAAAGAGTTTTCACTTGAGGGGGTGTGTTAGAGAATAATATAAATCATATTATGGAGTCTCACTTACAAGCTTGAGCTTTTAGGTGAGATGGTTCCTTAACAGGTACTATATAATATATTGGACAATATTGCTTTTTAGTAATTTAAAATTTAAGTGATGACATGTGTAATTTATAAGAACCTGAAACATATATAATTTGTTGTTTGTCTAAGTTTATAAAATATATTTTTCATGGTGGAGTTTTCTAAAAAAAAGTTTTTATATTTCTAGAGCACACTTGTCGTGTCTATTTTTATTGTAAAAAAAAAATAGCATTTTATTATTAAATAAAAATAGAGTGTATAACAATACAAAAAGGACTGCAGAGCACGGTCAACTGTCGTGATGAAGGTCAGCTCTTAAATATGCGATAAGACATAGCATATCGCTGAATTATATTATCCGTGCTGTGCTATGATGCGGTTGAACTTATTATTTTTTTCAAACAAATATATTTAATGGTTATGATTGCACTTCAAAAACAAATCATGAGAAGATTGATTGGTTGACTTCGCAAGCCAAGTGTATTTTGGACAATAAAATAATTTAGCTAGAAAAATTAAGATAATATTTTTTAAACAAAGTTATTGATTGCGATGATAGTATATTGTATTAATTTGGGTAACCCAAGTTATGTAAAATTTATAATCCTGATTACAAGGCTATGATAATCTTTTATAAAACAAATAAAAAACATATTAAAGTGTAATTTATAATTAACTTCAATAAAATAAGAATTACAATAGAAAAATAAGAATTAATAAAATAACATAAAAAAATAATATTTTATTTTTATGGACAAAATTATAATAAAATAAACTCATTATTATTATTATTATTATTATTATTATTATTATTAAAATTTATGCTATAACCTGCGCGAGCGCCCCCCCACCCCCCATTTCTTCATCCTCTTCCTTTGTTGGTTTTCTTAAAAAAAATATATATACCAATTCCCTAACCCGTCAAAACCTTAACTAATTTTCAATCAACCAAAATTTTAAAGGATAGAATTAAAAAGAAAAAAAAACTAACTAAAAAAAATAGGCAACCCGGTTAATATACAAAATATGTAACTTATATAATGAGATTGAAAATTTTTATAAAAAATAATTCAAAATAAATTATAAATTTCAATAAATATTAGCTAATTATTTTTTAAAAAAAGGAGAACAACTACTGTCCCAATGAAGACTGGGAGGGGATCCCCTCCTCAATTAGTTCTGTTAATAGCAGATTTACCAAAAATAAAATAAAATAAAATTAATGGGCTCCCTAAACTCTTATACAGCGCAGAACCATATTTAGAAAACATTTTTATTTTATTTATTTTGTAGTACTATGAAAATCTCACTGGCGCACAGTACAAAATAATTTATTTTGTACTGTAGATATCTCTCATCCCTAATATCCAGCCTCTGACCCATAATCGCCAAAACCTCCGCTTCCCACCGCCCCCCCTGTCAATTTTCTCAGAGAAAATTAATGGACCATCAGATGCCTGGCATGTCACCGCCGCCACCACCACCCATGAACGGCACCACCGGGATGCACCACAAGATGATGATGCACATGACATTTTTCTGGGGCAAGGATACGCTGATCCTTTTCTCTGGCTGGCCTGGCTCAAGCACAGGCATGTATGTGCTAGCCCTGGTGTTCATTTTTGTGCTCGCGGTCCTGGTCGAGTGGCTCTCTCATTGCCGATTGGTCAAGCCAGGGTCCAACAATGTCGCAGCTGGGCTTATAAAGACATTGATGCATGCTATCAGGGTTGGTCTTGCCTATTTGGTAATGCTCGCCGTCATGTCCTTTAATGGTGGTGTGTTTATTGTAGCCGTCGCAGGACATCTTGTAGGGTTTTTGTTTTTCGGAAGTGGAGTTTTCAAGGATACAGAGATGCCACCGTATCACAAGACCTCCGATCTTCCTCCTTTAAGTTGTTGATCGAAAAACAATAATAAAAGAATTACGTGTTTTTTCTTTCTCTTTTTCTGGGCTGCCAGTTTAGACTCTAGATTGGCGGATCATGTTAATTATCATATCAATTTCCTTGCTCATATATAGTTTTTGATTCCTGGATTTCATATTGCCATGAGCTGCTGGGCATGTACAGAGATATTGCTTCTCAAGGTTAAAAATGTGTTCAATCAAATTAAGGAAAAATGACCATCAGAAACTGACACCAATATCCAGGGATGGTTCTGACGAGTTTCAGAAGGGATAAAAACATCCGAGCACCACCATTAACTTGGGCTGCTCGACAGAGATTTGAAATGAAATGATCGGCAGTGTATCTTCAATCCATCCTGTCAACTGGGAAATTAATGTATAAATTCGCAGCGTCAAGGGAAGTGCTAGCTTCACAGGGCAATGATCAGCTTTTAAATCTCTAACTTGCAGCTGTGCTTGGAAAGAGAAACCTGAAACTAGAAGGTAGCAAGCGGTGAAGACAACACATCCTTGGTCAAAACACGCGTCTAATTCCAACTCCACCCACACAATTCTAGGGCAATATCTTAGTCAAATCCGAACCTCGAACCAAACCAGGCCTGGCCACCGACAAGAAAGGACGATGCTCACTTTCAGCTGGGCCGCCGGCTATCTCAAGCAGCTCAATCTCACAAAAGCAAGCCATGCTGCCAAAGCTTGCATAGAGAGCAGATTCTGGGGCTTGTCTGTCAAGCCGAAAACTCGTCCTGTTAGGAATGAGCTACAAGTGGAGCCGGGAAATAGTCTTTAATGTTGATCAGCGCTTCTTGTTCAAGGAAATCCATCGTGTTAACAATGATAGCCGATGATTCTTTCACTCTGCGTGTTATGTTGATAGCCACCACCTTAAGCTAAGGGCTACTCGCAATGCTGCAAAAACTCTACTTCATAAAAATTTCAATCATAAATAAGATATATTTGTCAATTAAGCTTTATTTATTATTTTTAAAGTAATTTTTATTTCAAAATATATTAAAATAATATATTTTTATTTTTTTAAAATTATTTTTGGGATTAGCTTTTCTCTCATCAATCATCACTAAAAATAATATCTCTTTTCATTAAAAATTCACCATTCATTTTATTACAATTACTTTTTAATAATCATTCATGTACAATTCATATTCAATCGAGAGTTGGCTAGTAAAATCATTCGATTTTATGAGCTAACTCATCGAACCTTGTCAACTCGGGTCGAAAAATCGATTTTTGTCAAACTCGATCAAAATCAGTCAACATCATAAAATCAAACCGGATCGGTCCGATTTTATGATCCTGCTACTTCAAACTTTTAAAACCAATTCATTTGCCTCTTATATTTATACACGAATTTTTTTGTCTTCTCAATTATTTATCCGATGTTGGATAAATTGAGTAAGGAAATATTTGAACATTGCTTGCCTCGGCTGAAGAGTGAAGATTATGGATGAAGAGTGAAGATTATTTATACTAAACAAACATGTGGGACAATGCTATTTGTCCGATGTGGGACAAATACATTGTCCCACATCGGACAAATCAATTTGTCCAGCAGAAAAATTGTATGTGTGTGTGTGTGTGTGTATTATAAAAAAATTAAAAAATTAAAAAATTAAAATATATATATATATATATATATATTATAAAAAAATAAAATTGTTGTGTTGATTTTATAAAAAAATAATATATATATATCATGGAATCACTCTTGATAATCAGTAATATTAATTTTAAAATTTATACTTATTTTTTTATTTTTTTATTTAAATTAAATTTTTTTGATGTTTCTAAATAATTTTCATATCCTCATGTCGAAATAATTTGTTGGAGTTGGAGCTAGTACTAGTAATAGTAATATCGATGTAGGTATCAATATTAGTACTGATAATCCTTTCAATAATAATATTTTTGATGAATGTATTAAAACTAACGAGGAAAATGACGGTCATGAGACTGATTTTAATTTATATAGCACATCAACAAAATATTTATTTTAAATTTGTTAGTTTTTACCTAATGAAATTCTATGAATATAATTGTTTTGTAATGTATTTTTAAGTTATTTTGAATTATACATGAACCTTAACTAATTAAATTTTTATGGTCATAATTATGTTGTATTGTATTCGGAAATATTTTACTTATGATTTTACAATTTTTCTACCTACACGATTTTAGCTATGATTTTATGATTTTTGTACTGAAAAATTCAAGTACGATTTTACGATCCGATCTTGCGATCCGAGTTTACGAAACCCCTTCCGTGTCGTGTCAAAATCACGATTTTGACAATCATGTATTCTACTCTAAGATATTGCATGGTTCAAGAAGTTTGTTGTCTTTTTTAACACTATGGACTCCAAGTTTAAGTCTAGCATCCAGGATGTTTTTTCTTTTTTTCAAACATGCTAAACTAGTATGAGAAATGCATCTTTAAAACCGTTCATGAAAGAGCTTAGTTTTCATTAATATGTAAATTAATTGCAGAATATATTTATTGTTGACAAAAAAACATAATTCAACCTATTTGTGTGACTTTAAAACTCAGATTAAATTATTCAAACATATCATTTAAGAATTAATTTTTATGATATAATTTTTGTTTTGACCTCTCTATCACTTGCTATATTTGAAAACATGTACATTTTGTTACCATTTTCAAGGTTTCTCCCATATTTTATAAATATGAAATGACTTAAATTTCTTAACAACAATAACCTATTTCCCAATTCACTAATTTTATATATATATCAATTTAAAATTTAATATTATTATTTTAATTCTCCATAAAAAAAAATTGATTTTAATTTGTTTTCAAAAACCAATCTTAAATATCCTTTTTTCTATATCTTGGAAAAATAGTTGTAACCTTAAAATCTCTTCTTCTTCTTCTTCTTCTTCTTCTTCTTCTTCTTCTTTTAAAAAGCAAACTTTCTAGATGGATACTTTAGATTGAAATTTTCAAAATTTGAGGATTTGGTTTCAAATATATCAAAGCATTGAGGCCAAAATTAGAATTAAGAATTAAAAGTATAACTCTCAAATGCCTTTAAGTGAGATTATGATATATATTGGCTTACAAAGTTTTTCACTTGAAAATTCATCAATATAATATTTTAACAAAATTTATCTTTAAATCAACATATCACAACAATCTATAAATACCACAAAAATTAATTTGAAGAAAATATTTTTCTTAAGCGTTGCTGGACCACAAAAACAACTACAACCTAACACCACCAGAATTAAATATTTTGACGACATAATTTTTTGGCAGTATTATAATGTAATTTCTTATAGTAATTTTTTTCCCGACAAGCACATGGACAAGAATTGTCTTTGGTAAAACACTTATCGATAATTTATCTCCCGTCGGTGATTTCATCGGCATCCCCCCAACAAAAATACTGATTGTAGTTTCATTGATATATTTTGTTGGTAAGACCGTCATAATATATTATTTGTGATTTCATCGTTAACATTCAATTGACGATTTCATCATTAATATTCTGCCGCCGATTCCTGCAGTGTTATTTTTTTGATATGCCCATTAATAATAGTGATATTTTGAGTAATTTATGTCAAACTCTATGAAAAATACTAAAAGCTCGTTTTGTCAGTATAATCATTGATAATAATGATATTTTAAGTAAACATTTATAAATCTAATGGAGGTTTGAGCCTAAAACATAACATCTGAGATAAGAAAAAAAATTCATTGGCATCCAATCTAATTTCTCTTTCAATCAACCAATAGGCATCTTTGTAATCATAAACATAAACAATTAAAAATAAATTAAAATAAAAGACTCATAATATTATAACTTCATGACTTTCACATTTAAATAATTATTTGGAAAGGCGTGTCTTTATCCCTAACAAGCTTTTTAATAATGGAATGTTGCTGATTGAAAACTCTCTAGTCTTTTTAATGAAGCATGGAAAAAAAAATACATGGATGAGATTGATAAAAATATAAACTTCAAGGACCAATTGTTTTGAAAAAAAATACTACTCGCACACAATAACTCAACACTGCGCCTGAGTGCAGGGGAACATTGGATTTCACTGCAGAAAAAAGATCAAGTCTTTTAATATTTTTTATAATTATAATATAATATGATGTTTACCTTTTACATAATGGAAGACAGGAATCATAAATTTTGAAAGTGTGGTTGTAGTTGTTTTCAAAAATATTTTTTATTTAAAAATATATTAAAATTATTTTTTTATTTTTTAAAAATCATTTTTGATATCAGCAAATCAAAATGATCTAAAAACACTAAATTTTATTAATTTTTTTTTTAAATTTTTTTCAAAAATATTTTTAAAAAGCACTCCCAGCACCCGCCAAAAGTAAAAACAATAATGAAAGAGAGAGATTGCAGATCCCAACTGGTTTGGTTTCCTGTTTAGCCAGTCGCGGACCGGGGAGGGACCTGGATCGATGGCCTGGACTGGAAGTTCCAAGTGAAAGACCATAATGTCCTTTTCCTTTCTCTATGCAGCAGACATGAGCCTTAAGTCTCTGTTAGTTTACCTCTCACTCCAAGTAAATTCACAGCCACCAAGTTATTGGTCCCAGCCAGAATGAGTGGCGCGTGACCGACCGCGTGATCTATCGGCATGTGCTATCCTTCTCATCTTTCAAAAGTTTACCCGTAAGAAGACGGTGCCTCTGGGGCCTTCATTCATGATTCCACATCGAGCTCTACAGAAAAATCCAAACAACTTGTAGCCAATTCTCATACTTTTCTTGGATATCAAAATCATGAACATTCTTCTTGACAAGTTTCCTGCTGCCGGAGGTGTTCATATAAACCCTATTTACTCTGTCTCTCTCTCTCTCTCTCTCTCTCTCTCTCTCTCTCTAATATAGAGATGATAATGCATACTCATGGATTATAACCTTGTATTGTCTATATCTGATTTTGCACCCAAAACTATTATCCAAACCCAACCAAATATGGATTTTTGATACTAGGTTATGTTTGGTACAATTTTTTTAAAAAAATTAATTCTTTTTTGTATTTTTATATGATTTTCATGTGATGTCAAAAATGATTTCTAAGAACTAATATATATATGAAAAACCCTCTCAAGGAATCCCTAAAAAAATTTGGGTATCCATAACCTAATTCCAAATCATAGTTTAGAGAACTACTTGTTAGATTTTTATAATGAACTTGATTTAAGGTTATTTTGTTAATCACTAATATTAATAAGGAGTTACTAACTTAACTAACACTAATATGAGCGTTCCCTTAATTTTTTCAAGAAATCTCAGAGCCTCAATCTCTTCTTTAACAACAACTATTCGAGAACAGCAGATTGAGTCTTCTTACATCAAGAAAGATAAACACTGAAGTTCTGGGCTTCTATCCAGCTGGATCATTACAGGAACTACATAACAGATCACACAGTTTCATGCAACACACTTCAGCCAGACAGGAGGAGGAACAGAGCTGAATCATTTCTTCCTAACTAACGAACTATCTAAATCTGATCACGACCCATCAAATTTATTGAGAATTTACAAGCATTAGTTTAGTTTCGTCCTATGATGTATAGGACTATAGCTGGACCTTATTTTTCTTCTGTTACTCTGTCTAAGAACTTTTTATTCACTCGTCTTTCTCGGGCAGAAACGGCCATATATATGAAGAAGAAACAACTAATCGGTCGGAGATTATAAGGAAGCGTCAGGTGTGAAGTCAGTATGGCCATTCCTGAGGCAAACCGGTTCCTTGATGACAATTTATTGCAGGCATCGTCGGAGACTGGCTCTTCATTTGCTGTAATTGCAGGCCATATCTCACTTCACCACTCGAAGCATCTAAAACCAGAAGAGCACACATAAATCAACAAGGAGCTACTATTAATCTGTCAGACGAAAAGGGTGTTGATTCTTGGTGGGGCAAGGTACCTTGCTGAATAGGGAAAATAGCGCCATTGGATCCTGCTGCGACACCCATTTTGTCAAAATGGAGTTTCAGCGCTTGAACTACTCTCGCTGGTATAAGAACAGTCGAACAACCTGCTCGATAAGATTAAAATTTGAAGCTGATTAGAGCCTGGTTTTTCAATATTCTTTTCACACCCACACCCGACGGTTTCAACATCAAGTTGATCAATCTTGTCAACTGGGTCTCCATTTCTTTCACAAGTGGTTAGCTGAAAGCAATTGATGAAAGGACTGAACAAGTGGGACAAGGGAAGTTTCCAATTCGAATATCAATCTGAATTTGGCCACCAACAACGTTGAAGATCATTTAAGATTCCACAATATCATATAATCAAACAAAATAACATAAAATCCAAACCGTTTTTATGGAATATAGGAGGGAGATCAACTACTCTAAGACTAACCACTCCAACAACTACGGAGCTGAGCCCTGAGAAATAAAAAAAGGCGACCAAAGTTTGGCCAGATCGTGGAAAAACATCACAAAGAAAAACATTTCACTGCTCATTAATTAATTACCTGGTTTCTTTTGCGACCCGGAAGTATTGCCGCTACCTCTGGGCAAGAACACCCCCGTCCCACCACCAGACCCGCTTCTCGGACATGTATCGCCAAGGAAAACCGCTCTCATCTCCGAACCGGTTCTATGTTGTTGTTGATGGCTAGTAAACTGCCCACCACGAGCTCTCCCTTTGCTTTGAAACTGCTTGACCTGTAGTTTGGGGTCGTTTAGTTTATAACAAGTGGACCGTTTTGCCCCATATAGAGACTCTTGTTGCTTCACAATCTGCTCTGATTTCTTGAGCTTATACAGCTGCAACACACACACACACCTCACCAAAATTAGCAAAAAAAGGTTCATCCAGAAACTAAGTAAATACATATGTATAAAAAAACATTTTCGTATCAAAGAGCCAACAAAAAGTTTCATATGCACTCTATTTTGTATTAGCAAGCAAGAGTTAATTGAATGACCCTTATTTGATTCTCAATAAGAGCTTGCTTAGACTGGAACTGATCGGCAGGGGAAATTTCAGGTTCCCTGACAGAAGAAGGGCCTGGATACGTTTTAAGCGAGGTGCTTGAAAATCTCTCTTTATCGGTATACTTGTGAATCTCTTCCTCTTCTTTGATCTTGAACTTGTCAAACTTGTCCACCATCACGGTCTCCTCTTCTTGGCCCGAGCCCAGCTCTGACCATGCTGTTGATTGTGGCCAGCCAGCAAAACTCCATGTCTAAAACCACAATTGATAGACTCCAGTCAGAGATTGATTAGGGAGTGTGAGCCATGTGCATGCATATATTTATGTATGCCGTGATGAACGAGTAGTGTATACACAGCAGCACACATACCTTTTCACGATCATCATCTCCGAGCATGTGGTGAGCCATCTGACGAGTCAACTCAGCAATGTAATCGTCGTCCTGGTCACTTTCCGACTCAGTCGAACCAAGTTCTGATTCAATCGGCGAGCTCAGGGCAGAGCCAAAATCAGAGGAGGCGAAGGACGCAGGCCCGTTTTTGTTTGTGGGTTTCTTGTCCACTGCGGGAATGTTGCCCTCCCCGGCATAATTATATTGGGAGGGCAAGAATAATGAATCTCTGCTGTGTAGGTCAACAGCCATGATAAATGAACCTCGGTACGGGCAGCAATCCAAAATCCTCGAGAGAACAGGTCCGGCTTTGACGACCTGCAATTATGGGAGGTGTGGCTGTTCCTGGTACGGCCTAGCCCAGGTATAGGTCTCGTAACCTGGCTCGGAGCACAGGGAACACAGACAGGGCGTGTCCGTGAGAGACCAGTAGCTTAGATAAGCTTTTCTGCAACGAACATCGGATAGAATGATGGGTCTTGTGCACCTTCTGTGTCTGATCTAACTCCAGCGGGTTTGTTCGATGGTTAAATCTTGAGAATATATGCTTCTACAAACCAAAAAAAAAAAATCTGAAATAGTTTTTAAAATATTTTAAGAAAAGAACGTAATTTCAATTATGAACACCTAATATAATCTGAAAACACTCGCACGCTTTAAAGAAATCTGTTCAGTGTTGGGGTTTAGTGGTTGGACCGTACATTTGTTAGGCTGCGAAAACCACCTGCCACTTGTGAGGAGGTATCACTGCGATAAAGGACCACTTGGCCTACAAAAATAGTCCACTTGTCATCTAGTACCGAATGGTAATTGGCTACAATAACAGTAAAAATAAAATAAAAAGAATCTATATTAGTGTTTTTATATTTTTTAATATATTAATATCAAAAATAAAAATAATAATATTGTAATATATTTTTAAATAAAAACCGCTTAACCAAACTCCAAAGAATCATTTGCAATGGTGTGCATAGTGGTGGTTCATGAAATAGTTTTTAAGACTCAATTATTATTATTATTATTATTATTATTATTTTGGTCTAGGGTTAACGATTTCGGTGGATGTGTTAACTTGATGAATCTAATTTTTATATTTTATATATATAAATTGATGATTTCTATCGTGTTTTTTTCTAGATTAAAAGAGTCAAATTAATTTTTTTTAATGTCATACAATATAAATCCCACTTTTATTTTTTGTTTTAATCCAGCCAGATCTAAGTCACGGGTTAAATTCTCTTGTCAGTTCGAGTTTTAAATTAATACTTTTTTAAGTGCTGTTTGGAAACACGACTTCAACAATGTTTAATGAAAATTTGATTTTTTTTTAAAAAAAATCCTTTTTTATTTTAATATCTTTTGAGAGAGAAAAGTTTGAACGTTAATATAGTATTGTTTGAAAATATAATTAAAATTATTTCTAAAATTTATTTTTATTTAAAAATATATCAAAATAATATTTTTTTTAAAATATTTTTAATATTAATAAATAAAAATTATCTAAATATTAAGTTTCGGAGGATGCTTGTTTTTTTTTTTTTTAAATAAAAAATGGCGATTTGTCAATAAAGCCGGCTGATTTTGGGGTTAGGTGAAAGGGTAGTGAGTGACTGAAGTCCAGTCCTAGTAACGTCATTTGATTTTGATAGCAAATAAATAATTTTAATCATTTTCAAAGTATAACAAGCTTCTAGTGAGTGGTGACAAACTTCCTTCGCTTAAAAGTAATTATTTAATCAAAAACCAACTTTAAAGTTTCAATAAAAATTGTATATAGATTCTCTTATATTCATAAATATGAAAAAAATCACAGTTTCTAACACCCATCGGCAACGATTCTACTTGACATTGTATTTTAAAAATATTTTTTTATTATTTATTTTTAATTAAAATTTTTGGTATTTTTAAATCATTTTGATGTGCTGATATTAAAAATAATTTTTATTTTATTTCAATATATTTCTAAACAAAAAATAATTTTAAAACTAATTTTAACGACACTTTCAATCAAGCTCAAAGTTTAATGCTTCTTGAGCGTGTGTTTCTCCTCCAAAAAAAGAGAGGATATTAATAAATATCAAGAACCGTTTTAAGAAAAGTGCCCATCATATATATATATACTAGCAACTTGCCCGCGCGTTGCCGCGGGTATTTTTTTGTATATAATTTAACATAATTAAATCTACAATGATAAATTTCTATGATATAAGTAAATAAAAATTATAGATTAAAAGATAAAATGCTGAAAATTTTGAGTTGAGTTTATTACGTAAGCATAGATCACATCTTTTAGAATATAGGTATTGCGTCATAAACGATAACAAAAGAGTGCGCACTAACATTAGAAAAAAGAGCAACATATTTGAATAAGAATTTTTTTTTTACTGAAATCATTATTGTGCAGATAATAAAATTACAAAAATCAATTAATAGAAAGATCAAATTAAAAAAAAGAGAAAAAGGAAGCAATATTAATTTAAAATATTATAAAAATAGCAACATCGGAGTCTTAACATTTAAAATTATTATTATTATTATTATTATTATTATTATTATTATTATTATTATTATTATTATTATCAAAATATTATAACAATAGCAATACAAATTTTCAAATTATCCTGAAAAAAACACACTTACAAATATTAACAAAAGAGTAAGTAAAAGAAACAATTAAATTTTAATTATTATTATTATTATTATTATTATGTTTATTTTAATTATTATTATTATTATTATTATTATTATTATTATTATTATTATTATTATTATTATTATTATTATTATTATTATTATTATTATTATTATTATTATTATGTTAGTAATGAAAGAAACAAAAATAAATGAAATACTAAAAATATCTAAGAAACTTTAACAAAAGAAAAAAAAATCAAAAAAATAAAAATTATCATTGCTATTACTGTCAAAACAATAAAAATTATTAAATTATCTAGAGGAAAAAAAACATTAACAAAAGAGTAAGCAAGAAAAACAATTAAATTATTATTATTATATGAGAAAACCAATTATTATTATGTTAGTAATGAAACAATAACAATCTGATTGCGTTTTTACATATGTAAGTAAAAGAAACAATTAAATTTTCATTATTATTATTATTATTATTATTATTATTATTATTTTAATTATTTGAATTATTATTATTATTATTATCATTATCATTATTATTATCATTATCATTATCATTATTATCATCATTATTATTATTATTATTATTATTATTATTATTATTATTATTATTATTATTATTATTATTATTATTATTATTATTATTATTATTATTATTATGTTAGTAATGAAAGGAACAAAAATAAATGAAATACTAAAAATATCCAAGAAAAATTAACAAAAGATAAAAAAAATTAAAAAGAACTAAAAATTATCATTGCTATTACTGTCAAAACAATAAAAATTAATAAATTATCAAGAGGAAAAAAAACATTAACAAAAGAGTAAGCAAGCAAAACAATTAAATTATCATTATTATAATTATAATTATAATTATAATCATAACTATTATTAATATTAGTATTAATACTTAACAATATACAATATAAAATAACAAAATAAAAAGAATAAGGACCACAATGAAAAATAACATATATGATTAATTCCAATTGAAGGATACAATTGAAAAGAAAACAAATCTTGGGACCAAAATAAATCATGAAATAATAAGTTTAATTGCTGTGTAATGTTACAAAAAAATTAGAAGAAGAGGGACTGAAATGAAAAGGTGTATATATGACTAATTTTAATTAAAGGACCAAATTAAAAGCAATTCAAACATCTGTACCGAATAAATTCAAGGAACGGAAAAGAAATCAGAAATCCAAACATCAGGGACCACAATAAACTTTGTACAAACATCGGGGACCGAAGCAGAGTTTCCGGCGGCAGGAGAGAGAAACGCGGCCGCCAGTGAAAAACCGTCCACCTGCGCTCACCTGCGCATACATGATGGGAACGCGCCGCGACGGACGATAGAGGACCTTCAGGCGCATCTTTCTGCATGGCGTACGTTCATTTCTGACGCCGGGAAGACGCCGCACGCGCCGCCTGAAGGGCGCGTTCGCCTGGAACGCCGCTGGCGCGGCTAGGCGACGCGCCAGCTGTCCCCCTGGCTAATGACCACACGAACCCTGTCCCCACTGGTATTTACGAAAATACCGGGGGGGAAAAGACGTCGCAGCCCATGTTTACTGTGCAATTTTTTGTCGTTTTCGGGGGCTTGTTTCGTCAGTACACTGTGCACAAAAATGTGAAAATCTGCCGGAGTCCCTCGCCACTGTGCTGTGTTTTGTCTTTTTCGGGGGTTAGATGCGTCAATCCACTGTGCACATTGCGGCTATTAAAAAAAAAAAGCCAAAAACCGAAAACACCCCCATAAAATAGACACAAACCGCCGGAGCACCAAGGCCATTTTCGCCTGTGCACTGCCGCAATCCACAGTGGATTGTGAGGCAGTGCACAGTGGTTTCTACAGTGATTTCTCAACGCCTAATGTATATTGTTAATATATATATATATATATATATATATATATATATATATATATATATATATATATATATATATATATATATATATTTCAAAACCATATTTTCTAAAAATATCTTCTGCAACACAATTCAACCACCGTTCAACTCTCACTAAAATAACCACAACGTATGCTCTCTTTGTGTTTGATAAATCATTTTTTTTTAATATTCTATTTTCTTACTTTTAAGATAACAACTCATCTTGCAAATCCTCAAACTCCATCTCACAATCACCATCAAAGCCTGAAATATAAAAAAGTGAAATATCCAAATAGCCCCCAAACCATAGTTAAATGTTTCAATGATACCCTTACCACAATTCAAGAATGATAAGTGATATCCAAAAAGATTATTATTTTTATATATTAAAAGACAACATCCTCTAAAATAATTAGATAATTATTTTTATATATTAAAAGACACCATCACTCTAACGGACACCATCACTCTCAGGAACAACATCACGATGCTTTGAAAAACCAACAATACCTCTAGTCATAGTCTAGTGCTATTTTGCTTTCAAGAGTGTTATAATATGCCAAAAAAAAATCTTATAAATGGACTGAAATGGTGCTCAATCATTCTAAAATAACAAATAAACCCCAGGGGAATTCAAATCTGACCCTGTAGACCAGTTCAAAGTTTTTTTCAGGGGCTAAAACGTAAATCTACTATTATTATAATCACACCCATTCATGCAACAGTGTTTGCGCACATGATTTAGCCAAGACAATGGGTCGGGACTGAACACAGTAGAGAAATTCTTGTGCAGTGGGGATTTGTGAGTGTAATTACTTAAAAATAATACATATTTTTTATTTTTTAAACTATTTTCAATATCAACACACCAAACTAATTTTAATTTTTAAAAAAAAAAATTAAAACAAAAAAAATCATTTTTTCTTGAAAAATACTCTTCAAGTCAAACCCTAGAATTAGCCAAGACATCATGGACAGTCACTTTCTCGCGGGCGCGACAAAGTCCAACCGGCAATTCAACAAGTACCCGGATGACAGAACCCCCACATGCCTATCTACTTTCTTTGGTGTAAACTTTACGATTTTTTTTTATATAGTTTAGCACTTCAAAATCCAGAAAAAACAAAACAGCACAGAAAGTATTCTAGAGAAGAAAAACAATTCAGAAAGTTATAGATAACTTGTGAGACTCGCAAGTCTTTGTCTGGATGCTACGAAATTCTATCCCCAAAATTATATTTTGTGAATCAGTTAAAAAAATAAAATTCTATATTTTTATAAATAATTTATATTTTAAATTGAATTTAAGATTTATCATATAGATTACAAGCTTTTAATCTTCATGTTACATTTTAAAAAGAGCAAGACTCGCAAGCTGTAATAGTTGTCCATGAATCTCTTCCATTTTTCCGAATAGTGTGACACATTTTGGTTATTAACAGTGACCTTCATGGATATCTATGGATTGATCTTATCAAAATCGTTACAGCTTGTTTCTCTCTCTCTCCTCCTTGTAAGTTGTGGAGACAAGAAAGCAAAGAGAAATAAAAATAAAAATATCTGGAATGCACATTGAAGTTTTAATAATAAAACAATTAGTATTATTGAAAAGATTTTAAAAAATAAATCTAATAATATAAAATATAATGATCAAAATCTTTTTTTTTCCCTAGAGCTATACATGTCATTTACTTTTTGCAAGAATATTTTATGTATTGTGCTGTATTATATTTTATTACATACTCTAAACCTCACCCCATCTGCCAATCTTGACACTATATTTTTAAAGTATTTTTGAAAAAAAATATTTTTTTAATTATTTTTTGTGTTTTTTTAATTATTTTAACATGTCGATGCTAAAAATGATTTCTTAAAAATAAAAAAAATCTAAATCATATTTTTCTGAATAAAAAATATTTTTAAAAAACAGCTTCAACTATAATTTCAAACAAGTTTTTATCGGGTTGACTTTCTATTTTCTCATGTTTTAGTCTTTCATCTCTTTAAGGGGACAAGGGTGATGTTGGGAGGTGTGATGAACTCCACTATCTATAGAGGGTCACCTAGCCAATTGATTGAAGATATGATTTTGATTAACTTTATTTTCTTTTTTAAAAAGTTTGAAATAAAATTCTTTTGATTGATTTTTTTAATGATTATAACTGAATTAACCGAGTTTTTTTTTAAGACTTGGTCCGATTTAAACTCATCACTAGGCCGGTCCAAATCTTACGACTATTCCTTGAAGATTTAACCTATGAATCTCATTTTAGAGTCGTTTGGGTTAATGACACAAGCCCATGCCATGATGTTTTAATACTTATAATTGGATGGTTTCACATTTCATAAATTATTTCTTCAATCAAAAACAACTTCGATTGCCACTAAATTCTTTATTTCGAAGAATTGGATGACACTTGGTGTTTTATGATTGGCCGTCAATTAAACTCATGCCCAATAGACAATCTTCAACTGTAATTGAAGTTGATTTTGAAGGGAGAGTACTTAGGCTTTCGCAAAATTAAAATGTCAAGCATCCAAATGCTTAATTGAAAAACTACGGGGAGCATGCTGTATATTAAGCCACTAGACGCTGTATCAATGTTGTGAGATTACGCTGTTGCCCTTTTCTTTCCCAGCGTTCCTCTTTTCCGCATTGGACTTTGAGACTTGACTTGTTTTTTAAAATAATTTTTATTTTAAAATATAACAAAATAATATATTTTTTATTTTTTAAAATTATTTTTAATAGTATTATATAAAATAATTTAAAAATATATAAAAATGATTTAAAATAAATTATAAAAATAAAATTTTTAATTTATTTTTAAAATATTTTTAAAACACAATGCTAAACAAAATTGTAGTAAAAATGTTTGTCATTCAGAGCTTCCATACATCCCATTATACTTTGTTGGAGGCACGCTTGAAAATATAGTTAAAATTATTTTATAAAGTGTTTATTGTTTTAAAAAATATAGAATAATATTCTTTTATTTTTTAAAATTTATTCTTAATATCAACACATCAAAATATATAAATACATCAAAAAATTTAATTTGAAATAAAAAATAATTATAAAATTTCATTTTTATCAAAAACAATTTTGAAATGCATTACCAAACATTAACATAAAATGAGTATTAGCGTGAGTCAAATCTCCTTAATATTTATAATTAATTTATTAGATGAAATTTTTTAAAAATATTGATAAAATTTGAAGTATCTTTTGTTGCAACAGTGAGAGACACTCTCATTTTTTATATTGTGTTTTAAAAATATTTTTAAAATAAATTCTAAATTTTTTAATTAATTTTTTTTAGTATTTTTAGCTTATACTAATATTAAAAATATTTTTTTTATTATTTAAAAGAAAACACTGTAAGAAACAATTAACGTTCGAATTATCATTTCCGATCATCAACTGCGGGTTAAATTATTTGTTAAATGAAGCATCATCAACCACACAGTGAAAGTACAGGGGTGTCTTAACAGTGAAAGCATCTTTTGGCCTCATGGTTTCTTCACTCAACACTCCAAAATCTACACGGTTCGATCATTCCCTTGCCTTGCCGGAAAAGACACGCTATCAGAAACAAGGCGACGCTATACGATATCCCTAACTTCCTATCATCAACGAGTCTTCTTCTATATACACCACCAATATATGCTCTTGGCTTTGTATTTCCTTCTCCAACAGCACCGGCTGCTCCACCACCGCCACTGATCCCCCGTCCTCTCCGCAAATGTCACGTAACGGTCATACAATTACAACTACTAGAATCCACATAATGGCCTTAGATGGTATCGTCAATGTGAATTCTTTATTCACCCTAGCACTCTTTCTTGGACTTTCATGGTACCCCACAGCACCTGACCCCACCGCCACCCTTGTCACCGATACTTCCTGCGCCGCCTCTTCTTCCATCGCCGAGGATCTCATCGCCTTCCACGTTTATTCTTTCAGCTCCTTTCTCTTCTCCAGTCTCATTGCTTCGGCTGTCAAGCAAACCATCAAGCGTTTCGATAATCACAAAGATGATGATTCTGTTGGGTCGGTGCGTAGTGCGCCCCTGGCTCACGTTAACTTGGCGGCTTTACGGGCTGGGACTTTAGTTTCTGGGTTTGGATCGGTTTTAGGATGTGGGTTCTTGATGATGGCTTTGATGGACTTGGTGCAAATAAAGTTGGGGGTTTTGGGCTGTGGGAGCTTGCATACAATTGCTGCGGTTATTCCTTTGGTTATTTTGGTCCCTTCGGCTCTGGTAATATATGTTTTTCTTATGCTTTATGCGTTTACTCGCTAGCTTAGGTAGATTTGAAGAATTAATTAGCTAGCTACTATGTGAATATATATGGTTTTCTTTGATCTTGCTGTCAATGAACTGTTTCCAAACATTGTAAAAGTTGTGAGATTGACCTACTGGTCTCTTGGAAACTGGGCTAGTAAATAAAAATTGTGAATCTTTGATTAAAAAAATTGAGTGAAAGATGCTTGCTTTTGTCGAGGGAGTGTGTACCTCAATCCGTTTATACTCAACTTGGCCTTGGTGGGGTAGAGAGATATAAAATTTGCAATTTGTCACACTTAAGCGCTCCTTGTATGAAGTTTCCTAAGAAACTGTCTTTAGTTTAACCTGAAAATAAGTGACTTGACTTTCTAGGATCGACAAGCAGTATTGTACCACCCTCAGTTCTGACCATCAGATGTGATTTAATGGTTTAGATACCTTGTTTTGTTAGATATTACAGTTTTTAATTGCATTTTGTATTGGGAATGCTTCTTGCTGTCGCTTTTATGAAATTGCCATGTTTCAGGGAGTTGGTAGTGACGAAGGCGTGAAATTTGTTTTATTGCAATATAGTAATGAGTCGAGGAAATCAAAGCAGGTTAATTTAATCTGTGTAGTCAATCCATGGTGTAATTTCTTAACCAAAATCTTTCTTCCTTTGAAATAACTCACAAGCAATTCTCTAGAATGGACGGGTTTTGGGATTTGCTTCTCTTGTACTACTACTACTCCTGATCATAGAACCCATGTGCGGGTTCCTTTCAATTCAAGAAATGATTTCGACACTAAAAAGAATATGCTTTTCTGCTAGTTTCTTGGTTATGTTTGCATTGATTCTTCCTTTTGGTTCCTCATCTCATAACTGCTTTCATGTCTTAAATCGATGCTGTGCATGCTACTTGTGTTAGTTTCCTGAAGAAAAAAGGTTCTGTAGCATCAAAACTCACACTTGACACTTCCATGGCTTCTATCTTCAATTTTCGTTGTTTCTGTTTCATCATCGCTCTGCTATCTGCTTTCTCATCTGTCTCCTTCCTCTTCTGGTTTCAATGCTCTAGCTCATACCGCTACAGTAACCAAATGATATTGCAGAAGGAAAACCAACCCATTAATCTCCTTTCTTTCCCTTCGGCATGGAATCATCTTTCGTTTCCATCAAAACTACCTTCAAAATATCTTAAGATCGCACTCTTTGTCAAGAAATGGCCTCATAGATCTCTTGCAGGTGGACTTGAGCGGCATGCCCTGACCCTTCATCTTGCTCTCGCCAAAAGAGGGCATGAGCTTCACATTTTCACCACTTCTCCTTCCAACTCCTCCTTCCCAAGGTATCCAATGAGCAATTTATATTTCCACCTCTCAAAACCCACGGCTGCTGGTTATCTGGACCAAGCTTTTGTCTGGAAGCAATTTCAAACTCAAAACTCAACCGGGAAAGCTTTTGACATAGTCCACACTGAAAGTGTTGGGCTGTTGCATACTCGGTCACGGAACCTGATCAACTTAGCGGTTTCTTGGCATGGGATTGCATATGAAACCATTCATACTGACATCATTCAAGAACTTCTTCGGAATCCTGATGAACAACAATCATATGCGTTGACTGAAAGAATTACCAAGGTTGTTGAAGAGGTCAGGTTTTTTCCACACTATGCCCACCATGTCGCTACTAGTGATCATGCTGGAGATATACTGAGAAGGATTTATATGATCCCAGAAGAACGAGTTCATGTTATCCTCAATGGTGTGGATGAGGAGATTTTCAAGCCAGATCCTGCTAAAGGTGAGGCATTTAAGCAGAAATTTGGAGTTGCAAAGAGCAGATCTTTGGTTATAGGCATGGCAGGGAGGTTAGTGAAGGATAAAGGACACCCCTTAATGTTTGAAGCTCTGAGGCAGATGTTTGTCGAAAATGGCACGTTTCGTCAAAATACCATTGTTCTGATTGCTGGAGATGGTCCTTGGGGTGCTAGATACAGAGATCTTGGGGCCAATACACTAGTTTTGGGACCATTGGAACAAGCTCAGCTGGCGAGCTTCTATAATGCAATAGATATTTTTGTAAACCCCACTCTTCGAGCGCAGGGATTGGATCATACATTATTAGAAGCAATGCTTTCTGGTAAGTCAGTGATGTCCACAAGAGTAGCCAGCATTACTGGATCCGTGATTGTTAGCACAGAAATAGGTTACACTTTTTCACCTGTGGTAGCTTCATTGAAAAATGCACTTTATAGGGTCTGGGAAGATGGAAGAAGAGTTTTGGAGTTGAAAGGCCAAGCTTCCAGGCAGAGAGGGTTGCAATTGTTCACTGCCACGAAAATGACAGCTGCTTATGAAAGGCTATTCCTTTGCATCTCAAACGACAACAGCAAAAGAGAGGATTATTGTCAATACCAATCTCCATTCAATTAAGTAGCAGCATCATTTCAAATCCAATTTTTGAGAGAGCTGATAATGCAATTATCAAAAGAAGATTCAGTCTACTTTTCGTTCAAGGTGATGCTGGTTGCAGTCAGCTTGAAGCACTCAGGGAGCGAAATTGCTCATTCCAGTCAATTCCTAAGCACTGTAATTGCTCATTGCCGATGATTTCATGAAGATAAATTGGGTTGTGATTGGCTACTGATACTCATTCCTGTCTTTTTTGTTCCCTCACAATTTTCTATTGTTTTTGAATCTGCAGATTTACATTAGCCTCAACCATAGACAAATCAAAGACCACATGGCCTCATCACAATTCACAAGGTACCTATTTTGCAGTTGCTGCAGAACCATGCCTTTACAAATGAACTTAGCAACCCAAAGCTAGGGGAGGTTATTTTCTGCATGCAACTGCTATACCCTCACATCTGTATGAACTAAAAGTTTTTGCTTGACAATTGTGGCACTGGAATAGCTTCTGTTCTTATTTTTTCAAGAATTTAAAAGGAGTGTCATTAGCAGTAAATACTTCCTAATGATTTATCAAAGCTGTAAAAAATATTCAATTAAAAGTAGATTGTGAGCTTATCTTTTTTGTTCACCTTTCATATCTTTCTACAAACATCATTAATGATGCACAAATTTGACAAAAAGAGTTGAATATAGAACGGATCAAGAGGCTAAAATTCAATGCAATGCATTTGAACCACATTGAATAGCCTAGCTAAGAGCAGAAACTGGTAAAGAGTGTTGTGCAGCAGCTTCCTGAACATTATTGTCACATGAATACATGGTGGTTTTTGCCCTTATTAAAAACCAGTGCAAATAGCTGACAGCATATGTCCTTGTCAGCTACCTAATTATCATACATGTCTTTCATAATTATTACATAGGCTTCCTGAATTCCTGCAAAATAAACAAGATTAAACAATGAATTAGATGAACAATCATGAAGAAAACTCATTCATAGTTTCTCAACTCAGAGTATGATTTTTCTATCTGCAAGTCTGATGACATCTCTTTAGCTGATTTAGTTTAATACTTTGACCATCCCCACGCTCCCTACTTGTGGATAAATGAGGGTATTAGAAAAATACAACCACCAGTCATTTTATTATGTGCACATTTTCTGCACTGTGAAACATTTTAAGAAACAAACTTCTGCTTCAATAGGAAATGAAACAGCTTTTATCTGAATTGCCAAAAGTGAAAGAGGTTTATAACTATCTGTTAAAATTCTGCTGAATTAAGTGTTGATACAACAAAAGAGAAAACACTTACTAATGCCTACGACTATAGTAATTCTATGTGGACTGCAGTGCATTGATGTACCTTAAAAAATAGGTGGAGAGTTCATTTGCCAAGCGAAGCACGGTCCTAATAATAAAGCGAACCTGCAGGAAAAAACACCTGAGCTGTAAACTATAGTCTATAACAGCAGCTTCAGAAAGAAAACTTTTAGGCTCTTCTGCGGCATAATACCTTGCCACCAATTTCCTCTGGAAGCACTGTGAGGGTTGCTGCTGCTAGGATCATCTTCTCCCCCATCCTTCTTGAACTAATTCATTCACAAAGTACATTAGCACATTTACTTTGATGTATTATCTCATTACTTTTATCATGCTGACAATATCACAACATAGTGTTTTGGATTGGTCATCAACTAATCAAAGACTCACTATGGGATATGATCCAGCCATTTGGGTGCCTGGGGATTGAGAGTAGTTTTCTTGTCCACCGTAGTAAAGGGATGAACTTAGATGACATGGTTCCATTCTTTCTTCCTGGATAACTGGATTTCTGTCCCTGTCTGGCATGCTATAGGTTACAGCCTGGCTTTTGGCTATTTTGTCATTAGGAAACAGACAGATTATCAGGAAATTACCCTTTCTTTTAAATAGAACAGAATTGATGAAAAGTCTAAATGCACCAACAAGCACATGACCAGTTCGAGAGTATTGTCTGGGAGTAAAAGACGGTCTTAAATGCTGTGTGTGAGCATTAGGACAGAACCAAGTTCTTCTGAACTCAAAAAGGAAGTTTTTAAAGAGAAATACAGTCAGATATAACAAGAGCTCATCACAAACCTGGAGATCCTTGTTTAGGGTTCCTCGTTTGATTTCCATAGGACTGTTTTTGCCAAGATCCTGTCACCTCAGAGCCTGAAGACTTCCTCCCTAAAACCTGAATCCGGAAAACAAGTTAGATGGCGGCCCAAATTCTGATGGAGGAGTTCAGACAAATGTAAGAAAAAGCCACGCAACAGCATGAAGTGTGGCATATAAATACAAACTTCAAAAGTATCCATAATTAAACAACGTAGTTCATTCAAAAGTAGTAGAGCCTGCACAAGAAATTTAAGTTCTGACCAGGATAACATTAACAAAAGAAAAAACCATGCGAAGGGCATGAAGATGGAATATAGAACTAGTCTCAGAGTATACCGTAGATGGAGGTGGAAACATAGAAGCAAAAACCCCAGCTGAAGATACTGGTGCTGATTCAGTGGTGCCAAACAGATTGGCTGTGAATGAAGAAGACGAAGAAGAAGAACAAGCCCCTTGCTTGCTACTGTCCATTATCTTATTTCCTGATCAGTTGAAGTACAGAACTGTGTACCTCCCCAAGTAACCCTATCAACAACCACCTAGCTAGCTAGCTAACTTGCAAGAAAGACTTGGACACGATCTTGGAGAGAGTAAGAGAGCAGACACAAATATATACATAATCCCTCCTACACTAGCCTTCATCACTGTGAAAAAGAGAAAGAAAGGAAGAAGACAGGAAGGAAGCTTCACTACTTGCTACTACTACTTTTTATTTAATTATATATATATATAAATATATAAAATCTCTTTTTGTAAAGATATGGGAATTTTCACTGCAGCTCTCTTCCTCATTGATTCACATCCTCTAATCTCTCTGCATGTATAATATCATCTTTTCAACACAAATGGATAAGTGTCACGTGGGGCACACTTGGCATCCTAAGTGGAAGTCCCAATTTGTGCCGTGTGTGTGCCCTACCAAGCCACGCGGAGAAATCGACCCTCTCTTGATTTGCAGAGTCACATCAACTTAAAACGAAAGGAGTTTGGGATTAAAAGGGTATTTTTTTATGGTTTTTATATTTGATAATTATTGAAATTTTATATGGTTTATAATTTTAAATTCTATATAATTAATCGAGGTGCATGTAAATTAATACATATACTTACGTTAATAATAATAAAAACCTTAGCAAACTCCTATCTAGCAATGAAGACCCTTTTTTTTTTTCCTTCCAAGTTCCAATCAATGCCCTTCCCTGAGCGTGATCTCCATGGATACAATAACTTCCAAGCCCTTGAAAAAGATAGGGGTTTGAAGAAATCTACAATCTTTTGATCCCCTTGGAAAGATAACTAGATAAGATTGTTTTCCACTCAAGTTGAGAGTCCCTTTTTTTCTTCCGGATGAGCCCAGCATAGTTGACTCCTTGCAGAATGTTTTTTTTTTTTTTTTTAAATAAATAAATAAATATATTTTTTAAAATAATTTTTATATTAATGCATTAAAATCATTAAAAAAATATACCAAATTAATAGTTTATTTTTTTATAATAAATACATCTAAAAAATAAACAGATACAAATACTTTTTACCAACACAATGCCAAGTAGCCACATTCCCTTCAAATATCAAAGGAGATTCTACCTCAACCCTTTACGCGCGATGCCACTCGTATCCAAGCACACAATTCAGTCTTGAAAATCAATACTCTTAAATAACAATTAAAGTAGTTCTATATTTTTTATATGGATGATATTCAAGTTGAACTTTTATGGTAAATTTATTCTTTGGGGATAAGGTAAGGTCTGCTAATCTTGTTTATGTTGATACTTAATCATATAATAAGGAGTAGGGTTTACTTAAACTATATAAAAAAAGATATATTCTACTTTAAAGCATATAAGTTTTCTTAATTACCAACATTTTTTTTTAGATTAACGTGGATGTTTACGCTAGTTTGCGTGCACCTCAACTAATCTCACGAGTTTTGAAGTTAATGACTATGTAAGTCTCCATTGATCATCATATTAATAATCACAGTACTCAAACCTAAGATCACAGGGGAGCACATTTTTTAGTTCCAAACTTTTATCATTGGATCACCTATTAGATGATTAATTACCAACATCTTTGATTTATATAGGGCAAGATCATTAACTAACAAAGAAGTGTTTATTTTATGATTCAAACTTGTTTTTTAAACTATTATCATCTTAAAAAACATTAAAGGGATTTTTTTTCCAATTATTTTAATATATTAATGTTGTATATATATATTTAAAAAAATACTTGAAAAAAAGAAGTCTACACCTCGTCACTAATCAATTATTCGTGACTGATCAGATAACTGATAACTAGAGTTAATAACTCTCAACATGATTACACAGATTGAAAAAGTAAACATGATCACGTCTTGATCACTGGCAAGTTCTAGTGTATCTATCTAATCAAATGTTTTTTTTTCTTTTTCTATATAGTATATTTTATGCCAGAATAAGTTAAAACAAGAATAAAGAATTTCTTTGGATATCTTCAATCTTTATACCATCCATATATTTTTCTTTTTATCGAAAAAGCCATCTGGGTTCCATTCAATTTAGAGCACAAATTAAGGACTGATTAGATAACTACAAGTGACACCAGCCATATGGCCACTACACTTTATTCTTTCTTCAATTTTATCCATGTTCATAATTTAAGGAAAATTAATAATTTAATAACTTATATATATATATATATATATATATATATATTAATTCAGTGAAAATTGACTAATAGAAAAACAAAATAAAAGGCGAAGCATAAATTAGAAAAAAGATAGTACAAACAAAAGAGTCGAAAGCTGAAATAAGTACAAACCAAACGAAGCTGTTCGGATGAGATGATTAAAGACAGTTCAGCAGCAGCAGCACATGACACAGCTTCTTTAATTATAAATATATGGAAAAATCTACCCCATGCTCCACCCCACCAAAAAACAAAATGTTTAGAGACCACAGAGTTTGAAGTTCTGAAAAACAACAGCAGTGCGATGTGTCATTGCTCGCAAAAGCAACCTCTTCGTTTCCACACTACAAAATGGTGCCATATTAGGTCATTTGCTGTTATCTTTAAGCAGCTCAGGAAAGATCACAAACTCCAGAAAAGTGATGGACCATTTGAAGCCCTGAACAAGCATACAAAAAGTATCAATAGGAGATGTTCTTCCTTAAAATAAAGAGTTAAATAGCATCATTTCAGTTTCTCATTTATTTATTTTTGGTTCATGGAGAACCCTGCTGCTACTGCAGCACTGTTTCTATTGGAGCTAAACATGCTAATGAACATCCTCCAAACGTGAATGCAATCTGTAATACAAATTAAAGAACTGAAATTAATAGCATAATGCAAACCTCAGAGCATTCCGAATATCTCTTCTGGAGGGTCATAAACATGTTTTTCTGGAAACAGCTCCTCGTAATCTTGCTTTACTCTACTCCTCAAAAGCGGGTGTGGTAAAAGCCCCTTCAACAGAATCCTAAACGGCAACTCCTCTGGAGGATCTGGTGACTTCTTCATGTCCTCATATATGTTCATTGCATCAGCAGGTGACCCATCCCTCAAGTAGCCTCTAATGGTTTCAGTATACATTTGGGAATCCGGGAACAAATCCTCATTTCTCATATCTTCCCATAACTTCATTGCCTCTTCCATTTTCCCAGTTTTCAGTAATGCCATGATCAAATCCTTATAGAGAAACACATCCGGTTTATACCAATCTTGCTTTTGAATCACTCTAAAAATCTGCAAAACCAATAGATCACTCACTCCCAAGAAAAGAACAACCTTCAGACATAAATCACACAAGACAATAAATAAACAGAACGTGAAGACAACATCTCTTTGAAGCATTGCATCAAACAGTTCACAGACAACACATGTTTACACTAAAAGAAAACAGATACCCGACCTTAACAGCCAGAGAAACCTCCTCTTGTCTCTCAAGCTCAGACAAAACAGCAATTATGTCCAGTTTCAAAAGTCTGAAAACGTGGGTTTTAATAAATCTGTCAAGCTTCTCATCATCATTTTTAAACCTCTTCAATCCAAGTATTACAAAAAGGGCTTCTTTTCCAATCAGCTTCTTGCCTCTCCAGAGTGGCCCTCTTGGCCTTCCATCGTGATATTGCCGCAACCCAGCAGGAACTAAAAAAGATTGGATATTTGAGGCTTTTGAGAGCGGCAATGGCGTTTGATTTATAATGGATTGTTTAGTTGTTAGGTTATGAAGGATCATTATCATGCTACTGAAATTTGGGATTTTTGACCTCGCAATAGCCCGAGTTAACATTGCGAAAGAATTGACTGGGTTTGGTCACAAAAAACGACTTCGTTTCTGTTTTTGTATTCCAACTTTGAACCACGGCAGCAGCTCCCAGAGGCCCGTGGGGAAGAAGAAAGCAGTGGTTTCGTTTTAATTCAACTGCATGGAAAAATACGACATCGTCTCGGTTTGTTATCTTTCCGGGACGGGTTTGTTGGGCTCGACTCGGGTGATTTCTCTCTTCATCAACTTTTTTTTTTCTTTTTTTCTTTTTTAAAAGGAATAAGCTTTATCTTTATTTATTTTGGAGACAAAAATGTTTTTTCTAGAATATTTATATCTTAAAATGTACAATAATTGAGAACCTTGTCTAAAAAACATGCAATGCATCAATATGAATTTTGTTTTTGAGATGTTTACCTTTTATACGCATCAAATATTATTTTATTTTAGATAAATAATAACATATTATTCGATTCACTTTGCAAAGGTCCTGTTATAGAAAAAATAAAATAAAATATCTGCCCTGAAAATTAAAAGACCACCTCTTTGTATAATTGAAGTGCACGTGTTTCGTAGTGTAGTATATAATATTTTTAAAAATTTTGATTTATTTTTAACATTACTATATCATTATTTTTTTCAAAAACAGATTGGGATAATAATAAAATAAACCAAATGATAATTTTTTTTTATTAATTTATAGATAATAAACGATTTGGTCCTCCTCGACCATGCAAGGTTACTGAAGTACAGCCAGATATTATACATCGATCAGGCTACTCAAACGCAACTCTCTTCATCCATGGTGATCAGGCCCCAGCAAACATACAAAATGGATATAAACTAAGCCGAGCGAAAGCATGATGGTGGGTTTTGAACGCCGTAAGAGTAGCCATGGACATTAGAGCAGATTGAGCTCGCCGGACCTCCATTTCCGGTATACACCAGTTTGATATCCTTGAGCACTATATTCTTGCATGGGACGACGCTGCTGCAGCTTAATGTTACTGCTGCCTTCGACCGGGAAGTTCCCCTGATGTTGCTGAATGTGATATCCCTAATTTGAATTCGTGAAGCAGACTGCAAATTAAGAGAAGGGAATTAAAGGGTGATATTGAATACTGTGATCAGATGATCATCAACAGTTAAAAGATCCAAGTTTTATCAGAAAGAGAATCAGAATATACGTACCTTGGCGTTGCATGGAGAATTAGGGCAATACTGCTGATCAATAATGATGGGATTCTCGACATTATTCATTATGATGTCTTCGTAAGTGAAACCAGAAGCAAGACCTTGGTAGGGAGATGCCCATGTTTTGATTCTTAAGCCATTGCTGGTATTTGTAAAAGTGGAGTTCTTCACCGTCAGCCCAACCACGATGTCTTTGTTGTTAATAACGGTGTTCCCTCCCATGCTTCCGACGCTGATTCCATGTCCGGGGCCGCAAGAAACCTGAGAGATGTGAGTTTTTTTACTTCCATTGAGTATGGCAACGCAGTCATCTCCTGTGCTGATTGTCGTGCGTGTGATCCTGATCTCTTCTGATGAACTGATCTTGATCCCATCAGTATTAGGGCTATCTTGAGGAGCAGACAGCTTGATATTACTGATATTCAAGTTGCTGCTGGCAATGATGGAAACATGAGCATTTTGGCTGTTGATTGATCTTATGTTTTGCAGATTCCCATTTTTGATGAATTCAAACCTCAACGACTGTCCAAAAGTTAATAAAAATCAACAATCAAATTAATTAGAGATACTGAAAAACAAATCTCACGAAAAAGAATGATGAACTTACTATAGGAAGAGTTTGGCATTTCCCGTTTCTCTTGCAAGGCCAAACCTTGTGTCCTTGTCCATCGAAGGTTCCACGACCGGCCAAAGTGAAGCCATTAACGTACTTGAAAGTAATCCACCGGTCAATATCTTTCAGTTTGCTGACGGCCATTACATTCCCTTTGAGCTTGAATATCATGTAACCTTTGCATTCTCCCTCAAATTTCACCGAGTCTAGCAGGTATGTTCCTGCTGGGACCAGAACCACAGCCTTCCCCTTCCATTGACATGCATTTTTCCACGCTTCCAAGAAACCCTAAACACGGACAAGATCAAACATGCAGCATGAGTGAGTGTACTCTCTCTCTCTCTCTCTTTCTCTCACGCATATATATATATATATATATATATATTGAAAAATGAAAGATATTTGATTAATTATATATACAGTTTATGAATATAAAGCAAAGGATTCACCTTGCTATTTTCAGTCTTGCCACCAGGGATGGCGCCGTATTTCTTCACGTTGAAAATCTTGACAAACTGACATTGAACGTCGGCAGCACAAACAAAAAGCAGTGTCAAGAACAAAATCCGAGTAAACCCCATTTTTGTTTCTTTCTTTTTGGTCAAGAATAAGAATACAGTAGTAATGTCAAGGACTGGTAGAGAGATGTGTTTGAGTAAGAGTTCTGGATTTTTGCTCTATATATTTTGTATTTATGCAATGATTACGTTGATTTAGTTTATATATAATTAATATTCTTGCATTGATCTTGCATATATCTCATCTCCCTCCGTTAGATCAGTCCTATTTAAAGTAATTAGGAAACAAAATTACCATATAGTACTAAATAATTTAAAAAGAAGAATAAATCGTGCAAGGATCGATTCCTTTGATTTGGAATCGTAAATTTTGGCACTAAATATTCAATTTGTCTAAAGTTACACTATAATAGATAAAATACAAATAAATTAGCATTCAATGTAATTATCTTGTTTGGGTATTTTTATATTTTAAAATCAAAATTGATTTTAGTTTACCTAGCTATTTTTATCTACAAACAGTGTTTGATTAATATTTTTATTTACAAACAATTTTTTCTAACATTAATTCTTCATTATTATTTTTTTAAATTACTCACACAGAATATACTAGTGTTTTATATAATCTCACTACAAGAAAAGGGTGCCGTTAGCAACGGAATTTTGCAATGGCAAAATTCTGTTGCTAAATTTGCATCCGGAAATTGTTTAGCAACGAATATTCCGTTGCTAAACGAATTGCAAAATTAAAAAAAAAGAAACAAGGATTGCAACGGATAAGCTGTTGCAAATTGAATTTGCAACGGATTTTCATTTTCATTTGCAACGGAATTGCCGTTGCCATTGCAACGGTCCGGCCGTTGCATAAACCCCATTTTTGTTTTTTTCTTTATGGTCAAGAATAAGAATCGGTACGTAGTACTGTCAAGGACTGGTAGAGAGATGTGTTTGAGTAAGAGTTCTGGCTTTCTGCTCTATATATTCTGCATTTATGCAATGATTACGTTGATTCAGTTTATATATAATTAATATTCTTGCATTGATCTTGCATAAATCTCATCCCCCTCCGTTAGATCAGTCCTATCGAAAGTAATTAGGAAACAAACTTACCATATAGTACTAAATAATTTAAAAAGAAGAATAAATCGTGCAAGGATCGATTCCTTTGATTTGGAATCGTAAATTTTGGCACTAAATATTCAATTTGTCTAAAGTTACACTATAATAGATAAAATACAAATAAATTAGCATTCAATGTAATCATCTTGTTTGGGTATTTTTATATTTTAAAATCAAAATTGATTTTAGTTTACCTAGCTATTTTTATCTACAAACAGTGTTTGATTAATATTTTTATTTACAAATAATTTTTTCTAACATTAATTCTTCATTATTATTTTTTTAAATTACTCACACAGAATATACTAGTGTTTTATATAATCTCACTACAAGAAAAGGGTGCCGTTAGCAATGGAATTTTGCAACGGCAAAATTTCGTTGCTAAATTTGCATTTGGAAATTGTTTAGCAACGAATATTCCGTTGCTAAACGAATTGCAAAAATAAAAAAAAAGAAACAAGGATTGCAACGGATAAGCCGTTGCAAATTGAATTTGCAACGGATTGTCCGTTGCAAGTGCAACGGAATTGCCGTTGCCATTGCAACGGTCCGGCCGTTGCATAAACCCCATTTTTGTTTCTTTCTTTCTGGTCAAGAATAAGAATCGGTACGTAGTACTGTCAAGGACTGGTAGAGAGATGTGTTTGAGTAAGAGTTCTGGCTTTCTGCTCTATATATTCTGCATTTATGCAATGATTACGTTGATTCAGTTTATATATAATTAATATTCTTGCATTGATCTTGCATAAATCTCATCCCCCTCCGTTAGATCAGTCCTATCGAAAGTAATTAGGAAACAAAATTACCATATAGTACTAAATAATTTAAAAAGAAGAATAAATCGTGCAAGGATCGATTCCTTTGATTTGGAATCGTAAATTTTGGCACTAAATATTCAATTTGTCTAAAGTTACACTATAATAGATAAAATACAAATAAATTAGCATTCAATGTAATCATCTTGTTTGGGTATTTTTATATTTTAAAATCAAAATTGATATTAGTTTACCTAGCTATTTTTATCTACAAACAGTGTTTGATTAATATTTTTATTTACAAACAATTTTTTCTAACATTAATTCTTCATTAATATTTTTTTAAATTACTCACACAGAATATACTAGTGTTTTATATAATCTCACTACAAGAAAAGGGTGTCGTTAGCAACGGAATTTTGCAACGGCAAAATTCTGTTGCTAAATTTGCATCCGGAAATTGTTTAGCAACAAATATTCCGTTGCTAAACGAATTGCAAAAATAAAAAAGAAGAAGCAAGGATTGCAACGGATAAGCCGTTGCAAATTCAATTTGCAACGGATTGTCCGTTGCAAGTGCAACGGAATTGCCGTTGCCATTGCAACGGTCCGGCCGTTGCATAAACCCCATTTTTGTTTCTTTCTTTCTGGTCAAGAATAAGAATCGGTACGTAGTACTGTCAAGGACTGGTAGAGAGATGTGTTTGAGTAAGAGTTCTGGCTTTCTGCTCTATATATTCTGCATTTATGCAATGATTACGTTGATTCAGTTTATATATAATTAATATTCTTGCATTGATCTTGCATAAATCTCATCCCCCTCCGTTAGATCAGTCCTATCGAAAGTAATTAGGAAACAAAATTACCATATAGTACTAAATAATTTAAAAAGAAGAATAAATCGTGCAAGGATCGATTCCTTTGATTTGGAATCGTAAATTTTGGCACTAAATATTCAATTTGTCTAAAGTTACACTATAATAGATAAAATACAAATAAATTAGCATTCAATGTAATCATCTTGTTTGGGTATTTTTATATTTTAAAATCAAAATTGATATTAGTTTACCTAGCTATTTTTATCTACAAACAGTGTTTGATTAATATTTTTATTTACAAACAATTTTTTCTAACATTAATTCTTCATTAATATTTTTTTAAATTACTCACACAGAATATACTAGTGTTTTATATAATCTCACTACAAGAAAAGGGTGTCGTTAGCAACGGAATTTTGCAACGGCAAAATTCTGTTGCTAAATTTGCATCCGGAAATTGTTTAGCAACAAATATTCCGTTGCTAAACGAATTGCAAAAATAAAAAAGAAGAAGCAAGGATTGCAACGGATAAGCCGTTGCAAATTCAATTTGCAACGGATTTTCATTTTTATTTGCAACGGAATTGCCGTTGCCATTGCAACGGTTGTCCGTTGCAATTGTAACGGTCCGTCCGTTGTAATTGCAACGGAATAGCCGTTGCAATTGCAACGGACCCACCGTTGCAAGTGCAACGGACCGTCCATTGCAATTGCAACGGCAGATCCGTTGCAAAATGTGTATTTGCAACGGGAGAAATTGCAACGGATTATCCGTTTCAAATTATTTTGCAACGGATAATCCGTTGCAAACTAAATTTGAAACGACTTTTTTCTAACGGATTGTGTCCGTTGCAAATGCCGTTGGTAATTAATATTAGCAACGACTTTCCTTGTTATTTGCAATGGATCGATCCGTTGCAAATTGACCTGTTTTTTTGTAGTGTCTATTTTAATTCTTTTTATATCAGCTATTTTATTAAAATGATGTGTTTATATATATATTATCACTTTATTCAAATGTTTTAAACTTAAAACTTACTTTTATTAAAAAAAAGTATTATGTAAATTTAAGAGGTTATAAATCATTTAACTTGAATAAAATATATTAATTTTAAGTATTTTTATTAGAGTTTGTCATTTTATGTTCCAAGAGAATAGCAATACAATTTAAATAAATATTATTCAGATATTTGAAATATTTATAAGCACAACACGCCCTTAGTTAAATTCTTTTCCTATGATTTATAGAAATGACATAGCTATTAAGGACTATTAAAAATATTTAAGCAAATATATTTTATTTATATTAAATAATTTATAACTTCTTAAACTTACATATATATGTAACAATACTTTGAAATAGAATAATGTAAAACACTAGCATATTGGAATTTTTAACATTTCATGAAAAATTGCAAGCTTGGATATGGCAAGCATGCTAATTATAAGCTGATGATGGAGTTGTAATTTCATCTTCCCCTCCGTAAACAACAATGGGACTCCTCACGCTGTGAGAACCATCAGACCACACCATGATGCAGACAAAACTGAGTTAGATGTCAAATCTCGACCAGAAATGGTTACATCGAAGGACTTCTTCTCTTTCCAGGACTTAAAGGAGAGAATTTCAGGCACAACTATGATCTTGAGTGATGAATGTGAGAAGATTTTTGCCTTGTAGGTTGAGTTTGCATTGCCAACATTTGTAACTGTTCTATGAAATTTAATTGTGAAGGACTCCTCCACTGCAACTTTAGCTGCCATTGAAGGGTAATTCAAATCCCTTGGCAAGGTGTTTCTAGCGGCCTTACTACAGCTGCTATTGTCTCCTGAGATTTGTCGAATTTTCTCTGCAGTATATCCCAGGCCACAGAACAATTGTATGTAGTCGATCACTTTTCTGTGTTTCATAAACAAGTCCAGGGTGAATGGCTGTTGCTGGATTTACATGCCCAGATCCGAAAGCAAAGTCCCCCTCTAATCTTTCAGTAACATTCATGGGCCAGGCTGAAAATTGAAAAAAGAAGAAGAAGGAATCATAGAAAGAAAGTTGGTAATTACTTATAACCTTTTAATGATACAGAAATGAAAAAGACTAGAGTGATTACACAAGATTACCAGTAGTCATAATAGCAGATTTAATAGCTGAAGCAGACCAATCAGGGTGAGCTGCTTTAACATGAGCCGCTACACCGGCAGCATGTGGGCAAGCCATGGAGGTTCCAGACATCACACTGTACTTAACATGCCTCTTGTCTGCAGCATCTTATGTAGGAGAAAGAGCAGGTGGAAATGCAGCCAAGATATCTACACCTGGGGCACTGACATCTGGCTGCAGTTCATTTGATCCATATATGAGCAAAGTGAAATGTAAAAAAATATAGAAAACTATAAAGTCTACCTTCAAAATATCTGATATGATGGGATTTGGACCACGAGAAGAGAAAGAAGCAACTTGAGGTGCAACATTATCCTTAATAGCTTCACTTTTTAATATGTTTGCTGAAGGTTTTCTATAAACACATAAGGATCGCATCATTTGAAGGAACTAAATTCAAAATTGTAATGGAATGGATGCTGCTCAGGGAAAAGAAAACATACTTTGTAGAATTCAGATATGACTTGACAGAAATAAGTTTGTCTTCGGCTAAACTCAACCCAGGCAAAGGTAAGATAAAGGAAACATCCTCAAAACTATTTGGAAGGATCACGCCGAGAGCTCCAGCTCTTTTAGCCTCAGTTCTTCCATCCACATCATCACACACTACTATCTTTCCCTTCACTAAAGCTCTGTTTAAACAGCCGGTATAGCAACGGCTGACAATATGAAAAGCAGTGCCAACTCAAAATAGATTTTATGGATTTTTTTTAACATTTAGAAATTAAAATAAAAGAAATGGCCATCAAAATTCACCTTGCTTCAAGATGCTTGCATTCTCTTGATGCACCCTTACCATATACCAGAGGAAACGTTCTTCCTTTTAGACTGAAAGAATTAACAGAATTCCCCTGTTTTCACAGACCTGTAGCTAAATGTGTGTGCGAGTCTGTGTATGAAATGTATCAAGTAATTGATTAAGAGAATAGAGTCAAGGATGCATACGACTAATGTCTTTCCATTTCCAAGAACAACTTTGTCTATGATCCGACGATCCGTGCTGCTTGCAGCAACAGTGAATATCCATGGTGCAACACTTGCCACTGATCCTGGTGCAGGACCCTCATTTCCTGCAGATTGTAAGGTCAGAATTCCTTTCGCCATTGAATGGAAACCACCAATTGCAATGACATCAGAATCAAATTCTTGTGCATGGCTTTCTCCAATTGAGATTGTTATAATTCAACTCCATCAGCAATAGCATCATCAAACCCGGAAAGGATATCGCTTGATTGGCAAGAAGCTGGACCACAGACTTTATATGCAGAAATTCTCGCTGAGGGCACCCCTCCTCTGACAGTACCTTGTGCCAGTCCATAAAAGCTGGCTTTCTTTACCATGTTTCCAGCTGCTGTAGAGGCGGTATGTGATCCATGGCCTAGATCATCCCTTGCAGATGAAAATGAATAACGTCTAGCTCCAATGATTTTGCTGAAAATACCATCCAATATTGTTTAACTTTTTCATTAAGTTAGATCAATAGCATATGTATATAGCTCAGGAATTTTCTACCAAAAACTAATCCATACAAGCTATCAATCAATGGACAGAACTGTATTACTTGTTGCAAGTGAAGAGTTCGCCACCTTCGCAGACACCCCTCCACTTCCTGGGAGGAGGGCCGAAATCATCATCATTAAAACTCTCTGATTCTGGCCAAATTCCAGTATCAATGACCCCAACTATAATATCACTATGAAAACCTCGTTTTCCACTTGCAGTCACATTGAAACCCATAAAGTCCCAAGATCTTGTTGTTTGAAGTTGGAGAGTTGTACTCGGAAAAATAGAGACCACTTCCTTCTTACCTGCATTTAACTGCATATAATTTATGTGAAACATTAAAAAAAAAAGTGTTGCCAAAACTCACTTGCTAGCTTTTGTGCCTCCTCGCTAGTGAGCTTTGCAGAAAATCCATTGAAACTCCTTTTGTAACTTCTAACGAGGACATTTTCAGATGAGCTGCAGAGAGAAGCAAGGGAAAGGCAACATTTATACAAGAATTGTAAAAGAAGTACAAATCTTGAAATTTGAGAAATATTTCAACCTGGCTTGAACAACTTCTTGAAGCATTCTGAGGTGGTGAGATGATGGCAAGTATTCACTCTCTGGAAGTGACCCCATATACACTATGTATTCCTGCTTCGTCAGCACAGTTAATCCAATTTAGTATTAAAAAAGAAAAAAAAAAGGAAAAGGGAGAAAATTTCACCCCTCAAGTTATCATTCATGGCAAGAACAAAAGAAGAGGCAAAGACATGCACTTGCCTTTCTATCATCACCAGTAGCACTGCATAGTAATACAATAATGTGTAAGAATACAGAGCAGGAGAGATCCGTACTGCGCCACTGTTTAAACTTCAATGCTCAAACCTGAAGGGACGGGGAAGTATTTTATATATTGGATTGAGAAAAGTCAATGATATTGTAGTCATCAATGAAATGTTCTTACCTTGAGAACAATGCTTCTATATAATCACACCTGAGATTTCTTAGTACAAATTTCGTGCATGATTGGAATACATTCCTATATTAGTTAAGCAAAAAAACAAAAATCAAATATTTCAGAATCTTGTTATTTTCGTACCTAAGATGGGCACACACAATATTTCATAATCTTTTCTTTCTATACCTGCTGACATTTGCCAAATGAGTTAATTAATGTGTTTGAAACAATAATGCATTCCAAACCAGTGATGCAGACACCACGGAATTTGCTGGCAATCCTTATGATTGCCTCTCATCCATCGAATTGAACGACAGAATGTCTGGCTCCACCATAACATTAATCAGAGAACCTGTTGTGATGTTTGATTTGTATGAACTCTTGGCGAGTCCAACATTTCTGACTGTTCTCGGATATTGAACTGTGAAAGCCCTGTTTTCCTCAACTCAAACTGCCATGGAAGGATAATTCAGATCCTTGGGAGATCCTTCGATGTGCTGCGAACATTTAATGAAATGAGTATTCTTCATACTGCACAGCATTCTTATTAAATCATCTCTGGTAGCTCCATACACTAAACCAGGATCTACAGCTTTTATCGGGTTTGTGTGGCCTGCTCCTTCTTAGTACAATTCAGCATCTGCATGCTTTGCAGTGTTCACAGGTGAAGCTGTGCAAGGAAGAGTAAATAGTGAATCTAAATAACCGGCTTAACAAATGAAATTCATGTGGTAGACTGATAAGAAACAAGACCAGTGGTCATTGGAGCAGATTTGATGGCTGAAGGAGACCAGTTTGGATGAAATGATTTAACATAAGCAGCAGCAGCAGCAGCATGTGGACAAGACATGGAAATCCCAGACACTACATTATACTTCACAGACCTCTTATCATCAGCATTATCTGATGGAGAAGCAACTGGAGATTACGCAGCCAAGATTTCAACTCCCGGGGCGCTTATATTCTGTGGTGGCAAATAGAAAATACCAGAAACATATTTGATAAGTACGATGGAATAACTTAAAAGGCAACACTTTACAACCCCTTCCTTCGTGCCCCAAAGATTAAGATATGCAAAGATTCTGACAGTCATAACAATTCCCAACCTTCAAAATCTCTGGTGCACTGTTATTTGGACCGCGTGATGAGAAGGAAGCAACTACAGGAGCCGTATTATGTTCAGTAATTTCACTTTTCAATATCGTTGCTTGAGGGTTTCTGCAGGATTAACAACCAGATAAAGGGTCTCGGCAACAACAAAGTTCTAACCATGGCAGGGAAATTTAATTAACTGTGTGAAGACTAATTTCACCAAACTTTTACTTGGTAGGACCTCACCAAATCGCTATCATGAGGGTTCAAACTAGATGCAGGTAAGGGAACTACATAGGAAACATCTTCAAATGCGTCATTCAACATACTCGAGCCAAGGGCCCTGGCCCTAAAAGCTTCATCTGTCACTGATGTATCTGTCATATTACATATGACAATCTTTCCTTTCATTAAGCTACTGTTCAAACAATTATCCCAGCAAGACCTGATAAACCACATGGATGAAGGTTAGTTTCTTTAATTGAAGGACAACGAATTGAGAATGGCCAAAGGGATAGCACTTGCCAAGCATCACTGAGCGTTATTGAAATAGATATTTTTTTCTGGTTACGGTAAAACAAGGAAATAGATAAGCTTTCTGACAAGAATGGACTTTAGAACACTCACCTTCCTTCGACAATTTCTTCAAGAAGACTGAGGTGGTGAGAAGTGGGAGAGTATTCACCCATAGGAAGCGAGCCCAGGTACACAATATAGAACTGCATCACCATTGAGATAAATCAGACGTCTGAATTTAGAAAATATTTATGCCAAACATATATATGCAATGTATCAGTTCATCTACACAGTTAATTAACCAGTGGTCAATCAGAGAAAACAGCCTACGCAAAAATAAAAAATTGAAGCACAGGCTACCTACTTATCATTTTGAGCAGTACATAAACTAAGGTCAGCAACAATGATGAAAACCAACAGGATGCAGAAAGAAGACAGGGAACTAAAGATTCCAGCCATGACGTGACATGCAAAACTTCAGAGCTATTACTGTTATCTATATTTCAGATTAGAACGGAAAGTTCATAGTGATGCAGATGATCTTTTTTGTTAAATTAAGCTTTTATGGAAGTGATAACTCTGTTCATTTTTCCACAGCTCAGCACCCTGGGTATTTATGATAACATGGAAAAGAAATATCCAGTCACCTTTATATTTAGGAAAGGTACAGGTCTGCTTTCCTATAATGATTTATTTTATTTATTATGGATGTAATGAGAATGATGTTTATGAAGATGAATGATGTTCGAGTCAAAGTTGAATTAAGAGTTGTTGAACTTTTTTTTGAAAGTATGTTATATATTGATAACATGAGATCTACCAATATACGGGAGATTCTGTCAAAATTTTAATAGAAATTTTGGTGGAATGTTATCGGGAAAAATATATAATTTTTTCTTCTTGTTAATGTGTCCCATAAGGTACTTTAACAGGTAAAGAATGAGAGATTTTTGTATTAGAGAGAGAGGGTGCTTCACATGTAGGATGTTCAAAAACACCACCATCTAGGATCCAATCTAAAGTATCATGAGAATGGGTGGCTTTACTGATAAAATTTGCTATATTCTGATTAACCCTAGGGATGTGAGAAAACTACTCTCTCGGAAAGCACATTTTGTGGGTCAAGGTGAGTAAATAAGACCCTGACTGTCCCAGATTCTTATAAGGAGTGTATATTCTGGTTCGATGTCGAGACATACTGTACAGATCACAAGTTTTTTGTCATTACACCACGCTCCTTGGAAACAAGAGTTGTTCATATTGTTCTAGAGTGAGATTAAAACCTTTACCCGACTGACTTGAACTTGCAATGGTGTTATTGGATGAAACATGTTCCATTCTCTTTTGAAGTTTTTGCTTTGTTTTGCCAACATAGAGGATATCCAGCCAGTTTGAAACACTTGTCTTTGGAATGCCCAGGTTTATCGCAGTACGTGCATTTTAATTTGTTTGTCCCTCCTTGCCAATTTTCTTCTGGTTGTTCCCCTGCGAATTCCCCTGTTTGATAACTGAAAGGTTTAACAACAAAGGTTGTTGCCTCTGCTGAATGATCACGACCAATTGAAGTAATGGCTAGTTGTTTCCCTTCTTTGGTTACCAAGGCATAAGCCTTTCTGAATGAAGGAAAAGGCTCCATGTTTAATATTTGAGATCGAATCATTCCATATTGATCATTCAGCCCATGATTGATGAACTTTTTCCTTCTTTTGTTCTGCCCATATTTCTTTTCCAACATCACATGAACATGAAGGGATGGTAGAATAAGCTGTATAGTAAGCTGCTACAGTATAATCTTTTTGTCAATCCAGACAAGTTTTAGAATTTTATAAATCAAGGATCAGTATTAGCTCTGATACAATAAAGAAAACAAAGCTTAAAACAAGAAGAAAAGAATACTGAATTCCCACTCTTTATTCTATTGCAAATGGAAAGATTTATACACATACAAAGGCCCGCAAATTAGGAGAAAGATCTTTAAAGAACAGCTAGCTAGCTAATTTACAGTTCATCTAGTTTACAGCATGATTGTAGCCTACGTCTTAGAGATTTGCAAATAGTGATATATACAAGGTAATAAATATTCAAAACAATATCTTCACAGATATTGATAAATAAGGTAACAAATATCTTCAAGACTTGCAATAACAGTGACCTTTCGAGAATACATGTATACACCCAACAAATTTAACGAGCATGAATTCCATTATTCATTTAGAAATGCAAGATCGGAAACGGAGTGGGCTTTCGAGAGAAAAATGCAATGCTCTTGTAGGTTCTCTCCCTTATCCTGACTAACCAGGGCGAAATGCGATGCAAGTTAACTTAAACAAACACCCATTAATACAACAAAGTAACCATCACATGAGAACCAAGTCGCTTCTTAGCATCCCCCACTTCATTTGCTTGAAAAAGTAAGTTTATACATCATAGCAATCATCTTCTTACACACTCTCAAACTCCTTTAAGTTAAATCAATGGCATTGTAATTTGACAAATAAACTACATGAAGAGGTGAATTCCAGTCCACAGCATGAATACAGGAACTCCATGGTCTTCTTGCGCAACTATGACATCCTTATTTATCCTGTAGGTATAGACCTAGACAAAGGACAAGATGATCAGGTGGCAACAAAACTAAAGCTATGATGAAACATCTATGGGTTTACCAGAAAATTAAATTACAGATGCTTTATATCAGGAAGTGTTTTAAGCAGAAAGCTTACAGCATCATGACTCGTCACCCTAGAAGCATGCAAAGAAATCTAGTTTTTAAGTGTCGAGATAATTAGCAGCCATTATCAGCTCCAGTGTCAGTTCAGGTTCAATTGGGAATTCAGTCTCCTTTCCACTGTCAGAAGGATAGCGATTGCTTGTCAATATATATCAATTGTAACAAACAATATGGAAGATAGGGAAATACACAGAGTTCTTATTATGGCTGTGACATTGCTTAAATGGAACAAAAAATATAAATCAAAACCCTCAACAACTTGCAGAAACAGGAGATAAAAAAAAAAAAAATCAGCGACAGCAAATAAATGGATATAAAATTTACTTAAATAAATTGCTGGCGGTAAAATTAAATGAAATATACCAGCATTGACATTAGAAACAAGATGTTATCTTCACAACAATTGCATGCAATTCAAATCGCAATAAAAATCCAAGGAAAACCCATTCAGCTGGCTCAATCCCTAAGCCAGACAGGCTTGAGTGGTGAAGCAGGATAAAAATTTAACTAATGCACATAATAAAAGAAAATTGTCTCAAATAGTTAGAACTTTATAATTAGGATAGAAAGAACAGTGTGATTGAATAAGAGCAAACATAAATTTACAATTTTATTTTTATTTTTTAACAAAAAAAGATGATGTGCCCTTAATTTGTTCAAAATCATAGTAAAATTTTCATAAAGGAAAATAAAATTACAACAGATGTTAGCAACAAAAAAACTAGTAACAGGAATTATATGCCTAATTTACAGATTCAATATATCCCGAGTCAATCAGATTCATTTAGATTAATAGCAATACAGAGAAATGCGACAAGGAAAAGCTACAGATTATGGGGACATGAAAAAAAAAGTACGAGGGAAAAGAACAGAACTTGGCATACTGAAGAGACCAGTAAAAGTACTGGCATATCTTCTCTAGAATGGTAGTGCTTATCTCTGGAAAAGTAACTTCTCTATGCTCCGTCTCGGCGAAACTCCCTGCCACATTTTTTTTAGGAAAAAAGAAAACCCCAATCCACGCAAGAATTGTATATTTTTGCAGTAATTAAAAATAAAAACAGAGACATGAAATCCAAACGGTAATTAATTACATGGAAAACTAGTAATTGCAATGCAAAAGGGAAAATAAACCCATTAAAGATAACAGCAGAAAAGTGATGGGGGCAGTTAAACAAAAGGAGAAGAAGAAAAGGAGAAGGGGACCTGGAGAAGTGAGCATGTTGCTGATTATTTGTGAAACCATAGCAGCTTCCTTGTGGATCACGAACTCGAAACCCTCCGCGCTTATCAGCTTCACTGAATCTTCCTTTCTCATTTTCTTTCTTTCTTCAGCCGTGTGCCGCCAGCGCAGGGTGTCTTGTGGCACCAATTTGTGCGGGCATTCATTTATAGGAGTAATCCAGCCAGCGTTAGTGGGCCTTGGATCTGGATTTGTTCACGCCATGGGCCGAGAAAAGATTTATGATAGGATTAAAATTTTAATTACATATTACAATTATAAAATATACTAAATGGACTAGCCTTTGATTATACTTATCCGTAGTAACTATAAGTAAAATTTCATCCTCGATCCTGCTTTATTTCAATTGCAACTTTCTATGACTAATTTGTTAAAAACAAAAATAAAATTGTATAAAATAAGTAAATAGTTTTTTTTTGAGTTTGATTTTGAATTTTTGAATCAATTTAAAAGTGTTTTAAGCATAAAGATTGATTTTATTAAGATATTAAGGATGTTATTAAGTGTTTTGGGATTAAAATACATTTAGAGGGTGTTTGAGAGTGTGGTTACGGTTGTTTTTGAAAATGTTTTTCGTTTAGAAATATATCAAAATGATTTTTTTTTTTATTTTTAAAAATCATTTTTGACATCAGCACATCAAAATGATCTAAAAATACCAAAAATAAATTCATTTAAAATAAAATAAAATTTTAAAATTTGATCAAACGACGGTTCAACCGCTTAGCTAAGGACTTAAAATAACCGAAAAACACCATTGACATGGTTTTCCAACCATGTCTAAGTGAGAGGTACATGGGCTAGACAATCAGAGTGTTACATGCACTTATGTTTTTTTGCAAGAAACAAACAATTAAACAGCATATTATTCACCCCTTTAAAAGAATATTAATTATAAAGGGCCAATTGTGTAGGCTTAGGCTCGTAGGGCCACACATGTCAAACTCTCTATTTGTTGTGCTGGTTGTGAGGTGTGATATTTTGTTTTGATTTTTTTTTTTGAATTTAAATGCACTATAAAAAATTAACATGATATTTTAAATTATTATTCAATTTTATCATGTTTCTCAAATAATATTATAGGTTTTGATGGGAGTGTTAACATTTCTTTCTAATTATTATGTGCTTGAAAAAGAAAACTCATGAACATTAAATTATTAAAATTTAAGTTTTTATTATTATTTTTATATAATTTCATCACATTTATCAAAAAACATATCTTCAATCACGAACAAAATATCAAGATTTTGTTTTAATTTTTGTTTTAATTTAGTTTTAACTTCATGGTGAATGTTTAATTTAGAAAACAATTCTTGCATTTTAGAAAGTGTCATATCATTAAGTTGGTTATTGATTCTTGGAAGTGTCTATTTTATTGTTGTTTTACTAAATGAAAGTTAGTTTTAAGAAACACAAATTTATTAATCCAAGTCGAGTGTCTTGATATGGATTTGGCAAGGTAACAAAAATAATTAAATGTAGTGGAGTCGATGACTCAGGATTTGAGTTTAGTGAGTTAACTCTCATTATTTTATTTTAATTTTAATTTCTTGACATTAAATTCATTACAAATTAGACTTTACTATTTGTTTTTGGTTTGTTTTCTATAGGATTATCATAATTTAAATAGATATTCTATCATGGGGTTGGTTTTTCGTTTTGCAAATATTTATTTTTTATCATATAATTAAATAAAAATAAAGTTATTAAACTTAATATAGACAATAACCCGAGTTAATAAGTAAAAACTTAAAGAGCTGGATGGCCACAGGTAAAGGTTACTCTCCTGGCCAAGCTATTCATTTCATCCTTTCATTCAATATGGACTATGATAGGATATCTCATTGACTGTGGAAGAAAGCAAGCATAATATCTCTTTTCTAATATACTTTCTTGCCATAAAATGATTCAAAAATAAAAACTATGAAAAAAGTAGAAACAAAGTCGTGTTGTAGAAACCTGAAAGCTTCCTACTCAATTTGTACAGTTACATTATGAATTCTGTGTGTTCTCTCACAGTAGTCCCTAATCCTATGAAGAATTTCAGTAGAGCTGGCGAGAGGCTCAGCAATTACATGGCAAGACAGCACCGGTTTCCCTACTGTCAGGGACCATACATGCAGGCTATGAACATCTTGAACTCCATTAATACACTTCAGACCACTCTCCAGCCTGTCAACACTGATTTCGCGAGGTGTGCTCTCCATTAGTATAGAGAAGATATCTCTAAGCATTGGTAAAGTAGTGAACAGAACGAAAGTGGAGAAGAGTAGAGTGCAGATGAGATCAACCACCAGCCAATCTGGCTTGGCCCATATAATGGCTCCAGCAATCATCACGCCAACAGACTGAATTAGATCAGCCATGACATGGAGGTAAGCCCCCTGGATATTTATGTTCAAAATCTTCGTATTTGCTGGAGAACTTGATACCAGCTTATTAGTCTCCTCCCCTTCATTTGTTGCACGCATATCCTCCCTCTCGTGGCTGTGGCTATGATCGTGATTGTGATCATGGCATGCATGATGAGAGTGGTCATGGCCCAGCCACACGACCATGACAAAGTTTATGATAAATCCAAATAATGCGATTGCAAACATGAGCCCCCCATTCACCCCTGCATTTTTGTGAAGAATTCTGCTAATTGCTTCGTAAATCAAAAATCCAGATATCATCCATATGAGCTGAACAGATAGAAGGGCACCAAGAACTTCGAGGCGACCATATCCAAAAGACTGGTGTGATGTTGCCTCCCAGCCTGAAGCCCACACTGCAAAAAGGGAAATGGAGAATCCGGCGACGTCAGTTAGCAAATGTGCGGCATCAGTAATAACCGCAAGGCTATTGGCTTTCACACCACCAACGACCTCCACTGCCATAACTATTAAATAGAAAATTATGAGTCCAGAAAGTTTCGTTGCTGACTTTGATCGCTCTTCTGATGCCACAGTAAAATTTCCTTGTTTGGAGAAGGTACAAACAGGACTGTAAGTTAACTGGGGTTCAACAGGAAGGACGGGTTTCTCCTTGGATGCAATAGCCATCTCTATATCATTATGGTCCTCCGATCTCAAAATGGAGACTTCCTCTTGTTCCATCTGCTTGGAGAAGAGTTATCAATTCAATGAGAAAAACAAATAGACAGAGAGCAGATAAAGCAAATGTTAACAAAATTATCTGAAAAAATGTGATTATTTAATGGGATCCACAAACAGGCAAGCAGCAGAAATTTATCCAAATCACAAAGCAAAAACAGAACCTAAAATTTTGGAAAAATCACGTAGAAACCAGCAACTACAATCACATTACACATAACAAGCAATCTACAACCACAGTATACTGATTCTCCCAGCTGGATTTAATTTGCAGATAGAGAAACCATCTTAAACTATTGCTTTGGTCCTTATAGTGCATATATAGCCGAATCAAATAGGCAAATCATCTTAGGTGACATACATGAGCTTATCCTATAAAAGTCTTATTCTTAGCATGGCGTGGCACGGGTGTGCATGTTTTCAGTTATCTTTCCTTGTAGAATTTCCATCTCAGCAACATGATTCCAATTTTTTTTCATCCATTCAAAAAATGTTATGTCTGTTATTTAAACAGCACTCTCTGCCAAACATCAATGTTTTGCCTTATGGACAGAAACCAGTTCAGTAAGCATGTTCAAGATCAGAAACATTGTTCCCGCAATCCAAGATCAACACGAAAATGCAACTTAAAAGTCAAGAACAACAACAGAATCAAAATTTGTCTAACCAGCAATATATTTAAAGAAATTCAGACCAGGAAGTAAGGCAACTGATCTGCACAATGAAACTGACATGTTTGATTTTTTGGGATAAAAATACTATAAAACCATTTATTTATAAAATCTAAAAGACATCCCAAGAAATAGAAAGGGCTGGGTGAACACAGGAGGGAAAGGGTGGTTATACCTATGATACGCTTTAGGGCTTCAATCTCAAGAATTGATGAAATGGGTTTGATCATAAACGTGAGAAAGATCAAACTTGACTGGAAAATGGTTAAGAATCACCTTAAATAGAGAGACAGAAAGACTCAAGTCCTATCCATATTTTGTATGTGAAAGACCGGCCGGCAGGACCCAAAAGGCATCCTCAACTTTTTTTTTTGGATGCCTCTTTTCAATTTCAAGTAAGGTCGTGGCATCCTTTAAAACATTTGATTGTGGAGCAGCGAGTCTTTATCACTGTTTTTTACCGTAAATTTTATAGTTTTTAGGTTTTTTTTAAAAAAAAAACAAATATTACACTGTATTAAAAAATATTGTTTTAAAATAAGAATATATTAAACACATTATTTTTACATTTGTTGTACCATACTGTATAGCTTCTTTTTTTTTTCCTATGCCACAAATATATATTATTTTTTTAAAATAAAAGTATTTTCTTTAATACTTTTTTTTTAAATAAGCCTCTCAAGATTTTCTCTCACTATGTGCAGATAATTTTAACGTTAGTTTGGTTTAAAATTAGTAGACACAATTCTATTTTAAAATTTTTATTTAAAAAAATTGGTCATTTTTTTCTATTATATTATTATATAACTCTAATGTGCTATACGAATAAAAAAATATAATTTTGTTAATATTAAATTATTGGTCTACGTTGCTCTGTGAATTGCATCATTTTTTTTTTATGTAAAATGATCATTCAATCATTGATATATTTTTCAATAAGAAATTTTTTAATAATAAATTTAAAATATAAAGTATATTAAACAGAAGAAAATTAAAGATAGATTCAACAAAATATTGAATGATTTTTTTATTAAAAAGTATTGAGGTTGTGACATATTATCAATCTTAGTCAACTTGTTAAATTCATAAATGGAGTCATTCAACCATGATAACCCTAACAAAAGAAAATTAATATAAATTATAAAGGTTCATCTCTAATCACCTAAAAATAATTAAAAATGATTTTTATGTTATTGTTGTTGTCGCTGTAACGACGTCTAGAAAGCAAACATTTTATCATAGCTCCTTTTCTCTTCTTTATCAACACAGATTCATAGATAATAATCTGTCAGAGGGAAATAATCAAGAAGATTTACATGTAGATTTTGTTTATTCTAATGGCAGGGGAAGGAAAGCAGAAGGAGGAGGCAACAACAATGGAGGCAGGTCTTTTAGACAGCATAATAAGTCGTTTATTAGAATTTAGACAAACGAGGTTAGCCAAACAACCGCGAGTCCAGCTTAGCGAAAACGAGATCCGCCAACTCTGTGCTGTTTCTAGAGATATCTTTCTTCAGCAACCCAATCTTCTCGAGCTCGAAGCCCCCATCAAGATCTGTGGTAATCACCCTCTTCTTTTCCGTTTACTTTTCACCATGAAATAGAATTGCTGTGTGGTTTCCTGGGGGATTCATTCAACTGTTTGCATCTCAATTCCTTATCGCACATAGGTGGAAGAATGATACAATTTATTTATTTATTGTTAGGATTAAAATCTGATGACTTTGTATTGATGGAAATAAAAGTCAAAATTTGGGAAATTTTAATTTAATGCTGGATGTAAAGATTATTGGTTCCAGCAATATATATAGGGAATCTATTATATCCTATGAGCTGTTTGATAGGGAGGACAAATAATTGATGAATTGGTTGACATAGAGCTGTGGAGCGGATGGGGTCTCCTTTCTAGATTGTTCCATTTGTTTAAAGTCCTGGTCTTGAGAGCATCCATATTTATTTCAAAATTTGGTAAATAGGATTGTTTTGGATCTCTCTTCCTAGCCCCTTCAAGACTTGAGATTGCAGCAACTTCAAGCAAAACAAAGAAGCCTAATCTTTAGGTGGACTATATCTGAGCAATGGTTTTTGTTTCTTCATTTTCTTATCTTGTTCAAGAATTTAACTCATCGTGCCCGTATTAGATACTTGCTGAAAATGCTCCGACTCATGTCGGATACATGGTTATTTGTCAATTTTTTTTAAAAAAATTGAGTTTAATTTTGGATGCCGATCCTTTCATAATCATCATAATAATGATCGAGATATATGATTTTCAGATATCCAATCTCATTTAATTGTAAACCAAATACAAGAACATGATGTCAGTCCTTTTCATTTATACTTCATATGTTCCTACTCAATTGATTATATACTGTTATTGGTTATTTTGATTTTTAGGTTTTATTCTTAATTTTATGTTAAAATAAAGTTAATGTATAATATACACAATATTTAAAAATTTAACATATCCATCACATATTGTATCCTAAATGCTTAAGAATTGTTATATCCCCGTAACCATACCGTGCCATACTTGTATTCCATGTCCATCCTCATCCCCATGCTTAGATAAAGGTGAAAGAGATGGTGATGCTATCTTTATAAACATTTTTTTTTCTTGAAAGCCTGAAGTTGTTATCCTAGCTCTTCGCTGGAGGTTTTACGATTTCTAAAAGTTGACGAGGCTGCACTAAGGGGTTCATATTTATTAAGTTTATGTGGAAGTAATGGCATATGAATAAAATATATTTGTGATTCAGATTTTGTATCTTGTTATAGTGAACTTGGGTTCTCTTACATTAAGCTGATTGAGCTTACATGTTCACAATTTGACTTAAGCTTTCCTTAGATCTATTGCTTTTGAACAGCAAAAGACCTGCCAAGGTTTAAGCATTTGTCTAGACAAGCAAGAGTCCTCATAATGCCTGGTCCCATAGTATTTTCTCAATGCATTGTAGAGGGAAGTAGACACGTAGTCTCTTTTTTTCACCTGAGAGTCCAGAAAGTGTAGAAACTAGCCCAATGCTGTTTGCTCGATGTTCCTCTGCTGTAATTTGCCATAATTTAATATTATGTATATTTTAATTGTCTCAATATTTTTAGGACACAATCATATGCATAAGTATTAGGTGTACAAGATGGGATAAGAATTGGTTGGTGCTTGATATTCTATGGTTTGTTAGCAATTTCATGCTTTAGTATTGCCTTGTGCTGTTCCTCTCATAAAATGGGAATCCTTGTGTCAGCCTGTCAGGAGAGGTTTTTTCTCTTTTTTTTGACTAGTTGTAGTAGGAGAGTTTGGGCCTGGAATGCAAAATTTATTAATCTAGCAGAAACTTAACATAAAATATGTTCTCAACAAAACAGAAACAAAAACTGTACCATACAGCAATTTTTGGTTTTAGAACTCCATGTTAGGTTTAACATTTTTTGGCTGAGCTTGTTTCTGTTAAGGCTGCTTGTAGAATTCACATTGCATGGACAATTATTATGAATGCTTAACTTGCATCCCTAGATTCAGATCCCTTCTACAATGCTTGAACAAAAACACTTTTCCTTCCAGGTGAAAAGCTTTGTTCACTTCAGACTAAGCAATGGCTATCTTTCTATGCATAGAAACTTAAGAGCTAATCTCAATCTAAATTTTGCTAGGTGATCTAAATTATTTTGCTGATCCTTACATATGGTAGGACAATCATAGTTTCGAGTTTGGACCTTGGTTATTAGACCAAGCTGAAAAGGGTGGTTTGCAATCTTTTTAAGTAAGCCTCTCTGCATTACAGGTTTATGTTACTAGTTGGTCAGTCTGTCTAGTGCAACCTTAGTGTGGACAATAAGAGTGTTTCTTTTGCTTGAATTTTTTTACAGGAAAATGGTCAACATAGATTTATAGTCAACATAAACTTGGACTTTGTTGAAAAATATATTTAGCTCATAAAGTCATGTGAAATGTTTTATGGATATTAACCAACTTCAATTATTTAAGTGTTTTGAGTGTCTATGTAAGCACCATATTCTACATATTTTGGGAGCAGACATGTATGATGAATTAAACCTTAAAAATCGAAGAATTGTTTCTTTCTACTTTCTTTCAACCCATAACTGTAGGGTTTTGTTTTTCCCATCCCTTTCTTATGGATCAACCCTTTTCTATAGGGTGCTTTTCTTTCTCTAATTCTTTGGTATTCATATTCTTGTTTTTAAGTCTTGTTAATGGTTTTGCCTTTTCCCCTTCGACTTCCAGGTGACATTCACGGGCAATATTCAGATCTTTTGAGGCTCTTTGAATATGGAGGCTTTCCTCCCAGTGCCAATTATTTGTTCTTAGGTGATTATGTGGACCGTGGGAAGCAAAGTTTGGAAACAATATGCCTTTTGCTTGCCTACAAAATCAAGTATCCTGAGAACTTCTTCCTTTTAAGAGGAAACCATGAGTCTGCATCTATCAATCGAATTTATGGATTCTATGACGAATGTAAAAGACGCTTCAATGTGAAACTTTGGAAAACATTTACAGATTGTTTTAACTGTCTTCCTGTTGCTGCTCTTATAGACGAAAAAATATTGTGCATGCATGGTGGGCTTTCCCCTGATTTAACGAATTTGGATCAAATTAGGAACTTACCTCGTCCAACTGACGTTCCAGATTCTGGTTTGCTTTGTGATTTACTTTGGTCTGATCCTGACAAGGATATCAAAGGCTGGGGAATGAATGACCGGGGTGTCTCATATACCTTTGGCCCTGATAAGGTTGCAGAATTCTTAATGAAGAGTGATATGGACCTGGTTTGTCGTGCCCATCAGGTTGGTGAAGCTGCTTCTTCTATTGGTTATTTCAACCCAAGAAGTTTCCCATGATGCCTCTTTTTTCCCCTTTCATCAGGTTGTCGAGGATGGATATGAATTCTTTGCAGAAAGGCAGCTTGTAACAATATTTTCAGCTCCAAACTATTGTGGTGAATTTGATAATGCTGGTGCAATGATGAGTGTTGACGAAACCCTAATGTGCTCTTTCCAAATTCTTAAGCCAGCAGAGAAAAGGTTCGGGTTCATGTGAAATGATTGCTGTTTGCTGTCCTATAACCACAAACAATTTCTATGTAAGTTTCCTGCTATAAGTTCTCTTTTATTTATTGGCTGTTACTTTTATGGTAAATATGGTTTTTATGGAACAAATTCCATTTCCATTGTTTAGTTACTTGAAAGAGTAAAAGCCTTTCTTGGGAAGGGTGTGGCATCCTTTTAGGTGATTATTTGATTAGTTATATTTAAGGAAACAATATTGTTTACTAATAACATTCCATTAAATACAAGTACTAGATCATGCTTCTATTAATTGGACACAATAATTTTAAATGGACCTATAATCTTATAGTTAAACTGATCTGATTAGATCTTTTGTACACCAAATTTATCTAAAGTTTGTCATTATAATATATTTGTCGCAGTACATTATTTCCTCATCATCATTATCCAAATTAGGACATGTAATTAGATTAGGGAATATGTAATCTACATGAGAAGCCCATATATTGCTTCAAAAACTTGAAGGGAAACACTCGTCTAAAAAATAGAAACTAAGGGAAGGAGGAGCGATCAAGCATTTCAATGTTAGGTAGGGGCTACTTTGAATAATCAGTTTTTCTGTGTTGAGTTCTTACTGCTGCTTATCCATATCAATCCATCTTCCATTAGTTTTTATCTATCTTGTAAAGTTTGTTTCTTCTACATAACAGTTCAAATTTGTCTCCGTCATTGTTCTTGTATTCCCTTTGTGTTCTTGACAAATCTCGGTACTCATTGTTCTGGCTCTTAATATGCTGATATCTATTCTCGCTGCATTGCTTTCTGTTTTGCTAATCACTGGCACCATTGTTGTAGAACTTCTTTTAAAGTGCATCACAAGGAGAATCACTTGGCGATGGAGATGCTGTCATCAAAGCCACGCCAACATTGAGCTGCTGCCAACATGATGCTGCATGTTTCTTGTTTTAAGGGGATGGGTTATTTGATGAAACGGCTGCGTTCGCAGGAGCTTCCCAAATTCATAGTTTGGAGCTAACTCTTGTTTTAGAGCACTGGCAACGGCCAAAAGTTTCTCCTTTTTCAAGTATTCTCACGTAAATTATGATGCCCTTGTAGAATACATTTTTTTTTTCTTTTTTTTTTGTAAATGAATAAACCAGTGCATGATTGCCTTTTACCAGAGTTTATGGTGGTTGCTACACAAATGACCTGCAAACTCATGGGTTTGGATTCCTCTGAATTGATAAGACAAAATTAGCTCTCAATTTGAGCTGATATGGAGGCATGCTTCTGCTTTCTTCGAGTGAACAGAAGACTAGCTTTAGATTGACACCTGTCCCAAAATCAATGCAAATATTAGAAATATTATCTTTTTTTTTTTTTCAAAAACAAAATCCATCCATACAAAAGATTGAAAAAACATAAATGAATAAAAAAAACTCTTTGAATTTAAATCTAAATATAAATTAAAAATAAATTAGTGAAAAAATCATTATAAAAAACATTAATTTAAAAACAAAATTAGGAAAAAAATATTTTTTTTTTAAAAGAAATAAAAGTAAGGTGTTGTTGGGTCTGGTAAGTTAGACCAACTAATTTGGTCCATTTTGTAAGGGGCACGCGCAAGTCTACCCTGTAGGCCTTGTGCGTCCTATTTTTGTTGCAATTGAAGAGTGTGACATGTCATTCACCCTAAAGTTTTTTTTTTTTAAAAAAAAAACAAAGAAAAACAGACAATGTATTATTTAAGCCTTTTTTGTTGCAACTTTCAGACGCACAAAAAAAAAAAAAAAAAAAAAAAAGACAACACATTTGCTCAGGTTTCTAACCACTATTATGGTTGGAAAATCAAGACTTATGTTGTTCTGACAAAAAAAAAAAAAACTAGTTTTTCAGTTCATTTTGACCCTAACACATCTCAGTAATTATGATAAACATATCCATGTCTTCAAAAAATGATCCAAAAAACTAAAAATCATTTTGAAGCCAAAAACTGATATCATATCTATTTTTCACAAACTTTAAATGTAAAAAACACACATAATATAAACTCTCCTCATCAAATAGAATCATTTCACACAAATATATTTGTTTTAGTGGCCTTAATCGATGTCAACAATATATTTCTTTTTCTGCTATAAGAACTCAACGACCTCTTTTTATCTCTTCTCTCAACGAGATTAAAAATTATAAAAATATTCGCGATACCAAAATCGTATAACTTGTGTTATTTTTCAAGTTCAAGGACCATGAAATATATTTTGTGAAACTTATGGCACACCATAAATATTTGATGTCATTTTCATTTATGTCCCTCTTCTTTTAATCTCACTTTTTCATAAAAAAAAAAAATTAAAATCAATTAGTTTTCAATTAAGACTGCATCATTGAGAGGGAAATTTAGGACCAAATTGAAAAAAATAAAATTTTTGATAGTACATTCACAATAATATATGAGAGGATGAACAATGAAGTAAGAAAAACCACACACTTCAATTAGTGATATCATCAAATGATTAGAGAAACAAGAAATTAAGGGACTTTATTAGGACTAAAAAACAGAAGAATCAAACTCCACCAATTTCTAGAGAAAGAGGACCAAATCCACCTTAACCCATAAAACACAGTCAAAGAGAGAGAGTATTTCCTTAAAAAAGTTGTCAAGAAGGTGTTTGACATTGCATTTTAAATGTATTTTTAAAAAAAATTGATTTTATTTTTATTTTTATTTTAAATTAAAAAAAAATAATCTTTAAATCATTTTAATATGCTGATATAAAAAAAATATAATTTTAATATATTTTTTAACAAACAAAAATATTTTCAAAAACAACATAAACTATAATCCAAATATTCAGCTCATAAAGCACCTTCATTCAACAAGGTAGAGTTAAACCACATCGTGTCTTGCAAGCACACCATAGCTTCTCGTCAAAATGTGGGTTTTTCAGTCTCCCAAAACTACGCTTCTACCTTCCCGCTCCACTTTCTCACCTCGAACTTCTCTAAAACCCCCAGTTTGCTCCATAACCTTAAACCCCACAGCTTCCACTGCCGACAACAATAAACTGATCCAATCTCTCTGCAAGCAAGGCAACCTCGGACAAGCTCTTAAGCTCCTCTCTCTCGAGCCCAATCCTACCCAGCACACTTATGAGCTTCTACTTCTTTCCTGCACCCACCAAAACTCTCTCCTTGACGCCCAACACGTTCATCGCCACCTCCTTGAAAATGGGTTCGACCAAGATCCGTTTCTGGCCACCAAACTCATCAACATGTATTCGTTTTTTGACTCAATTGACAATGCACGCAAAGTGTTTGATAAAACTCGAAACAGAACTATTTATGTTTATAATGCGCTCTTTCGAGCGCTTTCGTTGGTTGGTCATGGAGAAGAGGTTTTGGACACGTACCGTAGAATGAATTCTATTGGGATTCCCTCTGATAGGTTCTCCTATACGTACGTGCTTAAAGCTTGTGTTGCGTCAGACTGCTTAGTGTCGCTGCTGAACAAGGGAAAGGAGATTCACGCCCATATTTTGCGACATGGATATGATGAATATGTCCATATCATGACTACCTTGGTGGATATGTATGCAAAATTCGGTTGTGTATCTAATGCGAGCTGTGTTTTCAATCAGATGCCAGTGAAAAATGTTGTTTCTTGGAGTGCTATGATTGCTTGTTATGCGAAGAATGGGAAGGCCTTCGAGGCATTGGAGCTGTTCAGGGAATTGATGCTCGAGACTCAAGATTTATGTCCGAATTCTGTGACAATGGTCAGTGTACTTCAAGCTTGTGCTGCCCTCGCAGCCCTAGAACAAGGGAGGTTGATACATGGATATATTCTTAGAAAGGGACTTGACAGTATTTTGCCAGTAATTAGTGCTCTTGTTACCATGTATGCTAGATGTGGTAAGCTTGAATTGGGGCAACGAGTTTTTGATCATATGGATAGGAGAGATGTTGTTTCGTGGAATTCTTTGATTTCAAGTTATGGGGTTCATGGATTTGGAAAGAAAGCAATTGGGATCTTTGAAGAGATGACCTACAATGGTGTAGAACCTAGCCCCATATCTTTTGTTAGTGTTTTGGGAGCTTGCAGTCATGCAGGACTTGTTGACGAGGGGAAGATGCTGTTTAAGTCCATGCGTGGAGCTCATGGGATATATCCTAGTGTTGAGCATTATGCTTGCATGGTGGATCTTCTTGGGCGTGCCAATAGGTTAGAAGAAGCTGCTAAAATTATCGAGGATATGCGGATTGAACCAGGCCCTAAGGTTTGGGGTTCTCTTCTTGGATCATGTAGGATTCATTGTAATGTTGAGCTTGCAGAGAGGGCAAGCATAAGGCTTTTTGACCTTGAGCCTACAAATGCTGGGAATTACGTGCTCCTTGCTGATATTTATGCTGAAGCCGGTATGTGGGATGAAGTTAAAAGAGTTAAGAAGCTTCTAGAAACTAGGGGATTGCAAAAAGTCCCAGGTCGCAGCTGGATAGAAGTTAAAAGGAAAATCTACTCATTTGTCTCTGTAGACGAGGTCAACCCTCAGATGGAGCAGCTCCATGCTTTGTTGGTTAAATTGTCAACGGAATTGAAGGAGGAAGGCTACGTGCCACAGACCAAGGTTGTGCTCTATGATCTCAAGCCAGTAGAAAAGGAACGGATTGTACTGGGTCATAGCGAAAAACTGGCTGTTGCCTTCGGACTTATCAATTGTAGCAAGGGGGAGGCCATTCGGATAACCAAAAGCTTGCGGTTATGCGAAGATTGTCACTCCTTTACCAAGTTCATTTCCAAGTTCACTAATAGGGAGATTCTGGTAAGAGATGTGAATCGATTTCACCATTTTCGTGACGGGGTTTGTTCCTGTGGGGACTATTGGTGATTATATGCAATAATCATTTTTTCTTTTGATTTTAAATTTTCTAATAACTGGTGATAATTTTCAGAAGAGCAGAGAGATACATGTACAGTAGCGACTTGAAATATTTGAATATTAATAGTTTTACAATATAATCCTCAGCAAGCAATGCCTCCCGTTTCGGTTACTTGTTTCACTTGATCTTCTACAGGGACTGTTCATGTGATAGGCAATCTCATTTTCCTCCTTTTTATTGTATCTAGCGTTCGAAATTTTGATGATGCATCCATGTTAATATGCTTGTTATCAAGATGATGAGATTTTAGTAGACAATAGTTCTGAGCTTGAGACCATACCATCCCCCCGCCCACGCTCGACCCCGTTCAGTGAGTGAGACAACCGTTTGTTTTGGTGTTTTCCAGCCCTATCCATTTCACTAAGATTTTAATGCTATTCAAGAACATGATTTTCCTATTTTTTTGATTTTTTTTCCTTTTTCCTCAGTTGGGTATTTCAATCATATTAATAAGATGCAAAACGTATTCAAAACATATTCCTTTAAATGCATGTAATACTTGTTCCTAAAAGCGCAAGTAATGCCATAGAAAGATTCTAATTCAAAGAACTGACATGGACTCCGAGAAGAAAAGGAAGCATCTCCAGCAAACTGCGTTCTTTTCACTGCACATGCACAGAGCCATCGTTCTTCATTTTGATGAGGCTACCCTCAATGTTCCTGAGCACTGGTTTATAGCTGCAATGGAAAATAGATTCAGTGTTTAAGACTCTTGCTGAAAATCTCCACACACCAAATTCAGCCTGTACTCCAAACAGGAAGTTACTGAGAAGAACTTACAGGCGTGCAAGACCACTATATGCTTGTGTGGCTTGTTGCAGTTTAGCTGATAGCTGCATAACCTCTGCCGATAATGCTTCTGCTCTGCTCTGTTCTTTTGCAAGTTGGCCCTGCCAATAGAGCACAATTATTTCTTAAGAAAATAAATAGAGACAAGCTACACATGAATTCCTAATTGGAATCGTTGTTGCCCTTCATCTTGCAAATTGTGGAGTTTGGAATGTGTAGAAGAGGCATCCAAACTCCTTGGAAGAGAACTCCTATCCTAGGGTACCTTGAGCGAGAAAATTTCTGTTGCATATGCTTGTGAACCAGTCTCGGTTACCCCATCTCTCTGTATTTCTGTGGAGCCTCGCAGGATCTCCCTATCATTTGACAGTACATTAGCCTGTTCTGTTCTCAACTTATCAAGAATTGCACGAAGTTCTTCATTTTGCTTAAGACAGTCCTTCAACTGCAGAAGTTACAGGAGAGCCAAATAGTCAGTCTCGAAAAACAAATGCAGGAAAAATGACGCCAATGTTGAAAAAGATAATATTGTCAACTACCAAAAAGATTTTAGAAAAATGCCACACATGCTCACTGAGGACCATCATGAAAGTGAACCCTCAAGTGCAGCCCAATAACCAATACTCTTCGATGTAGAATCAATTGATGAAACAATAACAGAATCCCAAGAGAACCAATTCTACAGAAAAACTCAATTTATTTCACCCTTGAATTTCTAGGAAGGATGCACTCTTACAATCACCAAACCAGAAAGAAATAGGAAACTTTACTAAACAGCAAATATAACTACAATCCTTACACATGTCTGCTCTTTCCTAGAACTAAAGAAGAAAGCGTAAACTAAGTAATCCCCTCATTGCTAGTGTAGTTAATAAATTCCCAGCCACAACAAATCTTCCATTTCAAAACATGAGTCTGTATCCACCAAGTTCAATAACAAATTTTAGTCACCTCTAAATTTTTTTCTCCGATCCAAGTAACCAATTATATCACAAACCTTCACTATTAGCTATCACTTACTTCATGCACCCGCCATAGTTCAAAAACGAATTCATTAAGCTCCAGTTTGTTTTCTCTAATTCATGAATTCAAACAGGCCCCAAACTTCACTATGAGCTATCTCTAGACCGAATATTAGTGATAAATTAGTTAATAACGCACCAAGGAATTCAGGTTTCATCAATGTACAACACCTTACTGAACCAAACAGAATCGATGAAAATTCACCTGATTCTCCCACTGTTTTGCTATGCTCGTGGCCTCTTGACAAGAAGATGAGAGACTAGAGTTTTCCTCAAAAAGTTTCTCTATCTCTAAAGATTGGGAATCAATCTGCCAATTGAAGTCAGAAACAATGTCACCTTCATATAGCAAGTGCACTTTCTGTATCCATTCACATAACTCAAAGATGATCAAGTAAGCAAATACTGCACCTCCATTAGAAGTTTCTGTCTACTACTTTCCAACCGCTCAACTGCTATTGCCATATCATGCAACTGCTTCTCAAGTTTCTCCTTCTCTTCCTGCAACACAATATGAAATCAATCACATCTCATAACATCAAGTGCAAGCGCAAAATGCCAGCCTTCAGCTCTACCATTGAGCAAAAACGAATCAAGAATCAATTTATTCTGATAATATATATATATATATATAAAGCCAGCTAAAGAAAGCTTGAGCATTAGTTAGTATCGCAGATAAGTAATGAAAATAACAATCATAGGAATTCCTTACCACTGTAAAGGCCTTAGGGACCGACTTTTCTGATACTTCTTCCGCATTGCCCAAAACCAAAGTAAGTGAGTAAGAGAAAAAGGATAGAACAGATAAAGCGTGTATGTAAATGATCAGCAAATGAGATTCTTGCATGCACATGCATGAAATTGACAGCAAAAACTTTAAAGGCTACTAGCCTATTAGGAAATTTCTGTAGGGGTGCACCTGAGACAGTTCTGGATAGAGCTGCAAGTTTCTCTACCAACTCCTGCTTTTCAGACGTGAGGGCAGAAATCCGTGCTTGCTCCTCTACCAATCGTTGTTGCTCTTGTTGCCTCAATAATGAGGCTTGCTATAAATCTTGAACCACCATCAGAAACAGACAATAAACATTCTAATGGAAAACAAAGAAAAGTACACTAACCTGCAATTCTGATTTTAAGCCAGCTAATTCCTTTTCCAAGCTTTGAACTTGATCGTGTGAAATACCCATAGAGCTTATCCCACCAAATTGATTGGTCATGGCTTGTTGCTGCATCGAGTTTAATTCTGCTCTCAAGGCTGCTGCGTCTTCCTCAGCCTATTGCCAAGAAATTTAGTAAGAAAATTGAATTGAGCTGTTTTCTTGTAAATAATAGCCGAAAGGTTCTTGCATACTCTGTATTGTTCTTCTTCCGCTTCCTTTAGACGTTTCTTAAGTGTGCGAAGCTGCGCTGAAAGGTCCTCCTACACTAAGACATCAAACTTTGACAGTGAGGCGTGAAGGAGAAGCAGCACAAATAAAGCAGACAACAACAAGAGCAAGTGGTGAACTAAAGATGTTTACCCGTGAGACAACTGCCGCATCTTTCTCCATTGCTACATCCTTGAGTGCTTTTCTTAAAGATGGTACTGTATGTTGTTCCTGCAATAAAAAAAAAAAAATGAACAAAGCTAAAAGTTTACTTAGCATGCATTCTGTCAAAAAGCTAAGTCCTGTAAGCATGCAGCCAAGAAGAAAATGATGCTCTTCAAATCTTCAGATTGCAATTCTTATCTACAGTATTGTATCAAGAGAGACAGCAGATCACAAATGACCCTTTTATTTCATAAGCACACAAAAATCCTCAAAGCTAACATTTCTTACACCAACAGGATTATTATTCTACCGATTAATAATTCTAAGAGCAAGTGAAGGATATGGATATCCCTCTTTAACGTGTGCAGTGTAAATACACCATCCCCTCCACCAAGACGAATGTCAATAATTTTCAAAACCATGTGATTAATTTTTTTTAAAAGAAGGTAAGACCCATACCAGATCATTTAATTGCGTCAGAAGAGTCTCGTTCTCCACATCCTTAGTTTGGACCTGAAGCAGAAGAAAAACAATATTTCCTAGCATGATCGACGAATACATAAAAGCTTTCTTCAATGGAGAGAGGAGTGTAGCAGCTAGAACAGAACAATTGATCAAGATCACCACCGTACCTTGAATGATAAGAGGGTGTTGCTTTCCTCCAAATCCGCATTCCTTTTCTGTAGGTCTTTTAGCTGAGACACTAAACCACTAATATCCGTCTGCGCCATTTGATTGATAACATAAACAACAACATCCCTTTTCAATAATTATTCTTATGGTTTAATCAGTTTCCTTATTTTTCCATTTTCAAACAATTTTTTCGATAAAAAAAAACTGAATTCGTACCTCGGATAGTCGATTTTCGCTCTCAGATTTTCTGATTCCAGCATTATCTACGCATAATAATAAATAAATAAACAAATCAAAATTACAAAAGGAAAATAAGAAGGGAGGGAGGGAGGGAGACCATTAGGGATTGGAACTTTGGTTAGATCTGATCCAGACGAAACTTTGCTTAATCTCTCTGCTGCTCTCTTTTGTCTTATCTCTTCTAACTGCCAAAAAAAATCAGATATCAGATTTTGTAAACAGCAAATGATCGTGGAGAAGGTGAAGAGAAGAGCAGAACCGTTCGACGGCCAAGAGTTGCATGACGCGCTTCCATCGTTCAATAAAACAAATTCGCAGCGAATGATTACGATTCTTCTGTGCACCTATCTATTACTTCTTTCTCTCTTTTAAGGATTCAAATTGTAGAAGAAGAGTGCCTTGAGCCAGTTTCTGTTAAAAAAATATTCAAAATAACCGGTATGCTTTAACACCAGATTCAAAGAAATGGCCCAGATCAGGCCCATTACTTTTTTCAAAGATATTAGTCTATTATTACTTTGTTCTAAACCACATCATGTTGTCTGGGTGGTGTAGTCGGTTATCACGCTAGTCTCACACACTAGAGGTCCCCGGTTCGAACCCGGGCTCAGACATTTTTCTTACTGAACCTTTGTTTGATTGCAAGTAAAGAGTATTTTAGATTGAAAATAAAATAAAAACTTTTAAAACGAACTCTCAAACATCTATGAGTTCATTTTTTGGTGCGATTACATCTTTTATGTGCCAAAATTCAAGGGCAGTTAAGTCAAATACACCAGCTAGAGATCAAATTAAAAGGCAGATTATCAAAGTAGATTAAAACACAAAAAATAGGTTACGGTTTCAAAGTTCATACAAAATTTATTTAGTCCTCATACTTTAAAAATCATACATGTTTGGTACCTCAATATTTTTTCAATTTAATTTTGATATAAAAATTTATTATTTTATTTTTTAGCTCCTAGTTTGAGAGATGAGACATAAAGATCACTGAATTTTAATGATAAAGAGGAAAAAATATTATTGGCACTAATTTAAATTATCAAAATAATTAATAATTATATCAAATGATTTCAGAAGAGTTCATACTAGATGTGTTATTTACCTTTAAAGTGTTAGCTCATAAATAGATTTGTCATGATTACTAGTGTTTGAGATTTAAACACTTTAAGTCCTAATTTGTTTGCTACCAGATAGCTGGAATCTAGGCAAAATCAAAAACACATCTTTGATTTTATATATATATATATAAATCAAGGTGTATGACATGTCTTTCACTCCAAATACAAATACAAATACAAAAAATAGCACTGTTCTCTCTTCTTCTTTTACTAGCCTCTTTTAAATTACATTTTTGGCATGTATTTAATTCTTGGAGTGACTTTTCTTATTCATCTTCAAAAAAAATTTATTTTCTGTGGAGGTAAACTTTATATTTTTCAAATTATTTATTTATTATTATTATTATTATTATTATTATTATTTTGAGATAATATTTCTATTATTTTTAGCCTTGCATGATAATATTTCTTTTTATCCAATCAATTTAATATGTATATATCTCAATTATCATTTGATTGTGTAAAAAAAACATATTTTAATAATAAAAAAAAAAAAGAAACACTATCTCGTCTTGAGAGGAAGAGGAGGGAGGAGAGAAAAAATGAGACAGAGATAGAAATGTCACTTAATCATCTGCACACCCAGAATTTCCGGGTGGCCCGCATGACCGAGGTAAGTTTTTCTATTTTTTTCCGAAAAACTTCTCCTTCTTTTGGTTTTTTTCCTGTATCATCATCATCAAACGTCCTTTTCACTTTAATCCTCGGTGCAATAAAGCTATACAGCTTGGGATTCTCAATCATGGAGTCTCATCTGATAAACTGTGTTAAACTGTAGCATCCATATTTTCCGGGCACAGCTTGCTGGCTTGCAAGTATAATGGTGGACCAAGACAAACAGTTAAGGCGGGAAACAGATATCAAAAGAAAAAGTTTTCCGCATGATTCCTTGTTTTATGCCAGCAATGCTTATTAACTAAGCAATCAATACAATAATTAATGACTGTTGAGCCTTTTTAGTGCGTGTGAGCTCTTTAAAGTAGAGAAAAATGGCAGCAGGAAGGAAATTGATCTGAAGCAAGGTGCCAGCACCCCCTACAGTTGAGGTTCAGCAATGAGAAGCATAACCAGCTGGTGTGCTGTCTGCATCCCAGGCCGTAAGCAGAAAGAAACCAAGACTGTAGAGCTGGAGAAATCTTCAAGAAAAAAATCTTCCCGTAAAAGATCTAGTGGTTCTGATGACCAAGCTGAAGGCAGCAGCCATCAAGGAAGCATCCATGCTTCCAGTGCTGATACTGGTGGCGCAGCTGTTGTAGTCATGACTTCAACCCAAATGTCTGACATGGAAGGTAGTTCTCATGGTGGCGGTGGCGGTGATGGGGGTGGCGGTGGCGGTGATGGGGGTGGCAGTTAATCATTAAGCAGTTATTCCCGTTTGATTGTGTTCGTGACTGTGTTTGATTGATATATATCCTTTCTGGTTTTTTCTTTTGGATTATTATCACTACTTCTTGCTTCATTTCTTTCCTTGATTCAAGTTACTGCTCTTCGAGTGTCTGCACAGGAATGCGAAACCTGCAGGGAATCTGGCTGGTGTGGAATCTGTAAGATGTTGAAAAAAACTATAGTTGTGATGTGCGCGATGTTTTTTATTTGTGTTTTAGTATTTTCTTGGTTACAACGTGTATGGTGTTTTTATGAGGAAGAGAGGGGATGTATTTGTGCTTCATATTTAATTTTTTCAATATTTATTTCCCACATAAAATTTTTGTTAATTGGTGCTGCCTTTGTAATTCTTTTTTTATTATTGTGGGTGTCCGGGCTAGTTTACGCGTATCTCGATTAATCTCATTGGTCTTGAAGTTAACAACCATGTAAACCTCTAGTGATCATCATATTACCAACCACAATGCTCGAACCTGAGATCACAGGAGGAGCAAACCCCATAGTCCCAACTTTTAATATCAGGTCACTTACTAGATGGTTTGCCTTCATAATTCTTATTTATACCGGTAGTGAAACTCAACTTCTAAGACACTATTCTCTTTATTGTTGTTCAACGAGTTTTTAGAAATTTTTGAATTTATTTTTAGTTTTATATTATTGTTTGTGTTTTTTTTGTGTGTGTTTTATTACAATGATGTTAAAAATAAATCCCTCAAATGTGAGAGAGCAAAGGGCTTTACCCATCAATTAGTTTTTGAAAAAGAATATATATGTGGTATATTTAAATAAAAGAAATATTTTAAAAAATATATCCATGGGCATATTTAATATCTCGCATGGTTGACTTAACTTTGAAAGACAACATCGGGGGGTCAAAGCATCTGATCTCCATGATTCTACTGAAGCACGAAGGAGATGGAGGTGAAGCTGGCTGTCATCATTGGCAGGCATGTGCACGCACGAGGTGGCGAGACCCAATCTCTACATTATTTGTTTGATATTTCAAATATTGGAGGGTCATCAAATGGCGGCAAGCGGAGTGGAGAGCCATCCAGGTCAGTCGCCAGACTGAACTCTAGAGGTGTTAAGATGAAAGGGATTGAAGAGCCACTATCAAAGGCCAAACATTAGTACAAACAGTTGGCAACCACACCAATTCTGTTATCAATGGTTGGTTGCCCTTGATCCATGAAATCCTGCACCACAGAAATACATTCTGTTATGTACCAGAAGAATAAATTTCTATTATGTACCAAACCAATGAGCTGCTGGTAGTGCAACAACCATTGTTCTATAAATGTAACGTAACTCACCACTCTGTAATTTACAAAGAAATAAAATAAAGAAGAGTTAGAAACAACTTGTTTTTCAATTTTAAACTTGGTATCGAGCTAGTGACTAATGTCTATGACATCCTCACCAGAAAATCTTTCTCAAAATGAGAACTCAGTTACCAATACACAAACAACTCAATAAGCCTCTGCTCCTTCACCATACTCTTTTATTTTGCAAAATTAGGCTCCCTTTACAATCAAATTAGATAGAGTCAACTACTCCTTTTAGCGCTCTCAAGTCATCCCAACCCTTCGTGCACATGATCTTTAAGGTTATGTTCTTGGCACCATAACTTGTCCTCCACAGTTTAAGACGATAGTATCAGTGATACTTCTCCTGCCTCATCCAGACAAGTTAATATTGGCTTCATTCTTTGGATCCGAATGGACCAAGACATTATGAGCTGGTTACTTAACTCTATTTTTGAGTCCATGTTTGGTCACATAGTCCGATGTAACAGCTCTCGTGAAGCTTGGCACACCCTTGAAAATCTCTTCACAACTCATTCTAAAGCTCGCACCCTTCAGTTGCGTTTTCAACTCCATTCTCTTAACAACCTTAATATTTTCATTCATGATTATCTGCTGAGAATGAGATCCCTTACTTAAACATTAGCCTCTGCCGAACAACTCATCTCAGATGATGAACTCATACTATACATTCTTGGGGTTTTTGGTCATGACTATGACTCAGTTGTAGTCAATCTGACCTCACGCCATGATCAGATCACTCTTCAAGAAGTCCAATACATGCTTCAAAGCCAGGAGATGAGACTTGAGCAACTCAATCCTCCTATCTCCTCTGATAACTCCATACCAAATGCAAATTTAGCCACACAACTTTGTAAATCTCTCACCCTTCAAGGCTTTTGACAACTTTTCCAACTCATTTGGTCGTAATTTTGCTTCTGGAAGAGGTCATGATAGAGGAAGGTGGAGCAAAGGCAATCATCCTCTCTATCAGCTGTGTAATCGACCTGGCCACGTAGCCCTAAAATGCTATCATAGTTTTGATATTTCCTATCAAGGACAACACAATTTCACCAATATTCAACACTCAAATGATTCTTTCCCTGACTAACAACAATCCAACAAAGATATTCAACAAGCTTATTATGTAACATCAATGACACCAACTAAGATAATGCCTGGTACTTGGACAGTGGAGCCACAAACCACATCATTGCAGATCCTTCCAACCTGCATCACAAATTTGAATACAAAGGTAATACTCATTTGCTCATAGGTAATGGACAAACTCTTCCCTTCACTTATTCAGGTCACATTCTCCTTCACAACTTCAATACACAGTTTTCTTTAACCTTAAACGACATATTCTGTGTACCTTAAATTGCTAAAAATATTTTGTCAATTACCAAATTAACAAATGATAACCCCATATTTGTTGAGTTTAATAATACTTGCTACATTATAAAGGGTCGAATTACAAAGAGGGAGGTGCTTCGGGGAGTACTAAGTGAAGGCTTGTATCAGCTACAGATACATCAACATCCTGCTGCATTAAAAATATTTCAATCAAAGTTCAAATCAGTTTTAAAAAGTCTAGCAAAGTCATTTTATTTTCAGTCCTATATTCAGTCTATATTTGTTAAATCATCTCAATGGTCCAATCTTGATCTATATCATATGAGGCTTGGTCGTCCAAGTATTAATGTAATGAAACAAAACCAGTCCTACATTCTGTGATGCTTGTCATATAGGCAAATCCAAACATACACATTACAGTTCATCACTCACTACCACTTAAAAACATCTTGAATTAATACACTTAGATTTATGGGGTCCCTTTCCTATTCTTTCCAAAGATGGTTATCGATATTATGTTTAGTTTGCGGATGACTTCAGTAATTTCACTTGGATCTTTCTCGTAAAACTAAAATTTAAGGTCAAAGAAACTTTTATCAAGTTTTAAAACCTGGTTGAAAGAAAATTTGAAAACAAAATTAAAACACTTCATTCAGATTGGGGGGTGAATACCGCAACCTTACATCCACTTTAGCATATTCAGACATCCATTTCAGACATCCATGTCCACACACTCACTCTCAAAATAGCAAATCTGAAAGAAAACACAGACATATTATAGAGATGGGGTGTACTTTACTTACCCAAGCAAACATGTCACTTCAATATTGGTGGGAAGCATTCAACACTTCTATTTTTCTCATCAATCATCTATCAACACTCTCTTTGAAGCACAAGTCACCCATTGATATAGTGTTGAAAATAAAACAAAATCTTAACTTATTAAAAGTCTTTGGGTGCACTTGTTTTCCTAATCTCGGGGACTACAATCAACATAAATTAGATTTAGATCAACCAAATATGTGTTCATAGGCTATAGTCCTAATCACAAGGGATATCAGTGCCTACATCTTTTAGGTAGAGTCTATATAGCATGAAGTGTCACCTTCAATGAATTTGAAGTTCCCTTTACCGTTGGCTTTCCCAATTCTACTATTCAAAATTTAACATCTCTATCAAAATGAAAAAATAAATAAATATATTACTATTCAAAAAAAAACATAAATGTGATTTGAAGGACATGACTAAAAATCATAAGAATTTTGACAAAAGAGTCAAAGAGAAAATAAGAAATAAAAAAACATACCAATTCAGAAAAACATCATATACACAAATTAGAATTGAAGGACTAAATTAAAAACAAATAAAACTGTAACAAAGGAAAAAACGACCAAAATAAAATAAAATAAGATGATGGATTAAAAAACACAAACAAAAGCTAGAGATGACTTTGGAATGACTGAAACTATAGAATAAATGAAAACAAAATTAAAAAGTAAGAAAATAAGGTATGAAATGAAAAATAAAACATATGGGAAATTATAATTGAATGACAAATTTAAAAAAAAGAAACTTATATAAAAGAAATTAGGATGGAATAAGAAATTAAAAGAATGAAGATTGAAATTAACAAATAACAAGCAAAGAGGATAATTGTGTACTTTAATTGTTGAGGAAAAAAAACAATTGATTACTAGCAATAATTTAACAACTATAAGATTATACGCATCACACCATGTGAAAGAGGCTACAACTTCACATCTAAGGAAACAACAAATGACTATCTAATCGCTATCATATATGAAACACGCGTCAACAACTCTTCGATTAAAAAACATAAAAATACCAACACACCCAAGCTCCTCTTAATTACACAAAATATCACATGAGAAATACCAAAATACCTTTAAAGGAAATTTTTTTTTTTGTCTTTTCTAAGGTTAAAATAATTATTTCATTGCACATAAAAAAAATAAAAAAACCTGAAGTACTCTTGTCCAACAACTCAACATTTATATCCTAATTGTAATGAATCTTGTGAAAATTTAAGAAAGCTTTTGGTTTTGGTCAACAGTTCTATTTTTTGTTGATTCTAGGTTAGGAAAAACTACCGCGCCAACTGAAAAGACCAAAAAACCAACAAAACAAAGACTTAAAAATTCGTAACTCAAGAATAAAAAAGTAATTATATATTTTTACTGGATTGAGTTGAATTAATTATTTATAATTTGTCTTTTTCAAAATATTTCTAATATTACTAAAATGGACTTTCCCATGCTCTCGTTTTATGTGAAATAAAGGCAATTAAAAAATATTTTTAAATGTAAGTTTAACCTTGAAGTATAGCTTATACTTTATTTCTTGTAGGATTTTATAATTTCTAAACATAAATCTTTTTTTGTTGTAAAAGTATAGTCTAAATTATTTTATGAAGCATATAGATCAAACCATTATATTAAATTTATAGGTTTTCATGAATTCTTGAGTTTTACTTTAATTTTAGAAAAACAATTGGAAAAATCATTTTGTTTTTTTCAAAATTATTTTGAAAATAAAAATATTTTGAAATGAAATCTATACTGAGAACATAATACTTTTAAATCATGTTGAGTTATTTCCCAAATAGTTTTGCTTTTATATAAGCATGTTGAGTGTTTTATCCATAATTGTTTAGAATATAATTATTATTACAATATTAAAATATGCTTGATGGTGAAAATGTTGTGCCTAAAAATATTAGTTTGCTAGGGAATAGCTTCTCCTTCTCGATCATATTTCAAATCTAATTCATGTATTTTTTTTTTATAGTGCTACAATATATTCTTAAACGATATTTTTTATTTTAAAAAATCTTATATTATTTTTTATTTAAAAAAAAAATATTATATTATTTTTTATTTTTTAAAAAATATTATATTATTTTATATGTTTTTTTATATGATCTTGATATACTGATGAAAAATATTAAAAAAAAAGTATTATAAAAAAAAACGAATAAAATCAGCAAAAAATCAGAAGCATCTACGGCTACATTTATATATATTTATCTGTCAATTTATCTATATCTATATCTATATATATAAAGCCCAAAAGGAAAGGAAAGAGGGGGCCCAGATTCTCTCATATTCTCTCACGATCACTAGTTACACTCTACTGTCTCATTCACCTCGTGGCCTCTGTTGCTTCATAAACCTCACCATCACTTCACAAAATCTTTATTCTTTGTTTTTCAGTTTTGCTGTTAAAATCAAGGAAGAGCAAACCAACTTCTTCACTCTCTTCTCTCATGGCCTCCCTCATCGAGTCTTGCTGGCTGGTACTCCCTCTTTTTAAAATTTTTGCACCAACCAATGCCTTTTTCTTCCTCTTCATTTTGTTCTTCGTACGGGGAGATTTGATTTCTCTGGATCTGTATGTATTTGCTTACTTGTAATGTAAACGCTGTGATGATTTTTTAAGCTTTACTGCATAAGCTAAGTGAATGAGGGGGTAGCTGCATTTTTTCAGATCTTTTGGGGCCTGGCGTGGGGAGGAAAATGGGGTTTTGGGAAATAGAATAAAATAACATTTGTGATGGATATTATTTGATTTCACATTGCCTGTTGGTCATTTTGATATTGAGATCTCTGTAATTCATTTTTTTTTATCACTCTAAATGTTTTTCTTGGTAATAGTTATTTGGGTTTAGTTATTAAACTCCATGCGGGTTTTTGTTGTGATGGAAGAAACCTTTGGCTGATTTTGTTATTTATATATAAGCATGTGACTGCAAGTTTTATTTATGGAAGTATTAGAATTTAACATGAAAATGATATAATGGAAGTGTTTTTTTTTTTTCCCACTAAGCTTATAGGACCAATGGTTTTCTTTTCGATGCAGTATTTGGTCACTCATTTCAGCGATTTCCAGTTGGCATGTCTTGGAAGTTTCTTTATTCATGAAAGCGTCTTCTTCTTGTCTGGACTTCCTTTCATATATCTTGAAAGGGCTGGATGGCTGAAAAAGTACAAAATCCAGGTTGCTCCTTTTCTGCTTTGCTCTCATTGCAATTGTTGACTTGAATTTGATGAAAAGGGTCAGCATGGTTGATCTTAATCTGCATTGCCATTGCAATGCCTTTAGTTTCTCTTTTGTTAAGGTGAATTAATGACGCTGTGAAACTTTTTTTCCGAACATTTGCATCCCCAAAAGTGGTGTCCTTTAGTCTTGTTGCTAATTGTTGGTTGCATGCAGATGAAAAACAACACTACTGCATCTCAAGAGAAATGTATTATTCGCCTACTTTTATATCATTTTGGTGTTAATCTACCAGTTATGCTGGCCTCCTATCCTGTCTTCAGACACATGGGCATGCAAACTAGTCTTCCATTCCCGTCCTGGTATTTTCAGGTTCTTTATATCCTAAAGCTTTTTTTAGCCAGACACTATTGTGTCTGATGCTATAGTTGTGAAGCGATATATTGCTATCCTTTTATTTATTTTTTGGATAAAATATGTTATTAATTGTTTCTCATACTATTTTCATCACTTTTGGAGCATAGTTAAAAAAATCTGTTTTTTTTCCCCTGCAGGAATGTAATTCTAACACAGATAACATTCTACTTCATCCTGGAAGATTTTATATTCTACTGGGGACATCGGATTTTACACACAAAATGGCTGTACAAGCATGTGCACAGTGTTCATCATGAGTATGTAGAGAGCCCTAAGTGTTTCTCTCTGGCATAATTTTTTTTACCATCGTTATCGGCTAGGTGCTTTTATGTTGTGCTTAAAGTTTTTAATGTTCTTGTTAAATGTGCAGATATGCCACACCATTTGGATTAACTTCTGAATATGCTCACCCTGCTGAAATACTGTTCCTTGGCTTTGCTACCATTATTGGTCCTGCCATCACTGGGCCCCATCTGCTTACTTTGTGGTTATGGATGGTACTAAGGGTCCTGGAGACGGTTGAAGCACATTGTGGTTATCATTTCCCATGGAGCCTCTCCAACTTCTTACCTTTGTATGGAGGGTGAGTGTTTGTGAGCCTCTATGTTTTACGTTCATTTATACTGTAATCTCTGACATTTGTTTCAAAAAAATTCCAGTGCTGATTTTCATGACTACCATCACCGGTTACTGTATACTAAATCTGGAAACTACTCGTCTACTTTCACCTACATGGACTGGTGAGTTTTAGCCCCCTCAGAGTGTTATCATTATTTCTGTTATTTGCTTCGACTTTAATCTATGATAACATTTATTTGAGTCATATGCGGCTGACACATTAAAGTTTGTGTAAAAGGCTAGAAGGCCTGCTCTACTCCTTGTCTGGTATTCACTCTACAAACAGTCACCTGGGTTGCACTCTGACTTTGCACAGCTGGGTTTCTTTACTCGTTTGTTTTTTAGGTTATTATACTTGTCCCAGCTTTCCCAGGTTGTAAAATAGGCTTGTAAAATGTCCTCTCCATTAGACTTACCATACTAAAAGGTCCTCTCCATGACACTTGCCCTAATTCACGTGCATCCTTGTTAATTGAAATTATCTCAGTGCTGCCTATTGTAAACTCATAAAATTCATTTGAAATCCATTGAGGTGGTCTTTGCTAAGATATCAGCAGATCAGTCATCCATGCATTTTTCAAAACCTCCTCTTTGATCCATAAGGTTTTTCCTCAGCTTTTGCATCACCAAGTGTGGCATTCTGTTATCAGTTATACTCAGTTGTACCATTGTTTGACTCCAGTCCATTATCAATTGCAAGTGTGGGCTATAAGGTAATCCGATAAATATTCCATTGTCCCCGATGCTTTTATGACCTGTAGACCCCTCTCAGTAGAGAATGTTCTGCATAAAATCCGCCACTTTCATTTACCGTGTTATTTGGATGGAAATTATTTCGTTGATTGCTCTTTAGTCATGCTTGTTGCACGTGCATCAATAGCTCTTACCACAAGTTACAATGTTAAGAGAATTTGCAGAACATGATATGCATAAACTACATAGCTTTAGCTGTGCAACATTGACTTGTTTTCCGAGGACGATCATTTGTTATGATTGTTTGTGATGTAAGTGAGAAGCATAACTGGCATGCTCTTCTGCTGCCAGGGTTCATTTGCTCTTTCATAATTGCCAAACGTCCAATTTCATACTCTCCATTGTGTGGGAAATAGTAGCATAGTTTCTACTGATCATATGATGTGATGGGTTTTTTTCTGGCTCTTTTATACTGTCAGGGTATTTGGCACCGATAAAGGTTACAGAAAGTTGCAAGCATTGAAGGATGGTGGAGTGGAAAATGGCGGCAAGCAAATGTAATGTAGAGAAGATTCTTTTTATATTTGATTGACATCAGATAATTTGATCCTGATTTGAGGGCATCTTTGAGAAGTCCTGTGTCTCAAGCCTTTTCTCCATGCGCATCCACCACCTTTGTTTAGTCCATGCTCATGTTACCGCATGTTGATATACTGTTAATCAATGGAAAGCTTTTTCCAGACATTTTGTGCTCATATGTTCTCTGCATAAATGGAGTTTCTGTCTAATTTAAACCTTTTTGTTTGAAATTATTCAGAAGCATCCTTTCCTCTAACTGTGATGGATCCCAGTTCCTTATAGGCTATTTTCTAAGTGTTCTTTCCCTTGATTCACCTTCACTTGACTCTTGATTTAGATCCTAGCTAATTCAGTTGACATCATGTCCGTCCATTTTCAACTTGAATGTTCTGAAATTTGTGAGAGCCAATGCGTGGCCCTTTATTTGTTTATTATTCATCTCATAATCTTAGGAAGAAATGAGTGAGGGCGTCCTAGTTATGAGTTCTTTTTGTGGGATGCATACTCTTATTATTTGATTTATTTATTATGGTTTAAAATGAACTCCATGTATAAATTTTATAAGTTAAAAAATGCATCTGTATATTTCAATGTAACTAAGTTAACTATAGTGAATTGGATTTAAGTTTTAATAATGGTTTAGTTTTTATTTATATTTAATTTTTATGGTTTAAAATGGTTTAGTTTTTATGTTAATTAACAATCAACTAAAAAGGGTTGCACTCTTACCTTACAACACCACACCAAACACTAATTATTTTAATAATATTTTTTTCCTTTTGAAATCTGTTTTCTTTTTTAATTTTATATTGTAATATTTAGTTTATTGAAGATTATAATTTATTATTTATAATGGTTTGCTTTATGCATGATTAACTCAAGTCTCATTACTTGTTCATGGGTTTGGCACATTAGACTTTTTTTTAATTGTTTTTTATTTTATTTTTTAACATTGGATTAATTATGAATTAAATTTTATAATTTATTTTGATTTGTTTTTTATAAAGTTATTTTAGTATGATGACTTAGATCAAATTTGACAAGTTAACCCAATTCATTCAAGTTTTTATTTTTATTTTTCTAAATTTTCTCAATTTCACCCTTGAACTTTGATTTAATTACAAATTAGGTTTCATGATTTCTTTTAGTTTGTATTTTTATATTATATTGATCTTATGACACGAATCACGTGTTTTGTGGGTTAATTAAGTAGATTCAAGTCACTTTATTATGTTTTTATTTTTAGATTATTTTTTCCAATTTCATCATCCATATAACGAGTTTATTGAAATTAAGTTTTATAGTTTTTTTCATGGAGTTATTACAATCTCATAATCTTGGTAGTGAATTTAATAAGTTAACTCGGGTTGATTTAGATTTTTATTTTTATTTTCAATGAGATTATCTTAATCTCATAGACTGGATCACGAGTTTGACTAATTAACAAATGTCAATTTTTTTAATTTTTTTTCAATTATATTCTTCAGCATTTAGTTAATTAGAAATTGAACTTCATAATTTATTTATTTATTTATTATTATGGTGTTATTATGGTCTCATTATTTGGATAATGTAATTGTAGGTTAACCTCTTGTTAGTCAAGATTAATTCAATATATTGTTGATTTAATATTTTTTTTATTTTTATTCCTCAACACTTTATTAGAAATTGAACTTCATAACTTATTTATTTATTATTATGGTGTTAAAATGGTCTTGTTATTTGGGTAGTGTATTTGTAGGTTAACCTTTAGTTAGTCCAGATCAATTCAATATGTTGTTGTTTTATATATATATATATATATATATATATATATATATATATATATATATATATATATATATATTATCTTGGATTCTTGTGAGTCAAATTATGTATTTACTGATTGTTTGGATTTGTTTTGATCCGATAAAGTTTAATTAAATCACATTAGATCAATCTCACCATGATTTTATTTATTTATTTTACAAGATAAACATTAACAATGTTGGATACTGTTTTTGTATGTTAAAAAACTGATACAGCCTCTAGCGTAATACATACCAATTCTAGTGATTCGCCTATTTCTCAACCATCTCTATCTTTTAATTGCACATTTAATTTGAGCAATTAAGAAATAAATGCTCCCGGAAAAAAAAGGAAAAATGTTTAAAATTAATACAAAGAACAGGTGATATTAAATGAATAGAAAAAAATGATTATGCATGATTGAATATGTTAAAAATGTTATTTTAGAATAAATCTTACTTGTATAAATAAAATAACAAAATATAAAAATTGAGAAGACAAGTTTTAATTTAAAGACTAAACTAAAAACTTTTCTAGAAAAGCAAAGAATGAAAATAAAAAACACGAACTAAAATAAGAAAATAAGATGAGCTGCAGATCCCAATTTTGGCAGAAGATGATTTCATTTTTAAAAAATAAAGAAATACAGCTGCTGGTCTCCTGATTTTCTTTGATCAGCAGCTATTTTGTCTATTCCAATTTTCCTCCTTCCAAAGGAAAAATAAAAAGCATTAACCCACACATCAGTTTTTTGCACTCTGAATAATAATAAAAAGAGATGATGATATGATGATGATCATCATTTGATGGGTTGCTTTGCTACGTGTCTTTCCTTAAATCCACCACGACGACGCTCACATTGTCAGTACTATGCCTGGCCAGCGCCAGCTTCGTCAGCAACATCGAGGCATCAGAGCACGCCTTGTCCGATACTTCCCCACTGCCGCTGGTGGTGGTTATCCCCGAAACCTCATCATTCTCCACCATCCTAGCCGGACATGGAGGCGGCGAGTGTTCTTTCGCCCTCAAACACATCCGAGCCACCCCACATGCTGTCTCGTTGGACACCACGTCCCAAAGACCATCGCTTGCCAGTATTAGACAATCATCCTCGACCGTCCGATCCATCGTCGTTACCTCTGGCTCGCAGCTGACATATGGTTTTAGATAGTTGTCGCCTGATTCATTACGGTAATGTCAGATCCAGTACATGGTTTGGGATTTTAACTGGGTACGTACGTAACTGTGTCTTTCTAATATATTTTACCTATGGCTCTTGACATGGCAAGAACTCCAAGAATCCTCGGCCCGTCCCAGTAGATGACCCGGCCACCCGCGTTTTGGATCCGTTTAAGCTCGTCTGGACGGTCAGGCTGTTGGCGCGAGCAACGAGGAGACCAGGCGAAAGTTGACCGAAATTAAAATTAAAATTGTGACATGCACATACATATAATGAAGGAGAGTGGATATTGATGGACAGACCTTGTGATCAGAAGAAAGAGGGAGAGGTTTGCCATTACGACACAAGATAGCTCGTGAATCGCCGCAGTTAGCGACAATGATTTTATCAGGAGTTACGACGGCGACCACCGCAGTAGATCCAACAGCATCGGATTCTGGAGTTTGCATTTCACACCTGCAACTCGCCCTAATCTTCATCCCTTGATTCCACGCTATCACCTCCTTGTCCATCCGCCGAAAGCTTCTTTCCATTGCGCTCTTCCACCCCTCCGCGCTCTCCAACTCCTCTCTCACTAGCTCATGCAATCTCTCCTTGCAATTTACTGCCACCTATACATAGACGAAATTCAAATGAGTCATACATTTCATTTCTGTGTAAAAAAACCTGTAGCCCTTTCATTTGTGGAAATCGTACATGAGAACACCCGTGTCCATCATAGACACCGAAATAGTGTAACCCGGTTGTTGTTCCGTGGTCCTTGCGACAGAAAGACGGGTGAATTGCGACTGCATCTTCCATGTCTCTTCTCCTTCCACAAACTGAAGCCACCCCATATTTTGGAAACAGCTCCGGAGGATCAATTGAAGGTGTTAATAAAAAGGAGGGGCTTAAAGTTAGATTCAAAGAGCACTGCCTTGAAATTTTAAGTTCTGATGATTTTCCATTCTCCAACAGTTTTTTCTCGTCTATACTGCGATGATCAGAACGACAGTTCTCTACTTCGTTTTGGCAGTGACGAGAAAATGGACTACTGGCACTCCTGTCAAGTTGTTTCTGCTTTTTATTAGGGCCCATGTCATCAGCTCCAGTTTCTGTTGAGGCCAGTCCTGGAACAAATTTGAAACGTCTGATCTCCATTCTTCTCCGCCTAGCTGCTCTTGAAGTTGGCTCACATGGCGTCGACGATGCCTCGTTTTCCCTCACTATTCCACAGCAAATATCAGCCATTTAAACACTAAATTATCACCCCTCCTTCCACAAAATCGCCAACCCTGCTCTTAGTTAAGCAGCTTACGTGGGGTTGTAAAATTGAAACTGGAGAGAAGTAATGAAGAGAGAGCGCTCGAGCGCTCAAGAGAGGGTTCAAAATCACAGCCCTGCCAACTCTCTTTCTCTTTCGCTTTTCAGCATGGTTGCCACGGGTAGCCTGCCCGTCACCGTATGGGCAGATCATAGTATTTCAGGCGTAAATCAAACACATACCGACCGTTGGATCCTGGCCTCTTCAGCGTCAACATCAAAAACGTGTACAAAGTATCAAGCTACGTGGCCCAGTAATGTCTAAACACGACCGCAACAGGCACTTGCTTTCCTGACACGCATGTGGTCCTCGTATGCCCTCTTTTTAGGTTTTTTCTAACTTTAAATTCTCAAGATTTGATTTTTTGGGTTTTGGTAACACGTGTCTACATCGTGGATTATGAGATTGAAGAAAATGAATTTAAAATCCCAATTCTATTCCTTCCTGCTCCTCTGAACCAATCAAATTGCGTTACGTATCAGTTGTTTGACGAAGACATTCTGGGACCCTTGTGTCCCAGTTGTTGACGCTTTTCTAGAATATCTGAACCTCAAAGTCTCTCATCCCTGCCACGTGTTGTTATGAAACTCCTTTAAGGACCCCATACGGTACAAAGTTACACTAGATATAATCGAAGATGCTAACCTTAAGGATAAATAATAATACAAAAATATTTTTATTATATAAATATAAAATATTGTTTTAAAATTATATTAAAAACAAATTTATTTTATATTTTCATTTTTATTTTTATCAGTCACTTTATTTTAATACACGAACGAAAAGTAACCTCAAACCCCAAATTAACATTTATTAGAGTGTGGTCCCATGGTTTCAGGTAGGCAGCAGCAAATCACCCAAAGAAGATTTTTCTTTATAAGCGGAGTGAAAGGAGGTAGACAACGTGTGAGCTGTCAGAGAAGACAGCACGGTAGGTGGGGGCCGCTAGTGAATAAAACGGAAGCCATATTGATGGTTCCACGTGTAAAATCTGGCTGGCAAGCAGTTGGAACTTATACGTGTACTATACCCGTGCATGGAATTGACAGGAGGGCAAAGCTACAGGACCACGTGACACGTAGCATAAAAGAGTGCAAAATAAAATCACTAACCGAACCATGGTTACCTTTTAGAAAAATTCTCACCACCGGGAAATTACGTTTGCTCGGGCTAGTCGTTAGGGAGTCATCTTCCTCGCCTTGGAATTGAAACGCCACCAAACCAATCACTGCACTGCGCTACTCTTTTTCCAAAAACGTGTACGGGGTTTCCAAATCAGAGGGCGTCAAAGCAGGACACGTGGGTTGAAATTATGGATGTTTGGTGGCAGCGAGAGAGTGCAGAGGAAAGGAGTTTACGTGGTTTAAAGAGATGGACACGTTTCGAGAGGAGCAGGGAGTCGTGGAGGGCTTGATGAAACACTTTGACGTTAGAAAACAGGGGAGGCTGGTTACGTGGCGGCTGAATCTTGGGTTAAATGAAGGGTTGCCGGCTGGTTTTCAGCGTGGGGGGCTGGGGAGGGAGGGCGTAGTTTTCAGCAGCTTGGTGGCGTAACATCTGGGGTAGGGGTAGAGCCCGTGAGCACGCGAGTGGTGAAGGAAAGGCAGGGGCTGACATCAACTGGTTAAGAGGTTGTGACATAAGGAGCTAGTGGAAGCATTCATGGAGGAGCGTGTGTTTTTATGTGTGCGAGCGTCAGTGCATGCATATTAATACTAGGCGTGCTATTGCATGCTGTGGTTATGATTTTTTTCTCCAGTAAAAATAATGTTTATGACAAATAAAACAAAGTTGAATAAGTTGATTTAATTCGAGTTAAATAATAAAAATTAAACAACAATAACAAGTTAGCAATTTAAAAAATAAGAAGATAAGAAAGTGTGTGTATCTCTCTCTCTCTCTCTCTCTCTATATATATATATATATTTGAATACAAGGGCATATAAAAAAGAAATAAATTTCAAGATTGTACAGGTTATATATAATTAAAATATTAATTTAACAAATATAATTGATAAATAAATTTTGATAAATAAACATACAGCTTCAATTTACATAATACGCGTGGGGTGTTGCACTGTCGCTTCTCTCACAATTCACTGTGGATTGCGACAATGTGCACCCCATTTTGGCCTTCATCCGCGCGGCAGCAGGGGCTGGGCAAACGGGGCTATTTTTGGTTTTTTCTTTTTCCCTTCTTTTTTTATTAAAAAAATTCAGTTGTGAACAGTGAACTGACGATTTCGTCCCCGGTAATAAGACAAAAGAAGGGTTCGGGCTGAGGGGTACCGGCGTAATTGCGCGTGGCTGGACCGGCCCGGTCCACCGCAACTTTTGATTTGTTTATTATTTTCTGAAATGGCTAAAGACGGTTTTAGCCCCTAATAAGACAAAAAACGCTGAATTGGGTACAGGGACAGGACGATAATTGACCCTATTTTTTAATGCCGTGTCTGTAAGGGCGAAGGCCGCACGCGCCGAGCGGGTTTCTGCTTCACACCCTCTTCAAGCGGCGCGTGCGGCGTTATCCGGTGGCCGGAAATTGTAAACCGGAGGACAGATCGATGCGACGCCACGTGGTCTTCCTCCCGCGGTGGTGCGTGTAACCGGAATATGCCCGTGGACGCGGCGGAGGCCGGTTAAAGTCACCGGTCACGTTTCTCTCTCTCCTGCACGTCAATGTGCAGGAGAGTCCCCCATGTTTGGTTACTTTTCACTTCGGTCCCTCTACTTTTAATTTGGTTTTTGGTCCTCATTTCTTTTATATAAGTTTTGATTTAGTTCGATTGGGTCCTCCGATTTTAATTGATTGAATGTGAAAGTTTCACTTCGGTCTACTTTCAATTTCCGGGTTGGCTGTATAGAACTCAATAAATTCGGTACACAAGTTCCGATTTTTGCAATTTTATCCTCTGATTTCAATTGACAATAAATGTAATTTGCATTTCAGCCATTTGACTTTTAATTTTTTTTTTAATTTAATCCCTTTATATTTGATTTTCATTTCAGCTCTTACACTTTTATTTTTTTAATCCCTACTTTTGTCCATGTATATATAAGTGTATTTAACACATTAATAATAATAATAATAATAATAATAATAATAATAATAATAATAATAATAATAATAATAATAATAAAAAATAAAAATAATAATAATCATGATTTAATTATTTTTCATTCTTGCTCTTTTGTGATTTTTTTCCCTCCCAATAATTTGATAATTTTGTTTTTTTTTTCCAGTAATAACAAGGATAATATTTTTTTTTCTTTATTTTTATCTTTTGTTAAAGTTTCTAGGATATTTTTTGTCTTTCATTTATTTTTGTTTCTTTCATTATTAACATAATAATAATAATAATAATAATAATAATAATAATAATAATAATAATAATAATAATAATAATAATAATAATAATTAATATTAGAATAATAGTGATTATGTATTCTATTATTATAATAATAGTGATTATTTATTTTTCATAATAATAATAATAATAATAATAATAATTTAATTGGTTTTTCTTGCTTGCTGTTTTGTTCATGCTTTGTATTTTTTTCCCTCGGTATAATTTAATATTTTTTGTTGTTTTTATTCTAGCAGCAATAATAATTTTAGATGTTAAGACTCCGATGTTGCTATTGTTATAATATTTTTAATTAATATTGCTTCCTTTTCCCTTTGTTTTTTTATTTGCTCTTTCTATTAATTGATTTTTATAATTTTATTATCTGCACAATAATGATTTCAGTATTTTTTTTTCTTATTCAAATATTTTGCTCTTTTTTCTAATATTAGTGCGCGCTCTTTTGTGATCGTTTATGACGCAATACCTATATTCTAAAAGATGTAATCTATGTTTACGTGACAAACTCAACTCAAAATTTTAAACATTTTATCTCCTAATCTATAACTTTTATTTACTTATATCATATAAATTTATCGTTGTAGATTTAATTATGTTCAATTATATACATAAAAATACCCGCGGCAACGCGCGGGCAATTTGCTAGTATTACATAGATCATGCCCAATAACCATCAACAAATTCATTCAACAATCACAGTGCTGAATAAATTATCTACTATGGGGTATCTTGAATTATTGTTTTTTATTTTTAAAATAAACTTCGTTCGCATTTTTACGATTACTGATAAAGGAAATGAATGTTCATGTCCCCGAGGGGGTGGCCTAGTGGTTGGCCTGGGGTACTCTGCTTCGGCAGACCCAGGTTCAAGGCTGGGAAACAACCTCCCCTCGTAAGAGCCTGGGACAGCCAGGGGGTTTACACGTGCCCTGGGCCCACAAAGTGCGCTTTCCGGGTCACGTGGTTCCTCTTGTCTCCAAAAAAAAAAAATGAATGTTCATTAAGGAAATAAGGAGGAGCTTACGGGCAGTGCCGTAAGTGGAAGCAAAGAGATGACCCAGATCAGAATTAGGTTGTGTAGTGAAGATGATAACATCAGAGTCCGCAGAGTTCAAGATAAAAATTCAAGACATAAATCTACATGGGGTGATGAATTTGTTGGTGTGAAATAATTGATTTATTTATCATAATAGGACTCAATAATTGATTGATTGTTGTGTATTTATTTATCAAGAACGTGATAGTTTCAATGAAATAAACACCCCCTCAAAAATGAGAATTTCTCAGTTTTATAGCTCTTAGCTACTTGCGTATATTACCTGCAAATCTTGTCCGATCATGCTTCTAAATTTCTAATAAACTAAAATGAAAAGGAAAACTTTATCATAAATTCAGACATTCGATCTCCGGTTATAAAAAGATATGTACATTTCAAAGGGATACCGTCAATCACTGCTGTGGGATAAAAATTAGGAAAGAAGAAACGATGGGAGTGCCGCCGTGGGAAGAAATTTGGGGAAGAACAAACGATGGGGGTACCACCGTGGGAAGCAATTTGGGGAAGAAAAAGTTAGGGATTTGAGTTTGAGGGAAAATGATCGAGGGGGGGGTTCAATTTTTTTTCCCCGAAATAGCACATGCGAAATGATACCAGCGTGTTTCAGCCGGTATTTAAAAAATCTAGAATGGACCGGAATTTAAACCTAGATAAAAACAATACCATTTTTTTTTAACTAATATGAAATATTTCAGCTATTTTAACCGAAACGAAACTGACAGCCCTGAAAAGGACAAGCTACACTATCATACAATGTCACGGGCGCCGATCGGAGTGCATGGACTCCCCCCACGTGACAATATCTTTTTAAAATTAAATATTAATCAATTTATATAAAAATATCATAATGCCCTTAACACATAATAAAAAAACATCTTAGTAAAAAATAACCCGTCACTTAAGATTTTTTTATTTTTAGCTTTATAAAATATTTAAGTTCATCTAAGATTAAAAAAAACAAAAATACCACTGTATGTAAGCCATCTTTTTATTTTGCTCTTATCTTAAAGAATATTTTAAAGTTTATTACTATTCATTAAAAAAAAATCCAATTAAGCCAATTTTATCAAGGTAAATGTTATCTGATCAAGGTTTAAAATAGTCATTGTCACAGTAAAATGTCTTTAATGCTCCAATAAGCTACTGTTTAAAATTGCACTTCCTTTATAGTATACTAGACAATGCCCCCGCGCTTCGCCGCGGACGGCAAAATATTTTTTTTAATGTAAAAAATATTAATTGTGTGTATTTTTTATTATAATATAAATTTAGTTAAAATAATAAATTTGTGCAGAATTCATGTCAAGTGTAGGTTTTTTATAAAATATATGAATTTAAAATCGATATAAATTTATCTATTTAGTAGTTTCAAACGAAATAACCAGCATACATTTATCATCATCATTAAAAAAGCAAGAAAACTCGGATATCTGAATTATTAAGTTCATTGTATTAAGATTAGTTCATTATATAATTCAATTTAATTCAAACAAAAATAAAATATAAATTGTGAAAATACTTACAATAATCAAATAAAAAAAATAAGTTGTTAATTTTCTATCAACAAAAAAACGAAAACATAGATTGAAAATTCATCCTGACATTATTGCCATTATCATTGCTATAAAAGCTAAAATTATTACTAACATTATAGCCAAAACAATTAAAATAATTAAATTGCCATGAAAAACTAAAAAAAAAAAGCAAAAGATTTTTATAAAACAACAATAAAAAAATAATAACTAAAATTATCATTATTATTGCATAAATAATAAAATCATAAAAATCATATAATCTGAAAAACAAATAAAGAAACAGAAAAAAAAACTAATAAAGGGAAAAATAGAGTAATATTACTTTTAAAATGATCACCGATATAAATTAAAATTTCAGGAAAATCTTTCAAAAAAATCAAAAGATTTGTATAAAAAAAATAATCACTAAATTATCATTATTATTGTGCAAATAATAAAATTATAAAAATCATCTAATCTAAAGAACAAATAAAAATAAAAGAAAACATCTAGCCATGGCATCCGCGCCTCGTCGCGGGCGGAATCATATTTTTTTCAACATAAGAAAATATTTATTATGTATGATTTTTTTTATCATGGCATAAATTTAGACAAAATAATAAATCTGCATATAATTTTTATGAAGTGCAAGTTTTGTATAAAATATATAAATTTTAAATGAATATAAATTTATTTGTTTAGTAGGTTTCAATGAAATAACCAGTATAAAATAAGTTGTATTTTTCTATCAACAATAAGTTGCACTGTGGATTGCAATAATCTTTTTTTGTCGTCATATGAACAGTGGAATAATATTTTCGTCTTATTCGAGGATATTATGATTATTGTATTATTTAAAACACACTTTACATAATAAAATGAATATATAAAAAACTAATATATATTTTTAGAAGTTTTACGATGCACGCGCCATCCAAAATATGCATGAGCTCTGAAATTGGCGTCGCGCCCATAACATCGCTACAGAAAATATAATCAGTAAATTACCAATACACCCCTATAACCAACTCTTGGATTTTGTCTTATAGGGGGTATATACATACTTATACAACTCGCGGTGCGCATCAGCTGATTCAGACACACCGATTATAAAAAAAGGTCAAATGATTAGTCATGATGCGCTTAAGTTAACCCAAAGACCTCGGTTATAAAAAAATATATAAGTGGAAAAAAAATAAAAGCATGAAAGCATTGTAGCAATCCATATTGTTTTTTTTTTTTTTAAATCAGTCCAGGAATTAGTCGTGGTGTGCTTAAGCTGGACTGGAGACCACAATCATAAAAAAATTATATAAGTGAACAAAAAAACGTATAAGGAAAAAAATAAAAAATTGGTTCGGAGATTAGTCATGGTATGTCCACGCTGGCCTGGACACCCCGATTATCAAAAAATAGATTTGGTCCGAGAAGTAGTGGTGGTGCACTTGAGCTGACCCAGAGATCGTGGTTATAAAAAAAAATATAAGTGAAAAAAAATGTATAAGTGAAAAAAAGAGTTTAAGCTGGCTGAGAGACAATGGTTACAAAAAAATATATAAATGAAAAAAAAAAGTATAAGCGTGAAAACACTATAGCAATCCATATTGTTTTTAAAAAAATTCGACCCAAGAATTAGTCGTGGTGTGCTTAAGCTGGTCGGAGATCCCAGTTATAAAAAAAATATATAAGTGAATAAAACATTAGTATAAAAAAAAGAAAAAAAAATATACCAGCAGGAAAACACTTTAGAAAAAAAATGTGGGATCGAGGATTGTCATGGTATGCATAAGTTGGCCTGGACACCCTAGTTATATAAAAAAAATGGGATATGGAGATTAATCGTGGTGCATTTAAGCGAGCTCGGACACCCCGATTATTAAAAAAAAATAAAAAAAATATATAATAAGAAAAAAAAATATAATAAGGAAAAAATACAAAAAAAACAGGCAAAAAACAAACAAAAAACGGAGGAAAAAAAGAAGAAAAAGAATAATTAGAAAAAAAAAAGCAAAAAAAAAGAAGAAGAAGAAGAAACGAAAAAAAGCAGAAAAAAATAAAAATAAAAAAACGCAATCAGAAAATTAAAGCAAAAGCTAAAAAAAAAGCAAAAAAAAAAAAAGAAGAAGAAGAAGAAACGAAAAAAAGCAGAAAAAAAAAAATAAAAAAACGCAATCAGAAAATCAAAGCAAAAGCAAAAAAAAAAAAAAAAAAAAAGAGAACTTTTGTAAGCTACAGTGCACTGTGCCTGAGTGCACAGTGCAACATCCCACACCGCGTTTATATGTTGTATAATTTATTTTTATTTTTTTAACGTTGACATAGAAAAAATATATAAAAACATGAATTTAATGTATTTTAAAACAAAATAATTTATAAAACATTTTAATGTAAAATAAATAAATTCTACACGTGTTCATGTTCTGAAAAATATGCTATAATGCTTCTCGGGCAACAGACAAGATCTGAGTCACCATCAAAACATCTGCAAAATCATCCCGCGTAGGTTTCTACTTTCCAAGGATATATATATATATATATATATATATATATATATATATATATATATATATATATATATATATATACACACCAAATAACTACTAAATAATCAAATGTAAAAGACAATAACTACGTAATTATATTGTGCAATAATAATAATAATAATTATATATATATATATAATAATTATTATTATTATTGCACAATATAATTACGTAGTTATTGTCTTTTACATTTGATTATTTAGTAGTTATTTGGTATAATTAAAGGCAACAATATGATTTCATAAATAAAAATAAAGAAGAAGAAACAACAACATTGGGAGCGAGTGAACAATGTCTGTCAAGTTTAGAGGCGCATGTGGTATCGTCTGATGACCAAAAATCCTCGGCATTCCCTCCACGTACAGGCAAGCAACTTCATTGTTGTGGGTTTAATGTATGTGACTTTTTCTTCTTGTTTTTTTTTTTTCCTTTTTTCCTCCCTAATTTTCATGTTGACCTTTGAAAAAAATCAAATCATCCTTCTAGGTTTGTTATCCTTAAGATTTCATCCCTATTGTTTTATTGTGTTTTTTTTATATTATATTAATTTTTGAATTTAAAGATTTTTTTCAATTACATCCCAAGTAAAGCTTTATCATTTGTCAATTTAATTTAATTTCTTAATTATTATTTATTTTATTTTAGATTATTTTGATTTTTTTTTTTATCAATTTCACCATTCTTGAGTTTTACCCGTGTCAAATCTATTTTTTTTTTTTATTATCAAGGTTGTATTTTACCTTGCAATTTTGTATATTGATTTTTTATGATTAATATTTTATCTTTCAATATTTAATTGGTTGAGTATTTAACTACTTAGTCGAGTCCAAGCCTAAAAATTAATGAATTGTGAATTTATTGACATGGGCGTCCTTGATTAATTTCCATTTATTAAGCTTTATTTCATTCTCCAATATTTGTTTTTATTTTCTTTGATTTGTTTTAAATAACATGGTCTGCCTTAGTTTTTTTAATTTATTTTTGTTAACTTTAGCTTTTTTAAGGGTTTTTTTTACATTAACTTAAATTGATTGATTTTATCCTTCAACATTTAATTCTTTAAGTGTTATCGAACCTCATCGTCGAAAACTCCCAACCATACCGCTCGAGCTAAAGCATGCAGGGCAATACTCTCTCTCTCTCTCTCTCTCTCTCTCTCTCTCTCTCTCTCTCTCTCTCTCTCTCTCTCTCTCTCTCTCTCTCTCTCTCTCTCTCTCTCTCTCTCTCTCTATATATATATATATATATATATATATATATATATATATATATATATATATATGCGTGTGTATGTATGTATTCGAAAAATATCGATTCTCAAGATCCATGAACATATAAAAAGAATCAGTCAATCCCTTAATTATTTTTTTCCTGTTAGGTCGGTAATAAATAATCTACAAAAACTGCGCGCACTGATTTTAGTTGAAATAAATAGTTATAATGAAATCAATTTGCGACAAAGACCAGACAGCAAAATGATCAACACCCATCACTGACACCACCCCAGAAACAGAAGACATGAAAACGATGTTTCCTCGTCCTGAATTGTTCGGAAGAGGATGCGCTAGTTGGCAAAAATGGCAGGCAGATTCAAAGTTGGTAGTCAAGTAAAGTGAGATAGCTCAAATATATTTTCAAAAAAACACGATGAAAACATAGGAAATTGGTACAGGAACAACGTTTTACACTTCATATATCGGGTTCTTAAGCAAAGATCACATTTGAACCCTAATTAAATCTTCAAGAACTGGAAACCCGATCTTAATTAATTTTTCTTGCAAAATATACTAATAGGTGACTAACAAGGATATTAAGTTTCCCATCCAACAAAGAGGGGACTGTGCTCGTTAGCTTCTCTCGTTTAGATTTAGAGGTTACATTTCACAGTACTGAACCTGTGACTTTCAAACCCTAGCCAGCCATTGCTGTAAGCATTCATTGAGCACTTGCAGATTCACTGTTAAAACTAAGACTTGTGCCCGCACAAAACTACTCGTCTGCTAGGTTTCCTAGCATGAAAAACGAGGATACGAAAGAGCTTACTAGGATGTTGAGCTTGCCACCAAAAAATGAAGGCGCAGTCTCATTTCTGAATTTCTTTACAAGTTCTTGATTATTTTCAGAATATTAAAACTAAAATGATGAAAAATAGAATACTTTTTAATAATGTAAAATATTAAAGTTATTACTTTTTCCTTAATGTTTTGAATTTCACTAGTTGTTGGGCGGTCGTTTCCAACTACATATGACAATGAGCTCGGTACCGACCCATTGATGCACTTCCTTACCCTCCTCATTAATAAAAACACACCCTACCCATTCAACTATATATATATATATATATATATATATATATATATATATATATGAGGGCATAAGTGGTGCACTACACATTTCAATGTTAATTGTAATATTAAAATGATAATTTGTGATCAATGGGATCTCTCTTTTCTTCCCGCAAAGATAAATCGAGGTCTCCAAAATCGACAACGAAAACAATGTCTTCATCATGTCATTGATGAATAAATTAGTGCATCAAACCTACTTATATAATCAAGGGAGCGACGATTTTTCTTCCGGGATAATTTTTTTCCCCTCAAATTTAAAGTGACTGCCAATTCATCTATGAGAAACCATCATTTATTTTTTGTGCGAGTGTAATATTGAAGGGTTAATTTTAATTTAGTGTCTCAATTAATCTTCCTATACTTTATTAGGTTTATGAAACTACTATAAAAATAAAAGGATGCTAGTTGATACCAAAATTATAAAATCCAACCTTGACAGAACCCTTTTTTTAAACAAATAGGTCAAAACAAAATTATTCTTGACATAGACACATGAAAATAATATAAAAACACCAGAATTTTTTAATTTAAAATAAAAAAAAGTTCAATTTTTTTCAAAAAAAATTTTAAAATGCAATATCAAATAAGGACTTTAATCATATAAACTCACGGAATCCTTGCACAAGAAAGTAAGATATGTCTTATTGTTAATTAATTAATTAATTAATGTGACACTATTAGCATATGATTTTAAATACCCCTTTTGTTTTCGTGAGGGGAAGGCCCCGGTTAAACATATGTATATTGTTGTCGGTGAAAAAGGTTCGATTGATTGACTTGGCCGCATTTACTATAGGATGATATCACAAAAAAAAAAAGGATAATTAATAATGATATTTAAGTAAGAATATGTTTTCAGGAAATATTTATCATATGTGCTGTGCTATAATTTATAAAAATATTAGAGAATATAATTATATTTCAGTTATATCTAAATGAATAAACATAAATAATCATAATTTCCGATAATATTAGAAAATATATAAATTTAAAATATATATATCTAATAAGATCTTCCAAAAGCACATAACAATATTTATATTTTAATTTCATGCATCATCAATTTTTGTAAGATCACTTTTGCTTTTCACAGTAATTCTAGAATCGTTTTTTTGTGTTTTTTAACCTAGAAGACTAGAAGGAAGGTTCCTTGTAACCCCCCTCAACACAAAGACTACATAAACTACACACAAAACCCAGCCAGTTGACAATTCTCTCCCTCTTTTGAGCAATGGATGCTGATGATCAGCCCAGCCGGGAAAATCCTGATCATGAGCAAGAACAAGAACAAGGTACAAGCCAAGCAACGTCGTCGTATGAGTGCAGCTTTTGCAAGAGAGGTTTCTCTAATGCACAAGCACTAGGAGGCCACATGAATATTCATCGAAAAGACAAAGCCAAGCTCAAGAACTCCTCAAATAATGAAACTCGACAATCTTCGGACACCACAAAGATAAACCCTTCGTTTTCTCCAGCTGCTCCTATCCTAATAGAATCCATGGCGGGAAGAGATGAAAGCTCGATCAAGTGGCCTTTTATCGGAGATAAAGCTGGAAGTGATGATCATGATGACACTAAAAGGGACAGAGCCCAGGTTGGAGAAATCCAGAAACTAAGATTTTTTTACCAAAAATCACCCAGCACTGAAGATCATCAAAACCCAAGCAGTCAAGTCCATGGTATCAGCAAGAAGAGTAATCTGTCGTCAAGCTCAGAAATAGACCTTGAGCTTAGACTATGGCCTGAGCCTCAGGACTCATCACCGGGTACCAAAAAACAATTTTGAAATTGAATATCTTATATATATATATATTCTTTATTCAGATTTTTAAAAAAAATTTAGGGTTCCTTATGGTGGCACTCAAGCAAAATACATGGTACGTATCTTTGCTTTGCACTGTATTTTCTTGTTCGAACATGGAATTTGATGGTTTACGGTCTGTGTTTTATCGTGGGATATAATTTATTACAAGAGAGACATACAATTTCTCAAGTTTTATTCAGTAGGTTTTCTTATCATGAAAGAAGCTGCTCTATATTACTAAATGTTATATAATCCATAAATAATGTATATAGTTCTTAATCAGTGAATTGCAATTAGTCAAGTTCCTTTTGTGATAAATTCATTGATCATCATATCATATAAAACTTCAAGTCGAGGAAATGTATGTTGGAAGAAAATGACAGGGTGAGATAGCTAATTAATTTATAAGAACAATGCTAAAGAATGAGAAAAAATGCTAAAAATAGTTTGCTTTTTTTATTAAATGTTATGTCAAAAGATACACATTTTATCTATTCTCTCTATCTTTCTATGCTCATGTATTATGCTTCTAATTAAAGGTTTATATATAGACTTTAAGTTCTAGACAATCAAGGAATTAGATTATTCAAAGGAAATCCTAATCTATCTAGGAATCTAAGGCTTTGATTAAATAAGAATCCTAATAAACTAGTCTATTACAAATAATTTTTCATCAAGGATTCCTACATGCATTAACTAGAATTTCTCCTTTAACTAGAATTTTACCTTAATATTATGGGGTTTAAACAATATTAAAAACTCTTACAAACTCTGAATCCTATTAGCTTAAATTCTAATTGATATTGAATTTCAACACTCCCCCTCAATATCAACTTTTATCATTCTTTTATATTTTCTTTTTCATCACAATGTCCTGCTTTAATAGTGTTGATATCGTTTGTACTTTATAATTACTAAAAATTAACAAAAATAGTTTCATCATTGTACTCAACATCAATTTTATTTTTTCAAACCATATTTGTATTTCTAACCTTCAACTGAATTCATAATGTTTTCAAATGTGATTAACTTTCATGCTTGTGAATCTTCATTTTTTTTGTTGCTTACCTTTAATGTTATAAATTACCAATGTCTTAAACTTCTTAAAACAACTGAACTCATTAGATTTTTTTTCAAGAAGTATACCTTTATTTTTTCTACTAAAATAATCAATAAAAAGTAGAAAATATAGATTTTTACCAAACAAACATTGTTTGATAGGACCATAAACATCATCATGTATTTATTGTAAGGGTTGATTTACTTTTGAAGTAGACTCATTTGGGAAACTCTTGTGAAATTTCTTGCCCACTAAACATTCTTCACACAACTGGTTTGGATATATAATGGGCAGTATACCTTTCAATATCTTTTTTTATGTCATTGTTTTTAAGTTAAAAGTATATATGCCTAAGTCTTATATGTTAAAGCAAAGTTTCATCTTTCACACATGTATTTAGGTATTAGGCACATTTATCTCTATGTTTAGTGAGAATATTTTACTCTTTATCATGACTACCTTTGCAATCATAACTCCTTCAGTATCAAGTAATTTCAAAGTATGATCTTTCATCTTAATCTCATACCCCTTCTTTAATAATTGTTCTAAGCTTGATATGTTGCTTTTCACCGTTAGTATATAATAAATTGATGACTTTTATATTTTGATTTAATTAAAATCATATCTTTTTCTTTGATGACAACCTTTGAATAATTTGCAAATGTGACATTACCTCTAATTGCTTCTTAAGCTCCATAAACTTGTCTTCGTCTCCACACACGTGGTTATTGACTCCATTGTCTTGATACCACATGTTCTTTTTGCCTTGTATTCTCTCATTATGCATTAGTAGTCGGGTGACTTCTTTTTCTTCTTCTATCATAATATTTGTATTCTCCTTAACCCTTTTTTTTTTTGGTAATATTCTCCTTAACCCTTTTGGTTGGACTCTACCAATCCCTATCATAATGACTTGTCTTTTGATAATTATAACATTTAACTTTTGATTTGTCAAACCTGTTATCAAATCTGGATTTTGGATTGCTTTTGTTAGATTAACCAGTCGATTAATTCCTTATTTGGCTAATTGGTCACTTGCTAAGGCTACTCCAACCTCCTATTCCAAATCTTGATCTTATTCCTCTTTGTTCACGTCCTCTATCCCTTTTAAAATATTTAGAATTATCTTTATTTGAAAAACATTCTTGTGCACCGATATCTTTTTGAATCTTATTGGCTTTTTCATCACGAGCTTGTCCTTTTCCCATGAGACCTTGTATTAAAAGAACTTTTGTATTTCATGACTCCTCTATCACGACTACCATATAACGAAACTTCTTTTGCAATGAGTGTAGGATCTTCTCTACCACATGTGTCTTTTCCATCTTCTCCCTATATCTCTTTATTTGATGTATATGGTCAATACTGTTATAAAATATTCTAAAACATTCTTTTGATTAAAACATATATAATTTTTCATAGTTACCACATAGTTTTTATAGATGTATTTTTCTCACATTGTTGAATCCATGATTTTATTCCTACAAAACTTCTCATGTTTATATGTTGATTGTTGCATTGACAACCATCTCATGTTTTTATAGATGATAAGTGGGTGATTGTGAGTGCTTATTGATCATTCCTTTATGTCTTTTTCACAAAGTTACTTTGGGCTAAAGTCAACATTCCTCCATCTATAGGCCCCTCAAACCCTTTTTAAGTAGTCTCCCAAACATCTTGGAAACCTAACCAAGATTTTACTCAAATACATCGAATTTTATAGTTGTCCTTTGTCAATTTAGAATATTAAAGTGAGAAGTTTGGATTGGTCATGTCAAATATTCAAACCTAAGTTATTATACTGCTTGTTGGAAGCGAAGGATAGGGTGTGATAGCTAATTTATAAGCACAAAGCTAAAGAATAAGAAGAAGAATGAGTAATAATGTTTTTATTAAGTGTTTCTATGTTCTTTCAAAAAATAGACATTTTAACTCTTATCTATATCTCTCTATGCTTATGTATTATGCTTGTAATTATAAACATATTTATAGGTTTGAAGTCCTAAACAATCACGGAATTAAACTACTCAAACAAAATTCTAAACTATCTAGGAATCTAACATTCATATTAAAAAAGGATTGTAATAAACTAGTCTATAACAAATCCTTCTTCGACAAGGATTTCTCATTTAACTAAAATTTTATCTTAATATTATGGTGTTTTAACAAAAGAGTACTTTTTTGATGGAGAAAAAATCTCATCTCATCGAAAAGAGTTCATTGGCATATGAAGCGCCTGTTGAATTAATATTATCAAGGCTGTGAAAATTTGAGATATTGTTTTGGTGGAGCAAGGTGAAACTAGCTATTAAACATAACTCATCCTCTACCAACCACCTTGAGTCTACAACAAGAAGTGATAAGGATGAGAACTCGAGTGATAAGTCAGTTGACCAAGATGCGGTTATTCTTCCATTGATAGAGGCACTGTGAAGAGTAATTCAAGGAATCCTGTTGAAATCCAATCACTGCATAATAGAAAATCAATTATGCAATCTACTCCTTTAAAATAGTTATGTAACAACATTAAAATAGGAATGACAATCTATAGAAGTTTACTGCTTTGTTTGTAACCTTCCTTCTATGTATTTTCTACTACACATTGTAAAGCCTATATATATATATATATATATATATATATATATATATATATATTAAGAGATCAATTACGACTTTTTACTCACGTTATTGAATAAAAGAAAGCCTTTTACAAATACTCTTTCCCTTTTATATTTTATTTAATAGCAACTTCCAAAGTTTCTAGAACTAATGCATGCATGCCTGATATGGATATGTTTTATCCTTGCTTATAGTCATATACATGACTGTAGAATTCATTTTCTAAACTCGGGTATTTTGCAAAAACAAAAGGATTTCTTTAATTTGGCCTTTTAAGTTTCTTTTATTAATTATAAAACTAATTCTTCATGAATTTAGGTCTTTATTCTGATTTAGCCTCCCAACAACAGGTGTTAATACATTATTTTTCAATTGGAATATGTTAGACAGGTGAATTAGTATCAAATTGGAATATGGTAAGTTGATTTCAAAGGGAAAAAAATGTAACTGCTAGAAATTAACGTTGCGTGTTTGGGAGTGTGATTGAGATTGTTTTTAAAAGTGTTTTTCATTCATAAATGCATCAAAATAATGTTTTTTTTTAATTTTTTTTTTTAACATTAGCACATGAAGATGATCTACAAACACAAAATAAATTTTACTTTTTTTCAAAAATGTTTTTAAAACACAATATCAAACACTAACGAAGTTTAGGGTTTGTTTTTTCTTTCAGCACATCTTATTATTCTAGCAATCAAGGAAATTAACAGTTTTCAAAATATATATTCATAAAAAATAACAATTAAAAATCTAAAGGAAGAAATGTGTGTTAAAGGAAAATTTTATTTTTCATATATATAAGGAGAGAGACAGAGACAAAAAAATGTCCTTTTTTATTAGTATCATGGTTTTTGAATTAAAACATAAAGCACTCACAATAATTTTAGAAAAAAAAAATCAATGATTTGAACTTAGGGGGGAAATATATCTTCTAATTAAAACTCTATTTCCTTTTTCATGTCTTTCTACTTTGTTTGTTCTATGAAAGAATTGTTTTTAAAATAAAAACTTATAAAAAATAATAATAATGACTGAAAAAATTATATAATATATTTACGAAGACATAACAACTAATATATTTTATTATTGTATAATACTTATGAAAACTTCATTAAAAATACTATTCATATTATATTTATACATAATAATTCAGAAAGTAATTATTAATATTATCATTAGAAGATCTGATTTTATTTGAAAACAATGAAGAAATTAGATAAAACTTAAATATCATTTATAATGAATCTTATTCTAAATTAATACACACACACCTAGCGAATAAATAAATAAAGAAGGCATGTATATTTTCTTTATTTAAAAAAAATGGATGGATGAGTGGTCTTGCCATCTTCAATAACTAAAACAATTAGGGAATTGACTTTTTTGAACTCCAAAACTTAAATTTCATAACAACTAAAAACACATTCTAAAACATCTTAAAAATATGAATAACCTCATTTTCAACTTCAAAACACTCTCATGAATCTAAAAATATAAATTAAAAAAAAAACTTACAAATATTAATCTACTTTTTCAAGCATGGTCAAATGAAAAAACTACCTTAATGAAAATTTATCTCCAAAATAAAGTTAGTAACATCAACATCGGTCTTTTCCATGGATAAAATTTGACAGTCAAAGTTTTTCTCTCCTTTCTTTTCCGATGACTTTCTTTCTCCTCTTTAAACATTCAAGGACTAAATTGCAAGAAAAGCAAACTTTTAGGATTGAAATGCAAATTTCTAAAACTATAAGGACCAAATAAAAATGAAAAAGAAAAAAATATAGGGATGAAATGTTATTTTTCCGCGTCTAGAAATATTGACAAGAGAAGGGTAGAGGCACAATGCATTGTTTAGCGGACGTTCTTCTGAAGCTTTCTTCAATTTACTTTGAAGCAGTACTTTCCCTTATCCCCATCAAAAGCCCTAGCATTCGGCATTAACTTGTACCTTGTAGCAAAATTTCCAACGTCTAATGGACTCTAATTTGTGTACTGCATCCATCCATTGCTTCTATTTTCATGTTCATATTGCTCTAGATTATGAAGAACTAATGAGAGAATCAGAAATATTTGGATTGGAACCTTTTCCAAATTGAAGACATAGTTTTAGTCATATGGAAAACGATTTGAAAGCTTTAAAATGTTACTTGGTAGGCTTTGGACTCACGATCAATAGCATTACAAGCTTTAAACCACAGCTGCATCAAACTAGCCTGAAAGATAAGATGGTTACAACGTAATTAATCGTCTCAATCATCATCGATGTAAATGGTTTCTTGCTGGAAAAGGCCACCAAACAACTTCCGCACTTCTGCCTTAGACTCTGTCTCTTTAGCCTTCAGCTTCGGCTCCTCCTCTGGTCTCAAAGCACGAGGTTTGGGTGAAGGCCGGTTAACTACAGCTTTCTGGACCGGCAAAGAACGAGCCTTGGCTTGTCCCCTGACAGTAGCAAGCTGCACTTTTGGTTTTTCACTAGCCGTTTGAGCCGCAGTTGAAATCTGGGAGCTGAATTTTTCCCAAGAGAACCCTGAACCAACTTCTTTTGCTTTACTCAAGAAGTTTTCCACTGACGCCCCTGCAGCCTCATCCTTCTCCTGGGCTTCTTCGGCTAGACTAGAAGCTTTAGCTTCCTGCCCTGAAAGCTTTTTCACTTCCTCTTCCAGCATTTTGGCTGCCTCGGATGCTTTCTCGGCAGCTACCCTTGTCTCTTCCTCTGCTTTTGCCTTTGCAAGAGCTTCTGCATAGACTTTTCTTCTTCCATCTTCAGGGATGGCGCTGGATGCAATTATCACTTGCACAAATTAACCAGTTTTATTTTCACAAAAAACAGAATAAAAATCCAAACCCCAAGTACCTGAAAAGCTCATCCACAGGTTTTAATGGTGCTGATGGATTCGTGAAAACTTCCACAACCTGATACCGAATACGTATAGCAACAGAGATTTGCAGGTTATTGGTAATCAGTAAGGGTACAGTAGCATTTCATAAAATGAGAGCTGCAAATTTCTGCTTCCAGCTTATTTATCATCTTACCATGAAAGAATTAGTAAAGACATTGTGCGTTGTGTGAAGGAACTGAGGTAATTAGAGAGGAGTCGTAGAAATGTTTTCTTTAAAAAATACTAGAACTAAAGACCATACCCATGATTCTATAATGATCAAATTCCATTCTTCTCAGACATGTACCTTATTTTCTGCCACCGATGTATTTGAGAAAACATTTGCCACCACGGATGCTATCTGGGACTTGGCTACCTGACAACGTAAAATCCAAAAATAAAGCCTTAGGAACATAAAGGAAACGGCACAACGCAAAATAATTACTATAATGAAACAGAAAAATTAATTGCATACATTACATTACTTTGAGGTCGTTTGTACTAGTGCTTCCTTCAGCTGACACAACTACATTATAAGAGCTCTCAGGTGAAAAGTCTTCTGTCAAACTTGTCTTTATAAAAGTATAGCTAACATCTGTTTCAATCACTTTCTGCAAGAACTCGGGTACAGAAAGCTGAGATTGCGAGAATAGATTGTTAAAGAACGTTTTGAATCCATCAAGCACATTGTTAGTTGATGCACTGTCCGGGTTCCCATCATAGATTATGGCAACATGGCCGACTCCAGCTAGCTGAGCCGCTTCGATTACTTGCAAGGCGTCCAATGTGGAGACCTCAGAGGTGGGGCCATTTTCTGTAGGTCCAATTGTAACCACAGCTTTGCTTGCATTGCCAATTGCTTTGGCAATTGATTCTGTATCTTGGAAGGTGGATTCAACAGCATTGAGGCGCTTTGATTCTTCATTTGATATGATCTGCGGCAGTAATAGGAATTCATATAAACATAAAAGCATATATATCAGCTCCGTGTATCATAGTAAAGTCGTTGCCTCTGCGAACCTGACTTCCAATCCAACACTATCCATACTCATTACTATAGAGTTGATAACAGAGGTTACCCCAGGATAAAGGAGCTATACATATAAACTTTTTCATCTACAATATAGATAGATCAGTTCATCAGAACGTTGCTCCTCTATTCTTCAAGGAACAATTCCGACTAAAATCTGTTTCTGGAGATTTGAATCCAAAAGGTGAAGTCCAAAATCAAACGTTAGAGGGTATTCACTTAATTTATAAAGTTGAAATAGGCAAGATGGAAATCTTAAATAAAATATGGATATTAAGAAATCATCTCACCTAAAGATTTAAACTGTAGGTGAAGCCCAGAATACAGTTTATATTATTATCTAAACACACAACCTCAATTAAAAGCTTTTTGATCCTGAAACTTGCATATACCCACACTACCTTGTACTTATTTTTTATCAAATAAAATAAGAGCGGTAAGATTTAAACTTGTTACCGTCAAGTCAAAAATGCTCTGATATCATGTTAGGTAAGACCTTATGATATAATTTATATTATTATATAACAATCGTATGATTGGGTAGTTTTTTTCTATTTATTAAACGTGGTTTCCCTTTCATTGGTTAACGAGCCCAGCAATGTGTTTGATGATAATTTGACCACATCAAGCTGAATATAGTTCTTTTTGGATATCCTCGTGAACTGGATCCACTAAACATGCACCATTTAGGATTGGAATAGACAAATTACCTCTAGTGTTCCATAAATATCATACTCAGATTGAACCAAAGTTTTCCAGTTTGTGTTAAGCAGCTAACCTTGTACAGGGCAGCCAGACGAGCCAACTCCTGAGCAGCTCCAAGCTGAGGAACCCCAGCTCTTACGCTAAAACCCTCACGCAGCAGCGTCTGTGCAATACGAACGCCAGCCTGCCCAGTAGCACCAGCAACAAAAACAGTACCAGGGTCCTTCCTTCTTAAGTTCCCAAATGACAACCCGGAAGAAGGCTTGCTCACAACAGGCAACAAAGACTTCAAGTCAGATACCTTGCCAAAGTCAATATTAAAGGGACTTGAATTGCCTGAACCACCAGTTTGACTTTCTTCTGATGATGAACCATCATCTTTTGGTTTGCCGAGCTGAAATGTGGAGAAGGGCCCAGCTTTTTTTGCCAAGACTCTGAGGGAGAGTCTTGAATGGGGCGTGGTGCTCAGGAGAAATGAATTGGAGGTGAGAGATGGCGCCATGGAAGGGAAAAGAGAAGTTTCCGAACGACGCCTCCCTGCTTCAAGTCTATGTTGTTCTGATGTTTTCCGTGCATCACCCTATATCCATCAAGGCCTGACAGCTTCTGTCCTGTGGCCATCTTAGTGTTTTTAGTTTGGATATTATCGGGATAGGGAGCAAAGGACCGGCAGCAAATGAACTTGAGCCACGTAGTTCCATGTTATCCGTTTGAAAAAACCTGGCACCAGAAATTCTAATTCGCCATCTTGTCATGTTGAGCTACTAGAAAATGACATGTTTTGCACATATCATGCAAGAGGTAGAATTTCAATCCTTAATAAATCTCTGTTTGGCCCACGCAAGCCGAGAGTGCCATTAATAGGAGAGCTTAGACCCCTCCTTGCATGATGATGATGTATGATGCCATCAAAATATCACGTACATATCTACCTCAAGCAACAGTCCATCATTTTTCCTCCCGGCACAGGAGAAAAATACAAGCACCACACACACAAATCATTGTACATGGCAAGGCACCACTCCAGACCCAATCTGATCGCCAAGTTGAAATTGCAAGAAAACATGCCCTAAACTAACATTATTGTAGCGATGAAGACAGCATTTTGAAACAATTGGGCACCATGCCAGGACTTTCCTGCATAAAGTGCCAAGTCTGCTTTCCACAGAGCTAACGAGAAACACCAGCGGTTGTTTTAAATAGCCTAGCTAATTATCAAAAATGAAAAAGGAGAGCTACAATGCCAATAATTACCATCGTGATGACATGCTACAGATCACTACTGAATCCAAGTCCACCAATCCATAAAAATTAATTGCAACAGAAAAAAAAAAAGTCATCCACTCCTTCAGATTACAAATGAAGTAGTGAATTTTATACTCTCCTCTTGATTCCCACAGTAATATCTTGCCAAGGTCAATTGACTAAAATGGAATACCGTGATCTATATTCATCACTCCACAAGGATGAGGTATTGTGGCATCACAATTCACATAATAAAAAACCAAATTTATCGCAACATCAGGATTAACCACCCGCAATTCTGCATGCACAACACCCACAAGCATTAGGGTTTCGGACCAAAAAGAATGCTTGAATAAATATCTAGCACATTCGATAACTTTCATCTCGTATCAACGCATCTGTGGGTAAGAATGCTTGAATAAAAGACACTAAACATGTTGAGCACACAAGATTATCAAGCATAAAATGACAGCCAGGGGAGTGCCTTAAAGGATCAAGGCAAACACCCATCAAATCAATTCATATAAAATCAAAGCATTCTCCAAGCATTTTAAAATATATATATATATAAAAAAAAAAAAACACTGAAATAGAATCAATTTTATTGTCTTGGCATTTGCACTTTTAAGTACCTCTAAACATTATACATGGAATAAAGGCATTCCCCACCACCATTCAATTATAAAGACTCCAAATCAACAATACATATTTTAATACCTTTTCTCTAAATTAAGAACATATTGACAAGGGTGGGATCCGAACTTGTCATCACCCCCCTTGCTTTGCAATAATATCAATGAGCTGCAAGTGCATTGGTAAATTCCTATAGTTTCTTATGCATAAACATAATCGGGTTAATGACCATTAACCATTCTTTGTGAACTCAAAGTATGTATTGGAAAATAAAAGGAGAAAAAAATCAATTGAAAAGCTGGCTTTTGAGTGAATAAATAAATATTGATCTTGGAAATCCCAATGGAGTAAAATTCTTAGCTACCATTACACTGTTTTAAATGTTTATAAGGGCACTCCTTAGCCAAATCCAACATTATTATAATATATTAATTTTTTTAATATATATGACTTGAAACTCGTAAATATACTTCCAAACCCATTATTAAAACAGTGAATCAATTTAGAACTTCTAGCAGCTACCTGTAACCATTTATAAATATACAAACTTTTTGAAAGCATTTAGGCAGACTATCTTATAGTAATTTGCTCATAACATCAAAAGCGAGCTACTCCCTTTGTCTCAATTTTATTGGCCATTATAAATAGTAAATTTTTCTATGGTGTCCTTCACTACCTTATAAATTTACAAATCAAGAACGCACCAAGTTTAGTCGACTTGGGAGCAGAAAATGTATAGCATACTAAAATCAACACTAATAAATGAATTATTGGTGTTTCCTTAAAATTTGTGCTTTTTGCTAAAAGGCCAATAATAAAGGGACGGGGAGAGGCACCAAATACTCCAATTTTATTTATCTATTTAGTAATTTATGCACCATTGGTAGACAAATTCCTAGCAAACATAACTCCAGAAAAAAAAAAAGGTAGTGACCAAATACTCCAGTTTTATTTATCTATTTGGTAATTTATGCAGCAATGGTAGCCAAATTCCTAGCAAAAACAGTTCAACGAATAAAGACCACCATAAAGCTGCCTTAAATAACAATCGAATGAGGAATGAATCTCTACATAATCTAAGTACTAGCAAAAATTTCCAATCAACTGAAAGTAGCTAAAAAAAGGGTTCCTAATTTGAATCAGCAGAGCACAAGTTACCCAACTTAGGAAATGAAAATGAGAAAATCAGGCGCAACAATCAGTTTTAGTTCTTAACATAGCTTTCACAGGGAGTGTTCTCCCAAAATTTGGTAATCAATCACCAAGCATCAAGTCAGAAAGACTTCAAACTAATGCCAGCATAGCACAGCAATCAATACATACTGCTTAAAGTAACCCTAAATGCTCATCATTAAGTCAACAAAAGAAATATTATATCTTCTACATCCCAGTAAGAGTGTAGAGTATGTATGCATTGGAGTGAGTGCAGAAACTATAATGGACACCATGGCACAATGGTTGGCAAAGTTAAGAAATAGTGAGGCAATGCCAATGAATGCCAGGTCCCAATGAAAGCCAGGTCTAAAACAGCTAACCGCTTCCAAAGGGTCGCACCCTCCCAAGTTGTCCTAATGCCGTATAATGTTTTTTGGGAAGTGAAAAAGTAACAAAAAAATATAGGCAAAGAAAACAACAAACAATTTTACAGAATATATCACTGTCACAAATAAGATAATTATCAATGGTTCATACAGAGCTAACTATTGCATATATATATATATATATATATATATATGGCCAATTTTTTCTACATACATCAAGCAAATATCAGATCTGGACAAGACGAGCCCAATACTACAGCACCTGGAGAATTTTAGAAAACAATGCCCAGGAAAGTGCACAACTGCCATCCACACAGGTCAGACAAAAATACAGTGAGAAAGCAGCCAACAAAAACAAGAGAAAATTCAACAATAAGCACAGAGTTATTGCAAGACAGACAATATAAAATGAAAACAGTTCACCTGAATCTTGCTCAAATGTGGATCTGCACATGGTTTGCTCAAGCAAGTCATCTAGCTGACAATAATTTCATCTAACAATTAACCAGAAAGCCAACTCAGTATCAACTTTGTATTAATTAAACTGAACCTGCATCTTGCTCAAATGTGGATCTGCAGTCTGCTAAAGCTAAGTCATCTAGCTGATAATAATTCATCTAACAATTGACCAGAAAGCCAATTCAGTATCAACTTCGTATTAATTAAACTGAAATAACCTGTAGTTTCACTTTCACCCTAATAAATAATGTCACTTAATCTTGCACACCTGATCTTACAAATGCGGGGAGCAACACTAGAAATTGCAATATCACACAGAAAGTAAAAATAAGTATTTTCATAATTAAATCTAATAATTTAAAGAGAAAACAATGTAAAAATCTAGCTGTTAAGGCAATGATGCATTCACATATATATTCCATCAACATCCATGTCACTGTTAAAACCCACTAAAAAAAAAAGGATTCCCAGCCAAGGGACAACATTTATTACCAGGAAAACTGGCAGCAAGGTCTGCTTAAAGGTGCACTCAAGAGAACAGCTCAGAAAATCCTCATCTATCCATTTCAGCTGCCAGCAGGAAACAGAGACTACATTAAAAGGTTACACAAAAAAAAATCCGATCCAAACCAAAAGCTCCTAGCAAATATAAAGAAAAGCTTAACATGATTAAAGTATAAAAAAGAGTTTAATGTTCAATGCTGTAACAAATTTAGCGATTGATGCCCTTCTTTGCTTTAAGTGATTCAAGAGCCTTCTTCCTTAACTCAATCTCAAGTTTTTTCTGATAAGACTCTCTCTCTTCATCATCACTTGGATGGGACTCCCTCCTGCCAACTTGTTCATCAGAAGAAGAACTAGCATTGTCACGATCCTTCAATCTTAGCTTCTCTGCACGCCGTAACTCCCTCCGATGGCGTCGCTCCTCGCGTCGTCGATGCTTCTCCTCCTTTCTCAATTTCTTTTCTTCCTTCCTCCTCCTTTTAGCCTCTTTCCTCTCTTCAATTTCGGAACCATAGCTGCCATCATCATCCGAAGCCACTTCATGCCGATGCGAAGTTTTATGCTTTGACTTTTCCCTCTTTTCTGGTTTGTGCTTATCACTTTCCTTAGAACCAGGATCCAAAGCACCACTTCCATTACTGTGTTGGACTTTTTCAACTGTCACTGGTGCAGTTTCTGATTTGAGGCGTTTATCACTATCCTTAAAATTGTTTAGGCATGAACGGTCTTTCTCATCCTTGTACAGAGTTGGAGATTTTTTTGCATCAAGAGCTTCATGATCAGCACCCCTCCCAGAAGACTTCGCCCTGTAAGGTATGTTATAGACATCAGAACTACTAGTTTGTTAATGTATGCACACCATTGGGGTGGGGTAGAAGAACAAATGTAGAGCAAGAAACATATACATCTTTATATCCTGGTCTTTCTTCCTTGAATCCATGTTATCTACATAGTTTCGGGAATCAGTAGTCCGGCGACTGGCTAATCTTTCAAAAGATTGCTCATCCTTGTAGTGAACCTTCACAGGAGAATCTTTCTGCTTATTGATGTTAGATGGATGGATAGGTCGATGTCGTGATGACCTAGAATAATAATCCCCACCCGCCCTAAGAAACAGAGCAATCAATTGAAGTAAAAACACAACCAAAACATCCAAAACACTATCACAAAAAAGATTAAAGAATGAACAGTAAATGTCTAGCTCTAAATCTAACCGAGTATGACCAGTTTCTTCATGGTCTTTGCTAGTTTCTGGACTATCCTTAAGAGGTTTCCTCCCTCTTTGTTTATGAGGACTTAAGCTATCATCACGTGTAATTTGCTCTTTTCTTTGCCTGGCAGGACTCTCATATGGACTAGGGGACCTTCATTAGCAACCAAAAATTTTAAACACGTGCATAAAATATCTGCACAAGTGATCAGAATTCTGAAGATAACTTAATGCTACATTTTTTAATGAAAATAAAATCACCTTCTGTCTTTGCTGGCACTCCTCTTTCTTGCAACTGGTGGAGATTTTGGCCGGGGAGGGGACCTCTCTGGTGAAGGAGATAAAACTGGCAATCTATTGCATAAATCTTTTCGATCCTTTTGATCTCTTTGTGGTGACCTCAAAGAATTGGAGGACCGATGTGGACTAGGCAACATTTTTTGTTGTGATCTGCAATATAATATCTTCACTATTACAGATCTGGTTTCGATGTAAACTAATTAAGTTAAGAGGAGGTTCTCGCCAAGGAAATGAACATACCTAACTCTTTCTCCAAGACACTGCACGGGTGATCTGTGTTCATTAGGAGGTTTCACTGGAGAAGGGGACCTATGCTGGACAGGAGATGGAGAGCTTGATGTGAAAGGCGAAGGAGACTGACGAGGAGATGGAGATCTCTTGTGTGAAATTACAGATGACCTATGTTGCATAGGAGAAGGAGACCCACGGTGAGGAGTGGGTGACCTCTGATACCCCCGGCGTATAGGAGATGGTGATCTGCGTCGTAAGGAAGGGGGTGATCTGCGACGAAGAGGTGAAAGTGATCTACACGATATGGGTGAAGGTGATCTACGCCTTAAAGGCAACGGGGATCTGCGACGCACAGGGAAAGGGGATCTGCGACGCACAGGGGAAGGGGATCTACGACGCCTAATAGGGGAAGGGGATCTGCGACGCCTAATAGGGGAAGGGGATCTGCGACGTCGAACAGGTGAATGTGATCTATCGTGTAAGGGTGAAGGTGACCTGCGCCTAAAGGGAGAACGCAATCTACGTCGTATAGGGGATGGTGACCTATGTCTTAAAGGAGATCTAGACCTATACCTGGAGTATGATGATTTCCTCCGTTGTGGGGAGGGTGAATCTCTGGATGAACGCCTTCGACGAGGAGTAATTGAGCGCTTTCTTGGTGAGCAGTTCATTCTATCAGAAGATATGGATCGCTTCCTATGTGCTTCAAGTGATCTAGACACACTTCTTGACTTTTGCCTGCAATTGAGGTATGCATACATAAAGTTAGGTGTTGTGCTAAAAAATATGAAAAGGAATAACAAACAATTGACAAAAGTTACAGGTAAATCATGCACTCCATTTCATTATTATATTTAGAAATGTTTGCATGAGATTGTTCGTTTGCACCTAAATAAAATGACCAGAAAAGGAAAAGAAGAGGAAGAAAAACTCTAAATCCAAGTAATTAAATGATATACTATAATATTAATGTTGTTGCATAAAAAGACATGCCCTAGATGACTTCTTGAATTTAAAATTGAACTGCTAATCCTAGAAGGTGAGCCTCTACAAAAGACAGCCCTACTTATTGGTAAGCCAGTCATCCTCTAGATGCGAACCAGAACTATTATCAAATATTAAGATGGCAAGGAAAATTACCAAGGAGATGAAAATAAACGACCAGACAAATAAGGAGACCTAAAAACACTGAGAGATTTATCATTAGTATTTCACAACTCCAATCTTGTCAAAAAAAAAAAAAAAAACATGAATACACATGCCTACTGCATCTCATCCAAAAGCCATTCTAAGATAAGAAAAAAATTGCCCTTTTCAGAATAATTCCTAGTAGCTATAACAAATGTCAAAGCTCAATTTTAGTTTCTCTCACTAGTTAAGTATAATAATTGGCTATTTCACTATCATTGGAGAGTATTTTTACAAACATGTAATTGTTTTAGGTGGGAAATATACAGCTTGAATCAATGTTGGATTGCTTTGTCCATACAAATCTAGACAGTTGTTACATGCAGTGTAACCAAAACCTTAAAAGGTGGGTCTAAGGTAAGCAAATAGGGAGCTATGTGGTCTTCCTTGTATATAAACAAGAAAGAATGGTTACACCAGGTATAGAGCAGGCAGTGTACCAACCAATCAACTAGAGTGTTAAAGTCCCTATGATGGATGCCCACCAATTCAAATTCATAATGCTATATCTTTGTCAACGGTAAGACACAAAATTGAACTTGCAAGTGGCATTCAACATCATCTTGAAGCATGGTTCTGTAAAAACCACCAAGACTTATGCTATGATATAAGCATTAATGAACCTTATGTGCATGTCTCGTGATAGGTTCTAAATCCAATCAAGGAAGATGAAAATAAGTGGTTGTGCTCCATGAAGCATCCAAAAGAATTTTACACCAAGCAGAATTCTTAGTCGCTGCTAATTTGCACTGCTTTTTTCACCCTAGACTCATTATGAACAGCATAGTATACCCTATACAGCCACTACTAACACAAAAGGGAAGAGTGAAATGAGAATCAATTTATCCATAAAGTATCAAAGAAAAATGAGTGTTTAACATGCTCCTGGATGACATCATGATAAAAACTTGTGCAGAAATTTGGCAGCATAGGTTAGGTTGAAGTCCACATTGATGCAGTATTTGCTGCTTTAAATTTGTAAAGGTTGAAGAATGAGGAGTCTACATTACAATGATAGGCCTGAAAAATTATCCATACCCTGCTCCTTCAGAATAAATTTAAACGATAATATAAAACCCCTAACCTTTTCCTTCCTCTTGCACCATTCCTCGTGTCAGTTTCTTTCTCATCCTCAGCATGGCCACTTGAACCTTTAGGCAGCATGTGCTTTGAGGCTGGCTCCGTAGCATTATTGGCTTTCTTTTCAGCCTCAATGTCCTACAGTAGTTTGAGGTAAAGGACATGAACCCAAATAATTGCAGAAGCTAGCTGAGTACCATGAAAACACAAGCTAAAGTTAAAACCAAAAACCCAATTTTAGGGAATCTAACTCCAGCATGAACGAGTTAGCATTACCATCTTCTTCAATTTTTCCCTCTCAAGTTCTCTCATCTCCTTCTCTATCTCCTTCTTCTTCTGGATTTCATTTGCTATCCTATCAACCTCTGCCTGCAGTAATCCAAGTTAACACAGTAAGGAAAGATCAATTCAGATATTGAATGTCATACCATCATGACTTGAAAAGCATTTTAAACCTGCTTCTTCCGTGTTTCTTCTTCTTTGGCATCCAAAAACTGTTGAGGAACACCACTTTCATTCTTCTGCGCACTAAGAAGAAGTGTCCAAAGCTCTTTCATAAACTTCCCGGTGTTTTTCTCCATGAATCCTGTAAGCGATATTTGAACTTCCTTCCCGTTCACTTCCTGCATCAATAGAGTATACAACAAAAAGAAAATGATAACTAATCCACACTTGACTATTGTTAAGAAACAAAATGCCTAACATCAAACTAACTCTCAACAATTCCTTGGGCAAGTATTGTAAAATTATATTAGCAAAGATGGAGGATGCACGCGGGTAGCATTCAATTGAAAAGCGAAACATAAACTATATTCAGATACTTGAAAAAGTCAAGTTAATTGCAGAAAATCAATAATACATTTCCATCAAGCAGGCCATAAATGAAGTTGATAAGAACTTCATCTTCAAAGCCGAGAAGCTCCGTCACTCTAGTAGCAATCCATGGTTTGATAACATCCATCTTCATTTTCCTCGTATCCACCTAAAATTTGAAAACAAATTAGATAGTTTCAACCACAAGGATTCATCAGCTCAATTGAGAAAAGAAAACGAACCAGATGATCCAATTCAGGAGCGAACTTCTGCGATTTCAACAGCTTCGCTTGCTTGTTGGAGAATCGAGTGTCTTGATCAGCAGACGTGCCCTAGATTAAAAACAAATCAAATCAAATCGAGTTTCAAGATCTGGAACTGCAAATTCATATTCGGATCTAAAAAGAGTGGAGCTTACCCGGAAAAACCCGCCCGACATTTCTTTAGGGTTTTGATGGGTAAGTGGCTTGTGGTTGGATAAAGAGAAAGATGATGAAATCGCACTCCTATTTTAAAGATTATGCGATTTTTATTTTCTTTTTCTTTTTAATTATTATTATAGGATAAAGGTGAAAAGACAGGAAGGGCCTTCTCTTACAGTCGGGTTCTCATTCTGATCTGCGTTTGGATAATTCGATTTTAATGGTTGAAAAACTTATGAATCCAATTCAGGAGGGTTTGTTTACGCCGTCAAATCTCTTTTTCAAATTTTTTTTCTTGTAAAGATATTAAATTAATTTTTTTTATAGTTTTTATATCTAGATGTTAAAATTAAAAAAAAAAACAATATTACTTTATATATTTTTAAAAACATATCTTATTAGTTTATAGTTAATCAATTTTACATTTATTCTCTGTATTTTTGAAAATCACAATGAATAAAAGTAATCAGATCTTGCAGACAATGTCATATATTCAACCACATCACGGGGAGGTTTGGGAGGACCTTCGAGATCGTTTTTCTCAAAGTAATGCCCCTCATATTTTTCAAATTGAGAGGGATATTGCTTATATTTCTCAGGGACAAATGACTGTTCAGCACTACTTGCTCATGTGAAGCGGATCATAAGAGAAGACAGTTGATGCAGTTCCTCATGGGGCTTAATGACTCTTACAAGGCAAAGAGAAGAAGAAGAAGAGAAACAGGAAACGAGCAAAGCCTCATTCTTCTATTGTTCTTCGTTTCTGTGTTTTAATTCACAAATATCAACACTATAATTCCAATAGATTTTCATTTTTTTTCTACTTTTGGAATTGCTCGCTGAAATATGTAGAAATAACTACTCAACCCATAAAAAACCATTTTAGCTATTGATACAAGGAAAAGATAAACACAATTGCTAAAAGTACAAGATGTTCAGATGGCTTGTCAGTTGGAGTTGCTCGCTCTAAAACACAAAAAAACCCATTTCTTAATATATATTTTCTAACATCTAACTTCGTATAATTCATCCTCGCCTAAAACATATTTAATCAAATGTAAATTTTTATTTCAAATTCAGAAGTGTACATAATAATAATAAAAAAAGGCCACAATATCTTTTCGCATCTAAGAGCAACTCTAGTGGTAAAAATCATTTTAGAGAGCTAAATTGATAAAATGGTTTTTTGAATAGTATAAATATAACTTTTTTTATTTATGTGTATTCCGATGGTAAAAATTATTTAGAAGAGTCATTTTTTTATATCATTTTAAATATAGTGAAATTATTTTGTATATAATATAACTATGCAATTAATTATACAATTAGTATGAGTAAGTTACATAATTAAATAATTGCTTTAAAAAACCCTCCAACATTATAATTATTAAATTTTAATTTTTTTAATTCTATTTAATAAAAAAATCAAATTTGAAAAAAAAAACTAACAAATATTTTAAAATTTCTAATTATTTTTTAAATATAAGAGTTTCATAATAATATATATTAAAAATAAATAAATTGATTAAGATTTTATCATGATTTGTTCATTGATAACTAAATATGATATATAGATAATTATTTTTTCTTGTATATAATTATCAAATACATTTTTTTTCCAATCTTGTTTTCTTGTGCTTTTAAAGTACCAGAAACACTAAAGTATAAAAATTAGAATTTCTCAGCAGAACATTCGCATAAGGCCTATCCTATGTGTACTTTTTTCAACATTTTTTAACTTTTGATTCTGTTCTATATTGTTAGAGAATAATATAAATCATATTATAAGGTCCTATTCTATGTGTACTTTTTCAACATTTTTTAACTTTTGATTATGTTTTATATTGTTAGAGAATAATATAAATCATATTATAAGGTCTCATTTATAAGTTTAAGGTTTTAAGTGAGATGGTTCTTTAATATGGTATCAGAGCCTTGTTGACCCAGCAGTCACGAGTTCGAATCTCACCACCCTCATTCTATTTGATAAAAACCAAGCATAAGGTAATGTTGGCTTGTGCAAGTTTCAAGCCCAAAGAACTTTTACTTGGGGGTGTTAGAGAATAATACAAATCATATTATAGGGTCTCTGTTGGAGATTACAGCATTAATGGCATCATCAAAGGCAGTGCACTTGGTTAATGTGTTCTTAATTACTGTAATAAACACTGTAATAAATACTAACGGCAATAATACCGTTAGCAGCTATCCTTTATTCATGTATAAATTCTTCACTGTACAAACTCATAATCTATGATTCAATACAATAAACATTGTTGTAATTCCAGCAATTATCAGTCATCTTCTTCATTCCAGAAATCCATTAAATTCTTCATAGTATCAGAGCGGTGATCCTGCTCATTACCTCTGCAATTTTTTTTTCTTTTTTCTCTCGATTGTTAACAATTGACAGTCATGGACAATCAAGAGTCTGGTAGTAATTCAAAAAGAATTACTACTTCTTCAAGCATCGACAGTGATGCAAATTCCTCCCAAAAAGTAACCACAGTGTTGCTAAATGAGTTCAATTACTTACCTTGGTCAAGAGCAGTGACCATTGCACTTAGTGGTAGGTCTCGGCTGGGGTTCATCAACGGGAAAGAATTAGCTCCTGACAGTAGCTCCCCGGAATTTGACAATTGGTTGGCCAAGGACCAGATGGTGATGTCCTGGATTTTGAACTCCATGGAACGCAACCTTGCTGAGATGTTCAGCTACTACCAGTCTTCATTGGAACTATGGGAAGCAGTGAAGGAAATGTATGGGAATCAAAACAACTCAGCCCGTATATTTCAAATACAACAAGAAATTGTAGGGCTTCAACAAAATGGTCAGCCCTTCGTGCAGTTATTGAGCAAATTCAAAGGATTGTGGAATGAATTGGACATTTACAGACCACCCACAATAGACCCAGTTGTTCTACGCAGCTGCAAGGAAGAAGACCAGATTTTTCAACTACTGACTAGCCTAGGATCGAACTATGAAGACCTTAGAAGCCATATATTGATGAATGATGTGCTTCCCCCATTAAAGGGTGTCTGTGCAACTATCCAAAGGGAAGAAATTAGAAGAAAAGTGATGACAAGAGAAAACCCAACAAAAATGGCAGAAGCTCGTGCGTTCGCTGTCCAGAAAATTGAAGAACAGAGCACCTTCAAAAACACAGAGAAAGCTTCTTTTAAAGGTAATCGTTCTAACCTAAAATGCAATTACTGTAATGCAATGGGACACCAAATGGATCGCTGTTGGATCCTTCATCCCGATTTGAAACCAAGAAATTTGGGAAATCGGCAGACGGGAAATCAAAGGAAATCCTTTAAACATAGGGCTAATGTTGCTAATCATGAACCGAACTACACGAGTCCTATGAATTTGCTAAATGAGTTTGCCAGTTTTCTCCAAGAAAAACGATTTGGTAGAGGAGAAGGAAGCTCGGCCGAGAACAACGATGCAGCTGCATTTTTATCCAATTTTGTCGGGTTGACCCGTGACTCAGCTGGTGACTCAGCTGGGTTGACCCGTGACTCAGCTGGGTTGACCCGTGATTATGCAGAAAAATTCCAAGGTATGTGTATTGCTCTTATGACTGCCTTAGAATTAAGTAATTTACATAATATATAGGTTGTGGATTCGGGTGCAAGTGATCACATGACAAATAAATTGAATAAAATTCATGACTTTATCCCCTTTCCGATATCATCCTTTGTTTCAATTGCTAATGGATCTACAGCGGCAGTAAAAGGCAAGGGAAAATTAAAATTGCATCAAAAACTATTGATTCTGATATTTTATATGTGCCTTCATTTCCATTTTAGTTATTATCCGTTCAAAGGTTGACCACTTCTCTTAATTGTGATGTTATATTTACTCCGTTTAAGGTGTTTTTTCAGGACCATTACACCAAACAGAAGATTGGTGAATGATTTCATTTGAATGGTCTATATTTTTTTTGTGATTCCGAAGTTCCAAAAGGACTACAAGCTATTTATTCTCCGCTCAATGATCATCAATTGTGGTATTTTTGTCTGGCTCATGCTTCCGACTACGTCATCTCCAAATTAAAACCTAATTTGTCAAAGAGAACGTATGATTGTGATACGTGTCATTTTTCCAAATCAAGCAGACTTCCATTTAAATTATCTGTGTCCAAAGTGTCTCAAGTTTTTGAACTTATTCACTCAGATGTATGGGGACCTTTTTCAATATCAATTGATGGTTTTAAATATTTTGTCATATTTATTGACGATTTTTCAAGAGTTACGTGGATATATTTACTAAAATCAAAAAATGAAGTTTTTAACTGCTTTAAAGATTTTCACAAACTAGTTTCTACCCAATTTTCTACACATATTAAAATCTTCCGATTTGACAATGACTCTGAATTTACATCTCATGATATGGAAAATTATTTTCTTTCTAATGGAATAATTCATCAAACTAGTTGTGTTAATACTCCTCAGCAAAATGGAGTTGTTGAACGCAAGAATAGAGATTTATTAGAAAAAACTAGAGCTATAATGCTTCAAATGAATGTTCCTAAAAAAATTTGGTCCTATGGAGTTCTTACTGCTACCTATATTATTAACCGCTTACCCAGTCAAGTATTGGATTTTCAGTGTCCTCTTGAAATTTTGCAGGATAAACCTCCTAATATTTCACATTCGAAGATCTTTGGGTGCCAGTGCTTTGTTCACCTTCACTCAAATCAACGAGACAAACTGGACTCTCGAGCGTCCAAATGTATTTTCTTAGGATATTCTTATACCCAAAAAGGGTATAAATGTTATGATATTGTGCGCCAGAAGCTTTATGTCAGCAGAGATGTTCGATTTATCGAAACCAGTCCTTATTTCAATACTCCTAATCAGGGGGAGTCCTTGGAGGATCTGGTTCCTCTTCCTAGAGCAGATATCTGCAGCCTCGACGTGACTAGGCCCACTAGGCCCAATGATCCAAATGAAATCATCCCGGTTGACGATCCTTCATCTGCAATCACGCCACCAACATCTATATCCCCCAATTTGTCAGATGAAGTGCCAGCTCCAAGACACAATCCTTCACGTCCTCGCCAGTGCCCTTCCAAATTTCAAGACTATGTGGCTTATACAGTCAGGTATCCTGTCTTGAATTATTTGGATTACTCTAAACTCTCACCCTCACACTCTGCTTTTTTGTCAGCCATATCCAATGAACATGAACCTAGAAATTTCACTGAAGCTCAATCTCAACTGGTATGGAGAAAAGCCATGGAGGAGGAATTGACCGCCTTAGCTGACAATAATACTTGGAGTCTAGTTCCCCTTCCAAAAGGTAAACATGCAGTTGGTAGCTGGTGGATATACAAAACCAAGTTCAACTCTGATGGATCGGTTAATCGACACAAAGCTCGCCTTGTGGCTCAAGGCTATACTCAAGAATTTATTGTGGATTACAAGGAGACATTTGCTCCCGTTGCCAAAATGATCACTGTAAGAGTTCTTTTATCTGTTTCAGTCAATAATGGATGGTTTTTATCTCAAATGGACGTAAAAAATGCCTTTTTACACGAAGATCTTGAAGAAGAAGTGTTTATGAAGCTTCCTCCTGGTCATTCCTCAAGTGCCACACCTAATTTGGTATGTAAGCTTCACAAATCTATTTATGGGTTAAAACAAAGTCCCCATGCATGGCATGCAAAGCTTAGTGGAGCTCTTGATACATTAGGTTTTAGCAAAAGCTCTGCTGATTCTTCCTTATATATCCGATTTAAAAATGATGATAAATTAATGGTTTTAATTTATGTAGATGATTTAATTATATCAGGAAATAATATTGACTCAATTGCTAAATTGAAGAAAACTCTTCAACAATTATTTCCCATTAAAGACCTTGGTCCTTTAAAATACTTTCTTGGGATTGAAATGGCTTCATCCAAGAAAGGATTGTTCCTTAATCAACGAAAATACACACTTGATGTCCTCCAAGATGCAAGTATGCTTTCAACTAAACCTTCCGCTACTCCTGTTGATAGTAAACTAAAATTATCTCTTGCAGGTACGACCCTTCCCTCGCCTAAATATTATCAACAAATTGTAGGTAAACTTATTTATCTGACGATCACTCGTCTAGATATTACCTACGCAGTCAGCCTGGTCAGCCAGTTCATGCATGCTCCAACTGTTCATCACTTTAGCATGGTCAAGCGAATTTTGCGATACCTGAAAGGAACTATCGGCCGCGGAATTGTCATGACCAGGAACAACCATACCAACATAATGGGATATACAGACTCCGATTGGGCTGGCAATCAACTTGACCGACGTTCGACTACTGGATATTGTATGTTTGTTGGGGGTAATCTTGTGTCATGGAAGAGCAAGAAACAGCATGTCGTAGCTCGTTCCAGTGCCGAAGCAGAATACCGTGCAATGGTAGCCGCGACTTGTGAACTTGTGTGGCTTCGGAGCCTTCTAACAGATATGGGTTGTTTCTCGGTCACTCCAATGAGCCTTTTTTTGCGACAATCAAGCTGCCATGCATATTGCCAAGAACCTTGTATTTCACGAAAGAACTAAACACATAGAAGTTGATTGTCACTTTATTCGTCAGCAAGTTCAATCCAACAACATCACTACGCATTATGTGCGGACCGGGGATCAACTTGCCGATGTGTTTACCAAAGCAGTGCCGTCATCCCAGTTTCATCGTCTTCTTTGCAAGCTTGGATCCGTCAACCTCTTGGATCCAGCTTGAGGGGGAGTGTTGGAGATTACAGCATTAATGGCATCATCAAAGGCAGTGCACTTGGTTAATGTGTTCTTAATTATTGTAATAAACACTGTAATAAATACTAACGGCAATAATACCGTTAGCAGCTATCCTTTATTCATGTATAAATTCTTCACTGTACAAACTCATAATCTATGATTCAATACAATAAACATTGCTGTAATTCCAGCAATTATCAGTCATCTTCTTCATTCCAGAAATCCATTAAATTCTCCAGTCTCACGTATAACCTTAAGTTTTTAGGTGAGATGATTCCTTAACATATATATAAATAACACTTCAATTACTAAAACACCCTTTTAGCTATCCATTTAGCTACTACATTAAAGATATAAAAGGTAAACATAATAAGTAGAATGACAATTATTTGACTTTAGCATCGTAGATAACTTCCGCGTTGAAGTTGTTCTAACGAAAGGGAAAATAACATTGAAAAGAAGATATCTAAAAAAAAAAGAAGCTAAAAAGGATCAACATGGACGGCATAGATGACGACTGCCTATCAATTCTCAACATGGCCGGCGGTGACAAAAGTAGGCTATTGAGACTGAGAGGGAGCGAGTGTACAAATAAAATCAAACGTTGTCCGCTTCCGGGTAAAAAACTAAAAATTATAAAGACCAATGCAGATCTCGACACGTGGACCCACTGCTTATATCGGATGCAAACCTATTTATATTCCACCGTTTATTCTCCTTTGTCGTCCGCCTCTTCTCTCTTCCCTCCACAAATCCAAACCCTAGAAATCCCTGTTTCCTTTCCAAATCGAATTTTTTATTTATGATTTGTGTCTTAAATCATCTGTAATAGGGTTTCGATATTATCAAAATTAGTCGAACAGAATTATTTGATAAAAAAATTGAGAGGTGAAGAATGACGTCAACGACAACAACAAGCTCCGTTTACATCGACGTCATCGAAGACGTCATCAACAAGGTCCGCGACGAGTTCATCAATAACGGGGGGCCTGGCGACAACGTCCTCTATGAGCTTCAAGGAGTAATCAACATTCCCTATTCTTGTTTTTGGGTTAAATTTGGCTGATATTTTTAGTTTTTGTCCTCTGATTGGTGATTTTTTTTTTGGATCTGGTATTACTATGAGTTCCAGGGCTTTCAGATTTGTAATTTATTTTCATACCGGGAGCTGTAAAGTTGCTGATTTTTTTTTTTTTTTTTTATGGGGGATTTTAGCTCTGGGAGGCGAAAATGTTTCAAGCAGGTGTTGTATGTGCTCCCATAGAGAGGTCATTAGCTAATAAGCAGCCGATCCCTGGTGGTCCAATTACTCCAGTACACGACCTCAATGTACCGTATGAAGGGAACGAGGAATACGAGACTCCCACTGCTGATTTACTCTTCCCTCCTGTGAGTAATTGCGACTTGCTCCCTGTATCATTTTTGTTGTCATGTCTTCTTAATTTAGTGAAGTGATTTAGCTGATATACTAATTTTTAGCATCTCCTTGTGATTGCTGAACCTTAGCTTGAAATGGGCCAGTGGAATCTCTTTCCTGTCATACTATACAGTCTCTTTATTGGTAAAATGTGTTCTGGTTGAGTTGTTTTTGAATTTTCAAGTAATTGTCAGTGGTAGTTTTGATGTCTGTTAGCTGTATGTGAATTTTGAATTGATTTATGAGTTCAATTATTTTGTCAGCCAGAATTTTTTATGTGGGTTTTTGGGATTGTAGACACCTTTGCAAACACCCATGCAGACACCTTTACCAGGAAGTGCGCAGACACCTTTACCCGGAAATGTGCAAACACCTTTACCTGGAAGTGTGGACAATTCATCCATGTATAACATTCCTACTGGATCTAGTGATTATCCCACCCCTGTCAGTGATGCTGGGGGCAGTACCGATGGAAAAGCTGGGAGACCCAGTCCTTTCATGGTATGCACTGATTTGATCTTTCAGAACTCTTTAGTTAGCATATGCTAGTGCGTGTGTGTGAGTGCACGTGTGGTGTGGGGCGCGCGCGCCTTTTTTAACCTGGGAGATTAGTGGCCAGAAGCTTGCTGCTCTAATGTGGAGCTGTTATTTGGTTATGGATATGCTGACTGATCTTTTCCTTGTTGTCTTCCAACAGCAACCTCCTTCCCCTTGGATGCATCAAAGGCCGCCTCTTAGTGTTGATGTCAATGTTGGCAAGTCTCATGTCACATTAGCAAGTTGTTTAGTGATTGCTGTCTTTGAAGAGCATTAACCAATAAATGTTGTGCATTTGTAGCTTATGTCGAAGGGCGGGATGAGGTGGACAGAGGGATCTCTAACCAAACCTTGACACAGGTAACTTTTGTTTGTATTGTGTAGTTTTGTGCTTCAAGGAGAGTTCATGGTCAAAAGGTTCTGGATGCTAAAGGTTTATTTTCAGAAACTATCCCTTATTTGTCATCCAAAACAATAACATACTGTTGCCACTGAGGTAACTTATGTTTTAATATTGGAGAGAAATTCCAGGACTTCTTCATGCCTTCTGGAAAACGGAAGCGCGAGGATTTTGCTCCGAAATATAACAATGGTGGATTCATACCCCAGCAAGATGGAGCTGGGGATTCTGCATTTGAGGTTTCTCAGGTTGTGCTGAATGTGCATTCTTATTTGTTTATGATATATGTTAACTTCAAATTTCTTAGTTACTATGGGCTTCCTCCTAGCAAGCAAAATTTTGACTTTGTTTTCATCCTTCATTTATTGATGTTCTACCTTTTCATATTTTGAAAACCTTTCTTTTCCACAAAAGTGTCAGGGCATGCATCCTAAAGGACCTTAACTTTAAAATTGAGTTTTGTGACTTGTCAGGTTTTGACTATAAAGCCGAGTGCTGTATATGATTTTAATTCAATTTGTAGTGTATGTGTTGAAACCCAGATCAGTTATCTGTAACGAGTTTATGCTGTAACTAGTTTATATTGTGCTTGTGCTCTTCATCTGAGGTGAAATTTTGCTTGGAGAAAAAATCGAATTTCAGCAAGTGGAAAATAACAAACATGTACTCTATGGATAAGATGTGTTAACTTAGGCAACAACAAGCTTCATTCTCTTCGTTGGCTTGAAAACAATATCAATGTTCTATAAAGGAGTAACTTTGTGAGTAGAACCTGCAGAGTTTTCGAGCCACTGGATAAGCCAGAGGTGGACATTAAGATGCTTAGAATTTTGCTAATATTCATCTTGCAATTTTTTTCCTTTTTTGTTTGTAGACTTAAAGTTAATGTGAGTGCTTTTCACAAATGGTAGCTAAAATCGTTATAGGAAAGAGAGTTCATGTCAAGCATTTTGGTGCATTGAAAGAGTATTTTAATCAAAGAGAATTTCCCTGTACAAAGCTTTTGAATATCTATCTAAAACTGCTGTTTCCTATCCGTTCCTGTTTGTTTTTCTTAATTTCATTCATGGAGTTCTTCTGTTACAAATTATCTTTTTGTGTATATCGATGTTCGTATGTTTACCATGTTAGGACCATGGATTTTACTGTTTCATGAAAAGTTTTAATCATTTGAGTAACATTTCTTTGCTTAACCAAGTAAATCTTTTGCTGGATTAATCCTTGGAACTATTTAGTTGCACCATGTTATCATAATACTGCATAGGATAGTGGCTCAACCCATGGCATTTATTCTTGGTTTCTGAATTAAGATGGTCAATGAAGTTTTCACTTGCTTAAGGTTATAAGGGATTGAAGATCATTTAAAATGACAGGACAAATGAAAGGGACTGGACAAATACATGGTTGGTGCACTTGACAGGACAAGAGTGGTTGAAGTTTTTGCAAAAAAATCATATTGGTCCCTGAACTTGATCAACAATATTTTAGTCCCTATATTTCAATACAGTTTAGCTCTTATTTAAATTTTCTGGTCCTCTAATTTTTTGGTACATGCAATTTAGTCCTGAATCAGATTTTTTTGCAACAAAGCCCCTACATCTAAAAATTCAATTTAATAAAATATAGGTAAACTTGGTCAAACTTTAGCCAATCAAATTAAAAAATTAATTAGTGATAAATAAATAAATACTAGATGATATGGAAAATTGAGAAATAATGATTTTGTCTATTGTATTGTACAAGCCTGTTCCACACTCATGATGGGACAATAATTTTGCTTTGGGACAACTATGGATAGGAGAAGGATTAAATTTGTATGTTCTGATTCAAACTTGTAACTTATGAATGCTCAAAATTTTTGAAAACTGGTAATCGATCATTCAAGGCAACAGAGAGTGGATATGCCTGGAAGCCTCAGTTTATCTCAAGCACTAGCTCTATATTTTGTTTGAAAAATCAAATGCATGCTAGCCTAACGGTGGAATATTTAGGGTTCATTTTAACTGCTCATGTCTTTTGAAAGATCTGCATGCTTTCAGAATTTTACTATTTCTTTAGCTGATGTAAAATGGTAAATTTCAGGTAAGTCAAGGGAATGGTCCTCTTGGCAGATCTGACAGTAGCACCACTAAAAATAGAGAGATCTTAGCACGTGTGTCGAGGTCATATTTGAAGATTCCTCAAGTGGATGGGCCAATTCCTGATCCTTATGATGATGTGCTTTCTACTCCCAATGTATGTATTACTGCTTTTGTATTTTTCTTGAAATACAAAGATGCAATCTAGTATGTAATATGTATTCAATGGGTTTCCTTGATCTAGAATCAAGAATGCACTGGCAAAGTGCTGCGTTGCATCCATCCTTGTCCCGACTGTTTTTCTATTTATCTATTTCCAGTTCCCGACTGTTTTTCTATTTATCTATTTCCAGTTCCCGACTGTTTTTCTATTTATCTATTTCCAGTTTCCTGCTTCATGAAGTGCTGCCTGTGCTGGTCCAGTCATTATAGGATCATATATTTCTTGATTCTTTATCTTGTAACCAGAAATACATTGTTTCATCCAGCAAAAGAAAAAAAAAGGATAGAAAAACCCTCTCATTCCTGGTTCTTGGATCATGTAATGCACAATCTGTCTCGTTATCACCTGCCTTGTTTTGGACTTATTAATCTGGAGTAGCATCAGGTAGCTGTGATCTGAAGATGGTTTTCACATGTTTTGTGTATGCCCACATGTATAAACATGCCTCTAGATACCTACAATATATTATCTTTGAAGAAACCCTGTCATGAGATAAAAAGTTAGCAATACCATAAGCGACAATGTGCATGTTCACTTTAATTTTACAAAATGATGTATTTTGACAGCAGTTTGGATTATGCATCCATGTTTCTTGGAAATATGGACAGTTTATGGTTTACAGTTGCCTCAGAATGTGTAACTGAAGAACATGTATTTTATTTTGTTTACTGATACATCTGCTGCTTCCATGTTCATGCCTTGAATATGGCTAATCTGAAAGGTAGCTGGTTGCTCTTTATAGATTAAGTTATAACTCAAAACTCATTTTTTCCTGATTCATACCCTGAACGTGGTTGGCCTGAAGCTAGTAGGATACTATTAAAAGTTGATGAGGTTTAAACCAAAATTCCTTCCATGTTTTTATTTATGCCATGGGGCTAGGACATGGACTGAGTTGATTTTTTCCGGATATGGCTTGTTTGTAAGGTAGCCTGGTACATTCAAAGTATTGAAGAATTATCGGAACTCCCATCATGTGTTTTTTTTGAATCAAATACTATATATAATCGCTCACCGAACATCTAATTGGAACTGGTGGTTAAAGCAGCCAGCACTATTTATGTTTTTTATTTGCATGTAAGGGTGATGTTCAGGTCTTGAGAGCAGCCTCTTCAGCTAATGTACCATGGGATGAGATTGTCTCTGAAATATTATCAGGAGTACTATTTTGCTGAGACTATAACTTCATTATTTATAATAATGACCTTTTGAAAATTGAGTATGGGATATCTTGTTTTCTCCAGAGATGACCATTTTCTTTCTAATTTTTGTCTTTGATTTTTTTCTGTTGAAGATATACAATTACCAAGGAGTTGCTAATGAAGATTACAACATAGCAAACACTCCAGCTCCCAATGGTTAGTTTATGTTATATGTGATAAAGGTTATCATTCTTTTTCTAATTTGATAAATGTGCTGAATATGTTTGTGACAATCAAGGTATTTGTTTTTTGTTTCTCCTTTCCCCTTCTCAGATCAACAGGCAAGTACCCCAGCTGTTGCCATTCAAAATGATGTTGCTGATGATGATGATGATGATGAGCCGCTGAATGAAGATGATGATGATGATGAGGATCTGGATGATGTGGACCAAGGAGAGGAGCTGAACACACAACATTTGGTTTTAGCTCAATTTGACAAGGTAAATGCGCGCTCTTCTTTTCACCCTATTCTTTTTTTTGTTTGATTGGTAGTGTTGATCGTTTAACAGGTTGGTTTAGTTGGTTGTAATATCAATGATGGTAGTCTCCTGATAACAACATTTTTCTTGCATGGATAGGTGACTCGTACCAAGAGCAGGTGGAAATGCATACTCAAGGATGGTATTATGCATATAAACAACAAGGACATTCTCTTTAATAAGGTCTGTCCTCCATCAAATATTGATGTTACAATTTGGCTCTGTACTGTACTGAAATTCCAAAATATTTGTTGAAATGTTGGCTTTCTTTTGCAGGCAACAGGAGAATTTGACTTTTGATTTTGTTAGGGGAATGTCTGCTTGGCAGCTATACCATCATTGCTTTTATTGGACGTATCCTGAGATATCAATGGGGGTGTGGTAAGGTTTCTTAAAAATATCATCTAGTGAGAGCTCAAGGGAAGGGAGCGGGATGTTTTTTTTTTTTTTTTTTTTTTTTTGAATTTAAGCCCTTTTGGAAACGGGGTTGGATGGTTGGCCTATTGTACATAAAGGAAGAGCTTTTCAGCTTTATAATGTATGACTGCAGGAGGATTTTCTTGAGATTCCAATGTAATTTCATTCATGGCATTCACCTGGACAAACTGCTTCCTCCCCATTTCTTATGCTCTCTAGTTTGGTTGACAATGATCATATTCATATGCTCTGGGGAAAAAATTGCCAAGCAAAACGGTACTAGCAAACAATTGTATAGTCCGTCAGAATCTGACGTTGGCCACATGCCAAACCGTTTGAACTCAGGTGTCAAGATTATGCCTATAGAGGTTGTAGTTTTCCATTTCTCTCGTGGACTCAGTGGTGGGCGGGCGTCATTTCTAAACAAAATCTGTTTCATGGAGCTGATTTATCATACCACAAGGTGTATTGTCTGGGGGCCATTCCTCTTGTATATCAGGAATGCCAGCATTGCAAAAAGATTGTCATGTTGGCACAATTGATCGAAAGTAGGAAATTATTATTCTTTAATTTGTGTTTATTTACATCCTTCTGGCCAAACCGTGCGAAGAGATTTCCCTATTGAGATCAACAAACAGAACAATTATACATCACAGGGATTTCCACCCTATAAAATACAGTATGGAGTTGTGAGCTGTGTCGGAGAGAAATCCTCGGAGGTTGAAACAACAAAACAGAGCCTGAACGAGTTGAAATCATGCATGCAATTGAAAATCATGACTGTGCGTGATCAACGAGCACGCATTTAGATCGGAAGAAAGTGAACAAGGATGACGGCTCAGTGTATCCACCGGCTACTGCTGGATGTTGCCAGACTCTTGCCTCTGAATATGCATCATGAGCATCATCTTCCCTCCCCTTGTCATCATCATCCCCACAGATTACAGGAAATGTAAACTCTTCTGCCTCTGATGGCAACGGCGGAGGAGATACAGAGAGTGGTGACAGAAAAGGGATTGTAGTGAGAGGAGAGGCCTGATTAGCAGGCAGAAGAGGGGCGGAGAGCTGATCGAGATCGAGACCTCGCGGGGCCTGCTTTTGTAGCCTTGAGGGCGGCTTCCCTGCTCTGTCATTGGTTTCGGGTGCAAGAGGTTGTGCTTGTCTTCGAAATATGTTGCCATCCATTCTTGAATATGATGATAGCTTCCACCTGAAAAAAAACTTGCGCAACCACAATAATACTGCATGAGATTTTGTAATCCCCCCCACCAAATCTATCTGCCAGGAGCCGATTTTCATGGAGATTAGAGGATTAATGGGTGGTCAATCAAGAGAATTTCTCGGGACAGCGCGAAGTAAGGTCAGTTATGAGGGTGAAAGGTGATATTTTTTTTCAAAGAAAGAAAAAAAAAAGCAATCAAATGCATTTTGTTTGCCTCATCCTTATTTAAAGGAGAAAAGGGTGGTAAATCCACTTTTTTGGTGCCGGTTCAGGTGGCATCGCACCTCACCTCATCATTCACGGGCATGACAAACGAAGGTGAGCCACAAATGCTAGCTTTCCCTTAATAGCAGTGGAAGAACCAAAACAAATTGAAAACAACGATTATTAATTTACAACAAAAATTTAGTTCGCAAATGGATTGGAATGGTTTCCCTATCTAGTTTATTCAATTTTATATTTTGCTTTTATTATTTACACAAAATATTATTTTAATTTGTTTTTGTTGTGATAGATATCTCCATGTCCGGGTCAAGAAAAAAAAACTCAAGTGCAATTGACGAGAAAAAGAAACCTCATGGAAAAGGACAATAGAAAATTATATATAATTATGAACATATCTCTTATTGGTAATCTCAACGAATCTTCTCTTTGTTATATGGTAATTTCTGCGTTATTTGGTATTTGAATAATAATTAATTAATTAATATGATAGACAGTTGACTTTTTTTTCTCTTTAAATCAAAGAACAGTAAGCTAATGATGAGATATTCTATGCTTGCAAAAATAGTTTTAATTTAGAGGATATAAAAATCATTCAATGTTAAAATTAGTATCTTTACGAGAAAAAAAAATGAATAACATAAAAGACAAAAGATGTTTGTTTTTAAATTTAAGAGGGTTAATGCTTTAAAATATATAAGTGTTATTTAGTGCATAAAAACTTTTTATTTGGATGATTTATGGGGTATTTATAACTTCTAGAAAAATAATTGAAAAGTCTCTTGTTCGTGACATCATTGATGAGATGACAAATATAAAGAGTATATTAAGAGACTTTTGATACATCCATGTATATATGTATAATGAAGACAATTAATTACGACACAAATGATTAATTGGACTTGATGCATGATTATCTATTAAATTCATAATTACCTCGAGTTAAACTAATGATTAAACTCACGTGTGTTGAATATGGTAACACGACATATCCATGTTATCTTGGGTTTAATTAATGACTGAACCTCAATGTATTGGGTCTAACAATACGCTAAACTCAAATTACTCCTGGTTTAGTTGATGACCGATCCAAAGTGTATTGAGTGCGACAACATAATGTATAAGACTTAGGTTTCAGTTGGTGTCTGAACCCAAATATATTAGGTCTGACAACACGTTAAACTTGTATTACCTTAAACTCAACTGGTGAATGAATCCAAATATATTCTGACAATATATAAAATCTATGTCTAAATCCAAACATATTGAATTTGACAACATACCAGACCAATGTTATCTTAATATCTCCTAAACCATAAAAAAAAATTGTGGATAACATATTGACTCGTCGACCCTAAATCTTTGATGTGTATGACGCATAAATGTAAGATGTCTTATCTTCTTTTACCTGGTATCAACTTTGAAAAGTAGTTTTCATTATTTTTTCAGAGAAAAAGGTCTGGAGAAGGGTCACATCACATGCGCTCAAGTCATAACAATTAAGGAAAAAGAAGTTTCTATTTGTCATCTACATCCTTCCCCGATTCATTTCTTTTCATAGTGCTGTTTATCTTAGCGAGGTGGTTCGGTCAGTCACAGCCACCACAACATTTAATCCATGGATGCAGTCCTTGCCTTTGACACCTCTGTAGCCAGCAAGATATTGCCGGGAGGAAAGGGGGGGTGGTTGATTCTCTTTTCCAAGCTCTCACGGGCACTGAAACCCACTACACTGTTATGAGTTCATACGAATACTTCAGCACTGGTAATTTTTCACTTTGATGACTATCCATCTGTATCAACTTCCTTTTGTTTAGTTTTTTTGGTATTTTTCGGGGAGGCTAATGTCTGTTAAATCATTCCAGTATGAGCTTGTTTTTGCTAAGATCACTTCATGTTTAACTCAGGTATTGATACTGATTTGACTGAAATGTTTCGTACCAGGTAAAAAAAAAAGATAAAATGACGTTGTTTTTATCTCGTTTAAATACCGGCCGTACCAGTAATACCGGCCGAAACACCCTGGATAACTCTGAGTGTTCCGTTTCGGCCATGAAAAAAAAAAAAAAAAAAGAGTTAAGTGAGCACCCCGGCGCCCACCTTTCCCCAAATCAATTTCACTCAAAATCTCCCCAGCACTTCTCTTTCTCGGTCCTCACCTCGATAAAAATCACAGAGCTTTGAAGCCATTAAAAAAGAGGAGGAGGAGTTTGAAGACTTGAAGCTTCTCTTCTGATGTGTTGTGTCTTCGTTGAAAAAGTAAGAAGCCTAATCTTGTAACTTTTGTTGGCTTCGAGATTCTGTGGTAGTAGTTGATCTAGCAAATTGTGAAAATCAAAATAATAAAACTTAAAAAAATATATTATAAAAAAATAAAATTGTTGTTAACTTTGATTTTATAAAAAATAAAAATTATATTTAATTTTTTTGCCTTTTAAGTTTTTTCAATTATATATAATTAATTAATTATATATGAACAGTATAACCCCGAAACGGCACGCCGAAACGCTCCGAAACCGAAACGTTCCATACCAATAAAAAAACGAAACGACAACAAAAATGGTATTGATAACCTTACTTGCTCTGTGTAAGTTCCTTGAGGGACCCAAATTAGAGTAAAAGTTGATCATTACAACTAACTCCATTGCTTAATAAATTAGAGTCTGTAATCACTTAGGGTAGTTGGATGCTGGAAAGGCTGCACAGCAAGTGAACGTGCCTGTCCCAAGAGGCTGCGCTGCCTCATCTGCGAAAAGCTGTGACCCAATAACCAGGAGAAATGATGGAAGCTTATTGATCAGACACCTCTAGCCTTTTCTTTAGGTAATTGGCTATCTACACACTTTCTGAAGGCAGGGTTATTAATATTGCTGCCTTCTTCATGCAATTTTTGTTGCATTGTTTCTTTTACTTTTTCTTGGCTAGTGTTTTAATCCCTTTTCATCTTACAAAGCTGCTGTCCTCTTTATCTTCTTTCTACCTTGAACGTGATTTTTGCAATCTTGACTGTTTGAAGAAGATTAAACAGTTATATGTGTGTAATTTTTTTTATTCCACTACTAGTCTGTGAATAAACCACCCGGCCAGCAGCAATTAGGATAATCGATGATACTGGGTGTTGGATTTTCTGTATTTTAGAAACTTGACTGAAGCCTATGCTTTCTGCAGATCACTATATCAGAAGTCAGAATAGTTCAAAATGTACCCATAAAACCAGATTAACCCTCCATGTAAAAACGAGGTAGGCATAAGTGATCAAGAATGGTTTAGCATTATAACAATTTACATATTATAATAAAAAATCTAATAAAAAAAAGGAACAAGGACTAAATGAATGGAGAAGGAAGATCTGTGAAACTGATTCTAATGGGATTTTTTACCTCATTAAGCCATGATTCAACGACCACAGCTGAGGATTGAGTCGGTACTAGAGAAGGAATTAGCAGAGTAATCATTAGATCTATGGAAAGACAGGGTGCAATCTCCGGGCTCTTCATGACTAACTGGCATCAAACCTATGCTAGCACCATCAAGCGGCAGCAACTCTGGCAAGCTAGCATTCCCATCCAAGTATTGCGAAATTTGACTCATGCTTGGCCTAGCTGCTGGGGTAGGGAAAGAACAAAGCAGACCTAGCTTCAAAACTAATTCCATTTCCTTCACCACGTAATTGCCTTCCAATCTTGGATCACATGTTCGAAGAATGTCTCCTTTTTTCCAGGAATCAAGAACCCAGTCAACCAAAATCATCTTCTCTGCTGACTGTTCTGGCTCTATAGGTTTCCTTCCACAAGCCATTTCAAGCATAAAAGCACCAAAAGCAAAAACATCACTGCTGGTAGTGGCCCTGCCTGTTCTAGTAACCTCTGGCGCTATATATCCAACTGTTCCAACCACACGGGTTGTTTGAGGATTGGACCCACGATCATAGAATTTAGCAAGCCCAAAATCTCCTAGTCGACCATTGAAATCACCATCTAACAGTATATTGCTAGCTTTCACGTCTCTATGCAGAACAACCTGTTCCCACTCTTCATGGAGGTAAAGAAGGGCGGACCCAACTCCTCTCAGGATCTGATATCGCAGAACCCAGTTAAGGATCGGTGTGTCATTGCGAAATAGGAGTTTATCAAGGCTTCCGTTGGGCATATAATCATAGACCAAGAGGAGCTCTCCCTTTCGCCGGGAATAGCCTAGGAGCTGGACCAAGTTCCTGTGCCTCAGCCTTCCCATGCTAACAATCTCAGCAACGAATTCCTTAGTTCCTTGCCTGGAATCATGGGATATTTTCTTGACCGCGACTTGTATATTGGAAGAAGGCAATACTCCTCTGTAAACCATTCCGAAACCCCCACTTCCCAGCAACTCCCTGTAAGCGAAACCCTTAGTTGCTTTGTATAAATCCTTGTAGGAGAATCTTTGAGGACCATATTCCTGCTCCCAATCTTCGCGCAGTTCTTCATATGTCTTCCTTCTTATTATATAAGCAGCACCGGAGATTGCTAGAAGCAAAATGATTGATGCTATTGCTGGGACCGCAATTCTTAAATATGGTTTCCTTCTTGGTTTTCTCTGAGGAGGAAGTGAAGGCAACTTTGACACGTCAAGACTTTGAGCTTGTCCGCTTCTGTTGAAGCTCCACCCCAGAATATAGTGGCTGCTTGCCACCGCTCCGGTAGATGAAGAAAAACCAACGTACATAGAATCCAGCATAACAGAAGAAAGATCGAGAGATGTTGACAAGAGAGGCAAGGTTGGTTTTGTTCTTGTGATAGGAGCAACTGTAACGTTGAGTAGCCTCTCTACTTCATCATAATCTATCCACAAGTTCATCATATTACCACTTATTAGAGTCAAGCTCTTATTCTCCTTTTCCTCGTCTGAAAAGTATGTCACTGGAGCAGAATCAATGGATATCACGCTGTTTACATCAATTCCGACGTGGCTGTCATTGATGTCTTTGAGATCCGCGCTTGGAACCGTATCTAGCTCAACTGCCAATAGATGATTTGAAGACAGGCCATTGCTTGTAGAATTAAGGATCCCAAAGTACTGAGTTGCGAAAGCCTCTGTGAAGTTCACAGATGGAGAGACTGTGAAGGCGATGCCTTGGCCACCAAGTGAAGGGAGCTCAGGAACCATGGCGAACACAAACTGGGTAGAGAATGAGAAAGGCCGAGAATTGTTGAATAAAGATGTGCTGAACTGAAGAGGGAACGGGAAGAAAGCGCGGCCAATTTGATGTTTTGAAGTGTTTGTCAGCTGTAAGAGACCATTTGGATGGATTTTTGCAATCTCGTTGAGGAGCAGGTTGGCTCCAGTGAAGCCATGATAGATGAACTGGTTTTCCTCTTGAGCCACGGCCAAGAGCTTCAAGGAAACAAACAGGCCGAGTAGAAAGAGCAGTAACTTGATCGATGCAGCCATCATATGAACAAACAGAAGATTGTTTTTGTTTCTTCAGTTATACATTGCCAAAAAAAAAAAAAAAAAATTGCGCTTCAAGTTTTTCCTTAATTGTTATGACTTGAGCGCATGTGACGCTTCTCCAAACCTTTTTCTCCTAAACAATAGGGAAAACTACTTTTCAAAGTTGATAAAAATAAAAATTCTATTTGGACTTGCAAAGCTGATTGAATCAACGGTTTCCATTCACCGTCATTCAGACAAGTGGTGCGCAAATGTCCTAGCAGAAAAAAAAGTGGGGTCTGAGATTTAAAAAAAACAAGAAAATTTCATTTCAATGACGTTAATCCTAGCAGGCTACCTTTGACTGTACACAGAAGAATAAATCCATCTTAGAAAAACACTGATGCCGTATTAATTGAATATTGATAGCTTCCTGAAAACGACAAGTTTTATGTAGTCTGGATTCGGTGGTATGTTTTCTTACACCGACTCTAATTTTGTAAGGTTGGTCAAAGTCTTAGAAACGCGGGCTTCTGATGCTCAATTTTCAGCTCTGAATTCTTCTCTGCTTTGGATTTGTTCACTATAGTTAGTACAAGAAACAATGACAAAACCATTTGAATTAACCAACATTTTAAGAAAAAAATCTTATCTAGAATCTTAAGCTGTTAGGTGAAGCTCAAAAATATGATTTATATTCTTTTCTAATACACCCTTCAAGTGAAAATCCTTTGAGCTTGAAACTTGCACACAAGTCCATACCATTTTATGCTTAATTGTTATCAAATAGAATGAGGGTAATGAGATTTGAAATCATGACCGTTGGATCAATAAAGTTCTGATATCATGTCAAGAAATCATCTCATTTAAAATATTAAGTTATTAAGTGAGATACTAGAGTATGATTTATATTATTCTCTAACATGATACACCATTTTTCAGCCTTCATATCCAACCACAAAGCCATTTCCTTTCTAACCAAGACCCACAACAGTCTCTCCTCTCTCAAGTGACCAAACCAACAACCTCCATTTTTAAACGTGACACCCACATCCAAAAGCTCCCATAACATTGGTTTCTTTAGCCCACAACACAGACAAACTAGCCTTTCCTTCACGATTCACCTTTACAATATCAAATTTATACCAAAACCCAGACTAACATCATCATCAACCAACAACAATAAGAAAGCAGCCCAACATCATCGACAACTCCTATTCCATTTGATCAACTTACCATCTTTTCTCCACAATAATGACAAACAAGAAAACATAACCTTATAATAAAAAACTAATAAAAAAGAGCTAAAAGAAGAAGAAAGAGAAGGTCGAGGATTGATGTACCTCAATCTCCTTCCTTAAAAAGTGTGGAGGAACATAACCGACAAGGAAGGTGTCACGACCCGATTCCCGGATCCATGATCAACACATAGGCATGGACCCCCTTCAAGGTTCCATATCTATGCGAACCCAAACTTACATTTATCCTTTAAATAAGTTAATCAAAGTTCAACACAACGTTAATAACAAAATTAACTTTATAATATAATTTGATTGTCTTAATACTAGAGTTAAATACATACTGCTATAATTGCAGAGCGCTAACTAAACATAAGGAAAAAACATTGATTACAACCCAAATAGCAGGTTCTAAGAGTATAACAAAAATAACCTGCAAACAAGTTACAAGCCTAAAAATTGATAAATAATGAAAGAGTGAGTTCAACAACTCAGTGAGTAAATAACATTCAATTAGATTTATAAGATAATACAACAATGAGAAATATATTTAATGAATACGACTTAAGTTTTCATAAAAAGGTTTATCAAATAAATCATAACAAGAATATTATAAGGCAAACCTCGTTAGAAAATCAAAATGCAATGAGCATGAGGCTCTGTACTGTGGGATGATTAGTCCACGCTGGTTAGTGACTCCCCCAACCAACTAGGGTTTCAGATAGGATGTGCATAAAGGCTAACATTACCCTGTTAGCATGGGTATTTTACTAATGTACCATAAGTTTATATCAAAATCAAACAAACATATTTGTATCTCAAGGCTCAATCATGATATCAATCAAATAAGGAGCTATCAATTGATAAGTATATACTGACTCATGTCGTAACCCAATTTTTGGGTTACTCCCCAAAATAAAATAAAATAAAATAAAATAAAATGACAAAAATAAAATAAAAGGAGCCGTTGTGGGTAGAAAAATCAATGTGGAAATTTTGGTTGTTTTCGCAAGTCTAATCGTATCTTTTTGGTTCCAAAAATAGAGAAAAATACAGATTTAAGGCAAAAATAATTTATTGTTGGATGAATCTATGTAAAAACTAAGTTAAACGACATAATTATATTTTTTATGGGTTGATTCGATTTAATCGTCGACAAATTTAAAGTTTAATTATGATCGAGAATTAATTTAAGGTCCAATTGAAGGATTTAATTAAGTGTAGGGACTTAATTATACTTTAAATTAGTCAAATTAATTTTATTAAGGGCTTAGTCAATGAGAAATCTATTTCTTGAATTTAATTCGGGTTCAATTGATGAGAATGGAATTTTCGGAGACCGATTTGAAATTTTTAAGTCAATAATGCGAAATTAGGGGCCAAATTGAATGAATTGAGAATTTAATGGTCAATTAAGGGTTAAATCGCGCAAATCAGAAACCAAAATAAAAAAGGCGCGCACATTTAAGGTTGCTGTTGAAATTTTGACGGAGATACAATTGCATAAAATTAAAAGTTTAAAACTAATTGGGAGTGCAATCAAACCAATCAAACATTGAAGGACCAAATTGCAAAGCCAAAACTCTGCAACCCACACCTCTGCAAATTTGCAGAGGTCGTGGCAACCCACGGCCTCTGCAAATTTGTAGAGGAGGCAGAGGCAGTAACCTCATATGCATGAGAGCTGCCTCTGCCCCTATAAATAGGAGAAGATGGACAAAAAGAAAAGGGAAGGAGGAAAAAAGAAAATAAAAGAACAGAGAGAAGTTCAGGAGAAAAAAGAAAGACCAGAAAAAAATAGAAAAGAACAAGAGGAAAAGACCAGAGAAAACAAGGGGGATTGTTCTTTTTTATGTAGAAGAACAGAGGGAGAACAGGGGGAAAAACTAGCAAATTTTACATAACAAAACTAGAAAATTTACGCAGGGAGAGGGAGACGAAAGAGCGTGACCATCGTCTCTTCATCTTCCTCGTCTCCGACGACCATCTCTCTCTCCAAAAAAACCAATGTAAAACAGCCACACCTCCTTCCTCCTCAGCAACAACAGCTCCATCGTCATCTTCCCCAGCTCCAGCAGCAACACCGACTCTTTCTCCTCCCGCATCAGCAACCCTCTCTATCTCTCTCCTTCCCCAACCCTTTGCAGCTCTTTCTCTCTCCCCGACGGCAACTTTCTCTCTCAAAAGTCAGTTGCACCATCGGCTCTCTCACTCCTCCGGCTAGCTCCCCACCATCTGAAGTTCACCGTGACCACCATCAGGTCTAGCTTCTTCTCCAGCTCCGGCGAGAGCACAAGCAGCAACGACGAACTCGAACCAGCAACAGATCGCCACTTTAGAAGCTTCCTCTGGCCACCACGGGCCACCATTTTTGACACCACCACGACAAGGAGAACCACCTCGACGTCCTCTACACAACAGTATTAACAACCACGCCGTTCGTCACACTCCGAGAACACCCAATTCACTATTCACGGTCTTCTTCATGCACAGAGGAGTGAATTAATTCACTCCCCTGTGCCACACATGCTACTGTTCTGCATTATGCAGAACAGTGGGTTGGCTGGGCTAGGGATGAGGCCCAGCCAGGAAAATGGGCGGGCCGTAAGGCCCTCTAGGGGCTGGCAGTCCAGTCCTAATGGGCCTCTCGGCCTATAGGGTTGGATAGTCAGCCCAAATATGTTGTTTTATTTTTGTTTTATTTTATCTTAAAAAATGGCAAAAATATTATTACAAAAAATTCAAAAATACAAAAAATATATTTGTTTTTGTGCATACGACCAAATTCCATGATTTTTCCATACATATTTTTTGTAAAACTTATGTTGCATCTTTCTCATATTTTGAAACAAAAATTGGATATCGTAACCGGTTTATGATTATCTGTTGGAATTTGGCCAAATTATCAAAAATAATTATAAGTATTTTTGTTTCATCTATTAGGGTGTAAATTTATATTGTAAAGTACACCCGCGGATAAAAAAGATTTTACTACGGTGTAAAATTACATTGTATACTACGTCCGTAGATAAAAAAAGATTTTTACTAGGGTGTAAAATTACATTGTAAAGTACATCCGTTGATAAAAAAAAGAGACTCGTAACTGTGGTGTAAAATTACATTGTAAAGTACACCCGCAGACACAAAAAAAAATGTTTTTTTTAATGCAGTGTAAAAAAAATAAACTTAAAAAAAATAAACAATCAAACAACAATGCAGCTTACCTTAGGTAGGGTGCACTGGGGGTGATGCGTCTTTCCCTTGCACAACAAGTCCCCTTACTCAAGACTCTCGCAGACCAATAGGTTTCCTAGTGACCGTAATACTAGGTGGCGACTCCTAATAATTATAGTCGTAACTTTATGACTATAAAACACACCCTTTTTCACCGCGCGTCGTTGTCTCCCCCAAACCCAGGGGTGATGGCGGGGGGCGAAGCGCGTAGAAAAATCGCCGTCGTGACAACTCATATCAAGAATGTAGATTCAGCAAATGATTATGCTTTATCATAAAAAAAAATGATAATTAATATATATATATATATTACCAATAAGCATAATCCAATTCATATTAGAAATTCAAGTATCTATAATATTTCTCACACATATTAAAAATTATTCACTCATTTTTCTCAAAAGCAAATAGGATTTAAAAGTAGATATCGAAGGAAAATTCTATTGACATCTCGCGGGTAAAATATCAAGATTATCTGAGTATATAAAATAAAACACACTAAAAAACAACTCAAAAGAAGTAAAATCTATTTAATAAGTTTATATAAGAGTTTAACTCTTAATCTTATGTGTTTTTGAATCAAGCTATCATTTTTTCTCAAAACCTAAGAACTTAAATATTGCTTTCGAAATCTAATTCAAAATAAACAATTCATAAAATTGATAATAATTCACAAAATAAGCCTTAATTATTTACCAATCCAATCTAAAAAGCTAATATTTTATCTAGGACCATCCTGTAATTTTCTTAGATTTTTAGGGGTCAAGTTGTAATTTTGTTAAATTTGAGGTCTAAATTGAAAACCTCATAAATTCATAATTATACTGAAAGTTTTCCCATAATTCATCCTCAATTCTATCCAGAATCCAAACTATAATTTTTCCAAAGTTCAGGGACTAAACTATACTTTTTACAAAATCAAAGACCAAACTGAAATTTCATCATCTTCAACCTCTAGCCTCTCCTCTTATACATATTAAAATGTAAACATTATTTTCCTTCCCTCTCTTCTTCTTTTTCTTCTTCTCCTGATTCTCTCTCTTAAATCTGAGACCTCTTTTTTTTTTCCTATTTATATTTATAAAGTTTATACAATTACTACAATACCCTTCATTCATTTATACCTAATTTTAAACCACCAAGAGCATTATTGAATTTTTTTTCTTTAATTTTTTAAAACACTATAGAAGGAGCCATTTCAGATCCAATGTTTTTTTTGCCCTTCAATCAGTGACGTAATGTGGATCCACATATCGCAAATGGCGGATGCGTGTGAGCCCACATGCTACCACTCTTCTTACAAGTCAATTTTTATTTTCAAATTTTGACCTTTGAAGGTATATATTTTTGCAATTTCTACATGTTTAATATGTATATTTAAATTATTGTTAGAGTTTGAGTTTTAATGTTTTGTAAACATGTGTAATTTGTTGGTGAGTAAGTAAAACATTTTTTAGAAAAGAGAATGTGTATGTGTGTTGCTTTTATTTTTGTTTCAAATAAATGATAAAAAAACAAATTAAAAGTTTAATTAACATAAAAAAATAATAATTCAATACAACTAAGTCTCTCAAAAATATAAAAAAAATCATATCTCTTAGCATTTCCATAAAAAAAATCCAAAAATCCATAATTGCGTGCATTTTGAAATTTAACAACCAATTTATTGAATCCATGAGAATTTTAACAATATTTTAATAATTTTTAATTTTTAATTCATGAAAATTAATGATTAATATTCTAATATAAATATTGAACCTACAAGTAGGTTAATATTAAAATATAAGAAATTATTAAGGCACACAAGTATAATAAATTCAAAAATACTAGATTTTTTCACATGAATAAATCTTTACCTTGATCCATCGATAGACTACTAGTTATAAATCCATTAAAACCTCTAAACCACATCAAATCACACAATACAATTTACCTCAAGTAAAGTGTGATTTGAATACTTATACAATCTCTAACATTAATCAATTTCTTCTCCTTGAATCTTTGATAATATCAATAAACTATGGTTTTTTGTAGCATTATTGAACAAAACAACTAGGTGATAACTTAATTAACCATTCCTAACACCACGTGTCCACATGCGACAATCCACATTGGGAGGGCTAGGTGGCATGGTGTCCATGGGCCTGTCGTGGGGGTGGGAGTGCTGTGCATGGTTGCTTGATTCAGAAAAAAAGTGGGGGAAGCCGATTTCCCAATATATAGCCCCGATATCGAAGACCTGATTTCCGGCCGACGGAGACCCGTCTCCGGCCACTGTCGCCGGGACACCCGCAAAGTTGTCGGGCGTGCTGGGACACATGGCCCGATGTGTTGCCATTATTGATAACCTGTTTCCCGGCCAACAAAGACCCGTTTTCAACAACTCTTAATCTCCAAATTTAGAGGAGGCTAAGTGAGTGAGAAGATACCCTTTACGTATGGGATTACGGTATAGAGGGTGGTTGTGCAATTTAATCCATTACATCTTAGTTATGTACTTGAAGCTGCACATATTAATATATTATTATTGTTTTTCAAACCCTAAAAATTACAGTCGAAAGAAATTAGAGTTTTTGAAGCACTAAGATTATAATTACAACTTGAAACTTAAAATACCATTAATCTAAATAATCAATCTCTCTCATTAATAATAAGTTAGACAATGTAAACACTGGAAAGTGTATTGCTTGAATCCCGTTTATTAATCATGTACTGTAGGGTATTTATACAGCATAACCCTTTACCAATCAAGAGAATATTGTTACAACAATAACAGAGGTGAGAATGGTGATTCCTAACAATATGTAACCAATTCCTGTCACCTTGAGCAGAGGAGGAATAATAAACTAAATACAAGAATTGATTTAATAACAGCTGGAATGTCTCTTAACATGCCCCCTCAAGATGGATGGCTGTTCAGCAATCCAATCTTGTCCTTTAGAAACAGAAGCCTTTGCCGAGATAATGGTTTTGTTAAGGCATCGGCCAGTTGATCTTGTGATGAAACATGAGATACACGTAGTGCTCCAGATTGTACCTTTTTCTTTGATAAAGTGAAAATCAATTGCAATGTGTTTCATTCTAGAATGAAATATGGGATTTGAACATAGCTGTGCAGCACCAAGATTATCGCAATAGACAACTGGAGCAATTGTAACTGGACAATGTAGTTCAGACAACAAGGAGCTAACCCAGCTCAATTCAGCTGCTGTGTCAGCCACTGATCTGTAATCTGCTTCAGTAGATGATCGTGCAATGGTCCTTTGTTTCTTTGAGGACCAGGAGATTGGATTTCGTCCAAGGTAGACAATATACGCACTGGTTGACGATATATCATCCTTGTTACCCCCCCAGTCTGCATCAGAGTAGGCATGAACCGTGAGAGGTGAGTGATGATGAAGAAGGAGACTGTCATGAAGTGTGCCTGATAAGTATCGAAGTAGACGTTTCACAAGTTGCCAATGAACATCAGTAGGCTTATGCATGAACTGAGCAAGTTTATTGACTGCAAAACAGATATCTGGACGTGTGAGAGCAAGATACTGAAGACTTCCAACTGTGGCACGAAATTCCAAAGGATCAGATAAGGGTTCACCATCAGCCAAGCTAGGCTGATAACCAGGTGGTAGTGGAGTAGAGGTGGGCTTGGCAGCAGTCGTATTTGTTTTGTGAAGTAAATCCAGAATGTATCGTTGCTGAGTGAGAATTAAGCCTTTGGAGTGAGGCCGAACTTCCACACCCAAGAAATAAGTTAATGCACCCATATCCTTCAATGAGAACCTATGAGCTAAGCAAGAAATAAACTCATTTACAGCAGCCTCATCATTTCCTGTTACAATGATGTCATCAACATAGACAAGTAGGTAAATAAGAGAGGTGTGCTGTTGAAATATAAAAAGAGAAGTGTCTACTAGGGAGTTTCGAAATCCAGTTGTGAGCAAAAATTGTTTGAGTTCCTGATACCATGCCCTTGGGGCCTGCTTTAAACCGTAGATGGCTTTGCGAAGTTTGCAAATGAAGCCTGGATTAGTGATATCAACAAAGCCTGGTGGCTGGACCATGTAAACATCATCATTCAACGTACCTTGAAGAAAGGCATTGTTGATGTCAAGTTGTCTAAGTTTCCAACCACGACTGACAGCAATACTTAGAACAAGGCGAACTGTTGTGTGCTTAACTACGAGACTGAATGTCTCATGGTAATCAAGACCGAGTCTTTGGCTAAAACCTTTAGCCACTAACCTGGCTTTATAGCGAGCAACAATTCCATCAATATTTCGCTTGAGGTGAAAAATCCATTTGCATCCCACTATATTTGCAGCAGCATGAGAAGGAACCAATGACCAAGTGTCATTTTTAAGTAAGGCAACATACTCCTCCTGCATAGCCAGACGCCAGTTGGGGTCTTTTAAGGCTTGAGTGACCGTGGATGGTTCAAGTTGAGGTGATGAACACAGTTGTGTATGATAGGAAAATTTATATAAAGGCTTGGATATATTGTTCTTTGATCTTGTAATCATAGGATGGGGCACATGTTTTGGGAGTGGTGGAGATGAACTGGACACAGGGGAGTCAATTGGAATAATATCAGTGGGATCAGTTGGAGTGGCAGATGAAAGATCTGGTTGGGTGAGTTGCACAGGTGATGTGGAAGAGTCTATAACCAAGGGTGATGTGCATTGCACATCTTGATGATCAGGTGGAACCGCAGGGACAGATGCAGATGGCTGGGATAGAGACACGGAGGGAAATAAGACAGGTGGTGACCATATGTGTGTAGTAGTGGACACAGGATTAGACTGTTGTTTGGACAATTCAGTATATGGAAAAATTGATTCATCAAAGGTGACATGTCTGGAGACAAAGACTTTGGAAGATGCATGATCAAAGCATAAATATGCACTCTGTGATAGAGAATAACCAATAAATATGCATGGCTTGGAACGTTGTTCAAGCTTATGATTGGCATAAGGACGCAGCCAAGGAAAACATAAACAGCCAAATGTTCTGAGTTTATGATAATTTGGAACCTGATGAAAAATCTTTTGAAATGGTGAGAGTTGTTTTAGCGAAATGGTGGGCATTCTATTGACCAAGTAAACTGCTGTGGAAAACACATAACACCAGAAGTGTGAGGGAAGGGATGAATGGGTTAAGAGAGTGAGGTCAATTTCAACAATGTGTCTGTGCCTTCTCTCAGCAAAGCCATTATGTTCAGAGGTGTGGGGAGGAGAGGTGAGATGGGAAATCCCATTAACAACGAGAAAATCTTTTAAAGCAATATACTCCCCTCCATTATCAGTATATAATGTTACAATGGATTGTTTAAATTTTTTTTCGACAATGGCTTTGAACCTATTAAAGATTGGTTTGACATCAGATTTTTTCTTTAGAGGATATAACCATGTATATTTTGAGAAATGATCCACAAATATAACATAATATTTAAAGCCAGCAATGGAATAAATGGGAGATGTCCAGACATCTGAGTATATGAGCTGGAGAGGACGATGTGAAATTAGAGTTGATTTCAAGAAAGGTAACTTATGACTTTTATTCAATCTACAAGTAGTGCATACAGTGTGCTGAGAATGAGTACTGAAATTGAACTTAAGCTGATTAAGAATAGACTTGATAACTGGAAATGCAGGGTGGCCTAATCGACAGTGCCAATTAATGTGTGAAGGTTTATGACTGAAAAATACTTGAGGAGTGGATAATAGAGGAGACACACCCAACCATTCATACACGCCGTCCTTGGGTTCACCCTGAGCTAGAACTGCCCCCGTGAGTAGATCCTTCACAAGAAAATACCATGGTAAGAACTCAATAGAGACATTGTTAGCAACACAAAACTGATAAATAGAGATTAAATTCCTTTTAATCTCAGGAACACACAACACATCATTTAGATTAAAAGAATGCTTGGAGGTGGAAAGAGTTGCAGAACCCGTGTGAGAAATTTTGAGGCCTTTACCGTCCCCAATCATAATGTCATCAACACCGTTGTATGGAGCATGAAGAGACAAGTTATTAAGGTCAGCCGTGACATGATGAGAGGCTCCGCTGTCCAACAACCAGGAGGAATTAGGTGGAGAGGCTGTGGTGGCCATATTAGCTTGGGGTGGCCACGGAGCAGTAGAACCTGCGATTGGGTTTTGCGGAACAAATTTGAAGGATGGGCATCTCTTGGCAGTGTGCCCTTGGATACCACATACTTGGCAATGACCAAGATAAGGTCTAGGTGTCATTCTAGGGTTGGCTGGGGAAAAATTATTGTGTGGGGAAAAAGACCTATGCTGCAGGTGTGAGTGAGGACGCCAGTTGGATTGTTGATTGGGGTTAGAGTTGTGAGGGGAAAAACGTCCTGTGTTGGATTGAGAGGTTCGTCCATAGTTATGAACAATGGGGTGAGCAGAGGGTGAGAAATGAGGCACCTTGGTAGTTGCTTGGATGGTGGCCTCAAACATAAGGAGCTTCTCATGGAGCTCATCAAAAGAGATAGAGGTATCGCGTGCTTGCACAGCACGTATAAACTCCCTGTAATCATCTCCTAGTTCTTCAAGAATCTTCTCAGTAATATCTTCATGGTCAAGAGGAGCGCTAAGAACAACAAGTTCATCAGCCTTGATTTTGACAGAGTATAAAAACTCAGTGATGCTTAGGGAGCCTTTGGTGAGATTTTTCAGATTTGCTTTGGTTTGTTTGATGCGACCCCTTGAGGGTGTTGCATAAGTGGCTGCAAGAATGTTTCAAGCCTCACGAGCAGTGGAAGCTTGAGCAATAAAAGGTATTATTGTTGGTGAAATGGACCCAATAAGGGCATTAAGAATCAATTGATCCTGGCGTATCCATGCATGATGCTCTGGATTTGGTGTAGTGATGGTGTTTGTGGCTGAGGTAGTGGTGAGATTTTGTGGTGGACAGGGTGTGGTGCCATCAATGTAGCCCTGAAGATCATATCCAATGAATAGAGTTTGGAATTGAAATTTCCAGGATAAGTAGTTGGTGCTGTTAAGCTTGAGAGGAGCCTGAGCCGTGACATTGATTGTCACAAGGGGATGGCTTACTGGTGGTGGTGCTGGGATAATGGAGTCACTCATGGTGATTTACTGGAGCAAAGAGAAGAAAAAAAAATTGTTTATTGTGGATGCTCTGATACCATGTAAACACTGGAAAGTGTATTGCTTGAATCCCGTTTATTAATCATGTACTGTAGGGTATTTATACAGCAGAACCCTTTACAAATCAAGAGAATATTGTTACAACAATAACAGAGGTGAGAATGGTGATTCCTAACAATATGTAACCAATTCCTGACACCTTGAGCAGAGGAGGAATAATAAACTAAATACAAGAATTGATTTAATAACAGCTGGAATGTCTCTTAACACATTTTATATGCTGCTTCTAGACCTAAATACAATCATTATTTAAAAGTTACATGTCTAATAAAATATAACTATATTAAAATTCCTTAACTAAACAAGAAAAGTAAAATAATAGGGAAAACAAGAAATTAAAATAATGCTGTCCTGAAAGCCACCAAAGGGCCCTCGAACATCATCGCCTCAGCCGAACAAACCGTGGAGGAAAAACCCCAGCACTTACTTTTTATTTTTTTTTCTCATTTCAACGGTGTTATTCCTAGCAGACCACCTTTGTATATAGGTTTGGATTCAGAGAATCTTGTCCAAATGCTCATCATAGATCTGAAAATCAGGTCGTAAAATCCAGCTTACAGACCAGCATCCATTAGAGTTTGATCCAACTGTAAACTATATACAATCTAGTAGATTGATGGGTTTGCATCTTTACCAGACAATTACCTTCGTAACATGATACACTGAAGCCTTACCGATGCAAAAACAGAGTAAAAGAAACATAGTACTAGTTAATAACAGCTCATAAGATACAAGTTGTCGGAAAGAAATTGTACAAAAGCTATAATCTTGAAAATTCCGTGGCACCTTCCTATATATTTAACAATGAACAAGTCTTAATGTACATAGTTACGTTATAAACCCTCCATGAAGCGTTGCTGGGTCAACGACCACTGAGGATGGATTCAGAGTCGGAAAAGGAATAGGAAGAAATATGTTCTGATGATATAGGGATTGTTAAAGCATGTTCTCCAGATGCTTCAGTACTGCTAACTGGAACTAAACCAATTCCTGTACCTTGAAGTGGTAGATCAGGCAAAGTAGCATTTCCATCCAAGTATTGCACCGCTTGCCTCATGCTAGGTCTGGCTGATGGAGCGCGATGTGTACAAAGCAGACCCAGCTTCAAAACCAACTCCATTTCTTCCTCCACATAGTTACCTTCCAATCTGGGATCAACTGTCCCCAGAATGGCCCCGCTTTTCCAGCATTCAAATACCCAGTCAACCAGAACAACCTCCTCAGGTGGTCTTTCTGACTCTACAGGCCTCCTTCCACAAGCTACCTCGAGCATAAATGTCCCAAAAGAAAAAACATCGCTGCAGGTACTTGACTTTCCAGTTCTAGCAATCTCTGGCGCAAGATATCCAATTGTTCCAACGACATTGGTTGTGTGGGGAGTTGATCCATGGTCGTGAAACTTAGCAAGCCCAAAATCTCCTAGCCGTCCGTTAAGATTAGCATCTAATAGAACATTGCTAGCTTTCACGTCTCTATGCAGAACAACCTGCTGCCACTCTTCATGGAGGTAAAGAAGGGCAGAAGCAACTCCTCTGAGTATCTGATATCGCCGAACCCAGTTAAGGATCGGTGTGTGATTGCGAAATAGGAGTTTATCAAGGCTTCCCTTGGGCATATAATCATAGACCAAGAGGAGCTCTCCCTTTCGCCGGCAATAGCCTTGGAGCTGGACCAAGTTCCTGTGCCTCAGCCTTCCCATGCTAACAATCTCAGCAACGAATTCCTTCGTTCCATGCCTGGAATCGTGGGATACTTTCTTGACCGCGACTTGCATATTGGAAGAAGGCAACACTCCTCTGTAAACCATTCCAAAACCCCCTCTTCCCAGCAACTCCCTGGCAGCGAAACCCTTAGTTGCTTTGTATAAGTCCTTGTAGGAGAATCTTTGAGGACCATATTCCTGTTCCCAATCTTCGCGCAGTTCTTCATATGTCTTCCTTCTTATTATATAAGCAGCACCAGAGATTGCTAGAAGCAAAATGATTGCTGCTATTGCTGGGACCGCAATTCTTAAATATGGTTTCCTTCTTGGTTTTCTCTGAGGAGGAAGTGAAGGCAACTTTGACACGTCAAGACTTTGAGCTTGTCCGCTTCTGTTGAAGCTCCACCCCAGAATATAGTGGCTGCTTGCCACCGCTCCGGTAGATGAAGAAAAACCAACGTACATAGAATCCAGCATAACAGAAGAAAGATCGAGAGATGTTGACAAGAGAGGCAAGGTTGGTTTTGTTCTTGTGATAGGAGCAACTGTAACGTTGAGTAGCCTCTCTACTTCATTATAATCTATCCACACGTGCATCATATTACCACTTATTAGAGTCAAGCTCGTATTGTCCTTTTCCTCGTCTGAAAAGTAGGTCACTGGAGCAGAATCAATGGATATCACGCTGTTTACATCAATTCCAATGTGGTTGTCATTGATGTCTTTGAGATCCGGGTTTCGAATTGTATCTAGCTCAACGGCCAATAGATGGTTTGAAGACAGCCCATCGGTTGTAATATTGAGGATTCCTAAGTAACGACCTGACAAAGCCCCTGTGAAGTTTACAGATGGAGACACTATGAAGGCGATTCCATGGCCACTAAGTGTCGGCAGCTCAGGAACCATGGCGAACACAAACTGGGTAGAAAATGAGGGAGACCGAGAATTGTTGAATAAAGATGTGCTGAACTGAAAAGGGAATGGGAAGAAAGCGCGGCCAATTTGATGTTTTGAAGTGTTTGTCAGCTCTAAGAGACCATTTGGATGTATTTTTGCAATCTCGTTGAGGAGCAGGTTGGCTCCCGTAAAGCCATGATAGATGAACTGGTTTTCCTCTTGAGCCAGGGCCAAGAGCTTCAAGGAAACAAACAGGCCTGGTAGGAAGAGCAGTAATTTGAACGCGACAACCATCATATGAACAAACAGAAGATTGTTTTTGCTTCTTCGGTTATACATTGGTAAGAGAAAATATACTTTTTGCGCATCAAGTTTTTCCTGAATTGCTGTAACAGGTTCAAATCCTCAGTCTAAAGATTCAATCATTAACATTGTTATGATTTAAGCGCATTTAACCTTCTCCAAAGCTTTTTCTTGGAAAAAACAGGGAAACTACTTTTCAAAGTTGATACAAGGTAAAAGAAAATAAAATTCCCACAGTTTGCAGTGCGCAAGTGTCCGGATTCAGACCTCTTTTTCCAGATTCCCATAGTTTGCTTTCACAGATTTGAAGTGTTGGAGGAACTGTACTTCATTTACGTTAGACAGAAGATTTAGGTAACAAAGAGTACGGTTTTGTAGCATATCATCAATCTATCAATGTAAGAAGAAAAAAAGGCAGTTTAAATGCGTAAACATATCATAAAAATGTCATTTCAATGACGTTATTCCTAGCAGGCTACCTTTGACTGTGCACAGAAGAATGATTCCATCATGGAAAAGCTCCGACGCCTTGTTGAATACGAAGCCATGTTCACACCATCTCTATTTTCTGTAAGGTTCGTCAAATTTTAAGAATCGAAACCTACGTTGCTCAGACATGCGGTGCGCAAGTACTGTCCGGATTCAGGCCTGGTTTTCCAGAATTCCCATAGTTTGTTTTCACAGATTACAAGTGTTGAAGAAACTGCACTTCATTTAGGGTAAGGAAAAGATTGAAGTAACAAAGATCACTGCATCTAAACCAAATTAAAAGTACGTTCAAGCCTGATTCCTATGAGCCGATGGATATGGGATTATAAGAACGTTTTTTACAAAAATATTGGAAAAACAATTAACAAAAAAAAAAAACAATGTTCAAGGAGCACCAACATTTTTAACGGAGCAAAAGTTTTGTTTTTAGGTGAGGGTCTTGATTCAATAAATTTGATTAATTTAATAATATAATAAAAAAAATTAAAAAATTTTATTTTATAATAGTTAACTCTAGAAAATAAAAAAGATGCTCGTTAGAGACTCCTTGTCACTTTGTCATCCACAACGCCTAACCAATAGAAAAAAAAAACAAGTGAAATATTATGAAATGACATATAATGCTTATATTTAATGAATTAATTTAATTTAATATAATAAAAACTAAATTTCTTATAAAAAACTTAATTTATAAAAGAAATATAAATAAAAATACTTGAGATAAATTAGGTCATTTTCAAAACTGATGAAAGTTCCTATAAAAATTAAATAAAAAAATAGTGGAGCTCAATTTTGAATTAAATAAATACTGAATGATAAAATTAAAAAAAATATATTTTTTTAATTTAATTTAATTTAATGCGTGAAGATGACACGTGTATTTCATTTCAACGAGGTCATTTGTAGCTGGCCACCTTCGACTATATACAGAAGAACTGAAAAATGACAAATTTCCATGTCTTCTGGCCATTATTCTTAATTTATTAAAAACTCTAATCTTCAAGAATGGTTGGTCACATTTATTTAACCCTAATTATTTGCCTGCTTTCGGTTTTGATTAATATAGCTAATACAAGTATAATGACAAGATTTATTGGAATCATTTGAATTAACCAACCATTTGATGAACAAATTCACCAAGAAAAATAATATCTTTAGAACAAATTATAGTTAAATAAAAAATTAATTTAAAAAAAAAACCCAAATAACAGTAATTTTACATTAAAAAATCATTATACGATCTTATAACTTATATAGGCAGAAGATAAAGGTATATAATGTTTAGGAGTGTGGTTATTGTTGTTTTTAATTTTTTTTTTGTTGAGAAATACATAAAAATAATATGTTTTTATATTTGAGTTTTACTTATATAAGTACATCAAAATTATCTAAAAATATCATAATAAAATTTAATTTAAAATAAAAATAAAATATTTTTAGATTTGTTTTAAAATAATTTTAAAATACAGTACAAATAATTGGTTAAATTTGCTTTGTAGGGCACAATAGGTTTGTAATATAGGTTTTTAGATTAAGTGACTGTTTGACATTGCGTTCAAAAACATTGTTAATTTTTTTTATAAAACTTTTATTTTTATTTTTTATTTTAAATTATATATTTTAGTGTTCTTATATTATTTTGATGTGATCATGTAAAAAATAATTTTTTTAAAAAAAATATTATTTTGATATATTTTTAAACAAAAAATATTTTAAAAAACAATATCAACCACACTTCCAAACAGATACCGAATCAGGAGCTAAACTAGGGTTTTAACGAAAAATATTTTTTTGTCAGTACATGAAATAATTGAATGATTGAATCATTGACGGTAACATAACTTGCTTTTTTTGTTTGAACATAATTCGTTAGCAAGTAATTATATTTATTTTTCTTACATAATTTATTATTTATTTGATGTGAAAGGCATAAATATTATTTTCCAACAAAATGAAGTTTATCAGCCATAAATCAACAAAGACAGGTTGCCCATAATTTTATATGAATACTAAGTTTAAATAGAATTTGTTATATGTTTCCATAAATCTATTAATTCTGCTTGTTTTGTATGTTAATAATTGAATACATCCAAGAAAGTCCCCCGTACCTATGGGCTCACGCGGTGTGCAGGGAGGGTGTCTAATCGAGCATTTCCTATGTAATGTTTTAAAAGAATATAGAAAAAGCCAACAAAATAATTAGAGGCTTAGAATTAGATGAAAATGAACCAGGGGCATTATGGTAATTGAATAAAATTATATCAATATAAATATACAAAAGAAGAAAAAGAGAGAACTAGAGGGAAACAATATATGAAATAAGTTGATAAGATAATATTTATGTTTTAATATGTATAAAGGCTGGTATTAGTTAAGATTTTTAATCTATTGAAGATTAGGGTTTTGAAAATTTTATTTTAGGTTTAATCGATAATTGATTGTAATGTTTTGGATTAATTGTTATGAGTAATGATTATTTTGGAAGAGTTCAGGTAGAAATAAAGATTTTGAGGTTAATTGATGTGTTGAGTGTAAAATTTTGAAAAATGATGAAAAATCCTTGTTGGATATCTCGATAATGGTCTTGAGATTGAATATGATAAAATTACTTAATTGTAAAAATTACAGTTTAGCCTTTCAACTTTAGAAAAATCAGAGTTTGTCCTCCAAAGTGAAAATTCAAGATTCTAGATCGAATTATGATGAATTATGGACAACAATTCTGTATATTTTTATGATATTTTCACTTTAGTCATTCAATTTGACAAAATTATTATTTAGCCCCTAACAATTTGAGAAAATTCTAGAATGGTCCCTAGATGAAATTTAGATTTTTAGATTGGTTTAGTGAATAATTATCATGACCTAATTTTTGGATCCATGACAACACATAGAAGTGTTCGCTCTTCAATGTTCCATACTTATACGAATCTAAATTTACATACAAACTTATCCTTTAAAGAAGTTAAATAGAATTTAACGCAACATTAATAACAAAATATTTTCAAATAAGGCTTTATCTTATAAGAAGGTTTCTTAAATATGTTATAACAAAAAATATTATAAGGTAAAACTTAAAAATTCAATGAGTATGAGGCTTTGTACCTTGGGATAATCAGTCCACACAGGTTGGTGATTCCCTCGACCAACTAGGATTTCAGATTCGATGTGCATAAAGACTAACATTACTTTGTTAGCATGAGTATTCTGACTGACATATCATAGGTTTATATCATAATCAAATAAACATATTCATATATATTGACTCATATCAAGAGTGTAGATTCAAGAAGTATATATTGACTCATATCAAAATATAGATTCAACAAATGATTATACTTCATCATAACAAAAATGGTAATCGACATATATTATCAATAAATATAATCCAATTCATATTAACAATTCAAATATTTATAATATTTCTCATACATATTGAAAATTATTCACTCACCTATCTCAAAAGTGAACAGAATTCAAAAGTAGATACTGAAGGAAATCCTATTGATGTTTCACATGTAGAATATTGGGATTATCTGAATACAAAAGGAGACATACTAAAAAATTGCTAAAAAGAACTAAAATGCATTTAATAAACTTATTCATGGGTTTAATTCATAATCCTATGTGTTTTTTAATCAAACTATCTATTTTTCTCAAAACCTAAAAATTTAATGGTTTATCCTGAAATTTAATTCAAAATAAAAAATTTGTAAAATTGATAATAACTCACCGAATAAGACTGAATTATAAACCAAAAAAATCTGAAAAACTAATATTACTTTTTGGGACCATTTTGAATTTTTCTCAAATCTTTAGGGGTAAGGTTGTAACCTTGTCAAATTGAAGGACTATGTTGAAGTTTTTCCCATAATCCATCCTCAATTCTTTCGAGAATCTCGAATTTCATTACAGGGACCAAACAATAATTTTTCCAAAGTTTGGGGACTGAACTGTAATTTTCACAAATGAGTGACCAAACTGAAATTTTATCATCTTCACCCTCCAAACTACTGTCCAGATTCCCAAAAAAGGTTTTCAATAATTTGCCATTATTGTTTTACACCTAACACATCAATTAACCTCAAAATCATTTAGAAATTCAATCAATTAGACCCTAACCAAGACATTTAATACTTAACATCTCAATCAATTCATGAATCAAACCCAAAACAAAATCTTCAAGCCCTAATTTTCAATAAATTTAAAATCTTAACTAATAACAACATTTATGCATATTAAAGCATAAACATTACCATAACAACTTATCCCTTCTGCTTCTTTTCTCCTTCCTTTATCTTTCCCTTTTTTCCCTTCTTCTTCTCCTTTCTTTCTGTCCTCCCAATTCTCTCTCTTAAAATCTCATATCTCTTTCTTTTTTCTATTTATATTTATAAAGTTTATACAATTGTTACAATACCCATCATTCATTTATACTTAATTCTAAGTCATCAAGGGCATTGTTGCCTTTAAAAAAAATCAAAACATTACAATAAGTAAGGATTATTTAGTGAATTACTATCAATTTCATGCATTGTTTATTTTGAATTAGATTTTGAAAAACCATTTTTTTTTTTTTGGTTCTTAGTAAAAATAAATAGTTTGGCTTATAAATATATAAGTTTATGAGTTAAACCCTTAATTAAGTTTATTGAATAGATTTTATTTTTTTACTTGTTTTTTAGTATATCTCATTTTGTATTCAAATAATCCTGATATTTTTCCTAAAGGATATCAAAAGGATTTCCTTCAATATCTACTTTTGTGTTCCATTCCATTTTGAGTTAAATGAGTGAATAATTCTTTATACGTATGAGAAATATTATAAATAGTTGAACTGTTAAAATGAATTAGATCATACTTCTTCATAATAAATATGTTTATTATCATTTTTTGTTACGATATAACATGATCAATTGTTAAAATTTGAATTCATAATATGAGCCAATATATTTTTCTAGATTTATAGTTTTTTATTTGATTGATGTCATGAATTAGAGCTCTAAAATAAAAATCTATGTGTTTAATTATAATGTTAACCTATAATATGCTTTTGAGAATACTCATGCTATGATATAGGGATTGTTAAATCATGTTCTCTAGATGCTTCATGCTAACATTAGTCAACCATTTCGTATACAAGTTAATAACAGCTCATAAGATACAAGCGGTTGGAAAGAAAGTGTACAAAAGCTACAATCTTAAAATTTCCTTGGCACCTTCCTATATATTTCACAATGAACAAATCTTGATGTGCATATTTACGCAACCAATCTTCCACTAAGCACTTCTGGTTCAACGACCACAGAGCATTGATTCGGACAAGTTACAGGAAGAAATATGTTCTGATGATATAGGGATTGTTAAAACATGTTCTCCAGATGCTTCACTGCTAACTGGAACTAAACCAATTCCTGTACCTTGAAGTGGTAGATCAGGCAAAGGAGCATTTCCATCCAAATATTGCACCACTTGCCTCATGCTAGGTCTGGCTGATGGAGTGCGATGTGTACAAAGCAGACCCAGCTTCAAAACGAACTCCATTTCTTCCTCTGCAGAGTTACCTTCCAATCTGGGATCAACTGTCCCAAGAACGACCCCTCTTTTCCAGCAATCAAATACCCAGTCAACCAGAACAACCTCCTCAGGTGGTCTTTCTGACTCTACAGGCTTCCTTCCACAAGCTACCTCGAGCATAAATGTCCCAAAAGAAAAAACATCGCTGCTCGTAGTTGACTTTCCGGTTCTAGTAACCTCTGGTGCCAGATATCCAACAGTTCCAACCACATTGGTTGCTTCGGGTGTTAATCCATGGTCGTGAAACATAGCAAGCCCAAAATCTCCTAGGAGTCCGTTAAGATTAGCATCTAATAGAACATTGCTAGCTTTCACGTCTCTATGCAGAACCACCTGCTGCCACTCTTCATGGAGGTAAACAAGGGCAGACGCAACTCCTCTGAGGATCTGATATCGCCGAACCCAATTAAGGCTCGGTGTGTCATTGCGAAATAGGAGTTTATCAAGGCTTCCGTTTGGCATATAATCATAGACCAAGAGGAGCTCTCCCTTTCGCCGGCAATAGCCTTGGAGCTGGACCAAGTTCCTGTGCCTCAGCCTTCCCATGCTAACAATCTCAGCAACGAATTCCCTAGTTCCTTGCCTGGAATCATGCGATACTTTCTTGACTGCGACTTGCATATTGGATGAAGGCAATACTCCTCTGTAAACCATTCCGAAACCCCCACTTCCCAGCAACTCCCTGTCAGCGAAACCCTTAGTTGCTTTGTATAAATCCTTGTAGGAGAATCGTTGAGGACCATATTCCTGTTCCCAATCTTCGCGCAGTTCTTCATATGTCTTCCTTCTTATTATGTAAGCAGCACCGGAGATTGCTAGAAGCAAAATGATTGCTGCTATTGCTGGGACCGCAATTCTTAAATATGGTTTCCTTCTTGGTTTTCTCTGAGGAGGAAGTGAAGGCAACTTTGACACGTCAAGACTTTGAGCTTGTCCGCTTCTGTTGAAGCTCCACCCCAGAATATAGTGGCTGCTTGCCACCGCTCCGGTAGATGAAGAAAAACCAACGTACATAGAATCCAACATAACAGAAGAAAGATCGAGAGATGTTGACAAGAGAGGCATGGCTGGTTTTGTGCTTGTGATTGGAGCAACTGTAACGTTGAGTAGCCTCTCTACTTCATCATAATCTATCCACAAGTTCATCATATTACCACTTATTAGAGTCAAGCTCTTATTCTCCTTTTCCTCGTCTGAAAAGTAGGTCACTGGAGCAGAATCAATGGATATCACGCTGTTTACATCAATTCCGACGTGGGTGTCATTGATGTCTTTGAGATCTGGGCTTGGAACCGCATCTAGCTCAACTGCCAATAGATGGTTTGAAGATAGGCCATTGGTTTTAGAATTGAGGATCCCAAAGTACTCAGCTGACAAAGCCCCTGTGAAGTTCACAGATGGAGAGACTGTGAAGGCTATGCCTTGGCCACCAAGTGAAGGGAGCTCAGGAACCATGGCGAACACAAACTGGGTAGAGAATGAGAAAGGCCGAGAATTGTTGAATAAAGATGTGCTGAACTGAAGAGGGAACGGGAAGAAAGCGCGGCCAATTTGACGTTTTGAAGTGTTTGTCAGCTGTAAGAGACCATTCGGATGGATTTTTGCAATCTCGTTGAGGAGCAGGTTGGTTCCAGTGAAGCCATGATAGATGAACTGGTTTTCCTCTTGAGCCAAGGCCAAGAGCTTCAAGGAAACAAACAGGCCTGGTAGGAAGAGCAGTATTTTGATCGATGCAATCACCATAAGAACGTGCAGAAGATTATTTTTGCTTCTTCAGTTATGTATAGGTAAGAGAAAACAATAGCGCAACTCCAAGGACTCATATTCCATGAAAACTTTTCCCAACTTGATTGGCCTTCAGAAATTGTCGGTTTGTTTATTTAAATTCTTTTTTGAAAAAAAAATCATTTTTTTTTAAATTATATTTTTTTAGTGTTTTTATATTATTTTCTATATTAATATCAAAAACATTTCAAAAAAATAATAAAAAAATATTATTTTAATACATATTCAAATAAAAAATACTTTAAAAAACATCATAATCAGACCATCAAAGCCACCATGTATTGGTTTGGCCACTAGAAAAGTCAGCAGGGAAGAGTAATGGATAGGCTGGTAAGCTAGCTGGGATGATAGGAATATGGGGTAAAAGAACACAAACTTTGCACCTCAAGTTTTCCTTAATTGTCGCTGCAGCTTCGAATCCTTTGTCTCTTCCCATTGTTACGACTTTTTATAGTGGCTGGTCGGAAAAAATCTGATAATTTTCGATAATTTATTATGGATTTTATCAAATCATATATACACCAGGGCCCCATTGCTAAGCTCCAACTGAGGCTTGTTGTCCTCGAACAAATATTTTGATATGAAAAATCTGTAATTTTAGATGCAACAGCTGTATCCAAACTACTTTAAACCAGTCAAAGTTCATAAGATCCTCGTCATAATATATTGTTTGAGTTAATTTCGTTATTTATTTTTTCAAATTAATCGTTAGTTAATATATGATTTTATGGATATGGAATTTGGAAGTAAATATATCGGTGAGATTAATTTTTTTTTTAATTTTCATTATTAATTTTTATTATTTATAACTGTTGAGATCAAACTGAATAGCAATTATCCAGTTTAAATCAAAATATAATTATTGCGTGGACAATCATATAGTTTTTATGTTTTTTTCCCAGCAGTTTTGATGATTTAGTTGTATCTTAGAAGTAGTTTAGATGATTTAGTTATATCTTAAAAATGTTCTCTGTATGAAATAATTAAACACCTTAAAAACAATGTTTTCACATCTTTAAGTCTATTTTTTTTTTTTTCATTTGTTTTCATTTGAAAGCTTCACGTGACAACTATTATATGGTAAAATCTAATGTAATTGTAATGCAATAAAATATTTAGTATGGTTTGATATATAGAATGATTTGAAAAACTTGTTGCTTGAAGCTTAAGACCACACTTTTGTCTAATTTTATTTTAAATACAAAATATTGGCTCAATAAAACTTAATTAATTAATGACTTGCTAAAATTGAATAAAATTTGACTACATTAACAACAAAAAATTCTTAATAAATTGATCAAATTAACTTAAAAAATCTATATTAACTTGACAAGTCAATGTATCTTGATATTATGATAATATCTTTGATATTATGATAACATGATATCTTTTAAAAATATTTTTTTAAGAAAAATGTATTAATACAATTTATATATATAATAATATTGAGTCTTAGATTTCCAGAAATAAGAATTGTTTTATTCATTGTTAAGAGGACTATAAATAGTCATACAATCATTAAAAGAAAATAACGACAATGTTAATTAGTCGTGAATCATACAAAGGAAATGAATCATTCCCTTAGCTCTAGGGATCATCAATCCCTGATTTCTGGGGATTCTTATTAGCAGATAACAGAAATGCTAAGTCAATATAAATATTAAGGTAACTCCTAATTTGACGTAACATTCCCTCCCTTAAACTGACAACATCATCTTCAGTTTACTCCTAGACTTTCATGAACACCAAGTGCCTTTCGTAGCTCTTCAAACACAGCTCGTGTTAATGGTTTGGTCATGATATCTGCGAGTTGTTCTTGAGAATGACAATACTGCAGTGTTATACTCCGTCTCGAGTCAAATCACAAAGGAAATGGAAATGAACATCAATGTGTTTACTTCGACCATGCATGATTGGGTTTTTGGAGAGTTTAATTGTGGAACTATTGTCACAAAATATTAGTGTGTTACCAGTAAAGACATGATCCAGTTCTTCCATCATTCTCTTCAACCACATAGTCTGGCAAGCACAGTAGGTTGTGACAATAAACTCAGCTTCAATGGTAGAAAGTGTGACGACAGACTGCTTCTTTGAGGACCAAGATATAGCTCCAGCACTTAGCAAAAATACAAACCCCGAAGTGCTTTTCCTATCCTCCACATCTCCCGCATAGTCACTGTCGGTGTAAGCAAGAAGTTCTTTATCACTATCTGCTTTGTATAGTATCCCATAAGATAATGTCCCCTTGATGTACCAAAATACTCTCCTGATAGCTTGATGATGGAGTTCCGTGGGATGTGCCAAATATCTGCTTATAAGATTAACAACAAACATAATATCTGGTCTGGTAGACGTTAAGTACATTAAGTTGCCTATCATATGCATGTACAATATACCTCTTATTGATATGCAAGCAGATCCTGTAGTAAACTTAAACCCAGGAATAATAGGATTGTGCACAGCATTACACTCAGCCATACCAAATTGTTCCAATATCTCCTGTTCATATTTCTTTTGGCAAATGAAGATACCATCAGCTTGTTGTAAAACTTCTAAGCCAAGAAAATATCGTATTTTCCGAGATTGGTCATGTCAAATTCTTCCATCATGGAATGTTTAAATGATCTAAACATTGCTTCATCATTTCCGGTAAAGATGAGATCGTCTACATAGAGATACACAATCAATAAGTTACCCCATGAGGATTTCTTTATAAACAACATATGTTCATAGGGGCATTTTTCAAAACCTTCCTTCAGAAAGTATGCTTCAATACGACTGTACCACGTCTTTGGTGCCTGTTTTAAGCCATACAATGCTCTTCGCAAATGATAGACTTTGTTTTCTGCCCCTTTTACTATGTAGCCTAGAGTTGCTCAACATATACCTCCTCGTTCAGCTCACCATGAAGAAATGCCAACTTGACATCTAACTGAAATAGAGACCATCCCTTTTGAGTTGCTAAGGCCAGTACTAGTCGTATAGTATCCATGCGAGCTACAGGAGCAAATACTTCAGTGTAATCCACCCCATATTGTTGCGTGTATCCTTTTGCGACAAGGCGAGCTTTATACTTGTCAATTTCTCCATGTTCATTCAACTTTGTCTTATATATCCACTTCACCCCAACTATTGTTGCTCCCGTGGAAGTTCAGTGAGATCCCATATGTTATTTCTTTTGATTGCTGCAATTTCAGTTTCCATAACACATCTCCATTTAACACTTTGAGTTGCTTCTTCATATGTTATTGGATCTGCATCAACAAGTATGACAAATTCATCTTGATTATTCACCATATTGACTCCTTCCCATCTGTCATAATCACGTAACCAGGCTGGGGGTTGTCGATTTCATCTCTCAACAGTATGATTTTCTGTCAGCTCAGTACCAATCCCACCCTCATTGGCTTCCCCTGCTTCTCCACCAGTATTCCTCTCTTCTGCAGAAATATTTCCACCATTCTCACCATCAGCATCAGCACTGGGTGTTGTTTTTGCAGAATTATTTCCACCATTCTCACCATTAGCATCATCAGCATCAGCACTAGGTGTTGTTTCTGTAGAATTGTTTCCACCATTCTCAACATCAGTATCATCAACATCAACATTGGGTGTTGTTTTGATGCTATCTTCATCTATTTCCCCCCACTCCAGAGGAGCCTATATTGTTGCAGCATGGTCTGCATTCGAAGGCCAACTATCTTCTTCTTTAAACATAACATCATGACTGACAATTATGCGTTGAGAGAGGGGATCATATAGTCTATAGGCTTTGGATTCTTCATTAATTACTAGCAGCACACATTTCAGGCCTTTACTGTCAAGTTTGGTGCATTTATTGTCTGGGATATGAGCATAAGAGACACATCTAAATACTCGAAAGTGACCAACAGCTGGTTTAGTCTCACTCCAAGCCTCCTTTGGTGTTTTGTTCCTTACTGCCAGTATGGGGCTTTTGTTGAGGATATGCATTGCCCAGTTGACAGCCTCGGGCCAAAAAGTTTTGGGGAACTATCTTCTGGTGAGCAAGCTTTTAACCATGTTCATGATCGTGCGATTTTTCCTTTCAGCCACACCATTTTGCTGAGGAGTGTAGGCTACTATGAGTTGTCGATGGATTCCATGGATTGCACAGAATTCATTGAATTCCTTTGATGTGAATTCTCCCTCTCTATCAGTGCATAAACTCTTGATACTAGTGTCAATTTCCTTTTCAACTTTTGTTTTGAATAGTTGAAATTGTTTAAAGGCACTTGATTTGTATGTCAAGAAGCGAACCCATAGTTTCCTGCTAAAATCATCAATAAAGGTTAGGAGGTACCTTTGATGACTGTTGGAGATGGATGAAATTGGTCCGCAAATGTCAGCATGTAGGAGTTTAAGAGGTTGAGAAGCTCGCCACATACTCTCTTGTGGAGACGAATTTCTATGTTGTTTGCTCAGCACACAATCTTCATATAATGGATTAGTACATTTTAGGTGTGGTAATCCATGAACCGTTTGCTCTGTTGCAGAGTTTTTAGTCCACTAAAACTCAGATGGTCATACCTGCAATGCCACAGGTTGTCCATGCTTTGTGCTGGAGTTAGTAAACAATGTTGATCATGAATTTAAACCTTTGCAATAAGGATAAACATCCTGTTAAGACTCATGGTGATTTCAATGATATGGCCTCTTTCAGGATGATATACCTTGCACTTATTATTCTGTAATAAGATGGTCAGCCCCCTCTCCTGCAATTGACCGATGCTTAATAGATTATTCTTTAGATCAGGAATGTAAAATACCTCTGAGAACACCTGTGGTATATTGTTAACTTGAAAGATGAATCCTGCCTTTTCCCATTACAGCAATGCTGGAATTATTCCCAAGCTTGACTATCTTGCAAAAGCTTTCATCCAGTTCAAGAAAGAAATTTGTGCCCAGACATGTGATTACTGCATCCTGAATCTAAGAACCATGTAGTTTCATCTTGTGCCTTCTCAATGTGATCCATTAGAAGTAGCTCTTCAGTTGTGTAATCTTCCACATTAATGGCAGCAGGTGTCTCCTTGTCTAGCTCATTGTTTCTTGAATCCATCTCTCCATTTTTCCTGCACTGTCAACATATGCCATGAGTAATAATGGCTCGTTAGTTTCCACATAGTGAGCTTGTCCCTCTTTTTCTCTACTCTTCTTTGGGCACTCATATTGGAAATAACCAAGATCATGACAGTAAAAACATTCAACAAGGATTTTGTCAAATCCTTGTCGCCCACAGCCACGTCCCCTTCCTCGATAGCTGCTGCTGCTCCTATTGTACTTATTGCCACTATTGTCGTAGGTGATATTCAATGCCTTCTCTTCCACTACATGGTTGTGAATATGTTGATCATGAACCAATAAGCTGCTTTGTAATTCATCAATGGACATGGTGTCTAGATCTTTGGATTCCTCAATAGAGCAAACCACATAATCAAAATTTGAAATCATAGATCGCAATATCTTTTCTATAATAGTAACATCACTCATTTTTTCACCAAGAAATCTCAACTTATTGGTGATAGTAAGAGTACGAGCGAAGTAATCAGAGATGGTCTCACCATCTTTCATGTGAAGGATCTCAAAATCCTTACGAAGTGCCTACAACTGGGCACGTTTGACCCTTGCATTCCCTTGAAACTTCTTTTTCATAGAATCCCAGATTCCCTTCGAAGTTTCCTTGTCTAAGATAGTCTCAAGGATTGATCGATCAATGGCTTGAAAGAGGTAGTTCTTTGCTCGTAAGTCTTTCAATTTTTGATCTGCCATGGCCTTTTGTTGTTCATTCAAGAGAGTAGCATCTCCTTCTTCAACAGATACTCTAGCTTCAACTACGTGCTAGTATTCCTTGGAACGAAGGAAATTCTCCATCATCATGCTCCAATGGTCATAGTGCCCCACAAATCATGGGATTGCTGGTTGCACAAAACTGCCTTCACTTGTCATCTTTAGTTGCGGTTATAGAAATGAGAAAATAGTTTTGGCTCTGATAACAAATGTTAAGTCTTAGATTTCCATAAATAAGAACTGTTTTATTCATTGTTAAGAGGACTATAAATAGTAATACAATCATTAAAAGAAAATAATAGCAATGCTAATTAGCCGTGAATCATACAAAGGAAATGAATCATTCCCTGAGCTCTAGGAATCATCAATCCCTGATTTCTAGGGATTCTTATTAGAAGATAACAGAAATGCTAAGTCAACAGAAATATGAAGGTAACTCCTAATTTTACGTAACAAATAACACATCAAAATTATTAAAAAAATACTAAAAAACACCAATTATATTTTTTAAAATAAAACAAATTCAAAACAATAAAATAAAAATTGCGGCACTCTTGATAACTCGCTTTAATGACTCGAGCTTCTTTTTTTTCTTGGATCAAACTTGAAGTCACACAATGACAACCACTCAGTACAGGCTACACATAATATCTTGGCAATATATAAGCTAGCCCGATGGAGTGCAGTAGTCAGCAAGAAAGATGCAGAAATGGATTGATGCCACTAAAGCAAAGCGGTTACTGGAAAACAAGGAAGGCCTTCACAGTCTTTGTTGCAACATGTGTAATGAGATTGATCATCATGGTGATCTGCCTGACGTTACTTTTTTTTAATGTGAGAATATCCGGAAAGCATATTTTGTAGAATCGGATGAGCGAATAAAATCTTTGTTGTTTCAAAATCTTACAAGGAGTATATATTCTGACTAGAACTCAAAACCTAGTATAGAATTGGCAAACCATCTGTGATCACACTAGAACAAAATAATTGAGGCCAATCTGGCGCCAGACGTTACTTTAAAGATACTGGAAAGTGGAAAGCATAAATCCACCCAGGATGATTCCTTCACCAAAACCCCATGACAGTCTGTAATATTTTTTTTTTAAAAAAAAGAAGAAATTCTATAGAATTAAGCACTTTCGTGACCTCTCACCTACCCTTATTTGGCCCTATAAATACCTATATTATCCCCAAGCTCTTTCATATCAACTCCTTCCTGGGAAATTCTCGTATACAAGTCCCACACAGGTGACAAAAAATGAAGCCAGGTTTTGCAGCTATTTTTCTTGTGTGCCTTGTTTTGATCAGTTCCTCTTTGTTTGAGGTCACAATGGCTGGCTCGGGTATAATTATACAAGTTGGAATTGTGCTTTTGCATCCTTGTTTTGTTTATAATACATATTTAGTAAAACTAACTGTTAATTTATGGTGTGTGGCTTTACAAAATAGGATTCTGTGACTCAAAGTGCCAAGTGAGGTGCTCCAAAGCAGGAAACAAAGACCGGTGCTTGAAGTACTGTGGAATTTGCTGCGAGAAGTGCAAGTGCGTGCCATCTGGGACTTATGGGAACAAGAACGAGTGCCCTTGCTATAGGGACATGAAGAACTCCAAGGGCAAACCCAAGTGCCCTTGAGCTTGTATATATAATGATGCCGAGTCTTACAGATTTATGTCTGCATGCTGAGTTGGGTCGTAAAACTACTAGTTATTAGGTCATGATAACTGAAATATTAATCAGCTGGGGAAATAATGTGGATGATCTGTGTCTATTCCGGTGATTGCCACCGGAATACTCTACATCTTGTATACCGTTCCGGTTAAATTAGCAGAAATATTGATAATGATGATCTACATTTATAAAACTCTTCCCTTTTCTTCCAAACAATGATTGCCTGCGATCCTTCTCTTGATCTAATAGTGTGAATGTACGCAAGGCCAGTCCATCTTTTTAGTTATGGCTCTAATAAATAATATAGTTATTAAGGCTTTGTTTGTTATGTTTCAAAAATGTTTTTATTTTAAATTTTAAATTAATTTTTATTTTTAATGCATTAAAATTTGTTTTTTCAATTTTAAATTAATTGTTTTTGTGTTTTTAGATATTTTCATGTATTGATATCAAAAATAATTTTTAAAAACAAAAATATTATTTTAATACATTTCTAAACAATAATTTTTATTGTTTTAGCAGTAATGGTATTTTTAGATGTGAAGGCTTCAATATTGTTGTTGTTATAATAGGGTGAGTTGATGGTTTCATTATATCAAACCTTGCATGTATAGATATTATATTTTATTTTTGAATTAGCAAAACATATTAATTATTTCAATCCCAACAGTAATAAAAATTGTTAACTATGTCTGCATTAACAATTCTAATGTTTAAGGCTTGTCAAATTTTAAGAAACGTTGGCTTTCTGATGTTCAATATTTAACTCTACATTTTTGTCTGCTTTGGATTATCCAAATTTAATAAACAAATTCATCACCATAATTACTTTAACATGGAATATTAATATCTTTAGAATAATAAATTTCAGATGAGTAAAAATTTAATCTGCAAACACCCTTCATTAACATGCTTTTAAGGTGATGTAGGGATTGTTAAAACATATCCCACAGTTTGATCCTGCTGGAGTAAACTCTGTACGAGCTCGTAGCTTGATTATCTAGCTGATCATGCATTGCATCTTTACCAGCCAATTACCTTCGAAACATGTTATCCTAAAGTCTTACCGATGCAGAAACAGAGTAAAAGAAACATAGTACAAGTTAATAACAACTCATAAGATACAAGTGGTCGGAAAGAAAATGTACACACGCTACAATATTCAAAATTCCGTGGCACCTTCCTCAATATTTCACAATGAACAAGTCTTAATGTACATATTTACGTTATAAACCCTCCATGAAGCGTTGCTGGTTCAACGACCACCGAGGATTGATTCAGAGTCCGACAAGGAATAGGAAGAAATATCATCGGGTGATGTAGGGATTGTTAAAACATGATCTCTAGATGCTTCATTGCTAGCTGGAACTAAACCAGTTCCTGCATCGTGCAGTGGTAGATCAGGCAAAGTAGCATTTCCATCCAAATATTGCATCCCTTGCCTCATGCTAGGTCTAGCTGCTGGAGTTCCATGTGTGCAAAGCAGGCCTAGCTTCAAAATCAACTCCATTTCTTCCTCCACATAGTTACCTTCCAATCTGGGATCAGCTGTACCGAGAATGGCTCCTCTTTTCCAGCATTCAAACACCCATTCAACCAGAACAACCTCCTCAGGCTGTCTTTCTGACTCGACAGGCTTCCTTCCACAAGCTACTTCGAGCATAAATGTCCCGAAAGAAAAAACATCGCTGCAGGTAGTTGACTTTCCTGTTCTAGTAATCTCCGGTGCAAGATATCCAATTGTTCCTACGACATTGGTTGTGTGTGGAGTTGATCCATGGTCATGAAACTTAGCAAGCCCGAAATCTCCTAGCCGTCCGTTAAGATCGGCGTCTAATAGAACGTTGCTAGCTTTTACATCTCTATGCAGGACAACTTGTTCCCACTCTTCATGGAGGTACAGAAGAGCAGATCCTACTCCCCTGATGATTTGATATCGCTGAGCCCAGTTGAGGTTTGTTTTTTCGTTACAAAATAGGAACCTGTCGAGGCTTCCGTTAGGCATATAATCATAGACCAAGAGAAGCTCTCCTTTCCGCCGACAGTAGCCTAAGAGCTGTACTAAGTTCCTATGCCTTAGCCTCCCCATGGTGGCAATTTCAGCTACAAATTCCTTCATTCCCTGGTTCGAATCATGAGAGATCTTCTTGACTGCAATTTCCAACTTGGAAGAACGTAATTCTCCTCTGTAAACCCTTCCAAAACCTCCATATCCAAGGAGTCCTTTGTCTTTGAAACCTTTAGTTGCTTTGTAGAGATCCTTGTAACGAAACCTTTGAGGACCATATTGCTGCTCCCAATCCTCGTGTACCTCTTCATATCTCTTCCTCATAAGGTACGTGGTTGCGAAACATGCTATGAGCAAAAAAGTTACTGTTACAAATGGGATCATAATTCGTAAATCTGGTTTGTTAGCTGAGCTTTTTTCATGAGGAAGTGAAGGAAGCTTTGAAGTGTCTAGGCTCTGTGCCTGCCCACTTTGGTTGAAGCTCCATCCAAGAATATAGTGATGACTGGATACAGAACCAGTGGATGAAGAGAAACCAACGTACATAGACTCCAAAACAACTAGAGAAAGATTAATAGGTGTTGACAAGAGAGGCTTTTGAGGTTTCATGACACTTGCAGGAGCTAGTGTTACGTTGAGTAGCTTCTCCATCTCATCGTAGTCTATCCACACTTGCATTGGATCCCCACTTGTGAGCTGCAGGGTTTCATTTCCCCCTTCATGTTCTGAAAAGTATGATGCTGGTGCAGATTGAATGGATGTCAAATTGTTGACATCTATCCCAACATGATTGTCTCCGATATCTCTAAATTCAGGGCTTCTCACAGCATCAAGTTCAATGGCAAGCAGGTGATTTGAAGATAAACCGACTGTGGTGGAATTAAAGAGTCCAAGATATTGAGTGGCAGTGGCACCCTTGAACTCCGTAGATGGAGAAATAGTGAACGCAATGCCATGTCCACCACGCGTAGGCGTCTCGGGAACCATGGCAAACACAAAGTTTGTAGAAAATGAAAGGGACCTAGAGTTATTGGAGAAAGATGATTCGAAATGGAAGGGGAATGGGAAGAAAGCATGGCCAATCTGCTGCTTTGAAGTGTTTGTCAGTTCCAACAAGCCATTGGGGTGAACACTTGCCATCCCGTTGAGGCTCAGGTTGGCTCCCGTGAAGCCATGGCAGATGAATTGGTGCATCTCTTGAGCCAAAGCCAAGTGTTTTAAGGATATGAAAAGAGGTAGCAGAAAATGGAGTGATCGAAGTAAGGCTTCCATTGAGAAAAATTAGAGACAGAAGGAGATGTTTGCTTATTCATCCTTTTAAAAACTTCTGCGGCGTGAACCTGTAGCCTTCGCTGCATTTACATTCGAATCCTTCAGCCAAAACTTCGACATGCTTTGCGCAGATGCAACGTCAACAACTTGGACTTGAGGAAAGCAATGACAAAATAAAACATCGTGTGACTGAAGTTAGAAACAGCTTGCGACTGCTAATTGGCTCTATAGGTCCCACATAAAGACAATTCTAGAGCAGAAAAAAAAAATATATATATATATATACATGTTATTCAAGGAAGAACAGCAAGAATATCTTAACTACGTGAATTATTATACTTCAACTACATGGAGTTGGCATTCAGTGCTTAGGCTTTGTTCTGAAGAATTAAGGGACAGAAGTTTCAGTGTGAGTTTGCAATTTGTCGATCACAGACTAGTAGCAAAGGCGGTTCGTTTCTTAGCACAAGTAGAACAACATGCATGAAATAGATTTTGGCAGCCTGATGCCAAAAATGTGAACTGATGTTCCTCCCATTTTGTTCAAGTTTCTACAAATGCAGGCATCAGATGCTTTGAATTCTCATGACAAATAGTAGTGGAGAAATTTAGGGGATTTCTTTTCAATAAAAATCTTTGACTTGTCCACATAAAATACATAAATAAATAAATAAAGCAGCAATGACCAGATAATATTGACATCTGCTCCTCCCTTCCAAGTTTCAATAATAAATTCAATTACAGGCTTGAAATACTGTTTAGTCTGATGTCACCCCTGATTCCTAAGGATACTACAACCAGTAACCTGTCGGGTTTGGTGAGTTCTTTTACGAGAAATGGTGTTCGAAGCATCGTCAACAGCTTTAAATCGAGCAAAAATAGGTTGGCCATTACAAAACCAGGGGAACATTCATGATAACTGATCCCAGCCCTGGTGGTCTTTATCTACACAACTGTAATAGAAGTTGAAACTACTATCTAGGAAGGACACGTGACTGCGATCAAAAGCAACGTGGTTTTGGTATTTTTCCCAGGGATCAGCACGCAGTTCTCAGGCTTTGGTGGTCATTTTAGGTACTTATCGTATCATCATCAGCTAAGACTGTTAGTTTTTCTGTGTATAATGAAAAACAAGCACATGCCACTAATCTTCCTGCCAGAAAGATCGAATCTTAGCCCCACCACCATGATGTCCTTTTTTGAATATCTGCTATCACGTAATTATCAGCATTAATGAGCTCATAATCTTGATTTAGCAGCATTTTGTTACTGTGTTCTCTCTCCCTGTGTATAATATTCGCGGTCAAAAAAAAAAAAAGGCAAAACGCACCTTCCGATCGACAGAGATCAGTTAATTGATGCTCATAAAACATTAGTAAAAGAAAATAGCTATTCCTCGTGATTCCCAGAATTCCATTCCATCCACTTTGCCACTGATATTAAGCTCACCTGCTGCTCAAAAGTGAGCCCTTATAGACAAATCCCATCAGGTGATAAAACATCGCTGATTATACTACCACTCTGATGATTGAATTAGTTTCAGATGAGGAATAGGAAGAAATGTTACATTCAATGCAGGGATCCACAAAATACAATCTCTAATTACTTATCGCTAATTCTAATCAATTATTGCCACCATCATTGGCAAACTGCTTATTATCATATATAGAATTTGGTACTGTCGAATTCCCCATTCAGTTGGCTTGAAGTATTCTTCCATGGTTTTCTTCCTCAACAACTGCATCGACAACATATCCCATGAGCAAAAGGAGTTATTCCTGATGTACTTGTCAACAAATTATACTGCAGATTTTAGCCCTAGTCGCAGGTCAGGACAACCCTTTAATAATAGTAAATATGATAAAATCATGTTACAACCTATAATCCTTTCTGATTATAGCTTCTCTCCACCAATATTTCTAATTAATTGCGCTACTAGAGAATGAGGAAAAAATTAAGTTACCTTCATGAGCATCGAATGAGATGGGAATATTTGAGGATGAGTTCTTAGCTGAATGGTAAACTGTAGGTTGGGAGGACTCCGAGCCCCGAAGAAGAGAGTTTACGGCATCTTTCACCTTATCCACCATACTCACATCACCAGCAGCTTTCCTTGGACTTATTGCTTGGGATATCACTTGAGAAAGTGCTCTGTCATCTTCCCCTGGCTCGAATTTGTGCATTATATACTCCTTCACTGAAACTCCCTTATCCCATTTTTGCTCTCCGGTTATGAAATGGTAACCAGATGCTGCATCTGTTGGGGCTCGGGCTGGATCTGATGCAACTTGGTCTGGTGCTACTTTGGTTGGTGCTGCATCTGGTGCTTCAGGGGTTGAAATAGTAAGGCTTTGAATCTTGGAAATTAAGGCATGGGTGGCATCAGAAACTGTGGCGTATGCCGGTGCCAGCTTTTCGGACATAGTTTCAGTTACTGGCTTGTCTTCAGCTGCACAGATTACACTACCAGGCAAGACATGCTTCTCTGGTATCACAGGAACTGCTCTTGGATGCTGTCTAGCTGCCTCCTTGTACCCCTCAGGAGCCATCTCTGATTCGTACACTGAGAGATCATGTAGACGAGTTAATTAAATGCACATTAATTTAGGCAAATATTCCAAATAAATTCTTCTCTTAAGATTTTATGTGTTCCTATTATACGAAGAATAAGACTATGATTGAAGTTACTTGGCGCTCCAAGATATTCAGGATCTTCTTCATCTTCATCATCATCCAGGCTAACACCCCATGAAGGAGTGGTGTTACTGTCATCACTGTGCTTCTTTTTGATGAGATTGCTTCGCCATTTCTTGGCCCTCTCCTTCACTTTGGCAATAACAGATTTCTTGTGATTGGGGGATTGATCATGCTCCAGGTCATGGTCCTTCCGAAAAGTTGGTGAGGATTGTGGTGACCACCTGGATACTTCTTCAGCTGTTTTTGCAAGCCTTGTAGGTCAGAAGTGACAGGAACATGAATTTTCAAGACTTGGTATCAATTAAATTCATTTATTTTTCACGAACAAATTACGTTGTAAGCTAAATTAAAACACATTTGCTATCAATTCTCAATATCTGAAAAAGAAAGAGTTGATGTGTGAGCTGAACACAAACAAATCCTATAATATTCTTAAGCTGCCGACAAGCAATTGCTCAACCACTTGTTATTCCCATTTCCTATTACACTCGAGTTCAAGCCTCCTTGGAGAACCAAGAACCGATAACCCTTTCTTCTATCATGGATGATTATATTAGAGTTTATGCAATTACCTCGTAGAAGGTCTTCCACAGTTGGGCTGGTTGGAGTTCTAGGACCGTTGCCATGTCTGTGCCTGACAGCAATTGGAGCCATTGCTCCAGTACGTGATTGAGGGTGTGCCATGAATTCCTTCAGCATTGCTTTTCTCCCCTGTTGCCCATCCTCTGCTCTGCATCTCTTATCACAGAGAGGGAAATTTAAGAGAACGGGGGATGCCCATGCATCTCTCTCCCGGAGTTCTTGCACAGGCAGTGAACAAGAGCCGCATGTCATCTGTGGTAAAAGGTAGACTTGTGGGCTCCAGTTTTACACGTGGCAATAAGATAATGCAGCTTAATTGATTGCAATTGCTTGTCACAAAAAGTCACCTCCTGAAATAGCAAGTTGACTAAGCCTGCATATACAGAAGGCGACAACCATCCTAACCCTGAATATCGTCATCAATTTAGCTGCTCCTGCTTTGTCTCAATTCTGAAAACTAACTACATTGTCTCAAACATACAAACTTTGGTTATAAGAAAACCTTGAGAGCATGAGCATCAAATCCAAAAAAAATAGCCAAAGCGTGAAGATATACAAAATTTATGAGCATGTAAATTCTTCACAGTGACGACTTCTCTCATATCAAATCCACTTCAAATAAGCCCAAAGCATCTATAGGGAAAAGAAAAATCACAACCAAATCTATATTTTTATGTAGGTTCTTCTCAAAACACTCGGGGTCTGGTGGAACTACATTGTGACGTTCCATCATAGTTTTGTCCAGGAAAAAAATGTTATTGTAAATAAACGAAGAAACGAAAATTTAACATCACATTAAAATGTATGACCCTCGTAAAATTTCCTTGTACCAAAAGCTAAAGATTGAGGGGGGCAGCCAAACCAAACGAGAGTGAAAGAGCGAAGAAAAGCATAATGAACAAAAAATAATGATGAAATCTCATTACAATCTAATTATTTTAGGGAATAAGTTAGTGATTCAACTATGAGATTGTTCTTCCTTTGCTCCCTTCTCGAGAATCTCTGGATGTTCCCATATGATATTTTAGCTCCATGATGCATTGAGTATTTGGATCTCACTGCTGTTGAACAAACGATGACTGTCTTCAGTGGCAGAGATGGAGTAAAGTAAATGAGGGGGCAACGTGAGAAAAAATAAAGGACGAAGGTGACAACTAAAATAAGCAAACTTTTGGAGGGGGCAATATTGAAATAAACCTTGGACATATGGGATCAAAATAACTTTTGAAAAAAAAGAGAAGGACGTCGGGGGGGTTGGGGATGGCTCGCACCCTGCCAAAAGGTGAAGTACCCGCCTTGGCTATTTTAGTAATTCATGGGAGACATCGCATTTCATGGTTCTGTTTCTACTCTTATGGAGCGCAAATCTTAGAGCACAACAGGCTAGTGGCTAGCAGTTTGGTTCACCAGCAGTGCATCATGTTATTTCTTCCTCCCATTTCCATAGCTCATCATGCACACTTACCCATCCGTGCTCTTCTGTGAGGCTGGATCAAAAGAATAGAGACTTGAAATCTGTAGCTTTGACTCATTCTTGCAGACAGTTGATTTGAGAACTGTCAAAAGTAAATTCATCCTTATACAATAATCGAAGCCATGATAGCACATTTGCAAAGTCCATTATGCATTCTCAATAATATAGTAAAGAAGATACACAAAGGGATTTAAAATGCAGCTTTATGGAAAATTTCTTACCAGTTTTTCTCACCCAAATATCTGATCACTCCTGTATGCTAAAAGCAAACCTGAGTTGTTCTGTCAGCCACTGCCTCATGACTGTTCAAAACCAGCTACTATTCTGCTGCAATGACACTGGGCTGGATATTGCAAAAAAAGAGCCAGACATCTGTTCTCTCAAGTCCAACTATAACCAGGCTTCTTCCTTAGCCCTCTATCACACATCAGTTTCCGTAAATCTGCTGCACTGTCCCAATTACCCTCCATAGTCAATACACTGGATAGCAGTACATATGTCGCTGGATCATTAGGCCAGAGCTCTAAAAGCTTTTTTGCAGAACGTGCAGCAATTTCTCTATTTCCATGAACCAAACTAGCACTAAGAAGAGCTTTATAGACTGAGGGCGCTGGTGCTATAGCCATACTATTAATGAAGGTTTCCGCCTCATTAAGATACCCAGCTCGACCAAAAGTATCTACAAGACTGGCATAATGCTCTACTTTAAGGGGTTCTAGCAAAATATCACTTTTCATCAAGTCAAAATACTCAATTCCCTTATCCACAAAACCAACATGGCTACAAGCACACAGTACAGCAAGGAAGGTATAACTATTCGGCTTGATTTCAGTTTTTCTCATTTGTTCAAACAATTCCACAGCCTCTCTGCCATATCCATGATGAGCAAATGCTGTTAGAAGTGCATTCCATGAGATCACATCATGTTCCTCCATGAACCAAAAGACCCTCTTTGAATCACCGATGGCTCCACATCTCGCATACATGGAAACAAGCCCGTTTTGAACATTCAAGTGTGAAATATAGCCAGTTCGGTGAATGAGAGCATGCATTGCCTTTCCCTCTTCAAGAAATGAACTATTCCCAATTGCTCCTACCATGCTTGTTAACGCGTAAGAGTCTATATCGATATCAGCCTGTTTCATTTCATGGAAACATCTGAGAGCTTCCTCATGACGCCCTAAGTTAGAGTAACCAGCAATGACTGCATTCCAAGCTATATGGTCACATGTCATAACAACTGAGCACAACTTCTTGAAGTCCTCTAAGCTACTACTACACTTTGAATACACAGTGACCAGTGTAGCTGCTATATACACATTAGACTCTAAACCTAATTGAATTATACAGCAATGAACTTGCAAGCAATAACTTAAGCAATCAGGACCAGAAAATGAACTTAGCAAGCTGTTATAGGTTACACAATTTGGCCTGAGATCCTGACGCGCCATTTCTCTAACCAAAGACATTGCTTCATCAGGTTTTTCAATGAGTGAATACCCAGTAACCATAGAAGTCCAAGTAATTACATTCCTATTCACCATATGATCAAAAACCAGCCTGGAATCATCAACATCGCCACACTTTGAGTACATATCAACCAAGCCCGTTCCCACGACAACATTATAACCCAATCCAGTTTTCAAAATTAGCCCATGAACCTGAGACCCGACTTCTCTGGCTTCTAATTGCGAGCAACCTGCCAGACAACTCGAAACACTATACGCTGTCACATTGATAGCAGCTTTTAACATCTTGATAAACAATTCAATGGCTATTTTCGGACAATTGACAGCCAAATACCCAGAAATCAACGAATTCCACGTAACAGCAGTTCTTTGAGGCATTTGATCAAACAATAATCGTGCACTTGAAATTTCGCCGCATTTTGCATACATGTCAACAACAGCACTAGAAATATACACGTTTGAAATAAAACCAAATTTGAGAATAGTTGAGTGGATTTGAATGCCCAAATGGAAAGAACCAGATTTGGCACAAAAGGACACGATTTTGTTGAGAAAGTGAGGGTTAGATAGAGAGTCATGTCGCGTTAATTCAGCAATGAGATCAGAATCTAGTGGGCTTGGTGCGTTCTGGTTACCGTTGAAGGTGCGGCTGTTACTGTGTTCCTCAGGGTGGTTGTGGGTTGTTAAAGCGCGGGAAAACAGGTGGTTGGCGGATTTGGATACTTTCAGTTTCCGCAAGTGAGAAGCAGAAGAGCACAAGCTCATTGCCTTCGTTCGTTCAAATGTCAAATGAAACCCACCTGATTTTCAGGTTCAGGTCAGTCTGTCTGTATCTATCCATCTTCAAGTCCATAATCCTTTTCCGTCTGATTTGCGTCCTGGTCCGTGTTTTTCCTAAGCGGTGAGTTTTACGTTTGTTGAGAAATTTTTCTCTTTTCCAAATTCAAGACTATTTATTAATAACCTTCATATAAATTTAGTAAGACTTTTTTACATGTGATTTTTTAAGTGTATGTCGAATGACATCTGTACCCTTAAATTGAAAGAATTTTGAGCTTAATTATAAATTATAATTTAAAAAATTATTATTTAGTATTATAGTTACTAAAATATTATTATAATAATTATTTATACAATGAAAAAATATATCATCCTCAGTGAATTCTAGATGAGATAACTACATTGTTGATTAATCATTTTCTTAGGTCATATTTATATTTTTTAGTGTCATCCAGGTTCAAGATAGATCCCTCTTCGTGAGGTAATCTCTACCTTAATAGATTACAAATCATAATCAATATAAAACTCAAATTTGACATCTTATTTATTTTCTATTTTATATCTTTAATACATGGAAATATACTTTACAATATAATTTTATATCTCTAAATATTAAAGTCTACAGTCAAATCCTAACACTCTGAATATTAATTAAACAAACTAATTATTATGAGTTTTCTAGTATTTAGACCAAATTTTAATGGGTAATTATATGTTAGGTATAATATTCATTTTGTATTTTTAAAACATGAATAAAAATACAATTTTATCTTTATATGAATGAGAAATCTATAGGATTTGATTGTATACACAAAACAAAACATATTTTGTATTTTTGAAATGAAGAATTTTTTTTTGAATTTTGTTTTGGAATTTTTAAAAATTCAAAGAAAAATCTTATACTTTCTAATATTCGGTTTGTATCATACAGTGTAAGTCTATAGCCTAATATTTAATGAAGTTCTTAAAAAAACATATTTTTATGTTTTCTCAAATAAGGCAATTCTTTTTTATTTTTTGAATTTCTTTTATTTTCAAAAGAAAAAGGTAATTTTAGAGGAAACCCTAAAATGAGTTATGATAGTTGTCTCCCTTTCGACAATGCTTATCATAGAAAATCTTGTAAATGATTTTAGATAATAAGCTTGTAAAGAAGAAAATATGAGAGATTATGGATTTATTAGATTAAGGAATGTTCAATCCTTTCAAAAGTGTTAAAAATGAGGGCTTGAAAATACACTCGTAAAGAAAAAGAATAGAGCTAGAAAACAAATTGAAAGGGAAAGAAAGGGTTAAAAGTGCACTATTTGGTAGGTAGGAACTAGAAAGCACACTAAAATATATACATATATATATATATATATATATATATATATATATATATATATATATATATATATGGATTACAGGTGCATTATTTATAAGATGATTACTTAATGGTGCACTCAACATAAAAAAGATATGACTTAAAGTCGCACTTAAAAAAAAAAAAAGGTTTAAGGCATATTATCTAGGACATAAGGGTCATATGTCCACTTAAAAGAAGAAACAAAATAGTACTCAAAAGAACACAATCTAAGAGATGAAATCTCAAAGGCATACTTAAAATGGAAAAAATAGGGCTTGTAGATGCATTATCTAAGAGACGAAGATTTAAAGGTGCACTCAAAAGAAAAGATATGACTTAAAATACATTATCTAGAAAATAAAGGCTCAAATATGCACTCAATAGAAGAGAAGTGATAGGGTTCAAAGGCATGTTCTCTAGAAAATAAGGGCTTAAAGGTACACTAAAAAATTAGGTAAGGACTAAAGACATTATCTAGGAAATGAAAGCATAAAAGCGCATTCAAAAGAGAGAAAAAAGATAGGACTTGCGGGTGCACTATTTAAGAGATGAGAACTCATAATGCATTTAAGGGGAAAAATAGGGCTTAAATGCTTATTATCTAGAAGATGAAGGCTCAAAAGTGCACTCGACCAAAAGAGAGATAACGCTTAAAATCATATTATCTAATAGATGATGGCTCAAAGTCACTTAAAAGGAAAAGGATAGGGTTAAAAGGTGTCATATGTAGGAGATGAGGGCTCAAAGATGCACTCAACAAAAATATGATAAGATTTGTAAATGCACTATCTGAGAAAAGAGGGCTTAAAGGTGCACTCAAGAGAGAAGAGATAGGGTATAAAAGCATATTATCTAAGAGATGAAAACTTAGGCACACTATCTAAAAAAGACTTAAAGACGGGACTTAAAAGAATCTTATCTAAGAGATGAAAGTTAAAAAAAAAAAAAAGCACTCAACAAAAAAGAGATGGGGCTCAAAGACACATTATTTAGGAGATGAGGGTTTAAACACACATTTAGGAAGAATGAGATAAGGATTAAAGACATTTCATCTAAGAAATAAAGGTTTAAGGATTCACTAAAAAAATAGGGCTAAAATACTAGTTATCTAGGAAATAAGGGGTCAAAGGCTCATTAAAAAAATACATCTCAAAGGTATGTTATCTGTAAAAAAAATAGTGATTTAAAAGTTGTTTTCAAAAGATGAGCTGCTCAAAAAGCACTTAAAATGACATGCTTCAAAATAAAAATAGTGTCAAAAACCTTATCTAAAAGATTTAGGATTTGAGATTTATTTAGGATTTGAGAGTTCTTAATGATGAGGCTAAATCCTTGGTGTTTTTTTTTATTTGAGGGTTAATACATGTCTTTCTTAATGACAAGGGTGGATTTCTTGATTCTAAAAACAATTTCTTACTACTTATTATTATCCATTAGCAACCTTGCTAAGCTCATAATCTTGTTAGGTCCTTTTTGCTAGTTTTAATATGTTTTTTTTTCATAGTCTCGCTGGATTTTTTATTGGGTCCTTTTTGTTAGTCTTGTTGAACTTTTATTTTATTAAAACCTTATTGAATTTCTAATCATTGAAAACTTTATTAAGTCTTTTTTATATATAATCTTATTAGACTTTTTTTTTTTATTAAAATCTTATTAGATTTTTAATGTTTAAAAATCTTCCAAATTCAGTCTTTTTAAAAAGAATCTTAATGAAATCTTTATTTATCAATGTTTTTAATCATTACAAGTAGGACACTCCCACAAAACTTTGATAATAACAATATCAATATCATTAAAAAAATATGTAGGGATAAATTCAACAATACCATAAAAAGTTCCTTAGAAACAAGTAAACCGTATATCTTGCCATTTAATAACTTAAAAGAATTGCAATTAATACATGTTACCCATGTACAACTTATGTACAATTTATTAAATGTATTATTTCTTCTTTTTTGAATTCGAGGAAACATAACCCCTAAAAAATATACTTTATGGAACTAAATAAACGAGTAAAACCCCAACTAAATTTATTAAATGTATTATTTCTTCTTCTTTTTTGAATTCAAGAAAACATAATCCCCGAAAAGTGTACTTTGTAGGACTAAATGAGCGAGTAAAACCCTGATTATCTCAGACTCTTATAAAAGATATACACTTTGAATCAAACTCGACTTGCTATACTCAGTGTCTTTTTCATCACATCATTCCCTCTAACTATTGTTTAGGATGTGAACTTTTAACTCGATGTGAATCAGCAAAGACACGTGTGCCTTTATATAATTAGATTGTATTGCTTTGATGAGTTTTATTTTTGCAATTCCAAGTCAACATTCCATTGCAAAATTAAATGAACAGCAGCAAAGACCCCTGGAGCTATAAGGACACTTAAAATTGCTTTTCTAAACTTTTTACTGCAATTTAAAAAAAAAAAAAAAAATAGAGCTGTAAGCAAGCAAATTCAGAGACCAGGAAATTTTCAGAATATCCACCCTTAAAGTACATAAAACATCTCAATAAATTTCAGCAACTGAGAAATTAGCAGAGCCATCCCCCAGGATCAAAGGGGTGGGGTTGATCCTGCCCTGTTGTTTCGAAGCCATTGGTATATCAACCATCCTCGTCTGAAAGGTGGTTTCTTCTGTCAAAATAGGAAGTTCAGATCTATAAATCCTTGAACAGCAGTATTTGATGCACATTTTAGGAACCCATGGTTTAAATGCCCTATTAGTTCGATTATTTAATTTCTCATACATCAACTTCGTGCCCGAAGCAACCAACATTAGAACAGAGCCTATTCAAATATTTTCATGATTCGACAATACTCTTTAAGTTAATACTCCCACCTCAGGGCAGTGCCATTATTACTAGCTATGACTTTTAATGCTTACAGCCCATCTTCACGTCTGAAAAGTCAAATATATTATTGCCCTCATCAAAGTAAACTATAATTTAAACATGGCACTATAGCAAAAAGGATACAAGATAAAACTAGAATCTTCCATGAAGAGAATTTCCATCAAAATTTAAAAAGGATTCCAATAAAAGTTCGATTTTTCAGGGTTAATACAAGTATACGTAGTTAAGTTTAATAATCAGCAAACTTTCAAGACAGCTACAAATGAAATAAGAATTAGAAGAAAAAACAGAGGTGTAAAAAAGGTATCATCAATAAACAAGCATGGCAAGCTGATATGCTGACTTTTAACAGTTATGTTCCTTTAAAGATTTGCTATGTTACCCTAAAAGAAAGTTCAACATATCCCATAATACACGATTTAATTAGCATTTATCACTTGAAGAACAAGTTAAGAATGTAAGCTATCACTTATCATTGTGGAAGCGACAGCAAGTAATATGGTGAGATTCCTGCTGCCACCAGGTAACCACAGTTAGAGATATATTCAAAGAAAAATTCCAAGTTTTCCTGACCCATGCAGAACCTATATCACCACTGGAAGCATGCCTTGGACATGCCTCCACACATTTCTTCTTGTGAACCCTCTGATGTCTGTGAAGGGAGGAAATCTCAGCAACTTACAAGAGTTACAGCAGGTTGCTCAATCTCCAGAACTACAGACAAAAAATAATTTCAATTACAATACCTCTAAGCCAGTCAGCAAAAGATCCAATAAAGAGAAAGTATGCAATTAGCAGGGATGGAGATCTTAGAACCTGTAATGGGACCTTATTGAAACATAGGTAGGCTACAAACCTGCAAGTTCAAAGTAAGTAAGAGTCTAAATCAAAGGACATCAAAATCAGCTCAAAGAGATCGCACTAGTTGGCAAGTTAAGGCTATATGATTCATTCTCAATACAAGAAAAATAAAAGATAATGCTTAAAGACCACTCCAGCATAAGAACTGCATCACATCATGAAAATAAGTACCCTCTTTTTTTTGCTTGAAAAAGCTGTATTTTCTTTTTCTTTTTTGGCACCTGATTGTCTTGTGTCATAGAAAAAGAAAAGCAAAATTCTAGCCACACTCAATCGATCTGCACATAAACCATCACATAACGACATTATGCAAAATAGAATCGAAAGGACAAAAAAGGGGGGGAAGAATTGTAAACCCAAATGTATAAAACTTATCATTCAAAATACATGATAGGCAGACCTAAAAGTTTTGAGACAAAGGTGGGACGACGACGGATGCAACAAAATGCACCTCCCAGTATCTATAGACGGGCCGGCTTCAGTACAAGGGTGCAAATTAACATATATTTCATCTAGTCAGGGTGTTTTTTTTTTTTTACATCTTCGAAAGAAGCTCTTTCAGATAAGGATCATGACAATGCAAGTATTAAGTAGTCATGAAAAGGCTTGATTTGGTTAAAAGCAATGCTGAAATGCACATGGATCATCGATATACGAATGTCACTCCCCCAGTTATAACAAGTATTATCAGCCAAGGGGTTTGTGGGTTCATCTTAAGGAAGTTTTTGTGCAGGCTTGATGGTGGAAGACATTGGAGAGGATGGGTGCACTAACCTCTTTTTTCTCTCTCTCGATAGCATGCCAAAAATATCTCCTCCCAACATCACATATTATCATTAGGTGCAACTTGATGAGGATGATGCGTGTATGAACCATAATGATTCCCATTCCAATCCCTCTGCTGAAACATATGACCATAAGCAATATTTCCATTATACCCGTTTTGATGACCATTAATACTAACCTGGTGATGCTGGTGGTTACCACTGCTACTATTATTATGACCATTGTTATTACCCATTTGCATCCCCATGTGTCCATAAACTGGCATTGGCATCATCCCACCCGCCGTAGCAGTGTGATGATAAGGCATCGGAATTGGCATTCCGAAATTCCCATTTCCGCCCCCGCCGCCACTGCTCTCGGGCAAACTCTGCGGCAAAGGAGTGGACGCAAACAACTGATCAGAAGCAGAAGGTCCATCACTCGACAACCCCTGCATCCTTTTCAAATAAAGCCGGTACTTCTGCAAATGACTAGCTACATTCTCGCGGGTCAAACCTTCAACATTCATCAGCTGCATAATCGTTTTCGGAACCGCGTTTTTAATCCCTAGGTGGCCCACCACATCAACAAACCTCTTATGCAACTGAGGGGTCCACACGAGCCGTGGCCGTTTCAAAGCCCTCGCCGCCTCAGACGACGGGTCTTCCGCCGAATTCTCAGTCCTCGAATCTGCCTCTTCCGAATCAACCCTCCTCAACTTCCTCGCTTCGGATCCAGGCCCGTCCCGTTCCACCGCTCCCGTTTTATTATCTAAATCGACTACAATAGGGTCGTGCGTTTGACCTGTCGTTTCGTTGAAGGACTTGAAGTTGTTAGACGATAAGACGTTTAATTGACCGCGGATATTGGAGAGAGTGGTCTGAGAAGCGCGATTGACATCGAGTGGAGTACGGTGAGGCTCAGGGCAGATACTGAAGGCCGAAGCAAGTTCAGGTGGAATCAACAGTTGTGATAAAGGAGTGAGATCATCAGGTGTAGGTAATCCCATCTCCCACACTGCAATTCTTTCATCGTCTCCGTTGATGTTATCTTCACCATCGTTGATTTCGCATTCAGTCATTTTCACTTCTTCTCCCATGGTAGCTTGAATTTTGGAGAATTGTTTTTAGAAAGAAATGGAAAGAGAAGCGGATCGGAGTCAGAGAAGAAATTGGAGATAATTAAGGGGAGCGATGGATGTGATTGTTTGGTTTGCAGGAAAGGAAAGGGTAGGAAAATAATGTTTGAGAGAGAGAAAACGCAAATATCTAAGGTAAATATTATTTCTTTTTATCCCCATAATATTATTATTCTTAAATGTAGTCCTTTTACTCTTATTTTTATTTCGTATTTATATTCTTAATTTAATACGATTTTCATTAAAAGATAAAAATAACATTAGGAAATTAAGAGATCTAATTGAAATAAAGTAAAATCAAAATTTTAATGACGGGTACCTATAAACTAAGCTCTTAACTAATAAACAATTTGTGTATTTAATAAGATAAAAAGATATGAGCCATAGTATTAAAATTTATAAAGTGTAGGGATGGAAAATACAATTAACCCAATATCCGATAGATTTTCCAGATGGATTGGTCTCCCACCACTGCCAACGTGGACGACTTAGCCAGATATTTTTGATCCTCTAAATATCTTCACTTTCTCACTTCCTAGCTTGAAAAAGAAGATGGGTACTCGCCCTAGCTATTTGACAGGTGTACATCAATCCAATGAAGGTCGGACACGGAAGCAGGTCGTGGAAGATTGGGGGAGTGAAAGTACTTAGCTAGTGTGAAAGAGGCTGGTTGTTGAGTGCCAAGTCGGCAAAGGGAGTGCACTTTTGAGGTTGTATTGGTAATTTCAGGACCCACTTGCCCTACGACTTTTTTATTATTATTCTTTAGGGGTCGACCAATGAGACCGCAGTGGTCTGGCGTGCAGCTGGAGCGGTGAAAAGCTCCATAATAATATATTTAAATATATTTATGTATTTAAAAATAATAGTAGTAGTAATGGTTGCTTAAATCGTGTTTAAAAACTGCGGTGTTTTTTATTGAAAATATATTATGATTTTATTTTAAAAATATATATTTTTTATATTAATTTGAAAAGAAAAAATATATATATATTATCTTTAAAGTATTTTTAAAGCATAGAAATAAACGACCACTTAGAAATATTTAAACAAGGCAGCCATCTCTTTCAAATAACAGGTTTAGTTGACAAGAGAAAAATATATTTTATTTAATAAGCGTTGGGTTCTCAGCTCTATTATTGGTCTCTAGATAAGGACGTGTTTATACAGTATTTTTTATGAAATATAAAATAGACCGATTTATAATCTAAATTATATATATATATATATATATATATATATATATATAATTTTTAATAATATAAGCTGATGAATAATTTAATAATATTTTTTGTGAAATAATATAAAATCTTTCGTTACTTGCAATTGCATAATCCTATTAAGAAAATATAATTAAGTATTTTTAAAACAAATTGTTTTGTTTCTGATAAATATAAATAAAGACCTTGTAATGAAAAAATAGAAAATATTTATACCATAATGCATATATATGTATGTATATATATATATATATTAAATAAATAAATAAATAAATAATTGTAATGTCATGTCCATTAAAAGAATCGTTTGCCCAAAAGATAGATTATTGCGACAAAATGGTGACGACGACAATTATTCTCTCCTTTTCCTTTTGGAACGGATGGTGACATATTAATTGTTAAAGTTTGTTCCCCTCATTAATAATTTATTAAATACCTTTGAATATACTAGATTGTTAAATACTATTTGTAAATACGTATAAATTAATCTAAAAATGGCTTTCCCCCTCTTTAGAGCTTGTTTTTTCTTTTAATTTTGAAATACTTGTGCTTATATGGAGATGAAGGTGGAGGCATATAGAAGCACCTCTAGCTTAAGAGGATGCCCTCCGACCTGATAAAAATCTAGAGAGCAAGTTACAGGCAGATTCCACGGCACCACCAAACCTCCTCTCCCCTTGTCGTCGTAAAAAAAGATCTCAATTTGGAGAATTTAAGGCAGCCACCTGAGCATCAAGTACACCCCCGCTTGAGAGATCCCGTCAGATTTCTCCACCACAAATGATGGTGGAGTCAGAATTATCATACCTTTGCTATTATTATGATCATTATATGGCCAGCAAGAAACGAAATCAGTAACACTGTTGTCTTCTCTTTTTTTCAACTATTACAAAACATATCAGCGGAAACAAAACGGAACAGCTACACTTGAGAGTGACGAATTTCTTGAAGAAAAGGGAGACAGAAGAAGCTTCAGAAGGAACGGGATTGTAAGAGGAGAGCAGGGAAGAAGAGGGAGGTGAGAGCAAGGTCCAGGCCAGGAGACTTTGAACAGAAGATCGACACGGATGATGAAATTGACGATTAACTTATTTAGATGTGCCGTGCAAGCTTGAGTGGTCTTTTGTATATTTTTAATATCAGCACAGCACATCAGGGCTACAAAAAAAACACCAACTTAACTTTTTTCGGATAAAATATATTTCTAAAATCTGTCAAAAGAATTCGTGAACTTCGAAAGAGGATAAAAAAAAAAAAAAAAAAGGTCTCCCCTGTCTACCAAGCAAACCATGATCATCCCAGAAGGGGAGTGCAGAAGACAAATAAAATATGAGAAATCACAACTGAACAAGGTTGTTCTCTCTCCAAGTGAAGAACGACAGAAGCATCATGGCAAGATAATAGATATTGTAGAGCCACAAACATAAACCACACTTGAATAACGGAAGAAAAATGTACTTTAAAGAGAGAAAAAAAAGGGTCAAATCCGGATACATGGAAGGAAACTCTTGCCTCACCTAAACATTAACAGCTCTCCACATAGCAGCATTTGTACACATCACGTTTAGACTACTACCTCCACATTTTTACACCCTTAAAAACTCGCATGTCATTTATCACCTCAGCGTGCTCAACTCTATGTATAAACCTTAAACTACAGAATGTACAGTTTCCAGTACAAGCAACTTTATTTTCAAACAGCTCATACCTCTCTGAAAAGATAGGCAGATACGTAGCTCTAAAACAGGAAGGAAGAGAGAGAGGAAGCTCACGCTAGCTTCGGTTAGCTGTACAAACAACTTTCTTTCCTATCACAACTAAGCAGCAGGGTGCAGGGACTGCGCAGCAATTCTCCTTTCTGCAAGCGATTTATGATTAATGAGAGCTAGTCGACAATGAAGGGATTGCATGGTCTTGCTACAACATGGCAATATGACATGAGAAATAGTTCAGGACAAAATAGCCATGAAGCATAGCCAGCTTCGTCGCGCACACACCTGGTCTGTTTTGTTTCCATAGAAGAGAATACGGCAATGAAAGCATACACTTTATTTAAAAAACATGTCTCAGTTGTACATTTATACAACGGCAACTTTCCAAAGCAAAACATACGCTTATATGCAAATGCATGCAGACCCATAGTAATGCAAAATAACTCAGTCAATTATTGGTTTGGTGAAATTTATGAACAAATAATTGGCAGATAACTTCAAGATGCAACAGCAAATTCCAGGTAACTAATCATGCTCTTAAATGAGAGGCGGATAGATGTCTTCAAACCACATGGAGCATCTATTTTAAACACATTAACCTTTCCTCTTTCAAAGCCCAATGCTCCACACCAAGTTCACAGGGATTCTGAGTGAACAGTTCAACAATTTACAAGTATGTGCAATGCCAAGGTCCCAACAGAAGTGACAGGGTACTAGTGTAATTTAGTTCAAATAAACACAGGCATATTCACACCTCAAGCTTAGGTTATTATCATAAGCATGAAATAATGCTTACCCCCAGCAGCAACAAGTTTCTCTACACGGGCAACAATGTGCTTTCCGTAGGTGTACTTCTTCAATGCAGTTAAATGAACTTTAATTCTTGTAAGGATCAGCTCACGCTGTTGGTCATCACATGTCTCCAGCACTTTTTGTACAACATAGTTGGCAAACTGATCTTTCATCATTGCCTGGACAGATGATGGGAAACATTAGCAGAAGAAATTGGGAAATTATTATGCTTAATCATGATATAGGCATATGCTAAATTTGCAAAATGCATGTGCACACCAACACAAAAACATAAATAGATAGTTGACAATCACAAAGTTCTTCGATTCTAGCTAGCAAAAGTTTATAGGAAATTGCAAAACCTGAAGAGGCTCATTTTCATCAGTAGTCCCAAGCATTTCATTGACCAGTAGCTGGCGTTCAGATGGACCACTAAATGTTAAACACTTCTCTACAACATTGGAGGCAAACTTCTGCTGACTCATCTGAACAATCCTCCCAGCTAACTCCTTGATGATAGCAGATCGTTCATGAGATTTTCCATGTTCCAGCACATGCTGTTAAAACAGAAGCCAGTACCCAATCAAATCAATGAAGATCAAAGTAAGAACGAAACAAGTGTTAATAACAATAATTGGGAAGTGCAATTTCTAAACACACACGGTATGGCTAATAAGCGGCATCTGAAGAAGAAATTCCAGCTGCCATAATACAATAGCAAAGAAATGAAGGCATCTGTATCTTAGAAATGAAAGTTTATTCATAGTTCCAAAAGTAGTGCCCTTTCTTAAATATTATTAGTATGTTCGCATGCGGATCAATTAAATGTCATCAATATGCTGCATATGGATCACTCAAGTGTTATTGGTTAGCAGTTCAAACAAATACAGGGGCGCACTAACTCTTTTGTAAGAGAAATAAGAGAAGCAGTGGAATACACTCCAATGATGACTGTATTTATCTAATTACCAAAAACAACCACATCTAAAAGGGGGATGATGACAAGAAACTCATTCACGTAATTGAGCTTCCAAAGCAGGAATGGATGTTCCTAAAGCACTGACAAAGATAAAGGATGATACATGAAGGCAATAGAGCTGGAGATTCAGCCATGATGCATCAGAAACACAATAAAAATCCTAAACACTGCTAAAACATCCTGTTTTCTCAAGAATACCTGGGCCACATTTTATAAATTGTAAATAAACATCAAGACCACTTCTTTTATGAAAAACAAATAAATTTGCTGTTCATGCCCAGTATCCTACATGAGATAAAAGTTATAACACACAATCAGAAAGGTAGTAACATACATGCATCCAAAGTGGGAGTCCTTGAAAGGAAAAACCAACCTGAACCACATAATTCCCATATTGATCTTGTGCCAGCATACTAACAGCTCCCAAAATCTCACCCATAACTTTACTCTGTGTCTTTGCATCCTCGCAATGCTCCAGTATCCTCTGCAAATTAAAGAAATGGCCATGTGATTTTCTTTTCTTCCAGAGAGGTAGGATTTGAAACATGCAAGAAACCATTTCAAACCTGTATCACACGACACCCATATGGATGGGTGGAGAGAGACACAACTTGATCAAAGAATGTTGTGACAATAAACTGAATATTATCTTCAGGAATACATTCTATACACTTTTGGATGACATGGTTCCCATTCTGGTCCCGTACACACCGCATTACATGACCATCAAGCTCTTCAACCATCTTTATTTTCAGTTCTAGATCAACCACCTCAATGGCCTGAACAATATAAAAGAGCATGTTACTACCAACAACTTCAGTAGGTGCACTTGATAATATTGGTCTTAGGTTGATTGGGGTGTTTTCAAAGGATCTCTGTAAATTCGTGCATTATCAAGGCAAATTACTCAATTCTATGGTGCAATGGCTGAAGCAAGACACAAACACATAAGCACCATTCAGAATAGGTAACTTTGTTGTCACCAAGAGAAAAATGCAGGACACTTCATTATGCAATCCCCAATAATGAAGGATTTTTGAGCCCTTTGACCATCACTTTTTCACATGGACCACAAGCAGACATTTTTTTTCCTCAGAATTATACTTTCTGGCACCATCATAACATCATCCACAATTGAAGATGTATCAGGGTGTATCATATAACATTAAATTGCAAAATGATATAAAAACTTGAGGTACCTTCTGGATCACTCGACAGCCATACATTTGAAGGCTAAGTGTCAAAACATGACCTAAAAGCTTGCCAGCCAATTCTCTTCTCTGTGATGGAAGCCCATGCTCGAAAAACTATACAGAAACACACTTTCATAAGCAGAAACAATTAAAACCATAATAAAAAAAAAAAAGTGTATTAGCAAAGCATATATATCTGGTACCTTCTGAATTACATAATTACCAAACACATCAGTCATCAGAGCAAGAGCCTGGGGCATGATTTCCTGATAAACCATATTTTTCTCATCCGTTGTGGCAATCTCAAGTTTTTGTTGAATGAATCGGCTCCCATATTGATCGGCACTGCTCGTAAGTGATTCCAAATCATTGAATCAAATGAAAACAATAAGATAACGAATAAACATAGGATAAGTTTTGTGCAATAAATACCTGAACTCAACAACATGACCAGCGATTTCTGAAAGCTCAAGACACTTAGTTTTATTGCTCTTAAATTCATCTAATAGGGATGATGCAAAGCTTTCATCTATGTTACATCCTGCATCCATGTGCCAGGGTCCCATGATGCCACCGGCTACGTTCCTCATTCCAGAAGAAAAACGCATATTCAGCTCATTGTGTCTTATGGGACTCCCAGGTCCAACTGGGGAGTTTGGAATGACAGGACTTGCCAGGGGACTTCCAGGGTATGACATACCAACACCAAAGGCAGGATTCCCAAAATAACCATGATGATTAGAACTACCAGATTTACCACCTAATGGGCCTCCATACTGTGATTTCTGAGATGACAGAAAACCATAAGCCTTTTGAATTTCGAGGTAATTCAGGTATGAATTACCTAAGTAGCTTCTATCAACTGAGGGATCATTAATAGCAGCAAGCTGGGTAGTAGCATACTCAGGAGCCCTCAAGTACTGGAGATACATTGGATCAACAAAAGGAGCCTGAAGAGCACTTCCTGCCATAGGACTCCCCACTCGCCCAAGATTATGAGATTCCAATGAAGCAGCAGTTAGATTTGCTCCAGACCCCAAACCTCCTCCAAGCATTCTTGAGTCCATTCCAGGGATGGCCATAGCAGATGCTGCAGCAACATTTTCAAATAATGGTGGCAGGTTACCTGTGCCAAGCTGGTTAGCGATCATGGATGCCAGTGCTGGATTTATGGAATACCCACTCAATCCATAGTTCGGAAGTGATGAATTCATACCATCTAGATGCTGATACTGTGAAGGTAAGCCAACTCCACCACCAAGGGTGGAGGTAGGTGATCCTTTCATGTAAGAATTACCACTAGGAACAGCCGTCTTTTGCCGTTCAACCTGCCTATCTGCCATCATGTTGAGGTCTGATTCGCCACCATTGTTCTTTACCAAATCAGAATATGACAATTTGGCAGATTGGGGATCAGAAGACATGTGTAAATGCCCAGATTCAGACTTCAAGTAAGTATTTTGCTTCAGATGATTCTGACTACCTTGGAGACCAAAGAGATAATTCTGGTGGTTGTTAACATCCTGTTCAACCTGTGATGGCAAATGGCTTTCTTCATCTATTATACCATTTGATGACAAGTTCATGCCAGAAAAAGCAGCTACAAATTCAGCAGACTCCCTCATACCAGATGAGACACCATTGAATGAGTTTGAACTAGTCATGCCTCTCTTTTCAGATGTGGTAACTCTCCCTTGTCCAATGGGTGTAGGACAAGGACTAGGAGCCCTGGCAACATGTTGAGGATCAGGAGTAGTTCTCCCAGACAAGGAGGCACCAAGGGCAGCAGCATAACTATAAGAAGAAGGCTGGCCAATATTTTGAGCAGAAGATGAACCCTGGTCATTCGCCCTAGATCGTAAAGTATCTGCAGATGATAGTTCACGGCGCAAATGAGCCAGCTCCGCTTCAGCTGAACCTATGGTCTCAACATTTTCATTAAAAGCATTACAGCTAGCTGGGCGAGATGGGGGGCCTGCCACAAGAGTTGTGCGGCTCAAGTCATCCTGCATGGATACAAGTCACCAGATCATAAGAATAATAGTGGAGTGAACAATCCAAAGGAGGCAACTTTTAGGCCATATATGATGCACATGAAATTCAATCACAATTCAAAGCTCAAGTTCAAAGTATATGTTTTGCATAGGCCTCATAATGGTCTCTGAACATTCAGACATAACTAAATCACACATTACAGCCAAAAGCTCCCCGGACTTCACAAGTTTCTTTGACTACTTCACGTGTATTTGAGAATAAAAATAACTAATTATTGTATTAATTTTTGGTGGTCATATTCTTGATAAATCACCTATACCATTTTTGCACTCCAGCAAACTGAATACAAAATGATTGAAAGCCATAAAGAACCCAACAAACAGATAAAATAACCCAAGAAAACAATACTGATTTTCAATAACATTAAAAGTAGGCAATAAGAAAAGGACAGCAAAACACTTCCTTATTTCTCGCATGCACAAATCAGATTACGTGTCAAACCTTATAGGAAGTACTGGATAACACATCCGAAATTTCAAGGAAAATAATCCAACGATATTCTTGATGCCATAAAGAAAAAAAGAAGATACCACACAAAAGATAGAAATTCACAAACAAAAGGAAACGTGACTTAAGCAAAATCATAGAAATTAACCTGAAAGATTTCAGCAAGGCTCTTCTGTTTGCTGGCAAATCCAAATCCCGGTAAACCAATCAGCCCATCACCACCCCATTCAGTGGAGCCATGAACGTTCTCTGGCTCAACGTCAGTGTCCTGCTTCCTCGATTCAAACCCCGGTGGCATTGAAAACATTGATCTAGCATTACCATTATCAGCTCCACTAGCTTTCCTCCTATCTCCAATCCCGCCTAAAACAGAACTTCCACCCTTCAATCTCTGTGCAGACCTCCAATCCTCCTTCGACAGCAAAGGAGGCGGAAGCCTAGGGTTCAGGTTCACATTCGAATAGTAGTACGATAAGTAAGCTGGATCAGACCTAAGCTCCTTCTCGTTTATGAACCCATTCCCATTTTTTCCACTAGCAAAGTCTGAGAAAGAGGCCCCACCATGGCCTCCACCAAACAAGCCCCCGGCTGCATTCAATGAACCCTCCACGGTTGGAGGTGCAGAGCCACTCCTGTACAAATTGAGCTCTTTCTCACGATCATCAGCCTCTTGCCTACGTTGGTCACGAAACAATAACCCTAACTCCTTCTCTAAATCATCACTGAATGATCCATCATTAGCTCCTATCATCGGCATCCTGCCCAATTCAGATAACATATTCAAGACTCCAATTTGATCATTACCCACTGTAACAACTCAAAAATTGATCAACACCCACAACTTATAATCACACCCTAAACCCTAAACAGTCTCAAAAATTAATATTGTCTACGCTTGAAATAGGCAAAACCCTACTTACAGCTTCAACATGGTATCTTTTTAACTAGAAAAAGATTAAAACTTTTACACCTACGTTATGGATGAATACAATTACCCAATCCTAACTGCAAAAGGTTCCATTTTCAAGCATAAAACAGGAACATAAAAAGATGGGTTTTTCCTCTCCTGTCTTACAAATCAATTTCATGAAACAAAGTAAACTACTTTGTGCACCATGTTTACATGCAACACAAATTGTATGTGTGTGTGAGAGAGAGAGAGAGAGAGAAACAATTTTTCTTCCAGAAACAGGAGAGGAAAAGGGTTTTATACTTCTATTGAAGGAGAAGATCAATCTGGCGGCGATTGGTTCTTACAAGAACCCTTAGGGTTTTGTTCTAATGTTGGAGTGAATTGGTATCCAATATCACCACAGGAGTTGATTAAATACAGTAAGATATTTATATATTTTTTTAAATATAATTCTTTTATTGGGTTTTTGAAACCTACAAAGAAAAGGAGAAAATATAATATTATTCTGTCAAGCCCTAAAGATGAGGGCTATTGACCAAGTGATAACCGACCGATGCAGGGAAGTTGGTAGTCGGAGAAAAGAAGTTAGTGATGTTTGGTTTATGCTCATCTCTATCGTGTCCCTCAGCTTATTTTGATTCGGTTTTAACTGCTTTTTTTTATTAGGCATTATTAATTAAATTAAAAAGTAAGTTATTTATTTTTACAATTTAAAAGTGTTTTTTAATTATATTTTATTTGATTTTTTCTAATTAAATTTTATATATATTTTTTTAGATTGTTTTGAAGTCTTAATATTAAAAATAATTTTAAAAAATAAATAAAATATTAAAAAACAATTATTATTATACTATTAAATTTTTTACGAGGTTTCTTTTTTTACTCTTTTTGTCTTATGAATTCATGGCGAGTTGTCTTGTTAAGAAACAATACACGAACTCTTTCCATATTTCATTATTATGTGATGGTGCGAAGATCTTTTCTGTTTTTTAGGGCAAGATCTTTTCACTTCGATTTTCTAGAAAGAAGCAACCCGTTTTGATTTTGGCTTCCTATGCCCTATGTGCCTTTCAATGCCTAGGGTTTCCTTTTCTTTTTTTATTTATTTATTTGTTTGTTTGTTTGTTGCATTTAATGTTTACATGGTGGGCAGCTCTAATACCGATGACATTACTTAATATATATGTGTTGAGTAACCATCTCACCTAAAAACTTAAACTTGTAAGTGAGACCCCATAATATGATTTATATTATTCTCTAACACACCCCCTCAAGTGAAAGCCCTTTGGACTTGAAACTTGCACAGGCCCACATCACCTTGTGCTTGATTTTTATCAAATAGAATTGGGGTGGTGAGATTCGAACTCGTGACCGCTGGGTCAATAAGGCTCTGATACCATGTTGAGGAATCATCTCACCTAAAAGTTTAAGCTTGTAAGTGAGGTCCCATAATATGATTTATATTATTCTCTAACATTATGCATTGTAGCGCAAGACTCTTCGCCACTGTGGACTGGACATTTGCCATCCGTGTGTCGTGCGAGTTCGTCCGCCCTTTTTTTTTCTTTTTCCCGTTTATGAACAGTGTATTAACGTTTCTACCCCCTCGAAAACGACCAAAAACATGCCGCCTGGACTGAGGGGCTCCACGGTCATTTCCCACATCGAACCGGCCCGGTTCGCCGCCCTTCTGATTTTTTTTTTATTTTTCTAAATTGGCTAAATACGGATATAGCCCCTAATAAGAAAAAAAACGTTGAATTCGAGACAGGGGCAGACAAGTAATTGACCATATTTTTTAATTAATACTTTCGGTACCTGTTAGAACGTGAAGGGCACGCGCCACACGGTTTGCCGTCTCACGCCCTGTTTAGGAAGTGCGATGTCATTAGGTGACCGGAGACGGGATTCCGGCGTCTCTCCCGTTGCGCCTCCGCGTGGTCGTCATCCCGGCACGGCGTGTTTTGGCAAAGGACGTCCGTGGACGCGGCGATGGCTGGCTAAAGACGCTGGCCACCTTTCTCTCTCTCCTGCACGTAAACGTGCAGGAGAGACCCCCGGTTTTATATCATTTTCACTTCGGTCCCTGGACTCTGAATTTTGTGTATGGTCCTGATTTGTTTTATATAAGTTTTGATTTAGTTCGACTAGGTCCTTCGATTGAAATTAATTCAGTTTTAATGTTTCACTTCGGTCCTCCTTCTTTTAATTTCCGGAATGGGTTGAAACATATTAATTTATTTGGTACAGTAGTTTCTATTTTTTCAATTTTGTCCGTTGATTAAAATTGATAACATATTTGATTTTCATTTCGACCCTTATATTTTTAATTTTGGATTTTAATCCCTTTATATTTGATTTTCGTTTTGGACCTCATATTTTTAATTTTTTATTTTAATCCCTTGATTTCTTCTTATGATTTTAATTTTGTTAAAGTTTTTATGATTTTTTTAGTCTTTCATTTATTCTATTTTTTTCATTATTAACACAATAATAATAATAATAATAATAATAATATTTAATTGTTTTCTTGCTTACTTTTTGTTAATGTTTTTTAGTTTTTTTCCCTCAAGATAATTTGCTAATTTTTATTGTTTTGACAATGATAACAATGATAATTTTTGTTTTCATTTTATTCTTTTGTTTGATCTTTTGTTGAAGTTTTTAGAATTTTTATACTCTTTCATTTTTTTTCTTTCATTATTAACACAAAAATAAAATAAATAAATAAATCAAAATAATAATAATAATAATAATAATAATAATAATATTTAATTGTTTTCTTGCTTACTTTTTGTTAATGTTTTTTAATTTTTTCCCTCAAGATAATTTGCTAATTTTTATTGTTTTGACAATGATAACAATGATAATTTTTGTTTTCATTTTATTCTTTTGTTTGATCTTTTGTTGAAGTTTTTAGAATTTTTATACTCTTTCATTTTTTTTCTTTCATTATTAACACAAAAATAAAATAAATAAATAAATCAAAATAATAATAATAATAATAATAATAATAATAATAATAATTTAATTGTTTTTTTCCTTACTCTTTTGTTAATGTTTTTGAGGTTATTTGTTTCTCATAATAATTTGATAATTTTTATTGGTTTAACAGTAATAACAATGATAATTTTAAGTTTTTATTGTTTTTTTTTATCTTTTTTTGTAGTTTTTACAAAAAAAAATTCTTTCAATTATTTATTTATTCTTTCATAATAATAATCATAATGATATTTTAATTGTTTTTCTTGCTTATTATTTTGTTTATGCTTTTTAATTTCTTTTCCTAGGTCTAATTTGATAACTTTTATTGTTTTGATAATAATAGCAATAATAATTTTAGATATTAAGACTTCGATGTTGCTATTGTTATAGTACTTTAAATTAATATTGCTTTCTTTTTTCCTTTTCTTTTTCCTGTTTTCTGTTTATTTTTTTCCTCTTTGGATTAAATGATTTTTATGATTTTATTATTTGCACAATAATAACGATAATTTTAGTGATTAATTTTTTATTATTTCCTTATAAAAATATTTTGTTTTTTTTTAATGATTGTTCAGGTCAATTTAATTATTTTAATTTTTTTGGCAGTAATGTTGATGATAATTTTAATTGTTATAATAATGATAACAACAATAACATGATGATGGATTTTCAATGTATGTTTTGGTTTTTTTATCAATATAAAATTAACTATTTATATTTGCTATTTGATTATTGTAGATTTTTATTTGGTCTTAATTCATATAGTTTTTTTTTTTTAATTATTGGATAATGTTTATTCTTTACTCGTCTCTATGCATTGATGCTTTTGGTTTTTCTTTTTTTATTGGGGTTTTATTTTTAATCAGTTCAGGCTTGAAATTTTAATTTATGTTGGGAATTATTATAAAATTAATATTACTCCCTTTTTTCCTTTATTCTTTTTTTTTTGCTGGTTATTTCCTTGAAAGCTGCTAAACGGATAAATTTATATCAATTTAAAATTCATATATTTTATAGATAACTTGCACTTGACTGGATTTCTGCACAAATTTATTATTTTCGTTACATTTATAATACTATAAAAAAATACACATCAATAATATTTTTTACATTGAAAAAAATATGGTGTCGCCTGCGACGAGGCGCGGGGGCATTTAGCTAGTGGGTTTATAAGCAAAGTAGTACACAATGTTTTTTTTTTTAAAATAAATATTGAAATAGTATTATTTTTTAATTTCTTGAATTTTATTTCCAATCTCGCAAATTCTTACTTCTTTGTTTTAGGGCCTGTTTTAAAGTTTAGTTAGAATTTGTTTTTTAAAGTATTTTTTTGTTTAAAAATATATAAATAAAAATTATTTATTTACTAAAAATTATTTTTAATATCATCATATAAAAATAATTTAAAAACATCAAAAATATTTAATTTAAAATAAAAAATAAATAAAATATACTTTTTTAAATACTTTTAAAATGCAATTCAAATAGTACCTTAATCTTCTTTCAATATCTTCAATTTTAAAAATAAAATATAAAAACTTAATTATTTCAGTTATTAAATAATAACTCGCAATTGGTTTTCAAAAGCTGTAACAAACAACCATAAGATTTTTGAAATATTGAAAAACAAATCAAATGTGTGGTTGTTTCACTGTGTACCTAGACACAGATTACTATAAGTTCCAATAGTAAAATTACCAATTTACCACTCGGATCAAAAAATTTAACCTTGGATCAGGGGGTATTTTGGACATTTGTAGGGGAATATGTATGATATTTTCAAATTATTTTGGGTTTTCTGGTATGTTCCAGTTTAAATTGCACAAAAAAAAACTATCATTTTACCCCTGAGAGTTGATAAAAAAGCACAAAATAGTGGGGGGTGTTTTTGGTTTTTCACATATTCGTGCACAATGAAACTATACAAATACCCCTAGAAAAAGCAAAAACGAAGGTTTGGAGCTGGGAGCATTGTAATACTTTCATTCCTGATTTTTTCGTGGTTATCGTTGGGTCTAGGGGTGTATAGGTAATTTATCATTTTTATTTTTTTGTTCAGAAACATTGCATATGTGTTTTACAAACGTGTCAACAATGTTTCAAGTGCGCACGCCTTTCAGGAGGTGTATGAAGCGTTGTTTGGCCGTGGAAATTGTTCTGGTGTCGTGCTCCTGGTGCGCTATCATGTTCTCTGCCTCCTGGTGCAATGCATGCCATGTGATGGTGGTGGTGAATTGTCGGTGAACGATTTTTAGTTTTATCTCTCTTTTCTCTCTCTTGCAGCCGGAAAATACATGTAAATCCTTCATGTTTGTGATTGTTTTTATTCAGTCATTGTTCTTTTGATTTCGGTTTTATTCATGATTTCTTCAATGAAAATTTTGATTTTTTTCCATTATGCTATTCAATTAAAATTGATTATAGATGTTGTTTTTCATTTCAATTTTTATTCTTTTGATTCTTAGTTTGTTTTTGGGTTCTTTAATCTTTTCGGTATGCAGGTTTTAATTTGTTTTGATTTTGTCCTTCAATTGAAATTGGTCATATATGCTACTTTTCATTTTGGTCCTTATTCTTTTAATTTTTTAACAAAATAACATGTTTTTTTTAAATCCCTTTATTTGTTTCAGTCCCAAGATTTTTATTTTTTTCAATTTTGTCCATTGGTTAAAATTAATTATATATTTTATTTTTTTATTTGAGCCTTTATTCTTTGAAATTTTTTATTTGGTATTAATTTCTTTAATTTTTTTGATTTTTTTTGGATAAAGTTTATTGTTTACCCGGATTTATGCATTTATGTTTTTAGTTTTTAATTTTAATTTTTATCATTTTGTTTTTTATTAGGGTTTTATTTTTATTCGATTAAGTCTTAAAATAATTAATTTATATTGGTGGATTATTTTAAAATTAATATTTCTCATTTTTTCACTTTATTCTTTTTGTTTTTTGTGTTTTCTATTACTTTTATCTGTTTTTAGATTAGATGATTTTTATGGTTCTATTATTTTCATAATGATAATGATAGTTTTAATCATTGTTTTTTTATTGTTTTTTTGTAAAATAGTTTTTTTTATTCTATTGGGAAATTTAATAATTTTAATTGTTTGGCCAATGATGTTGATAATAAGTTTAACTGTTATAGTCATGATAATGACGATAATGTAGGGATGAATTTTCAATGATGTTTTCTTTTTTTTGTAGATAGAAAATTAATTTTTTATTTTTTTATTTGATTATTGCAAGTGTTTTCAGAATTTATATTTTGCTTGTTGTGTTTAATTTAAATTTGATTATAAAATGAATTAATCCTAATAAAGTGAATTCGATAATTCAGGTATTCAAATCTTGTTGCTTTTTTCATTTTGGAACTTATTCTTTGTTACTATTATTAATTCCTTTGGTTGTTTTGTCCTTCTTGGACAATGTTTATTTTTTGTCCATATTTATGCATTTGTCCTTTTAGATTTTGTTTTTATTTTTTTATCATTTTAAATTTTTTTATCGGGTTTTACTTTTATTACATTCCATTTTGAAATTTTAATTTATGTTTGTTACACTGCATTTTATTTTTTTTTTAAATCCTTTATTGTTTTGTGGTCCCAATGTTTTGATTTGTTACATTTTTATCATTCAATTGGAATTATATATATATATATATATATATATATATATATATATATATATATATATATATATATATATATTGTTTTTCATTTTGGCACTTAGTCTTTTAATTTTATTTAGTATTGGTTCCTTTCTTTTTTTCTATCTTTTTTTAAAGTATTTATTTTTTGTCCGTATTCATTCATTTATACTTTTGGTTTTTGTTTTGAATTTTTTATTGGGTTTTATTTTTATTCGGTCCAGTTTTGATATTTTAATTTATGTTGGTAATCATTTTAAAATTAATATTGCTATTTTTTTCCCTTTGTTCTTTTTTTTTGTTTTTTGTTATTTTTATCTGATTTTTATAATTTTATTTTTTGCACAATGATAATGATTATTTTTATTGCTTTTTTAACAGAATATTTTACTTTTTTTTTATTCTTCGACGCAATTTAACAATTTTCACTATTTGGGTAGTAATGTTAATAATAATTTTAACTGTTGTAGTAATGATAATGACAGCAATGTGAGGATGAATTTTCAATTTATGTTTTCATCTTTTTGGAGATAGAAAATTAAGTACTTATTTTTTGTTATTTGACTAATACAAGCTCTTCCACAATTTATATTTTGTTTGTTGTGTTTAATTTAAATTGAATTATAAAATAAACTAATCTTAATACAATGTATTCAATAATTCAGATATTTGAATCTTCTTATTTTTTTTAATGATAATGATAATTCTATATTGGTTATTTCATTGAAACCTGCTAAACAGATATATCCATTTAAAATTCATGTATTTTATAGAAAACGTGCACTTCACAGGATTTCTGCATATATTTATTATTTTGCCCAAATTTATATTATAATAAAAAAAATCTCACACAATTAATTATTTTCTTGCATTGAAAAAAAATATAGTTTCGGCCGCAACGAGGCGCGGGTAAAATAGCTAGTAACATATAATTGAGGTCGAACCGGCTTGGAGATGTTGTTGATTGGGTTAGGACCAAGCCCATTGAGAGATCAAGATTGGTTTTGGGCACGAGCACCTGCGGTTTGGACCGAGAATGGGTCTACGTTGTTTGCAATTTGGATTGAGCACGGGTACAAACACAAGGGCTTGGGTGGCCATCTTGTAGTGCACAATAAGGGCAAAGTGTCTAGAGATTAGGTCGGGATAAATTCGAGGCCGTTAAAATTCGGGTGGGCAAAGATTGAGCATGTTGCCTCATGATCAAGCTCAGGTTATATGAGGGTAGGGTCAGGGCTAAGACCATGTTTAAGATGCTAGAGGTTAGCTAGGAAAGCATCAAGTTGTCTCAATGGGTGTTTATCACTGCATTTTAAAAGTATTTTTGTTAATTTTGTTTTTGAATTTTGACTTTAAATTAAAAAAAATGTTTTTAGATCATTTTTATATGGTGATGTCAAAAATATTTTTTTTAAAATAATAATAAAATATTATTTTAATGCATTTCTGAAAGAAAAAATACTTTAAAAATAACCTCAATCACACTTGCAAATAGACACTTAAGGTCAATTCGAAACTTATGTTTAGGGGTGCTTGGTGATTTGGCTAGGATTGTAGGTGTCCGGGGCTGGATCGGCGAGGTCATCGACAATTCAACATCATATAGTAGGTGATCCAGTGGTACAAGATTGAGACTCAGATAACATGTTGAATTGATTCGGGTCAAACTAGATTAACCAGCCAATTTGTACACTGACTCACGAGACCATAATAACCCTCCTCAAAAAAGTAAATCAAAACAAATTATGAAGGTCAATTTCCAATAAATCTAATATTGAAGGATAAAATTAAAATAAAACACGTGATTTTAAAAAATAACTCAAGTCAACATGAATTAACTTGTCAAACTGGTGATCCCAATCACGAGACCAGGATAATCTAATAGAAAGTGAATTAAAACAAATTACAAAGTTTAATTTATAATTAATTCAATATTAATAAAAGAAATTAACAAAAGAAATAATTTGAGTCAATAAAAGTTAATCCGTCAAAAACATGAACCAAGTCATAAGACCAGGATGATCTTATAGGAAAAAAAAAACTATGTAAATCATGAAACATAATTCTTAATTAACTCAATATTAAAAAATAAAATAGATAAAAAAATCATTTAAAAAAAAACTTGAGTAAACAAAGTTAATCTATAAAACATGTGTTTTATTAAACCATGAACTTAAGATAATATTGTGAAAGATAAATTAAAAAAAATATATATTTAATTTTTTTATAAATTTATATTAAAAAATAAATTAATAGCTTTTGACTTTTTTCTAATAAAACAAACGGGGCTGACTCGTTCTGTTTCGTATGGTATGGTTTTTTATATTATCATTCTCTCGTGGGTGAAAATCGGGGATGGCTATAAGAAATAAGTGGGAGGGGTGTCCGCGATTTTTATTATAAACATATTAAAATAATATTATATATATTTTTTTTAATTTATTTTTTACTTTTTTATACCAATATATTATTTTTTCCCAGCTACTTCTTACAGTCAACTTGTTGCCTAAGGTTTCACACAAACCCTCAATTCTGTATTTACGTTGATGCATTCGTTTATTTCTTCATCGCACAATGCTATTTATAACAATTATATAATATACACACACAAAAAAAGGCGTGGAAGCAGATGCAAATAAAGGCATCTCACTAGTCAAAGACAAGATTGTATTTTTATCCACCATTGCCTCACAAAACATTATTTACTATAATAATTTTATTATTATTTTTCTTAAAGACATTTTATTTGTTTAGAACAAGGTTGTCAATACCGTTCTGATTTTTTTATTGGTACGGAATGTTTCGGTTTCGAAGCATTTCGGCATGTCGTTGCGGGGTTGTACTGTTCATATATAATTAATTAATTATATATATATATATATATATATATATATATATATATATATATATGAAAAAATTAAAATATTAATTTAACAAGCATAATTTAAAATTCAAGATAAATTAACTTTAAATTATACAATATAAACACAAATTCAAACAAATATAATCTCAAAATTAGAAACACAATCATAAGTTAATCAAAATATAAAGGATTTTAAGGCTGGAACGGTACCGAGACGTTCCGGCTGGAATTTAGCCAGTATTTCCAGAACGGGCTGAAATTAAAATCGAGACGAAAACGAAGTCGTTTTGTCTCAGTTTTTTTAATGACACAAAACGTTCTGGCCAGAACGGAACGGTGTTGACAACCCTGGTTTAGAAGCGTGGATACAAATGTTTTTTAAAATATTTTTTATTTAAAAATACACTGAAAAATTATTTTTAACATCAGAACATGAAAATAATTTAAAAACATAAAAAAAAAATTAAAAAAATCATACTTTTAAAATCCAATCCCAATAAAGTATCTTAATCATAGATGTAAATCTCGTTCCGTTCCATTGAAAAATCCGGGACAAAACGGCGACGTTTTTGTCCCGGGTAGAATTCCGGATCGATCCGGAAATTCCGGCCGGAACGCCCCGGTTTTGTACCGGGGTTCCGTTCCGGTGCCAGAGACCGATTTGAGTGAGGTTTCGTACCAGTGAGTGTGGTGTTCGAAACTCGCCGGCATCTCGGATTTAGACATGTGAACTATGTAAGTCGTTTTTTTCTCCTTGCTCGACGCTAGCGTTGCCCGGGACACGTGGCAAACACCCAGAAGGAGAACAACAAAAAGAGAGATGGTAAATGGCTTCATTTCTCAGTGTCTGAAGATTTTGAGGAGAGGAAGGGGCATGCAATTGCAGGGAGTTAATAGAGAGGAGACTTGGGCGACGCCTCTGCTTTAATAAAGACTGGCTGTGAATCAGATGAGAGATAGACGGTGGATTGTAGTTTGTGAATGATGGGAGAAGAAAAAAACAAATGATAAAGAAATAAAAAAAAGAGATTAGCAAGACAATAGAGGCATACAGCTATAAACATGAAAAAAACGAGAGTGAGGGGAAGAAAATATCAGCTTTCGTCACGTGGATTCAAAAAGCTACTCATTTTCATTTTTCCTGGGAGGGATTCTTTATTTTCATCAATAAGTAAAAAGATTTTTCTGCTTTTACAGGTAAAAGTGTAAAACTAAAACCATCAAAACAAGGTTGAAAAATAGAATGTCTCAATATAGACCATATATTCGGATAATTGATGCTAGATGGGATAAACAACTTCATAGTTCATTACATGCAGCAGGATGTTTTCTTAATCATGGAATATTTTTTAGGCCTTCTTTTTCAAAACAAAAGGAGATAACTCGAGGTTTGCTTACCACAATTATGATATTGGTTCCTGATTGTGATACTCAAGATAACATCAGTGCCCAAATTGAGGAGTATAAGAGAGCAACTGGTGATTTTGGTATAACCCTAGCTATTCGTCAAAGAGAAAAGTTAAATCCAGGTAATAACTTTTATTTTTTACAATATAATGTCTTTTTTTTATCTATAATATTTGATTTATTCAAATTTTCTTATCTAGTTTCATGGTGGGAGCAATTCGGCAATGATACTCCAGAACTTCAAAAGTTTGCAATTCGAGTTCTTAGTCAATGCTGTAGTACAACTGGGTGCGAAAGAAATTGGAGTATATTTGAATACATCCATTCAAAAAAGCGAAATAGGCTTGAGCACAAGAGATTAAACGATTTAGTATTTGTTCGCTATAATCTAAAGATTCAACAGAGGTAAAATATCAATATTATTATATTAGTAATTATTTTCTATTACATTGCTATTAATTTTTTAATTTCTTTCGTGTTTATTCTTTGTAGGAATATGAGCAGAACAAGAGATGCTTTAGATCCCATTAGCCTTGACAACATTGATCTATTGAATGAATGGATATGTGAAGAACCCGGTCTTCTTAATGGAGATGACATAAGTTGGGAGAGTATAGAAGCACCTTTCGCTACTTTAAATTTAGATGATGAAGAGACATGTGTAAATGAGGAGAATGAGCTTGGTGGAAATGACCAGCTATTGGAATGTCTTGTTGACGACTTTCCTTATGTTCCACAGCAAGATCAAGATCCTTATTTTTATATTAATGATGTAGAAGATGTTTGATGTATTTTTCTTTTATTTTAGAACATTTTACTTTCATAATATTTTGAAATTTTAAAGATGTTTCTAATTTTGAGATTATGTTTGTATTGTATAATTTAAATTTCATTTATCTTGAATTTAAATTATACTTGTTAAATTAATATTTTATTTTTATATATATATAATTAAATAAATATGAACAGTACAAAACCGGAACGGAACGCCGGAATACATCGAAACCAGAACGTTCCGTTCCAAATAAAAAACCGGAACGGTACCTGGAACGGATTTTACAACTATGATCTTAATAGTCCTCGGCATACTGCAACCCAATAATTACTTGCTTTAAACGTATGCACCTAAACAGAAATATAGGCACGCTAACCAAAGGGAAAAGATATGATGAATGTTTCAAAAATCATTCGTTATTTCTATCGTGGGTTTCAAAAAAATTATAAAAAATTATTGTTTTTTATCTTAAATAAATTTTTTAATATTTTCAAATCATCTTCATATATTACTATCAAATAATATTTTAAAAACAAATATCTTAAAAAATCTTCAAAAATAATCTCGACCATTCCTCTGAAGTCTAAATAGCTCGAAAGAGCGATGCGCTAAGTTTTTTTTATCTATGTAGAAAATTGATTGTTTTTATATGTATTGTATTTTGTTATTTTAATATTGAATTAGTAAAATTATAATTAATAAAATCTGTATAATCGAAATAGAAAGTGATTTGTATATTTTTTAATTGCAAATAATGTAGGTAATTTTTTTTTTATGAGTTGCATTTTTCCCCAGTAATATTAGATCCGACATCTTATAAATAAAAATATTGTAATTTTTTTTCTAGAAATAAACTTATATTTTTTGCGTGCTATAATTAGTTATTTCAATGTTTAATTACTAAAATTGTAATAGATAAAATATGTTAGGAATGAGTTTTTTGCGTGGTATAATTAGTATGCTTGCCCGCGTATCACGATAGGGTTTTTTCTATGTAGAAAACTAATTGATTTTTTACATGTTGTAATTAGTTGTTTAAATATTTAATCAGTAACATTATAATAGATAAAATATGTAACAACTAATTTTTTTTCCCGCCTAGAAGGAATAGTGTAATCGAAATGGAAAGTGGTTCGTATATTTTTTAATTGGAGATAACTTAGGTAAATTTGTAAAAAAAAAAATTAATTGTCTTTTCTCCCTAGTAATATTAGATCTGACACATTATAAATAAAAAAATTGTAATATTGTTAAGAAATAAACTTATTTTTTTGCGTCCTATAATGACTTATTTGCCGTCTAAAAGGAACAGTGTAATCAAAACGGGAAGTGGTTCGTATATTTTTTTAAATGTAGATAATCTAGGTAAATTTATCAAAAGAAAAAAATTTGAGTTGATAATGTAGGTAAATTTGTCTACCTTTTGTTTTTTAAAGTTGTATTTTTTCCCCAGTAATATTAGATTTGAAATATTAAATATGAAAATATTGGGAAAAAAATTTAAAGAAATAAACTTAAACAAAAGAGTATAAAATTTAAATTCAAAGACAATAATTTTTTTTTAAGATTTATTAATCATATTATTATATTACATGTATTTAAGCATATTGATATTAATTTTTTTTTAAAATCTTAGGTCATTTTCTCTCTCTCTCTCTCTCTCTCTCTCTCTCTCTCTCTATATATATATATATATATATATATATATATATATATATATTTAGACAATAATATTTCATAAATATCAAAACATATAATTACTCCCACATACTTTAATTCGTTGAATATATATATATATATATATATATATATATATATATATATATATATATATATATATATATATATATATATATATAATTAACTTGACATATTCTCAATAACATCTTTAATTTAAAGGACAAAATTGAAGTAAATCCAAACATTGAAATTAAATAATTTAACATAGAACCGGAAATTAAAAGATTCGGGACCGAAATGAAACAGAAATCCATAATTAACTTGCATAGAAGGATAAAACTGAAAGAAATCAAACTTTGATACCGAATATATTAAGGATTTATAATAAATTTGCATGGAAGGATGAAATTGAAGTCAATGAAAACTTTGATACCAAAAATATTAAGGATTCCAGCCCAATCCGCAAAATTCAAAGACTGGGGACCTAATTGATATATAATCAATTTCAATTGAATGACGAAATTGAAACAAATCAAAACCTATATAATAGCCATAAGGGCCGGAAAAACAAATTACAAAGAGCAGGGACGGAAATGAAATTTGTCAAAAAACAGCTGCGTCGACGTCAGCCTGCGCAGGAGGAGAGAGAAATGGGGGGTAAAATTTCAAACGACCACTGACACGTCTACGGACACCGTATAGGAACACGCGCCGCACCATGTGGAAGAGAACAGACCTGAAAATCATTCTAGACGCCGGTTGGGCTTTTTGGACGCTGTAGTAAGCCGCACGCGCCGTCCGAAAGACACGTTGTCATGGAAACGGATGACGCGTGTGGAGACGCGCCAACAGTACTGCGCCGATAAAATTAAAAAAAGCTAATTACCGTACTGCCCCTCAATGTAACGCCTGTTTTTTTATCCTTTTCGAGGGACAAAATGGTTATTGCACTGTGCAAGTAATTATAAAAAAATAAAAAAACCGGCCGGCCGAACTGGACCGGACCGGACCGAAAATGGTCAACTACCGTGGAGCCCCTGAAATTGGCGGCGTTTTTTTGTCTTTTTCGAGGGGTTTTTCGTTAATACACTGTTTAGAAAGCGGAAAAAAATGTGGAGGTGCACCCGCGAAGCACTGAGCAAAATTGCTAATGAACGTGCCTATGAGTGTATGTGCACAGTGAATGAACAGTAAAAACCGTTCTGTTTTAGTGTTTTTGTTAATGCTATTGACTCACTCTCATCATTATAGTACGAAAGGTTGCTTGAAAATGCATTTTAAATTTATCTTTTTAAAAACTTATTTTAGTTTTTTTCTCTTTATCATTTTAATATGCTGATATTAAAAATAGTTTTTTTTTTAATTTGATGTATTTACAAATATTTTTTTTAAATCTCAATCACACCACCAAACAAGAAAAAACTATACACTATTCTACTTCTAGTTTTTCTAGAAAATAAAAGGAAAAAAATAATTAAGCCACAAGAAATATTGTGTTGTTTTTGTATTTTCTCTCTCTTATACAACAAGGTTAATAACAAGAGATGTAATGTAACAGCCCAAATTTTTTTTTTATATATCTAACACATATGATACCGGAAGTCAGCGAACCTGATTACCTCACATCATCAGAATACCATCCATACAATCAACATTTTATTAAAAGTGGATCTTACATAAACATGTAGTATTATGGTTGCATAATTAGAAATTCATATTAAAAATATACATACATGGATGGACATGAGGTTGCATTCCTATACTACTAATAGCCATTACGAATGTACACAAAAAGATCTAATAAAAGTTATATGTTTAGTACATTTATTCACACAAAATACATTGTGATTTAGAATGCATCTACATGATTCCTTGCAAAAGTAGGTTCCCGTGTATCGGGTTCCTTAGATATCTCGTGGATGTGACGTCCCTACAACAATAAAAATATTTAAAAAATGTAATTACTTAATGATAATAATAATGGTAACTAAACGGTCTGGCAGTTACAGGAGGCACTAACATTTATAATTTCTTCATGTACTTGGTACAAATAGCTTGTAATGATATAAATGCATCAATTTATCAGTAACATGTCCCGAGACAATAACATGTCTCAAACACTAATAGTAACAAATCAAACAGTAACAGATCAAACAGTAACAATTCAAACAGTAATAGATCCAACAGTAACAAGTCCAAAAACAGTAACAATTCCAAACAGTAACAGATCCAACAGTAACAGATCCAACAGTAATAGGTCTGGAAACAGTAACCGTTCCAAACAGTAACAGATCAAACAGTAACAGATCCCTTAAAATCAATCTCGATCCAATCATCCTGGGTCTACAAAATCTTAAACATCGTCCTCAACACAACCATAATTAATAACCCGTCTATCCTCTTAAGGCATATTTACTGAGGTTAATCGTTCATTCACCCCGGTCATCCTTTTCAGATGCCATTAGCCAAAGATAATCAATCATTCGTCCCGGTCATCCATTCGGATGCCATTAGCCGAAGCTAATCAATCATTCGTCCCGGTCATCCATTGGGATGCCATTAGCCGAAGCTAATCAATTGTTCGTCCAGGTCATCCATTCCGATGCCATTAGCTGAAACTAATCAATCGTTCGTCCCGGTCATCCATTCGGATGCCATTAGCCAAAGCTAATCAATCGTTCGTCAACATTTACGCTTTCAACAATCTGATATAGGTTCTTACACAATAGAGTAATATTCATGTTAAAGTATTTCCTTATTCAATGTATGAAAAAGGAAGGTGCAAGGCACCTACCTGCTCCACTTGTGGGATGTTCTTGCCTTGACGATGGTCCAATCCCGACCACACCACCTATGACATCAATGATCTTAAATCAGTACATTTGTATTTTTGAATCACATTCGTCACCACAAATATTTCAAGAATTCTTATGTTCATATTCAAGTGTCCACATTTCACACCATCATACCATGAAATTGTAATGAACATTTAAGTCATTTCTGCCGAGGAGGCTATTGTAGAAATCGGCAACGAGAACTGGTCCTCAAACACTAACATGTCCTAAAATAGTAACAGATCGAAACAATAGCAGGTCCTGAAATGATAACATGTCTCAACAATATCAGGTGGGCAGTAACATAACCCCAGTCAACAAATCCCAACAGAACACATACATGTATGCCAGCCAACCCCATAGTTAAAGTCAACCCTCTACCTTGATTTGGTATTTTCATTTTTCTTTGTTAGATGTTCTAAAATTGGCTTCATTTTACTTCATCGTTTCATGACCTCCCACCTCATTTCCCCTTTTTCTCAAAGTTGCCAGCAGAGGCCAGATTTCGACATTTGCCCAGATTTTTCACTATAACTGGAGTTGTAGAACTCCGTTTTGTACAAAATTTATCTTGTTAGAAAGCTGACATATAGAGCTACAACTCTTATGAAGTCTATAAAACCCAGTTCTGCTTCTAAAATTTACGAAATGCATCTCAAATGTGACAGACTTGCTGTTCTGCAGAGTCTGCCCTGCACAACGACGTTAGGTGACCTTTAACTAGAGTTATAAAATTCCAAATTTAGTGAAACAAGTTTCCTTGGATAGTAGACATCCAAAAATTCAACTCCTATGAAGGAACCCGATCCTAATTCCTTTGTTTTCCCATTCAAATTCTCTCTCAAAGTCAAGACATGAATATGTGAAATTGTTAATTTCTGCAACACATGCATTTGGCCGAAAATTGACCTTGGGAAAACAAGACTTTCCTCATTCTTTTCATGCTCAACCATTCAATACACAACATTCACATCCTATTTCATGCCACATACATCAATTGCACACAATTCCATATTTCCCCCAAATTTTTTTCAAGAACCCTAACCCAAAATTCTTAAAGAAAAGTCATGCACTTTAACCATAAAATAGAGAATCTTTTAGATGCATATAAGAAATACCTTACCAAGAGAGATTCAAGATCTAATAGCTTGTGAAATCACAATATTCTCCTCTCTTCTTCTTCTTCCTACTGTTGGCAGCCCAAACACTCCTTTTCCTCCACTTTCTCCTTCCAATAATACTCCAAATCTTTGGATTTTTTGATGTTTGAATGTTTTGGTAGCCCTTAAACTCACTTTCACTTCAAAATTTTTCTTTAATTTGGGGAAGAAAATATCAAAATCTCCCTTTCTTTCTCCCCCTCCTTCTTTGCTGGAAATGAGGGAAAAGAGGGGTATTTATACTCCTCAATTTCTCCTATTGCACTTAGACCCCTATCTCCTTTAAATGCTCCTTTTTACCCCACATGTTCTCTTCTTATATTATAAGTCATAATCTTTACATTTATTTCAATTTCACCCTCCCCTCAACTTATTTTATTTCTCTTTTAATTTATTTCTTTAATTTAACACTTACATTTATTTCCTAGGGTTTACATGTAAAATGTTTTTTTAGTTTATTTAATATTTTTTCAAATGTTTTTTTAATATACTAATATTAAAAATATTTATTTTTACCACAGGAATCAAGGTTATTAAAATCTTTTTTTCACACGACACAAAAATATAATATAAAATCGGATCGTAAAATAACAAGTATATTTTTTTTACTATATATTGACAATTTCAATCAATAAAATAAATTTCATTAAAATCTAATAAAGAGAATCAACAATATTATAATCAACAAGTGATCTAAATAAATAAATAGTATAAATAAATGACATGAAAAACTCAAAATCAAAATTTTCAATATTGACAAATTACTAAATGATAGTTAGTACACAAGAACCCCATGATAACTTGATTGTTCTTATCATAACAAGTAATAATAAACCTTTTTTAGGTTGTAAGTTAATGAGTCTAAATTAATAATTAACTAACATAAGTCTAATAATTAAAATAAACTATTAAACAATGTTTAATGCATAAGGAAAAGTTTAAATTATAAATAATTTTTTAATATTAAATAAATAAATATATAAAATATGATAATAAAAACAAAGTCTCCATTCTAAAGTTCTTCCATGCAATCTAAATCTTTAATTTTCACAAATTTCTGGTAGATTCCAGCCATAATTCTAAATGTATAGTTCTCTCTCGTATGAATAAATTACTGAGTTTATCATATATATTTGAAAAGATTGAAATGTCTAGTTTTCCTTCCATCTAAAATTGCAATAAAATTTTATTTGTAACTTCAAATGTGTCCAAAACAATACATGATTGTTTAGTTTGATGAATTTGACAAGATTCATCTAGTAATTTTGACTCTGTGAAATAATATATTTCTGAACTTTTTTTAATCTAATAATTTAATAAAATATATTTTCATGTATCTAATATTTCCCCATAAATTTCAACTAGATCCAATATATAGTTTGAAAAATATGTTTGATCTCATAAAATTGTCAACAAATATTATAAAGCCAACTAACTTGGTTGTTTATCTCACAAATTTAGTAAATTTGTAAAATCAAACCAATTTTATTGATTTTACACAAATTAAATCTAATTTTAATAATTTTCAAGTTTAATATGATTTAATATATAAATATATATTAACTTATAAAATTATAAATTTTTAAGATTCAACTCGTAATTTCGACAACCAAAGTCTTTCCGGAGGAAGGATTAAAATTGGAGCAATGATTAAATAAAATCTAATTGATAAAAATTAGAGTCCCGAGTTCTGGACGAGTCCAGCCCAACCCATCCGACAACGAGAGAGGAAAGAGAGAAACGGAAGACGTGCCTCGTTTTGAATCTTCTTGCGAGAGGGCTCAGTCAACAGGCGAGGGAGTGATCACTTTCCTTTTGCTTTGAATTTTCAAACTGTGCGTTCTCTTCTGCTTCTCCGGTCAAACCCCACGCGCCCCCTTGTCTCATCCTATCATCATTTAAATTTGTACAATTCCACCCCCTGCTCTTATCCCCCCCGCCCCTCTATCCGCACGTGTGAAAGTATTTTCAATAGATGAGATATAGAAATATATATAGATTGAAATTGGTGCTTCAAGTTGGTGATTATCAGCTCAAGTTACTCGGGTCATGGATTATTTATATTTTTATTGGGGAAAAGAAATACTATATATTATAATGATATTCAGGTTAGGTGGGGTCTTATTGTCAATTTCGTAAGAAAAAAGGACTACATTGAAAAATAATAAAATACCAGGGGCGCTTGAAGAGCCCCCGATTGTTGAAAGAGCGTAACTCCATGGAATCCACGCGTTAACATTACCGTCGGCGTCCACGCTTCCACCCTTTATAAACCCATTCCTCTCCTTATCCTCATTTCTTCCCATCTCTAAAATTATTGCTCTCTCTCTCTCTAGATACTTGCCGATCTGGTCATGGCTTCGACGACGACAGCGTCGTATTGGTGTTACAGATGCTCATGCTCCGTCACCGTTTCACCTTACGACGAAGACGAAGAACACGGCAACATATCGTGTCCTCACTGCGACGGTGGGTTCATCGAAGAGATCCAATCAACCTCCACCTCTGATATCCGTGAAAACCGTAGCCAGGTTTCCAGCCTTACCCGAAACCGCCGCAACACCAGCGACCGGTCTTCGTTTAACCCAGTGATCGTCCTCCGCGGAACCACCCCTGCCGCCGCCGCTGAAGACAACGAAGGAGGAAGCGCCTACGAGTTCTACCATGACGATGGAATCGGTACGGGTCTCCGGCCCGTACCGGAGATGATGTCTGAGTTTTTAATGGGTTCAGGTTTTGACCGTTTACTAGACCAGTTATCACAGATAGAGATAAACAGCTTAGGCAGGTCGGTTCCTAGCCCGCCGGCATCGAAAGTCGTGGTTGAATCAATGCCGAGGGTAGAAATAAACGAAACGCATGTGATTTCGGAGACTTACTGTGCGGTGTGTAAAGAGGAGTTTGAGATTGGAAACGAAGCTCGTGAGATGCCTTGTAAGCATATTTATCATTCTGATTGCATTTTGCCTTGGCTCGCGATGCGAAATTCTTGTCCAGTTTGCAGGCACGAGTTACCTGTAGAGAATTCTGGAGAACTGGGGGTGGAAGGGGAGCTTGTGGGGTTAACTATATGGAGGTTGCCTGGTGGTGGGTTTGCTGTTGGGAGGTTTAGTGGGGGGAGGAGAGGTGGGGAGAGGGCGTTTCCGGGTGTTTTTACGGAGATGGATGGTGGTGGGAATGGTGGGCTTAACGGGAACAGCAGGCCGCTTCGTGATTGGGATTCTTGGGTGACTAGGAGGAGTAGTAGAAGAAGAGAGAGTCCTAGTGGTATTGGGGGGTTTAGGAGAGTTTTTCGTGGTATGGCCTCGTTCTTGAGGAGGATCAGGCCTAATTCGTCGTCAAGAATGCGTGATGGATCTGAAGAACCTTAATCGACCGAGAGAAGTTATTCAAGTCGAGTGACATGAAGGAGAGGAGGATTGGATGTGGAAGTTGAGGAAGGGGCTGATAGGGGTGATACCATTTGATTGCTTCTTCTTATCCTTCACATAAATGTATGTATCTGCGTGGCACTTGAGAAAAGGTTACGAATTAATTTTGCTTTTCATTTACTGAAAGAGAGCAGAGATTTCTTATCTCTTCATATTGAAAAATTCTTTGTATTTGCTGCAAAAGGATCAATTATTCAGTTTTGTTGGTTCTGAAATTTAGAAGATAGCTGAACTGAAGGGAGGGGTAGGTGTTAATCCGCAATGTAGCAGAAGAGCAAAAGGCCATAGTCTTGAAGCATTTCTTTGTTATTTACTGTAATCAATTCAATTTTAACCTTGGCATTCATTCTATAAAGTTTTTGTCTTTGTTTTTTGGTTGCCTTTCTCATGCAAATCATACTGTTGTTGAGTGCTTGCTGTATATCTAGATGGGATTGAGTTTGAAGATTGGATTGGTGATTGAATATAGCTCATTTGTCATTTGAATCCGATCCTGCCTCCTGGCCCAAAAATATTTAGTTGTTCCACCATTAAGAGCTTAAAAGCAGCATAAGATCAGATCAGTCATATTTGTTGGATAAATTAATTATGACACTGCTAGTTTAATGCATAAATAGGGCATTTCTGATCCATTTTTTATCTGTAAAATGACGCGTGACTGGGATTTTTGGCCAAATTGGTGAAAAATGCACCAACTTTTGCATGCAAGGCTCTCCAAGCGAAGAGGGGCAAAGGCGGCAAGACCAGAGAAGCTGCTAACACCGGTTAGGCCTTTTTTTGACTAATGCCCCCACTCAAACAGCTAAATCTATGTACCTTGAGCTGGGAATTCAATCAAAAAGAAAAGGAAATGGAAAGGTAGTTCAGTGAGCCGAGGGTGAGACTCTGAGCTAGAAAGATCCTACTAGTTTACAGATATAGGACGAAATCCCACTTTCGTCCTATATCTGTAATTTTTTTTTTCTTTTAATAAACAGGGATTTTTTTTCCATATTTTTTAATTTTTTTTATAACCGAGGCGTCCAACTAAGCTTTTTTTTTTTTACCAGGTTTCTTTTTTTGTTTTTTTTTAACCAGAGTATCCGTGACAATAAATTTATGATAAATCATTTCATCTTCTTACCAAATTTGCTAACAAATTTTATCAAAAGTATTTTAGCAATAGCAACATTCAATCACTTTTTAGTGGAAAAAAAACCGTTTTTAATAGATTTGATCAATTATAATTTTACTAATTAAATATTAAAATAATAAATTACAAAACGTATCAAATCGATCAGTTTTATACATAGATAAAAAAGTCCAGCGCATCGCGCAGGCAAAACCGCTCGTTGTATCTATTTTTCAATGAATAAGCTTGGTACCAAAATACCCTTACCATTTATCAACGAAAAGTATATCTACGAAATCAAAATCTACGTGGCAGGATCTAGAGGTCTCCCGAGAAAGGGATTAAGACAAAACACAACATCAACTACTTACATCTCGAACTAGAAGTTATTAAGAAGGCGATTTTGCAATAACAGCAAGCCACTGCTCTCAACACAATACTAATACCCCCCTAACAAAGAGATCTACATTATCTCCTACGTAGTTCGTAACTGTAAGATCTCTCTGTTTTCAAAGGTGTCAGCTTTGTTCTCTGATCTGTCTCTCTCTCTCTCTGTATTAGTACTGTAAGTCCATCTCTGTTATTCTTCTCCAGTTCTGTTTTCATTTGTGCTTAATTATGATCCCTCGCTAAGATTTCATTCCAAAGACTTTTACTTTTGTTTTTATTAAGAGAGATTTTGAGATTCTTTTTTTCTCCCGTTTTTCTTATAGAATGCAACTTTCTGGGTTTTTAAGCTTTTGTTGCGGAAGATCATGTATTTCATCCGATCTTTCTTTTAGTTTTCAATTTTCTAAGATGATTTATAGATTTGGGGTTTCTTAAATCCTTACTGTTTCTTCATTCTATGGCAAAAAAATGTGCATAATTTCTTCTCCTTTTATCTCTGAGCAAGCTCGAATTTTGTGCACTAGTCTGTTAATGTTATTATTGGAGATGGTTTATATAATTTAGACTCTTCCAATGCTTTGAAGAATTAATGGTGGAATCATAAAATTTTCGTCTGAATGGCAGTGCATGTAAAATATAGAATGCAGGTTCAGGGGGGCATATTAGTTTAGTTTCTCAATTAAGTAAATATCATATTCTGCTGCTTATGTGAATAATTAGGGAACTTTCATAAATGTTCGTTGCATAAGACAAGATGGATGGCGTGATCGTCTTAAAAATTATTCCTTTATCCACTCATCGCTTTTGTTAATTTTTCTTTTAGAAAATTGTTTTTCTTCAGCTATGATCAATTGACATGATCCTTAACTTTGATTCTACAATTAAACAGCTATTTATTTTTAAAGTCCTTTCATTAATCTTGTCATTCTACTGAATCATGTTTGTCCATACTACGTTGCCCAAAACAAGATCTTATTTTTACCATAAACTCAAGAGCACTCACCATCAAAAGAAGTTTCTCTTGAAAACACACTCAATTTTTTTACTCTACCCCTGGTCAACATTAGCACATATAACTGGTCATGCCAACCAGAAATAGAATCCAAAATGGGTTGGTTAATGTGTAATTTTTGAGGATGTTTAAAAAAGACAAGCCAACAGAACCAATTTTCATATTTGTATTTTGAGGTAGCTACACCGCTGCTAGCATTTTCCTATACCAGTTGGAACAATGATTTTGGCATGGAGAGTTTACTAGCACCTAAAAACTGTCACATGGAGCATTCCGCTGAAAAAGTGAAATATTGTAATCTGCAGAAATGTCTTTTACTATCCTGTTCATTTTGTAGGTGAATTATCATGATCATTAGGTGTTACAATTAAGGGCTCATTGTAATTTCATTTAGGTTGCGGTATTGCATGCATTTCAATTTGGAAGGTTTTGAAGGTTTCAAAGACATATTGGAGGCATTGGTAGATTTTTAAGTTTGTCTTGGCATTATCTGTCACTTCTGTAGACAAGAGTGGTTATTTGAAAGCTCTTGCAACTATGAGTTTCGTGTTTCGAGGCTCGAGAGGAGATATCGAAAGTGGATTTTCAGGCTTCATTCCTGAAAGACCTGCAGTGGTATGTTCACTTTTTTGCATGTATGCTTTTGGGTACTAGTATTTAGCTACTGAGATTAGTTATTTATATATTGAATATGAGAGATTCAGTTGGACTAACTTTATCCTCTTCTTATCAGCGTATTCATGCAGCTCGACCAGTTAATTCCAATTCACTTGCTTTTCTCGTCACGGGTAATGTTCTTACCTCTTTATTTCTTGGTCTGTTGTTATTACATCTTGTTGATACACCTCTTTAACTTCACAGTAGAAAAAATCATTTTTAACCCAAATCTGACCTGTCCATTCAGCAGTTCTTTTGCTGTTCATGATTTTGAACTCTCATCAGATGTCACCAAACTTCCTGGTACGCCCTCATTGAGCTAGAGGCATGGGCCTCACTGGTGTTTCTGATATATCTGAAATATTAACAGAGAATTCATTGGTCCTGTCTATCCATGCTAGCAGCTTTGGCTGGTTGTGGGTGTCTTTTTGATGGCCACAAGCTTGAGAATGTATGCAACTTGTCAACAACTTCAAGCACAGGCACGAGCTCATGCTGCAGCAGCCAGTGGTTTGATGGGTCACACTGAACTGCGTTTGCATATGCCACCATCAATAGCTTTTGCGACAAGAGGACGATTGCAGGGACTTAGGCTCCAGCTTGCTCTTCTTGATCGTGAATTTGATGATTTAGGTATGACACTTTTTATGATATGTACCTCCTTATATAAGGCTCATAATCTCCTGAAAGCTGGAGATGTTCAAGATGAAAGTAGGTCTATGATTTAGATTCTGTGTATATATTGAATGTGCACATGCTGATGAATATCCTTCCCTCCTGTGGCAGATTATGATGCTCTTAGAGCACTGGACTCTGGTAATGCTTACACTACATCGATGAGTGAGGAAGAGATAAATGCCTTGCCAGTTCACAAGTATAAGGTCCCTGTTCAGGAGAAGTAGGTTTGCATGCTTTGCATTAATCTTTGCCCCCTGAGAACTTGCAGGGTATTGACAGGATTTCAATTTTGTCATTGACAGTGATAGTGCATCTCTGAAGCATGCTTCATCTTCTTCAGCACCAGCCGAGGTATTTTTTTCCACCAAGGTTTAGTTTCATTGTCAATGAGAAATGCGTTCTCATGAGTTGTTATGGTTGATCATTCATTTAGCTTGTTTGGTCATCATATTTGTGAATCTCTACACGTACCAAGAAGACACTAAAGAACAAAAAACTTCACAGATAAACAAGCATTCATTTTCCACTTCTCATTTATTAATTATCATTGAATAGTATTAAGTTGCCTTTTGAGGGATGCCATTTTGGTTCAGTTCTGATTGATTATTCGTGTTGGGTTTGGTCAAAAGCATATGGTGTGTTCCTGCCCTGAGCTGCTGCAGACATGAGGGGAATAGGATTGTACCTCCGAGGGTTAACTTACGGGAACTTAATCATGACTTCTACATAAAATTGGTAGTTCTGTTTAAGAACATTGAAAGCAGAGGAATATATAAAGTGCTAAAGAACTTGACCCAAAATTGTGACAAGCCTTGCCACCTTAGTCTTTGTATCAACATCATGAATAATCAAATGGACCACAGTGAAAATCAAATCACTTCTTTTAATGGCCAACCTGCATCGCATTAAAATATGCCTTTCCTACTGATGGTAGTTCTGGATTTGACCAAAAACAAATGATCCAACTTTTCCATGTGCATTGTAGCTCATCACTTTTGTTATTTGATCAATGAGCAAAACCAACAGAATAACTTTAGGCCATAGATGAAACAACTCATTTGTGTATGATTTTCATGCCTGTGGAGTTAAAAGTATTCTTAATAGTTATTCTGTTCACTTTTATGGATGTCAATTAGAATCTTTCTGTCAATTTTACTAGCAGACAAAGCAAGACTCAAGAACTGCTGACGGGAACATGAAAACTTCAGAAGATGAATTGACTTGTACTATTTGTTTGGAGCAAGTTAACAGGGGGGAACTTGTTCGTAGCTTGCCATGTTTGCACCAGGTTTTTCCTCTGGTTCCCAAGTCCCATCACTGTCTTCCAAAAGTTTTAGACTTCATGCAATAACTTATATTATCAACTGTCCTTTTAATTATTCTAGGTCTCACATGCCTTACATGAATGACCTGTGAATCTGTCATACCCCCCCCCCCCCCCCAACAAATCTATGACTATAACTTACTTAAAAATATTTTTTTTTTTAATTGTTGACTCGACTGGTGCAATCAGAAAAGTTACTGACTTGCCCAACTGCAACTTTTTTATATTAGATGCCTATTTTGGGTTAATTTCTTGGAAGAATTATTGAAACTATTAAGATATATGACATTGTGTAGTTGTCTTTAAATTTAAGTTTGATCTTTAAATCTGCAAAATTTTTATCCCACTACCCTATCTTTTAGCTTGCAATGGATGTCTTCAATAACCTGCATTTGTCTATTCTTTGAAAATCATTTAAAAAAAAAAATGAAAATCGATTAAATTGCACTAAGGAAACTAGAAAGCCATCAAGAAAATGTCAATTACACAAAAGTTAGGACAAGGAAAACCTAAAAACCACAAAGATCAAACCAAACTTGCATCAGAACCAAGCAACCAAGTCATCTGATCTGCTCACGCTGTCTTTTGCTAATGAATAAGCAACGACATTACCTTCCATTTTAATGCGAGTGAACCAGATATTCCTCGAAGTTTTAACTAAAGTTGCTATTCTTTGAAACCCTTTTCTTTTAACTGAATACCAAACATCCATGCTGAGTGTTTTGTTGCCGTTGTTTTTCTGACTCATTCTCTCACCGAGTCTCGGTGTAACTTCTTCAGTGGTTGCTGTATGGTTATCTAACCCTGAATCTACTGTTTTAAATATCTTCTGGTGGTAAATGCTTGGCATATCAAGTCATTAACAAGCATTCCATTTAATTTGTATGCTGTATTGATGACTTTAAATCTATGTTGGTTTTCTCCTCGTTTGTAGTTTCACACCAACTGTATAGATCCATGGCTGCGGCAGCAAGGCACATGCCCTGTGTGTAAATTTCTGATCGGTTCCGGATGGCAGGAAAGCAGAGAGAGTGAATCTGATGGGTCAGACATGGTCTAATGACTGCCCGAGTAAATCATTGAATCTGTGTAGGAAAAAACTTCTCTCATATCTCATTCTGTGATCGCATGAAAATAAATTCTCTTATATGCCTATGTGAATAAGTTTTCTTAGCTCTGCATATTATAGATTAGAAAGAAGCAAAACTTCACTGTTGAGCATTGATCTGAAGGCAAAAGAAAAGTTGTGACGCTGTCACCCCTGATGAGCATGGCTGGCGTTATGCATTATGAATCCAACCTATCGTTGGACGAACTTTGTCAAACGATTGTGAAAATTTCATTGCTCAAAACTTTGTCAATCTCAAAGCCCATCGGTGGACAAACTTACACATCACAAATAATACTATCAGAAAATATTCGACCCGGGGCCGGGGCTAAACTCATAGTTGCCGTACAGTCTGCACTGTGCTGGTTGGCGGGGACCGATGATTCTTGCATGTCATTTTGCATGGACACACGAGTTTCCTTTAACCAGTTTGGAAAAACAAATAGGCTAAAGAAAATCTCTGGCTATCCTCGACCTAACTAGAATCTAATCTGTCTACAGACGGAAAATGCTCTTGGATCTGTGTTTTCAGTTTCGTTGTTGTGGAATGTAAGGCTGGTCAATCCTTAACTCCTCTCCTTTTCCTTCTGTTTCGCCAGTTGGTATGGTTGTTAACCAGAGTTGTTCTTAGCTAAGAGAACGTGGGAGCCCTTCACTTGACCTCAATAAAAGAATTACCCTAATATATAATTTTTTTAATAAAATAAAATAAACAAGAATAAACCTATTTTTCACCCACGGACTGTTTTTTCTTTTTTGCATTTCACTCATTTTCAAAGAAATATGTATAATTTAGCCTTATCATCATCATTTTTTTTTGAATTATTGGTGTACATGACTCACAAAACGTTGGACCAAGAAGGGGATTACATAAAAGCAATTAAAAAAATGGTCACGCTTACTGAAACGTTGGACCAATAAGGGATTGCATAAAAGCAATTAAAAAAATGGAGTGACCATTTACCTATGCCAACGAGTATATAAAATAACAAAGATGGTCATATATATATATATATTCTTTACCCTATAGTTCAAAGTTGTCAATACCGTTTTGATTGGTGCTTTGTTTTTCAATTGGAATGGAATGTTTCGGTTTCGAAGCGTTTCGGCATGTCGTTTCGAGATTGTACTATTTATGTATCTATATATAATTAAATATATTAATAAAAAAATAGTTCAAATCCAAAAATAAAATTATTTAGAATTGTGCAATTTAATCTAAAAAAGACATAATAAGATGATTTTTCTGAACAAAATTATGAACATTTATAATATTATGATACTGCCATCATCAATCTTGCAAGGTCATTACATTCTCTAATTGCTCTAAAATTTTAACATAATATATATAAATATGTCAAGAGACTTCTCGTAAAATTTCATCTCAATCTAACGGTCGGATTAAGAGATATGATTGATATTGTAAAATTATATATTATTTAAAAAAACACTATTTGGCCGAAACGGAAACGGGCAGAACGAAACCGGAACATTTCAGCCGATATTTGGCCAAAAATCTAGAACGAGCTGAAATTTAAACCTAAATAAAAACAATACCGTTTTATCTTGTTTTTTTTTATTTAATACGAAATATTTCGACCATTCAACTAAACAGAACAAAATAGACAACTATGCTATAATCTACGCTCATTGTCTGCATCATGCAATTCATCACAACTAAATCATAACTAAATCATTGAATTAAATAAGTACTAATTGAAAATTAATATTCTTTGATAACTAGGTCATTGAGTATCATAAATGCCTCAAAGTCTCATCAAGAGTGAAGTACAACATACACACATATTCGAGATTGGATGTCCTTTGATTTATTTGGTGTGTAGTACAGCCCTGGTATAATTTCGTAGAGGCAAAGCTGTACTACAAATGAATGGATCTGAAGCATGAGATCATCCGGTTGTTTCTGTTTAATTATTCCGTTCTATTCAGTCTACACCTAACATTACATGCGATGTTTTTTTCACTTGAAAAATGAAAAAAAGTCGTGTAATATATAATATATATAGGAGGAATTATGCTAGTAATCTCATGCCGAAGTCAGATCAAGAAAGTTGACGACACATCCACTCAATTAACTCATGGCCAATTTCATGCCTTGTTTGAAAACTCCAAAGTCAACCTCCTTGTTGATCTCGCTAATATTGATCCTGCAATTCTCTTCTACCAGTAGCCACGGAGGTCATGATGGAAACGACAGTAGCAGCAGTGGGGGTAACGTACATTTGCATTCGAAAAGTTTGATTTGGGTGAAAGTATGGTGTTTGATCATACTGCTAGTTACCACATTCGCAGGTGGTATCTCTCCCTACTTCTATCGATGGAACGAGAATTTCCTTCTCTTGGGCACACAATTTGCTGGTGGGGTTTTTCTAGGGACCTCTCTCATGCATTTCTTGAGCGATTCTGCTGATACTCTTAGCAATCTCACTACCAAAAAATACCCTTTCTCGTTCATGCTAGCCTCAGCTGGCTATCTTCTAACCATGCTTGGTGATTGCATAGTGATGTTCGTAACAAGGTCAGGTGGTGAGGGAGAAGCTATAGTGCAAGTGGATGAAGAAAGGGTAGCTCAAGAGGATGATAAGGATGTGGCCATGGATGCCGATCACATTCTCTTGAAGACCACGTCTCTCGGGGACACCGTACTACTCATCCTTGCTTTGTGTTTTCATTCAGTTTTTGAGGGTATTGCTGTTGGAGTTGCAGGTAATTAATTAAACCTCTTTAAACAGTTTTTTCAGTACATAGTTTGCCTTGAACACATGTTTCTTCATCCATGCTGCCTTTTCTTAATCGGAACTAAGTTTTTCGTTTCTTTCATTGCAATGAAACCACATGAGATGCATGAAGGTATCATCTGGGTTAGGGTTCTGGATAATTAGTCAAGTCACTTCTAAAAAATTAGAGAATTTGGGGTCCCCGGCCCTCAACTGTTATATAATTAACAATTGTCAAAGGGATATCCTAATGAACTTCCACTGCTTCATTAATTGTAATTATATATCTTTTGGCAATTTCCATATTTAGCAAGGCTAGCTGATAGGAAATTAAGTTATTAATCAATCAATCTGGACTTGGTAACTCGAGTTCATTGTTAATATTATTAGTTTTGGTAACTTCTATGATAGTTTATCAATCTGAATCCCATTTCCTTATGTTACGATGTGGTTAATTAATTCTAACAAAGATTTGACAATGAGTTCTTTTCAAGGTTAGGATTGGTTTGACCTAGTAATGGTTGTAAGGTTAGCTAGGATTTTTTCCATTAGGATTATAACATATTCCCTGTAAATATGTGCTCGGTTTATTTTCCAGCGTGTCAAATTAACTGTGAGATTTTGTAAGATTAAGTGCATTTAAGATTCATCCATGCATTGCTTCATTGTTAGCTCCAATGCACGGATGCATTGGATCTTTACTGATCAGTATATTTTTTGATAGCTGATAACGCATAGTTTGACAAGTACATATAAAACTTGGCAATGGTACTTGTTAGCTTGAGTAGCTAGCTAGGGTTGAGTTGAAAAACTTAGCGAGGAGGTATCATTTCTTGTTTCATGTTAACACATCAGTGTCACGTGTTTAATTTGTTTTAGGGACTACGGGAGAGGCATGGAGGAATCTTTGGACTATATCACTGCACAAAATATTTGCAGCCATTGGAATGGGAATCGCTTTGCTTAGGATGCTCCCAAAGAGGCCATTTCTATTTACTGCGGCATATTCTTTTGCATTTGCTATTTCCAGTCCCATTGGAGTGGGGATAGGAATTGCCATTGATGCCACTACTCAACCCCAAGCAGCTGATTGGATTTATGCTATCTCTATGGGACTTGCATGTGGAGTTTTTATCTATGTCGCCATCAACCATCTCATAGCTAAAGGATACCATCCACAAGCTAAACTGTTCTTCGACGCTCCACTCTTCAAGTTTGTTGCTGTGCTCCTTGGGGTGGGAGTTATTGCAGTTGTTATGATTTGGGATTAATTAAAACATTAAGTCTGCTTCATGTCCCTGTAGACATATGAATAATATATATATATATGTGGCTGCAGACTGGGAGTTCGTTTTTCCTTTGTTTGTAGGGTTAGGTTGGTATTGTGATTGTTTTTGTAGTTGAGGTTTTAAAGAAACAGTTTTATGAAAAGTATTTTTAGCTGTGATTTATAATAGTTTTTAAAGTGTTTGGTTAAAACTGTGATTGAGTTTGAGGATAATAAAAAACAGTTTTATGTGTTTTGTTACCAAGTCTTATTACTGTCAAATTGTGAAATTACTTTAAAGGACACACACACACACACACACACACACACACACACACACACACACACACACACACACATATATATATATATATATATATATATATATATATATATATATATATATTTAAATACTGTATTAATAATCATAATTTCATAATGTAATTAATAATTCATGTAAATTTGACACTTCTTTTTATTCTCCCAACAAATTATTTGCAATGCCATCACGAACAAGATCCATACGTGAAGGCTTCTGCAATCCCTGACTATTTTCACGAGCTACAATATTTGGTAAAGAAAAAGCCAACAACACAAGTTGTATTAAATTATAACTGCATATTCAATAACTGCAAATGCATCAAAATGAAAGAACATAAATAATTAAATTATATATAAAAAACAAATTAAAGTCTTGCTAGTATTTTCCTGACTTCCATGCTTTTTCAAAAGTAAAAATCATAAAAAAAATTGTTTTCATTCACTTAATAAGAAACCAAAACAAGTGGCAACTATTAAAAAAAAACTTTTTCTTTCACTCTATCATGAACCAAACAGAAATACTTTTACCAAGCCAAAACCACGTCACAACAAGCAACTATAAAGCAGGTCGAGACACAATGAAAAGAAGCTCTTCATCAAACGGTGATTCATCAATTTTTTAAGATGGGATCCACAAATTTTTTTCTGTTTTTTTTATCTTTACTAAACACTAAAACACCAATTTATTTATAACCTCAAATCACACCATACTATCAAACACCCACGCAGTCACAACGTTTCTACTTACTCCTGGCAATTCATGCATGCTTATGCCATGTTGAGATTGAAATATTATGTATATATTGGATAAATTCAAGAAGAAGAAGAGGAATTCTGTAGAGGAGCTGAAAGAGAAAGAAGAGAACGAGAGGGAAAAGTGAAATTTCAAATTTTTGTATATTTAAATATATTCTGCATACTAAACTTGTGAGCCACTGTTCCTTTTATACACTTTTCACATTTACCTCTAACAAACTTCTACACACTCTAGAACGCACACATATATTCTAGAATATATACATGTATTTTTATACTGTATTTATACTCTATCATCCCCCCTCAAGCTCATGGTTGGGCAAGCCAAGCATGAGGTTGCTACAATGGATCCGAAACAAGGGAGAACTTAACCCCTTGGTGAGAATGCCTGCAAACTGCTCTATGGAGGAAACAAACTGGACATAGAGTTGATTAGCAACCACTCTTTCACAAACAAAGTGAAAATCAATCTCAATATGTTGTCTTCTGATGTTGCACCGGATTGAAGGACAATGCAATGGCTAATAGGTTGTCACAAAACAGAACTGGAGGCTGCGGTAATTCAACATGTAGGAATGTCAACAACTGCTTGATCCAATCAATTTTAGCAGTTGTGAAAGATAAAGCTCTATACTCTGCCTTAGTGGAAGATCGAGATACTGTATTTTGTTTCTTCGAAGACCATGAGATAGGATTAGAGCCAAGAAAGACAACCAACCTTGTCGTGGATCTTTGATCATTTGGATCACCTGCCCAATCAACATCACTAAAGGCTTTGAGGTCTAAGGAGCTATGAAGATAATGAATCTCATATGATGCAGTGCCCTTTAAGTAGCATAATATCCTTTTGACAACAGTAAAATGAATCAACATGGGCTTCTACATAAATTGGCAAACCTGATGTACCGAGAAGCAATATCAGGCCTTGTGAATGTTAAATACAATAAGGCTCCCACAATACTCCTGTATAATATAGGATCTTCAAAGGGAACACTATCATCCCTAGGCAGCCTCTGATAAGGGAGACATGGGGTATCGCAAGCCTTTGCATCAAGCATATTAGTTTTCACCAACAAATCAAGCACATACTGAGATTGTGACAAAAATAATCCATTACTAATATGCTGAATTAGAATTCCTAAGAAGTGAAGATCTCTTAAATCCTTAATTTCAAACTCAACCGTAAGAGAGTGAATAATCTTTGTAATCTCGTCAGGATTACTGCCAGTAATAATGTTATCATCTATATACACCAAGAGAACAATAATACCAGTAGCAAAATGTTTCACAAACAGAGATGCATCAGAATATGTATGTTGAAAGCTTAAAGAAGGCAAGAATGCAGTAAACCTTTCATTCCAAGCTCGTGGAGCTTGTTTGAGACCATAGATAGATTTATGCAATCTGCAAACTAATTGAGAATGGTGAGAATATGTAAAACTTGGAGGCTGAGCCATGTACACCTCTTCATTAAGAATGCCATGTAGAAATGCATTCTTAACATCTAGCTGCCTTAATGTCTAGCCACAATGAGCAGCAAGTGCTAACACCAATCTGACAGTCGTAGGCTTCACCACTGGGCTGAAAGTCTCCCCATAATCTTGGCTAGGTTCTTGGCTAAAACCCTGAGTCACAAGACGAGCCTTATGATATGCAATTGAACCATCAACATGCCTCTTAATTTTGAATATCCATTTGCATCCCATTAGATTTTTATGAGGAGGCATAGAAACCAAAGACCAGGTGCCCTGAGAATGAAGAGCATCAAGCTCTTCTTGCATAGCAGTAAGCCAAACAAAAGATTGTAAAGCAACTTTGTAGCTAGAAGGTTCAGTTAGAGACAAATTAATAACAGTAGAATTAGTAGCTGTGGTAAAGCGATACTTCTTCTTAGTCACACCGTTCTTACTGCGAGTTTGCATAGGATGTACATTCATGGATGGAATGTGAAGAACAACTGAAATAGCTTTAGGGTTAAAAGGCTATGTTGGAGATAAGGGTTCAGAATGCATACCTTTACTACATTCAGGAGCCATTAGAGACAGATGAGAATGATAAAGCAAGAGGAGCAATAGACACAGAAGATGATGAGGAAGGAGATACAATATCATGATGAGTAGAAGATGATACAATATCATTATGAATAGGAGACACAACAGTAGGAGACACAATAGAGGTGGGAGGAATGACAACAACATTTGTGGGAGTCACAACAGGAGGACAAGACAGAGAAGAAGACATAGATGAAGAACTGGGGTGATGAAGTGTGGTTACTAACTCAGAATATGGAAACACAATCTTATTAAAGACAACATGTCTGGAAATGTAAGAACGTTTCTTAGCAACTTCATAACAAATGTATCCTTTGTAATTAGGAGCATATCCGAGAAATACACACATTGTGGTCTTTGGCTGCAGTTTATTATGGAGATAAGGACGCAATAATGGGAAGCAAGCACACCCAAACTCTCTTAAATGAGAAATAAGTGGAACTTTGCCAAATAATAGTTCAAAAGGGGACTTATGAGATAGAACAGCCGAAGGCATTCTATTAATCAAGAAGGTGGCAGTATGCACTGCATAAGTCCAAAAAGAGGGAGGTAATTTTGCATGCTGAAGCAATGTAATTGTAGTTTCAATAAGGTGTTTGTGTTTATGTTCTGCTAAACCATTTTGTTTAGGTGTGTATGGACAAGATTTGCGATGGATAATGCCCTTAGCAGCAAGGAAATTTTGAAGTGATTTATTAACATATTCTCCCCCCCATCACTTTGCAGAATCTTAATAGAATGGGAAAATTGTGTTTGAACAAGGTGATAAAAGGCAACAAAAACAGAACATACATATTTTTTATTGATAAGAGGAATTAACCAACAAAACCGAGAGAAATCATCAACAAAAATTACATAGAATCTGTATCTATCATTTGAGATACTAGGTGAAGGACCCCAAAGATCACTATGTATGATATGAAAAGGTGTTGATGATGTATGAGTACTGGAGTGAAAAGGCAGTTTACAAAATTTGCCTTGTAGGCAGCTAACACAAAGATCAAAAAAATTATCTAGGGGACATTGAATACATGCTTTGTTTAGCATTAACTTGACAATCTTATTTGTAGGGTGTCCTAATCTATGATGCCAGGTAGAAGACAAGATGGACTGACCACTATAAGCTTGTGGTTGAAAACCGAGAGCAGAGAAGGCAGAATGAGTAGGAACTAATGGAAGAGGATATAGTCCATTGCTGCACAACCCTTTATACAACATTCTCCCTGTTGCTATATCCTGAATCCAAAAACAAAAGGCATCAAAAATTACCTTGTAATTGTTATCCAAACAAACTTGATGTACTGACAGTAGATTCTGAGACAGTTTAGGCACACACAGCACAAAATTCAATTTTATAGATTGAGTAGATGTAGGAATAATAGCAGTTCCAACATGAGATACTGACAAACCTTCACCATTGGCTGTTTGGACATTGTCATTTGCAGGATATGAAGAGCTTAATGTCAGATTAGACAAGTGAAGGGTCATGTGATTTGTGGCACTCGAATCTGTAATCCACACTGGAGACACTTCTTGTGTTGATGGCTGTTGCGAGGATAAATAAGCATTTTGCATAGTATGCATAGCATGATGCTGATTTGAAGAAGATGCAATAGCTGCTGAACCATTACCATTGCCCATGAAATTGGGGCCATTTGCATTATAAAAGCAGAACCATGTAGTGTGATTCATTTTACCACACAAATAACACTTAGGCTGTTCATAACCCCTGAACCCATATACTGGAGTAATATGTCCTTAAGTATTGCATAACTAACATATAGAGACATTAGACCCAGCTGCTGAATTATATGAAGAAACAGGTAAGGAACCAAGAACACCAGGGGACGATGAGATTGACACTACATTTGTTTTACCAGGCAGATTTACTCTCTGACCTTGATTATATCTACCCCTGCCCCTATTCCTATTAAAGGATCTATAACCACCATTCTCATATGTGTTGTAGCTATGTTGTCCTCGTGAAGATTGAACAAAATAAGATGCAAGGGGTTTTGAAGTTGTGTTCATTGCAGCAATGTATGTGGGATTATTCATGTTATTCTTTACAATACTTTCCTTAGCCAATAATTGTGAACGAAAGTCTTTCAATGTGATCACACTCTCTCTACCTCTAACAACACATCTAAACGTATTGTATTCAGCAGGAAGACCATTTAAGGCCAAAATAACAATGTCTTCATCAACAAAATATACCCCTGCTGCTGACAGATAGTCTCGGGCTTCTTTAAATTTCAGCAAATACTGGCTTATTGTATCTGTCCCTTTTCTAATTTTCAGTAAATTAGATTTTAATTGAAAGATACTAGTCTTAGAAACAGAGAAAAATTGCTCTTTTAGTCGCAACCATAGGTCCTTAGAACTGCTACTGCCAATGGCACATGACATGGCTATGGGAGATAGAGTTGCAGTAATTAGCTGCATAACAACTCTATCATGCATTTTCCATATCAATAAATCATCACACTCATCATCAGAAGAAGGAGAGATAGGAGCATTTGTACCGTATTCAGCTATAGACAATGGGCATGGGTGAGAGCCATCCACAAAACCAAATATGTTGTTGCTTTTCAGTAGAAGTTGCATTTGGAAATGCCAGTTTAAGTAATTAGAATTATCTAATTTAACATTCACAGATGCAGAAATGGTGGAGACGAGGCTTGCAATCGGAGACTGAAGAATCTGTAATTGATCAGCTGTCACCATTGTGTGAATCATTTAGTAGAATCAAGAGATTATAGAGAGTTTTGTTGAAGATAGAGTTTAAATCAGTGAGAATTGATCACTAATCGATTTTTGGAAAATTTTAGCAGATGAACAGTATTTTGAAGAAACTGATTTTTACAGAAGCAGTGAAATTGGATCAATTTGCGTGATCATTGATGTGCTCTGATACCATGTTGAAACTGAAATATTATGTATATATTGGATAAATTCAAGAAGAGAAGAAGAGGAATTCTGCAGAGGAGTTGAAAGAGAAAGAAGAGAACGAGAGGGAAAAGTGAAATTTCAAATTTTTGTATATTCAAATATATTCTACATACTAAACTTGTGAGTCACTTTCCTTTTATACACTTTTCACATTTACCTCTAACAAACTTCTCCACACTCTAGAACGTACACATATATTCTAGAATATATACATGTATTTTTATACTGTATTTATACTCTATCAATAAAGACTATATATAAGCATAAACCTGAAACTAAAATTTAAGCTTACGTTAGTGTTTTTTTGTTGATACATTAGAATTGCTAGGGCTATATCATGTGATTCGAATAAAATGGGCGCCTAAACTCTCTGATCCCATATATATATATCCGCCAAAAGCATAAAACGTTACTGATCTGATGAACTTTCTATCTTTTGATTTACAGAATAAAAATTCACTAACAAGCTTGGACATTCAACTATATATAACTAGCTAATTATATATATATGTTAATGTCTTTTGCATAGATATATATAGAAATGCAGAGATAGGTTATCCTACAAGAAGCTAGCGTGGTTGGTGCACCTGTAAACTCGAATTCGTTATATACACAAGTAAAATCTTTCACACACTTCAATGGTTAACTCCTACATAATATTAGTTGCTCCTTATTCGTTATAATTGTAACTTCATGATCAAGATCAGGTGATTACCTAAGCTATTTACAGATGAAGAGACTATATATATATATATATTAAACAAACTCACTAGATCTCTATATATCGATGTTGCTTGGAAGAAAGGTGGCTTAAATGTCCTTCTCTTCCCTGGCTTTTTGATTTCTTAAGTGCGTGTATGTGGTTGCACATAGGTTATCACCAACCACTGTACATGTCCCAGCGAGCAGGTCTTAATTATGAAAATGATCATTAGCATGGAACGTTAAATTGACTCAAAAACAACCTGTTCATTAGCCGCAGAATTGGCAAATGGGATCTCTTTGATTGTTCTGCTCATCCACACCAACGGTTTGATCTTTGAATTCTGTAGCTGAATAAGACAGAGGCTTCCATTTTTATTTGCAGACACGTAGCCCCCCCCCCCCCCCCCCCCCCCCCCCCCCCCAATATATCCTTGGATCATAGTTTTAGGCATGACTATGATCTTCTCTATCCCTCGTATTCTCCAACTTTTCTGGTGGAAGATACATTTCATCACTTTATGTGGACATACCAAGTCAAATTTCATTTCCAAGCAGGTAACTTGTTTTTTTGGGAAGATGTTGTACGAGGAGAATGTTGAATAAAAAGGTTAGAGAAAGGGAAAAAGCTATTTATAAAAGTTAAATTAATAATATAGCTGTAAATATAATATTTTTAATATTTGCACTTCAATGGAAAAAAATCATTTGGAGAAGTGAACTCTATTTTAATATATATAATTTTAATATAACTATTTATTAATAATAAATAACCACTACAAGTACAATTAAAATCATTTTTTTTCATAGAAATATATTAAATAATTTTTGGCTCTTTTAATTAAACATTAAAATTAACTTTTCTCTTAGCTCTTCCATTAAAATTGCTCTTTCTTAGTAAAATAAATACCATGCTGGCATTTTCTTCCGATTAATCAGTAATGGTAAATATTTAGGTGATCAAAAAGTTGAGGCAATCGTCCACCATATTATTCAAGATAAAGCACAGGTAAAACTAACTAATTAATTGACTTTGATTACACTCCAAATCCAACATGAACCGACAGTAGGTCATTCTCTCTTTTGTCTTATCTGAGACATCTAATTACCTAATCAACCGGACGGTACTGCTCTGACTATAAGCTATTTGCCTATATAAACAGCTTCCACTGGGTCTAATGATCATATCATTCAAGTAAGAGAAGCAAAGTAGTCGTGAGTTTCACCAATAGCTAGCTATCTCCGTCCATTTTTCTACCAAGTAGCAAATTTAACTTCACTTTGGTTGGCACGTAAAGCATGGGCGCATCACCAGAAATTCTTCTGACAATTTTACTCTTTGCCATGAGCTGCGTCTGGGCCTTTCCTGAGGCTGCCAGTGCAAAACATGCAGGCATTACGAGGCACTACAAGTTCAACGTACGCGTGTGTGTGTGTTTATATATATATATATACTTCGCCTAACCTAACATTCAGCTTTTGACTAAGTGTTTAATAATATGATTTTGTCTTACAGATAAAACTGAAAAATGTCACCCGGTTGTGCCACACCAAGAGCATGGTGACTGTTAATGGAAGGTTCCCGGGGCCTCGCATAGTTGCCAGAGAAGGTGACCGTGTAGTGGTGAAGGTGGTCAGTCATGTTCCGAATAATATCAGCATCCATTGGTATGAAAGTGATCAAGTTTTCTGCTCTGTATGGCAGTACTGTTATTAGTGGATTGATTAACAATGGCATGCATGTGCTTAAATTATATCTATATGATCCGTACGTGCTGAAGGTACTTAACGTGTACTTTTGGTGATAAACTGAACAGGCATGGAATTCGACAGCTTCAAAGTGGATGGGCAGATGGGCCATCATACATCACACAGTGCCCTATCCAGACAAACCAGACTTACGTGTACAACTTCACCATTACAGGACAACGAGGAACTCTCTTCTGGCATGCTCACATTTCATGGCTCAGAGCTTCTGTCTATGGATCCCTCATCGTCTTCCCCAAGCACAATGTTTCTTACCCCTTCGCCAAACCTCACAAGGAAGTGACTATCATGCTGGGTATTCAATTACCTTCTTTTTATTTTTCTGACGACCTTCTCTTTGTATATTCTAGGGTTGAATATAAACACTTTGGCTTGGTCTAAACAAATCCAGTCAATTGGGTTGTTTTCGTCAATTTTTCTGATTTGATTTTTCTTACAAATATTCTAAATAACTCAGTTATCTTACTCGCCAATTGCTATATATCTTCTCCAAAGTCAAACGAGCTAATTAATAAAGCATTTGGTTGAATATTAAACCACAGGAGAGTGGTTCAATGCTGATTCTGAGGCAGTGATTAGGCAGGCTTTACAGACAGGAGGGGGGCCAAATGTCTCCGACGCCTACACCTTCAATGGATTTCCAGGACCATTGTACAATTGCTCTGCAAACAGTAAGTGATCGAAATACTTGAAAACTTATTATATATAAACACACACAATTATATATATAAGCTTATCATATTTTCATCATAACTTGCAGATACATACAAGCTAAAGGTGATGCCAGGAAAGACATATCTTCTCCGATTGATCAACGCTGCACTCAATGACGAGCTCTTTTTCAGCATTGCAAACCACACATTCACCGTTGTTGAAGTGGATGCGACTTACGTGAAGCCTTTCGAGACAAGCCTTCTGGTTATCACACCAGGGCAGACCACAAATATTCTTCTGAAGACAAAACCCATTGCCCCCAATGCATCATTCTACATGTTAGCACGACCATATTTTACTGGCCAGGGCACATTTGACAACACAACTGGCGCAGGGATACTTGAGTATGAAACCTCTTCAAATTCGACAACCTTTACACCAACCCTTCCTCCGATTAATGCTACAAATGTCGTCGCGAATTTCACAAGAAAACTTCGCAGTTTGGCCAGCTCTCAATTCCCGGTTAATGTGCCTCAAACAGCAGACAAGAAGTTTTTCTTCACAGTTGGTCTAGGAAACAGCCCGTGCCCGAAAAATCAGACCTGTCAAGGGCCTAATGGTACAAAATTTTCAGCTTCTGTTAACAACATCTCCATGGCTCTCCCTTCATCAGCACTCCTTCAATCCTATTTTTTCAAAAAATCAAATGGGGTGTACACCTCTGATTTCCCAAGCTTTCCTCTCCATCCATTCAATTACACAGGGACCCCACCGAATAATACTCTTGTGATCAATGGTACCAAGCTTGTAGTGCTACCATTTAACGCAAGTGTGGAGGTAGTGATGCAGGGCACTAGCATTTTAGGTGCTGAGAGCCACCCTCTCCATATTCATGGCTTCAATTTCTATGTTGTTGGGGAAGGGTTTGGAAATTTTGATCCGAATAAGGACCCCAAAAACTTTAACCTTGTTGATCCTGTTGAAAGGAACACTGTTGGTGTGCCTTCTGGTGGTTGGGTGGCGATTCGTTTTTATGCAGACAATCCAGGTTCGTAGCATTATTTTCTTAATAATAATAATAGTAATTAATAAATCAAAGCGCACCCTTTCATTTTTCATTCTGTTATTTTCATTTATTCTTCTAATGTTTTCTTAATCATATCAACTTTTTTTTTTTAATTATATAATTAATGGTATCCAAATGTGTCAACGTAATTTACATGTCCTATATTGGGTTAGAATTTTTGTTCATTAACATTTTTAATGTGCTGGGACGCAGGAGTATGGTTTATGCACTGCCACTTCGATGTCCATTTGAGCTGGGGCTTAAGGATGGCATGGATTGTGTTGGATGGAACACTCCCCAGCCAGAAGCTTCCTCCTCCACCGTCTGATCTTCCCAAGTGTTGACCAATGCCTATGATCATCTTGTTTTCTTCTTCTTTTGGTTTGCAGATTTTGACTAAAATTTTGCTGCTGCTGCTTTCCTTGAAAAATAGTTAGTTGCCCACTATAGGATTTCTCTGTATTTCCGGCTTGCTATTCTCAGAAACTGACTATCGAGTTCATTGTAATAGAAAACTTCCAGGAGGTTTTGTATTACAGATTTCATTGCTCTTCGTTGGAGCATAAATAAAAATTGTTCGTTGATGAAATTACATCCCCCCCCCGGGCCCCCCCTCTCTCACTCACTCATTTTGTCCAAGAATTTACATCCTTAATTCACGAAACTGTACTTTTGAATCGTCAACTATGCCCTTGTCCCTGAATGACAAGCAAACTAAATCGACAGACTAATTAAGTTACACCACGTGTCATCAACCAGAAGCGACAAGCAGTCTAACCATGAGAGGGAAAGCGAGAGAAGAATTTATTGAGTGGGCTCGTCCTTTCAGAGGATTTGCTGTTTGCTACTGGAAATTGAAGAGCAGAGGCTGGAAATTCGCAAAGCAAATGCTCAAAATTCATGGCAAAATGAGACCAGCTATATCCATGAACATTCATCTCCGCAGACCAACATTTTCATGATCTGCATTACCTGTTGATCAGAGGGTTACACTATGTGCTTACACGATCGCGTGTTTTCCATTTGAAATTTCAGCAATTGTGGACTTTTTGAGCAATTTACAGTTTCTTTCAATCCTCCGGGACCAGTTGATCCAAGGATGCTTTCACCTAATTTCAGTACCGATGGCATTTTTGAACAGTCATCATAAAGCAAATACAAAATAGGATGATCCTCACGCATTTGGACTATCAAGCTCATAGAAAAAGCTTGATGTAATGTTGTTACTGTTCAATGTGACTCATTGTCACTTTCGACTCGCAATTTGCTTCGGTGCTTCGCGTGCAGACTTTTGCTATTCTTTCCCTGTTAATGAACAGTGTATTAACGAAAAAACTCCTCGAAAAATACAAAAAATGCCGCCGGTTTCAAGGGCTCAACGGTAATTGACCGTTTTCGGTCCGATCCGGCCCGGTTTGTTTGGGCAGTTTTTTCATTTTTTAATAATTACTTGAGCAGTGCAATAACCATTTTGTCCATTGAAAAGGACAAAAAACAGACGTTGCAGGGAGGGGCGATCCGGTAATTAGCCAACTTTTTTTTTCCTGCGATGTACTGCTGGCGCGTCTCCATACGCGCCGTCTGTTTCCATGCCCACGCGTCTTTTGGACGGCCCGTGCGGCTTACTCCGGCGTCAAAAAACGTCCAACCGGTGTCTAGAATGATTTTCAGACATGTTCTCTTCAACATGGTGCGGCAAGTGTGACGATACGGTGTCCATGGACGTGTCAATGGTCGTTTCAAATCCCCTCATTTCTCTCTCCTCCTGTGCAAGCTGACATCAGCGCAACTGTGTTTTTGTCAAAATGCATTTCAGTTCCTAAACGGTATAATTGTTTTTTCTGGCCCTTATTGCTATTATATAGGTTTTAATTTGTTTCAATTTCGTCATTCAATTGAAATTGATGATATACTGTAGTTTCAATTCGGTCCCCAAGCTTTTAATTTTGCAGATTGGGTTGGAATCCTTAATATTTTTGGTATCAAAGTTTTTATTGATTTCGATTTCATCCTTCCATGGAAATTTATTATAAATCCTTAGTATTTTTGGTATCAAATTTTAATTTCTTTCAATTGTATCCTTTTATGCAAGTTAATTATGGATTTCAGTTTCATTTCGGTCCCAAATCGTTTAATTTTTGGTTTTGTGTTAAATTATTTAATTGCAATGTTTGAATTTACTTCAATTTTGTCCTTTAAATTAAATACATTATTGCAAATATGTCAAGTTATATATATATTCAACGGATTAAAGTATGTGAGACTAATTATATATATTGATATTTATTAAATATTATCGTCTAAAAATATATATAGAGGAAAAAAAATTACCTAAGATTTTTTCTTACAAAAAAAATTCAGTGTTCTTAAATACATTTAATATAATAATATGATGAATAAATCTTATAAAATTACAAAATCTGGCTTCAAATTTTAATTCTATGCTCTTTTGTTTACGTTTATTTCTTAAGAAAAAACTAACAATATTTTTATTCATAATATTTCAAATCTAATATTACTGGGGAAAAAACAACTCACAATTTTTTTTGGACAGATTTATCTAGGTTATCTACAATTGAATTTAATATTCAAATAACTAATTTCAGTTTCATTTCGATCTTAATTCCTTTAATTTCCGATTTTATTTTAAATTATTTAATTTCAATATTGAGATTTATTTCAATTTTGTCCTTTAAATTAAATTTGTTACATATGTTTTTTTTTCATCCCTTATAATTTTAATCTTGGATTTTATTTTAGTTCCTTTATTTTTTATATATATTTCTTACATAATTCCTATTTCTGTCCATGTTTACATGTATATGCTCTTCGTTTTTCTTTCCAATTTTCCTTTATTTCCAATGTTATTAAGTTTCTCTATTTAATGTCCAAATTTTAACAAAATAATGTTTGTTATTATTTCTCTTTTTTTTTATTCTCCAAGTTAAGTAATTTCTTTAAATATAATAATGTTTATTTTCTGTTAATATAGTTAGGTATTGAATTCTGTAAAAGTAATTTCTGTCCAAATTTGTGAGTCTTATTTTCTTTTAAATATATCAGACTAATTATATATTTTAGTATTTATTTAATATTAGAGCTTTAATATATATAAATAACTCGAGTTTTTTTGAAAAAAAAATTAATATCATTGTTCTGGAATACTTTTACTATAATAATATAAAAGTTAAAAAAATATGGAATTTTTTTTCTCTAACAATAATTATGGCCTCACCAATTTTTATTATTTCCACTATTATCAAGGTTATTTGTTTTTCATATTTACATTTTAATTTCTGTTCGTGATCATTTCAAAAATGATTTTATTTGTTTTTATTTTTCGGTTCAAATAATTTCTTAAAATCTAATAATATTTTTTATTTTGTCATTTATTTAGTTTTTCAGTTGCTTTTCTATTAATATTACCAGGTCTTAAAATTTCTTATTATTATAGATAATACATTCAAAATAATAATGATTATTATTTGTAATATTTTTTCCATTATCAATATGTGAAACTAATTATATATTTTGATATTTATTTAATATCAGCACCTTCATATATATATATATATATATATATATATATATATATATATATATATGATCTTTTTATTATTATTCTAAAATATTTTAAATCTAATAATATGAACAATAGATTTTACAGTCAGCTTTCTACATAGAAATGTTTTTAACAGATTTTATTAAAAAAGTTTTGTCGGTAGCAACATTCAATCACTTTTTGATGAGAAAAAAAATTCCGCGTCTAACAGATTTCATCAATTATAATTTTGCTAATTAAATTTTAAAATAATAACATACAACACATATAAAATCAACCAATTTTCTATATAGATGAAAAAAACCCAGGGCATCGCGCGGGCATATCGCTCATCCTCTCCTAAAAGTTCTCAATCTCAACATTCAAACTTGACTACACAAGCAATCGGTGCTCCTAAATGATTTTAAAGTGCTAATATCAAAAATAAAAACAAATATATTTTTAATTAAAAAAACACACAAAACTATAATATTAAACTCATCTAAAATTTGACTTTGTGGCTCACATGCATCAACATGGTTTATCGTTATTTTTACTATGTACAGCTTTTGACTGACAAACAAAAGCAAATTCCCTATCCCGCAACTCAATTAACTAGCTGACTATTAGGGGGTCATCCGTTGCTTCCTTCAAGTAAAATCTCAGCAAATAGCATGATCCAATAGTTATAAAATTAGGGTTCAAATACTATACATATCTTGATTTTATTGGATTGATATTGTTTTTTTTTTTTTAATTTTTGGCAAGGGTGAAATTAGAAGAAGAAGGACCAAAATAAAAAGAGATCATGAGAATACACTTAGGTCCTTAATCTTTAAAAATTACCCAATTTATACAATTTTGGTCACTTTAAATTTTCAAAACTGACTTTTAGTACAAAAAATTAATTTGTTTCGTTTCTCAATACCTAGTAAAAACTAAACAAAAACGTGATTTTACTCTCTTTCCTTACAATACACTACTCATTTAAATAGTGTTTTGTTTTTCCTTTTTCCTTTTTTCTCTCTTTCATTTTTCATTTTTTATCTATAATATTTCTATAGTTTTAATTTCACATTTCCATATTAGATTTATTGAAAGTTGAGTTTCATAATTTATTTTAATTTATTTTTTACAAGGTTATCTTTATAGAACATTGATAGTCTCTTTTAGTTTACTGTCTTTGAATTCTCTGCAAACCCATTTCATTTCTTAGCAAGTTGTCTATATATAGACTTTACATGATTCTATCTAAGGAAGTTTGGACAGTTGGCTAATTGACTTCTATATCAATTATGATTTTTTTTTTTACTAAAATACAGCAATTTGATTTACTAAATGCATGATTCTTGTCTTGATTTATTTCTACGAATGACTACCAGAATCAATGCATGATTCTTGTCTTGATTGCTTCAGTAATTTGCTGTGTGTTGATTGTTGCTCTTGTGTGGGATCACCTTCCTTAATACACCCCCACAAAATGGCCTTCCATCGATAAGATAAATTTTGGCTCGTAAGAAATCATTACGCTCATGGGATAGGGGTTTCGTCAACAAGTCAGCCAATTGATCTCGAGTGTGCACATGACTTACCGTGAGTGTCTCTTTTTGAACATGATCATAGACAAAGTGAAGATCAATTTGAATATGTTTCATACGAGAATGTTGGACTGGATTGAAGAGGAGATAGGTTGCTCTAAGAATGTCACAAAGAAGAGATGGTCATTGTTTCAGGGAAAAACCAAGTTCTTGAAGGAGGGCAAGCAACCACAGTGTTTTAGAGGCTCCATTTGCAAGAGCTCTATATTCGGCTTTCGTAATAGATCGGGCAAAAACTCTTTGTTTGTTGGATTTCTATGAGATGGGATTACAACCCAGAAATGTAATATAGGTTGATGTAGAGGATCGGTCATCAACATCACTAGCCTTGTCGACATCACTGAAGGTGGCGAGGAAGGGAGCTGTATTTTGTTAATGTTAATACCATGAAAAATGGTTTTTTTGAGATATCAAAAAAGTCATTTTGCTGCAGTCCAATGAGTGACAATAAGCTTATATATAAATTGTGACAATTTATTGACAGAGAAGAATATGTCAAGACGAGCAAGGGAGAGATACTGGAGATTGCCGATGAGCAGCTGGTAAACAGTGTTATACACTGCAGCTGTGCTTTCCATTGTAGCCATGCCATCCAAGATTGAGAAGTTGACAATGGAGTAAAGACATCCTTTGCAACAACCATGTGTATACTGTCCAAAAGGTCATAAATATATTTGTGTTGGAAGAGGAAGATGCCAATAGTGGTTGGCACAAGTTTCACGGCGAGAAAAAAAGTGAAGAGAGCCCATGTCTTTCAAGGAGAATTGTGCACCAAGTTAAAGAGCAACATGAGCTACAAACCCTTGATAATTTTTCGTAAGGACTGGATCATCTACATAAACAAGAAGATAGTAAGTAACAGGATCACAACGATAAATAAAGAGAGATGGATCAACCCTAGAAGTGTGAAGCCCAAGTGCTAGGATAAACTATTTCAAGGTAGAATACTGTGCCATGAGTGCTTGTTTTAGTCCATAAATCATTTTACATAACCTGCACACATAATTAGGGTTATGTAAATATTTAAAGCCAGGAGGTTGCAACATATAGACAGTTTCCTTTAGAGTGCCATGCAAAAAAGCATTGTTTACATCTAAATATGTTTTTCATATAGATGTTATTGATCCCATTGTGCAAGATAATTTTGAGCTGAATCTTATGAAGGATAAGTTGAACTTACTGTTGCAACAGAGTAAGACAGATAAGGATGCAAAGAGGGAAATTGATGAAGACATGAAAAAAACAATTATGTCCTTACATTCATTGCCTATAATGTCTAACATATGGACTAGCTTACCTGTTGCAAATGATCTAACCGAAGTTCATGAGGAAAAATTATTAAGGGTTTTGAGGGAACACAAGACAACAATTGGTTGGATATTGGCGGAGATTAAAAGGACAACCCTACACTTTGTATGCATAGAATTTTGCTTAACAGTGATGCCAAACTCGTGAGGGAACCTCAACGCAAATTGAATCTAGCAATAAAGGAGGTTGTTATGAAAGAAATTTTCAAGTTATTGGACCAAGGGATTATCTGTCCAATATCTATTGTCCATGGGTAAGTCTAGTGCATGTAATTCCTAAGAAGACCGATGTACCTCTTGTTCCCAACGAACAAAATGAATTTATCCCCATGAGAGTGTAGAATGGGTGAAGAATGTGTAATGATTTCAGGAAGTTGAATGCTCACACAAGAAAGGATCACTTCCCAATTCCTTTCATAGATTAAATGCTTGAAAGACTAGCAGGTAAGTCATATTTTTATTTCTTAGATGGATTTTCTGGATACTATCAAATAATTATAGCTAAAGAAAAGACAACTCTTACTTGTCCATTTGGAACATTTGCTTACCGATGTATGCCTTTTAGATTGTGCAATGCCCCATGTACATTTCAAAGATGTACGATGAGCATTTTTTCTGACTTGATTGAAAATTGCATTGAAATTTTAATGGATGACTTTACTGTTTATGGCAATTCTTTCGATCAATGTTTAGATCACTTAACTAAGGTTTTGAAGTGATGTATAGCACAAACTTGGTTTTAAACTATGAAAAATGTCATTTCATTGTCCAACAAGAGATAGTTTTGGGTCATGTGGTTTTGACTAGAGGTATTGAGGTTGACAAAGCAAAAGTTGATTTGATTACAAGTTTACCCTATCCTACTAATGTTAGGGAGATTCGTAGTTTTCTTGGTCATGCAGGTTTCTATAGGCAATTCATCAAGGATTTCTTGAAGATTGCACAACCACTATCTCAACTGTTGCAAAAGGATGTGACTTTCAACTTTGTAGTAAGTTGCAGAATAGCATTTGACAAATTGAAGGAGCTCCTCACCTCGACACCAATCGTATAACCACCAAATTGGGAGTTACGCTTTGAAATCATGTATGATGCAAGTAAACTTGCCATAAGAGCTGTACTTGGCCAACAAGATGGAAAGAAAAACCATGCTATTTGCTATACTTCAAGGACACTAAACTCGACTCAATGCAATTATTCAACAACAGAAAAAGAGCTTTTAGCTATTGTGTTTGCCTTGGACAAGTTTAGATCATATTTGTTAAGATCTAAAGTGACTATTTTCTCAGATCATGCAACCCTTAAGTATATCAAAGAAGGAATCCAAACTGAGAATTATACACTGGATTTTGCTGTTGCAAGAGTTTGATTTGGAAATGAAGGATAGAAAAGGAGTTGACAATTCTGTGGTAGACTACATGAGCAAAATTGTGAATGAGGAAGATATGTTGTCAATTGCCGAGACATTCCCTAATGAGCAACTATTCCATTTACAAGGTAAGGAACCATGGTATGCTGACATTGTTAATTTTTTGGTTACATGAATCTTACCTAATGGATTAAATAAAGAAAAAAAGGACAAAATAAAGAATGACTCCAAGTATTATATATGGGATGAGCCATATCTTTGGAAATTATGTTCAGGTCAAGTTATATGAAGATGTGTACCAAATGATGAAATTTATTTCATTCTTACTTATTGTCATAATTATGCATGTGGTGGACATTTTGGACCCAAAAGAATAGCTAAGAAAATTTTAGACAATGGGTTTTATTGGGAAACTCTTTTTAAAGATGCCTACCAATTTTGTAAGAGTAATGAAAAATATCAAAATATGGGTAGTTTATCCCGTAGGAATGAAATGCCATAAAATCCTATTTTATACTGTGAACATTTTGACGTATGGGGCATGGATTTTATGGGACCTTTCCCTAGTTCTTTTGGTTTAGTTTATATTCTACTTGCTGTGGATTATGTGTCAAAATGGGTAGAAGCAAAACCTACCTATACTAACGATTCTAAAGTTGTTATAGGATTTCTCAAGTCTAATATTTTTAGTAGGTTTGAAATTTCTAGAGTAATAATAAGTGACCAAGGTACCCATTTCTGCAACCGAACTGTGAAAGCATTGATGCAAAAATATGGAGTCCACCATCAAGTAGCCACAACGTATAATCCACAAACCAATGGATAAGATAAAGTTTCAAATCAGGAAATTAAGAATATCCTTGAGAAGACAGTAAGCCCCAATCGAAAGGATTGGAGTCTACGTTTGGAAGATGCACTGTGGGCATACCGAACAACATACAAAACTCCAATTGGGATGTCACCATATAGGTTGGTATTCGATAAGTTGTGTCATTTACCTATCACAATTCAACATCGTGCTTATTGGGTAGTGAAGCAATGTAACTTGGATGCTAAAGAAGCTAGAATAGAAAGAAAGTTACAACTCTAGGAGTTGGAGGATATTCGGTTGGAAGGTTATGATAACGGATTGGTGTACAAGGAGAGAACAAAATAACTTCATGAGAAGTTGCTACTTCGAAAACAATTTTCCACTGGTTAGAAGTTATTACTTATAAACTCTAGGTTGAAATTCATGCCAGGTAAGTTAAGATCTAGATGGATTGACCATTTGTTGTAGTGAATATTTTTCTAAATGGTGTTATCGAAATTCAGAGTTTGGAAACTAACAAGTTTTTTAAGGTGAATGGTCATAGACTTAAATCTTATATTGATGATTTTGATGGCTCTAACATGAAGGGTATACAATTGATTGGTCCAATTTACCAAGATTAATGTTGCAGAAGGACGTTGTCTAGCCAAAGACAATAAAGAAAGGCGCTTTTGGGAGGCAACCCAAATGTTGTGGTGCACCACAATGAATGAAGATTTCTTTTCCATTGGATTCCTTTTATTGTTTTCTCTATTTATATTTAATAAGATTTTAATTTGTTTTTCCTCAGCCATTCTCTCAGACCGGTTCTTGATCTAGTTGCCACTTAGGTCAGATATACAAAGAAATGCTCCACTAAATGTTAGTAATACAAAGATTAATCAGGCTAGTTTTCTCCATTCCCTTCTCTCTTCACTGAATTTACTTGCATACATTGAGGTCAATGTACATAATTAGTGTAGGGGGGATGCATTCCTTAAAATATGTCTCCAAAATTTTTGAATTAAAAAAAAATACAGAAGAAGTTTTTTTTCTCGGGCAAATTTATTTTGTTTTGAATGTTAATGTCATGAATGACTTTTCAGTTGAACTCATGAAAAATCATAACATGATTGAATGATGAACTTGCTTCTTAAATGTTGTTTAGTCAAGCAATATTATTTGGAATAAAGGTACCTGAATGTGATAGACACAAGCCCATGAGATTTTGAGCCTAATGACCGAAACATCCATATTTTCCTTTCATGTGTGATGTTCTTCCATTTGTTTTGTCTCTCTAGAACTTGCCATGATTCTTTTCGCGAGCACATTGATACATGCATGCAGAAACATGATCAAGGAATTCTTTGTTATATGCCACAAAGAATATTCTTTGTTATATGCCATGATTCTTTGAATTAATATTCCCGTTGCGAACCCTTTTGAGCTGATGATTTTTTTCCTTGATAACCCATATTACAAGCTTTACCATTTATCTCACCCAAGTCGTAAGGACCAGTGGAGTATAATTCATAATTATAGGAGCCTGAGACTACCTGGAAGTTAGGACAGTTTTGAAAGGTGACATGCGATGGTAGAGAAATGCCATAGATTGTTACTCTAAAGTACTTTTAGTATATTAGTGAAAAGATTAGTTCTGTTGATTGCTTCATCCCTAATGACACATCAATATATATTCAATCATGGGCTGGAGAAAAGGTATGAAGAAAAATGGAATTTATAAGAATCCATGACAAAAAGATAACCTTTCTATTTAATAACAACCATTTGTTCTTATCATTGATTCCTCGACAAATTCTAATAAGAGGTTAACGATCGTCCCTTAAGTTGAATGCAAATATTTTTTGTGAGTGATAAATTATCCAGTAACAAAGGATAAAGTGGGTTTGATATCTTTAAGTTTAAAGAAGGGATGGATGGAGTATTTAAGGTTTCATTTCAAATTCAGGGTATTTTGCTCCATTCGTCTTAATGGCTTTTAAGCTACTTTACAAAAAACAAATCCCCTACCTTAAACCGAGCCCCATTACAACCCTTCTAAAGACCTTATGATTTATTTAGTACATGTAATCTAGGTGGCGGAGAGTGAGATGATTTGCAAGCCTATGATAGATCACTTACATTGGAAGAAATTTGAGCAAAACACTAACCTTTCAAACATGTGAGAATGGAGTGATTGTTTCTAAGAGGTCTACACATACGGTTATTTTATTTTCAAATAAAAAATGCTTGCTACACATTTCTTTTAAGTTGTGTAGACTGTTGTTCATGAAACATTATGGTGGTTTAAGAGTTTGACTGTTCTTAGTTGATGACATTGCACTTTCTTTTGAAAAAGTAGATTTGAATCTTGCCCGAGGACGAGCAAAAGCTAAGTGTGGGGGAATTTGACAAGTGAAAAATACACATCTATTTGTATTGCTTTTACGTCATTCTTTTTAACATCTTTCAAGCTTATTTCAACATATTGAAAGTTATTTTATGAGTTTGACATGTTTAAGAGACTTTGTGGATTACTTGCTGTAAAATATGAAATTCTGCACTTTATATTTTGGATCTTTATTGCATGTTTAAGGTTTTAATTCCTAAAGAGGAGTTTCCAAATTGGAATTATAGCTATCAGGCTTGCTGGAAAAATATTGTAGGTAGAAATTTAATGCAGATTTGGTCATCCAATTGGAACAACAACGTCAGCCTTGACTTTGTTCGCGCACTAACACTGAACTGGGCATATTTGGAGCATACGATACCGAAATCAAGTGATTCAAAATCCCAAATTCATATAAAAATTTAGAGCTACAACTTTTATGAAGAGACAAAAGTCAGGAAAAACCATATGAGCATGAAAAGTCTGGTGCAAGATGGATGACAGGATGTGCTTCTTAATATGTCAAAGATTAGAGAGATTTTCTCTACAACATTTATCTCCTACTTTTTAGCTTGAGTGAAAACATTAGGGATATGAATCTTCTAGAATAAAAAGGAAGATACATGCAAGCAAGGGACTCTTCTCCTCCTATACTATTTTTCAGATCTAACAGCAATTGACAGCGGCATGAGCAGCTGATTCACTTTCTCGGTTCAAAGAAGATAACATCCATCTTTATTATTAGTTGTGAGAAGTAGAATTTCCATTGTAATTCTTACACTTTCAAGTATTTATTTATCTTTGTCCAGAATTTAAGCTATTGATTTCGGATTCATGCTTATGGAATTGGTTTGATATGGTTTATGTGCTTTCTATGTTTCTTTCAATCCGTAATTGTTGCGGGGAACAAGAATAAGAAGCAAGTAAATTAATTTGATTATCTTATCTATCACATTAATTTATTTAGGATGAATAGGATGAGTAGATCAAGCTTTTGAACGTTGGCTAGGAATAAATTGCATAGATCTTGATCTTAAGGCTACCGTTGAGTGAAGAAGAATTGCGTCTCAATACTTAATTCACTTGATGGTAAGGCACTAATTAGAAGTTTGTTTTGATTAGTTTAACATGCTTCTAGATTTCCTTTAGCGTTAATAAAAGTCTAATTTACTTGTTTGATTTAAAATGATATTAATTTAACTTCTATGATCAACCGATTTATAAGAATGGAACAATCACCCTTTTGAACCGAGTTGTCAACATCTTGTTAACCTTCATTAAGATTTAGCACTTTTATTTATTTAATTCTTGTTGATTCAAACCACCCTCTTCTTTTGAATTTGGTATTTGTAGGAAAATAAATTAATTTCTCTTGGGTTTGACGTGGTCTCTACCACCATACTACTAAAATTAATTTGTGGAGGTTTCAACAACCGTTAGAGAGCATCAGGCCCTTGGCAGTTTTGGTGACTTCAATCCCCAAGAAATAATGCACAAAACCTAAATCCCTGATTTTGAATTCAGAATTCAGAATTCAGTAAGGTAATCAAGTGGTGGAAGGAACATGGAATTGTTCCTAGTAGCAGAAGGTCCTCCACATACACAAACAAGTAAATAAGATCATGACCATTAGAGTAAATAAACAAAGAGGTGTCAGTAGTAGAGACATGAAAACCAAGAGAAATGAGATAATCACCGAGTCTGGTATACCATGCTCGGAGAGCCTGCTTAAACCATAGATAGATTTATGCAGGTGACAAACATGAGAGGATAAAGTACGGTGAGAAAAACTAGTGGTTGTTCCATATACACCTCTTCTTGAAGAATCCCATTCAAGAAAGCATTGTGAACATCAAGTTGATGAATAAACACCCACGGGTCACAAAAATAGTAAGTACTAACCTTATAGTGGCATGTTTAACAACCGGACTGAAAGTCTCGAGGTAGTTTATTCTTTCTTGTTGAGTGAACCCTAGGGCAATAAGATGAACTTTATAACTGTCGATATTATGATCCGCTCGCCGCATGATTTTATAGACCTAGAGACTGCCAAAAACATTCATAGAGGAACAGTAAAGAACTAGAGTCCACATACCATTTGATTGTAAGGCCTGAATCTCATCTTGCATACTTGCTGCCATGCCGAATGTTGAGAAGCTTCTTTGAATGAGAGGTTCACGCTTAGGAGAAGCAACACACACGGTATTGTGACACGGTATCAGTGTGTGTGTGTGTGTGTGTGTGTGTGTGTGTGTGTGTATCACGCACACCACAACTATTATTATTAAGAAAAAAGCTAAAACAACTCGCTCAAACATTGTGCACACACTCACAAACACTATGGATTACAGTAGTGTGTTAATATATATATATATATATATATATATATATATATATATATATATATTAACACAATACTGTAATCCATAGTGTTTGTGAGTGTGTGCACAATGTTTGAGCGAGTTGTTTTAGCTTTTTTCTTAATTATTAAGAAAAAAGCTAAAACAACTCGCTCAAACATTGTGCACACACTCACAAACACTATGGATTACAGTAGTGTGTTAATATATATATATATATATATATCACGCGCACCACAACTATTATTATTAAGAAAAAAGCTAAAACAACTCTCTCAAACATTGTGCACACACTCACAAACACTATGGATTACAACAGTGTGTTAACGATTTCGCCCCTCAGTGCGCCTCAGCCCTTGCCTTGGGATCAGGGATATTTTTGATTGTTTTACAGGACCGGTTGGCATACCAGATTGTTTGGAGGTAATTTTTTATTTTCCATGTATTTTTGCACAGTAAAATAACCATGATATCCATGAATAAGATAAAAATGCACAGGAATGGTCGGGGGCATTAAGGTTATTGCACATATTTTTTTTTAAATAGCTAAATACAAATTTACCCCCCATATATATATATATATATATATATATATATATATATATATATATATATATATATATATATATATAAATGACCTATTTATTATTTTCAAGAAATAATAATTTGCTATCAGTATTATAAAATATTTCTTTTTCAAACAATAATTACGGTGTCATCGATAGTATAAAAAATAATAATTAGAATATTAATTATGTATAATAATATTTATAATGACAACTATAATAATTATGAAAAAAATTCATTGGTCAATGTTATTTTTTTTAAAAAAAATTTTATGTAGATATTTCAGATCTCATATTATAAAAAAAATAATATACGAAACCACACGTGGACAAGACAGGTAGAAAAATTATGCCAAATTATCTACAATAATAAAATAAAAAATTGCCCTACATTTCGCCACATTCGGCACCAATTTTTTTAACGTGTAAAAAATTGTTAATGGTCCTAAATTTTTATATATATTATTTTTGTGACTTTTTCCTTAAAAAAGAGGAGAGACTAATTATATATTGTGATATTTTTTTCACATTAACGTCTTAAAATATTTATAAAAAATTGAACTGACTTTTCCTTAAAAATCTCACATTAATTTAATCTCAACGTTCTAAATTTTTTTAATATAATAATATGAAGAATTTTTTTTTTAAAATAATATTTGATAAATTTTAGCTTTTGTATTTTTGCTATCAGTCAAATAAATTATTCGACAAATAGTTAAAACATGTCCAACAAACAATTAGTATGTTGCAGACAACATATAATATACCTTTATTCAATTTGATCAATTGTGATTTTGCTATCTATCAATTAAATTATTACCAAAGTAATTAAAACAAAACGATCAATCAAATTATTTTCTGCATAAAACAAATCACTTATTTGTGCTACAATTCAACGATTGTAATATTACTATTTGCTAATGAAAAAAATTCATGAAACAAATAAAACATACACAACAATCACATAATTTTTTTTATTCAAATTGTACAATCTACCAATTAAATAATTATCAAAACAATTTTAACTGTAGCAATATTCAATCACTTTTAGGCGGAAAAAACAATTTTCTAACATATTCTATCAATTATAATTTTACTAATTCAATATTAAAATAAAAAATTACAACATACATAAAATCAATCAATTTTTTACATAGAAAAAAGCACAACATGCGATCAAATTCGTATATATTAAACAAACTCACTAGATCTCTGTATATCGATGTTGCTTGGAAGAAAGGTGGCTTAAATGTCCTTCTCTTCCCTGGCTTTTTTATTTTTTAAGTGCGTGTGTGTGGTTGCACATAGGTTATCACCAACCACTGTACATGTCCCAACGAGCAAATCTTAATTATGAAAATGATCATTAGCATGGAACGTTAAATTGACTCAAAAACAACTTGTTCATTAGCAGCAGAATTGGCAAATGGGATCCTTTGATTGTTCTGCTCATCCACACCAACGGTTTCATATTTGAATTCTGTAGCTGAATAAGACAGAGGCTTCCATTTTTATTTACAGACACGTACGTAGCCCCCAACATATCATTGGAACATAGTTTTTGTCATTACTTTGATCTTCTATAACCCTCCTATTCTTCAACTTTTCTGGTGGAAGATACATTTCATCACTATATGTGGGCACACCAAGTCAAATTTCATTTCCAAGCAGGTAACTTGTTTTTTTGGGAAGATTTTCTTCGAGAAGAATTTTGAATAAAAAGGGTTACTTAGGTTTCTACGAGAAGAATGTTGAATAAAAAGGGTTACTTAGGAAAATAACTACCATGCTGGCATTTCTTCCGATTAATCAATAATGGTAAATATTTAGGTGATCAAAAAGTTGAGGCAATCGTCCACCATATTATTCAAGATAAAGCACAGGTAAAACTAACTAATTAATTGACTTTGATTACACTCCAAATCCAACATGAACCGACAGTAGGTCATTCTCTCTTTTGTCTTATCTGAGACATCTAATTACCTAATCAACCGGACGGTACTGCTCTGACTATAAGCTATTTGCCTATATAAACAGCTTCCACTGGGTCTAATGATCATATCATTCAAGTAAGAGAAGCAAAGTAGTCGCGAGTTTCACCAATAGCTAGCTATCTCCGTCCATTTTTCTACCAAGTAGCAAATTTAACTTCACTTTGGTTGGCACGTAAAGCATGGGCGCATCACCAGAAATTCTTCTGACAATTTTACTCTTTGCCATGAGCTGCGTCTGGGCCTTTCCTGAGGCTGCCAGTGCAAAACATGCAGGCATTACGAGGCACTACAAGTTCAACGTACGCGTGTGTGTGTGTTTATATATATATATATACTTCGCCTAACCTAACATTCAGCTTTTGACTAAGTGTTTAATAATATGATTTTGTCTTACAGATAAAACTGAAAAATGTCACCCGGTTGTGCCACACCAAGAGCATGGTGACTGTTAATGGAAGGTTCCCGGGGCCTCGCATAGTTGCCAGAGAAGGTGACCGTGTAGTGGTGAAGGTGGTCAGTCATGTTCCGAATAATATCAGCATCCATTGGTATGAAAGTGATCAAGTTTTCTGCTCTGTATGGCAGTACTGTTATTAGTGGATTGATTAACAATGGCATGCATGTGCTTAAATTATATCTATATGATCCGTACGTGCTGAAGGTACTTAACGTGTACTTTTGGTGATAAACTGAACAGGCATGGAATTCGACAGCTTCAAAGTGGATGGGCAGATGGGCCATCATACATCACACAGTGCCCTATCCAGACAAACCAGACTTACGTGTACAACTTCACCATTACAGGACAACGAGGAACTCTCTTCTGGCATGCTCACATTTCATGGCTCAGAGCTTCTGTCTATGGATCCCTCATCGTCTTCCCCAAGCACAATGTTTCTTACCCCTTCGCCAAACCTCACAAGGAAGTGACTATCATGCTGGGTATTCAATTACCTTCTTTTTATTTTTCTGACGACCTTCTCTTTGTATATTCTAGGGTTGAATATAAACACTTTGGCTTGGTCTAAACAAATCCAGTCAATTGGGTTGTTTTCGTCAATTTTTCTGATTTGATTTTTCTTACAAATATTCTAAATAACTCAGTTATCTTACTCGCCAATTGCTATATATCTTCTCCAAAGTCAAACGAGCTAATTAATAAAGCATTTGGTTGAATATTAAACCACAGGAGAGTGGTTCAATGCTGATTCTGAGGCAGTGATTAGGCAGGCTTTACAGACAGGAGGGGGGCCAAATGTCTCCGACGCCTACACCTTCAATGGATTTCCAGGACCATTGTACAATTGCTCTGCAAACAGTAAGTGATCGAAATACTTGAAAACTTATTATATATAAACACACACAATTATATATATAAGCTTATCATATTTTCATCATAACTTGCAGATACATACAAGCTAAAGGTGATGCCAGGAAAGACATATCTTCTCCGATTGATCAACGCTGCACTCAATGACGAGCTCTTTTTCAGCATTGCAAACCACACATTCACCGTTGTTGAAGTGGATGCGACTTACGTGAAGCCTTTCGAGACAAGCCTTCTGGTTATCACACCAGGGCAGACCACAAATATTCTTCTGAAGACAAAACCCATTGCCCCCAATGCATCATTCTACATGTTAGCACGACCATATTTTACTGGCCAGGGCACATTTGACAACACAACTGGCGCAGGGATACTTGAGTATGAAACCTCTTCAAATTCGACAACCTTTACACCAACCCTTCCTCCGATTAATGCTACAAATGTCGTCGCGAATTTCACAAGAAAACTTCGCAGTTTGGCCAGCTCTCAATTCCCGGTTAATGTGCCTCAAACAGCAGACAAGAAGTTTTTCTTCACAGTTGGTCTAGGAAACAGCCCGTGCCCGAAAAATCAGACCTGTCAAGGGCCTAATGGTACAAAATTTTCAGCTTCTGTTAACAACATCTCCATGGCTCTCCCTTCATCAGCACTCCTTCAATCCTATTTTTTCAAAAAATCAAATGGGGTGTACACCTCTGATTTCCCAAGCTTTCCTCTCCATCCATTCAATTACACAGGGACCCCACCGAATAATACTCTTGTGATCAATGGTACCAAGCTTGTAGTGCTACCATTTAACGCAAGTGTGGAGGTAGTGATGCAGGGCACTAGCATTTTAGGTGCTGAGAGCCACCCTCTCCATATTCATGGCTTCAATTTCTATGTTGTTGGGGAAGGGTTTGGAAATTTTGATCCGAATAAGGACCCCAAAAACTTTAACCTTGTTGATCCTGTTGAAAGGAACACTGTTGGTGTGCCTTCTGGTGGTTGGGTGGCGATTCGTTTTTATGCAGACAATCCAGGTTCGTAGCATTATTTTCTTAATAATAATAATAGTAATTAATAAATCAAAGCGCACCCTTTCATTTTTCATTCTGTTATTTTCATTTATTCTTCTAATGTTTTCTTAATCATATCAACTTTTTTTTTTTAATTATATAATTAATGGTATCCAAATGTGTCAACGTAATTTACATGTCCTATATTGGGTTAGAATTTTTGTTCATTAACGTTATTAATGTGCTGGGACGCAGGAGTATGGTTTATGCACTGCCACTTCGATGTCCATTTGAGCTGGGGCTTAAGGATGGCATGGATTGTGTTGGATGGAACACTCCCCAGCCAGAAGCTTCCTCCTCCACCGTCTGATCTTCCCAAGTGTTGACCAATGCCTATGATCATCTTGTTTTCTTCTTCTTTTGGTTTGCAGATTTTGACTAAAATTTTGCTGCTGCTGCTTTCCTTGAAAAATAGTTAGTTGCCCACTATAGGATTTCTCTGTATTTCCGGCTTGCTATTCTCAGAAACTGACTATCGAGTTCATTGTAATAGAAAACTTCCAGGAGGTTTTGTATTACAGATTTCATTGCTCTTCGTTGGAGCATAAATAAAAATTGTTCGTTGATGAAATTACACCCCCCCCCCCCCCCCCCGGGCCCCCCCTCTCTCACTCACTCATTTTGTCCAAGAATTTACATCCTTAATTCACGAAACTGTACTTTTGAATCGTCATGTCCCTGAATGACAAGCAAACTAAATCGACAGACTAATTAAGTTACACCACGTATCATCAACTAGAAGCGAGAGAAGAATTTATTGCGTGAGCTCTGTATTTTTCCATAATTATATTTTCATCTTATTGATTGAATATGAATGATACACTTTATAGGTACAAGTCTATATCACAATAGGAAACTAAATATACAAGCAAATTTGAAAATAATTACAGGAATCAGTTAACCTATTTCAAGGAACAAATATATGATCTTACACCTATACAATCCCTAATTAATCGAGATAAAATCTCAACACTCCCTCTCAAGTTGGTGCATATATGTCACACATGCCCAACTTGTCTAAAAGCTTTGAGAACACTTGATTTGAGACTGCTTTGATGAGAATCTCGGCCAATTGATCCTCAGAATGAATCTTAGACAACTCCATAAATTTTTCATCCAATTTCTCTTTAATGAAGAATCTATCCACCTCGACATGCTTTGTACGATCATGTTGCACTGGGTTATGAGCAATATCACATGCTGCTTTGTTATCACAATATAGTTGAATTGGTTGCTCAGATTGGTAACTTAGGTCCTGTAAAAGAAGTCTTTGCCACAATGCCTCACAAAGACCAAGGGCCATACCTCTGAATTCAGCTTCTGCACTAGAGCAAGCAATCACGTTCTGTTTCTTGCTTCTCCTCGTAATAAGATTACCTCCTACAAAGGTGAAGTAACCAGAAGTAGATCGTCTATCATCTATAGCTCCAGCCCAGTCGACATCATTAAATGTTTCTATGCTTTGGTGATCAGCATTTTTAGTGAACAAAATCCCCTTTCCTGGATCAGCCTTCAAAAACCTCAAAATTTGCATAACTGCATTCATATCTTGTTCTCCAGGATTATGCATATACTGGCTAACAATACTCAATGGATATGCCAAATTTGGTCGTGCGCGCACTAAGTACATCAATTTGCCTACAAGTCTTTGATATCTTCCTTTATCATAGTTACTTGGTTGGACTTAACACATAACTTCAGACTTTCTTCCACTGGTGTTTCAGCTGGCTGACATGTATAATAAGTGCAGTGATCTTACCCCGTTGTTTCTTCAAGAATAAGGTGTGATCTGAATTGCTCTGATGATAACCTAAAGCTACCATAAACTTTGTGAACCTTCCAAACCATGCTCTCGGAGATTGCTTCAATCCATATAACAATTTCTTTAATCTGCACATCTTTTGACTCTGTCTTGTTGGTATCATGCATCCTGGTGGAAGATCCATGTAAACTTCTTCTGATAAATCTTTGTGTAGAAAGGCATTCTCTACATTAAATTGTTGTGAAGGCTAATCCAAGTTCGTAGCTAAAGATAGCAGGACTCGAACTGTGTTGATTTTAGCTACAGGTGCAAATGTCTCCGTGTAATCGATCCCATAAGTTTCTGTATAACCTTTTGCCACCAGTCTTGCTTTGAAGCGTTCAATTGTACCATCAGCTTTGTACTTCACAGTGTAAATCTATCGACATCCAACTGGTTTTTTTTTTCCTGATGGAGGATCAACAAGTTCCCAGGTTTCGTTTTTGTGTAAGGATTTCATCTCCTCATTCATAGCTGCTTTCCACCTGGATCAACTAAGATTTTTCTGCACACTGTTAGTAATAGATACAGTAGATAATTGATTTACAAATGACATATTTGATTTAGACAACCGATGGTTAGACACATAATGACACATGGGGTATTTAATTTTGCTAGAAAGTTCAGGTTCATATGTGGGTTTAGGAATACCGCTTGTGTGACGAAGTGGTAACTGTTTTAGAAATGGTTCAGAAACTACATCAGGAACATCCACAACAGATGATTGGTTTGGTATTATGCAAGAGCCTAACTCGGACAAAGGAGCAATGCCTTCAACTTCTATACTTTTATCACTATTTGTATATAAAGGCATACCTCTTAAGTCCAATTCCCCTACTTCATGATTGACTAGGTCAGCTTATGAGTCATCGCCACTTCAATCCAATGTTAGACCACTTCGATCCAAGTTGTGCACATCCAGGTTACCGGATTCAAATTCAGGAAATTCACTATCCACATAATTAAGATTTAGAACATCATAATCTAAAGTCTAAATTTCCTTTTGGTTCTCTCCCCTTGAAGTTCAGGCGCAGAGGAAAAATACATTAAGTCCTCATGGAAAACAACATCCATTGTGATAAACATTCGTCGAGTTGGAGGATGATAACATCTGTACCCTTTTTGATGTGTAGCATATCTGAGGAAAACATATCGTTACGCTCGAGGAGTCAACTTGTTGCACTAATGTTTGTGAAGTTGCACAAATGCCACACACCCAAAGATATGAGGAGGCAAATTCGAGATTATTGGGGCTACAATCGCATCACTAAAAGCTTGGAATGGTGTCCGAAAGTTAATAGGGCTTGAGGGAACCCAATTGATCAAATATGCTGCAGAGTTAAGTGCTTCTCCCCAATAGAATAAAGGCATATGCGCTTCTATTAGTGAAACTCGAATAACCTGCAGTCATCAATAAAAGTAACAAACCAACGCGATCCACGCAAAGTAGTAACTTTGGATGGACCCTAGACATCAGAGTGTAGCCATAAAAGGGAGTGGACTTTTATTCAAACATAATTGAAATGAAGCACGATGACTCTTTGCAAGTTCACAAACATCACATGGAAACTAGAAATATCAAATCTTGCAAATAAATTAGGGAATAATTTCTTCAGATACCCAAAGGAGGCATGCCCTAGATGTCGATGCCATAACTAGATTTCATTTTTCTTTTCCCCCTCTTAGAGCCATCAACTATTAAGGCTTTTCGTAACTCACTTGAACTCATTGGCACCTGGTCCAAGAAATACAGCTTCTCTTACCTAATACCATACTAAATCGCCTGCTTTGTTTGAATGTCCTTAAACACACAAAAATCAGGCCAAAAAATTACAATACAATATAAAGTTTTGGTTATTTGAGAAACTAACAATAAGTTGTAATCTAGTGATGGAACCACTAAAACAGAGTCTAAATTCAAAGTACTAGTGATAGTCACGGATCCTTCCCCAATAACTAAGGGAAGCACCATTGTAAGTGGAAACATAGTTTTGTAAGGATGAATTTAGAGTTGAGACCTGTTTAGAATCAAATGTCATATGATCTGTAGCGCTAAAATCAATTATCCATGTACTATTAACAACAAGTGTAGAAATATTTAAAACCTTACCACTGTTATTTGCAGTTAACATGTGTGCAGTTCCCTTTTCAGCAACATCATCCTTAGATTTTGTTTCTGCAATTGCTATCGTGGAGGGCCTTTTTGAATTTTTCTTTTTTGTATTACGATTATGATCCCACCATTCAGGATACCCCACAAGTTCAAAACATTGACTTTTGGTATGACCAGTCTGATTGCATTGGGTGCATTTGTAGGTAGACTTGTCGCTGCCATTGTTGGTCTTAGGATGGTTTAGCCAGTTTTGATTAAATCGGTATCTAGCCATCATGGCTGAAGCTTCTAGATCCCCATATTCCCCTTTCAAAGTTGCATAATGGACTGCCTCTCGTTGGACCAAAAAATAACATCCTTCTAAGTCTAGAACTGGTTCCTTGCATAGTATTACACCACGAATCTGTTCAAATTCACCATTCAATCCAGCAAGGAAGATGTGTACCCTAAGTCGCTCAATGGATTTTTTGTATGCAACAATGTCTTAAGGATCTATCATGACTACTTTATCACGGTGGTCCAATTCTTGGAAAATCTCAGTTAGTTCTCCATATTATTCAGACGATGTTTTTCTACTTTGTTTTGCAGTGAAGACCTTTTGGTTTAAGGCAAAAACTTGCAACTCATTACTTCCATCATAGAAGGCCTTTGACATAGCACTCCAGATTTCATACACAGTAGGTAAGCGTAGGTAAAGCTTCATAATTTTTGGAGTCATGGACATCAACAACCACCTTTTCACTTTTTGATTTTTAGCATACCATTTTTCATATCCATCTTTTGTTTCTGCAGGTGGCTTTGTTTTGCCACGAATGTAGGAGAGTTTCTCCCTTTCAGCAATATGCATCTCCATCAGCTGGGACCAAATATCATAATTTGATTCAATGAGAATGATTCTTGCATTAAAAACACCCTCAAATTGAACAACAACAGGGACTGATTTTGTCCCACATTATTCAACACCTTTTTCACCTATCTTTATGTACTGGAGAGGAGAAAAGGAATGATGGAATCTGGTTTGGTAATGGGTATGTTTTTGGGTTTGGTGATAGATCTGTTTTTGAGTTTGGTTTGGTTTCATTTCATAGTTTCAAGGTTATGAGGCTCTGTCCCGACAACAGAACCAGCAAAAGAAGAAAGAAAATTGCAGAGACAGAGGTGGGTTTAAGAAAAGAGAAAAAATTGCAGAGGTAGAGGTTTCAAACCTCGCTCTGATACCATGTATTTTTCCAGAATTATATTTTCATCTTATTGATTGAATATGAATGATAAACTTTATAGGTACAAACCTATATCACAATAGGAAACGAAATATACAAGGAAATCTGGAAATAATTACAGGAATCAATTAACTTATTTCAAGGAACAAATATATGATCTTACACCTATACAATCCCTAATTAATCGAGATAAAATCTCAATAGGCTCATCCTTTTAGAGGATCTGCTGTTTGCTAGTGGAAATTGAAGAGCTGAGACTGGAAATTCACAAAGCAAATGCTCAAAATTCATGCCAAAATGAGACCAGCTATATCCATGAACATTCGTCTCTGCAAACCAACATTTTCATGATCTGCATTACCTGTTGAGAGGGTTACACTATGTGCTTACACGATCGCGTGTTTTCCATTTGAAATTTCAGAAATTACGGAGTTTTTGAGCAATTTACAGTTTCTTTCAATCCTACAGGACCAAATGATCCAAGGATGTTTTCACATAATTTCAGAACTGATGGCATTTTTGAGATAGTCATCATAAAGCAAATACAAAATAGGATGATCCTCATGCATTTGGACTATCAAACTCATGGAAAAAGCTTGATGTAATGTAACAACTTGACATATAAATTAACAAAAATATTATACAATACACTAAAAGAGATAATGACATCATGCGTGAGTTACTATGCATTGTGAGACAAATCACTGTGGATTACAATAGTATTGTTCAATTTTCAAGCCGGTTTGGTTCAAATCGTTCGGGCTGCCTGTTTAGTGTTTTTTTTTCTTTTTGCACAATAAAATAACAGTTTTGTCCCTAGAAATAGACAAAAAAAATGGGTTATGGGTGTAGGGGCTACACGGTAATCTTACGATTTCAGTCCGGTCTATTTCGCCGCACTTTTTGTTTTTTTTTCTATTTCTTTGCATAGTAAAATAACAATTATATCCCTAGAAAAAGACAAAAATCAACTTCAGATGGGAGGGGTACCACGAGAATTTCATATTTTTTTTAAAATAGCTAAATACGGATATAGCCCTGGATAAGACAAAATAGATGACTTGGGCATAGGGGCAGATCGGTAATTGACCTTCATTGTTTATTAATTTCTCATAATTCTGTCAGCGCGTGTGACACACGCGCATGACAGTATTCAGCCTCACGCCCTATTCGGGAGGCGCGTGAGGACTGTTATGGTAGACAAAAATGAGCTTCCGGCGTCTCCGACGATGCGTCAATGTGTGGTCGTCCTCCTGGTTCGACGCGTTTTGGCCAATGGTGGCCGTATCTATTCCGGCGGCTTGTTAAAACTTTTTCTTACTTTTTTCTTTCTTTTGCATGCTAAAGTGCAGGACAGGCCCGCGGTTTTGTGAGATTGTCACTTTAGTCCATTCACTTTTAATTTTGTTTATGACACTGATTTCTGTTATATAAGTTTTTATTTATTTCAATTGGGTCCTTCGATTGAAGTTCATTATATATTTAGGTTACACTTTGATCCACCTTCTTTTAATTTTCTGGATTGGGTTTAAATATCTTAATATATTCGGTACACAAATTTTAATTTGTTTAATTTTGTCTTTAGATTGAAATTAATAATATATTTGATTTTTATTTTGGCCCTTATAATTTTTATTTTTATTTTAATCCCTTTATGGCTTTTATATTTCTAGTATAGTCTCTATTTTTGTCCATGTATATATGAGTGTGCTCTTAGCTTTGGTTTTTATTTTTTATTATTTTCTTATTTGTTAAGGTGGTATTTTTTAAAAACATTTAGCTCTTAAATTTTATTTTATGTCTATGATCATTTAAAAATTGATTTTTCTGTTTTTTCTCTCTCTTTGTTCTTCTTTTAGTTTTTTTATTCGTTTTTTTTTTAATTTTCAAGTCAAATTAATTTTTTTAACCTGATAATTTTTAATTTTATTTGATCATTTAATTTATGTTTTTTGTTTGATCTTTCGTTAAAGTTTTTAGGATTTTTTAGTCGTTCATTTATTTTATTTTTTTGTTCTTTATTAACATAATAATAATAATAATAATAATAATAATAATAATAATAATAATAATAATAATAATAATAATAATAATTTAGTTTTTTTTCTTGCTTACTCTTTTTTTAATGTTTTTGACTTTTTTCTCTCGGGATAATTTCATAATTTTTATTGTTCTGACAGTAATAGTAATGATAATTTTAGATGTAAAGAGTTCGATATTGTTGTTGTTATAATAGAGTGTGTGGATATGTTTTGTTATATTAAAATTTGCATATATAAATATTATATTTTATTGTTGAACTAGGAAATCCTATGAATTTCTTTAATGCCAACAATTATAAAAATTACTTGCTCAGCCCGTAACATAGTGCGAGTAATTTTTTTAAATTTTCAAGTCAGATGATTTTTTTCAGCTGATAATATTAATTTTTTTATCATTTATTTTATTTTTTGTTTGCTCTTTTGTTCAAGTTCTTATGATCTTTTTAGTCTGTCATTTAATTTTGTTTTTTTTTATTATTAACGTAATAATAATACAACAACAACAACAACAATAATTTTAGCCTTTTTTATCGTGCTTACTTTTTGGTTAATGTTGTTGAGTTTTTTTTTTCAGAAGATAATATTTTTTTGAAATTTTAGTTTGTCTTTATGATCATTTAAAAATTGATATATTTTTTTTCCTCTGTTATTTCTTTTGGTTTTCTTATTAGTTTTTTTTTTCAAGTCAATGATTTTTTTTTCAGCTGATAATTTATGATTTTGTTAAAGTTTTTAGGCTTTTTTTAGTCTTTGATTTAATTTTGTTTTTTCATTATTAACGCAATAATAATAATAATAATAATAATAATAATAATAATAATAATAATAATAATAATAATAATTTTTAGTGTTTGTTCTTTACTTAGTTTTTTGTTAATTTTTTTGTTTTTTTTCCTCTGGGTAATTTAATATTTTTTGTTTTAGCAGTGATAGTGGTGATAATTTTAGATGTTAAAACTTCGATTTTACTTTTTTTATAATAGGGTATGTTGATTTGTTTCATTATATTAAACTTTACATGTATAAATATTATATTTTAATCTCAATAGTTATAAAAATTGTTTGCTCTGCCCGCAACGAAGTGCGGGCAATTAACTAGTAGAAACTAACTGAAAATGTGATTTTACTCTCTTTTATTACAATACACTACTTATTTAAATAGTGTGTTTTTCTCTCTCTCTTTTGCATTTTTTATTTTTTATCTACAATATTTTTCTAGTTTTAATTTGACATTTCAATATTAAATGTAATGAATATTGAGTTTTATAATTTATTTTAATTTATTTTTTATAAGGTTATTTTAATTTTATGACTATGACAGTTAGTTTGACAACTAACTCAAGTTTTTCAATCTTTTCTAATTAACTCTTTTCTATGAGTTTAGAGGGTTAACCCGGGTTCATCTAAGTTTTTTTTTTGTTTTTTTTAATTGAATTTTCATTTTCAATTTCATCCATAAAAAATAATTTTATTGGTAATTATACTTCATAACTTTTTTTCAATTTAATTTTTACAAGGTTTTTCCAATCTAATTACCTGAATCGTGGACTTGATAAGTTAACTTAGTTGACTCAAGTTCTTTATTCTTTTTTTTTCTAATTGATTGTTTTCTCAGTTTTTTTTTTTCAATATTGGATTGATTGGAATTAGATTTTGTGACTTATTTTGGTTTTTCTTCTATGAAATTATCATTGTCTTATTAACCGAGTCATCAGTTTATTGAGTTACCCTATTAACTCCAGTTATTTATTTTAATATTTATTTTCCAACATCAAGTTGATTGAAAATTGGGTTTTAGAATTTGTTTCAATATGCTTTTCATGGGTTATTTCAGTCTCATGACCTAGATCACGAATTTGATAGGTTAATCCGAGTTGACTCAATTTTTTTAAGCTTTTTTTTTTCAATATGTTTAATTTTCAATTTCATCTTTTATGACTGAATTTATTGAAAAATGAGTTTTGTAATTTGTTTTGATTTATTTTCTATATGATTATCATGATCTTATGACTTGACATAAAAATTAGGTGGTTAATTTGAGTTGACTTGAATTAATTTAATATGTAATTGTCCTATTATTCATAAAAAAAAAAACTCATCTTGAATATTTATTATGAGTCAAAATACATTTTTCTCAATTATTCAAATTGCTTCTTATGTACTAGTCATGGCACCCGCACCTCGTCTCGGCCGAAATCATATTTTTTTAAACGCAAAAAAATATTAATTATGTATGATTTTTTATTATAATATAACTTTGGACAAAATAATAAATTTGTTCAGAAATCTTTGTAAAGTGCAAGTTTTCTATAAAATATATTAATTTTAAAATGATCACCAACATAAATTAAAATTTCAGAATTGAACCGAATAAAAATGAAACCCCAATAAAAGATAAAATGTCAAAAATTCAAAACAAAAACAAAAAGTATAAATGAATGAATACGGACAAAAAATAAACGTTGTCCAAGAAGGACAAAAAAACAAAAGGAATTAATACAAAAAAAAATTAAAAGAATAAGTATCAAAATGAAAAAAAAATATATATATATATATAATTAATTCCAATTGAAGGATAAAAATAAAACAAATCAAAACTTCAGAACCAAAAAACAATAAAAGGATTTTAAAAAATCAATAAAGTGCAATTGTTGAACACATTAAAAGAATAAGGACCGAAATGACAAGTAGCATATATGACCAATTTCAATTTGGAGACAAAATTAGAATAAATTAAAACCTACATATCAAAAATATTAAAGGAATAACAACAAACCAAAAATTAAAACTTGAAGGACCGAAATGAAACTTACTTTATATAATCAATTTCAATTGAAGGGCATAATTGAAAATAATCAAAATTTCCATTGAAAAATCAGTAATAAAAATGAAATCAAAAGATCAGGACTGATATTAACTTTATACAAAGGTGAGGAACTGTACCGTACTTTCCGGCAGCAGGAGAGAGAAAAGGGTGGGAAAGAAAAATTATCCACCGGAGATTACATGGTCACATGTGAATCACACGCACCGCGTGTGGTGTTAGAGGACATGGAAGTGAACCATATGACACGGTGGATAACAAGTTTTTACCGACAGAGCACACTGCACGCACTGCCTTTAAAAGGCGCATGCTGGCGGAACAATGCGGGAGTGTTCGAAAGACGCGCCTGCAATGTTCTGGAAAAAGTAATAATAAAAAATTGGTTAGTTACCCATACACCCCTGGAACCAACGATATTTATGAAAAAAAACTAGGAGTGAAAGTACTACACTACCCCTGGCTTCAAACGACGGTTTTTATTGTTTAGGGGGGCTAATATCATCGTTTTACTTTGCAATAAATTTGGAAATATCATCCATGTCCCTTGGAAATTGCTAAAGTACCCCAAATCCGGTTTGCCCTTATTTTGTCGTTTAGGAGGGCTAATATCATCGTTTTACTTTGCAATAAATTTGAAAATACCATCTATGTCCCCTAGAAATTGCTAAAGTACCCCAGATCCGGTTTGCCCTTATTTTGTCGTTTAGGAGGGCTATTTTCGTAGTTTTACTGTATAATGAATCCAGAAATACCATCCATGTCCCCTGGAAATTCGAAAATACCCCCAGATTCGGGAGCTAAAATTTTTTGATCCTGAGGGTAAAATGGTAATTTTACTGTACCAATAAATAGTGAACTGAGTCTGTGTAAACAGTAAAAAAACTACAGTGAAAGGCCGACGCCTTTTATATTTTAGTTAATTTCTACTAGAAATACATTAACAATACTTAGGTATTGTTTCTACATTAAAACAAATCTGACCGCCACATAATAAGAGCATATTATATTATTATACACTTAGATTCATAAGCTTGTATATCTTAATCATTTTTTTTATATATAATTTTCATACATGGGATATGAGATACTTCTTTCTCTTTCTCTTTTTATGAATGCAACGTCCCTGTCATGTCATAGAATCAACAAGCTATTTGACTACTCTTTATTGCGTATGTATTTTTTTTCTAGCAAAAGAATTTAAATATTCATGTTCTTTTAATGTTTTGTTTTATATAATCTTTTAAGTCTAAATACAAAACATTTTTATAATTAAATAAAAAAATATTTGTCTAAATAAAAAAAAATATCAATAATAACTATTTTTTTTTTTTTGAAAAATCAAGAAACAAATATGGTTTGATCATAATATTTGATCTCACAATATAAAATATTTACTTGATTGTATTTACTAAAATTATTTATTAGATTCGTTATTTTATTCAATCAAAAGATAGTAAAAATAGACGCACACAAAAAACTAATTGAATAAAATAAAATAAAATAAATATTATTCAAGACTATAAACATTAGAAATATTATAGAAAATAATTATTTTTGTGTTTAAAAATAAAGTTCATCTATATAAAACAAAATAATTTAATCAAAGTCTATTCAAAAGATTCTAAATAAGCAAAATAAAAAATATAAAGGAGGGATATCATTTGAAATATAAATTAAAAGAATATTTCATAAAAAAATACATATTAATAAATGTTTCAATTGAAAAACAAATAAAATAAAAAAGGCAACAATAATTTGGTCGCCAAATGACCTTGCACACCCTTCTTGAAAAGCTTGGGGCCCGTCACATGTTAATAATTTTCTTGAAATATTATTTAATATATTTAAATAACAAAGGACCTCAAAGAAAAATAATAAAAATAAAAAGGGATTCAAAAAAGCGCGTTTGATGGAGGAATTTTGAGGCTTCATGTCAACTTCCGACGCTACTCTTATCGCAGGTGGCATGTAAATAACCTTGTGGTGGAATTACGAACAATATTTTGTTATTGTTCTTGCGTCTTCCATTACTGATTTTTGGAAAGATAGAATATGCAATTCAGTAAGTGCTTATAATTCAACCTCTTTCTTTTCTTTTTGTTTCCTTTTTATCCTGCATTCTTCCAATGCTCTTCTGTGGAGACAAGATGACTGGTGGCAGTTTCCCCTGTGAACTTACATAGTGTAGATACTCAATAATGCAGTTCAATTATGGATTCAAAGTAGGCATATTGCCATGTGTACTGCATAGTTTCTCCCATAAAATGCATCACATTCACACGTTCCACTCCCCACAAGAGCACATGGGCTTGAGTTTTATTGACTCATCAGGCTGTACGTTTAAGGTTTTGTTTTTAGGATGATGGATTGAGATGGCTTGATGCATAGTAACTAGAGTGTGACTGCTGATGAAAATCGAGAAGCTAAAAGCTTAGACACCTCCTCAATTATGACAAGTTCTTAGATGCTATGTGCTGATTAGTGGAGAGAGATTCTTGGAAAGAATCCAGATTCTTACTTTAGAATCAAACTGTATGCAAGTAGTTCATAGGAGGATCAGTTTTGCTGGTATTACCTTTTACAGAACTCTATTATCAGTGGGAGAAAGATGAGTGACAATCCCAATGCAGATCCAATAACCAATAATGTCCTACCTTACTGCCAGTTCCAACAGCTGAAAGAAATCTCTCTCCCATCAACACAAAACAGAGAGGAAAACGGAAACAGAAAAGATGAAATAAGACTGCTATCAGACAACTCCAATGACAGAGCAGAACAAGTTTTGTTAATAGTGTTGAGATCCAATAGGACTAAGAATGCATGCAGAGAAGAACAATAGAATCATCGAAGTAAATGTAAAAGGTTAATTGGAGTTTTTGTGGGATTATATCTGATGTATGATCTCTTGCAAAAAAGTTGAAAACTCTAGCTTTCTTAGAATTGTAATTACAACTGATATTAACTATCTATGATACCAATATCTTCTTGATCAGATGGTAGAAAATTTACGAGTTCAATCAAACCCAACATCCATCTTTCAGATAGAAAAACGGACCAACGGCAAAAAAAAGGAAGAAGAAGCAACCAAGAAGATACATTTAATCCCTTACTCGATCTCTTTGCATGTTCCATCAAGAATCACCATGTTTGTGCCAGCAAACAAGCATGGCTACACAGCGCCTCATGATATAAAACCTTGCCTTCTGCTCCTTGGCCAAGCTACTACATTTACGTGAAATGGAAGGGGTTTTTTGAGAGTAACTCCTTGGAAGAGGACACTTTGGAGAAGAGCTTTTAAGGGATGAGCTCCTCAGGAGAGGAGCCTTGGAAGATGAACTCTTTGTTGAGAAACTTCTTGTGAAAGAAGATGAACCTTCTTTCTTCGATACCTTCCACTTCTCATCCATCTAAACCTTGGAAACTCGTAGCGACTAGCAAGTAATATGATATTTTGTGATACTTCTTTGTAAGTATATGTGTATGGGAGTGAGAAAGAGTTAGTGTGTGAGATGCACGATCAAGAATGGGGCTTGGGAATCTAGTGGGGCGTAGATATTTTATATAGTAATAGCGATTTGGGTTGCAAGATGTGAACCAGCGTTCAATTTTCTGCTCGAACTTGTTGCCTGGTTTGAATATGTGGTCACACTGTATCCATATATATATATTCTTATATGCTCTCATGGCATCATCTCATTGGCTGGTTCTCTGAAGTCTCATGGTCGTCTCTGTCCTCACTAAACGACCTCCTGATTCTCGAACCTCCTTCCTCTCTGGGAGATCCATCATTTATTTTTTAAGAAAAAAGGTTTCAAGTTCATCACACAATCCATATAGAAGGAGTGATCAGTGAAGAGAGCTCAGTAGACACAGTTAACTATTAGCCGGTTCGGTGAGGAGATCGATCGAGTTGTGCCAATTGTTCCACGAAGGACAGGGTTCGATCGGTATAATAATTGAAGTGTTTGCCACTTGTGGTGAAGCCAGGAATGCGGTGGATATGCGGTGGCCATGCGGTGGATATGATCGGTCACAGTCATCTGTTTCTCTCTTTGGCTGTGGCATTAACTTCATCCCGCGTTACTGTGCCGTGTAGAAATTCTGTCTGCCAGGAATAAAAAGACTTTCACCATCATAAATTTACTTATAAATTTCCCACCACAGGTTTGCTGCTTCTGGGGCCCCTTGTTTAACGTCGACTATGTCAGTGTAACCGGATATGCTTATAATTTAATTGATTATTTATGAAAAATAACATGTTTATTTCAGAAAATAAAATTCATTTTGGAAAGAAAGGAAACTGTTTCGCTATAATGCATTGGAACAAAGGTTTTTTTTTTTGTCTAGGAAATATTTCAACTTTAATAAGTTATTAGATGATATACTAACATATGATTTATATATTATTTTTTAATATTTTTTAGTGTTCTTTTCTTAATTTTGGCTTAGATTAGAGCAAAGAGTTAGCGGTTGCGTTTTTAAAATATTTTTTATTTTTAAAATTTTATTTTTGATGTTAATATATTAAAATGATTTAAAAATATCATTTTTTTAATTTAAATAAAAAAATAAAATATTTATAAAATGCAAAAATAAATCATGTGAATCACTAGTATGTACATGTACCCTACATTTCGTCCTGAATGATTCCATGCTAGCTAGCTTAATTATTATGGCATAAAATAGCATATTTTTATATGCGAACCTTGGAATTTTAGATTCACTTGCACATGCAACCCTTTGGATCAGTAGAAATGAAGCTCAACGTTCTTAAATTAATTACTTTTTTTTATAATTATTATTCAATAGAAAACAAATGAAGTTTGAAGTTACCGCAAATAAATAATTCACCAATGGATGCTCTCTTCTCAAACTCACCATGTGATCGGTACTGTTTTTTAAAAGGTTGGTTTTAAAATTTTTTTCATTTAAAAATATATTAAAATAATATTTATTGTATTTTATTTTTAAATTTTATTTTTTAAAAACAGAAAATGATATAAAAATATTTAAAAAATAATTTATTTACAGATTGTTCTTCGTAAGACATTATTTAAAGCCACCTAACCCATGGTCAAATGCATTCTTAATCAATTATTGATTCCAAAACTTTCTCACAAGTAATCATTTTGTATTTTTATCCCTTCGAAAATCACTAAGCTGCAGTCTTTCAAAACAGCAAAAGTATAAAATTATTCTAAGTCTACTAGCTTGATAATTTAAAAAAACTAAATAATTATAAATTCAAAGTTCATCATCTTATTCTAATAGATTAAATTAAGCATATACATGATATTTTTAGTTATTTTTGAAAAATATTCATTATAGTCCTTATATTTTATAAATTATAAATATTATATGATCCCTCTAATTTTTGAACTTTTAAGAAAATTCAATTTTGATAAAAAAAAAACTTTATTTTTTATTTTTCACTCTCTCGTTTGAGAGATGAGAGATCTTGGTGTTAAAGAGTTCAATGAAGGGAGTTTTACTTAAGTGTTATTTTATTTTTAAATTGTCTAAAACAAATAGATCTACCTAAAGGTTTTTTTTTTATTTCAAGTTGATTTTGAGTTTTTTGATTAATATTTAGGTTATTGGAGGTCATAAATAGGTTTATCAAGAAATCTAAGGTATTGTAGGTGTTTTGGGGTCAATAATAGAATTGCCTAAAAAAACTCATGCCTAATTTTCCAACAAGACCTCTAGTTTTTCTTTCTTTTATTAAAAGTCATTGTTTGATATAAAAAATATCATGCATAACATGGATTATGATTTTGATAACTCTTTTTTTTTTTTAATTTTGTCTTTCAACATTGAATTGATTGAGAATTTAACATCGTGATTTGTTTCACTTTGTTTTTTTTAAGGTTATCACGATCTCATAATTCACAATATATAGTTAGTTAGTTTACTAGTGTTTACTCAAGTAATGATGTCTAAATAGTTTTTATATTGGAAAGAAAATATTAATTTGACCTGCTTTTTTCTTTTTTTTTTATTGTTATGCAATTCAATAAAAATATTGATTTTAAAAAATAAAATTATTCAACCCAACTTGTTTCATTATTTATATTGTGAGATCGTATACATCAAAACATCTATGTCTTAATTTTTTAGTTTATTATTAGTTATTGTCAATGTCTTTTTTTAGCATTTATCATTATTTATTTATTTAATTAAACGCAAACATGATGTTTTTGGTTTGTATTGTTAATAGTCGCTCGATCGTTTTATTTTTAGCTATAAAATCTTTTTATTTGCTCGCGGAGAAGTGTGGACTCGTAGCTTGTTAAACACTAGATTCGGAACTTCTAGATTAAATAAGTTATTATTAAATCTCTAAACATGAGGTGTGGCATAATTCTATATACCTTTGTGTTTTAACGAGGATGTTGAATAATATATCCTTTAAATTGAAATAATAAAAGGAAGTAGAGAAACTATGGCACTGTTTGACTGGTCAGTATTTGCCCAAACACAAAACAAGTCATCATCCTGGTCGTGGTTTGTGAATTTCGTAGACGTTAATTTGATTCGAGTTGCTATCTCTCCATGTGACCTTAACACATGATTTCAATCATCACGATAGAATATTAATTTCAGCCAGCAGAGTACGAGAATCATGTAAAATATATTTAGCATTTTTGTATGCGAGATACGATGTTTTGTGCATGTGATTTGTGACACGATCATATGAAAGACACCATTCTTCTTGTTCTTTTTTTTTTTTTTTTTCCCTCCTTGATTGAAGATACCCAATGAGAAGAGATGGGCAAGGGCTAATTCAAAACCATAATTCTCCATTACAAATCTCTTTGAAGAATGTGAAATCAAACCCACAATTTCACCTTATTAATGTAAAGTAACAAGGAATGAAAAACGGAGGAGAAATCAGAAAATGCAATGGCTAGTCTTGTTTGGTGTTTTTTTTTTTTTTTTTTTGTACAACCTAAAACACATTCTAGCCAAGACTAAAGATTCGATTGGTCAAAGAGATAGAATACAGCAGTCAACATCTAGCCACATGGTATGTTCTATTGGGTATACAATGCACCTCTTTTTTAGGGTTTCGAATTTTTTGCTTGATCATGTGGACTTGTGAATATGAACATTTTGTGAGACCCACATGGAGACATGTGAGCTGCACAAGGGATGGCCAAGGTCAGGGTGGGGAAGGTAACCTTATGAAACCATGGACCCGTTGCTGCTCCTAGTACACTCCATTAAAACAACAGGTCAAACTTCCCATGATTTTGTGTCTATGAATGGTCCATTATTATTTTTTGCTGTTGAAAAAACAAAGGAGTCAGAAAGGGTCTTTCACAGTCCATATTATTGGATACATTTACGTACATACCTATAATATTTAAACACAATACTAGGAACGATTATATATATATATATATATATATATTATACTGTAACACAAAATAAAGATTACTATGGATTGTAATAGTGAAATTACTATTTTGCACCTCAATTCGCCTTAGCTTTTAGCTTTGAAATCAGGGGTATTTTTTTATATATATTTTTGTGCATAGTAAAATAATCATAATACTCCCAAATAAGATAAAAACCAAAAGCTTCCTACAAGGGTGTCATGGTAATTGCATATTTTTAGTAAACAGTAAAATAACAATTTTACCGTCAAATAAGACAAAAAAGATGAATCACCTGCGAGGGTCTTTCAATCTGTTCACATTTTTTTAAAATATTTAAATATTGATATGCCTCCATAAAAGACAAAACCGATGAATTGCCTGCAAGGGTCTCTCAGCCCGTTCATATTTTTTTAAAATGTACAAATACTGATATGCCCCAATAAAAGATAAAATACAAGAATTGGTTGTAGGGGTGTGTTGGTAATTTATAATTTATTTATTATTAATTGTTGTCGATTTCAGACGCGCTGGTGATTCATGGCCTCATACCCCCTTCAGGCGGCACGTGCGGCACATTCAGGCGATGAAAAATATGCATTCGGCGTCTCACCGGATGCGCCTCCATGTTCTATACCTCATGGTGGGGTGCATTGCGTCCCACGGTGGCCGGAAATGTCCGATTGTTAGTTGAAATTTATTTTCTCATTTTTTCTCTCCTGCAGGTGAAAGAGTTCGGAACTCCCCAATGTTGTTTTGGTTGTCATTTCAGTCCTTTTTTTATTGTGTTGTATGATCCTGATTTCTGTTATATAAGTTTTGATTTGTTTCAATTTTGTCATTCCATTGATATTTATTACATATTTAGGTTTCAATTCAGTTATTATTATTTTAATTTCCGAATTTGGTAGAAATCTCTTAATATTTTCGGTACAGAGGTTTTGAGTTTTTCAATTTTTTCCTTCAATGAAAATTGATTATATATGTTGTTTTCATTTCAACTCTTATACTTTTAATTTTTTATTTCAATGGAAATTTTGTTCTTTTTTTCCCTTTGTTCTTTCTCTTACGTTTTCTTTTATTTGATCTTCAAGTCAAATGATTTTTTTCAGCTAATTATTTTTTTGCTTGCTCTTCTGTTAAATTTTTTAAGTTTTTCTTTATTATTTGATGTAATTTTGTTTTTTTTTCCATTATTTCCATAGTAATAATAATAGGTTTGGTTTTTTTTTTTTTTTTTTTGCTTACTCTTTAGTTAAAATTTTTGATTTTTTTAATTCCTCAGGATAATTTAATAATGTTTTTTTAGCAGTAATAGTAATTATAATTTTATATATTATAATCATAATAATAATAGTGACATTATTAATGATAACAATAATAAAAATTATTATTTATTATAATGGTTATAGTGCTTATGGTGCTAATAATTATGACTTTGATAATAATAATAACAATATCTCATAAAATAATATAGTAAATATAAATAATGACAAAGACATTATAATAATGATAATAATACTAATTATAAGTTAACAAATAGGGGAGCTCATTATCATGATGATTATTGATATAACATAATTATGGTGGCAGCGATAATACTGCAAAAAAAATCAGAATATTGACTATTTACAATAATAGTTATAATATTAGTTCTAATAATTGGGACAATTTAATAACAATGTAACAATTATGATAATAACAATGAAAATAATAATCTAACTAATTCATTAGTTGATGTTGTTTTTGTTAAAAATTTACCTTTACAACTTTTTTATCTATAATATATCATATTTATTATCACGTTAACAAAAATTATAAGAAGTCACATGTTGACAAAATGGGTAGAAAAATTGGACCAAATTATTTACAATTAAAAAATATATAAGTCATTTACCCTGCACTTCGCCACAACTAGAACCAAAGTTTTTTAACAATGGATAAAAATGTTGATGGTCCTATATTTTTTTTGATAATGCTATAAATATGAGTGAAATAATCAACCTACAAAACTTTCAATTATGTAGTTTTTTTATATTTATTTTATTATGTATAATATGTTTAAAATAAAGATAACGAATATTTTAAAGATATTGTTTTCTAAGGAAATTGAAAATAATTATATATTTGTATTTGTTTAATAATAATGCCTATATATATATAAACTCTTTTTTTTTAAATATCAAATTAATTTAATCCTAATGTTATAATATCACATAAAATATAATTAATGAAGAATGAACCTTCAAAAATAAAATAAAAGTAGTTTAATTTTTTTATAACAATAATGATAGTGGCAACAATAGTATTGCCACTAATAAGTAGAATTTTAATTATGTGCAATAATGGTCATAACTATAATAATTATGATAATTTAACAATCATGATACTCACAATGAGAAGAATGATGGAAATAATTCATTAGTCAAAGTTATTTTTTTGAAAAAATTACTTTTGTGGTTTTTTATGTATGATATTTTAGATCTAATATCATGTAAATGACAAATAAACAGAGTCACACGCTAACAAAACAGGTCAAAAAATTGAGCCAAATTATCAATAATAAAAAACATATATGAACCACTTATTACGCTTCGCCGAAACAAAAAACAAATGTTTTAACATGTGACAAAAATGTTAATGGTGCTATATTTTTTTGGTGTTGCTATACATCTAATCGAAATAATCAACCTACAAAACTTGTGATTATTTAGTTTTTTAATATATTCATTTTATGATGGATAAGACATTTAAAATAATAATAACAATTACTTTTAAGGTATTGTTTTTCTTAAAAATATGCAAGGCTAATTATATCTTTTGATATTTGTTTAATATTAACGCCTTAAAAAATATATAAACAAATCAACTATTTTTAAAAAAAAAACAAATCAAATTAATTTTATCTTAGTGTTCTGAAATACTTTTAATATACTAATATGAAAAAAAATTAATAATTTAATTTTTTTATAACAATATTGATGGTTGTAGTGATAGCATTACCAATTAAAATCAGAATATTAATTATTTACAAATAATAATATAAAAATATCAATATTTACAAAAAAAACAATTATATTAATGATAATAATACTAATTATAAATGAAATAATATTAGTAAAGCAACAATTTTAGTTATCATGATGATTATTGTCGTGATAATGACAATGATTATAACAAAATTACCAGTAATAATTAGAATATGAATTATTTACAATAATTATTATAATAGCATCTATAATAATTATAGCAATTTAAGAATCATGATGATTAAAATTTAATAATTGAAATAATTCATTAGTCGATTGTTCAAAATTAACTTTCAGGAATTTTTTATGTATGATATTTCAGATTTAATATCATATAAATAAAAAATATATGAAGTCATACATAGACAAAAATGGTGGGAAAAGTGGGCCAAATTATTTACAAGCACTTCGATGCAGATATACAATCTACCGCTGAAATAATTATCCAAATATTTTGAACAATAACATTCAATCACTTCCATGCACAAAACAAATAACTCATTTAAAATGGATTTTATCGACGATAAATTAACTAATAATTTTTTTGTTAATCAATGAAAATATGCACAACAATCAATCAATTTGCTATATCAAAAAAGTCCAGCACAACGCATGGGCAAGACATCTCGTATTAACTATAAGCTAAAACAGATCATCCTTTCACTGTAGCAATAGACTTAGATTATTGTAGAATATAATAGTTAAATTATTATTTTACCCCTCTGTACACAGTAATTTTAGCCTTGAACTCAACTATATTTTTATTTTTTGCACTTTAGTGCACTTTTAAATAACCTAATACCCTCACATAAGATAAAAATCATGATTTGCCATCGGGGGTGTCACTATAATTTCACAATTTCATTGCATAGTAAAATAACTCATTTACCATCCAATAAACACAAAATACAAGGTTTCCTGGGGTGTTTCATACATTTTACATTTTTCAAAATATATCAATACAAATATGCCCTCATATAAGACAAAATCCAAGAGTTCGTTGTAGGGTGTCACAATAATTTTTGTCCAATCCTGTTTGCGCGTCAGCCAGACACACCGATGGTATTCGGCCTCACGCACTCTTCGTGCAACGTGTACGATGTCTTATGAAGGTGAAAAATGTATATTTGATATCTCCACGGATGCGCCGTCATATTCTCTTTCTCTTGATGTGTAGCGTGGTGTCACATGGTGGTCGTTGAAGTAACGATTGTCGATTGATCTTTTTTCTTTTTTCTTTTTTCTCTTTTCTCTCTCATGCATGCTAAATTACACAACATACCCTTTTGTTAATGGTATTTTCATTTCAATCCCACATCTCTTGATTATTTTGTATGGTCTTAACTTCTGCTATATAAATTTTGATTTTTTTCAATTTTGACCTTCAATTTCAATTTTGGTCATTATTCTTTTCATTTTGGGACAGATTTGAAATCTCTTAATCTTTTCGGTATAGAAGTTTGGATTTGTTTCAATTTTGTTATTTGACTGAAATTGATTATATATTTTATTTCATTTTGGTCTTTAAGCTTTTAATTTTGGGATTAGTTTTAAATCTCTTCCTATTTTTGGTATAGAAGCTTGGCTTTGATTAAAAAAAAAAATAATCATCTATTTGTTTTAATTTTGTTCTTTAAACTTTGAATTTTTTATTTAATTTTAATTCTTTTATTTTTTATATATATTTCGAAAATAGTCCATATTTTTATACATGAGTATATATATATATGCTCTTAGTTTTTTATTTTATTTTTTGAGGTTTTATGTTTTTTTTTTAATTTGTGTTTATGATAATTTGAAAATTGAGCTTTCTTCTTTTTTTCTTTGTTTTTTTTTATTCTTCAAGTAAAATAATGTTTTTAAAGCTTATAATATTTATTTTTGTTTTGTGATTTATTTTGTTTTGTTTTGTTTTTTATGTTGAAAAAATATAATGGTAATGGTCCTAGATTTTTTCACATGTTAAATAAAGTTAATGGTCTTAGATTGTTTTTTATAATGTTATACATTTGAGAGGCATAATCAACCTACAAACATTTTGATTATATAATTTTTTTATATTTATTTTATTATGGATAAGAAGTTTAAAATAATGATAACGATTATTTTAAAGGTATTTGTTTTTAAAATATGTGAGGCTAATTATATATTTTGATATATATTTAATATTAACGTCTTAAAATACATATATAAAAAATGAACTAAGTTTTTTTTTTTAAATCTCAAATTAATTTAATCTCAGTATTTTGAAATACTTTTAATATAATAATATGAAGAATACGTATTAAAAATAAAACAATTATTAAAATTCTTTTTATAGCAATAATGATGGTGGGAGCGATAATATTATCAATAATAATTAGAATATTAATTATTTACAATAATAGTTATTATGTAAGCTATAATAAAGAAGACAATTTAACAATCATGATAATAATAATTAGAATAATCATCGAAATAATTTATCAGTCAATGTTGTTTTTGTTAAAAATTAAGTTTCGTGGATTTTTTATGCATCATATTTCATATCTAATATGAATCCACATGAAGAATAGAAATAAATATACGAGTCACTTGTCTCGCACTTCGCCGCAGCTAGGACCAAATTGTTTTACATGTAAAAAAACATTAATGGTCCTAAATTTTTTTTTATGATGCTATATATTTGAGCGAAATCATCAATCTAAAAAACTTTCAATTATTTATTTATTATATATTCATTTATTATCGATAAGGCGTTTAAAATAATGATAACGATTATTTCTAAGGTTTTAATTCTTAAAACTACATGAAACTAATTATATATTCTGATATTTTTTAAATATTTACACCTTAATATATATATATATATATATATAATTAAATAAGTTGTTTTATAAAAATAAAAAAACTTACATTAATTTAATTTGTGTTTTGAAATACTTTTAATATAATAATATAAAGAATAAATCTTAAAAAAAATGAATTTCTTTTTCCAGCAATAATGATAGTATCAATAATAGTATTGCCAAAAATTAGGGGTGAGCATTTTTAGTTCGGTTCGGTTTTTATGAAAAAAGTAACCAGACCGTTTTTTTTTTTTAAAAAACCGAAACTGAACCGAACCTATTAAAAACCGACCACTTTCGGTTCGGTTTGGTTCGGTTTTTATGATGAAAAAATTGAAAAAAACCGAATTTGGGTTTTAGGCCATCTGGTGGGCTTTCTGATGGGCTTACAATTAATATAAAGAAAAACTGATTTTCTTATATGAACCCAAAATATTTTTAATTTTTTGGCAACCACTAAAAAATATTAATGTATTAAATTGTTAATATAATATTTATTAAGTTTTTTTTAACCTTTCTAATACTTTTGTTTTGTTTAATTTAGCATGAGACCAAATAATTAAAACTACACAAGGGAACAAATTTAAATTTAAATTACAAGAAATGCCTTCAAAGGGCTTCAAAATAAAGAAATAGAAATATTAATATAAAAAACTTCCAAGAAATACATCTAGTTTTGAACAAATTATCATCCGTTGCTAGATTTAGTTGTCCACCAAATTCTACAGAAAAATATAGAAATGTTAGATTGAAAATAAGTTTATTAATAAATAATAAAATAAAAAAGAGAAGTTAATAAACCAGGAATTAGATTCATTCTTTCACTCTCCACTTCTCTATCCTCTTGAACCATGAATCCAAGTCCTATTTGATTATTTATATTCTGTAAAGAAAAAGCATGCAAGCTAATATACACTACAAGATGATAGTCATGCTGACTGCTAAGATGAAACTGGACCATGGTATCAATTAATCAAAGATTTGTTAAGGCAGTTGTTAGTGATAACTGTAAAAAAGAATGGACATGAAAAAGAAAATAAAACATATGACAAAAGAATAACACTAACATTTTTTCTAAAGACATTATACTAACACAAACATTTTTTCTAAAGTCCACACGAATAGCCATAAGTCTCTTTTGGACAACAGTAATAGTTGAGGCAGATAAAGGACAAACATAGTCCAAAATCCAAATATGAAATATCACAAACCAAACTAAAGCCACGATAAAGAATGGAACTGCAATAAAGACAACAGAATGCATCATCGAAGTGACAATTAGCACAACAAAATGGAAATAAACCAGAAAAAAAGTAATAGAGAAAGAACTCACAGCCCAGTAATGCTTATTGCTGATATTATAACCAGAAGTGTAGAGTTTAAAGTTCTCTAAAGATTTTCTTCTTCTTGTTTTTTTTGTACCCAATATCAAAGAAGATGTGGGGTTCCCTTCTTCTGCAAGATTCCTCATCTCCGATGAAACCACCACACCATCATTCTCTCTCCCATCAACCACAACATGAGTGGAAAAATTGGGTTAAATTATATACAGTGAAAAAATATCTGAGCAACTTGTCCTATGTTTCCTAGCATCCAGAACCAACTTTTTTAACATGTAAAAAATATTAATGGCCCTAGATTTTTTTATGAACATCATAGAGAAATAATCAACATACAAAACTAGTGATATATATATATATATTAAGGCGTTAATATTAAATAAATATCATTATCATTATTAGTTAATATCAAAATATATAATTAGCCTCACACATTTAAAAAAAAAACCAATACCTTTAAAATAATCATTATCATTATTTTAAACGTTTTATCCTAATAAAATGAATATATATATATATATATATATATATATATATATATATATATATATATATATATATATATATGAATGAAGTTTTTTTCTAATCTCAAATTAATTTAATCTTAGTTATAAGGACAACTATTATAAAGATAAAAATTTAACAATCATGATAATAATAATTAGAATAATAATCAAAATAATTTATCAGTCAATGTTGTTTTTGTTAAAAATTAACTTTCGTGGCTTTTTATGCATGATATTTCATATCTAATATCATGTAAACAAAAAATATACAAAGCAACATGAAGAACAATAAAAAAAATATACGATTCACTTGCCTCGCGTTTCACCGCAGCCATAACCAAATTTTTTAACATGTAAAAAATATTAATGGTCCTAGATTTTTTTTATGATGCTATACATCTGAACGAAATAATCAATTTACAAAACTTTCAATTATTTATTTTTTATTTATTTTATTATCAATAAGGTGTTTAAAATAATAATAACGATTATTTGTAAGGTTTTTTCTCTTAAACATATGTGAGAATATATATATATATATATATATATATATATATGTATATATATGTATATGTATATATATATGTATATGTACATATATATATAGATATATATATATGTATATATATGTATATGTACATATGTATATATGTATATATATGTATATGTACATATGTATATATATGTATATGTATATATATAATACAAATTTATAACGTCAGGGTTGATGAGGTATTGCTTTGATACCTCGAAATGTTGAACATTTTATTGGAAGTAGAAAAGCAGGAGTATCAACAAATTTATAACGTCAGGGTTGATGAGGTATCCCTACAAACATATCCACCTGTTAAGAGATTGAATTCATGGTTCTCTTTTGATCATTGTGTTTGGATCGATGTTGTTAATTTCATTTTGTTTATTATATTTTTGTAATAACAATCTCATTTACAGTATTTTATTGGTAGTGTTTGATATTATATTATTAGCTGTTTTCACATTATTTTTATTTATAATTGTATTAAAATAATGTATATTTTTTTAAAAAAAATTTATTATTAACATCATTACAAACATATCCCTACAAACATATCCTCGCTTAAACTTTTGGCCCATTTCTTAGGGTATTGTGGTACTTTCATCCAGGTTTTTTAGTTGTTGTTGTAATTATCGCTAGATATAAGGGTCTATAGGTAATTTATTATTTTTTAATTATTTTTTTCCGAAACATTGCAGGCGCGTCGTATGGACGCACCACCAGTGTTTCACATGCACGCGCCATTCAATCGACTTGTGCAGTGTCGTTTAGCTGTGGAAACTACCCATCTGTTGTGTCACCTGGTGCTCCACCATGTCCCCTGCCTCGCAGTAAGGCGCGTGTTGGTGAATGGTGGTCGGTGAATCGTCAGTGAATGATTTTAGTTTTTTCTTCCTTTTCTGTTTAATGCTGTTGCAAATTACATGTAAGTCCTTAATATTTGTGATTGTTTTATTTTAGTCACTTCTATTTTGATTTCAGTTTTATTCATGATTTTTTCAATAGAAATTTTGATTTTTTTTCAATAGTACTCTTCAATTAAAACTGGGTATATAAGGTGGTTTTCATTTCAGTCTTTATTCTTTTGATTTTTAGTTTGTTTTTTGTTCCTTTAATTTTTTTGGTATGCATGTTTTAATTTGTTTTAATTTTGTCCTCCAATTGAAATTGGTCATATATGCTACTTTTCATTTTGGTTCTTATTTTTTAATTGTTTTATAAAATTACTGTGCAATTTTTTTAAATGCTTTTATTTGTTTCGGTCCCAAGGTTTTTATTTGTTTAAAATTTCTCTTTCTATTGGAATTAATTATATATTTTATTTTTTGTTTCAGCCCTTATTCTTTGAATTTTTTATTTGGTATTAATTCCTTTTGTTTTTTCAGTCCGTTTTGGACAATGTTTAGTTTTTACCCGTATTTATACACTTATGCTTTTAGTGTTTGTTTTTAATTTTTATATTGTTATTTTCATTGAGGTTTTATTTTTATTCGGTTCATTCCTGAAATTTTAATTTATATTAGTGATTATTTTAAAATTAATATTTCTCATTTTTACCCTTTGTTCTTTTTTGTGTGTGTTTTTTGTTATTTTTATCTGTTCTTCGAGTCAAATGATTTTATGATTTCTTTTTTTGCACAATAATAATGTTAATTTTAGTGATTTTTTTTTTATTTTGTAAAAATATTTTGCTTTTTTTATTGTTTGGAGCTATTTAATGATTTTAATTGTTTGGGTAATAATATTGATAATAATTTTAACTGTTATCAAGGTAGTCAAAATCGCGAGCCAACTCGCAAACTCGTACGAGTTTGCGAGTTGGCTCCGAAAACCTGGTTGAACCGGTAGAAAAATCGAACCCGGTCAAACTCGGGTTGACTCGTAAAATCATACCGAATCGATCCGATTTTACGATCCAGAATTTTCATTATTTTAAAACCAAATTTTGCACTAATTTATTTAATTAACTCTTATATTTATACACAAAAAAATTTACCTTCTTATTTCTCTTAAAGAAGGAAACACTTGAGAGTTAACACTCTCGGCTTCTCCCCTATATTTAAAAGGAGAGGAATTGAGACAACATTGCATTTGTCCGATGTGGGACAAATGCAATTTGTCCAATCTACAGCCGAGAGTCTCTCGGCTGTATTTAAAGTTCTCTCAATTGAGAGAACATTGCATTTGTCCCTTATCGGACAAATTATATATATATATATATATATATATATATATATATATATATATATATATAATGTTTTTAATATATGTATTAAAAAAATTATAAAAAATATATATTATAAAAAAATACAATTATTGTGTTGATTTTATAAAAAATAAAAATTATATATATATATATATATATATCATGGAATCACTCTTGAAAATCAATAATATTAACTTTAAAATTTATACTTAAATTTTTTTAATTTTTACTTTAAATTAAAAAAATTTGATGTTTTACATCATTTTCATTTCCTGATGTCAAAATAATTTGTTGGAGTTGGAGCTAGTACTAGTAATATTGATGTTGACTGTTGATACCAATATTAGTAATTTAGTACTGATAATCCTTTCAATAATAATACTTTTGATAAATGTATTAAAAATAACGAGGAAAATGACGGACATGAGACTGATTTTAATTTATATAGCATATCATTAAAATATTTATTTTAAATATGTTTGTTTTTACCTAATGAAATTCTATTGACATAATTGTTTTGTAATGTGTTTTGAAGTTATTTTACATCATGTATGAACCTAAACTAATTAAGTTTTATGTCCATAATTATGCTATTTTGTACGGACATTTCGGGTACGATCTTTCTACGATTTTACGATCCGATCTTACGATCTGATTTTTCGGAGCCCTTTCCGATCCATGTCAAAATCTCGATTTTGACTACCTTGACTGTTATAGTCATAATAATGAAGGTAACATAGAGATGAATTTTCAATGATGTTTCTTTTCTTTTTGTAGATAGAAAATTACCTACTTATTTTTGTAATTTGATTATTACAAGTGTTTTCACAATTTATATTTTTTTTGTGTTTAATTTAAATTAGATTGTAAAATGAACTAATTCTAATACAGTGAATTTGATAGTTTAGATATTTGAATCATCTTTCTTTTTTATTGATAATGATAATTTTATGCTGGTGATTTTGTTGAAACCTACTAAACAAATAAATTTATATCGAATTAAAATTCATGTATTTTATATGAAAGTTACACTTCACAAAAATTATATACAAATATATTATTTTGTCCAAATTTATATTATAATAAAAAAACTCATACAATTAATATTTTTTTATATTGAAAAAAATATGAGATTTGGTCGCGACGATGCGCGGGTAAGTATGCGCTCGCGGGGTACTAACAGGGTTAAACGGGTGCAAATATACCCCTTGCATATGATCACATATATTAAAATCAGCTCAATCTAATAAGTTGATCCTGATCTGGGCTTCATAAAATCAACTTGGAATAGAGTTAGTTGATCCTGCGAGTTAATCTATGATACGGTTAAATATCAAATAAAATTGAATTTATTATTTTAAAAAAATTAAAACTATATTATTTTAATTTTTATTTAAAAAATCAACAGGAATCAATCTAAATTAATTTACTAAAATTTTGATCCGGAACTTGAAGCTGGGAGTGTGTCAAGTTTAATAACTTGACAATTATTAAAAATCCATTTCTTATGGTTATTTTTCATAGTATTTTTTTTGTTTGAAAATGCATTATAATAAATTTGTTTTATTTAAAAAAAAATTATATCATTAAATAAAAAATACATGAAAATAAAAAAATAATTTGAATCAAAAAATAGAATAAAAATAAAAATAAAATAATTTGTTTTTAAAAACACTTATAAAATACAAAAACAAAAACAAACAAATCCTAAGAGGCAACCTACGAGTTATTGTGTGTGGGCACTAGCGCAAGAGTATAGATCATATGGTCCTTGACACCATTTTGTTTTGGGATTTGGCCCACAGCAAGGACTTGTTGATACCATATCCGATTAACCACTTAAATTTATTTGAGTAAGCTCTCCTGTTTGAAAACCAATAGACAAACTCGAACTTTGTGAAGTTAACAGTAAGAGAGAGTTGGAACAATCTTATTTATTTACAATTTGGGAAGAAACCCATGAAAGGGTATATATTATCATTATAGTAGACTTGAAGAGTCGAGTTTCAAAAACTTATATTTTTTTTATTAATATGAGTGTCTAGGTCTGTTTGTGTATATTTTAACTAATTACAAATCTTATGAAATTAACGACCATATAAGTTTTTAGTGACTCATCATATTAACAACTACATGACTCAAATCTGATCACCTAGGAGCAAAATCTTTAATATCAAGTTTTTACTACTGCATCACTTACTAGCTGGTTTTCGAAAACTTAATTTTACTTGGATACATCGAGACACTTAGTATAATGATAAAAGAAGATACACATTTCCTTTCATATCAAACATTTTAATAGGGTCACAAACTTTAGTTCCACTTTCACAATAAAAGATAATACTATACTACAATTTCAACCTTTATTTTCACTCAATTTGGAAGCTATTCAATTTTTCTTTATTTTCTAAGCTCCTTAAACAACCTATCCTTAACTTTTACTCATTTTGAAACACAACTCAAATTCATTGTTTTCTAGACTTCAAAAATACAAATATTAACATTGGCTTCCATTTAACGCAAAAGAAAATTTGAATTCATTGATTTTTACATGTTGAAAACAATAGAACTTTGACTTTTGCTCATTACAAAAGCAATTCAAATTCATTGATTTCCACTCTTTAAAAACAATGTTAATATTGGTTTTCACTCATTATAAAAGCAACTCAGATTCCTTTGTTTTTATACTTAAAGAACAATCATAACATTGGCTTTCTCTCATTGCAAAAGCAACTCAAGTATCATAATCTACATCATGATTTCTATTCAAATCACATCATTTTCATGCTTAGAATTCATACTTAAAACCTAAAATTCAAAATTTAATCTCATGAGTTATAGGTAAGTTCGTACACATCATCTTCTTTGGTTGAGTGAGCTAACCAATAGATGATCTCGTTCTCAGTGTGCCATCTAAACCACATAAATATTTTTCATTCCTATCTGTTTGATAATACACAAACCTAACCATTCTCTAGTTTTTTTTTATATCTAGAATTTTATAGCTCCTAATAGTGTAAGATTTATATTTTATAAACATCATTTATCATATTTTGTTTGAAGATATCAACCCTATATTCTCCTATTTGAAAATCCAAGTTTCCAATCTAAGGTATGATGTTCATTTCATCCAAGGATTTCAAGTCTAATCTATCTTTTGGTTTTCACTTATTCCTAGAGTTGTACAACTCTAAGTTGAGTAATTCCAGTCTTATTAGAGTGATAACATACAATTCTACAAATTTTATGAAGGTAGCAACCTAAATTCTTCAATTAGATACGTTAATTTTTGGTCACAAGTTAGCTAATAACCTAGTCCAGATTACCAATTTGTACACTTAGCACATTTCCATGCATTTTTCTCATTCTCTCATAACCATTACATACTAAAATTTCATTTTTGTTATGTTTCAATTTTAAGACATTTAAACCTTTAACTCTATAACAACATGCACCACAAGAATTAATTTTCATGTTCATGCTTTTAGCATATTTTAACTTCTTATATGACCTTACTCCTGTTTACTTCAACATATATAAAAATTTTAACATCAAAAATGTCTTATTTCACATCTTCTTCTCTAGTTCTGACTAAAGGTTTTGATCCTTCATCAATAATTTTATTATTAATTTGTTTTGTATCATTAACAAGTTTCATTCACCCTTTTTTTTTTTTTTGCACTGTATTCCCACCTCATTTACACCCCAAAAATCTATTAAGAACCTTACTATAAGAGTTGATATTTTGAAGAATACTTAAGATGTCGGAGGTTTGTTTAGGAAGGTTTTAGGTTTATCCTAGTTTTGTTTCCTTCTCCTACCAGGCTCTTTCCCCCCTCAAACTTTTTGGCTTTCCATCATTTTCCTTCTTTTTTCGCGAGCCTACTCCTTTCCTTAACTTTTTTATATGTTTTGTTTATGGTATAAAATCATCACTTAAGGCCTCTATTTTCTCTCATGTTTATGTTGGTGTGACTCTCATTATTTTTTGTAAGAGAAAGTGTTAAGAAGGAAATTGACTCTTTATTTTCCCTTTTATTTTTCCTATCATCAACCCCTCTTTTTACCTTAGGGCCGATGTATTGTTTTCTTCTTTTTTAATCATATATTGTTCATGCCTATTGAATTCAGTCCCTTCACTCTTTATCTTTCTCATATGTCCCTAAATCCTCCCTGCTCCATTATTTGTGCTCCATACCTCTTACTAAGACTTTGTATTCCATTAATGGGTTTTTTTGTTCATTCTTGAGGGCTAACATGTATAAAACATGATAAATTTTATATATAAAAAAAAGTTTATTTTGCCTTTAATATATAGTATTATCAAACTTACATATTATTTTAAGAAATAAATAATAGTTTTTTAGTTAATTTATATTAACTGTTCAAATCAATAATATTATAATAACTAGTTATAAAACCAAGAATAGTCTGGGAGGTTGACCTTGAACAAGGTCAAAGTAGAGCCTAAATCAATCTAATCTTAAGAAAAATTATACAAAAGATTTCTTTGATTATTTTTTAAGAAATTAGGTCAACTAATTTGACTATCCTGAATCATAACTCAAACCTTGTCTCAGATCGATTATAAAGTTAAGTTCTAAAAATATGACAATGACAAATTTTATCCATATATTGGTCCATGTCAATCCGGGTTGACCTTTCTAATTTGTGACTTGGGTCTTATCCCGGGTTAATCTTTGAATTAAATTTTAAAACTATGATAATAATCATTTATTCTTATATCAACTCTCTTGACATATGACTGAGGTCTTTTCTAGAGTCAACTATTAATTTGAATTTTAAAATTATGATAATAAACACTTACATTGACTTGGATCAATCAACCTATATGAATTTGAGAAAAAATTGAATTCGAGAAAAAAACATTTTGAAGAAAAAAAAAATCTTGAATTCAACAATATAAATTCAAGAAAAAAATTCACCAATGTTTTTTTCAACAATGTGTATGTGACATCAATATTCCTTTATATATATATATATAATGAGGGCAAGTTCATTAATCACTTGAGAAGAACATAGAGTTCACATCTGCATTATATAATGAATAAAAATAATGCATACGTGGACTTTAAATTCATAGTTTTATTGTTTTAAAACTAATAATAATAAATTGTATGTTCATAGAAGATTTACAAAATCTTATATAGATTAGAAACCTTAATTGACTAGAAAATAATATAAAAATCTGAGCACAAAAAAATAATCATAAAATATAAGAAACAAAAATCTAAATTAATGAAGAAAAAAAACTTTCCAAATCAGGGCTCATGATGAGATTTTTGATATCTCAAGATCCGACAATCCACTTGGCATTGTAGGGGCTATTGCAAGAAAAACAGTGCTTCCGAAAATTCCTGTAAAAATATGATTAGTATCAAATAATCATATAAATAATTATGATGTTTTGAAGTCATTATTATAATCTTAAACAACCGGTCCTTCTTGTAGGTATGGATATGAGTTATTGGTCCATAAATACATTTATTATGCATCTTCACATGGTAGATGCTATCTTGTTATAGTAGATTTTAAATCACACTTTATCGCAATCCGTCCAGAAAGATATATGAATATGACCTGAAAATAAACGTTTTAATAAGAAAGAAAGAAAGAACTCTGAAGCAAAAGTTGCTGCAAAAATATAACCTTAAGACAACATTTTAAAAGAAGTGATACTAGAGCTACATGCTCTCTTCTGAAAAGAGCGAGCTAATTAACTTTACAGTACAACCGAAATTAAGATAAATAAATAAATTTAGAAAAAAAAAATCCTTTGAGAAAGGCTTCTGGCTCAGTTTTGATACCATAAAAGTGGAGAATAATCATTGAGTATATTAAAAAGAATTTTGGATGATATATTATCTCTATATATCCGGTGAGCTCCAAAACTAAGCTGAGGGTTGACAGAAACACCACACCTAAATATTAAAAAAAAAAATAACTAGTCTAATGACCATTTTTATCTTGCAATAATTCATACAAGTTTTCTGTAGCAACACCAGCAAGCTAACGAAATCCCACTTAGTTGACAACATAATCAATCACTAATCAGTGAAATTAAGTATAGGCAAGTGAATATAATTTTTAATTTTCAGGATCTATGAAATTACTCGAGATGTAAGGGAAAAGAAAGTGCAGGCAAGTGAAAGCTACAGAAGAAAATGATAATTAAGTTCACACAATTTATCGGGAAATAGAAGCTTGAGATTTGTTAAAGAAACATTACCTTCATGGCTTTGGTTAGATAATTAACTTACACTCCACCTCTGATCAAGTTGTAGATGGATCTCGCTGTACTTGTTTGGTATGGAAGAGTAAATTAACAAGAATAGTCATATATTTGCCGATGCAGCATCATCAAGATTCCCATCAGAAAGGAACCTTTCGAGTAAGGGAGGTGACCGTGCACCACCCCTACTCAAGCCTTAAAGTTTGTGAATCTTGATGCTGCCGCATCAGCCAATATAGACTGATAGTCGAGAGCAGATCTTTCAAGAGTATTAATGGACCAACCCTAACCCTAAAATGAAATAACCCATGAAGTAAAAGTAAAGAAAAGGAAGATTGGATATGAATGGCCTGGTAATTAAAGCAAACAAATCCACCTGAATTAATCATTCTGGAGCTAAATAGGAGTGACCCACTAGTGGTTAAACCAAAGGCCAAATAAATAAATGAATAGATAAGAATGAAAGGTAAAAACAGATGTTACTCACGAACTGATGACCAGCAACAGTATTACATCTCGACGCATACATACCTTAAACTTGAATTGTTGGAACATGTTAATAACAAAAAAAAAAGATTGAAAACGAGGATCACAAGAAACTTTGTGTTTTCTGTGAAGCTACGGATGAAGAGAGGAAAGGGTGTGTGTGTGTGTGTGTGTGTATATATAGATAGATAGAGAGAGAGAGAGAGAGAGAAGGAGAGATGGAGTTGAAGGAGCTGGGGTTTGATAGTTGATTAACCCACAAATATGATTCTTTGTTTTGAGGGTGGGATAAGAATTTCTGAGATCAAACGGGCTGCTAACTAAGCTCATGAATCTGATCATATCGAGTTGATTGTGTGTGTGTATATTGGAAGGATATAGACCCGAATTACTTCATGCTAGTGAGAAGAAATGATTTGATGGGACTCAAAATATTGATTAAATCAGCTGGAAATCCAAGTTAATCCGCAGCACGTACCAGAATATAAAAAAAAAGCTATTCCAAGGATTGATCCACGCATACCCACAGCTTAATCACACAGGAGTCTAGAAAGGAAATGGTAAGATCTATCTTTTTCTAGCCAAGCGTAAGATCTCCCAAGAAGAAAATGACAAAAATATGCAGGAGTGGTGGCCTTAAAGATTGGTAAGAACTACAAGTTTTCCTTTATGTAAAGCCGATACCCAGGTTCTGAGGATGGGTAAACAACAAAATACTATATAGGAAGATACTCAGGATTAGACAATCATTCCATGTAGACTGTGGGGACGAACGCAGAGGGATGTGACCCCAGATATCTAATGCTGCTTCCTCCAATGATTTTTGGATTCTTGCTTACTACTCTTCGCTTTTCAAATGCCTTTGCTTTTCATTTTAGACTCAGTCACCTGACATTTTTTCGTGGGCCCTAGCACGATCATTTCAAGATGAATAGGTGTTCGTGACGACCTCACATTTTCTTTTCTTTAGTTGATGTATACTTTATATAATCATACTAAATTTATATTTTAGCAAAACAATAGATTATAAATATTTTTAGTTATTTTTGCTAAAATTCTAAAAAAAAATTAATATAGTAGTAACACAGCTTCAAAATAATAATATTTTTTTTTGAGAGAAACGTTTTGATCTATGTCTATCAGTAGTTGTAGATGGACTACATAAGCTATTATTTATAGGTAAAATCAAGAACCCTTCTCATCAATTTGTTACTTAAGTTTTCTACTCTCATCAAAGAGAAAATTAGATCATTGATCCCCATGTTTAATCCCCATGATCAATCTATATAATCATGGTTTTGAATAGACAAGAACATGAGTGTGTCATTAGGGGTATAATGATAATTTCTTGTATTCTCCCACTTGGCCCTTATGACACATAAACTCCTCATTATGTTCTGTTTTTTTAATATGATTATTGCTTTATTTATTTCAATCAATAATGAAATCCTCTCACTCACATACTGAATACCACACATGAATCATGGTGGTAAGACTAATATATATAAGTTATTTCTTCCATGTATTACATATAAAATATTCTCTATATAATTACCATATGGGCGGTCAAAAACTTTATGAATAAATTTCCCATAAGTTATTCGGGTCTAAATTTTATTTTTATCCTCATGAATAAAGTAATAAATGTGCACAAAAACTTTATTACAATAACTTGATGTATATATACTAAAATTAAGACTAAATACAAAATGAATCAATCAATCCCATATGCTCCACATGACTTTTAAATAGCTTTACCAGTAAATTTTTAGTCATGGGATCCACGATCATATATTCAGTACTTATATGCTCAATAAATACTTCATGCATTTTGATATTATCGCTCACATGAAGATACTTGATGTCGATACGTTTACTTCTGCTTTCACTTTTATTATTATTGGATAAGAATATGGTAGCACGATTATCGCAGACGATCTTGATTGGTCTCTCTGTAGAATTGATAATTCTAAGACCACCAACAAAAATTTTCAATCAAAGTGCCTATATGGTGGCTTCATAACACACAATAAATTATAACCCCATAGATAGTTTGCTTGCTGCTTCTCCAGGACATAGCCCCTCCAGCAAGAAGGAAGATATATCCTAAAGTAGATTTTCTACTATCTACACATCCTATAAAATTAGAATCTAAATATCCAACCACCTCCAAATGGTTAGTGTGTCTGTATCTCAAACTGTAATGCTTGGTTCCTTGTAAATACCACATAGTTTTCTAATGTTCCAATCCCGGGTTGCTTTGATATTGACCAAGCATTCCAACTACCATTTCTATGTCAGGTCTAGTGTAGACCTATGTATACAATAGGCTGTCTACTGCAGATAAATATGGGATATCTTTTATTTGTTTCTTTTCCAATGCATTTCGAGGACACTGATCATTACTGAATCTATCCTCTTTAATGATAGATGGTACATAATCATTACAGTTCTTCAGTGTGAATCTCTCTAAAACCTTTCAATGTAGGCCTTTTGAGACTGTTTTTGTGAATCTCGATGTCAATGACATAAGAAGTTTTACCTAAATTCTTCATTTCAAAGTTCTGAAAGAGGAATCTTTTGGTCTCGTGTAGCAAACCTAAATCAATACTTTCAAGAAAAATATTATCTACATATAGGATTAGAAAAATAACCTTACTCCTACTAATCTTAAGATGTATACATTGATCAACAAGGTTCTCAATCAAACCATGTGAGGTAATGACCTTGTGAAATTTGATATAACATTGACGGGAGGCTTGTTTTAGTCTGTAAATAGCTTTCTTCAGGTTGTTTCATATAAACTCTCTTCAATATCCCCATTTAGAAAGGCTATTTTCACATCCATTTGATGTAGTTATAGATCAAGATAAGCTACTAACACCATGCTTATCCTAAATACAAAACATTTTGTTCTAATTAAAAAAACAAAACATCAACTACTGAAATGAAATTAAAACCCTTGATCAAGACACAAACACGAGGCAGAGGATGCTTGTAAGGCTCAAACATGATGGAGTTTAGTCGTCGGTCATATGGCTAGATTAGTGTCTTTATTCCCTGTCCTATGTGAGTCTGATCCCCATTCATTTTCCCTTTTTTTTTAATTATTGAAGCAACCTCTCTCGACCTCTGACCTCAACCTCTGGTCACCATGACAAAGTTACCAGGCCACCCAACTGTTTTGATTCTGAAGGATTAACATGTATGATGTCACAAGATCTTCCAACACAAAATCCATTTTCTTTGAAGAAAACTGGTAAGCTGCAGATCTATGGATCAGAAAGGCATCAATTTAGTCCGGCTCCCAGAAGAAAAAGTGGAGCGCATTTCGTTCATATGGGGGCAAGTGGCGCCATGTTGTCATGTTACTTTATGCTCATCATAATTGTGATTTGCTGCGACTAAGCAAGGAAACGTGTGCTCTACGTGTAAAGGCGAAGACACCTGATAAAGACCTCCATGCTTTTGATTGCAAAGAAGATCTTCCGGGAGGGAATCAGTTTCATCGGCGTGATGTAATCTAGTGGATAACCTAGGACTATTATGCTTCATCCGGAGCTTAGTGGCAAATATTAGTTCATAGCAACTTGTCCATACATGATCTGTAAACGATCCTGCTGACGCCCTAGCTCGGTGTTTTTTGATTGAGATGAGATTAGGATTAATTAGTTAAAAAATAGAGGAGTTCATCGACGTGACATGATCGAGAGAAGAAACAAATAAGAATGAATCACCAAAACTCTGTTTTTAACGCACATTGAAAGTATTAAAATCTTCTCAATGAAAAGATTCTAACTATATATTGAAAAGCAGTTAAACAAGGTCTACCTTCCTAGGAGTTTTGTTCGAGCGTTAATTTGAGTTGATTACGACCTTCTTTGGTGGTTTTCAATATATATAGTTAAAATTATATTTGGAAATCTTTTTAATAGTATCAAGCGTGTTTAAAATGAATCATTGATGTGTGACCCATCTTTTTTTTTATATTTTTTTCTTCCCTCATTTGTCTCTTATGCCACGTCATATTATCTCCTCTTTTGTTTTTTGCTATTGGGTCTTAGATCTTATATCTTGACTATTGAATCTTCGTAATGATTTCTATTAAGATTAATTAGTCTGCAAAAAACATGCATTTTGAAATACGAATAAACAACCTCTATTTATCAAACTAATATTTAGAATCATGGTTGTGTTTAAACTATATCACTTTTTTTTAGAAGAAAAAAATCAAAACATATAAACGAATGTTAAATCAAAACAATATATTTAATGGGTGTTTGTTTTTGTGGTTGTAACTGAGTTTAAAATAATATGATGTATTAGTGTTTGGTTATGTATTAAATTTATTCATAATTTGTATGGGGCCCACAAAATAAAGCACTCAAACCATGGTTTAGGAGAAGCTCATATTTGTTTTTTTTTCGTTGCTTTCATAGTCCCCGTTGCAGACCGAATTGGATTTGAATTCACAAGTGAAAATTAATTGTCGATGCATGAAGGTGACATTTGACTATAATAAAAATAGGGAAAGTCATATCTCATGAATGGTCATTTTCTTGTGCCAAATTAGTGCATGTTTGTAATTCAGGTTGGACATGTCTTTTGTTCATCGTTTTTTTTCTTTTTAAATTAATATTTTGAATTGTTTTGATATACTCATATTAAAAATAAATTTTGATAAAAAAAATAGCTTGAATGGAAAACAATCACACTCACACTTTCAACTATCCTTTTTTATTTTGGTTCAACAAAAGATGAGAGGACAAGTTAAGAGCTTATATATATATATATATATATATATGTGTGTATGTCATTTAAAATAATTTCACAAACTGACAATAAATAAAAAGTTTAGTAACCAAACATACAAAACTGTTTTTCATTTGACTTCAAACTCAATTACAGTTTTAATCAAATACTTCAATTTTAGTTATGATTTGCATTTTAAAATACTTTTTATAAAACTTTTTTTTTAAAATCTCAACCTCAAGATTAACCACAATATCAAATAATCAATTATTTATGTGGCCAGCACGACAACCCTGAACCCAATATTCTGTCGTGGTCATGCTGGGTCCCACCACTTCAAGCTCCAGTCATAAGACAGGGCTCACGAGCTCACTCAAGGGCTTCATGAGTTGCATGTCTTGTATAGACCAGATAAAACTCCCCTTTGTTGGGTCCAAACATAGCCTTGACCTAGTACGACGCCAGACCCTACGTGGTGATGCTTTTTTCAGAGTAGTCCAATTCACCCTATTGGCTCGATGTTTTAAGTGGGATAACCGACTTGTCACTTGTCAACTTTCTTGAACCCTAAATCACTGCTTCACTTATCAACCACCTAACCCCTCAATGATTTCAAATTGGACTGGGCTACACACAGCCAGAGGTTACCTCACCCCTCCATAATTTCAATCTGAGTGAGACCATTCTCTCCATGAAAGTGGAGCCGAGTAATTAGCCCATTTTCGAAGTCTAAATTGAAGAGGTGGTCATCTTCTCTCGACATCGTCCCACTGGCACTAATTATAAACGTGGACTCATTTACGACACCATGAAGCTATCTCAAAATTGCAAGGCGACGATGACAAAATTATAATATCAACGCATCAAAATAATTTAAAAATACTAAAATTTTTTAATTTAAAATAAAAAATAAAAATTTACAAAAAAAACTTTTAAAATACTATGCCAAACAAGAAGTGGTTATTATTTTATAAGCTGAAAGAGGTCGTGGGTGTCAACAATTATTAACAGTGTTTTGCATTGTTTATCTAGACTCGGAGGCATTGTGGATTGAAATAATAAAATTATTATTTTGCTCCTCTGTTTACTATGTTTTTAGCCTTGGGTCCGATGGTATTTTTTATTTTTTTCTTTTATGTGCACAGTAAAATAACCATAATATCCACGAATAAGACAAAAATGCACAGTTACCGTTGGGGAACTTAAGGTTATTGCACATATTTTTTTAAATGACTAAATACTAAAATACCCCTAATAAGACAAAAATGAACGGTAAACCCCCAGGGTCAGTAAGGTAACTGCACATTTTTTAAAAAAATTGATCAAATACGTATATAGCCCCATATAAGACAAAATCCAAGAGTTCGCTGCAGGTGTGTGCCGGTAATTTACTATTTTTTAATATATATTCTGATGTGGTACTGTTGGCACGTCACCGAACGCACCGTCTGTTTTTACGCCAACGTCGATTTCGGACGACGCATGTGGCAATTTACGGCATACAAAAATACCCTATCGACGTCTAGAATTATTCTCCGTCATGTTTTCTTCCTCATGGTGCGGCGAGTGGGGGTCTAAGATGGTCAGAGACGTGCCGGTGGTCGGTTGAAGTTCCCTCCCTTTTCTCTCTCCTGCGTGCAAAAGTACCTGTCAGCCCCCACTGTTTATTGCATTTTCATTGTAGTCCCTGATCTTTCGATTTTGTTTTATGATCCTTATTTCTGTTATATAAGTTTTGATATATTTCAATTTGGTCATTCAATTGTAATTGATTATATATTGTAGTTTCATTTTGGTCCTCAGTCTTTAATTTCCTGATTGGTTTGAAATACTTAATATATTTGGTATCAGGGTTTTGATTTGTTTCAATTGTATCCTTCAATTCAAATTGATTATATATTTTAGTTTCATTTCGGTCCGTAGTTTTTTAATTTCCAATTTTGTGTCAAATTCTTTGATTTTTTCGATATCAAAGTTTTGATTTGTTTCAATTTTATCCTTTAAATGAAATTTATTATATATGTGTTTTCCATTTCGGCCCTTATACTTTTAATCTTAGATTTTATTTTAATTCCTTTATTTTTTTATATATATTTCTTAAATGGTTCATATTTTTGTCTATGTTTATATGTGCATGCTCTTAGTTTTTGTTTCAAATTTTTATTTTTTTTCACTCTTATTAAGGTTTTTTTATGTGATTAATTTGTGTTGGTGATCATTTGAAAATTGATATTTTTTATTTTTTATCTTTCTTTTTTTATTTTTAATTTTATTTATTCTTCAAGTCAAATATTGTTTTAAAAATATAATACATTTTTTTAATTGCTTTTTTTATTAATATTGTTAGGTGTTGAAATTTCTAATTATTATAGATAAGACATTCAAAAAAATGATAATGATTATTTTGTAAGTTTTTTTTTCTTATAAATATGTGAGACTAATTATATATTCTTATATTTATTTAATATGAGCATCTTAAATACATATATGTGTGTGTGTGTATACACACACACACACACACACACACACACACACACACACACATATATATATATATATATATATATATATATAAAAGGTGCTCATATTAAATAAATATAACAATATATAATTATTCTCACATATAAAAATATTAAATGGCCTTGGTTTTTTTTTTAAAAAAAATAATATTAGTGTTCTGAAATATTTTTAATATAATAATATGAACAATAAAAAAAAAATTCTTTTTCTAACAATAATTATGGTGTCATTGATGGTATGAACAATAATAATTAGAATATAAATTATTTATAATAATATTTATAATGACAACTACAATAATTGTGATAATTTAACAATCATGTTGATAACAATGACAATAATAATCGAAATAATTCATCAGTTGATATTTTTTTCTTAGAGGTTGATTTTTGTGACTTTCTTATGTATGATATATCATATATAATATCACATAAACAAAAAATATATGAAGTCATACATAGATGAAATAGGTGGAAAAATTGAGGCAAATTATCTACAATGAAAAAATAATTGAGCCAATTGCCCTCTACTTCGCCATAGCCATAAGCAAATTTTAAAAATAAAAAAAAAATATTAATGATCTTAGATTGTTTTTATAATGCTATATATCTGAGCAAAATAATTAACTTACAAAACTTTTGGTTCTTACTATAGCAAAAATATTTACAATAATAATTATTATTATTATTATTGTATATTAGGTTTTTATATATTCATTTTATTATGGAAAATGCGTTTAAAATAATAATTATTAAACAATATTTACAATATTTCAGATCTGAAATATTATACATAAAGAATATTTACAATCCTTAGATTTTAGGTTGTTTTAGTTATAAAAAAAAACCTCTTACAATATTTTTATGTATAATATTTCAGATCTAATATTATGTAAAAAAAATATGAGGCAACACATAAATGGATAGACAAGTTTGCCCCAAGTTATCTATAATTAAATAATATACGAGTTATTTCCTCTACATTTCGATTACAATATTCCTTTTAGGTGAAAAAAAACTCATTTCTATGGTATTTTATCTATTACAATTTTATTAATTAAATATTAAGATAATCAATTATATCAGACAAAAAATCAATCAATTTTTTATATAAAAAAAACCAACACATTACGCAGAAAAGTTAGCTCGTTTTCTAGTCCGATTCCAGTGGCACTAATTATAAACGTTGACTGATATATGACACGATGAAGCTAATTATCACAACATTTGTTAGAGATTCATCAGTCTGTCGTGCAACAACAACACACTCCATTGATATTCGATCCCATTTCTATGTACAAAAAGAAGAGGAAATACAAGCCTCCATCTTCACATCCACAAAATTGCAGCACCCTTCCTTCCTACAAGCTATACCTACTGCTTCTATTTGGACAAAAAGCTACATTACATATATCCACAGCCTGCCTCTTCCCGAGTCCTGACCTCACAAAAACAAGCCAATCCCACAATGCAACACGAGCCAGCCCCGAGAAGCAAAGGGGGGAGAGGATGGCAAAGCTCTAATTAAGCACAAGCTTGCCGTCTTGAAACCACGGGGAAAGAAGCTGCTCGAGTTCAGGAGGTCTGAAATAGCCGTCCTTGGGCGGGTCCCCCTTTTTCCAAAACTTAAAGGGCTTCTTCTTTGGTGGCGGTGGACACACTACCGGCTCTGGTATCCGCGGGTGGTTTGGCGTAGAGCATCCATCATTCTCCTCCACCGCCACCACCACCGTCCTTTCGAATGACCCTTCTCTCTTCATCTCTCCAAGATAGAAGAAACCCAACAAGTTGGGCAAGAACTAGAGCAATGTAGAAGGTGTCAATCTGCTGTAACTAGAGATTGCTTAAAATGAAACCGACGTTTATATATTTGTTTATATACTAAGATTCTGACAAATTTCAGGGGGGGGGGGGGGGGGGGGGGGGGGGGAGTATGGAGCCAGTTCTGGACGATTCCAGGGTTAACCACATGTTGTGGTTCATGTAATTACAGATCAGCATGGATGGCATCTACGTTTCGCAAAATTATGCCGATGGTCTAATGACTGGACACGTGGCCCACTTCTTACAATTCCATCTCATCTTTAAATGGCGCCAAAGTTGTTTTTTAAGCGCGGGAGCTTGTGTTTTTCTTTTTCTTTTTCTTTTCCTTTGTATCGACAAATTTGGTGCGATTCATTGCGTTATTATAAAGCTATGGATAATCAGTTTGCTGGGGAAAAGGTATCCATGAACATGAACTAGTTGGGATGATAGGAATATGGGGTAGTAGTGGTGAACTACCTCCTCATTTTCTTTTGAAAACAATTGGCATTTATCTATATTATTGATAAACAAAATTCAATATATTATTGCTGTATGTTAGCTGGAAAATAATTTTTTTAGAGTGATATGTATAGAAAGTGAATTTCTAAAAAGAAAATTATTTTAGGATATTTGATAGTAACATGAAAGATAAGTTGAAATTATTTTATAGTGTTCGACTATATCATAAAAAATAAGCTGAAAATAATATATTAATACTTTAATATTTATTTTCAAGTTCATTAAAATAATGAGAACTAAATTCTAAGTAAAAAAGTTAAATAATAATGAAATTAAAAAAAAAAATTCATAAATTATTTCAAATAAAATAAATAACAGTCAAAATAATGAAGACCAAATCTTATGTATAAAAAAAGTTAAAAGATGGTGTTGCACTAAAAAAAGTAATTTCATAAATTATTTCAAGTGAAATAAAAAAAATTAAAAAAAATCTAATAGATAAAATAGTTTCAATTATGAAAATGATTAGAGAAAAGTAAATAACAATAAAAAAAAATAAGGGTCAAAATTGATATAAAAATCAGATTCTAAGGGATGAAATTGAAAAATACAATATTCAAAATAGAATATATAGCAATACAAATATTGAAGACAAGATTTGATATAATCAACAAATAACAGGATAGTTTTTGATTTTTTCACAACTTTTGAAAGGTATATTTTGTTAAGAAAAAAAGAAAAACACATTTTGGAAACCAAGCTAAAATTTCTTTTAACTAGATAGTGTTTTCCATTGACTAGTTTTTTTAATGGTAAATAAACAAATAAAAGTTTGAAAAAAACCACTTTATATAATAAAAAAAAGTGGGGCCTAGGCTATGTTGTATAAAAGTGCATACTTACATGTAAGAAAAGGAATTTTAACTTGATTAATATATAACCTTGTTTTAAAATATTTTTATAATCAAATAATAGAAATCTTAATATAATGATATTCATAACTGAAACATTGTTTGGAAATACATACTACTTGGACTTGAAAAAGCTTAAGAAAAAAAAGAGCTATAATTATTGTAGTATAAACAATATTTGAAATTGTAAGAACTTCATACTTGACTTTCTTGAACACAAAAACTCTCTCTTATGGTGTGTGTTGGTCTAAATGGAATTTTTTTTTTATCATTTTCATTACTATTTTTAGGTTTTTTTCTCAATATATTTGGAATAATTTATGATGAATAAAAAATCATTTTAAAGAAACTATGATTTAGTTAAATCTTTGGAATTTCCTTTCTTAATTGCTTGCATGGTCTACATTTGAATTTTATAAATAGTTCACTATGCATTATTAGTTAGTTATTAAATGATTTATATGATTAAACTATTATTAATCATTCATTGTAATATTCTTTGATTCTCATATATTAGTTCATATTTATTATGATTAATAAATTTACATTCATACATGTTTTACAAATTTTATGAATTATAATTAATATATTTATGATTTTAAATAATTATGAAGTCCTCATGCTCATATAAATTGTTTTGTATAACTTCAACGTTAAAAATGCTTATGAGTTGTATAAAATTATCTAAGTCGATATGATGATGTATTAAAATTTAATATATTTTGGAATAAGGTTATTTTGTATTTAGATAATGGGTTATCTTACGTTCAAGTTGTTGTTATCTTATTTAGAGCTCACAAAATAGATTTAGTGATAGAACACCTAACACTTATAAGATAATTTTTCTTAGTGAGGTTTAGAGACCCTTCAAAGATAAAACTAATAACTTTTAGTAAGAGATTATAATAAATGCTAAAATAAGCTATACATTTGAAAAACAAGTATGTTTGTTCTTGTGTTTTAGATGATAAAAGTATGAATACTCAAAGAAAATAAATTGTGAACCCCTTGCTTGAATGAAGGACTAGAATGTTATTTTCTTCTCAAAACATTAATGTGTGATAAATATTTTTTACATGATATTAATGAGGCATAGATATCCCCAACACAATTTTAATGTTTATGGAAATATGGTAGGCCCTTATAAGAGTTTTATACACTCAAAGTTGTAGAAAAAATAATTATTCTTGACTTTTAATATTTCATGTTATATTATATAAAAATAAACAAATAAATTCTTGTGACCCAACATGAAATCTATCATGATCGTCAACTCCATACCCACTTGTACTTGAAATGATGTCAAGTTCAAGGGTGTCAAGTCTACCATTTTGTCAAACTTATATGTACTTAGGCTCAATATGTAAGTAAATATAAAGATATTGGGTTTGACACCTTGTTATACCTATATATAATTGCTCTCAACATTTAACTGAACTCAAGGATGTTGACTCTAGCAACTCATCAGACCCACATGTACATGGAGTCACCGTATAGTTGAATCTAAGGATGTTAAGTTTGATACCTTTTAAGAGCCATATGTATTTAGGTTCAACATGTAGGTGAGTTCAAGGATGTTGGGTCTAGTTTCTTGCCAAATCACAAGTACATTGGACTCATCGTGTAGCTAATATAATGATGTTGGATCTAGTATCTTATTAGATTTTATATGTACTTGAGCTCAACACGTGATTAGACCTAAAAATATGAGTTTGACAACTTATTAAATCAACATTCGTTAGAGTTTAGCCTGAACCCATTATTAAAGCAAGTCAAACTCATATCATACAACCTTGATATTTAGCCCCTTTTAAAAACAACACACACACACACACACACACACACACACACACTCACTTAAACCTTCTAATTAAAAAAAAAGAAATAAATATTGATAATACAATGACTTACTGTTTTATTTAAAAAAAAATACCAACCCCCCCACCCTGTCTTTCATTGAATTAGTGGGAAAACAAAATAGATTATAGGGTTTTTTTTATTAATGATTGAAGTATTATTATATATTATAAATTCTTGAATTTTACCTATATTATTAAAAATGAGTTAGCATGAATTATACCTACAACTAAATGAGGTCTTGAAATCATTATTCATCCATACTGATTTTACTGTGGATTTGGACAGTGTATTCCACAACCTCTTTTGCATTCTTCTTCTATTGTTCATGCTAATTAAATAGTTTCACTACCTCTTTTGTATTCTTTTGCAACTATTCATGCTAATTAATTAGCATGAACAATGTTTTTGGTTTTCTTGCGATTGTTCATGCTAATTAATTAGCATGAACAGTTTTATTGTCTTTTTTCATTCTTCTACAACTGTTTATGCTAATTAATTAGCATGAACAATCTTTTTGTTTTTCTATGACTGTTCATGCCAACTGGTCCCTAATTTTTTTAAGGCTAATAATATTTATTTTTATTTTATTTTTTTGTTTATTCTTTTGTTATATTTTTTTTTATTCTTCGAGGTAATTTTGTTCTTTTCATTAGTTATGCAATAATAATAATAATAATAATAATAATAATAATAATAATAATAATAATAATAATAATAATAATAATAATAATAATAATAATAATCTGAGATGTGTTTTCAAATTATTTTGTTAAAACTAATAATATTTATTTTTCTTTTTTCATTTATTTAATTTTTTTGTTATAATTTTTAATATTTTTATTCTTCGAGGTAATTTTGTTTTTTTCATTATATATGCAATAATAATAATAATTTGAGATATATTTTTTCTTACTTACTCTTTTGCTAAAGTTTTTTATTTTTTTTATTCCTCAAGGTAAGTTAATAATTATTATTATTTTAACAATACTAGTACTAATAATAATTTAAGGTGTTATGATCTTGATGATAATAGTGACATTATAAATTATCATGATAAAAGCGATTAGAATTTATTGTAATAGTTATAACCCTTATGATGTAACTAATTATGACTTTGATGGTAATAATAACAATAACTCATAAAATAATATAAAAATATCAATAATGAAAAGAACAATTATAATAATGATAATAATACTAATTATAATTGAAATAATATTAATAAAAACAACAATGTTGGTTATCGTGATGATTATTGTCATAATAACAGCAACAATTATAACAATACTGTCAATTTTAATCAGAATACGAATTATATACAATAATGATTATAATAGCACTTATAATAATTATGACAATTTAAGAATTATGATGATTAAAATGTAATAATAATTGAAATTATTAATTAGTGATGTTATTTTTGTTCATAATTGATCTTTATGCCTTTTTTATGTATGATATTTCAGATTTAATATCATATCAACAAAAAATATACGAAGTCACACAAAGACAAAACAGGTGGGAAAATTGAGCCAAATTATTTTCAATGAAAAAATATATGAGATATTTGTCCTGCGCTTCAATGTACATAAACAATCTACCGATTAAATAATTATTCAAACATTCCGGATAATAGCAACATTCAGTCACTTCGATGCACAAAATAAATAATTAAAGTTACTAACTGAATAATGGTGAGAAAAAGCTATCAAAGAAAAACTCGACTACTAAACATGAGACGAGCAAAACACCAGAGCAACCTCTAAGAATCTCAGCCCAACACAAACTTCACAACACATTACACAATTATAGTTCTTTTTGTTCTGTCCCTTCTAAGAAAAACCTTCAACCTGTACTCAAGATATCAAGATCAACTCTAAACTAAATATGTTATTCAACAAAACGACGTTGTTTATAGAGCCTGACATTGGATGTGAGCTCAGTTATGAGCATTGGCCATTACTTATTGGGCTCTTGGCAATGGACGTGAGCTTCATCAAGGGTTCTAATGATTTATCTGGCTGGCTTCCTTCGTTGGTTTCAATTTTATCCTCAATTGTAATGCTTTATTGGAAGTGATATTCTTTATAGACAATTAAAAAAAGAAAAGTACTTGTAAAATAGTTTAAAATTTCCAGCCCGCCAACTACTAACTCATGAAAGTCATTGCCTAACCCTAATGACCAATAAGTAGCGTAATTAGTGCTGTATTATAAGCATTTAGGTATCTTAATTACAACTGAGCTATTTACTTGTTCCTCTCAAAGTTATTGATCCCGTCCCGTTCCGGCCGGAACGGCCGGAACGGCCCGTCCCGTTGCAAAATCCGGGACAAAACGGCGACGTTTTTGTCCCGGTCAAAATCCCGGCCAGATCCGGCAATTCCGGCCGGATTCCGGCCGGAACGCCCCGGTTCCGTACCGGACGTTCCGTTCCGGATTCAAAATAAAAAAAAAAATCAATAACAAAAAAGAAAAACGAAGAAACAAATGGAGGGAAGTGTGCTCTATGTCACTGCACTTGTTTTTTTCTGCTCTTCTTTTGAAGTAAACAAAAACCACAGCGACAACAAGAAAGTAGCTAAAGTTAGCCCCGCCACAAGTTCTAGACTCTGCCTGGCATGAGACATTGCGATCAAACAAGCAAGTATCTGTTGAAGAACAGAGAAAGAAGATCTGGGGTGCGGATAGATTGAAAGAGAGAACAGAGGAAGAATAAATTTGATTTGGCAGAGAAGAGGCGGCTAGAGAAGAAGAAGGGATGGGTAGGGTTTTGTACTTTAGTTTATTCAAATGAAGGGGACAAACGGGTGGTGTAGTTTTTATAGTAATTATTGGTTTTTATACTAATTATTATATAATAATAATAATTAATTACTATAATAATAGTTAACATAAAAAATAGGGGTATTAATTTGTAATTAATTTGATTGAATTATTTGTAATGAAATGTATTTTAATTAATTATGTTTGAACTTATTGATTATTTCTTAATGTGTTCATTTTGTTTTTTTAAGTTTTTCTAACATTAAAAAACAATAAGTAACATTAATTAATTTCAAATACAACAACCATAAAAAAACATAGAATTACTTGAAAAACATACAATAAGTAGCTTAAATTTCAAATATTCTGGATCTTTTAATTATAATTAAATTCATTTTTTATTTTTTATTTTAAAAAAAATAATTTTATTGTTGGAATTTGAGAGATGTTTCTAATTTTGAGATTATGTTTGTATTGTATAATTTAAATTTCATTTATCTTGAATTTAAATTATACTTGTTAAATTAATATTTTATTTTTTTCATATATATAATTAAATAAAAATGAACAGTACAAAACCGGAACGGTACCCGGAACGGTACCGAAACCGGAACGTTCCGTTCCAAACACAAATCCGGAACCGGGACCGGGACGGGATCAATAACTATGGTTCCTCTCAAGCAACATATTTATTTAAACATTAGAATGATTCCCATGAGTCATCACCTCGATCTTTTGGTTCATTATTTATTTATTTTTTTTCTCATGGAACTTTTATCCATTCCTTTGTGGGTAAATTAAAAGAAAAAATACCATTTTTTTTACTTCTTGTTTTCACGTATACAAGCAAACATATACTTTGAATTCTTATTAGAAACCACTTAAAAATTAAAAATTCCATCTTTTTTCTAGCACCGAAATGGGTTTGTTTGGAAGGGTATAGCATAAATATTGTTTTCCAAAATATTTTTTTGTTTTTAAATACATTTGATTTTTTAAAATTTAATTTGATATCAGTATATTAAAACAGTTAGAAAACATTAAAAAATTAATTTAATGCAAAAAAAAAAATAATAAATAATTTCTAACCCACCCATATTCTACCCCTGTGAAGATTCCGCCCAATGATCACTTTCACTTTCAATGTTTAATCTCCTGAGATCAAAACTCACTCGACCACCTTGTAAATGGGCATTGTAACTTTGGGGATGGTTATTGGATTCCAGAAATTTAGGGAATCAAGATCCTTAAGAATAAGCAGATTAGTCTAAACTTTAGAGCAGGTTTCTTCCGAAAGTAAAGCTATATACAGGAAGACAGAGTACAAGCCACTGAGAAGACAAAACCTACAAACAAAAGATCACTAGGTAACCATTTCATTGTTCGTACTGCATAATCATAATGTTGATATATATAAACATCATGTTTGTAGAGTTTTCTCATTCAAAATCAGCAGATCCCCAACGATGTAATAATTATTAACGACCTAATATCTCATATTCTTAGAAACATAAAAAAGAAAAGAAAATTAATAGCATATTCTTTCACGATCGATATCATTTCCAGTATGGCCTCACTTGAATAATGAAATATATGACAATTTCTATTGATCCGAAATTGTAGATAACGAGCCATAAACCTGCAATCGGCGGGGATTTAAATGTTTTTTTGTCTAGTTTTAACATATATAATTTTTTATTTTTTATTTCAGTTTTTATTCTTTTATTTTTTGGTTTAGTTTGAATCTCTTGATTTGTTCAGTTCTTCTGAGATAGTTTTTAATTTTTTGTTTGTATCTATACACTTCTGCTCTTAGTTTAGATTTTTTTTTTATTAAATGCAGCATGCGTTAAAAAATATAGTAAGTTCAACTTTGGTGGTGTAAAATGAGAGTGAAACTCTCTTATGCATATATACGAAGGTTATTTTGTATTTATATCTTAAAAAAAACAAAACAAAAATATATAAGTAGGAAAAAAATGAAAAACAAAGTGAAAAAACTGGATCGATGGATTAATCGTGGCGTGTGTAAGCTGGCATGAACACCACAATTCTCAAAAAACAAATGTATATGTGGGGAAAAAATAGTGGTGCTCGTAAATTGATCCGGATACCTCGGTTATTAAAAAAACCCAAAAAATGTATAAGTGGGGAAAAATGTAAGAAAAAATTTGGTCCGGAGATCAGTTGTGGTGCGTGTGAGCTGGCCCGAACACCCCGGTTACATAACAAACCAAAAAGAAGGATCCCAGTTAAAAAAAAAGGGGCAATGGAAAGCACTATAGCAATCCACAGTGAAATGTGTGGGGGAGCTACAATGCTTTCCCCACACCATTTGTACATACACCTTTACTCTTAATTTAGATTTTTTATTTTTATTTTTATAAATGTAGCTTCTGTTACAAAACACAGTAAGTTCAGCTTTGGTGGTATAAAATGAGAGTGAAACTCTTTCTTATGCATGTATACGACGATTATTTTGTATTTGTATATTAAAAAAAACCAAAACAAATGTATAAGTGGGAAAAAAGGAAAAAAATGTAAAAATAAAAGTTGGTCCGGGGATTAGTTGTGGTGCACGTAAGCTGGCCCAGACACCCCGGTTAAAAAAAAAATATAAGTTGGAAAAAAATCATGGTGCGCGTAAGTTAACCCGGACACCCCCGGATATAAAAAGAAACCAAAAAAACATTTATAAGTGGGGGAGGGAAACAGGAAAAAAAAATATAAAACAAAATGGGTGTGGGGATTAGTCATGATGTGTATAAGCTGACCCGGACACCCTGGTTATCAAAAAAAAGGAAAAAAAAAAGCATAAGCGGGAAAGCACTATAGCAATTAAAAAAAAATAGGTCTAGTGATTAGTTATGATGCATGTAAGCTGACCTGAACACCCCGGTTATCAAAAATAAAATGTATAAGTGGGAAAAAAAGCATGAGAAAAATGTAAAAAAAAGGTGGGTGCGGGGATTGGTCATGGTGCGCGTAAGCTAGCTCAAACACGACAGTTAAAAAAAATGTATACATGGGGGAAAAAATCGTGTTGCGTGTAAGTTGTCCCTGTACCACAGTTATCAAAAACAAAACCAAAAAAAATGTATAAGTGGGGAAAAAATAGGAGAAAATGTAAAAAATAAGTTGGTCCGGAGATCAGTCCTGGTGCGCGAGCTGACCCAAACACTTCGGTTATCAAAAAAACCAAACAAAAAAAAAGGTTAAACCAAAAAAAAAGGATCCCGGTTAAAAAACAAAGCAAGGGAAAACATTGTAGCAATCCATAGTGAAATGTGTGATGAGCTACAGTGCTTTCCTCACACTATTTATATGTATAATTTGCAAGATACTAGTCCTGCGCCAACCCTCCAATTGGACATTTGTCATTTAGATTGTATTCCATCCTAAAATATCTTCTCCGTCTACTGAAAACCAAAGCCTGCAAAAACTATTTGCAAACTTTTTCTTATTTTTTTCCAAGCATAGAAGACTATCGTTTGCATGATGGAACAATAGGAGCTAACCATTAGAGACAAATTTTCCTTGTTTTAAGGTCATTTCTGTTATGTTGAATAATTTCTCTTTAACTTTAAGAACAAGATTATTTTCTTGCTAAAGTATTCATGCACCACGAATATAGGATTTGAAATCATAGGTGGTTGTTTTTCATTTTTCAGTGTAAGGTTGTTTAATAGCCATTACAGTTCTCTAGCTAAATAAGATTCTTCTATCTTTTGAGCAATTAAACTCAACAAAACTTTTTGTTATCTTTTGTTCTCAAACGTTTGGTGTTAGAGCTTCCTCACGAGGTTGATCAAAATTAGAGATTTAGGTGTTAAAGTGAAGAGCCAGAGACATGACATCTGAGAACAGCTTTGTGCAACCTATGATACCTAGGTTTGATGGTCACTATGACCATTGAAGTATGCTAATGGAGAATTTTTTGTGTTCATTATTGGAACTTGATAGAGACTAGGATCACTGTTGCAGCAAGAGGATCGAGTTTGAGTGAGATACAACAGAAAACCTATGGAGATCGGAAGCTGAAAGATCTCAAGACCAAGAACTATTTGTTCCAAGCCATTTATCGGTCGATACTGGAAATAATCTTGAAGAAAGATACAGTGAAAGATATATGGGATTCCTTGAAGCAAAAATATCAAGGAACAACACGTGTCAAGCGTGCTCAATTGCAAGCACTTCACAAGGAGTTTGGAGTGGTGCATATGAAGGTTGCGGAATCAATTAATGACTACTTTGGCAGAACTCTCACCATAGCCAACAAGATGTGAACGCATGGAGAACCAATGAATAATGTAGTTATCGTTGAAAGATTTTTTAGGTCCATAACTCCAAAATATGATTACGTTGTTTACACCATTGAGGAATCCAATGACCAAGACACCATATCCATAGACAAGCTGCAAAGCAGCCTCTTGGTGCATGAACAATAGATCAATCGACATGTAAATGATGAACAAGCACTTCAGATCACTCATGGATTCCAATAAGGAGGTAGAGGTGGAGGCAGAGGCACTCACTGAGGACGAGGAAGAGGAAGAGGGAGATCTGGCCTCGACAAATCCATCCTACAATGTTATTAATTTCATGGGCTAGGGCATTTTCAATGGGACTGCCTTAACCGAGACAAGGAACAGAAGGTGAATTTTTATGAAGCAAAGGATGAGATGTTGTTGATGGCGTTTGTAAATTCCAACGAGACTACAATGGCGCATATATGGTTTTTTTTTTTTTTATCTTGACAAGAGCTTTTGATAATCAGTAAAGCTTGGCAATGATGCAAGCATTACTGTACAAAGGCAAAGGAAAAATTCAAATGGAAGTAAATGGGTTTGTGCATGTAATCACAGAAGTCTTCTATGTACTAGACCTAAAGAATAACCTATTGAGTATCGGCCAGTTGCAAGGGGTTGATAGTCCTTATCCAACATGGAATATGCAAAATGTTTATTAGGTGTTGAAATTTCTAATTATTATAGATAAGGCACTCTAAACTCTAAATAATAATAATGATTATTTTTTTCTTATAAATATGTTAGACTAATTATATATTTTGATATTTATTTAATATCAGTGCCTTAATATATATATATATATATATATATATATATATATGAGGAATAATAATTAATATCAGTATTCTGAAATACTTTTAATATAATAATATGAGGAATAAATCTTATAAAATAAAAAATAATTTAATTTCTTTTTCTAACAATAATTATGGTATCATCAATAGCATGAAAAATAATAATTAGAATATGAATTATTTATAATGATAGCTACAATAATTGTGACAATTTAACAAGCATGATAATAAAAATGACAATAATAATCAAAATAATTCATTAGTTGATGTTATTGTTCTTAGAGGTTGACTTCTGTGGTTTTTTATGTATGATATTTCATATCTAATATTACATGAACAAAAAGTTTAAGAAGTGACACGTAAACGAAACAGGTTGAAAAATTGGAGCAATTTATCTACAATAAAAAAATATACGAGCCAATTGCCCTCCACTTCGTCGTAGCTATAAATAAAAATTTTAAAATGCAAACCAATATTAATGGTTTTAGAATTTTTTATAATGTTATATATCTGAGCAAAATAATCAGTGTACAAAACTTTTGATTCTTACTTTAGCAAAATTATTTACAATAATTATTATTATTATTATTATTATTATTGTATATTAGGTTTTTAAATATTCATTTTATTATGCAAAATGCATTTAAAATAATAATGATGATTATTTTTAAGGATTTTTCTCTTAAAAATAATTATATATTTTGGTATTTTTTTAATATTAACACCATAAAATTAATATAAACAAATGAAGTTTTTTAAAAAAATTCTCAAAGTCATTTAATCTTAGTATTCTAGAATATTTCAAATATAATAATATGAAGAATAAATCTTGAAAAAATAAAAAAAATGATTTTGTTTTTATAACGATAATGATAGTGGCAATGATAATATTGTCATTAATGATTAGAATATTAATTATTTACAATAATTGTTACAGTAATAGCTTTAGTAATTGTGATAATTTAACAATCTGATAATAAAATAAGAATAATAATCAAGATAATTCATTAATCGATGTTGTTTTTGTAAAAAAATGACTTCTTTAACTTTTTTATGTATGATATTTCAGATTTAATTACATGAATAAAAAATATACGAAGCTGCACATAGACAAAACATGTGGATTTTTTTTGTCAAATTATCTACAAATACAAAATATATAAGTCACTTGCATGCGCTTCGCTGCAGCTAAAACCAAATTTTATAACATGTCAAAAAATGTTAATGGTTCTTAATTTTTTTTTAATAATGTTATACATTTGAGCGAAACAATCAATCTACAACACTTTCAAATTATTTAGTTTTTAGTATATTCATTTTATAAATAATGCATTTAAAATAATGAGAAAAATTATTTTAAAGGTTTTTTCTATTAAAAATAATTATATGTTTTAATATTTGTTTAATATTAACACCTTAAAAAATATAACAAATAACTAACAATTGAAGATTAACTATATTTGAATAAGAGGTGGTTTTACTTTCATTTCACAACACCAAATGTTAACGTACTCTGTTTTTTAACCAAAACAACATTTAATACAAAGATAAATTCTAATAAAAATTAAAAGTCAAAACTAAGAGTATAGATACATAAATACAAATAAATTATTTAAAATTATATCAAAATTACTTAAAAAATAAAGGGATCGAAACTAAATCAAGAAATAAAATAATTATTTATTTTTTACTTACAACACTTGTAATTTAATCCTCCGTTTAAATTATTTACATATTTTATTTTCATTTCAGTCCATATACTTTTAATTCTTTATTTTAATTCCATTATTTTTTAGATATATTTCTAAATAGTTTATATTTTTGTTCATGTTTATATATATATATATATATATATATATATATATATATATATATATATATATATATATATATTTATATACGCTCTTAATTTTGGTTTTTAATTGTTCTTTTTAGGTAAAAAAACTAATTTCTAATAAATTTAATCTATTATAATTTTACTAATTAAATATTAAAATAACTAATTATAAATTAATTTTCTACATAAAAAAATCCAGTTCTTTAATAGCTATTTTCTACATAAAAAAATCCAGTTCTTTAATAGCTATTTTCTACATAAAAAAATCCAGTTCTTTAATAGCTATAACAGTTCTCTTGCTAAATAAGATTTTTCTATCTTTTGAGCAATTAAACTCAGCAAAACTTTCTGTTATCTTTTGTTCTCAAACAGTGCATGCATTCAAACACGAACGTATCACACCAACAACGTCAATGTCAGCAACGACATATGCGTTTAACCCTTACCCATACATGCTGTACTGCAATAAATCAATTCATGATCCAATGCGGCACGTCACAGTTTATAAATATTACTGTAATTCAACTGGTTGGGCCTAAAGGGCATGCCTGCTTGCCTGGTCGCGCGCCATCCCCAATGAAGATCACCGCACCCATACCATCACCTGTGGCCAGACTCCAGAATCGCCACGTATACGTCCACATCTAGGGTACAGCCATAAAAATCCATGGAAATCTGTTCTCTTCACGAGTCACCCAACCAGAACCCTCCACGTACACACCCTTATAATCAAAGTTGTCGTTGATCTCGAGGTCAGTCGACAGTTGGGAAGATCATCACCACCCAGGTGGCACTGGAGCCCAAAGTCTTGTTTGGCAATAATAAACGTGCTGGGATTTACTTGCGGCCGCCCATGTTAGTAAAAAGTTAGTATCAAGGGAAGAAAAATAGGGAGGAGTTTACAGGATTGCCAGACACGTGTGGAGTACATGTGGTGTGGTACGGATTAGATAGCAGTGGGTGCCCACCTTCTGGTGGCCGTGAAAGGAAGAAGATTCCAATTGGAAAAAGAAAACGGAGGAGATTTTTCCAAGGGTGGACTGTGCAGGTGGGAAGCATTAGTCAGGGAGGAGAATACGAGGTGGAGAGAGAGGAAGGGGCGGCACTTGGGTTAGGGTTGCTGATCAAGGCCGGCGCACCACGTCAACCGGTTGGTGACTCTTTTGACTTGTGATATCACACGTGTGCGCATCGCTTCGTTTCTTCTTCCAACCTCATTAGAAAAACACCTCAGCTTCTTCAGTTGAAGATCTCGCTTTATTTTACTTCACGGCCATATTTTAACCATTTCCCTTTCTTGATTGCATGTTGCAGAGTGGAAAGTTCTATGTACTTAACCTTTGCTTTCGTTTGGGGAGGAATGATAAGTGTGTGTGTGACCGTCAATGATTACCAAATTCATGATATATAAATATATAGCTTTTTTGATGTGCTACGAGGAAGTGAGAACTTGAGTTCACATATTAAATTCATGATAAACTATATAAAAAGCAATTAAATAAATTATAAAAGTTAATTCTCAACCACTCAATATTAAATAATAAAATTTAAAAAAAATCTAAAAAAAGCAACCATGATTAATCTATCAAACTTGTGACTAGAATCATAAGACAAAGATAACTTCATTAAAATAAAATATAAAAAAAATCATGTACTCCAATTTCCAATTTGACCAATGTTGAAAGGTGTGATAAATAAAAGAACATAGAAACAATCAAATTATTCATTCAAACTCATAACTTGGATCATGAAATCAATATAATCTCATAAAAATAAAATAAAAAATAACATAATTCAACTGTTGTCAACCTCATATTCATGACTTTGATCAAGAGATTGATATAACCTCATAAAGAGTAGGTCAAAATAAATTATAAAACTCAATTCTCAATTAAGATTGTTGAACCAAATGTTGAGTGATGAAATTTATAAGAATATTAATTGGTTAAAAAATAACATAAAAATAAGTCAAATCAATCAAAGTTAAATCGTTAAGTACTGTTATTAGATCATGAAATTAGGATAACCTAATAATAATTAAAACAATTGAGTCAATCAAGTTAATCCACCAAACTTGCGACTCGATTCATGGAAATAGGACAGCTCAATAAATAGCAAATGCAATGTTAAAGTACTCATTATTCGAGTTATAAGATCAAAATAATCTCTATATAAAAAAATTGATTTAAACGTGATAAGAATGCCAAAATTTGCAATCTTGATTTTATGAGGTTAAATATCTTTCTAAAAAATATATCAAAATAAATTATAATACTCAATTCTCAAATCGACCCAAAATTGAATGATAAGATTTGTAAAAAAAAAAAATCAATTAAAAAAATAAGTTCAAGTTAACTCGTTAAGCATTATTCTTTGTTCATGAGATCGAAATAACATAATATAAACTAAACAAATAAATTTTAAAGGTTAATTTTCAGTCAATTCAATATTAAATAATAAAATGAAATGTAACAAAAGGGTATGGGCTGAACGATGTTAATTTTATAGGGTGTTTGGGCTGTATTTTAGCTAGAGTTCCATTAAATATTAAATGTATTTTTATGTTTGTAGATAATTTTGATATCTTAATACTAAAATCAAAAATATTTTTAAATCAAAAATATTTTAAATCTAAGTGCCCCCGAATCCTCCGATACAATTCAAGGGGGTTCCTATTAATAAATTCACGTGAATGTTTCAAGCATACATGCTTAGCGCGTGCATGCATGCCTCCATTCAACAATTGAGCTATAGAGGCGTCACTGCTGGCGAGCAAGGAGAAGAAGGTATCGATCTGCTGCGAGGTAAAAGATTTTTTTAAAAAAAGTGAAGAAATTAATAGCAGACATGGAGAGAGCACACATGGCAAGGGCAATTAGCTAGGGTGTTGACTAACTCCGGAAAGCTGGCCGCATTTACGCTGAAAGGTACGGAGTGAGGGTACAGGTTCGGTACCCTTATGCCTAAATATAGTGACACGTGAAAACTCCAGGCCCCAATTGGTAAATTTGGTAAGGTACAGGCATCTCATAAATAGAAAGCCAAATATATTTATATAAAAAAAATTAACTAATTTGGCTTTTCAATATCCAAATGCTATTTATATATATAATTAGTTTGGCCAATGAATCGACTCATATTGTATTTTTATTTTTATTTTTATATTTAATCATTTAATATTAAGTTCATTAATCATTCGAGCTATCTTTTAAACCTCTCAAATTGGCTATGCCATATTGTATTGTTAAAATAATTTTGTATCAATTATATTAAAATATAATAGTTCTTTTAAATAACTTTTTTACCATTGCAATGCCCATAAAACTAAAAAAATAATCATATTTCTATTATTCAAAAAGATATATTACCAATCTGAAGTTTTTTAAATAACATCTTTATTTAATTATGCTCTAAGACATGGAAATCTAGATGGCTTGGCTATAATTTCATGGTTCAACTAACACAATGATTTAGATTGGTTGGGCTGACAAGTAATGATCAATTTAAGGTAATCACGACGAGAATCTCATGCCTTCTCTTTATTGTGTATTGATGAATTAACATATTTTATTTTGTTTTTGTTTTTTTACCTAGATTCTCATTTAATGGAGTCAGAGGTTAAGTGATAACCCAATATTTTCGGGTTCAACCAAGTGTTAATCCCACACATATTTAAAGATTTTCTCCCTTTGATAAACAAAGATTATTTTTTTGATAAAACATAAAAATCTTCTCTTTAATCAGTTAAATATATTTTTTTCTCTTATGAGTGAGAGATATTTTTTCTCTTTGACACATAAGAGGTTTGAATGCAATTAGAAGAAAGGAAACTTTTTAGTCATCCTCTTGGTGAAAGGATAAGAAGGATAGACTATAAAGACTCATTCAATACTTTGAAGAAGAGGCTCTCAATCTCCATTGTCCATGAGATATTTATTTTAGAGTTTCTCTAAAATATTATTGTATTTTATCTCCAAAAAAATACTTGCTTAAACATTTAAGAATGCTTAAATCCACACAAAAAGGATCTTTTATAGGTATTAATCATCAATCAACAATCACCTTGACAAAAGATAATGAATCGGATTACTAAAATTCAAAGATTAATAGATTATACAATATATAAACCTTGTTTTGAAGTTACTTAGAATTACAATTTTCTTCCTTTGTTTACTTCATTTGTAATCCAGGAGTAGTATCACTAGGTTAAAATAATTTGGAATGGCGTTAAAAAGATTCACCAATTAAAAGCTACACATTTTGATGGGACATTGAAATTAAGTTTATAAAAAAAAATAAACAAATACATAATTGTTCATGTGATTAAAATTATTTTTAAAATTTATTTATGATATTAACATATAAAAATAATTTAAAAATACTAAAAATATTTTATTTAAATTAAAAAATAAAAATAAAAAATAATTTTTCTTACAAAAGACTTTTGAAATGCATTTCCAACATGTAAACGTTAGGCTATAGCCCTAGAGGAGGGGCCTAAGACAAAGGTGCTCCCATAGACGTGGTGACGCCTGTCACCTACAAACCCCTTGTCCCTTCTATATAAGCCCCACAACTTCACCCATGAATCCTCCGTCTTCCTCTCTTTAAGTCACCCCTACCAGCATCTGTTCAATTTAAACTCTGCTAAACCTCTCTCTCTCTCTCTCTCTCTCTGTTTTCAATTTCTGTAGTTAACTGTTCTTTCTTCCAACCATGCAACTTAGTTTATCATCACCTTTTGCTCTTGCAACTTTACGGTATTCTCAGGCTGCTATTCTCATAATACTAGTTCTAGTCTGTAGTTTTTTGCTGTTGCTTCTTTTTCTTCAATGGCATCGCCCCAGAGACAAACGCCTACCACCTGGCTCAATGGGCTGGCCTTATGTTGGAGAGACACTCAAGCTCTATACTGAGAATCCAAACTCCTTCTTCTCCATTAGGCAAAAACGGTATACAAAAGTTAAACTATATATAAATACCATATATAGCTAGCATCAAAAAGACACAGCATCGCACATCCCCGACGTCGTTTGTACACCCACCCACCCTCCCTCTTCTACGTGCGTGTATAATTATGTTTTGCTGCCCGATTCTCTTTTGATCTCGATAAATAAGCTCATTTTGTAGGTTTGGAGACATTTTTAAGACCCACATATTGGGATGCCCTTGTGTGATGATTTCAAGTCCAGAAGCAGCAAGAACTGTTCTAGTGACACGTGCTCATTTATTCAAGCCTACATATCCGACCAGTAAGGAAAAGATTATAGGACCAGAGGCTCTGTTCTTTCATCAAGGGTCCTATCATTCAAGACTCAAGAAGCTGGTGCAGGCCTCTCTTTTACCCTCTGCTATAAGAGGGTCAGTCTCACAGATTGAGCAAATCGTCCTTGAACTTCTTCCCACTTGGAAAAGTAACACCATTAATACTTTGCAGGAAATGAAGAGGGTATGTATGTATGTATGTATGCATGCATGTATGTATACATGTCGGTTTCTTAAAAGCTAAATTTATCTCTCATTACTTTAATTTTTGTCTCATTAAGTTTCTGAAGAAAAACGTACTTTTCTTTTCTTTTCTTTTCTCCCCCACTTTCAGTATGCTTTTGATGTGGCAATGATTTCTGCCTTCGGTTCGAAACAAGACCTGGAAATGGAAGGGATCAAGCATCTGTATCGGTGCCTGGAGAAGGGATATAATTCTATGCCTCTCGATTTTCCAGGAACACCCTTTCACAAAGCAATGAAAGTAAGAAATAGTGATTGGTGATTTTTGTATGTATTGATCTATTGATTTTGAAAAATAAATAATCTGTGGGTGCTGGGTTTTGGTGTTTGTTTGAAAAGGCAAGGAAGCTACTTGACGAGAAATTGAGGAAACTGATACAAAAGAGAAGGCGAAGCGGGAGACATGAAGGAGGATTGCTTGGAATATTATTAGGAGCCAAAGATCATGTGAAGCTGAATCAGCTCAGTGATTCTCAGATTGCTGATAATATAATTGGAGTGATATTCGCTGCTCAAGACACGACTGCTAGTGTCCTGACATGGATTTTGAAGTACTTGCATGATAATCAAGATTTATTAGAAGCTGTCACAGTTAATATCTCCCACGTTAATTATTTATTAACTGATCCATTCATCCCTTCTAACTTTCTCCTTCTTCCATTCTTTTCATCATTCTACATTTTGCTATTTATGAGTTAATCCGTTCAAACAACAGTTTACATAAAATTAATTTTAATATGAGTATTTAATTCATTATTATTATTATTATTGAAATTTACAATTCTCACGTGCATGTGAAGTCTTCATATACATATTTAAAACAATCTTCATATCTAATTTTTTATGTTTCTTCTTTTTTGTGATTTTTTTCTCTCTCGAGTTTGACCAATCATCGGTCTACATAGAAATAGTACCACCCTGGATAGAGAAGCCTGAGGCATAGAAAGCAAGCAAGCATTAGATTAATCGATGATGTATTGTGTGGTATGTATTATTCATACAAAAAAATTAATTGTTTGTTGTAGAGAGAGCAAGAAGGAATTAGAAGCAAGATAGCTGAGGCAAATCGTGGGCTTACGTGGGAGGATACAAGGCGCATGCCGTTGACTAGCCGGGTACACATATCAGTTTTGACAAATTTAATTTAGTTTTTTACTTGCTCAATTGACATATTATCATCCCTTTTGAAATTAATTAATCCTATATATAATTAACTATAATTTCAGGTGATCCAAGAGACGCTAAGAACAGCAAGTATACTGTCTTTCACGTTCAGGGAAGCAGTTCAAGATGTTGAGTTTGAAGGCTACTTGATCCCCAAAGGTTGGAAGGTTCTTCCTCTCTTTAGAAGCATTCATCATTGTGCAGATTTTTTCCCTCAACCCGAAAAATTTGATCCTTCAAGATTCGAGGTGAGGGCCAGAATGATTAATTCACTTGCGTCCGTACACTTAGCTACATACCAAAAACATACATATGCGCATGTTTGTAGGGTGCCTGTAATGTTACTGAGTCACTGACCCAATTTCATGAAGTGGGTCATGCACTGCTACATTCTATCTTCTTTCTGAGTGGAAATATAAGGTTAATAATGGCTAGACTATCCTGGTTGGAGAGTAATGTCCTTTTCAATTTTGTTTATGTGAATCTTTCCTGCGTTTAGATGATCCATCATCTGGTCATGAAATCTTCTACAGATCACGTGATTTCGTTTTTGTAGGCTATTACCAGACACAAGCAGTGACTATATATAGCAGTGTAATGAGTAGTATGGTCTTGTTCCACACATTTGCCATCTCTTATTCGTGGAAAAAGATAAATATATTCAGAGATTATTTGGTGATGATAGGCAAGGAAATTAAGAGAAGATATACAATTAATGGGGAGTGTAAAAATGTATTTTCTGTGATGTTGCAGGTTCCTCCGAGACCTAACACGTACATGCCCTTTGGCAATGGAGTGCACTCCTGTCCAGGCAGTGAGCTAGCCAAGCTTGAGATGCTTATTCTACTCCACCATCTCACAACCACTTACAGGTCCCCCCTCCCCCGTCTCTCTCTCTCTCTCTCTCTCTCTCGTACAGACTAATCTATCAAGCTCACATCAGGCTAGAGTACTGAAAATAAGCTTAGGTACATTTTATGGAAGTTTGTCATTTTGTTGAAAACTAGCATATATAGAGAAACAACACTGCGATTAACAATAATAGCAGATCCTCAAAGAGTTTGGTTCTTAGTATGATATTTTGTTGGAGAGTTGACATTTCTACTTTCCATTAACTTCACCGATAAAGCTGTTTCAGTCCTTGAGCTCTCTAAATATACAACACCCACTTGCATGGGGGCCGGCAAACAGTACTTGCATAGGTGTGTCTGGTGATTTTGTTTTGAAATGGGAGATAAAGGGAGTGCCACGTAGGTTAGGTTTTCTTAAAAAAGAGCTTTGTCGAGCTTTGATGGTGGTGCCGTGGTGGTCCTGTTGATTTTCCTTAAGCCGAGGAAGTGGTCCTTGTTCACAAGGAAAAGCCATTGGTCTTAGTTTTTTTTTGGGTTCAAGTGGATTCGAATAGCGGGCGGATACAGTCTAGCAAACACAGATACAGAATCATTCTCAAGAAACATATATGGCTTTCGTGCATGAAATATTTATCTAACGTCCTAAAGTCTGTGACCTTTGCATGACATAGAGTATGATCAGCTAGAATTAGAGGACCAGCAGTTGATAATGGACGAGTGGTGTATATATAATTGCATTTTTTTTTTTATTATTAACATGAGTCTACACAACAGTTTGGACGTATTTAAACTAATCATATATGTTCTGAATTGAACAACCATGTAAATTTCTAGTGATCATTATATTAGCAACAATATGACTTGAGCATGAGATTACAAAAAAAACAATTTTTTTTAGTCCCAAGCTTGTACCGCTAAGCATTTACTTACTAGATATGGATAAATATAATTGCGTTCTTGTTCATTAACGCGGATGTCACATCCTCCATAGAAATTTCCTTGCATTTTGATATGTCGAGCACGGTTTATACATGATATATTAGAATGTGGTAAAGGAAATACTGATCACCATACAATATTTTCTGATATTTCCATTACCACATCTGCATAAATATATCCCCAAAAACATTTTAGTCCAAAAAACCTCGGCTTCCTCATATCTAGAGCTCCAATCCAATATCTATACTGATCACCATACAATATTTTCTGATTTTTCCATTACCACATCTGCATATATATATATATATATATATATATATATATATATATATCCCAAAAACATTTGAGTCCAAAAAACCTTGGCTTCCTCATATCTAGAGCTCCAATCCACATCAACAGCGGCTCTTGGGAAGTAGTATTGAAGCACGCAAATCACACTCACACACACTCTTTAGTCGTCTTTACTTAGCAAACGACACAGTTGCCAGCTACGCAGCCTTAAAAAATCAAAATGGCTATGAGCCAGTTTAGGTTGCCATCTGTAGAAATTGCTATAGACAAATTCAATGGCGTGTCACCGATGAACGGAGTCAGGATTAGTTGACACCACAAGCTTAATTTTTTCTTAACCTTTAAAGTATGCCACATCATTTCTCTTCTCTTCTCCTCTCAATTTTGGGATCTACAGAGTACATAGGTTCGCATATTTTATAATTTTTATCACCTTCAAAATTATTTTTGACATGTATAATCATCGTATATTTTATGCAGTGTAGAAAAGTAGATCAGATGATAAAATATATTTGGTCGCTAATATGAGGTGTATTTATAATTATTTAGTAGAAAAACTTGGTTTCAAATGACATACAAACTCATTCAAAATATCTTTCACTGATGAAAAAAGAAACCGAGCATTCATATTTTCTAATTAACATATATATCCAAATGGGTCTTAGAATTCAAAATTGTCTGCCATGAATATTGACATTATTATGGTATGGACCTCTAGATGAAGATGACGCAGATGACACCTATGTTGACGGTAAAGAGAGCTGATAGATGGTCATAAACTTTGAGATTGATCAATTCTTTAATAAATATAGAAAATTTTTCATTTTGTTAACAGTATTGCAAGATTTTGGTGTCTACTGTCGATTTCCCTTGCCTTTCTTTGCTTAAACATCTGATTTAATTTGTAAATTCGTGATGCTCTTGGCATGATCAGGTGGCAAACTGTGGGAGACGAGGATGGTATACAATATGGCCCTTTCCCTGTGCCCAAACTGGGGTTACCTCTAAGGGTGAACTGCAGGAACTAATCAGCAATATTCTGATTGGATAGAAATTGGATTCGCAACAGTGATTGGAACTGTTTCAATGAGGCCAAAAAAGCAAAATGGCCCCCATTGAGTTTCTTTTTTTCTTTTCTTTTTTGTTTGTTTCCCTCTATTTTTATTTTGGTTGTTAAAATTCGTTGCCGGGGATCCTTAATTTTCTAATTTGATGGGCTGTGTATGCTTTGTTAATATAGGTACGTAGGTTGGCAAGTCAATGTCAAACGCTTCCTCACTTCTAATTCTGCCTCTAATTTGACGTCTTGTAACATGTAATTGCATGTATTTGTGCAGAAAAAAACGAAAAAAAAGTGTAAAAGAAATGAAAACAGTGATCAAAAGAAAGAAAAAAAAGTTTGTTTGAACTATGAATTTGTGCTTTTGGGGACGAGTTCGTGTATTTCGAGGATCAAATGTATGTGGCTTTAAGTGGTGAATCAAGTACCTATCATGTTCATAGATTTTTTTCTTCTTCTTTTGCTCCTCTGGTGTACAAAGAACTTGGAGAAAGATAACATTGGCAAAGATAAGCAACTGGGTCTGCGCCACGTGGAATTACTGGGTTTGTGCACGGTAGAGTTCCACGTCGAGCTAACAGCTGGTTTGGCCATAATATCACATTGGAGCAGAGAATGCATGTGATGATAGAAAATTCACAGGGTGAGATTCTTTTCATCGCGTAATGTGTGCTTGAAATTTTCACAGGATGAGATGGTGAATCGTGACTTGAAAGGATGTTTAAACATGGTCCAGTCCTTGCCTGTCCTTTCAGTTTTATGCATTGCATCGCATCGCATCGCAATATCCACATCAACACTATAGTTACACGAGTGACTCGGAAAAAACAACTGATTTTTTAAGTGAAAAGAATCTTGCATCTTTAAAATAAGTTTAGATTCTTTGAAATCTCTTTTCTCTTTTCTTTTTATATAAAGTTATCTCGAGCTTTTCATGTGGCGTTAGAGAGAGAGAGATTGCTGTAGATTTCAGTAATATAATTATTATTTTATCTCTCTGTAAAATATTATTTTTATCCTCAAATATGACAAATCAGAGGAGGGTGTTTCAGAAATTTCATATGTTTTTGAAAATATGTAAATATATTTATGTCCCTATAAAAGACAAAATAAAAGAAATGGTGGCAAGGGTGTTTAGGTAATTTGATATTTTTTAAAATATTTAACCTCAAGATACTGTAGGCGTGTCGCTAGAGGTGTCAAAAGTTTTCTACCACATGTTCCTTTATGGTGGCGCGTTCAGCGGCGTTAGGTCGTCAAAAATATCCGTTCGACATCTCATTGGATGGGCCGCCCTGTCTTCTTTCGAACAGTGGTGTGCGTGTCATACCCCGGTGGCCGGAGACGGGACGGTGGACGGTTGGACTTTGTTTTCTACTTTTCTCTCTCCTGTAGAGTAAATTAAATGTAAAACCCCTTGGTTTATAATTGTTTCACATTAGTCCTTGATCTTTGAATTGTGTTCTGGTCCTTATTGTTGTGATATAAGTTTTGGTTTGTTGCAATTGTATCCTTCAATAGAAATTGATTATATGATTTGTTTACATTTCGATCCTTATTCTTTTAATTTACGGATTGGTTTTAAGACTCTTAATATTTTCAGTACACAAGTTTTGATTTTTTTCAATTTTGTCCTTTGATTGAAATTGGTTATATATTTTATTTTCATTTCGCCCCTTATACTTTAAATTTTTTTCATTCCTTTATTGTTTTTTAAATTTCTGAAATAGTTCCTATTTTTTCCATGTTTATATATATATATATATATATATATATATATATATATATATATATATATATATATATATATATATATGCTCTTAGTTTTGGTTTTTAGTTTTTATTATTTTCTCTTTTATTAAGGTAATATTGTTTTTTTTTAAAAAATAGTTCTTAAATTTAGATTGTGTTTTTGATCATTAGAAAATTAATATTTCTTATTTTTCCCTTTGTTCTTTCTATTAGTTTTTTTTAATTATTTTTATTTAATCTTCAAGTCAAATGAATTCTTTAGCTAATAATATATATTTATTTTTATCATTTATTTCATTTTATTTTATTTTTGCGCTTTTGTTAAAGTTTGAGGCTTTTTATTCTTTGAATGTAATTTTGTTTTTTTCCATTATTTACGCAATAATAATAATAATTTTAGATTTTTTTTCTTGCTTTATTTTTTTTTTTAAATTTTGGGTTTTTATATTCCTCAGGGTAATTTAACTATTTTTATTGTTTTAACAGTAATAATAATGATAATTTTAGCTGTTATAACCATGATAATAATAGTGACAATACTAATCATGATGATAATAACAAAGGTAATTTATTGTAATTATTATAATATTTATGTTGTTAATAATTATGGCTTTGATGGTAATAATAACAATAACTCACAAAATAATATAGAAAATATCAATAATGACAAAAACAATTATAATAATGATAATAATACTAATTATAATTGCAATTATTTTAATAGAAATAACGGTGCTAGTTATCGTAATGCTTATTGTTATAATAATGACAATGATTATAATAATGATGATGGTGACAGTGATAGTACTATTAATAATAATTAGAATATTGATTATTTACAATAATGATAGCTATAATAATTGTGATAATTTAACAATCATGATAATAATATTTGATTGATCGATGTTCTTTTCATTACAAATTGACTTTTGCAGACTTTTTTATATGATATTTCAGATTTAAAATAAAATTAAAAAAATATATGTGAAGTCACACGTAGACAAAATAATTGGAACTAATACATATAGAAACAATACAAGAAAAACAGCAAGGATAAACAACACATAATCTTTATCGAATAAGGCTACAAACAAAAACTCTAATTTGAATTTTTATTACTCAATATTTTCTCTAAATCAAACTCAATATTACAACTCTTTTAGGTTGCTTATATATTACGAAAAACATTATAAACAAAGCTGAAAAAAATAATAAAATAGTTCAAACTAAATTAGAAAAAAATTAAATCAACTAAGAAAATCAAAAAGTAACTTCTAGATCTTATTTGAAGGTCTTCCCAATATAAAATGGCTATGCAATTTTAACATTACAATAATCAATAACTATAAAATCTCCTAGAATAATCTCAATCCAATCCAACAAATTTTGATAAAAAGTTTTGTTTGTTAACAAAAAGTTATATGCTAAGAAAAAAATCTCCTTTTGACAAATTCACATGAATTTTACCCAGATTTGTTGTAATATTTTATTATCGGTTTTTTTTTATATAAAAAATAGTCTTTAAAAAACTAAAAAATAAAGAGTAATAACAAAAACAACTAATATATTGACAATGACATAAAGAAATTTTTTTCTTAAAAAAAGAAAGATGATTAGTTAAAAATCTTAAAAAAAATGTTTTGTGAAAACTTTTATGATAAAATGGCAACAATACTAAACAAATGAAGTTCTAGTGGTTTTAGCCAATAGAACTTAATGTATGCATATCTCATCTACTATCAGCCCTAATCATATCAAAAATATAAATATATCAAATGATGTCTTTAGTAAAATGAGAAGGCATCATCATGCATAACAATATTATAAGTTGAAAGAGGTAATACCCATGATCTTTACATGTTTAACTACCTATTCTTTATTATAAGATCTTTTTTTCCATTGTCGTGAGACTTATATGCTATAATTAGGAGACTTATATGCACATTTAAAACCAATAGACCATTTACAAGGTTGCCTTTTCACATTATAGTTTAGTATGGACAACTAAAAAACTACATTTTCAAAGAAAACTCTATGACTACCATGTTACTAAAACTAAGTCATGTCATCTATAAGTCAAAATAAATACTCTAATTCCTCGTGAGTGACTATGTGATGACCATAAGTCTATTAGATGCATGCATGATCAAAAGAATCATAACCATTACAAATTATTTTCTTATGAATGTTTTAGGTGTTATAAGTCCTATGGTAGGCTTTTTGTTTAAAAAATAAATTTTGTAAAACTTGATCTCTTAAATGAATTAGCATGTCCTAAATAGAAGATGAGAAATTGGAAGACACTAGCAATTTTTTTTTAGGAATTTCCATATAGTTTTATATGTGTCGCTAATAAATTTACTAATTTGTTATATATCAATTTCATAGAACTCAAAACTCATTTCTATATTTCCATATGTAGTAAGGTTGTAAAGTTTAGTTAAAGAAATGAATACCAAATAAGAAGTAAAAAATTATGGCCATTTTCATTTATCAAAAGACTAAAAATGACACTTAGTTTAGACCAACTAAAACATCCTTGAAACAAAGAAACATAAGGATAAAAATACTTATATTATAATACATAACTGGGATTGAAATTTGTGAACGTTTAAGTAACATGTTCATGAAAAGCCATCCTAGCCAACCACCATTGTTGAAAAAATAACTTATTAGATTTATTCAAAAAATCTCTTGACATTATTCAAATGACTTATATCCATTAAATAAAAAGTACAACCTTTGAAAAAAGTAATTGAAACTAAGAAATTAGGATTATTATCTCATGTCTAACAAACTAATATACTCATAAAGACAAGTATGAAATAAAATTAACTTTTTAAAAACCGGGTCTATAATAGAATGGTTTCATTAAAGTAGCAGAATTAGTTTGCTTCTTGGAGAATAGTTATGCAATAGCAAAAATATTATTCTTAACAATGTCTTTTAATCTGGTATAATTAACACTAATATATAAATTTAATCTCTAAAAATACTTTATAGCTATCACTCCAAGTAGACTTACCAATTTTTTAAATTTTGTTGGCTTGAATGTTTTGGTCATTATGACGTTTCTTGAATCAACCCCCCTCTTTTTTCAACGAGGACTAATTATTTTTTCCTAAATTTTAAAATTGGTCTCTGGTTATCCCGATAAATCCTTGAAATATTAAAATGAATTTCTCGAATAAAACCTGCAAATCTTGGGTCAAAATCATTCTCACGACATGATTTTCTTCTTTTATATTAAACATTCAAATGTAAATATCTTGAGATTCTGATACCCAAATCAGATAATTCATAACCCCAAATTCATATACACGTGTGAGATTACAACTTTCATGAAGGAAGTGAGAAAAAGTTGTTTTGATGGATAAAATATACCCATAATCTACTTGGTCAAAACATTTTTGCAGAAAAGGATTTTCACGGCAGCAGCAAAATCAACAAAGAAAGAATGACTTTAGCTTTATGTTTGCCATGATTGCTGCAATTGCTTTCACATTCCTTTGAAATCAATTATCATATCCTATCGCTGCAAAGAGTTTTGATATTAATGTGTTTTTTTTATCAACCAAAGCTCTGGACTTACAAACTATATAACAAACTGATATATGCTCCTAAAGACAAGCATAACTTTCTAAAAACTATGTCTGCAACAGAATGGTTCCACTGAATTTGCTTCCTGGAAAATAGTTCTGCAGTAGCAGCAGTATTATTCTTAACATCCACGTCATACACTTGAAAAAAGAGATCAGAAGGCGATGAGGAAACCTGGAGATCCCTGCACGGAAAGTTCGGCAGGTATGAGAAGCCAAAAGAAGACCAATTACCTTCTTGCATGATAATGGAAAAAAATCAAAGAAAGTGACCTAGATTGATTTCCATCAGAAGAAAACAACCTGCGTATCTTCAAGTGATAAATTTCTTGCTATATCTTGAATTTCTCAACTGCATGCTTACAATGTGGCAAAGACAGTATCATGTGCATGTGAGCTGGCTTCCATAACGCTCAGATTTTCTTTTTCTGGGATTGATCAACTTAAAAGTATAAATCTACATAATCGGCTTCTCTGAGATGTAGGATTGCAAAAGAATGCAGTCCGTGTCACAATTCTACAGCTTCAGCACGTGGCATAACAGTTCCAGCTCAATTGTAGATCATAAAAAAGATAAGGATCCACCTATACTGCATAAACTTGGCTTCATATAGTGTTGTAGACATCAAGATGTGTCTTACAACAGGTCTTCCCTGTTGGATTGAGATACATATGTTTCTATTAAAAAGTCAATGAGGTGACCCTGAAAAATAGAAAGAAGAAAAGACCCCCTGCTGAATCCTATCCAAAAACAATGCTTCGCAGCTGACTATATGGAAGAGGAAACCCCCAACCGGCCACCTATACTGCACTGTAAACAAGTGCACTTCAATTCAAGTCTTAAAGGGATGGGGTTAAAGTTCGTAATAGGATCAAATTTAAACTATCATACATCACAAATGGTTCATAGAATCTCTATCCTTTCAAAGTTCAATGGACAGTTGAAATATAAGAGATGAAATGCATTTGTCCTACAAATGTTCCGTCAGATAATAGGGAATGAACTCCTAGCACAGAATGGAAGACAAACGTTTAACCAAGACAAACGTCCATCTGGGTGGGTTTAAATCCCACTTGGCGTCATGCGGACGTGCATAATTATCTCCATATAAACGTTTCCTCACACTTACATTGAAGAAGAAATAATGAGGAAACCACTGAAATGGGCAGTCGATAAGATAGCAGTCCACTTGAGATATCAACAGGGGTTCATTGCAAAAGGGTTGCTTTCAGTTTCTCAAGAGAGAGGTTTTTGTAGGGTTTTAAAAACTGGTGGGTCTGAAGCCACTCTATGCTTACAGAGCCTGAATATGAGCATTTGGGAGGAGATAACAAGTGGGTTCCCGTTGTTTTCAGAGATGAAGTTGTAGATACAATGAAAAAGGAAGATTTAATAGGTTTTCTATGGGTTTAAGGTTTTGACCATAGAGTAAATTGGTATCTGATAAATGAGATTGAAGGTGTTTGCTGTAATGCTGGAAAGAGAGTTTTATGTTTCGGTTTTTGCTGGAAATAGTCAAACTGAATGGAATTGTTTTAGGGTGAAGGAGAACTGATGTCGTTTCCATAGTTAAGTGCAGTAAGAAAGCAGTTAATGCGACCAATTAAGGAAGTTTAAAGTTAAAATAAACGGGATGCTTCATGTTCCACTTCCAGGAACAAGATGGTCTGGTCTGGTTTGCGTGGTTTTGGATGTTTTACACGCATTTTTAAAATATATATCTATATATATATATATATATATATATATATATATATATATATATATATATATATATATATATATATATATATATTTTAAATAAATAAAATTTAAATTATTTTTATATGTATTAATATCGAAAATAAATTTCAATAAAATAAAATAATATTATTTTAATATATTTTAAAATAAAAAAATATTTTTAAAAATATCATTTCAACCACCAAGGTTTAAAATCTATAGCATGTTCTTATCTGATGACCTAGGCTTGCTAAGTCGAGCTCCAGCCTCGAGCCCATTCTTCTGATGGACTAGTAAAGTCAAATGGACAAGCTGGGCCTGCTGTGGGCAGTGCCACTGAAAAATTCTTAGGCATTGTCTTCTTGTTTTTACTTTCTATCTTTTCTTCTTTTTTTCTTTTTTTTTTTGTTAAAACAAGGATTTTAGTTAAATTATGATCAATGCTGAGAAAACAATTACAAAACTAAAATACAACAAGAAAATAATTAAAAATTATATGATGTTGCATACCCATCTTCCATCCAAAAAGTGTATTCCTTTCTCTTTCTTTCTTCTATTTTTTCTTTTCGAATTTTTATTTTTAATTTATTATTTTCCACATTTTTTCAACAAACTCTCTCTCTCTCTTTTTATTATGTGTCATAAGATAAGGTTGAAATTTAAAAGAGCAACAATTGATATGTCTCCAACAAAAACAATGTAAACATGCTTCCATCATAAGTCGAGAAACCACAACCACCAAAAAACGCTCTATCAACAATAATAGGTTTGTAAGAGCAAGTCCAATGAGTGTGCTGTAGGCAAAAATAAAAATAAAATGTATTTTTAGTATCTTGTAGCAACTTTTCTCTTCAACGGGAAAATTATTTTGATAACCAAAAATAGTTTTTCCTACCTAAGCTGCTATTTGCAGCAACTTGGAACAAAAAAACCATAACTTTTTCACTCCAAATATTGTTTAAGTGCCCTAAGAAGCTTCAATATTCTTTTTAGTCTTAGGACTTGATATAACTTATATGACCTTCACTTCATCAAGGTTTACTTCTATACTATTATTACTTAAGACAAACACTAATATCTTTATCAATTTCACTCTAAATGTGCATTTCACATGGTTCAAATTCAACTGATATTTCCTTAATCTTTCGAACAATTCTTCTAAAGTTGAGATATAAATTTTGTTTCTTAATACTCAGGGATCATCTTATTTACGTACACCTTATTTTTTTTATGCTTCGTGTCATGAAAAAAGTGTCATCATTGCTCTTTGATAAGTTGTTGTAACATTCTTTAACCCATATGACATTACTTTATTGTAGAAAGCCCTTCATGAGGTGATAAATGTAGTTTTCTTTTTCTTTAACCTTGATATATTAAGTCTCGCCCTCCCTAACTTTTGTTTGACTAATTTCTAACCTTTTATCAAGAATAACTTATGTATCAAAATCTCAATATCAAAACCAAGCATGTCAACATATGACTAGACAAAAACATCATATATATTGTTATAAAAGAGCAACCAAATCATTTCTCATACTAGCAGTGATTAAAATCTTGATTTTTTATTTTAAAATTTCAGTTTTCAATTCTCCAAGGTCAGGTTTAAAGAGTTACCAATTAGTATTATGGTCATTGAGAATCTTAATTGGTCAATACAAATTCTATGGTATATGACTTAATTGCGCAAAAGATAAAATATTATTACTATTTAATGTTATACCTCAGATAAACTGTATTGTTGGCTTTATCTCAAATTGTTAAGGTTTTGTTTATATTTTTATTTGGTCTGACTATAATATTCTTAACTTTGTCCTTAATAAATATTCAACTATAAACGGTTTTAATTATAAAATTGATAAGTACTACATAAAAAAGAGACATTTATGGCTTTGATGTTTGTGAATATTGAGGTGTTTCAAATAACATTTAATTCTAGTGTCATAACTTTAACACTGAGTATATTGGACACTAAATGTTTGTTTGAGAGTGTGGTTGAGATTGTTTTTGAAAGTGCATTTTGTTCATAAATGAATCAAAATAATATATTTTTTTTTATTTTTTAAAACTAATTTTTGACATCAGCACATGAAAATGATCTAAAAACAACAATTGTTTTTTAATTTAAAATAAACTAAAAATAGAAAAAATTCAATTTTTTTCAAAAGCGCTTTTAGAATGAAATGCCAAACACGTGGTAAGAGTATTCTCAATTTTAAAAAATAAATCAAAATAAATTATGAAACTTAATCAATTAGTTCAACATTAAAAGATAGAATTAAAAAAAAATTAATTACAAAAGGATAGAAAAGACTAGAGTTATCTCAATTTAACTCGCCAAACCTTTAACCTAAGAAATGAGATTATGTTCACTTTAAAGAAGATAAATCAAATAAATCATGAATTTTAATTCATAATAAACCCATAAACTGAATGATAAAATTAAAAATAAAAAATTCATTTATAAAAAATAAAATAAAAAACTTGAGTCAACCTAATTACCATAAAAAACTTGTGACTAGCATCATGAAATTGAAATAAATACATAAAAAATAAACTAAACGAAATTATAAACCTCAGTCCTAAATAAAATTAATATTAAAGATGAGATTGAGAAAAAATAATAAATAATAATATGTGCTCCTCAAATATTTATTGTTATTAATTAATTAATTAATAATAACTACTATTATTTTGTAATTAGAAAAAAATAGTTATAGACTGTAGGCTGGTGCGAAAGCAATAAATCCATGGGTCTGTCTTGTTTAGCAAGTCGTGCAATTAAAAATCTCACGCCTTGGCTGACCCCAACAATCCCTGCCTGCCCGTTGCCCACTACCCGTATATATATCCATTGCCCATATATATATCCCATATCCGTCCCGTCCATTTCCCCTACAGAACCTGGAAAACGCCATGCGAACCATTCCTCCAGCTCTTTCCTTGTTCTGACCCATCTACACGATAAAAAAAAAAAACACTCCTTCTATTGTTTTCTTCAGCTTTTGCACGAATATTTTTTTTCCTTTTTATATTCTATTTCTTCAGTTTTTTTCATTTTACGTGATCCAGAAAAGAATGATATTTTCGAAGCTGGGCCGTCCTCTTTCTCGATCCTCCCACTCTATTGTAAGTTTTTTTTTTGTTTGTTTGAATTGGATTGTACCGATATGATCGATTGATTTTGTTTTTGAATTAATAGAATATACTGCGTGCTGGTAACGGCGGTGTTGTGAGATCATCGGCGGCTGTTAACAACATTGAAGGAGGGTTCATCGATGGAAGAGGAGGATTAGGGTTACTTAGAGGTTTTTTAACTTCAATTGGAAATAGAGGAACTCAAAAACCTTTTTTATCCGATTTAAATTCCATTCTTGCTAACCCTAGAATTCGACGCTTTCTCTCCACTGAAGCTCCCAAGAAGAAGAGTAAGCTTCCGCTTTCCTCTTAATAAGACCTGTTTGGAAGTCAATGAGACGCATTTATCATTTACTGGAGAATTTTTGATTGATTTGCAGATTATGAGAACTTCTATCCCAAGGGAAAGAAGGAAGTTCCGAAAGGGGAAAAGCAGAAATCTGAATCCAAAGGTAAATTTTTTGGATTGCTTATTTTGGAGGACAAGCCCCAAACCAATTTTGCTTTTTGTTGATTCTTGCTTTCTACAATTTCAGAGAATTCTTCGAACGCAGACCATGACGAGTCAGACTTTAATAAGAGAACATTCATGAAGGCATTCTACTTACTTGCACCATTATTTGTGGCTCAACTGCTCTTTTATCCCTTCTCTTTTGGTGATGGTGACAAGCAACAGGTAACAGTTGTAATAATTCCCTTTACACCATTTTGTGCTGTTTCTGCTTCCATTCTTATTAAGCCTTTTGGCTTGGCATGCTTATATAGCCTTTTCTTTTTCATGTTATTAAAGCTTGTTAATTTTTCTGTGTACCAAACTATTTTCGGGTCGGTTTCAACTGCCCTTCAAAGTTGTTTTCTAAATCAGTATGATCATCTAAACTAACCAGTGTATTGATGTATTGTTGCCAAAGCTATGGGAATAACTGACAAAAATGACATTAAAGGGAATGTAGTCCAAATGAAGTTTTTGTTTTCTTTTGCTTGATATATTTTGGGAAGGATCAATTATTTGTGTCCTGATAACTCTGGGGAAGAATATAATATTCCTCTGCAGGGGAAACTGCGGATCTGAGTAAAAATTTCATTGAAGTGGAGCCTTAAGCTACCGATATAACAACTATTGCTGAAGGGAACTCAAAACAGTCTCCATGGATAATTGCCTAACAACTTCTTTTGCTATTTAACGTGCATGGTTTTATCTGCTAATGAACTTGGTGTCTTTTAACCAATGATTTTTGAGATAGAGTGGTTTATGCCTACAAACCTAGTTCCATCATCTTAACTTCACAGTACCAATTGGCAGTTAATATCCAATTAATGTTGTTTCCTAAGGATCAGCTACTTGATTTAATTATACGTGCAACTACAATTTTTTCTCTATCATTATCATGTGGAGTCGAATAATAGGTGCTGAGTTCCTTATTTAACCTGCTTGCTTGGCATTTCTTTGAGCAATTCTTATGGAACCTGTCAACTTGTGTTTTTGTTTTTGCATGGCATAACATTATGCAATTCACAACTTTTTTTCCCCATGCTCATTTGGTTGTAATATGAATTCATCAAGTTCATTTGTTTCTGAAATTTTCTCCCCATGTACTTCTTTGTATTTTATTCTCGACAGATTAGTTTCCAAGAGTTCAAAAACAGACTTTTGGAGGCAGGGCTAGTGGATCACATAGTTGTTTCTAATAAATCAGTTGCAAAAGTATATGTGAAGAGCTCACCACTGAATCAAACGAGTGATGATATTGTTCAAGGTCCTGTTAATGGTGTCCCTGCTAGAGGTCATGGGGGCCAATATAAGTACTACTTCACTATAGGAAGTGTTGACACTTTCGAGGAAAAGTTGGAGGAAGCCCAAGAAGCAATGGGTATAGACCCTCATAACTATGTTCCAGTTACATATGCCTCTGAAATGGTTTGGTACCAAGAACTGATGAGGTTTGCACCTACACTCTTGCTTTTGGGAACCCTCATGTACATGGGACGGAGAATGCAAGGTGGATTAGGTGTTGGCGGTGGTGGTGGTGGAAAGGGTGGTCGTGGAATATTCAACATAGGGAAGGCCCATGTAACCAAGGCGGATAAAAACTCTAAGAACAAGGTTAACTTTTTATTTGTTTTGTTAAATATAGCAATTTGCCAATTGATTTCAGTACCCATGTACTTAGCACGAAGCTTATTTTGAAAGATATTGATTATAACTGGTGGTTTTTCCCACCCTTTTGGGACTGCAGATCTATTTCAAAGATGTTGCTGGTTGTGATGAGGCAAAGCAAGAAATCATGGAATTTGTGCACTTCCTCAAGAGCCCTAAGAAGTATGAGGAGCTAGGAGCAAAGATTCCGAAAGGTGCTCTTTTGGTTGGTCCTCCAGGAACTGGAAAGACCCTTCTAGCAAAGGCAACTGCTGGGGAATCTGGTGTACCTTTTCTATCTATATCTGGTTCAGATTTCATGGAGATGTTTGTTGGTGTTGGACCATCCAGGGTGAGAAACTTGTTTCAAGAAGCAAGGCAGTGTGCTCCCAGTATCATTTTCATTGATGAGATTGATGCAATTGGGAGAGCCAGGGGGCGTGGTGGGTTCTCCGGTTCTAATGACGAGCGGGAAAGTACCCTTAATCAGTTGCTTGTAGAAATGGATGGCTTTGGAACTACTGCTGGAGTTGTTGTACTTGCTGGTACAAATCGGCCTGATATTTTAGACAAAGCTCTGTTGAGGCCTGGCCGATTTGACCGCCAAATTTCCATTGACAAACCTGATATTAAAGGCCGTGACCAGATATTTCAAATATATTTGAAAAAGATTAAACTTGATCATGAGCCATCATATTACTCTCAAAGGCTTGCAGCTCTTACTCCTGGATTTGCTGGAGCAGACATTGCAAATGTTTGCAATGAAGCTGCTCTAATTGCTGCAAGGAGTGAAGGATTACTGGTTACAATGGAACATTTTGAGGCAGCTGTAGATCGAGTCATTGGTGGTTTGGAGAAGAAGAACAAGGTAAATCTTCTTTATTTGTTGCGTGTGAGCAGTCTGAGGTAATTTAGCTAAGAGGATTCTCCTGCATCTGGAGTCCCAGTCGTGGGCGAGGATCCTTAATTGGCAGAATAATGGTGATTCCTTTTGTATTCCTGTTGTTTTGAGATCTATAATAATCAATTTTCATGTTCCTGCTTTGTCAAATCAGGTAATAAGCAAGCTTGAACGCAGAACGGTTGCTTATCATGAATCGGGTCATGCTGTTGCTGGCTGGTTTTTGGAACATGCAGAACCACTTTTGAAAGTGACAATTGTCCCACGAGGAACAGCTGCTCTGGGGTTTGCCCAGTATGTTCCAAATGAAAACCTGCTCTTCACCAAGGAGCAACTCTTTGATATGACCTGCATGACACTTGGTGGCCGAGCAGCAGAACAGGTATCTACAATGCTGTCCTTTCCACCACAGATAAGGTTGAATTGTGATATGCTCAAAAAGAAATGAAATGCGGGCCCTTCCCATTGAACTGCTGCTTGTTTCAAATAACCCACACCCCTTCACATGCACCTTTTAAAAAAAAAGTTATAACAGCTGGAATTGGATAAAAGGGTACAAAAAAATTGGTAAATTGATGAACAACTCAGAATAATGCCCCCAGCTATGAAACTAATGCGTGGGATTTCTCTTGGATGCAGGTTTTGTTGGGGAAAATCTCAACAGGAGCCCAAAATGACTTGGAAAAGGTGACAAAAATGACTTACGCCCAAGTTGCAGTGTATGGTTTTAGTGACAAGGTTGGTCTCCTCTCCTTCCCACAAAAGGAGGATTCGTATGAGATGACCAAGCCCTACAGCAACGAGACAGGAGCTATTATTGACAGTGAAGTGCGTGAGTGGGTGGGCAAGGCCTATGGCCATACATTACAACTTATAGAAAAACACAAAGAACAGGTGGCACAAATTGCAGAGTTGCTGCTCGAGAAGGAAGTTCTTCACCAGGAAGACTTGATTCGAGTTCTGGGCGAGCGGCCATTCAAATCAAGTGAGGTCTCAAATTATGACATATTTGTGCAAGGGTTTGAAGAGGAAGAGAAGAAAGTCGAAACCCCGGCAAGCAGTACTACTGATGGGGATGAAGACCAATCATCACCCATAGAGGTTGTGCCGGCTTGACCGTGGGACATTATTTTACTGCGTTTGTACAATAAAATTATTAATCCGTTTCCTTTTTTTCTTAGGTAAATGAATTTTTTGTACACTGGCCATTTGTGATCATTGTAATCTTTAATTAAAAAATTTCAGAAGAAAAACACCACCACCACCAAGCTACGGGCTGCTCCACCCCTGTTCATCCCGGGTGAGGGGATAAATTGAAACGCTTGCCATTATGAAGGAGGGCATCAAAGCTGGCGTCCTTGGATTGAAATCTTGTACCTGTAGTTGAGAAATAAAAAGAAAATCTCATAAAATGGAGAGACCCTTGTCTTTCTAGAAGAGAAATCTTTTTCTTTTTCATCGAGGCGTGTTTAAAGAATGCAGCAGATGTTATTAATTGACTAAAATTTCAACTGTTGGAAAATGGTTGAGTTTACACAGAATCGAAGGCTTCTGAAGCTTTACCTATTGTAGTAAACAGCTGGCCAAGGCCTCCAGTACTGGTCAATTAGAGGCATGGAATAGTCCCATTTGAATTGTCGAGAAGTAGAGCTAGTAATTTGAATTGTTGACCCTACTTCAACCGTCGTCATATTTTGTCAGTGTCGTGCCTTTCTGAGCCAAAATCATGGTCTAGCTAGCAACAACCAGAAAAAAAAACATAAAAAATTCCAGTATTGATTCTCTCTTTTTAGGGTCATGATTCTTGAATTGACAAGCAGACGGTCGTTCAACCGTGTGTTTGAGTTGCTGTTGATTCTTACACCGGTAATATATATAATACCTTGTTGAATCTTATACCGTTGACCACCCTTCATTCATAGTGCAAGGGCACATTTTGAGAGCCACGAGTCCCATTTTTTTGAAGCATCGTGTTTTTTCGCAAGGCTAACCACCACAAGAACAAAAAAATGAGTAATGGTTGCTCTTTTTTTATGGCTACTCCATATCTACATAGCCAAGCTACGCATTGGCCACTCGATGAACATTTCATGCCCAATTGTTCTTCTTTCTTATGGCAACATCATGCTCCATATACCCCGAATGCAAGCTAGCCGAGCTAATACGCTAGCCAAGTCATGAGTTGTTGGCTGCGCTATGTCCACCTGGCTTATAAGTGTTTGTTGGCTAACCTTGTGCCGGCTTGACTAGCTTTTGCAGAGAGAAAAAACAGAGGAAACATAAACAAATCGGTAGAACTAGAATGACTAAAATGGATCAAAGACGTGTGGGGTCTAAATTAACGAGACTTGAAAACGATACCTCACCCTATAATTATCAATACCTTTTTAAATAAGAGAATTAATTAACTAATTCGGCTTATTAAGAAAAATGATAAAGAAATTGAAGGGATTCGTTCCATATAGTTATGCTAACGCGTATGAACACATTGAATTCCGCTTCTATTTCCAATTTATCACCTCATAATCATATCACATATTTAATGTTTTTAATAACAATACATGCTCTACGGTCCGTGATCATCAATATTGCATGCACATTAAATATTTTTTTCTTATATATGATATTAAAAAAGAAAAAACATCTTTTGAACTAGATTAACTCGTATGAAAGTCTTTCAAGCAGTTAAAAGATTTATTACTGTAGTTTAAGGATAAAAATTTTCCAACTTCAATTCGAGCAGACGTCCGACTGATATGCATAAATCGTTCACCTAATTAAGGTTTGGAAACTCACAGGCATCATCAAGATCGGTAGTTTAGTGAGGGAGTAATTCCAAGTTCAATAAAGGATTAACATGCTTCATAATACCAAGTTCGATGATCACAATTGAACATATTATATCATAGAGAAAGCATTTCAAGATGTTTTGTTTCGTGATCATAGCCTCTTCTATCGATCATCGCTGGATATATTAATTATATCACCTCAATAATCATCTTGAGATATAAACGAGTAATATCCGAGAATCATGCAAGAGATTTTGATGAGAAAGATCTTCCTTATATAATGCGTATTGATTTGGAAGAAGGAATAATGATGTTTGAGACTTTTCTGTGTTGGAAAATTTTCTTCGTTCGTTAGGGAGTCAAAAAGAAGCTGCTGTGTTTTTTGAATTTACAAAAGCTGGTCGTGTTTTTGGTTTCTGGACGGTGGACCTGGTAAGAAAGACAGGGAAGTCCCTGTTCTCTTCCCCGCACCATTATAAATATATGCCAAAGCCTTCGGCTTTCATCGCCATTGTCTCTGCTCTCTTTTCTGTCCCACCTCCTTCATTAATCTCACCATTCAATCTCAGCTCTCCTCCCCACACCAGCTCCCCTTTGCTCTCTTTCAGGTATTTTTTCCTGAATTTATCCTGCAACATTAATTGCATTTATATGCAAGGTTGATGTTTAGCATAAGGTGGAATGATGCATTGAATTCGTGCATGCCATGGACATTTTCAAAGCTACAAGGATACAATTTTCAAGTCTGATATACATATTTTTTGTATATATATATATATATATATTCGTCACCTGATCAGAGTTTTGAATTTGTCTCGTATGCTTGATGAATTAATGAAGTTAATTAGCTCTACAATTCTGCGAAATCAGTTCAAGATCGATGGCACTATTTGTCAGATTAAGTAATTCTTTCCTGCCATTTTTTTTTTCAGAGGTCTTTTTCATCTTATCAAAATGGCATGCGAAGATCAGTGTCGGCAAGGTTTGAAACCAAAATATGACTGTCTTCTCTTTGGTAAGCAACCGGCCTCATTCAAGCCGACAATCTTTGACAGTTCATAATCCAAAACCCATGTGTTAACAAAATCCTCACATGGAATTTGTCTTGTTTGTAGATGTTGATGATACGCTTTATCCTCGAAGCTCTGGTTTGTTGGAGGAAGTTACCGAGAATATTCAAGGTATATATAATGCCTACACCTTGACTCCCCGCCAAATATTTCTGCTTAATTAATTACAGCATATATAATAAATTATCTCTGCAAATCCCTGTCCAGAATACATGGTTCAGAAGCTTGGTGTAGAAGAAACTGAAGCCTCTCAAATCAATGGTGTTCTGTACAAGAGTTATGGCACTTCCATGGCAGGCCTCAAGGTATGGCCTTGTTGTCCTTGAACAAAAACGAAACCATCTCGACAAACCTTTTACCAAATTCCAGCCGATTTACTCATGTTTTGCGGTTTCTTTCCTCTTTCCAGGCCATTGGTTATGATTTTGACAACGATGACTATCACAGGTACCGAATTAAATATCCCCACAGCTTTAGTTTTCTCTTACATAAAGTGGATCATTTCTATATAAATGATCTTCCTTTCATTTTCATATTGTTTACAGATTTGTTCATGGGAGATTGCCATACGAGAGGCTAAAGCCTGACAATGTTCTTAGAAGTCTTCTGCTTAGCTTGCCAATTCGTAAAGTTGTAAGTTCTTCAGGCTACCTTCTAATCAAACACAAGGAGATAATCAACTACAAATTAAGCTTTCTTAGCTCTGATGATTTGTTTTTGGTTCTATGAAATAGATATTCTCAAATGCCGATAAAGCACATGTGGCTAAAGTTCTCAGCAGGCTCGGGCTGGAGGATTGCTTTGATGGGGTTATATGCTTTGAGACTCTAAATCCCTGTAATTATGAAGGCATCAATTCTTCCGATGAAAATGGAGTTCGGCGTCCCAGTTATACATCCAGAAGACAAATTCTTGACATCATTGAACATCCTTGTCAGTCTGATTCTGTTCCTGTGCTTCAAGAAACTCCAGTTGTCTGCAAACCATTTGAAGATGCATTTGAGCAGGCCTTCAAGCTGGCCAACATCAATCCTCGAAAGACAGTAAGTACCATTTCAAAAGTACTCAGATGAGATTCAGATTATGTCTGGTATGATTTTTACAGATTGGTTTAAGTTGTTTTTCTTTTTTGACTTGAAGGAAAGTTATAAACATGTTGTGTTAGAAATAATTTCTTTTATTTAAATCAAAAGTTTGTCACAAAATCGAGTCATTCAATCAAAATTTGAAATATAACTTTCAACTTATGATCAGCTATCACTTATATTACTTTTTTTTTCCCTTCAACAAAATGTTATTTTGAAGATTTTTTACCAAACATACAGTGCCAGAATTAACTGTTTTACCAACAGAAATTTCTGTTGGTATTGTAATGTAATTTCCGTTGATAATTAGTTTTTGTCGATGATTTTATCGTCAATGTCCTCACCGATAGAAACACCGACCGTAACTTATAGTTATTTTAACTTTATTTTTCTCACATGTTATTTATAAAATTAATTTTTAAATTATGATTCAAAGTCAGAATTCATGCTGAACATGGCTATTAATAATTCCCTCTTTAAACTACATATCCAAAATATTTGGGGAATTACCTTAACATGTTATCGAGTTTCCAACCCATCTCTAATGTTTAATTACTTTCAATATATCTTTATATTTTAATTCATTCTTCAGTCTATATTTTCATGCAAACCAATGAAAATATATCATGTGAGAGATTCAAATCTAACCTAATTTATTAAAAAAATGAATCAACTTTGCATTTTTTTTATAAGAATAAATCAAAACATAAGAATAGATTGAAAATAATTGAACTTACAAGAGACTATATCTGGAATATAATGATATGTTGAGCTGATTCTCCAAATATTCCTTAATGATCAACATCTTCCATGCCATATGCATAAACAACACTACTGATACTGTATCTCTTTCTGGAGGTGTTCTTCGATGACAGCGTTCGTAATATAAAGACCGGGAAGCTAATGGGCCTGCACACTGTTCTGGTAAATCAAATTTCTTGAGTGATTCTTATCATGTTGTTTACCTTTTGCGATCTCAGAATTTTATGTTTCTATATATATATATATATATATATATATATATATATTCTATAATATATATTCTGACGAATCAGAAATACAACGTGTATATATAGGTGGGCACAGCCAGTAGAATAAATGGAGCTGATTATGCGCTAGAGAGCATTCATAACATGAAGGAAGCATTGTCGGACCTGTGGGAAGCAGAAGATAAGACAGAAGCAAGAAGCTTTGCAGGAAAGGTTTCCATGGAGACAACTGTGACTGCCTAGTTAGCTGATGAATTTGTATCTCTACTTATATATGATCATGATCATGATCAAGATCATGATCAATAAAGCTTTATTTATTTATTTTTCTTGTTTACTGAGTACCTACTCAACTGTGTGGTAAATATGAATTCCACCGGTTCGTCATCGATGTTTCTCGGTTATTATGCCAAAAGAAAACTGAAAAAAAAACCCTACTCATGTGAGCAGAATCTTGTAACAAAGATAGTGTTTTTGAAAGAAAAAAACTTTTTTTTATTTTATTTTATTTTAAATAAAAGTTTTTTAGTATTTTCAAATTATTTTTATGTGTTATGTGTTGATATTAAAAGTGATTTAAAAAAAATATTTTTTATTTTATTTCTAAATAAAACATACTTTAATTAATAACCACAACCACACTTTCAAAACTCCCATAATATTAGAGCAATATTACACTTTACTCTCTTCTCTGCATGAAGAGACTTTTGAACCATAAATAAACAATGAATTCTTGGAACAAAGAATTCATAGTTATTATTTTTCACTACATATTTATTTCTATAATATCTCTTTGTAAAATTATTGTATTTAAAAAAAAATCACTGACTTAACCATTAAAGAGTCCTTAAATCCATTATAGAAGACCTTTTCGCAAGTATCAAACGCCAACCACCTTGGTCAAAACAAGGAGAATGAAATAGATTTCTAGAACCGAGAGATTAACCAAATATTTAAGTCAAATGCCTTGCTCCCAATCTACTTGGATTTTTTTAGGATATCATCAATTGGCATAAACTATGGGAATCAAGCAAAAAGTCATTTTATTTTTATTTCTCAAAAATGAAACCCCAACACAACTACAAATGTGCTAGCAACTACATCTATACCTACACCAATGACTAGTCATCAACTAAGCCAACAATTATGCCTAGGATACGCCCCATGTGGCTACGCTAGCGATTAGGCCTGTGGGGCTATGCTAGTAGCTGCACACGACTACAACCATAACGACCTCTTATGACTACACCCATGGCTATGCCTATGGTTATGTGTTCAGGCTTTGGCCATAAACTACTTATATGGTGCCTTGTACATATAAAAGGTTTCATCGAGATTTGGGGGGTTCTAATGAAAAACAAAAATTCATCAAACACTTATAAAATAGGATGGTAGACAAACCTCTCTGTCATAGTAGATATTTTTAGCCATTTAAATTTTTATAACCCATCAACTAAGAGCAAATTTTTAATCATGTCGAGTTGGTTGCCCAAGGGCGGAGTCAGACCTTGTTAACCATACAAATCTTGGCACTCACTGCATCCCTACACTTGAAAGAGGTTTTCACTAGTGCGAATGCACAATCTTCTTTAAAGAGGTTATATCTAGTGTAATAACACAACTCTTCAAGAGATGGATCATAGAGGATCTTTAGAAATAAATGAATCATCTTAGGATACATTATCCTAGATAAGAAATAAGTTTATTTTGAATTTAAAATAGTCTTATCTCTGACATACATTTTCTATTTACAAATATTCAAATAGGGTTTCTAGACTTACACAACCTCCTACTAAAGGTTTCTCTCTAACGTGATTGCACCACCTCTTTAGAAGAGTTTCTTCTTAATGAAATTGCACAATGTCCTTGAAAGAGGTTCTCTCTAGTGCAATTACACAATTTTTTTGGAAGAGGTTCTCTGTAGTGTAATTGCACAGTTTCTTGGAAGAGGTTATCCATTACATGATTGTACAATATCTTTGATAGGGGTACTCTTAGTGTGTTAGCTCCACCCGTCATGAGAGCTTGAGATATCCAACCTCAACAAAGCAACAATACCCCTATTCTATGACCAAGTATATACCACAAAGGCTAATTGGAACCTACATAACTAACAATACTCCTTGGATAGGCTCATAGACCTTATGTCATCTCCAAGGATGATATTAAATCTCTTATTATCAGGTTTGATCTCTCTCCAATAGAGGGATTTTACACCCCAAATCATCATTAAGGAGGCCACTCACTCTCAACTCTTAAAAATGCAATAACTCTTCGAAGAAAAATCTCACTTGATCTTCATTCTGCAACAACATCACCCTCTTTATATTATTAATGCATGCAAAAGCTAAAGATAACAATTCAACAATGAACACAAAATTATTTTATAGGTGAAAGGGGTTGCAAATAACAACCCCAAATTAGCAAGTTTGTTTTATGAAAATAACATGAAACCTAAAAATAATAAGAAAAATAATAAAAATAATAAAAATGCTAAAATCAGGGCTCTACTGCAAGATTTCTGATATCTAAATATTTGACAGTTCACATAACTATGTAATGGTTATTATAAGGAAAATGGTCTCTAGAATCTCTTGTAAAGTCCACAATCGGATAAATAATTATAGCCTTTTGAGTTGTTTTTCTAGTTTAGCACACCATACCTCTTTTTGAATTTAGACTTATCATAATGATTCATATATTCACTTAGAAATTGTTTAAGTTGTTTCTCCTCTATGAGTTTCTTTATCGATTAGAAAACTTTTCTGAGTATGGTTTGTCTTATGGTTTACCTCTACATACTTGGAGGTTCTTTTTTCAAACATATTGAACACCTCTGCATATAAGTTTTATAGTACATTACATGGGGTCTTCACCAAGCTTCTCATTAAAATAATTAACAAAATCATCTTACTTGATATTTTTATAAGGTTTTGCATATAAATATCATAAAGATTTGGGAGACTACTGGTGAGCCTAAATTTAAAGGCTAGAAAACCTTTGTTTGGACAAAGCCAAGGAAATTTAAAGGCTAATATTTTGGATTCTATTATCTTTGATCCTGTTAAGTGTATAAAATCTCTCTAAATACCCAGCATATTTTCATTCATATTAATATTATGGCATGACTATTTTTTATGAACATTAATACATTTGTTAAAGATATTTTCCATCAGCATTAATACAATTTTCATTAATATTTTTCTTTTTTACTACTACAAGGGCAATATTATATTATATTTTAGCCTCTCCTCTTCAAAAAAAGACTTATAATATATAAATGAAAGATGAATCATTGGAAGAAAGGATTCAGAATCTCTATTCTCTATTGCATATTTATTTGTAGAGTATTTAACTATAAAATTATTGTATTTTTTCTCAAAAAATTATTGACTTAACCATTAGAGAGTCCTCAAATTCATAAAAAAAAAAAAACATTTTTATAGGTATCAGACACCAACCATCACACACCTTAGTTAAAATGAATGAAATATATTTTTAGAACCAAGAGATTAACTAATTATCAAAAACATAAGTATTGCCTACTTGCCTTTTTTGGAACATTATCGGTACACATTCAACACTTTATACTTTTTTTAATTGAAATAAAATTAGTAAAAGAGCTAAAACAGCTAGGCCAGCCACTGTGCACGCACACTCATGTGCACTGTGGACTGACCATTTTCCAACCTTGCTTCGCGCGCGTATGTGCACCTGTCTTTGTTTTTTTTTTTTTTACACAAAGATACTTTTTATAACATCTATGGGGGAAATGACAAAGGAAAGCATGTGGTCGAGTGGCTCTTTGCGCGCTCGAAAATCCAGCGCGTAGGGGCTCGAACCCCTTAGCCAACATTTTGATTTTGGCTTTTTTTTTTGTTTTTTTTTTTCTGAAATACGTTTTTTTGTCCTAGAGAATTGCTTTCCCTTTTTTTTTTCTTTCTTTTGTTTTTATTATTATTATTTTGTTTTTTTTTAAATACATTTTTTTGTCCCAGATAATTGCTTTCCCTTTTTTTTCCTTTTTTTTTTAATTATTATTATTATTATTCTAATGAATGAAAGTGGCTGAAATACGTTTTTTTTGTCCCAGACAATTGCTTTCCTTCTTTTTTTTTTCCCTTTTTTGTTATTATTATTATTATTATTATTATTATTATTATTATTATTATTATTCTAATGAATGAAAGTGGCAGAAATTAGTAAAACAGTAAAAAAAATTGAGCGAAATCCAAGACCAGGCAAATAGAAAACAAATTCAAAATAGAAATTATTAGGAAAAACGTTGCAATTATTTGATAAACATTAAAATCTGTTTTCGTTTATTTTTCACATATTTAAAGAACAGAAACAAATAAAATAACGGTTAAAATAAAAAAAATAGAAAACATATTTTCAAACAGTATTGAATAGTGAAAATTATTTTTTACTCAGCCCGCAACGTAGAACATATATTTTTTAAAATTTTCAAATTAAATAATTTTTTCAGCTACTAATTTTTTTTTTATAATCTATTATATTTTTTTATGTGCTCTTTCTTTAAATTTTTTTATTGGTTTTATTGTCATTATTTTCAAGTTAGATGAATTTTTTTCCCTGATAATTATGTTTTGTTTTTTTTTTGAGTTATTATGATTTTTTTTCTTTTATTTATTTATGTTCTTTATTCATCATTAACACAATAATAATAATAATAATAATAATAATAATAATAATAATAATAATAATAATAATAATAATAATAATAATAATCGAAATCTAAGACCAGGCAAATAGAAAACAAATTCAAAATACAAATTATTAGGAAAAACTTAGCAATTATTTGATAAACATTAAAATCTGTTTTTGTTTATTTTTCACATATTTATAGAACATAAACAAATAAAAATTTCGGTTAAAATAAAAAAACAGAAAACACATTTTCAAACAGTATTGAATACTGAAAATTATTTTTTACTCAGCCCGCAACGTAGAACATATATTTTTTAAAATTTTCAAATTAAATGATTTTTTCAGCTGATAATTTTTTTTTGTTTTATAATCTATTATATTTTTTTATGTGCTCTATCTTTTAATTTTTTTATTGGTTTTATTGTCATTATTTTCAAGTTAGATGAATTTTTTTCCCTGATAATTATGTTTTTTTTTAAAGTTATTATGATTTTTTTTCTTTTATTTATTTCTGTTCTTTATTCATCATCATCAACAACAACAACAACAACAACAACAACAACAACAATAATAATAATATATTCTTTTTCTTGCTTACTCTCTTGTTAATGTTTTTGAGTGTTTTTTCTTTCAGGATAATTTGATAATTTTAATTGTTTTTGCAATAATAGCAATAGTCATTTTGTATCTAATATTACTGGGGATAAAAGACAACTAAAGAATAAAAAATAGACAAATTTACCTAGGTTATCTACAATTAAAAAACGATACAAGTCACTTTTGTCTCGATTACATTGTTCCTTTTAAACGGGAAACAAGTCGTTATTATATGTTTTAATATTTATTGCATATTATTGCCGAAAAATATATAAAGAGAAAAAAAAATGACCTCGGATTTTTTGCAGGAAAAAAATAAATATCAGCATTCTTAAATACATTTATTATAATAATATGATGAATAAATCTTATAAAATAAAACAAATTGGCTGTGAATTTTAATGTTGTGCTCTTTTGTTCAAGTTCATTTTTCTTAAAAAAATAAACAAATTGGATTTTTAATATTTAAGATCTAATATTACACGGGAAAAAAATACAACTCAAAAAAACAAAAGATAAACAAATTTGCCTACATTATCTACAATTAAAAAATATACGAGGCACTTTCCTTTTCGACTACACTGTTCTTTTTAGAAGGCAAATAAGTAATTATAGCACTCAAAAAATTTATATTTCTTTTTTCAAAAAAATTGCAATATTTTTTATTTATAATGTGTCAGATCTAATATTACTGGGGGAAAAAGGCAACTCATATTTTTTTTTTCAAATTTATCTAGGTTATCTACAATTAAAAACATATAAAAATCACTTCCCATTTCGATCACACTATATAGTATGTGAGACTAAGTATATGTGTTTAATATTTATTTAATATTATCGCCTAAAAATATATAGAGAGAGAAAAAAAATGACCTACGATTTCTTGCAAAAAAAAATTAATTTCGGTATTCTTAAATATATTTAATATAATAATATGATGAATAAATCTTATAAAAAAAACTTTGGCTTTGAATTTAAATTTATATTTTAGACTCTTTTTTTTTCCTTTTAAGAAACGGTGACCTTTTTTTCACATGTATTTTTTATTTTTTAGTGTCCAAGTCAGTTGTTCTTTTTTAACCGGGTTTTTTTTTTTTAACCAGAGTATCCGTGACAACAAATTTCTAATAAATCATTTCACCTTCTTAGCAAATTTTCTAACAACTTTTATCAAAAGTTTTTTAGCAATAGCAATATTCAATCACATTTTGGTTGAAAAAAACTATTTTTAACAAATTTTATTAATTACAATTATACTATTTAAATATGAAAATAACAAGATACAACATTTATAAAATCAATTAATTTTTTACATAGATAAAAAAGCCCAGCGGAGCGGGCAAATCGGCTCGTTTGAATCTAAAAGACTCAAGTTTCCTTGATTATAAAATGATAGAATATAATAATCATGCATTATCTTCATGATTTAGATCATGACCTTAAGTTTTTTGGAACATTATCATTATGCACTCGAGAAAATATTTCCCAGTAAATTCAACGATCATGATTCTCTTTTCATTTATTATTTCGGACCTCGTGCCAAATTAAATGAAAAATACTAGAGTTTTTTTTTTAAAAATTGTAGATTTGATAATTTATTTATTTGTGCACTTAAGGCATTACAATTGAAATAATATCTTATAGCCCACTTTGTTCATGTGATCATGCATATCATAATTTTTCAATTAAAATGATTATAATATCTCTGAATCAATCGTTATGCCAAAATGGATATTGATATTTAGGGTTTCAATTATATAACTATGAAGGTTTTGAAAATCACAAATGATGACATCAATCTAAACGGAAACTATCGATGGCTTCCTCTGCTTTTATTATTGCACATGTTTTTCTCGTCCTTCTAGTTGTTGTTGGCAAAGTTGAAAATACGTATGCAAATCACATGCACTTATGTCATTAAACTTGGATGGTAAAAATCAGGTTTCAAATAAAAATTAATTGGATAAAAATTAAACCTAAAATTAAAAGTTTAGTGAGAGTTTTGGATTGTTGGCTTATCTATATTTAAAAGGTATTCGAGAAAATAGTAACAATTATTTTTAAAATGTTTTTTTATTTTAAAAAAATATTTAATATATTAATATATCAAGATAATTTAAAAAAAAACACTTGTAAACCAGGAGAAAGAAAATTAATGAAGGAATGTAAGGGCAAGTCCAATGGCAAGAGCCATTATGGAGAGCCAAATCTTTAAAATGGCTCTTTGAATAGTGTGTATATGACTTTTTTGATGATATGTACTCTAATGGTAAAAGCCATTTTGGAGAACTTTTTTTTTATATTATTTAAAATATAGTGCAATTATTTTTTTATAATTTAATTATATAATTAATAGGAGTAAGTTATATAATTAAATAATTATTTTTGTAAAACACTCTAACAATAAAATTATTATTTATTTAATTATATTTAAATTTTAAAAAATAAATTTAAATATAATTAAAAGACTGCAATATTTGAAATTTGAAATTTAAGCTACTTATTGTATGTTTTTCAAGTAATTTGAATTTTTTTTTATGGTTGTATTTTAAGTTAATTAATTTGTATCTTTTTTTAATGGTTGTTGCCCATTTGCCTCTCCCGTTGGACTTGCTCTAAGGGCATCTCCAGCAGCAGAGGCATCCGGGAAGCCAAAGTCAAAAATTCAAATATTTAGCTTTTTTGGGTTAAATTTCGTCTCCAGCAGAGGAGCCAAGTGATGAGCCAAAATGGCTTCTTCATTTTCTGGAGGCATCCGGGAGCTATTCCCACATATCAAAACCTGCAGAGGCAAATAAAAATGACCGTTGAAATAGATCTGTTGGCCATGCTACAATAAAAAAAACCCAGCAACAAAGAAATTGAAACACACAACACACAACTGATTCAACAAAGCAACATCAACCCAGAATTCAACAATTTTACACCCATCAACACAGCAACCCACAGAATTAAAAAATTGAAAAAACATTTGATTTTGCATCCAATCCGAAGAAGAAAAGTTGGCGAGAAAATACCTTCATCAAAGTTCAAAATCCAACGAGCAGATTGCATCTTCGGTTCCTGTCAAACCTTCTGCCCCAGAATCTTCGGTTTGTTTTCTTAAATTGATATATTTTTTGTTAAGAAATAAAGAAAGATGAAGAAGGGGAGGAAGGATACCATGCATCTGTGACTTAAAAGGAAATGAAGGGAAAAACAAAATACATGAAAAACAAAAGCAGAAATAAAGAAAGATGAAGAAGGGAATATGTTTGGCTTTGTAAAGGAGATGGATCGAAGGGGAGGGTTGACAGATCGATCGAGAGAGAGACGGGGGGGGGGGGGGGGGGGGGGGGGGGGGGATGAAATGGGGTAGGGTTTTTTAGCTTTAAGTTTGAGATGGGGAATGGACGGGTGGGTGGGTATTTATGTTAATTATTATTATATTATAATAATAATTATTATATAATTAGTATTATTAATTATAATAATAGTTAGCATAAAAAAATAATAATTATATTATTGGAGGGTTTTTTAAAAATAATTATTTAATTATATAACTTACTCCTATTAATTGTATAATTAATTGCATAATTAAATTATATACAAAATAATTGCATTACATTAAAATAGTAATATAAAAAAAATGGCTCTCCAAAATGCCTTTTACCATTAAAATGCACACCAAAACCAAAGCTATTTTTACACTACTTAAACATCCATTTTAAAGATTTGGCTCTTCAATATGCCTCTGCTGCTGGAGATGCTCTAAGGAAGGATGTTGCAAAACACTTGCTTTTGTCATCGAAGAAAACAAAATCAAAGCTGGCTAAAGACTAACGATATCAGTAGTTGCTGGTGACAATCATCAGACACGTCAAAGTCTAATGTGACGTTCTTGATTTTATAATGACACGACTAGATCATTCACCTCAAATCATTTTTTTTAACTTACATAATAAATATTAAATTAATTTTAATAAAAAATAATTATTTAGAGATTCACATTATCTATTTTGATGACTTGATAAATTTAAAAATAATTAGTAAAAATATGATTTAATTTATAATAATTCAAAAAAATATTTTCTTTAAAAAATTAATATCAAAATAATAATATATTAAACTAATCTAGTTAACTCAAACTAACTTGTCAAATGTAGTATTCGAATTATTTGACCATGATAACTTCTCTTAAAACATATTGTCAAATCTATTTTTTTATCAACTCAATATTAAAAAGTGAAATAAAAAGATAAAAATAGTTTGAGTCAATAAAATTAACTCACCAAACCCGTTACTTAGGTCATGAGCCAATATAATCTCATGAAAAACAATTTAAAATAAATATTTTTTTCTAATTTTCAATCAATTTAACATTAAATTATAAAGATTATTAATTGTTTCAAATATAGATTGAAAAACATTCTACCATATCTCATTCTTAGTGATTATCTATAATTTTGATTAATTAAACCACAAGCTCGCCGCACAGCAACAACAAAACAAATGAAAAGAAGAATCATTAAACGCTTGAGGTCTTGGTCTAGCAGGAGAAGGAACTTGTTCCTTTTTTCTACAGGTTCAAGCCTCTCTATATATACCTATCACCTTGTGATACCTTACTTGCTTACTGGGTCTGCAAAATATTTAATGAATCTAGAAATTAGTTATAGTACATGTAAACTGACCTGAATACTCTAATTATATATATATATATATATATATATATATATATATATATAAAGTAATTACCAACAACATACCATGTCAACTAACCTCAAAACAATCTATGCCCTCAAGATATTTTATAGAGAAATGTCAAAATTCAAACAAAAAAAAAATAGTAGGGGAAAAAAAAAATCAAGTTCGTATCATCATCATCATCATTCAAAACCAAAACAGCTCATTCTTGTCCAAAAAAGTGGAAGACAGTTAGATTTACTTTGGAAAATTAGCTAATAAATGAAAAGGGGAATCTTGGATCAAAACCTTTAATGCTGGACAACGATGAAAATTGGGTGATCTGCGAAAGAGGGACCAGTCGGTGAAAGAAGAAGAAGAAGAGACGATGTTTTGCTCTCTCTGGCTTTTGTGAGTTTAGAGTTCTTTCGCTCTAAAAAAATCCTAATAACGGACTTTCCTTTTGGGTTAGTCCATTTAAAATGATTGGGCTGGGCCAAACCACGACCTGAACCAGAAGGGAAGAGCTTGATTTGATGCCCTAAAAATTACCAGATCGTTTTCTACGACTCTAGAATTTTTTTTGCTTTCTTTGCTTTCACACAGGTTCAGCGAGAGGGAGACGGAGAAGGAGAGGAAGCTTGTAAGCTTATTGTTATTTTATGCTGTCTTGAAAGAGAACTCAACAGGGAAAATATGGCGAAGCGGGAGCTCTCCAGCACTTTGAAGAACTTGAAGGTAATACAAACTTGTTGTTTCTTCCATTAGTAATAAAAACTAATTCACATTTATTTTTTGTGATTTGAATTGGGTTTAGCTTAAACTAAGCTTGCTTCTTTTTTTTTTTATCTGAATCTGGCATAACTGTTTTGTGAAATATGAATTAGTCAGTACTAAACTTGTTATATTTCGGGTTCTGTTTTGTTGGAATAATAGTTCATGCAAAGAGCTGTTCAGAGAGAGGAGAAAACTAAGAAACAAGAAGAAGAGGTCAAACCTGAAGGGAATTTCTTTTCCCCTGGTATCATTAAGAAGTGGTAATTTTGAGCTGATATACCTATATGTTATGTCTACATGTGCTATTTTTTCCCCTTGAATTCTAATTGGATGTTGATTTTATAGGGTATTGAGTTCATTTTGGTCTGTGCTTTTACTGGATATTTGCATGCTTAAGCATAAACATATGGTGTTCGACTTTGGTTCCTCTTGTTATTTAAAGCTTATTTTATCTGTGGAAACTTTTGGAATGAATAAGTGAATGAACGCAAAGCATTTTATCTAAAATTTCTTAAAAAAAAGATTTTCTTAGAAAAGTTTCTGGTTTTTTGGTTTCTGAATAGCGCTTGTCATTGGTAATATAAAGCACTGGCTGAGAACTTGAGACTTGAGCACCTCTATTTGTTAAATATATGCAACCTGAGTCTTGAACTAGCATTTTGGATGGCCTTGTAATTTAACCAAGGTCGTTTATGTTATTGCTGAATCTTGGTGATACTTACTGTCCAAGTTTAAAGGCTGTTATGTTGCAAATTGAGACCCCTAGGCTCTTAGTTGAGCAGCGCAGATGTTAGCGAGTGACTCTTGATAATACTGATTTATGCTTGGAGGATGTCACTTAGATTGATGTTTTAAACATTTTCAGTGTAGTAGTAATGGAAGGGGATCCTCACCCAGGAGCAGTTTTAGGCCGGATGTCATTTCAAAGTTTCAATCCCTCTGTTGATGTGAGTATGAAGGTCAAGTGACCTGACAATTTTTATTCAATGAATAGTCACTTCCCAAGCTTCTCTTCTGGCATGTACTCACTGCTATCCTCATGTCAAAACCATTATCTTGGTAGAAACTAAACGAAGCAGCATCAAATGAAGCATCTGACGCATGTGCCTCTACTTCCAGCCATCAGAGTGGAAGAACAATTTTTAGGTGGGTAATTTGATTTCTCAAAATTTTGTTTGTTCTATCCTGATCATTGTCCTTCAGTGACTGTAAATTCTACAAAGCAGAGAAAAATATTTGCTTTTGTGAATCTTATACCTGGATGGAAAAGAAAAGAAAAGAAAAGAAAATGTTTTGTTCCCAGGATGAGCAACCAGCAGTTGATACAGGCTGTACATGTGATGCCACTGGAGTGGTCAATTCATAACTTGGAATATCGATTCTAAAGTTTTTATTTGTGATGCTGCAATGCAATAGATTAAATATGTAGCGTCATAGCAAGATTGCACCACAAGACTTCTCATAGTTATTTCAGATGGTAGATGTGATACGATCTGAATTGGGATTGTTTAGTTTGTTCTTTGCATTCACTTGCTAGTTTCCTTTGACTCTCTGATTGAAGGGTGCTCCAATCTAATTTGCATTTCATTCTCTCTATATTTTCAGAGAAAATGAATCATCACCAGACAGAGTAGAGTGCTCATACACTGAGGCAAATGGAGATCATAAAAGAAAACAATCCGAAGTAGCATCTGAAATACACCATCAAAACAAATCACCAAAAATGGTTCAAGATGGTCACCAATCATCACCGAATAGCAATAAAGGCTCCTTCAAGCAGCCAAAGCGTGGTAAGCTGGACTGGAATGTTCTCAGACCAAAAAGTCATCACAATCAAAACAAAAGAGGGTGAGCATTTAGTTGGTCATTCCCTTGCTAAAAAATGAAATTTCTTGTCTCATTAATGTATGGTTGAGCATTTGTTTTTGTAATTGAGTGTACTTATTTAGTGAGTGTTGACTTATACAAAATGAATTAAGAGTTAGTGTAAACTTGTCATATCATTAATGGCCAGATTTTCTTATTGAGCCTTCTGATCTGTTGGCTAAGGAGTTGCCTCCTCGTTCTCTCTAAATTAGTAAACATGAAGGCATGAGTTATTTGTCTTTGTCCAGCCTTCTTTATTGACATGTATATTCGATATGTCACTGGTTGATTGGTGGTTTTTTCTTGCAAATGAAGTTGCACGTACCTCGTATACTTACAAATTGTTTGAGAATCACAGTTTTAGTATGCCAGTGTCCTCCATCAAGCTAGTTTCTGTCAAGTTGATCCTTTAAATTGTGATTCTGCATAATGAATGTCACTTGGGAGGAAACTAGGCAAAGCCATTTCGTTCTGGAAGGAGACCAAATAGGCATGTTCAAATCTCCCAGATAGACTGAAAGTGTTCATTCCAAAGATCACCAATAGTTATGCAATTGTCTCTCTTGGATACACCTCTATGAGCTACCGAGTTTTTCCTCCTTCGAAATTCTTTTGCTTTGGTCTTTGTTGGGAGTCAATCCAGATGCCTATTTGGTACTGGAATAATTTTGTTTGGATGACATGGGATGATTTTTGGGGCTTAAATGCTACAAGGTTTTCCCTGCTGCAGTATTACGGACCATTTTGATATAGAACGATGTATAGTGGGGGATTAGAGGGAGCTTCCTTGGAACATTTGCATGTGTAATGATATGGAGTTTCAGATGCAACTGGATCTCAAGAACCGTGATTCATGTACCATTTGCTGCACAGCATGAACAAATACTGCGGAACAACTAGAGGAAAATATTGCAGAAAGCCAAAAAGTGAAGGGTCAAATCTTTTTTCTGCCTTAAATTCTATGTATCCAACTCCAAAGTAAATTTGTCGCCTCCTTCCAACCCTTTGTAAAGGCTCCAATCCCTGTTGACGTCTGTCATTCTCTTGAATGGGCATTGTAAGCTTTCAGGAAATTAGCAGCTAATGTATCTCTCACCTACAATGGTTGTTTTTCCAACTGTTCTCTCCCTCGCCCTAGCCGAGGTCCACACCAGCTACTATGTTTCGGGCATGGCAATTTGGTGTTTGACTGACAAGGTTGCGCGGTAGAGTGATTAATTGAAAGAATTCTTTTTCTAGTGCCACCCACCGAATGATTGAATGAGTTAACTTAAGCGGCAGACTTTTTTCAAGTATGAGAGCTGAAGTTTTTGACATACAGTTTCTGAAAGGACACAGAAATGGTGTCAACTGAGAATTGGTAGTAAAGTTCAACGAAACAGTATCATTCTTTACTGTTTTTCTTTTTTCCAGTGTTCCCTGATCATTTACCACGGTTCTGTGGAAAAGAATGCCAGATCAGAAAGCTAAACACAAGAAATAAAATGGAAGTTTACAGTGGACTGCAACAAGGATTTTGAATGAATTTTAGTTTGGCTAGAACACGTATGTTACATCACATGAGACCAGGGTGAGGGTAAACCTACGAACAAAATCACCGCTAGGAATTAGGGTATAGATCACATCAATACTAAAAATATCTGACGTTAAATTTAACATATATGATAATGGAGAACAACTTCTAGTAGGATCTAAAAAACCAGTAGTTCTTAATTATTTTTAAGCGTTACTCCTGGACTGGTTTCCAGATTGATAGAGCATAGATTATTCTCCCCTTCCATCCCTGTAGCACCCACTGGCCATCGGCATCAACAACAAAATCTTTATCGTACTCTGATTTCACCACAGATCTCACATCCTTGAAAAGCTCTTTGTCCAATGGAAGTTGAGTGAACCCGGCTCTTAGATTCCTAGACTGCCACTGCTTGTATGTCTCTGGCCTTTCGACTCTTGCTTTACCCTCACATGCGATCACATTGGTAATATCTCGTCCGTACTGCTCTTTTTCAAACAGCATCCTGTGTTCATCTTTGCGAGACACAGTGGCCTCGAACATATCAAACAATGATGAGAAGTGGTAGAGTGCCTCTCGAAACCGAGTGACAAAGAACGGCGCATTGAAATTACCATTTACAACCCCGTGGATAAACATGTCCGGTTTGATCTCGTTGATCAATTTCAGAACAGCATCCCTTGCACTGTTCTCCACAATCGTGTCGTCCGGGAGGTTCCTTAGCCGATATAGACAGTTGACAACAACCTTCTCGTCTTTGTCAATTTTGAGATCCTCGTATCTGATGGTTTCCCATTTCTGCGCTATGGCAATATACTCAAAAGGGACTTTAAACCTCTCGCAGTACCTTTCTAAGCGACGGCCTGTCTCCTCGACCCTTTCTGCAGGCCGGAAACCAGGTTGAGGAAGCTCAATTCCTGTGATACGTAGCTTGGGAGGTCCGCCAGGCCTCTCTGAGAGACGCTGGATCAGGCAAGGCCATTGAAAACCATAGAGAATACCAAAATCAATGATGTGTAGTCTTGTTGCTTTCTTTTCTAGTTTCAGAATTGTCCTGTTGGCAAAGAAATTAGACATCCTTTTGAACGGGCATGCTCTGACATATACCTGGTAAGCTTTCAAGATGTCAGCTGCTGATGTTCTGGGGCTTACAAATAGTGTAAATGCTGGTGTCGCGGTGCCTGCTAATCGTGTATCGAGGGCATCGGCGAAGTAATGCGCCAATCTTTGGTTTGCATCGCCATGTGGAGAAGAGTGTTGCCTAATCTGCTGAAGAAGCTCACTCGCAGTCCTTTGATCACCAATTGCCACAGCTTGTGCGCATTGGATGAGGAGAGAGCTCGAATCCACAACTTCTCCTTTCTTTCCTCTTTTCTTTCCTCGTGCTGTTCTGCCATTAGACCCTTTTCTCTGCTCATTCCCAGCTGCTCCATTTTGTGAATTTCCCAGAAGAGAACATGAAGTAGACTCATTTTGTCCAACTGAACAAAGCAATACCTCATCGAGTAACTCTGACAGCTCAGAATCTGCAGGAGAAAGTGCAGACTGCTTCTTGCTCCTCTCTTCTTCTAAACCATCACTGTCTTCGCGCTGATGATTTTTTCTTCCCCGTGAACTATTTGGTGAGTGTTCTCCGTCGTCCTTGTCCGGAGGGTTGGAGGAGTTGCTCGCTGAAGATGCCATCAAATAATCATTGCCTGAAAGAAAACTGTCCGCATCTCCGCCCCCTTTGCTGAGCACCTCAAAAGGGTGCACCGGACTGTGGAGATCTGGTCCTAGAAGGGTTCTTTCGAGGGGGAGAACTGGAGAGGCTTGCGCTTGATAGAAGTCTAAATCAGATTGATCAAAAACCCAATCGGATTTTTCAACCAGGTTATTACCAGGAGGATAGCTTTTGCTGCTATCAACACCGCTCCTCCAAGTGAAACCATTACCCGGGCTTTCAAAATTTTGATCGAAACAAGAACGAATCTGATTCGACGAGTGGGGGTATTCCTGACCAAGGACATCATAGAAGGATTTCTCAGCAGCCTGGAGGGCTAAACAGTCCTGCAACATACAGGTCTTACCCTCCAAATCCTCCTCCAAAAGCACATCACTTATGAACTTGAGAGTAACATTATTGCTAGGACCATAACTTTCAGAGCTTGAACTTGAAGATGAAGATGGCGATGCTGAGTCATTAGGAGGTTCAGGATTGGAAGAGTTAAAAGAAGGATTTGGATCACTCATGGTATCGTTGAGTTTATACCCATCAAAACGATTCCTATTTGGAGAGAAAGAAACCGAGGCATGGTCAAACATGAATCTGTTCAAGGAATTTGGGCATTCTTGTAAAAGGGTATCCATGAACAATATGAGGAAATTAATAGAAAACAAGACAAGAAACTTAATGGCTCAGGATCTAATCAAAAGCCAACAGTCCTGCAGAGGAATCAATAAAAAATCAACAGTCCTGCAGAAAAAAATCAAAAGATCGATATGCAGGCAGAGGATAGGCGTGGAAAACTGGAGTGTACCTGAGTGAAACCAAGGTGTCTTTCTTCCTTAGCAGGAGTTCACACGCGTTTATTTAAAGGAGAATGGTGAGACGAGTCATTTTTTTAAGTCTTAGAATACTGATTATTGCAGTTTCCAGGAAGGTGAGGGAAGAAGGGTCGACGCCGCCGCCACATCAACACTAGATTTGTGTGTCAGAGATTAGTGTTAGACTGTTCCGAAAAGATAAGGGTTCTGCGCTAGAATCTGTTAAAACATATGATTTGGGGACCAAGTTATAACAGTGGTCCAAAGGTGGTCATTGGTTTACAAGTGGGGTTCCTTTTATAATTATTAATGCTTGTCCAGCAAGGCTTTGACTAGATCTATGAATGTGAAAGCAAAGCATGCTCTCTCTCTCCTCTCTCAGCATGCTCTCTCTCTCTCTCTCTCTCTCTCTATATATATATATAAAGGATGCCCTTTTTTCAAACGTTGTTAATTAAGTATAAGGTTTCTGAATTTTATTCAGACTCAAAAGCCAACGCTGTAGACACTGATGTTTTATGATGGACACCATCTCTGCAATTTGTTGTTTTTCTACATGCAAAATGCTTATTGGAAAGATTGAGTAAAATATTTTCATGGTTTTATGAGATGGTATGTCCACTATTCATTAAAAAAGAAGAAAACTATCATGTCGACGTTAGAAACAGGGGGGAGACGACCATTTCCAACCGTGAGGGGTCCAGGTATTCCCGATGTTTGGATAATTTTACATTTTAGTCTAGAAATTTAAATGTTTTTAATTGCATCAATTTTATATGTTGACTTTCAAAAACCAAAGTGTTTTCTCATTCCCTAAGGTTTTGGTCCTGCCCCTTCAAAATAAATATTGAATTTAAAGATTACAAGCACTGAAGCTTAAGATCTTTAAATATAAAAAGCGCAGAGGGTATAATGCTTGATGAACAAGCAAGTAAATATTATTGTTCAAATCACTTTCTTGGGTGAGATTCCGAGTAAATGGTCATTTTTTTTACTTTTCTATCGATGAGTGGATTGAATATTCCTCCTCCGTCCACACCACGAGCACACCTCACGCCACCATCAAACACACACGTGCGTGAGGGGTTTCGAGCACACGAGTCCACCCACAAACACAACGTTATCTTTTTATTTATTTTTGTTAATCCAGGAACTCCTCCATTTATTTTGTCATTGTGTACTTCATGATTGTTTTTCAATCCAACTACACATTGATACTTGAGTCTGTATGTGAATTATTTTTGTTTTGAGAGATAGATCGATGCTAATTTGATGATTAATTACATATATATATATATATATATATATATATAGAGAGAGAGAGAGAGAGAGAGAGAGAGAGAGAGAGAGAGAGATTTATACATTGGAAATCTGGTTTGGGCTAGCCGAAACAATAAGTTGTATTACCATCGATGGCCAGACTCGTATAACAAGTATCGTATGTTTACATGAGGTGTTAGGGTTAAAAATTCACTATTTAGCTATTTTGTTAAGGGTTGCTAGAAAACCAATATATATTGGTCTTATCAAAGGTTCAGAGTGGTTGTGGTTACGGAGGTGTTAGCACCTCCAATACATGAGGTAAGTTGTTTTGCAAAATTTTAATGTGGTTAAGAATTTGGTAGTTTCCTAGTTAGTAATTTGTTTGTGATTTAAATTTATTTGTTGAATAAATATTACTTTTTTTTTTTAATTTGTTATGGGCTTGTATACCCATACAAATTTTCATTTGAAAAACATGTTCTTGCAGGTGTCATGATAGGATTCACCTATGATGGATGAGTTTCTTTTATCTATTGTGATAAAATATATACCCAAGTAAAATTGATGAATATTTACAATAACTCTAAAATTTTTACAGTTAGTTACTAATATTTTAAATACTATTCTATTTGTAGGTTCAATATTAATATCAAAGTATTTACTCATAATTCTCATGGATTAAGAGAGAGTTGCTGTTTTTTTTTTTGAAATATTGGCTAAATTCTCATGGATTTAATAAACTTGTTATTAAAATCTTGAAACACATGCAAAACTTATGTTAAAAAACATTTATTTTTGGTCAAACATGAATTTATTTTTTGAAATATTTGGTCATAAGCAACAAGTAAAAACAATATTTAAAAAACTATATTTTTTAATATTTTCTATTATTTTTATATTTTTGTAAGGTCATGTTTGACAAAACTACTTTTAACTAAGAAAATATATAAAAAAAAACTTCTCAAACAGGTTTAAGGAAGCTAAAAAAAACTTAACACATAAAAAGAGGGGAAACCAAACAGGGCTTTAAGGATGGGTCAAGTCGACCGTGTTGACTCAACTAAGTCAAATCAATTGGGTTGACTCAACAAAGTTGACTTGGTCGAGTTAACTAAAAAACAAATCAAAAACAAAAATGAATTAACTTTAACAGAAAACGTAAAACCTTAAAAAGAATTCAACCAAAACGAATCAAACTCCTAAAATGAAGAGCGCAAATAACATTTAATGTAAAACCTAATAATGTGAATGCCAATCTAGATTAGTTTTTGAGAAAAGAAAAGTATAATTATGTTCACAGTCAAGCACCGATAAAAAATCAAAGTTCTATAAGCATAAACTTTTACTCAAGAACACGATTTGACAAAAAAAAGTTTTGCTTCTAAACCAAAATCTAAGATTAATATCCTAAAATAGGTTTTCTATATGGCAAAGCAACTTAGATTATCTAATGATGAGGGCCTATGAACATGCATAAATCATAATTTAAACAAAAAGCCTTAAACTAACACCTAAAGCAATGTTAAACCGACAAAAAAAAACAGCCCGAATTTACCCATAAATACAATAGTTGGACTAAAACCTAGAACAAGCTTCTTAGACCTCTAACCCAACCTTTTTAAGTTTCATCAAACCACATCATCACTTCTTAACATAATTAAAACAAGACGGACTAAACAAAAACAAAAACAAAATCAAAATCAAGATCATGCTTCAAAACTATATTATTAACTCAAAATTTATGGCATGATTGGATAAATTAAGTTCTAAAATATACATTATACCACCTTCTAAGGCTAAACATAACTTAATGACCTAACAATATGTATAAATTAAACATCAAAACATTAACAACTACCAACCATAATGGATAAATTCTAATCTAAATAATTATAGCATGCTAAAATCAAAATTCAAAAATATTAACACTTTACATTCAAACAAAGAAAAGAATCAATCTAGCATGCCATAAGGACTTCACCCTTAAGGTCTCTAAGGATATACCTTCTCAACTTTGCTATTTTCAAGCAATGATTGGATTGCAACGCATTTTTCTCCAAAATTAACACTAACCAAAATTCCTTCTCTTTTTTCATCCCTCTCTTCCTTAATGATTGCCTTTGTCTTTTATAGGCTAAACTTATAGCTCTAACAAATGAAAACCTTGCTGATTTTTTTTTTGACTCAAATAGTTTTGTAACAAACTTGGAGGTCAATAAGAAGGTTTTTTAACCTTTGGATCTTAAGAGAATGATTTTAAATTGTTGATAAAGGCCTTCAACAAGGTGTTTAGGTATGAAAACGAAATGAGTTTAATTGGTTTTGTACAAGTTGGTGTCTTAGTAAAGGCTTATTGAGTTAGTTATTTTCGTGATTTTGTCTAAGCGACTCTGATATAATTGTTGTCTGAGACCATTTGAGCTTGATAGAAGAGGTGTATATCTTTCTATTGGATCTATTATTGCTTAACTTGAAGTCTTATAGCTCATTATTTATTTGCTTAAATGTGTCAACCTAATCAACATTTCACTTGAACAAGTAGTGAAAACTAATTAGGGATAAAATGTTAAAATGATTAATAGAAAATATAGGACATGGATGTTTGACTTCAAAGTAATAGGGTTGTATAAGGGATGTTTCTAAGTTGAGTGGTGGTAGTAAGGGATGTCACTTTTGATGACTTGAAAATGCTTTCCCGATCAGCCAAAATTTGAAAAAAAGTGTTATTAAATTAATTCAGCTTATCATATTCATCCAAGTTAATAACTTGATTCTCATAATTGTTTTGCTGTTTTAAAAATACTAGTATTGTCAGTATATTTTTTTTTACTATATTAGAAAAATATTGTATACTTATAGTCACCTATATAGTAAAACTCTAAAACTCGTATCATCTCTCTCTTCTAAAAGTTAAAAACTAGTAATGAGACTCAAACTTAATATATTAGGCCGAGGAGTCTTACTCTACTCTTTATCACTTAAACCCATGCCCCTTGCAAGACCATGTTGAAGTCAACTCTTAGGATAGGAGGAACAAAAAAAAAACAAAAAAAACAAATCAAGTGAAAATTTATGACATATTTATCCACTAAGTATCACCAACTTATCAATTAAATTGGCAAAAAAAAAAAAAACCTTTTCTCAATTAATTCTTGTTCTCCAAGTCTGCTATCAACTCATAACGAAAAACGTAAATATAGTAAAATGATATTCATTTTTTTTTCTTCACAAGTTTTAGTTAAGAAATATAAAATATTCATTCTTAACTTAATTACTATATATGAAGATGAATCAAGCATAAATAAGTTTCAATAGGTTCAAAATATTTTTAAACTTACAACTATATATTTTTAAATTCAATCTTATTTTTCTTGGAATAATAGTTATTTCTCTCTTTTTTTGGAAGTGAGGAAATCCCCGGAAATTGCACTTTATGAGCCTTGTGAGCGAGTAAAACCTCAGTTGTCCCAGACTCTTATAGGAAATGCACGCCCTGACTCGAACTCGAAACTTATTGTGCAGATCATAAACTCTCTATTATTACGACATATTCTCTTTGGGATGTTATTTCTCATATTGCACATAGTATTTATTGGTTTCAATAATTTGTTGCATATTTACTCAGGAATTCATATGTTCATGGTTCATAATTCAGATTCCAAAATCAAAACACCGAAATTATTCACTAATAGAAGACAATGAGGCATATTCAAACGGGCTGGCCAATGATTTAGTACTAATGATATCAGATGCACAGAAAACCACTGAAAGAGAGGACGGTTATAGCTGCTCAACATAAAAGTATAAGAAGTAAAGCATAGTTTTACTTGTGAAGAAGAAGAAGAAAACATCATAGTTTTTATGGGGTTACTCCTGGACAGGTTTCCAAGCTGAAATAGCATGGAATATTTTCCCCTTCCATCCAAGAAGTAGCCATTGTCCATCCTCATCGACGATAAAATCTTTATGGTAATCGGGTTTAATGCTCTTCACTTTTTTTATGACGCTTTGATGTAATGGGATCTGCCTAAATCCCATCCTCAAACTCCTCATCCGCCATTGCTTGTATGTCTCTGGCCTTTCAATCCTTTCTGCACCCTCACAGGCTACCACATTCATAGCATCCCTTCCGATCATTTCTCTCTCGAACACCAATCTTTCTTGATCTTCTCGAGGTGCATTAGCTTCGAGCATATCAAAATATGCAGAGTAATGGAACAATGCTTCCCGGAACCTTGTGACAAAGAAAGGCGCGTTGAAAGAGCCATTACGCACTCCATGGAGGAATACATCAGGATTGATTCTCTTGATCAGTTTAAGAACAGCATCCCTAGGGCTGTTCTGTACCACTGTGTCGTCAGGCAAGTTCTTCAATCTGTCCATACAGTTGACAACAATCACCTCATCTCGATCCCTGTCGATCTTGAGATCCTCATATTGAATAGTTTCCCATTTCTGGGCTATGGCATCGTACTCAAACGGAACATTCATTCTGTCAGCCAATCTTTTTAAACGACGGCCAGTCTCTTCAATCCTTTCTGCAGGCCGAAAACCTGGCTGGGGAAGCTCGATTCCCGTAATTCGAATCCTGGGAGGTCCACCAGGCCTTAATGACTGACGATAGATAAAGCAAGGCCATTGAAATCCATAGCTGATGCCAAAATCAATGATGTGCACGCTTGCTGCCTTATCGGCTACTCTCGCAATTGTTCTGCTTCCACACAAGTTTGTCATCTTCCTGAAAGGACATATTGTAACATAAAGCTCGTAAGCTTTCAGGATCTCAGCAGCTGTTGACGAATTCTGTGTAACATGTCCAGAAAGTAACATTCCAGTGCCGGCAAGGCGTGCCTCGAGGCCATTAGCGAAATAATGTGCCAATCTTTGATTTGCATCCCCAAAAGGAGAAGAATGTTGCCTAATCTGTTTTAATTTCGCACTTGCTGTCTTTCGATCACCGCTTCCAGCAGCTTCTGCACAAAGAATTAGCTGAGTCCACATGTCCGCCTCTCTTTTACTGGCCAGTGTTCTCATGCGCACACGAGATGCTGCCAGCTGCTCATCATGCAGAAACTTATTGTACGCTGCAATTCGTGAAATATCATGCAGAGGACATGGTATGGGCACTCCATTCTCAATACTGTGCAGAAAGGCATCATCGAGAAGCTCCAGGTGTGTGGAGTCTGAGATCGAATGTTGCTTCTTGCCCCTCCCTTCTTCTAAGTAGGCATTACTGTCATATTGATAATTTGATGAGTAGTTCTTTCCATTGTTCTGGATTCTGTCTGCCACCACCTCTTCTTCTGGCTCTGGAGGATCCGGTGCCTTCCTCATTGAAGAAAAATTCTCAGAGTGACTATATGGTAGGAGCTTGTCAGAATTTCCCGTTACACCATTGAACTGCCTAAAGGATTGGATTTCTGTATGAACATCCGGAATCACAAAGACGTTTTCAGGAGAGTAAAACGACTGTAAAACAGATGATTGACCACTTCTAGTTGAAGAGAAATTTTCATCTGGGCTCTCATTGATTCGAGCCAAACAAGGAGGAAAGTGGTCCGAAGGTGGAGACTCTTCTCCGAGGACATCATAAAGAGACTTTTCAGCAGCTTGGAGAGCGAGACAGTCCTGTAGCATACAGGTTTTATCTCCCAGATCGTCTTCCATTAATATGTCATGTATGTACTTCAAAACAGCATGAGAGAAGTCATTCGTCTCACTGTTATATGCAGTGTCTTCATCTGAGCTAGACCCTAAAGAAGGATTCTCGGTAGGAGATTGTAAAATGTTTGGAGAAGATGGTGGTTCCATGGAATCAATCACCATTAGAATGGAAATCAGATGTGCTAAACCCTTATCCGATTATCGAACTAGAAAGAGGGAAATATGATTCTGAGAACACAAATTTTAGAACTGATGGGTAAGAAGCTAGATCAAGTAGATTGCAAGTGCTAGGAAATATTATTGGGAAATAATGATTGGGAAGATTGTTTATTGAAAGTTGTTTTAGCACACATCAAAGAAAAATGGCATTTTACACGATGCCTTCTCGAAAATGGAAAAAGGTTGTTTATTGAAAGCAAAACTGGAGGCTTGGAGCCTATTTTCACGGCAGTAATCTTTGTGGGAGAGAAGGATAGGTACAATGAAAACTAAAACTAAATTTTAAAAACTAGCATATTCACGGAGATATTTTACAAATTTATTTTTTAAAACATAATAAAACCCTTTAGAATTGCTTTAACTTACACAAGACTTTGTTCAATTTTAAAACCATATCTTCAGTCCCCTCACTTCATATCCCATAAGTTGCTTAATAAAAATCTTCTCCTCAAGAAGGTCATTTAGAAATTTTAATTGGACATTTATTTGATAGATTTTTCATCTATGTCATGCAGCTGTAGCAATGATTAATCAATTAGTCTTTAATCTAGCCACTAGAGCAAATATTTCATCTTAATCAATATGTTGCTTTTAACTATAGTCATTTGTCACTTATCTTGCCTTATATCTCTTACTTCTCGTTTGTCATTCTATTTTTTTTTCTTGTAGATCCACTTGACACCGATTGGTTTTTTCTCTTAGTCTAAAAACTAATTTTCATGTCATTTTTCTTAATTGATACAATATTCTCATTCATAGCAAACTAGTTTCTTCAAACACAATAGAATCACATGTAGCAAGGTGATAATATAGTGTTACATCATTATCAATATGATTAGTTACCTTATATATGTCATAAAAGCTCATCAACCCTTATGGTAGACTTGGTGGGTTGTCACTACTTGAACTCCCACTAGAAAAAGAAGATGAAGTTAAGTTCATTGGTATTTATAAAGGTATAATTGGTTTTGATGATCTTCATATCCCTCATCCTCTTCAACAAAAACTTGTAAAAAAATCATTTTTCTCATTATGATTTACCTTCCAGTCTCATACTTCTTTTTTATTGAACTCAACATCTCTGGTAATCACTATATTTTCTTCATCAGGGTAATAAAGTTTGTATCCTTTGGACTTTTGATCATAGCCTACAAAAATCATCATTTTGTTAATATCATCTAGTTTGGTACTTTGTCATCTATATATACATAGCGAATGCCTCTAAAAAACTTTCAAATTAGTAATATTTGACTTCTCTTCACTTCATGCCTTTTTTTGTAGTCATGTTAGATCGTCCAATGGCAAAATCCATTTTGGAGAGCCAAATCTCTAAAATGATTTTTTGAATAGTGTATATATGGTTTTTTTTTATGTGTACACCAATGGTAAGAACCATTTTGGAGAGCTATTTTTTAAATTATTTTAAATATAGTACAATTATTTTGTATGTAGTTTAATTATACAATTAATAAGAGTAAGCTATATAATTAAATAGTTTCTTTTAAAAAAACCCTCCAACAATATAATTATTAATTTTGTATATAATTTTTACTCTCTTGTTGAGGTATTTTTGAATAAAAACAAAAACAAATATTTTTGATATAGTTATATTATTTTCTTATTTTCTACTATATATATATATATATATATATATATGTCCCCCTACATAAAAAAAACTCTCTCAACCCCACACCCCCACACAGAACAACACTCCCCTAACCTTTCCCCCCTCCCCACACACAGATAGCCCATTGCCCCCCCCCCCCCCCCCCCCCCCCCCCCCCCTCTCCTCAACCTCAAGTACTCCCTTCTCCCCTAACCCGCCCCCCTCCCACCCATGCACAAACACCCCCCACCCCCCACACCCCATCTTCCCCAGACCAAGGTATGAGTTTTTTTTCTTATCTATGTTTGTACTTTTTAATTTTTTTAATTTTTTGCTTCTCTCTCAAAATATGTAGGAATGGTTTCGGAGGTAAAAAAAAATAGTCATTTTGATTACCCGGATGACTCTCCCGTTGGAGACATCTAAAAGAACGAAAATAGCCAAAAACTCAAAAAATTGGCTTTGCCTGCTAGGATGGCTCTTCCATTGGACTTGCCCTTATTCAAGCTTTTAATAGAATATTTATTTGACAAGTAGACAACATAATTTATAGCTTTAACCCAAAACATTTTAGAAATCTTCTTAGTTTTAAGCATGATTTTTACCATGTTACCTTTTTAATATTCTTTCTCTGCATCACTCATTTTATTATGGTGATCTACACATTGTTAGGATTTTTTTTATGTCATGATTTTCACCAAACTTCTTAAATTCATTACAACAAAATTCACCCCCTATCCATCCTAAGTGATTTTATAGTACAACCATTTTGTTTTCAGCATACTTTAAACTTGTTAAAATAATTAAATACATTATATTTTTTTTAAAGGTATACACATGTTTTATACTATAATCATCAATAAAAGTAGAAAGTACAAGTTCTTACCTCATGAGCATGGATGGATAGAACCACAAACACCTGTATGTATCTCTTAAAAGGGTTGACTTGCTTTTGATGTAGATTTTTTGGAAAGATCTTGTGGAATTGTTTGCTCACTAACATCTTTCATATAATTAATTTAGATGTTCAATGGATGATAAACCTCTCAACATCTCCTTTTATGTCATCATCTTCAAGTTATCAAAGTTTACACGTCAAAACCAAGTCTCATCCTTCACGTACACCTTTGGGAATTTAGGCACACATGTCTATATGTTTAACAAGAACATTCAATTATTTGTCACGGTTACCTTTGTAATCATAGCTTCATGAATATCCATTTATCGAACTAGAAAGAGGAAAACGTAGAATGAATACACCTTATCTGGGATGACCGAATGAAATATGATTATGAGAAAACAAATTTTAGAATTGATGGGTAAGAAGCTAGATCAAGTAGATTGCAAGTGCTAGGAAATATTATGGGGAAATAAAGATTCAGAAGATTATAAGTAATAGGAAAAAGAGGTGTTTTAGCACATATCAAAGAAAAATGGCATTTTACACGATACCTTCTCTAAAATGGGAAAAAATTGTTTATTGAAAGAAAAACTAGAGGGCTTAGAGCCTATTTTCTAAGTAGTAACCTTAGTGGAAGAGAAGGAAGGTACAATAAAAACTAACTTTTAAAAAATAGCATATTTATGGAGATTTTTACAAATTTATTTTCAAATAAATATTCATCAATGTGATTGTATAAAACCCTTGAGAGTTGCTTTAACTCACACAAGGTTTTGTTCAATTTTAAAACCATATCTTCAGTCCTCTCACTTCATATCCCATAAGTTGCTTAATATAAATCTTCTCCTCAAGAAGGTCATATAGAAACTTTAATTGGACATTTATTTGATAGATTTTTCATTTATGTCGAGCAGTTATAGCAATGATTAATCAATTAGTCTTTAATCTAACCACTAGAGCAAATATTTTATCATAATCAATCTGTTGCTTTTAACTATAGTCATTTGTCATTAATCTTGCCATATATCTCTTACTTCTCATTTGGCATTATTATTTTTTTTTTTTTGTAGATCCACATGACACCTATTGGTTTTTTCTCTTAGTCTAAAAACCAATTTTCATATGTCATTGTTCTTAATTGATACAATATTCTGATTCATAACAAACTAGTTTCTTCAAACATAATAGAAAGCCATAGTGTAAAAATAAAAACATGTGTATATTTTGTACTTATTATTGACCAATTTTTTATTCAGTCAACCGATTGACCTATTGAGGCTACTTTAATATCCTCTTACAAATCTACCTCCTCTTCATTTGTCTTTTTCATGTTCTTTACCCCATTGAGTATATATCGAGAACCATCTTTTGTAGATAGTTTTAATAATAATACTTGTGCATCTATGTCTCATCAACTATTTCTTCATGGGCTTGTAGTTTTCCCATGAAACTTTGAATTGTATGAAGGTCTATATTTTGTGACTTCTTTATTACAACCACAACATAAGCCAACTTCTTTTGTAGTAAGTTTATTATCTTTTTTACCACATGTGTCTCTTCCATCTTCTGCTCATATTTTTTTATTTGATTGTATATCGATAATACTCTAGCAAAGTAATCTTAAAATATTATGTGATTCAAGCATATATAACTTCTTATAGTCATATTGTAACTTTTATTTACTTACCTTTCTTATATTTTCAGCTTCTTGGTTAAATTGTTGTAAGACTTTCCATGTTTACATGGCAGTGGTGGTTTTGGACACTATCTCAAAACTATCAATATCTAGATAATGATGGATGATTGTGAGTGTTTGTTGAGCTTTCATTTAGGCTTTTTACACGATCTCCTTTTGGGCTAAAATCAATGTTACTCCTTCCATAATCTCTTCAAAATCTTTTTCTACCATTTCTCAAATATCATAAGAACCTAGCCAAACTTTTACTCTAATACACTGAGTCTTCTGATTGTTTTTTTATTAAAAAGGATATTGAAGTGGAAAGTTTGAATTGATCATCTCATATAATCAAGCACAAACTCTAATACCACTTGTTAAAAGAGAATAATATGTGTGGTAAAAACTAAACTTAAAAAGCAAAGTTAAGGAACAAAGAAAATTCAAGAAGAATCGTATTTTTAAAAAAAATATAAACATTATGAACTCTTATTTATACATTTCTAAGTTTATGAATTATGTACATTAATACAAGTCTATTTATAGACATTAAATCTTAGACAAATAAACTAGTAAGAAAAAAAAATCATAGTTTGATAAGAACAGGCATTCAGCCGATTGAATTAATCAATTATCTTTTAACTAGAAAATCAATTCAATTAAATCAACCGGTCAACGTATCCTCATCCCACAAAAAAAAAGGTTCCTAGAAAGTCAAATATCAAATTTAATTTTCAGCAACCCTGAATTGCTTGGAAACTTCGCGCGCTTTAGTTTTGATCGAGAGGCATACATGACTCCAGAAGACTTGAATTATGATGCACGGGAGATTTGGACTGTCTTGTCCACCGCCATATTTGTGTGGCACATATATATATATATATATATATATATAGATATAGATATATATATATATAGATATATATATATATATAGATATATAAATCTTTTGTCGTATTACTTGTCCCATAATTCTGACCAATCATGGAAGCATTCAATTCAACACAATCGACAGAATCTTTGTTTGATTAATGGCAGGATTCCGCCATGTTCTATGTTTTAATTATTAAATCATTAGAATTATTTGATGATGACGACAAGCACATTTAAGACAAGAACAAAGTTTGAATCTCATCCTGTGTCTCTTTGATAAATGAAAGGGTAGCACTATTCATTCTTTCTTAAAATTTACATGCTGGAGTTTCTTGTAAAACAAATAACAATAACACTTTTTTTCGAGAATATTTCAAACGGAATTTGAGTAAAATCACTTTCTTTTTTCTAAAACTACCGATGATATTACTCAGGGCTGTATTATTCAGAGCTGTCGGCTTTTGATAAGCATGGTGATTTCGAAGGAAATTTGATTGTGATTGTTTTTTAATTGATTTTTTATTTAGAAAAATTTTCAAACTATATATTTTTTATTTTTTTAAAATTTTTTTATCATTATCAAATCAAAATAATCTAACCTGAGAGGTCCTGACAGAGCGGTTAGGCGCGCTCTCGTCGGTAATGAGGTCTGGGGTTCGACCCCTCTCTTCGTCTGCAGCCGGTCTCTTGGGGAGCTCTTGCCACCCGGAGCGAAGGGATTAGTACAGGCGAAGCCTGGGATACCCTGGTTATACAAAAAAAATCAAAATAATCTAAAATTACTAAAAAATATATATATATTTTTTTTCAAAAATATTTTAAAAATACATTGTCAAATAAACACTTTAGCTTTCACGACTTTTCAAAGAAAAAAAAGGCTCTATAGACTAGTCAATGGGAATCAAGTACCTTCTACACAAGTTTTTTTTCAAAAAAATAACATAATTAATAATTATTTTAATGTATTTTTAAACAAAAAAAATATTTTAAAAAATAATAACTATTACAATATTAAACACCCTATTTAAATCTTTTAAGGGAGTAACACTCTCATTTACGTTGTAGAAGCAAAGTTGTCAATTCTGTTTTGGTTGGTGTTTTGTTTTTTCAAATGAAATGAAATGTTTTGTTTTTGAAGTGTTTCGGCGTGCCTTTTCAGGGTTATACTATTTATGAATATGTGTGTGTGTATAATTAAATATATTAATTCAAAATAAAAATATTTCAAATCCAAAAATAAAATTATTTAAAATTATGCAATTTAATCTAAAAAAACACAATAGAATAATTTTTCTAAGCAAAATTAAAACATTTATAATATTATGAAAATGTCATCATCAATCTTGCAAGGTCATTACACTCTCTGATTGCTCAGAAATTTTAATATGATATATATAAATATGTCAAAAGACTCCTCATAAAATTTCATCTCAATCTAACGGTCGGATTAAAAAATATGATTGATATTGTAAAATTATTTATTATTTAAAAAAATACTATTTAGCAGAAACAGAACGCGGGGAACAAAACCGAAATATTTCAGCTGAAATTTAGGTGAAATTTTCAAAACACCAAAATTTTAAATAAAACAAAACAAAATTAACAACAATCGGCTAAAAGCACCAAGGAGAAGAAATGGGGAAATGAGGTTGATTTGCTCGCAATAATGTAACCCTTTGTATTTTTTTAGGGATGGCGCTCGCAACCATTTAAATAAAATATATTGTTAAATAAAATATGTTTTTAAAGTGTGTTAATTTGTTTATATATATAATTATGTTATTTTTATTATAAAAAAATAACCTCCTAGTACAATCTCGAAATGACCCGGCCGCCAGTCTCCAAGTCCCGCGTAGAACAATCTCAAAATGACTGGAGCCGCCGGTCTCCGACTCCTTCTGTCCCCGTCATTTTCTGTGCTATCTGGAGAATGGCCCGTGGTATCAGTTTGACTTTTCTTTTTTCTTTTTCATCCCTTCCAGCCCTAGCCCTAGCCCTAGTAGGATGTTAGTATGAAAATATAGTTTTAATTTTTATAAAAATTTGTGAGGGTAATTAGTCGGGGCAAACGATAGATAGGTTAAATATAAATCAAACATGTTACAAATGAATATTAAAAGGATTTATTGTTTCATCTAATTTCAGATTATAATATATTTGAGAAGCATTTTATCATCTCATTTGATTTAAAATTTTAAATTAACTTAAGATATAAAAGTATAATTTCTAAAACAAATTGAGACCAAATAGCACCATTTCTTTACTTTATTAAACTATGGTTTGCTTGATATTACATTTTAAAAATATTTTTAAAAAATAATTTTTTTATTTTTAATTAAAAAAAATTAATATTTTTAGATCATTTTATATGTTGATATCAAAAATGTTATTTTAATATATTTTGAACAAAAACACTTTCAAAAACAGCATCAATCATATTCTCATACACAAATACAAATATTTTCAAATTTCAATTAACCAACCCACGATTGCAAGTTTATAAGCAGGCATTACTTTACCGAACCATGGAATTTTTCTACTATTATTATTTGGATTCCCACACAAATGCCAAAAAAATTCAAAATTCAATGAACCAACTTTCGGAAGAAATGACTGGCTTTTGACATGACCTCACTATCTAACCTAACTAGAGGTAAACATTTTTTCAAAGCCTCCAAATTAGAAAAAATAGGCTCAATGATTGTGTTTGTGAAATAGGGGTTTGGCTGGGTGAGATAGGGACCCTCGATACTCGCATGATCAGCAAGAATGGAGCACCATTTTCCTTGACCAGATAGAATATGTGAAGCCCTAATGTCAGGTGCTTTGTCTTCATAGCCAGATTCACCTCCCCTTCCATGGAGCTTTCACCATGGCGTATAAGATTTCACGTCCATGGTTATGACAGGGGAAATATGTTCAAGGGTTTAACCAATTGCTGACTATCTATTTTCAAGTGATAATGACAAGCAGCCTATTCAAAGATAGCACCAATATTGCGAAGAATAAAATTCAATTTGATTGAATCGTTTCGTGGCTACCTAGGTAATTCAATTTCAGAAGATGTATGAAAACTGAATCAATTATTGTACGGGCTAATCTTTGTTTTGAGGTAAATAATACTACCTTTATTTTTCAACTAATGCAAAATGCCAATAAAAAAAAAAGGTTCATATTTGCAATTATTTATAAAAGAAAAGTTCATGGTTTATATTAATATTTTTTTTGTTAAAAATCATAAAAATAAACAAACTAAGTCTTCTGGTCTAACATGAGATCTATAATATGATGTCAAGCTCACAAGTGGTGGGTTTGGAAGCTCGTAATACCTATGCTCGCTTAGACTCAACAAATAATTATACTCGAAGATATTAGGTCTGGCAGCTCTTCAAACTCATGTCCATTTCGAGCTTAGCATGTAGCTAAACCTAAAGATATTAGGTTTGACAGCTTGTCAAAGCTACATATGCTTAGGCCTAGCACACAGCTGAACTCAAAAATATTAAGTAAGAAAAGTCATCAAATTCATGTCCATCTAGGCTCAACAAGTAGCTAAATTCAAGAATGTTGAGTCTGATAGTTTGTCGGACCATGTCCTTTTAGATTCAGCATATAGTTGAACCTAAGAACATTGAATCTAATGACTTATCAGACCTATGCTCAATTAGGTTATACTCTTAACTACATCAAATGGTGTTGAGCTTGGAAACGAGCTAGACCCAATTTATTCAGGCCTAATATTCTACCAAACCTAGAGATATTGGGTATGAATATATATCTCATGCAGCTTTCATTGAGTTGTCACCTTACATTTGGACATTCCAAATAAAAATTTAGACTCAAATTTTAAAATATATTGATCCATCAGTAATGAATATTCAAAAGTTAGAAGAGATTCATAATCCTTTGTTAGAACTCAAAATGCTCTTAATGTTTTAAAAAACTACTAAGATTTTAAGGATAAAAATGATTTTATAGTATTTAAGTAAATATAAAAAGAGCTTATGTTAAATGCTTAAACTTTAAGATAATTAATTTAATTTTACAACATCAACATTTGTGTTATTCTTAGAAATAAATTTAAATAAATAACCACATCATTTGTATAAGAACATGTGACAAGTACCTCATTACCTAACACTACCAGAAAATTGAAAAACAAAAATGAATGTGAGAGCATATATTATTTTGTTTTGTTGCTAATTTCCATTGGAGTTAGCGATGGAGAATTTTCATCATTAATGCTCCATGAAAATAACAACGAATTATGTTATGTTATTAATTTTTTATAGAGTTTTGAATGAAATAAAAAAATAAAAAAAAAATCAATTAAGAAAATTGTCAAAAAATTGGCACGTCATGACTTCCCAACCTAATATTTCTATTGACAATTCGTCAAAAATAAGTTATAACCTTTTTTTTACATTAAAAAATCATGACTTGGCCACATAATATTTCTATTGACAAATGTAAATAAGTTATAACCTATAACTCCCTCTCCTATTATTTTTTTTTGTCTTCTCCTTCTGCTTTCTTCATCCAAAAAAAAAAAAAAAACTAGTAGCCCTTCATTTTCCCACAAATTAATCTGGTCAGCCTAATCCATCGGATTATGTTCGTATTTGTTTGAGATTGAAGGGATATTAAATTTTGTTGTCATTTGATTTTAAAACTTTGGTTTTTTATAATTGAAGAAGTTATGAGTTATTTTAATGGGTGTCAATCATATTTTAATAATTTTATTTCTATTTAAGATACTTGCAAATAGAGTGTTTTGTGGATATTTCTCAATTTTTCTAATGGTGTAATTACAGCTATCATGCAAACTAAGAAAAAAAAAGAGAGAGCTACAACTTTTGATCTTAGGAATGGTAGCTTTCTAATCAACATTAAACTATTTCAAACTTCTGTACCTCACAGTCTTTCCCACAGCTTTATTCAGAATTCTAAATATTTAATCTTTTCTTTTTTTCAAAACTTGATGGGTTTTTTGTTTTCTTTTGCTTGTTGTTTCTGTGTATCTCGTCTTGAGAAGGATGGTGTTTAATCTTATGAGACAACTTTGCGAGGCAAAATTATCTTCAAAAACAGTGCCCGTACACTCTCTGGGTTTGCTATTCTTTTTTTTTTTCTGCTCGTATTGTTACTGTTTCCGCTCATCAAGATAATTCCAACAGGAAGCACGTACACAATCGGAACTAGTTCATTGTATCTTCGGGACCCTGGACAAGTCCATGCTTATTTATCCTCAACCATAATGCAAGGCAATGTGGGATTCACTCAAAAATATTGCTCCAATTCGGTGTCTCGGCAGCAAAGATGAATTTATTTCTTGTTAATTAGCCAAATTCCCCAAGATACTTCGTAACTTAACACAAATGTTGCATGGAGTTGAAACTTCCCTTTCACATGACCATTCCACTGAATCGGCACCTGATCTGCAGTTTTCGGAATGGATCATAAGTAGGCCAAGCCAATCGATGATCCGAGTCCCCTCTAAAGTATTGTTTTTAATTTTAATGGAGAGTAGGAAACTGATCTCCATTTGACTAGTTTTTTTTATGGAAAATCAGACAATTATTTTTTAAGATTGAGTGAGATTGAGTGATCGGTACTAAAAATAAAAGGGCCCAAATTTCAAAATTGAGTGAAAATTGTCTCAAATTCAGAAAAGAAATCTCTTCCGTCTGCTAATTTTTTTAGATTTCTCATAGAGCTTCCCTAATGAAGAGTGATCGGTAGTAATATGCTGTAAGAGTTCTCTTTGGCGATTATATTAAAGGCCCAGAAAATCTGATGTTGCGTCTCTCATCTCCTGATCTGTGATACAAGATGCTTGTTGTTTAGCGACAAGGCTTTTCACTTCTTCTTTTTTTCAACTTAAAATTTATATGATTTTACATTATTAATGTGTAAAGACAAATTAAAGAGAGCACAATAAGACAATCTCGAAGCTTGTGAAAACCAAATTTAATTTATTCTCGTATGTAATAGAAGGCTAATCATGACCACATGTCTGAAATAGGTTAGCAATAGCGAATTAGAACTCGAAATTCTAAAACATCCTCGCTAAGAGCAGAAAATCCATAGCTAGTTAGGCACGGATTGATTGCCATTGGAAGTCCTGTCTACGCAGATTTCCAGCAGGAAATGGCAAACAGGATTCTACCTCTCCATCCCTGAAGCATCCACTGGCCATCCTGATCCATCAGAAAATCCTTGTGATAACTTGACTTCACTTGTTCTCTCACTTTTTCCATGATCCCTTCTTTCAGCGGGAGCTGCCTGAGCCCAGCCCTTACACTCCTAGCCTGCCACTGCTTATATTTCTCTGGCCTTTCGATTCTGTCGCATCCTTCACATGCTATGACATTCAGGATTTCCTTTCCAAACACCTCTTGTTCAAACACCAATCTCTCTGGATCTTCACGCGCTGTGTTGGCTTCGAGCATATCAAACAATGATGAGAAGTAGAAGAGGGCTTCCCGGAAACGCGAAACGAAGAAAGGAGAATTGTAAGCCCCGTTCACGATCCCATGAATGAAGACGGCTGGATTAATCCTCTTGATTAAGCTAATAACAGCATCCCTGTGACCGTTCAAGACTACTGTTTCATCAAGGAGGCGCCGGAACCTGTATAAACTGCTAACAACAGTTACTTCATCCCTGTTGATCTTGAGGTCCTCGAGTTGGACATTTTCCCATTTCTGTGATATCGCATTGTACTCGAAAGGGACATTAAATTTCTCACAATAACTTTCCAAGTAAGGTCCTATTTCTTCAATTGTTTCTGCTGACCTGCAACCAGTCTGGGGAAACTCTATTCCGGTGACGCGAAGCACCGGAGGACCACCAGGCCTCGCTGAGAGATGCTGAATTAAGGAAGGCCATGGGAAACCATAGAGAATACCGAAATGTATGATGTGCAACCTTGCTGCATTTTCAGAAAGGTCCAAGATAGTTTGCGTTGAGAAGAAATTCGACATGACTATGAAAGGGCTAGCTGAAATGAATCGCCTGCTAGCTTTTAATATGCGTTCGGCTGTCACCCGGTTAGCAGCAAGATTTGCATATAACTCACTTCCGGTGCCTGCCATGCGAGCCTGTAGGGCGTTAGAGAAGCAATGGGCCAGCCTCTGGGATCCATCACCGAAAGGAGTGGAATGCTGCCTAATCTGAGTTAATAGTTCAATTGCACTCCCGTGATCGTTGCCTGCTACAGCTTCTGCACAGTGTATCAGAAGAGTCCTCGTATCAACCATCTCCCTGCATCTAACTTGGTTCTTCATGGATATCATTCCATAATTAGATCCTCTTGATTGTTCTTTTATATAAGGCATCTTACCTGGACCATTTTGAAATGTTTCATTTAGGTTTAACCAAACTGGCTCGTCATCTCCACCAGTAGACGGAAATACCTCATCAAACATTCCATGTTGATCAGCTGCTTCATCAGAAGAGTGCTTATTTCTCTTCGTTCCTGACTCCTTCTCCACTCTGTAATGATTCTTCCTTTCTTTCAGCTCACATGCGCAGTAATCCCGATAACTTTTCTCTTTAGTCCCCGTGACTGGAGTCACTTTGTTGTTTTCAAAATCAAGAATCATTTCATTTTCCTGTTGATGAAATTCCCAAGTCTCTTCCGTCTCTCCCTTAAAAAACACATCCAATTGGCTCTCACCAAGGGCTACATTTACAGAAGAATCCACCTGCTCGGGGAAAGTTTGAAAAACGCTTTCAGGAAAAAATGATGGTAGTGATTCGACCTGCAAACTCAACGGGACACTGTAGTTAACAGACGGAGCTTCTCTATTGAGTATGAATCTGGACACGGCCATGTTATCAGCTGGCACGGAGCTGTTACAACCATAAATATTGCAGCAGTGAGCACTAACAGTCTTTATAATTTGATCTGGATCGGATACTTCACCGTATGACGATGAACTTTTCGGGTCAAGGATATCAGAAAAGGGTTTTTCAGCAGCCCGAATAGAAAAGTCCCGTGCAATGAAGGTTTGTTCATCGGACTCTTCTTCCATGAGAATCTGGCTGATGCACTTCAAAACAGCATCAGCTGTAGGATCTTTAAAAACTGGGTTCATGTTTAGAGATTGATTCAATTTCTTGGGAGTGTGAACTATGAAGGTCAGGAGTTGAGAAGGATGATCTTCAGGCAGTATTTAGATGCATGTAGCATACAAAGAGATCCATTATACACTTCAATGATGTACTCTTTTATACTGAAATGTACATAACGAAGCAGGCAAGAAAATCCAATAAAGAAAAAGTACTCTGATCACAGCTTCATTCTCATGCACTAGCTAGGTCTGTTTTTGCTTCTTCACGTGATGCTCCTTTGTATGCAGCTGAAGCTGCTGGGAGAAATGGCCTCCCTCCATCTGGTTAACTGAGATGGATAAATACATTTCTATGATTTAAGTTATAAAATTATACAGGCAGCGGAGATGGAAGATCGCTAAATAAGTATCATATTTCTTGTCTTTACCTGAATTTATGAGCAGCAGCTGATCGTTTCCGTGAAATGTTCCAAAAGTAATTGGTTAACAGGAAATCATAGATCGGGCTTGCTTAAACTTGATATTTGGTTCGTGGGGGGTCACAAAACAAAGCCAAAAGTAATTGCTTAACAGGAAGAAACCTAAAAAGATATCACCATTAATTGATGCGTTTAGACGACGAGGAACATAGCCTCTTTTTATAATGCTGAAATGGTACACAGCTTTTTGTTTTTCTCTGCAATATGATGTCATTTCAGTGTACAGAACAGTGGAGACAGCTTTTAGCTAACTTGTTCCTACCCGAACTTGGTATTGTGAAAAAGTATGAACATCAATATCAGGATTTTCATAAATTTAGAAATAAACGTAAATTATTAGACCAAAATCATGATTCTATGACTGAAAACAGTACGTCGTTGAGCTTCACGCTACACGAGGGGAGTTGGGCAGATTTTTTTGACCCACAAATCAGATACCCTAGAAGCAGTGGAATCTAAAGAAAATAATTAAGCAAAAAAAAAACGTATAATATTTTAAATGGGCGAAATGGGCTGCATATTGAATCCCAAATTCCCAAATTTATTCTTTCTAAAAATAATAATGATGGAATTTGGCTCTTTTTTTTCAGGTTTACATAACCTGAAATAGATTAGAAACTTTATCTTAACTAAACAAACAAAAATAGCAAGAAATAAAAAAAAAAAAAAGAGGAAAAACACACAAAAAAAGCTACGATCTAGGGCTCGATGAGATTTTTGATACGTAAAGATTTTACAGTCCACGTAGCAACATAGTGGCTACTATTAAAAAAAAAAAAAAAACTCAGAAAACTCCTGTGAAAAATTAAACTCAATTCAAAGATTGTTTCAAAAGTTATTATATTTTTGAGTTGTTATTATTATTTGGTGAGATCAAAACTTTTTTTGGGCATTTACTTGATTCAGGTCAATGCAAGAATAAAAATGATTATTATTATAGTTTTAAAACCTGATTCGGGTCAACAGTCAGGTAAATACTGGGTTGACCATTGACCTAGATCAATATAAGGATAAAAATAATTATTATCATAGTTTTGAAACGCGATTTTATCAACTCGGGGTAAGAACTGAGTCACATGTCATAATGGTCAATCTGGATTGACTCGGGTTAACATAAAATAAAAATAATTATTATTTGTAATTTTAAAACTTTTTTAAGGGTCGCCTCGAGGAAAAGTTAGTCATATATCTAGAAGGTCAACTCGGGTTAACACAAATCAATTTAAGAATAAAAAGTTGTTATTATCATAAGTTTAGAGCCTAACTTGAGGGTCAATCAAGGCAAGGGTCGGGTCACAAGTCATGAGGGTCAACATGAGTTGATGGTAGTCAATGTATGAATAAAAATAGTTATTATCATAATTTTAAAGCTTGACCTAGAAGTCGACCCGAGACAAAGTTCAGGTCATGGTTTATGAGGGTCAACCCAACTAACCCAGGTTTTTTTTTTAAATAATCGCACCACCCTTGTTTTGACCAAAATAAATTCAAAAATGTCAACATGTTTTTTACTCGTGTTTTATTCTAGGTTGACATGGGTTTTTAACCGGGTCAAGTCGAGCCATGGCTTCCTTTATTTTCTCTTAAAATCCGACCAGTCCAAGTCTCGGGTCAACCCATTAGGTCAGACATGATTTTATAACTAGGATTATTATAATATTTTTATTTTCAACACTCAATATAATATGAACTAAAGTAAAAAAAAAAGGTCTAATTATCTTTTTTTTATATATAAAAATTTAACAGGCATTTATATTAAGAGTACAATAAATTTTGATATATTTTTTATGATGTCTTGTGTTCAAGATCTATTTCTTTTCTTACTATTATCATTATTTCTTCTGTCTAGAACAATAACCAACCAACACCTTAAAAAACACATCAACTTGAATTTGTTACTTATTCCAGATTAGTCTTATGAAATATAAATAATCTGTTTTTGATGGGATCATAAAGGTGGAGGTATGCTCTAGTCTTCCATAAATTGCATTATACGGGCCTAAAACCGGAAGAGAACCGGTGAGGAATGTGGAAAAGTGCATTAATTATATATATATGCCTTCTTTACTTCAATGGCAAGTAATATATATACACTAGCTAAATGCCCTCGCGCGTTGCCGCGGGTATTTTTCTGTATATAATTTAACATAATTAAATCCACAATGATAAATTTCTATGATATAAGTAAATAAAAGTTATAGATTAGGACATAAAATGTATAAAATTTTAAGTAGAGTTTGTTACGCAAGCATAGATTATATCTTTTAGAATATAGGTATTGTGTCATAAAAGATCACAAAAAAACATGAACTAACATTAAAAAAAAGAGCAAAATATTTTTATAAGAAAAAAAATTAATCACTAAAATCATTATTGTGCATATAGTAAAATTATAAAAATTATTTAATACAAAGAGTAAATAAAAATAATAAAAAAATAAAGTGGAAAGGGAAGCAATATTAATTTAAAATATTATAACAATAGCAACATCGGAGTCTTAACATCTAAAATTATTATTGCCCTTACTATCAAAACAATAAAAATTATCAAATTATACTGAGGGAAAAAAAAGCATGAACAAAATAGCAAGCAAGAAAAACAATTAAAATATTATTATTATTATTATTATTATTATTATTATTATTATTATTATTATTATTATTATTATTATTATTATTATTATCATGAAAGAATAAATAAATGAATAAAAGATTAAAAAAATTGTAAAAACTACAAGAAAAGATCAAACAAAAAAATACAATAAAAACTAAAAATTATCATTGTTATCGCTGTCAACACAATAAAAACTATCAAATTGTTCTGAGGGAAAAAAACCCTCAAAAACATTAACAAAAGAGTAAGCAAGAAAAACAATTAAATGATTATTATTATTATTATTATTATTATTATTATTATTATTATTATTATTATTATTATTATTTATTTTATTTTTGTGTTAATAATGAAAGGGAAAAAATGGAAGGAAAAAAATCCTAAAAACATAACCAAAAGATCAAATAAAAGAATAAAACAAAAACAAAAACTATCGTTGCTATCACTGCCAAAACAATAAAAATTATCAAATTATCCCGAGGAAAAAAACCATCAAAAACATTAACAAAAGAGTAACAAAGAAAAACAATTAAATTATTATTATTATTATTATTATTATTATTTATTTTATTTTCGTGTTAATAATGAAAGGGAAAAAATAGAAGGAAAAAAAATTCAAAAAACTTCAACAAGGAATCAACAACAAAAGAATAAAACAAAAACAAAAACAAAAACTATCGTTGTTATCACTGCCAAAACAATAAAAATTATCGAATTCTACCGAGAGAAAAAAATAAGAAGCATGAACAAAATAGCAAGCAAGAAAAACAATTAAAATATTATTATCATTATCATTATTATTATTATTATGAAAGAATAAATAAATGAATGAAAGATTAAAAAAATTGTAAAAAACACAAAAAAAGATCAAACAAAAAAATACAATAAAAACTAAAAATTATCATTGTTATCACTGTCAACACAATAAAAACTATCAAATTATTTTGAGGGAAAAAAAACCCTCAAAAACATTAACAAAAGAGTAAGCAAGAAAAACAATTAAATTATAATTATAATTATTATTATTATTATTGTGTTAATAATGAAAAAAATAAAATAAATGAAAGACAAAAAAACCATAAAAACTTTAAGAAAATTTAAATCATAAAAAGAAATCAAGGGAAAATCAAATATTAAGGGATTAAAATCCAAAACTAAAAGTATAAGGACCGAAATGAAAATCAAATTTATTATCAATTTCAATCAAAGGACAAAATTGCAAAAAATAAAATTGTTGTACCGAATTGATTGAGTTATTATACCCAATCCAGAAATTAAAAGAAGGAGGATCAAAGTGAAATTTAAACATTCAATTAATTTCAATTGAAGGACCCAATCGAACTAAATCAAAACTTATATAACAAAAATCAAGACCATAAACAAAATTAAAAGTACAGTGACCGAAGTGAAAAATCATGAAAACAGGGGGACTCCCCTGCACTTTGACATGCAGGAAAGAGAGAAACCGCTGTCGTGGCTTTAACCGGCCACTGCCACGTCCATGGAAGTCGGAAGCCAAAACGCGCCGCACCGGGAGGAAGACCATGCGAAGGCACATCGACCGAGACGCCGGTAGCTCATCTCCGGCGACTCCATCACACCGCACGCGCCACTCAAAGAGGGCGTGGGGCGGAATACTGTCGGGCGGGTGTGACACACGCGCCGACAGTAAAAAGAAAAAAAAATAAAAAAAAAGAATGGCTAATTACCGGTGTAGCCCTGTGCGTAAGTCAGCTATTTTGTCTTATTAGGGGCTATACTGGTAATTAGCCATTTCCGGTTAAATATTAAAAATTGAAAAGGTAGGCGGACCGGTCCGAATTTGTGCAATTACCGCGGAGCCCCTCCACCCATAATCGATTTTTTGTCTTTTCAAGGGCTAAAAGCGTTATTTTACTATGCAAAAAACAATAAAAAATGGAAAAACCAGGAATCCAACAGAACCGAGCGAACCGAGAACCGAACCGACCCCAAAAATACACCATTACAGTCCACAATGCACACACTCACATGCTACAGTACATGCAGCTACAGTAAAACAGCCACGCCTGTTATATATTAGGTAATTACTTACCATTACTTACCAATGAAGTAAAAAGCATATTGCATTTTTTCTTCACAGCGGCTCACAAGTCAAAATTCACGGTACGCCGTCGTAGAGAGCCCTAGACAGCAAGGGCTATGGAAATTTCTTATGCTAAATTATAGTGTAACAATTAGTCGTAAAATGCCAGTGATAAACCGCAGCGGACTGTGCAGCTGTAGAGTAATTAAATCATTGTGGGTGAAGAAATTAGGCCTCAACTTCTCTTTGGGTAAATCTATTCATATATACTTAAAAAGTCTTGAATTGGGAGCTGTAAATTATTTTATAATTTTGACCCAGCTTCACAAACAAGCAATTCGAAGTAACAAGTCATTTGAAATTAATTCTACAACAAGAAACCCTGGTGGTGAAATTGTCAAACATCCTCCTGCATTGGGCTGCTTTTTGCGTCTCTATAATAATTGAGATGTTGCCTTCTTTTCACTTGGAGTTGGAGTAGTTAAATGCCTGCGATGTATTGCAGGCCGAAACTTATTTATTTTTATGTAGAAAAACAATTATTAAAAATGCGGATATTTTATTAGCAGTACTATAAAACCAGGTAAGACGATCGATTTTTATATATTTTATTCACTTGAGCTTTTTGTTTTATATAGAAAATATTTATTAAGAACATGGAGGGTTTTTTTGGCAATACCATAAGACCGGGTAAGACAATACAAATGAGTTCAAGACAAAAATTAAAAATTAAAAGAAAAATGACAAGTGCAAAATATACATCTATATGTATTCCTTTTATAGTATGGGTTTAACATGTTTAAAAGATTTTGTGCATTACTTGCTATAAAATAGAAAAAATTGCACTTTATATTTCGGACCTTTGTTTTATTTTTCAGGTTTTAACTCTTAAAGAGGAGTTTCATAATTAAAATTATAGCTATCAAGCTTGCTGGAAAAGTATTGTAGGCAGGAATTCAATGCAAATTTGGGCATCCAATTGGAACAACAGCGTCGGCCCTGACTCTGTTTGTGCACCAACACTGAACTGGGCATATCTGGAGCATACGATATCAAAAGTAAGTGATTCAAAATCCCAAATTCATCTACATATTTAGGACTACAACTTTCATGAAGGGCTCAAAGTCAAGAAAAATACTATGCAGCACGAAAATCCTGGTGCAAGATGGATGACGGGATGTGCTTCCTAATCTGTCAAAGATTAGAGAGATTTTCTCTACAACATTTATCTCCTACTTTTTAGGATGAGTAACAACATTAGGGTTAGGACTCTTTCAGGATAAAAGGGAAGACACATGCAAGCAAGGACTCCTTCTTCTTTTACTCTTTTTTTTAGATTCGACGCCAAACAACAAAGGCATGAGTAGCTGATTCACTTTCTTGGTTCAAAGGAGATAGCATCTATATTCATTATTGGTTGTGAGAAGTAGCATTTCCATTGTAATTCTTACACTTTAAAGTATTTATTTATCTTTGTTCAGAATTTAAGCTATTGATTTCGAATTCATGCTTATGGAATTGGTTTGATATGGTTTATACGCTTTCTATGTTTTTTTCAATCCATAATTGTTGTGGGGAACAAGAATAAGAAGTAAGTAAATTAATTTGATTGTCTTATCTATCACATTAATTTATTTAGGATGAATAGGACGAGTAGATGTTCAAGCTTTTGAACATTGGCTAGGAATAAATTGTGTAGATCTTGATCTTAAAGCTACTGTTGAGTGAAGAAGGATTGTTTCTCAATACTTAATTCGCTTGACGATAAGGAACTAATTAGAAGTTTATTCGGATTAGTTTAATATGCCTTTAGATTTCTCTTAGCTTTAATGGAAGCCTAATTTATTTGCTGGATGTGAAAGGATATTAATTTAACTTCTATGATTAACCGATTTGTAAGAATGGAGGAATCACCCCTTTGAACCGAGTTGTCAACGTCTTGATTAACCTTCGTTAAGATTTAGCACTTTTATTTACTTAATTCTTGTTGATTCAAACCATCCCCATTCTTTTGAATTTGATATTTGTAGGAAAATAAATCAATTTCCCTTAGGGTTGACCTGGTCTCTACCACCATACTACTAAAATTATAGTTTCGGTGATAGTAAAATCAAAATTAATTTGTGAAGGTTCCGACAATCGCCAAAAATATATCAATTCAAAAAACATCATATGCAAAAATTAGAGTTGTAGGATTAGATTTAAAACAAATAAAACTCAAGCAAAAAAGAAAAAAGACCAAAATTAAAAATAAAAACTAAGAGGAACCGGGGTGGAGCACGGTCCGCCAAAATCAGCATAGGTTATGTGCTATTGATGGAACATGGTAACTTTAGAGGGATAAAAACTTTAAATTGAATAAAAATCAAATTAAAAATTTAATAAGAATGAAATGAAAAATAAAAATTGAAAAACATATAATTTGCTGCCAAAGTTGATTAGTAAATTACTTTCTTATGAATGAATCATTTTAAAAAATTCGACAATAATTTAAAATTAAATTCTGCAAGATAGCTAAGTTATAGAGAAACCTAAAAATATTAAATCAGTTGCACGAAACCATGAAATCTGCATATGCTTATATCCAAATGATTTTTCAATTTTTTGACGAGAAAAATAAATAAAATCAAAGCGACTCCAACAATATCCATGGGCTATAGCCATTTGCCACTCCACATCGAAGTCTCGAAAACTTCAGATCAGTGAACCACAGCTCATGGCCTTGAGGTTTCTGTGTCTTTTGGTTTCAGTTTCCAATCAGTCTTAACAATTTATCAGGACAGGGATTATTTTGTTGAAGGAAAAAAAAAAAGCATTCATCAAAAGAGAAGATAAGCACAAAATAACCATTTAGATATGTTTAAAGGGATAAATTATTGAAAATTTGCGGGAATTGATTTGTTAGATATGGAGATGAAGATGAATTTGTGTGTAAAATACTCCCGTCTCAGCATTCCTTTGATCACCACTCCAAATGGGAAATCTTCTAGAAACAAACTACATGTCTTGATTACAAAATTTCCCGACAGAAACTAGTTGCCAGTAACGTATTTACATCCTTCAAACATGAGTGGGTTTCAAGCTTGATCCCAAAGCTCACTGTAAGAAGCACATCCTCCCCACTGGCTTTCGGAGAGTGAAGCTTTGGACAGAGACGAACAAGCCATCAGCCGTCGAGTTTTTTTTTATTTCAAAGGGTTCTTCCCAAGAGAAAGGATCATCTGAAAACATGGAATGAGCAAAGTTAGAGCCTAAAACCAGTAAAATGCTCCAACTTTGAAGGCACTAAAACCAGCGCAAGGATAAAAATTGCAGATCAATAGAGAGGAGCTAGAGCAAAAACTATATTATAACTCTGTGAGGCTTTCATACCTTAGTCTGAATTTGAAACTATTCGTTCCTGTCCAGCTCATGAAGAAATTTGTAGCTCTCTCTCCATTCCAAGTTCGAGTTCTGTCCAATGCTCCTATGCAGGCACCCAGCAAGAGGAAGCAAAGATTATTCGACCCTTCCATCCCTGCAGCATCCAGTTGTTGTCTTCATCAATTACAAAATCCTTGTGGTAACAGCTCTTCAGCTTACCCTTAAACTTTGTCATGAGCTCCTGGTCAAATGGGAGAGGCTTGAACCCGGCTCTCAGAGTCCGGACCTGCCACTGCTTGTATGTCTCAGGCCTCTCAACCCTTCCCTGACCCTCACAAGCTATAACATTCATTGCATCCTGTCCAAAGAATTCTCTCTCAAACATCATCCTCTCTTGATCTTCTCGAGGTAAAGTAGAATCAAGTATGTCAAATAATGAGGAGAAGTGGAATAGTGCCTCCCGGAACCGTGTGAGGAAGAAGGGAGCATTGTATGATCCATTTACAACAGCATGAACAAAAATATCAGGATTCATCTTCCGAATTAATTTAAGAACAGCATCTTTAGGGCAGTCCACTTCTACTGTCTCATCGAGTAGATTCTTAAACCGAAATAGACAATTCACAGCAAGCACCTCGTTTCTATTAATCTTGAGGTCTTCAATTGGGATTTTTTCCCAGTTTTGTGCAGTAATAGGATTGTACTCGAATGGAACCTTAAAGCGCTCACAATAATTGGCCAAGCGACGTCCTGTCTCCTCAATTCTTTCTGATGGCCGGAAACCATGTTGGGGAAGCTCTATTCCAGTAAGGCGTAGCTTTGGGGGGCCATTAGGTAGCAGAGAGAGTTGCTGGATAAGACTTGGCCACTGGAAACCATAGAGGACACCAAAATCTACAATATGGAGAGTAGTTGCTTTCTCAGCAGCATGCAAAATCATTTTGATTGCGAAGGCAATTGAAAGTTTCTTAAAGGGGCAGGCTTGAAGCTGGGTTTTGTAAGCTTTCAGCATATCAGCAGCTGTTGTCCTCTTTGAAGTAAGGGAAGAGAAATAATTTGGGGCTCCATTGCCACTACCAAACAACCGTGCCTCGAGACCATTGGCAAAGAAATGAGCCAATCTCTGAGTCCCATCGCCTAATGGAGAGGAGTGCTGCCTGATCTGTTTCAGCAGTTCATTAGCATTCCTGGAATCATCGGTGGAGATAGCTTGTGCACAGAGGATCAGGAGAGTTCTCAGGTCCACTGTTTCCATCCTCTTGTTCTGTCTCTTAGAACGGCTTTTCCCACCACTGGATCCATTTGATTGTTCATCTGGCTGCAAGCTCTTGCATCCTACTTCCTGGTCAGCGTCATTGCCACAGCATTGTCCCCCGGTCCAAAGCAATACCTTATCAAACATCTCCGATAATTCACCCTCTTCCACATGCACCGCGGACTGCTTGTTAGACCTTCCTTCTTCTAAATCCCAATCCTCTCGCTCATGATTCTTCCTACCCCTCGAACCATTAGGCGAGCTGTCCCTCTCAGATTTCTCCTCCTTCACCACCACTCTAGGAGTCTCTTCCTTTTTCCATGTGGAAAATGTATTTGTCTCCAAATCAATTACCAGTTGACTGGCACTAGGAAGGAACTTACTAGCTTCCTCTAGCCCTCTCTTGAACTGCAACACAGATTCCATATCACTAAACATATCCTGCGCCATCTCACCCGCAGAGGGACCCATAAGGCTGTCACGTGTATTGGTGATACCATTCGATGGATTCGCTGAAAACTGAATATTGGGCCGCAAATTGGACTGGAAATGGTTATCACCAAGAAGAGAGGTTCTCAGGAAAGATGGATTCGAACCTCCAACATCGGCGTCACCACTAACCCGCTGAGAATCTTTAGAAAAATCAGTGGTAGCACTGCAATTGCATGTGCTAGTGCTATTACTGGTATTATCACCACAATAACTGCCAGTTGCCGAAATATTACTGTTGGGGCTGTCATGGCGGGGACAAGACTGGGACGAATTGGGTGAAGGAGGATACTGCTCACCGAGTGCATCATACAATGACTTCTCGGTGGCGCTTAGAGCAAAGTGATCATGAAACATGTGTGGCTGATCCTTCATGTTCTCTTCCATAAGCATCTGGCTTATGTACTTGAGAAGCGGATCAGTGAAATCACTATCCTCAGAAGACGAGGAGGCTTCCGCCTCGGGATTCAATCCCGTCAAGGGATCAAGTGACCCTGATCCATCCGGGCTCAAGCTCATTGAAGGAACAGATGACACCCCCGCTGGATTCAAATTAAAGGATAGTCTAAAGCTATCAGGATCACTATCAGGGGGGTCAAAAGGAAGATTGATAAAGCTGAGATCAGGAGAAGGGGTATTGAATTCAAGTCCGAGCTCAGTTTCTGGGTACTGATCTGAAATTGGGAACACGATCGTTTCATCAAATTTGGAATCATTTTGGTAATCAAAGAGTCCTGTGTAATTACGATCCATGACCATCTTATCTATCTATCCCTCAAAACCCTACGAAAAAGACGAACCTACAAAGTTATGCTCTAAACTTAATACTCCAAAAAATATCTAAAACATCATTAGCCTACACAAGCATCATTAGAAACAAAGGAGATAAAGAAGCTACGCAGAGCCAAATTTCCTAAATTTCTACTCAAAGGAATTAGTAAATGGAAACAGATTAAGTAAACACAGGAAAACAAAACATATAGATATATCTAATGGAGTAATTAAAGAAGCTAAAGCCACAAGAAAGATGATTTCACCTTAGATATTTGTAAGGGGGCAAATTGATAGAAGGAAAGGTGCGAGTAGCAAAGAACAGAATCCGAGGAACTAACTAATAAACGATTCAAGCAAGGAAAAGACTCCAATTATAGTGGAGCCTCTTCATTTCAACTAGCTTCTTGGAACGAAGAGAAGGGTGGAAGGAAGAAGAAGGAGAGCAGGGTTCTTGAAATTCAAGTGATCAGGTGGAGGGGGCTGCGTTTGTACAGGCAGTGAAGCAGAGAAGATAAGGGAAGGGAGAGTGAAATCGTGTTGCTGTACTGTCAGTGAAGGATCCTTCTTGGAAGTTGGAAATGTTACAAGAGGGAGATTGAGGACTGCCACATTTGAACGGCAGAAGAGATTGATGTTTTTTACCGGTTCGATCGGTCTTCTCCAAATTTACGTTGTCTTTTCTTTCATTTAAGAAATATGTTCTTCAACTTTTGTTAGAGATATTATTAAATATATTAAAAATCATATCTCATCTTCTTCATAAGATTATGATATTTACAAAATTATGATACACGTACATGTATCCGAGTCTTGCTGTGCCATTGACCATGGACAAGTCAAAATATAGGGGTCCAATATACAGGTGCCAGGTGACCATTGATGTCTTCAAAAAGTGTAAGATGGTAGGTACTACGAGATTACTGTGTACTCGCCCATAGATCAGCTACATTATCTTCATTTATAGTATTCAATGAGATAGCATGAGCCATAATATTTCATTTTCCCGTCTGTTCACACCCGGTTTCTCAATGCCATAAAATTGAAAACAAATTATTTTTATTTTTATTTTAAATTAAAAAAAAAATATTTTTAGATTATTTTTATGTGTTGATAATAAAAATAATTCTTAAAAAATAAAAATATATTACTTTGATATTTCTAAATAAAAAATAATTGTAATAACACTTTCAAAACGGCCACTTATTATTGCAATAAAAATGCTTTTAATTAAAAATATATTTTTTTAAAAAAAAAAGTTTTTTTCCTTCTAATTTCTAACTTTAACACATCAAAATATTTAAAAATACAGTTTTAAAATTTACACAAACACTATTTTAAAATGTAAAAACAAAATCATTATATAATTATTTCCTTTGGTGCCTAACTGTTAGATTTTTTTTTTCTTTTCGTAATTATTTAATATTAATCTAATATGTCTAATTTCTTAGGTATTGTTCTCAATATTTTAAGTTAAAAAAGAGAAGAAATCTTCTTGGTAAAATCAATATCTTGAAGTATAACCCTAACACGTTAAATCTTCCTCACTTTGACAAGAAATATGTGAGGGGCAATTCATCCCATCACGTTTAGTAGCTTATAGTTGAATAATCTCCGATTATTGTCAAATAAAAAAGTCACAAGAAACCTCTCTTTCATGGTATGTATACTCATACTTCACGGTGATTTTTTGCATAATAAAATAATCATTTTATTTACCAATTTAAGACTTGTTGTACTTTTAAGAGTGATATTGTACTTTTCTATGGGATACATTTATTATTAAGAGATTAAATGATGGTAAAGAAGTCTCTTAACTACTATTTTATTTTTTAATTTTATCATTCAATATTAAGTTTATTAAAAATTAAATTTTTTTATCCTTTTTATTTGTCTTTCTACGATGATGTCCTAGGCTCACGGTCCATGTCACATTTTTCATAGTAGCTCAGATTAGCTCAGAGTTTTTATATTATTATTTTTATTTTTATGTCACATTTTGCTCTCTATTATTTTTATTTTTTTATCACAGGTTTAAGAACATGAGTGACATACCAAAATATATTTAAAAATATACTTAAGTCTTCAAACGTTTATAATAACACAAATTATACAATTTAGATCCTTTTAGATTTTTAAAAAATAAGTTTTGGTATAAAAAATCATTTATATTATTTTTCAGTTCCTAGGTACAGAGAGGAGAGACATAAAGAGATCACCATATTACACCGATGAGAGAGAAGATTGTTGTTAAGGCCATTTTCGACCACCAAAATAGATCTTTTTGGTATCCAAGGGTTGCATGAGATGAGAGATGCTTGATAGTGGTTCTTTGTGAAATTAAGGTTGCCTAAGAAAACAAAGCTAGGCTTATGGGTAATTCAAGGGTGTTGGTTAGGTGTTTTTAAGTTGAAATAGCTTTAAATTTGTATTTCAATTAATATGGCCTCTCTATGAGTTCTTTTCTTAATTAACCTTTTTGGATGGATTTTTTTCTTAAAATAATGTTGTGGGTATTTAGTTTTTGCAAAGATCATTCTAATTCATCTAGAAATCTTGTTTATCTTTTATATATATTAACAATATTTTTTTAAATAAAAAGAATTTGGGTAATGTGTTCAATATGTGTAGACTTTCATGATATCTTTTATCTTTGATGTTATTAAGTCAATTTAATGTTCATTTTTATTTTTATTATCGTTGATGTAATAAAAAAATAATTTTAATTACAAAATTTAGCAAGCACAACCGAGTAAATATTTTGTCTTGAGAGATTAAATATTTTGATCTATATGTTGCTTGATTTTTTCCAAAAGAAAGATTGATTATTGTGAATGATTATTTTTCATGTTTATTAGCAAATATAACTCTCGAGGAGTTATTTAATTACATGTATTTATATAAATTTTATTTATATTATTTTATATGTATAAAAACATGCTGAAAAACCCGGTATATACAATTATTTTTTCTTGGAAAATAAAAGTCAAATGGGTAGTGTATGCTAAAATTGAAGGAGGCCTTCACCAAACAAGAAAAGGGATTTTATGGTCAAACCCGTTAATTGTAAGAAAATCTGACTATATATATATATATATATATATATATATATATATATATATATACTAGTTAACTAGTATATATATATATACTAGTTAATTGCCCGCGCATTGCCACGGGTATTTTTTTGTATATAATTTAACACAATTAAATCTACAACGATTAATTTATATGATATAAGTAAATAAAAATTATAGATTAAAAGATAAAATATTTAAAATTTTGAGCCGAGTTTAAGCATAGATTACATCTTTTAGAATATAGGCATTGCGTTATAAACGATCACAAAAGAGCGCGTACTAATATTAGAAAAAAGAGCAAAATATTTGAATAAGAAAAAAAAACTTACTGAAATGATTATTGTGCAGATAATAAAATTATTCAAATCAATTAATAGAAAGAGCAAATAAAAAAAAACAACAGGGAAAAGGAAGCAATATTCATTTAAAATATTATAACAATAGCAACATCGAAGTCTTAACATCTAAAATTATTATTGCCCCTAGAATAAAAACAACAAAAATTATTAAATTATACCGAGGGAAAAAAATAAAAAGCATGAACAAAACAGCAAGCAAGAAAAACCAATTAAAAATTATTATTATTATTATTTTTTTTTTATTATGAAAGAATAAATAATCACTATTATTATAATAATAGAATACATAAGCACTATTCTTATAATATTACTAATAATCACTATGATTATTATTCTTATTATAATAATTATTATTATGTTAATAATGAAAGAAACAAAAATAAATGAAAGATTAAAAATATTCTAGAAACTTTAACAAAAGATAAAAAAAAATTACCATGGCTATTACTGGCAAAAAACAAAAAACTTATCAAATTATCGGGAGGGAAAAAAAATAACAAAAGAGTAAGAATGAAAAATAATTAAATCATTATTATTATTATTATTATTATTATTATTATTATTATTATTATTATTATTGTGTTAAATACACTTATATATACATGGACAAAAGTAGGGATTAAAAAAAAATAAAGTGTAAGGGCTGAAATGAAAATCAAATATCAAGGGCTTAAATTAAAAAATTAAAAGTTAAAGGGCTGAAATGCAACTTATATTTATTGTCAATTGAAATCAGAGGACAAAATTGCAAAAATCGGAACTTTTGTACCGAATTGATTGAGTTATATACAGTCAACCCGGAAATTGAAAGTAGAAGGACCAAAGTGAAACTTTGACATTCCAGAGAGAGAGAAACGTGGTCAGCGGCTTCAACCGGCCTCCGCCGCGTCCACGGACATCTGGTGGTTACACGCATCACCGCGGGAGGAAGACCACGCGGCGTCGCATCGTTCTGTCCTCCGCTAGACAATTTCCGGCAACCGGAGGATGCCGTACGCGCCGCCTGAACAGGGCGTGAGGCGGAAAACCGCATGGCGCGTGCGCCTCACGCCCTAACAAACGCCAATTAAAAAATTCGAAAAATAGGGACAATTACCGTTCCACCCCTGCACCCAATTCAGTCTTTTTGTCTTATTAGGGGCTAAAACCGTATTTAGCCATTTCAGAAAATATTAAAAAAATAAAAAGTTGCGGCGGACCGGGCCGGTCCGGCCACGCGCAATTACGCCGGTGCCCCTCAGCCCGATGTCGTATTTTGTCTTATTATCGGGGATGAAATCGTCAATACACTGTTCATAACTGATTATTTTTAAAAAAAAATAAAAGGAAAAACCGAAATTAGCCCCGGTCAAACCCCTCCTCTTGCCGCGCGGACGAAGGCCAATTTCGGGCGTGCACTATCGCAATCCACAGTGCAATATGAGAGGGTATACAGTGCAAAATCCCACGCCTATTATATGTTTTGTAATATATAAAAATTTAATAAAATATATTTTAGAAAACAAGATGTTAAATACAGTAGTTTGGTGCATGCATATTGATTCAAAATAGCATCTACAATCAGAAAGTAGCTTGCTGCCCAAGAGTCAAATCATGATCCCTTCAATGGCAATCAAAGACCAGGAAAAAACAAATTGCTGTGACATATTTTCAAAGTTGACCAAGTACATATAATAATTAACCTGAAAGCACATGCAATAAATAAATAAAATAATTGTTCATAAGTCATCTAGATAAATTAATGTTATCACGAAACGACATCTGACGAGAGGCTAGCCACTTTATTTTGATATTTCGAAAGATGGCATCCACATTGAAGAATAGATCATTTTATGTTTTATAACGCTTTTTAAATGTTAATTTTAATATATTTTTATATTAACATATTAAAAATATATATTCATTTAATATTTTAAAAATAAATATATTTTAAAAACAGGTTGTTAAAAACACATTTGTAGCAAACAGATTAATGGCTTCACCTTTGATGAAATATTTGTGTGGTACTATCTTTTAAAAAATAAATTGTTTTTGTTTTAAATTATTTATTATTTATTTTTATATTATTTTAATATGCCAATGTAAAAAAATAATTTAAAAAAATAAAATATCATTATTTTAATACATTTCTAAACAAAATATATTTTAAAAAATAACATCTCGAATAGAATAAAGTCAAACTAGCCACAACCACCGGTTACCTGAACCACCTGTCTTTCATGTTGCCGAGGTGACAAAGTCCTACCATCTTCTTCTTCTTCCAATGTTTTAATTTGGAGGACAAAACCATTTTCTTTTCCAAAACTTGAGAGGCAAGTCTTTCCAACCCTCTCTGCCAAATTAAATAAACTGCATTTATACGTTTTCCATCTTGATACAGCTATTAGGGTTTTCAGTGACAGTAAACGCAATCCAAGAATTTATTTTTTATGTTTTTTTTAACAATCTCTTATTATGATGTTACCGGAGAAGAAGAAGAATTCTCAATAATTACAAGATATATAGCTCAAACAACAATTTCTATTCCATTTGAGCGTAAAAATTAATCATGCTCAACTTATTAATCAAGTTGATAAAAATGTTTTTTCATATTATTTTCATGAGTATATATGCTAGTTGATTTTTAACTAAACAAACAAAATCTCTATAATTTTTCAGTCATTTTTTTTTAATGAAGTAATGATCAACCTTTATATGTTTAGTGTGATGTGTTGGATTAGATTGTGTGCTGTCACAAGATGACTTCAATTCCCTCCCTCTTTTATTTCTTCTTTTTATGCTAAAACCAACACTTTTCTCCCTTTATTTTCATAAATAAAGCTCTCGTCATCACAAGTTCGATCACCCTAGCACTTGGTCTATTAATCCCTACTCTGACTTTTTTTTTTAAATTCATCACATCAAGTAAGCAAACCTATTCATTTTTTGTTGTAACCCATTTTCTTATGTTACTTTCATATAGTATATATAGTTTGTTTGTGTGCTTGCTTGTTTTATAACTTTTTTCCTGTAGAAATTTGTTGTATGGATATATGATTTGTACATGTTATGGTTTGTTTGAAGTTTTGAAAAATTATATTTGTTTTTCATTTGATGGCATTGTGTTTGATTTTGTAACTTATGTTTTTTATAATGAATAAACAATAGATTATTAATTGAGTATGTTTTATATTTTATTAATTTTATTGTTTAGTTAAAAGTTTGGTAAACTTGAAGGAATTTAAATTGTTTTTAGAGAAAATTGATAATCATTATAGGGTACTATTAAAATATATAAGTGATTTTGAATTAACCATTAATAGTTGATTAATCAAGTACAATAATTTTTTTAGATGGTATTATTAATTAATATATGTTATCATCAATATTTTATATAGGATTCATATAAGTAATGATTAATTATTCTTGAATGTATGAATAGATTCTTGAGAATAGAATGATATTTTTGTACATGTCAAACTAGGTTTTTTCAATTAGAGTAACCGGTAACCAAAGATTCTTCTTTGATGTTTTATTCTTTTATTATTAGAGATTCTTTATACAAAAGATATTATTGTTTAGAAAAAGATTAAATGTTATAGTCTTTTATAATTATGTTATTTTCTATGAGAAAATAATTCTTCATAATTACTAAACAACTCATTCCAATTTTTTGTTTATAAAATGTTCTCATGATGAAGTGATTCAGAAATTTTTTTATGCTTAGTTAGTAACTAGTGATATCTTATTAGTTATTTTTTGAAATCAATTTAAAGGAAAGAAAAAAAAAACAGAGAGATGAAAGAAATAAATCTTAGATGGAGATATTTTTATTATTTTTTATGGGTCAAGAAATTTTATTTTTTATCTTTTTTTTATGTTTGTTTCTTTTTCAAGGTGTACCACACATACAGTCGCGATTAGTTAAAGAAAGTATAAATCGTTTGACAATTCCGTAATTTTAACTGATTATATTCTTTAGGCTGAATAGCGCAAGCAAATTAATTGCAAGGGATTTTTTATTAATTAAATATAATGCTGAAAGTACGTGGTGAATCAAAGTATAGTGCTCGTATATGAATCTGTAGATGTATGATTTCATTATATGCTTAAAATCGGTAGATACGATGCAAAAGAAAGTATATTCGTACCCTTTTATTAATCATAAGATCATCAGCACCACTTCGTGGGCACATGCAGGATTGATTATGTAAGAGATTCGTCTGCCATACATGGGAGAGCTCAATGGCCCAACTTTATTATTTGTTTGAGAGTATTTAATTTGAAATAAATAATAAATAATAAAAAAAAAACATTTTTAAAATATAGACACACTTTTGAATGCCGTTGCTCATGAAACATGATTATTAGATGTCCAGTAATGCTTTTTAGTTGACTGAGAGATTCATTAATTTTAATTCCCAATCAATACCAAGCACCCACGTCGATCGCTAGTTTATTGCATGCAGCATGTTAGTGAAAGTGAACAAACGTGGTTGGTAATCTTTCTGTCATGGAGTGAGTGGAAGGAGAGAGTGAGTGAGTGGAAAGCAGGCTCGAGTTACCAGGATGTTCCAGGTGGTGGAGGGAGAGGACCGAAGAGATCTGCATCATCATTGCAGCCACTCGCTCCTCGAAGGAGCATCGATTGACCTAGTTCATTTTTTAGCAATTTCTGCTGTGAACAGATCAGGAGACCTCGCCGGAGTAAGAGAGACGATTGATCTGAAAACACCAAAGAGACCTTACCGGGATTAACTCATTTAGTCCACAAGGGTCCAGAGATCCAAATTTGAAATGGGATTTGCCTCGACCAATATTTTTGTCTTCGAGTTGTGTTTGTCGACGGCGACCTTCTCCATGTAAAACCGGATTCATTAGATGGGAACGAAAAATAATAATTAAATAGATAGTCATCTTCAAGCTTTGTTATTATTATTATTAACCCTAGAATGTTCAAAGAAGAAGGCAGCAATTAGTTGATTAAACTAGTGCAAAGATACACGTCAAGGCTCCCCACTATCGGTGATACATTGAATGTAATCCATATCTTAGGTTACGGCTTCCTGTCGGTCATTAGTTAATTCTGGATTTTTATGTTTCGACTTAAATAACGATCGTGAGTTTTTACTTTAGCAACGTGATGAATTAATATACTAAACGGTCGTATAGAGGACTGTGTGTTTAGCTATAGCATTTACGAGTAGATAACTAGCTCCTACGACTGAACATATGATTAAAGTTGTTTTTGTAATTGTTTTTTTGTTTAGGATGCATCAAAATAATCTGAAAATATCAAAAATAAATCAATTTAACATTAAAAAAAATCATTTTTTTTCAAAAGCATTCCCAAACACCCAGTTTGTTACAGATATCAAAACTTCTCTAATGACCAGCAACCATGGCTGAATTAATGAACTAGGTTTTATGAAACTACCAGCTCCAATCTTTTGGTAAAAATAAGATTTTTTTATGGATGTACCACGCAAAAGAAACTAAGTAGAAGAAAATGCCTAGAAGGACAAGATCACATGAAACAGCAAAAGCTTTGGCTAAATGACAGTGTCAGTGCACCATGTATTGAGTTAAAACTTAAAAGTACCAGGGAACAATCAGATAAAGCTACCAGTTGCTATCAAACTCGCATACTTGCGACAGTTTAGGTTTCAGTGAGGATTACTATACACAAGAAAATCACGTGTGACAACATGAAATCACTACGTGATCAGTACAGAAGCTTCACAGACAATACGGTGTTCTGTGCTGCAAAAACCTAAATGGCAACTAGAATCTGTCAACATAGACTATGAAAAACCCTTGTCTGCCAGCTTTGCAAGCTCTCAGAAACAAGCTGTCTCATTCTTATGCAGGAATCCAGGCAGAGGATGCATTGACAATCCGTCCCTTCCATCCTTGCAGCATCCAGTTGTCATCTTCGTCGACCACAAAATCTTCATGGTACCCAACCTTCACCTTACACTTCAATTTCCTAATGACAAGAGGGTCCAAGGGAAGCTGCTTCATCCCAGCTCTCATGTTCCGCACCTGCCATTGCTTGTATGTCTCGGGCCTCTCAACCCTCTCTGAGCCCTCACATGCTATGACATTCATAGCCTCCCGGCCATAGAACTCCTTTTCAAACTTCAACCTCATCTTATCTTCACGGGGCATATTAGTATCTAACATATCAAACAAAGCAGAGAAATGGAACAGCGCCTCCCTGAACCTTGTGACAAAAAATGGAGCATTGTATGATCCATTGACAATAGAATGGACAAATATATCTGGTTTTGTCATGCTGATTAAGTTTAGAACAGCATTCCGGGGACTGTTAACTACAACTGTCTCATCAAGCAGATTTTTAAATCTAAAGAGACAGTTTACAGCTAGAACTTCATTGCGATTGATCTTCAGGTCATCAATTTGGATGGTATCCCATTTCTGAGCTATGGCATTGTACTCGAATGGAACATTATAGCGCTCGCAATACTTTGCCAAGCGGCAACCTGTCTCTTGAACTCTCTCTGCTGGGCGGAAACCACTTTGGGGAAGCTCTATTCCTGTAATGCGCAGTTTGGGAGGCCCGCCAGGTCTACTTGAGAGGCGGTAGATGAAGGAAGGCCACTGGAAACCGTACAATATACCAAAATCTATTATATGAAGTGTCGATGCCTTCTCAGCCACATTCAGAATACTATGGTTTGCAAAGATAATAGCCATCTTTTTAAACGGGCAAGCTGAAATGTAAGCTTGATAAGCTTTCAACATATCCACAGCTGATGTTTTATCAACAGACAAAGCCGTGTATATGTGGGTACCAGTTCCATCCAAACGTGCTTCAAGGCCATTAGCAAAACAATGAGCCAACCTCTGAGATCCATCACCGAGAGGTGAAGAGTGCTGCCTGATCTGCTTCAGCAGTTCATTAGCAGTTCTGCGATCATTCACAGATACTGCTTGCGCACAGAGGATTAGAAGAGTCCTCAAATCAACAACTTCCTTGTTATCTCCTCGTCTCTTAGCCCTAGTCTTGCTACCATTAGTTCCCTTTGTCTGCCCATTCTGCCCCAAAGCCTTGCCTGACTCAAATTGTTCACCCTGATTAAGTATACAATGAGGAGGCTGGCATCCATCCCCAACTCCTAATAGCATATCAAACATCTCTGACAGTTCACACTCATCTATGGAAACTGCACACTGCTTGTTACTTCTTTCTTCCTCAAAACCTCCATCCTCCCGCTCATGATTCTTCTTTCCTGCCAACCATTCAGGCAAATACTCCCTGTCTTCCTTCTCAGCCTTCACTACCACGTTTGGGGCATTTCTGTTCATCTCTGGTGTCAATGAACTGTTCTCTAAATCAATAACCAGTGGATTACCCTTGGGAAGGAACTTACTAGCTTCTTCTACACCCCTCTTGAACTGTAATGCAAAATCACTGTCACTGAAAATATTTGGTACCACAATGTTACCCACAGAGGGCTTTATGGCACTGTCACTTGCTATCCCATTGTGGAATTTGAATGATGATTGTAAACTGGGATTTGCAGCAGACTGGAAAACAAAATCAGTAGAAAGAGGCATTTGCATAAACGATGGCTTGGATTCCCCAGACTCGCCATTCCATTGAGGATCAACCAAACTGGCAGTATTAGAAATAAAACTGCTATTGCTACTATAATCACGGCTACTCCAAAAACTATTGTCTGGGCTATCAACCAAAAATTGATCACCATAGGAAGGAGATTCATGGGGTGAGTAGGGCAGGTTCTTCTCACCAAGAACATCATAAAGTGATCTCTCAGCAGCTTGAAGAGCCAACGGATCATGAAACATACAGGGCTTCTCTTCCATGTTCTCTTCCATGAGCACCTGGCTTATGTATTTGAGAAGATTATCAGAGTCATTATCGTCAGAAGGAGAATCTCCATCGATGCTCGTGATCGATGACAAAGCAGAGTTACCCGGATCCGGATCAGGCAAAACAAGTGGATTTTCTACAAAGTCGAATTCTAAATCTTCAAACTTGAATCCATTGGTAACATTTTGATACTGATCCGAAACCGGAAACACGATCTCATCCTCAAATTTGTTAGGACCAGAGAATTCAGTGAAACGAGAATCCGAACCCATCTGTTATCGAACACCAAAATCAACTCAATCAATTTCCAAACTTTAACTGACAAAAGCTAAGCTTTTGAGCTCTTTAAATATACCAAGTGACAGATTTTTTCATTACTGGAAACTAAAACTCAGAAAAAAACATTAAAACTCGATTAAAAAAACTAATTAATTACAAACAGGATCCAAAATTTCAGCTAAAACGATTAAATAAGCAAGACAAATTGAACTCTGGGACAGGAAATGAAAGAGTAAAAGTGAGAGATTGACATACCCGAGAAACAGAGTAAACCCTATTAAAGAAGGATAAGTTTAAGCAAGGCGCTGACTGACTAGCAACCCATTTTGCGTTTATATATCTTCTTATACCTATTTAGCTCCTCAAAATATCGGTACCAGAAGCAAATATCACCAGCCACTACCGTAAGACTTCGGACCCCATCACATGTCCGATGTTGTAGTTAATTATTTTATTCAGTGCTATTTTTTAAAAAATATATGAAAATAATATTTTTTTTATTTTTAAAATTTATTTTATATTAATATATTAAAATAAATAAAAGTAAGGAAAGTAAAATTTCAAGAAACTGAAACACAGCATGGCTAAATCATAGTTTTACTTGAACGGGATTGAATTTTTTATTACATATAGATTCTGAGTTGTTATAGATTAATTTATTTTTATATTTTATAAAAAATAATTTAAAAAATAATATTATTTTAAAAAATAAAAAATTTTAATTATATATTTTTTACTTTTATTTAAGTGTCAGGTCACATGAGTTATAGTGTTTGTTTAGTATTATATTTTAAAAGTATTTTAAAAAAAATATTAAAAACTTTATTTTTATTGTGTATTGTTTATTTTTTATTTTCAGGTCATTTTAATATTAACAATAATTTAAAAAAATATCATTTTAATATATTTAAAAACAAAAATAAAAAAACAATTTTAATCGTAATGTTAATCAGTTATGCATCAGTTATGTGTTTGTTTGGAAGTGAATTAAATTTGTTTTTAAAAATAATTTTTATTTAGAAATATATCAAAATAATATTTTTTTATTTTTTAAAATTTATTTTTGATAATAATACATGAAATAATAAAAATATTAAAAAAAAAAAAAAAAAAAAAAAAAACAAACAAACAAACAAACAAACAAATCAAAAACAACTACAAACTCAGACAAACACCCCTGTAAATGAATCAACATGTGCGAGGTCGCATCGGGCATGTAAACGGTGGTTCCCGGGTGAAAGAACAGCAGTTATATCTCTTACACGTGGTGTAAGAGATATGACTGTCGGATGAGATTTCTTGCTGCGGAGATAAAGCGACAAGGCAGTAATGTAATGATGTGTCGTTACAGTAATGGTCAGTAATGGAGTGATGTGTCATTACAGTAATGGTCGTGTTGACTTCGGTAATGGGAGGACACGTGAGTAGGTTGTCTTTTCTTCAGTCCCGTGGGTCCCCTGCATCATCATCAAATGTGATCGTATTTTCTATTTAATTTAATATAATTTGTCCTCGAGCCGTATGCTTTGGTTGACTTTAGTTTTGGTAATTACTGGATTAGCTTCGATCAAACCCATATCATGACTTGATTTTTTGTTTCTACAAAATAAACCACTTTGAAAAAGGGATAGCATGCTCAATGAAGCGGGTTCTATATTAGATTATCTCCAATGATAAATTCTAAATAATCCATATAGCATTTTGAATAATAAAATTAAAGATTGAGGTGTGAACTCTGTTAGAGAATAATATAAATCATATTCTGAGATCTTACCTAATAGCTTAAGTTTTTAGATGAGATGGTTTTTTGACATAATATCAGAGTCTTGTTGACCCAACGATCACGAGTTCGAATCTCATCACCTTTATTCTATCTAATAAAAAATCAAGCACGAGGTAGTATGGGTCTATGCAAGTTTCAAGCCCAAAAGACTTTCACTTGAGAGGGGTGTTAAAGAATAATATAAATCATATTTTTGTACTTTACTTAACAGCTTAAATTTTTAGATGAGATGATTCTCTAACAAACTCCAATAAAAAAAAAACTCTTTTAGCTGCTGCCTGTAATATAATATTTGAATTTTTATTTTCATGCAGGAAAGCCATTAATTCGTCTTGTGTTCTTGAATCCATTTATATAAAATCAATAAATTAATAAAGAATTCATCTTTCACTTTAATTTCCCAAAAAAAAAAAAAACACATTTTTCTCGATGGGATACTTTTCTTGCAAGGCAGACTGATCAGCCATTACCATAATCTTTACGACGCCAGCATCAGCAGCATCTTCTTCTTCTTCTACTTCTAGAACCAAACAAGAAAAAACCAAAAGATCCAACAGTTTAACTACAGTGATATTGAAGCTGCCACCGATAGTTTCTCTGACCAGAAACTCCTAGGCAAAGGTAGCCATGGCTGTGTCTACAAGGCTGTTTTACGTGGCTGTTTTTAAATATTGCAACTGTCATTTGTACTTGCAGCTGTCATTTGTACTTGCAACAGTGTTTTAGTTTTTTTCATGATATAGCATTTTTTTTTAAATATTATTTTGGCTGTTAACGTAGCAGTCCGTTGGAGTTGTTAAATGAATGAAAAAAAAAAGCTAAAATGACAGTTATTGAATTTTAGCCTCCTTTTTACCGGCTCTGTTGGAGATGCCCTTATAACTTTATAAGTGTTTTCTCACGTATTGATTTGAGTTTCAAGTAGATCCACAATCCCATTGTATTACATAAGCCATTATTACCCTACCCGCTAGAATAAAAAACTTTTTACCACGATTCAATATATATAATTTTTTGTTTTATATTTCAATCTTTATTTATTTTTTTTAATTTTGATCCTTTGATTTTTTTTTTATATTTCTGATATAATTTTAATATTTTGTTTGTATTTATACATCTTTACTCTTAGTTTAAACTTCTAATTTGTTGTTAGTGATTTCTTATCTTTGTGTTTATTTGTATTTGATTTATCTATGTGTGACTTGGTATATTTTTAGTTTAAAATAATTTTTATTTCAAGAAATTCAATTATTTTTATATTTATAAAGATTTATTTTTAATATTTTATATTTAAAGTATTTCAGAACACTGAAATTAAATTAATTTGAGATTTCAAAAAAAAAACTTCGGTCCTTTTCTATATATATTTTCAGGTGTAAATATCAAAATATATAATTAATTTCACATATTTGTAAGGGAAAAAATCTTAAAAATAATTGTTATCATTCTTTTAAATGCCTTATCCATAATAAAATCAATATATATATATATATATATATATAAATTAAATAATCAAAAGTTTTGTAGGTTGATTATTTTGCTCAGATGTACAGCATTATAAAAATGTCTAGCACCATTAATATTTTTTTAACATGTTAAAAAATATGGTTGTGTCTAAGGCGAAACACAGGGCAAGCGGCTAGTTTATTTTTTTATTATAGATAATTTTGCCCAATTTTACCACTTGTTTTGTCTAGGTGTGACTTCATATATTTTATTAACGTTGTATTAAATCTAAAATATCATATATAAAAAGGTCGCAAAAGTATATTTTTAACAAAAAAAACATCGATCAATGAATTATTCTGATTATTATCTCATTGCTATTACCATGATTGTTAAATTATCATAATTATTATAGCTATCATTATTGTAAATAATCAATACTCTGATTATCATTATTGTTATAATTGTTGTTATTATTATAATAATAAACATTACGATAATCGACACAGTTATTTATGTTAATATAGTTGCAATTATAATTAGTATTATGATCATTATTATAATTTTTTTTGTCATTATTATAATTGTTGACATTACGATAATCGGCGCAGTTATTTCTGTTAATATAATTGTAATTATAATTAGTGTTATGATCATTATTATAAATTTTTTTGTCATTATTGATATTTTCTATATCATTTGATGAGTTATTGTTATTATTACCATCAAAACCATAATTATTAACAACATAAGCATTATAACCATTAGAATAAATTACAATTGTTATTAGCATTATGACTAATAATGTCACTATTATTATTATGGTTATAACACCTAAAATTATCATTACTATTACTATTAAAACGATAAAAAAATATTAAATTACCCGGAGAAATAAAAAAAACTCAAAAACTCTAATAAAAGAGGATGCAAGAAAAAAAAAAAACTACAACTATTATCATTATTGTGTAAATAATGGGAAAGGGACAAAATTACATCAAAGAATAAAAAAAAAAACCCTAACAACTTTAACAGAAGAGCAAACAAAAAAAGTAAAATAAATTGTAAAATTAAAATTATTATCTGAAAAATTATTTTACTTGAAGATAAAAAAATAATTAAAAAACTAACAAAAAGAACAAAGGAAAAAATATCAAATTTCAAATGATCACAAACACAAACTAAAATTTAAGAATTATTTTTTTCTAAAAAATACCACCTAAAAAATCAAAGAGGAAATAATAAAAATAAAAAAAATAAAAATAAGAGCGTATATATATAAACATGAACAAAAATAGGGATTACTTAGAAATATATAAAAATAAATAAAGAAATTAAAATAAAAAATTAAAAGTATAAACGACGAAATAGAAAAAAAAATATAATCAATTTTAATCTAAGAACAAAATTGAAAAAATAAAAATTGTTGTACAGAAAAAGGAATTAAAATAAAAAATTAAAAATATAAGAGCTAAAATACAAATAAAATATATAATCAATTTCAATCGAAGGACAAAATTGAAAAATTCAAATTGTTGTACCGAAAATATTAAGGGATTTAAAATCATACCAAAAATTAAAAGAATAAGGATCAAATTGAAAAATTCATATATAATCAATTTCCATCTAGGAACATAATTGAAACAAATCAAAACTTTCATAATAAAAATTAAGACCAAACCTAACAATGAAAAGATCAAGGAAGAAATGAAAACACCAGAAACAGCGGGGACTGTCATGCATTTTGGTTTGCAGGAGAGAGAAAATGAGAGAAAAAAGTTCAATCAATATTGTCATGTATCCGACCATCTTTACCTACTACGCGCAAAATTGTGAGGTGGAGGACATCCATTGAGGTACATCTATGAAAACGCTGGATGAATATTTTTTACCGTCAAAAGATACCGCATGCGCCACCCGAAGAGGGCGTGAGATTGAAAATCATCAGCGCGTCTTTCGGAAGTGCCATCAGTAAACATCAGAAAAAAAAATTAAAAAATAGTAAATTACCTCAACACCCCTCCAAACAACACCTAAATTTTATCTTATATGAGGGTATGTACTTATTTACATATTTTCAAAAAATGTTCAATGTCTGAAACAACTTCGCAGACAACTCTTGCGTTTTGTCTTATTTGAGGGTAAAAGAGTTTTTTTACTATGCACTGAAATTGTGCAATTACCATGATACCGTTGCAGGCAACTCTTGATTTTTATCTTATTAGAGGGTATTATGGTTAATTTATTATATACAAAAATATAAAAATCAAAAATACCTTGAATCCAACGCTAAAATCACAATGCACATAGGAGTAAAATGATAATTTAACTATTAAAATCCGCAACAATGAATTTTATAGTGGGGTGTTCACAGGTTGCATGAGATGAGATCGATTTTATGGTGGTTATTTTATAGTCTTAATATTGCATGAAAAAAAAAAACATATTTGATCTGAGAAATCCAAAAACTAAATGGTTTGATTGATTTCGGGTTTTTAAATCATTCTTTTGGTATTTAGAGTTTGTGAAATAATTTGTGAGTGTTATAAGGGTGTTAGGGAGTTGTGTTTTATGTTGAGATGACTTGGAAATTGAGTCTTTTTTTTTTTGCTAAAATCTTGCTACTTGATTTTCTAACAACCATAATCTAAGCTTGTAGATAACACATTTTTTGCCTTTGTGAGCAACATGTCGCCAATTATTTTTTTTAAGAAAATTGTTATTTGACCTTTTATTTTTTTTTTAAATAATAAAAATAAGTCTATGCATGCAAGTCTAAGCTTGAAAGTCTGTCCATTCTCTCAGAGGTGTTTGATACTGCGTTTCAAAAATATTTTTGAAAAACAATTCATTTTTTATATTTATTTATTATTTTTTTGGGTGGTTTTAGATATTTTTATGTGCTAATATCAAAAATAATTTTTAAAAAATAAAAAATATCATTTAAATATATTTCTAAACAAAAATCATTTTAAAAAAACTACCACAAACACACTCTCAAATAGTCACTTAAATTGTTTATTTTAGTGGCCTAATAGGCCATAAACCAAGGAATTTAGGTTTGTTTTTGCTTTTTTTATAGAATGTAAATTGAAAAACAAAATATTAAATTCTGTTGAGTTCATGATTATAACTGTGTTTGACGAATTAAGTCACAACAAATTTTCTCATATGGTTATTTTTACCAATATCTTTATTTAATATATATATTAATTATTTTTCAATTAATATCTCTCATTTGTAATTAGACACGATAATCACTCAGCGAAGTCAATTATTAAGAGCTACGAAGCATGAAAATTGGTCATGAATCGGAGAGAGACGATTAAAATCCTAAAAGTTCTCTTTTTTATTTATTTTTTAGCGTGAACGAAAAACCCAAAACAGCTGAGCTGAGCTTGCATCCCTGCCAGTGTAGCTAGGGAGATATAGAGATAAGCAGGTCATGGTTGGACAAACATCTTTGTTGATATCCAAATTTGTGAAGTGATACAAATTTAAAGAAATAAGATAAAAAAAAATATTAAAAATAACATTGAGTCATAGAATTTTTTTCATACCATTAATCTGTGATATTAGATTTGAAACATTATATATAGAGAAACTTTAAAATTTAATTCTTAATAAATACAATATCAAATGATAAATTAGTTGAATTATTATTCTCATTGTTATAATTATGATTGAAGGCAAAACCTAAAAAAATATTATCAGCACAAAAAATATATTATTTGAGATGAAAAAAAAGGAAACTAATTAAAGGAAAAAAAACAAAATTAGTATTATTATCATTATGAATATAATTATTATAATTGTTTGGATGATAATAAAATTTGTTATTATGGATATTATTAATATTATTTTATGAGTTACTGTTACTATTAGTACCATAGTCATAATTATTAATACTATAAGCACCACAATAATTATCATATATGATTAATTTCATTTGGAGGACAAAATTGAAAAAAATCAAAATCTGTAGACTGAAAAATTAAAGAAAACAAAAATCACCAAAAAAATCAAAAGAATAGGGGCTGAAATTAAAAACAACATATATGATTAATTGCAATTAAAAGATACAATTGAAAAAAGCTAAAACTTCAATAGAAGAAATCAAGAAAAAACGAAATAAAAATATCAAGGACTAAAATCAACAACTTGGCAACAAAGAGGACTGATATGCATATTGTTGTTATAGGAGAGAGAAAAGGGGTGAAAAAAGAAAAATCAACCATCAGCCACCGTACAACCTCTGTATGTCGACATGTGCAATACTATGTGGAAGAGGACATGGCGGTGCATCGGGAGACACGACAGGCAAGAATTTTCACCAACCGATAGACTTTGAACGTGCCTCCTGAGAGGTGCATAAAGCTAATAGCGGGTCGGCGAATCAAGAAGATGCTCCTGCAGTTAAACCTGAAAAAAATAATAAACAAATACAAAATTACCTCAACACCCAGCACTGATGATAATAACTCAAAAAATTTGCTTCAAAATATCATTATGCCCCAGCATCAACATTGTTTTTGTTGTTTTTGTCGTTTTAAAGGGCAGTTCAATAGTTTTATTGTTCACCCAACCATGAAACATCAAAAATACCCTTACCAACAGTTAATTGTTTATGTCCCTATAAGGCTAAAGAAGATAATTTATTGTTAATGATCAGTTTGAAAAACCAAAAATACTCTTGATCTTTCTTTGTATTTTTGTCTTTTTTCAGAGATAAATGAGTAGTTTGATTGTGCAAAAATATATTAAAAAGATGAAAACACTCTCATTCAAGTAATGTCAATCGGTCTCATGAAAAAATAAAAAACACCCTTGATACCAAGACTTAAATTTTAACGCACCGAGAAGCAAAATAATAATTATACTATTACAATCCACAATAATCTATCTACTGCTATAATATTTATCCCACAAGGTATAACTCTTTCTCTAATAATTTGATTTTTATTTCAGGCTAAACGGTCTGAGAGCTACCTTTTTTGCAAAATAATTCTGAAGTAAAATCCCTTCTCGCCAAACATGTTTGAAAGCGCCAAATAGACAAGGAGCAAAAGTGAAACCTCTGATCAGAAACAAACGAGGTTTAAGACCTCAGAATCTGATCACACAGCCGCGGTGAAGGAGTTTGCAACATCCATTTGCCTTTATGGTCTCAAATGACGATCCTTCCTACTAAATTACGGCAACAATTGTGAACCCAGTTGTGTCAAATCAAGGCCTTAGCAAATTTGTTGCTCTGGGGCTTGCTTTTGACATCTACTTCTGTTACCATGGAGTGTTTGTAGTTAAACCAGGAGGGGGAAAAACGAGATTGAGCTGCTTACATCGGAAGCACAGGGATGAACCACTAGAAATAGAAATGATCATCTTTCTTTCAGCATATTAGAACCTTTCAAAATACAAATCTAAGGAGTAGGGATATATCCCAAATTAAATTGCAAATTAATAAAATCTGAGGTCGGAGCCAAGTAGAATCTCACAATTTCCATGAACAATTGCAAAATCGATGCCATGCTAAACCAAAAACTTTACTAGTTAAATCAACTATCAAACCAGAGGCAGAAACCGATTCGCATGCATCACAAGAGCCAGCCAGGAGACATAACATCCGACACTCAAATCACCAATGAGAAGCTTAAAACATAATAAAATGCTAAATATGAACTCGTTCAATATATCCATCTCTGATCCAAACACTTAATCTGGTCTAATTCCAATTCATCGGGGCTAGTTGTAAAATTTTGCAACGTGGGTCAAAACCATACAGAAAGGAAGAAACAAGACAGATCAACAACGACACAATAACTAAGCAATTGCCTTAATCAAAAAGAGAGAATCCCATATCATCATCACTCTCTGGCTCCTCTTCCTTCTTCTTCTCCTCAGCAGCAGGCTCAGCTGCAGCTGCGGCACCTCCTGCTGGAGCTGCTGCTGCACCTCCACCACCGCCGCCAAAGAAGGCTCCTCCGCCGCCGCCACCAATGACCACCTGCACCAAACAAAATTTAATCACCTCATTAGACAACTAAAAGTGACATCGAATGCCCCACTTCCACATGTACTTTGCACTCTTATATGACAACCGTTCTTGTCTGTAAAATCTAATTTGGATAACTAAATTATATTCCCAAATAGAAACAATTGTTTAAGTAAATAAAAATGACTCCAAAAGGATTACATGGGTGAGCTTCTCACTGCAACGCAAGCCAGCACACATTTATGATTATGAGATGATGGTTCAAAACCCTATACTATTTGAGCAAACACCAAAGGATTTATTAACAAATCGTTCAAAAGATAAACCTCATGATGAGATACAAAATCAAATAACTGTAGTTTAAAGCGAGAAAATAAACAAAAAAGATAAAGAGAGAAAATGTGAGGACCTGGAAAACGGCGGATGAAGGAGTGACGTAAGAGAAAGAGGACTGGACGCCACCGGAGGAATCAGCACAGAGAGCAGATTGGACAAGTTTCCTTTGCAATTCGAAGGTGGAGGAAGCGGAAGCCTCTATGTCGCCTTCGGCGATCTGCTTGGCACTCCACTCGTTACCGGAGCACCTGCAAACGAATGTGAAAACTCCCATTTTGATTTCGAATTGACTCACCTTAAACCCTAAATCTGCTTTGAAACAAACAGAGTGAAAGAGAGACGGCTCGCCATTGCTTTGAGTATGGTGTTTATATGATGGAAACCTAGGGTTTGTTTTTTTTCCTAAAAGGCCGGTCTGTCCTTAGAAATCTTTTTTAATTTCTATTCTGCCATCCTCATTATTTCTCACTTTTAAACGATATTGCTATTATTGTTGTTATGTTGATTTTTAAACCTTGTTAGCTCTTGCATTAGTCATGTATTAATTATTAATTATTAGCTAAATGCTCGATTAAATAAATTATGCTGAATTTAATCTCTACTAAGATGGGATTATGGATGATTCAATGGTTTGGGGAGAAAACCATTTTGCACGCTGATGATACCTTACTCTTTTTTATTTAATTTTTCACAAATTATTTTACTTCCTTTTCTTTTAAAAAACCCCTATTACTTATCTCATCTTATATATATATATACTAGCCAAATGTCCCCATGCGTTGCCGCGAGCATTCTTGTGTATATAATTTAACATAATTAAATTTACAACGATAAATTTATATGATATAACTAAATAAAAGTTATAGATTAGGAGATAAAATATATAAAATTTTAAGTAGATTTCGTTACGAAAGCATAGATTACATGTTTTAGAATGTAGGTATTGCGTCATAAGAGATCACAAAAGATCGCAAACTAACATTAAAAAAAATAGCAAAATATTTTTAGAAGAAAAAAAAAACTAATCACTAAAATCATTATTGTGCAGATAGTAAAATTATAAAAATCATTTAATACAAAGAGCAAATAAAAATAATTAAAAAAACATAAAGGGGAAAAGGAAGCAATATTAATTTAAAATAATAGCAACATCGGAGTACTAACATCTAAAATTATTATTGTTGTTACTATGAAAACAATAAAAATTATCAAATTATACCGAGGGAAAAAAATAAAAAGCATGAACAAAATAGCAAGCAAGAAAAACAATTAAAATATTGTTGTTGTTGTTGTTGTTGTTGCTATTGATATTATCATGAAAGAATAAATGAATGAATGAAAGATTAAAAAAATTGTAAGAACGACAAAAAAAGATCAAACAAAAAAATACAATAAAAACTAAAAATTATCATTGTTATCACTGTCAACACAAT